>CM067083.1:10742428-12015761 GCA_034008185.1 Gorsachius magnificus | reverse complement strand
TGATTTAGAGGTTTGCAAAGACAGATCATGACAATGGTCTGTTAATTAAGTACCATTAGATATTTGCAGCTCTCAAGTCAGGGGTCATAAATTTGAGCTGGATGGGTTAAGGGTTAAGCCAGATCCAGATTTTTTTCCCAGAACTGAAGTAGCAAATCGGTGTTGCAAAAAGAAAGGATTTGTATTTTGTGTGACTGATGTTCTCTTACTTCAGAGATATCACCTGTCAGCATTGTGGATGGATGAGAGAGGCAAAAGGAAAGCAGCCTGGTGATGAAGAACAAGTATGGTCAATGCTTGGAGAATTAAATGTTTCGGTTCTGCATCCCTGCCAGGTACTGCTCGGAGAGCCAAAGGAAGATTGGTTCCTACTAATTAAAATGCAGGGGGAGCAGGGAAAGAAGAGGCTTCTTGATTTCCTTCTTAAGTCTATAACTTTGTTCCTTATGGGGAGCTAATCTCCTGCCAAGTGACATTGGCACTAAATCTGAGAAACACCTTCCAGAAGCTGTTTCTCGGATGAAGGTGCAGATGGGGACAAGGATGAGGTGAGATGGGGCGCGGTGGCCTGCTCCGCTATGACGCCGTGCTGGGTGTTTCACACTGGGGGAGCGCTGTGCCCACTGAGCCCTGTCCACGCTGGACCCATCCCCTGACTCCGACCTCAGCTGCCAACTGGTTCGCACAGCGAGAGGGTTATCTAGTTTAACTATGAGCCTTTACTGTGTGAGTATGCTTTTACTAGGAAATAATAACCGGTCAGCTTGCTGGGAATTAACTCTGAGCCCTTTTTTGCAGACTTCTTAATGCAGATGCTCTGGGAGGTCTCTTTCACAAAGTTTCTGCTTTGTTAGCAGCTTTACATTTCTGTGGGTTTATTTTTAGAGTGCGTACACTGAGTTTGTGACAGTTGACAGTTTATTGATTGAAGTGAATCTAGAAATTAATTTTCCCCATAATGGCCAGGTGAGTGCTTGTAAAGTAGCACAAAGGGCAAAAGGTCTGAGGGACTCGGAACATCAATTCAAATGTTTCACAGGAGTTCGTTTTCAGGAAATTTGTGGCCTGTGTGCTTGTGACTGCACGGGGGAGTTGGTTCAATACACATTTCTCTGCCCTAGTGGCTCACACTGTAAGATGCTTCAGTTTTAAAACTCTGCTTTATTAATATAACTATCACTTTGTATTTCAGCAGCCAGACTTGGGAGCCACAAAACATGAAGCTTCCAGGGAGACAGGGCTTGATATCTCTGAGGTGGAAGTAGTGACCTCTCCTTAAACTCAGAGAAACAACTCGTGCTTGGCCCAAGGTAGAGCAGGGATCGCTCTCTGGTATCTGTGGTGGGATATAAACCTGGGGAAACATGGAGGTTGAGAGCTCTCAGTGGAGTTACCAGGGCTCTCACTCACTCACCCCCGTGATGGCAAAGACTCTCTGCACCATGCTGTGCCCCTTAGCATCATAGAATAGAATCATAGAATCGTTCAGGTTGGAAAAGACCATTAAGATCATCAAGTCCGACCATTAACCTAACACTGCCATTCCACCACTAAACCATGTCCCTAAGCACCACATCTGCCCATCTTTTAAATACCTCCAGGAATGAGGACTCAACCACTTCCCTGGGCAGCCCCTTCCAATACTTAAGAACACTTTTGGTGAAGAAATTTTTCCTAATATCCAGTCTAAACCTCCCACGGTGGAACTCGAGGCTATTTCCCCTCATCCTATCTCCCATTACCTGGGAGAAGAGACCAACCCCCACCTCAGTACAGCCTCCTGTGAGGTGGTTGTAGAGGGCAATAAGGTTTCCCCTCAGCCTCCTCTTCTCCAGGCTGAACAACCCCAGTTCCCTCAGCCGCTCCTTGTAATTTTGCTCCAGACCCCTCACCAGCTTCTTTACCCTTCTCTGGACATGTTCCAGCAACTCAATGCCCTTCTCATAGCGAGGGGCCCAAAACTGAACACGGTATTTGAGGTGCTGCCTCACGAGTGCCAAGTACAGGGGACGATCACTTCCCGCACATGGCAGTGGCTCTGTGTGTCACCTTGCTTGCTCCTCTCCATACCATTTTTGCCATCCCTCTAAAGCTCAGGACCCTCTCCGTGGTTATCTCCTTTTTTTTGCTGTGTGTACCATATCTCTCTTCACATGCTGGGAACACAAGGTTTCCTGTTCTTTTATTTTTTTTCTGTAAGCCTTCCTTTTCTCTACAGGCATCTCCAATCCCTGCCAAGAGCTGCACTTGGTGCTGTGCTGTTTTTCTTTTCTTTCTCTTGAGAAGGAAGCCATGCAGGCTGCTAATATTATATGCTCCACCAAGCTGCTGTTCAAAACTGACATACGTAAGGGCAATGTTATGCTGCAAGGTGTTGAACTGTAGGCGGTTATCAATCTGTCCTCATTTCCCTCTGAGTTTTTACAAAGTTTTGACCACCATAACTGAACGGAACCAGCAGCAAACCCTGCAAATACCACCACATTTGGATAGTCCAGTTCATTATTTTTTTGATACTGCTTTAAAGTTAGGGCAAAATATTGTCAAAGCATCAAATATACAACCAGGACTGGTCCTCTAGTGTGTACCTAACAGTTATCATTGAGATCAGTTGCTAGTATAATTGGTTTGGTACATGGTTTATTTGCTGATAAGTTACATTATAACCTGCAATCAGTTTAGTAATCTCCTATTGTAGTTGTTAAAAGAAAATAAAAATATATTAAAAGTATCTGGGTGGCACACTATTTCATGATACAGTACGACAATTAAGCAGGCTGGGGAATCAGCGAGGCAAGGATGATACAGGGGCAATTTGCCTACAGTACAGAATTATTAGATATATCTGTGCAGCTGGCATCCACACCTTGGAGGGGCAGGGGATTTAAAACTAAATGCATTTTAGGTAAGGACAAAGGTATTATATTCACAAATTAGAGATAGTGCCAAATACACTCATTCTTTCCATAGTGCCAGCTGTAAAAATTATTTTCTTTCTCAAGCAAGTTTCTATTTTAATTTAAAAACTCCTAAGCTTTATTGATATCTGAAACAGGCTACTATATAATGATGTCCTTCTCCACCCCTTCCTTTAATTGCCCACCAAAGCCAAAAATTCAGTCACGGTCCCTGTGTGACAATTGTATTGCCATGGAACCATGCAGTCCCACGCTGCCGATTGCAGTGGGCCTTGATGCAACCCTGGTGGTCTGCACTGAGCAAGAACATTTTTTGAAGCTTCATTTTTAGGATCAGTGCAGTATTTTCCTCTCTGTTTTCCTGTGGAGAATTTGGAAGAGATGTGCATACGGCTTTTTGCCAGTACACAGCAGGTGGCCTGCTGCATGGGAGGCATGGCAAGGATGTGGAGCCAGCCCTCGTGTGCTCGTCATGAGGCTGACAGTCGGTCACCCCTTCCGTGTGATCCAGAGCACGTGAGAGCTGGCCGTAGCTGGTCCCCCTCCTCAAATACTGGATGACCCTGGTGGAACTCTCCCTTATCCAAGGGCTGCCTACATTGCTTCGTACATTGCTCTGCAGAACCAAGTCCAGCTAGCCCTTATGTTAGAACATCAATGGGTGTTAAAAAATTATGGACACCGCCCATATTAATTTTACGTGGAACACAGACGTCACAAAAATATGAAGTATATAGTTTAAATTTTGAAGGGGCACTGAAGAAGTGCATGGTTTTAGAGGTTTTTGCCCAGTTGTGGAGGGATAAATATCCACCTCTGAACAGAACCGCCCTAGCCATGAATGATAAAGTGTCTTGCCTATGTGACTCTATAACCTGTAAACAGCAATTTTCATCAGAAATGTGAGTTCATGTGCCTGTGCCAGACAGAAAATATCTATATCGCTCATTCTGTAGGCACTGGCATTTTCACAAATTTGACGCTAAACAGCTGAGAGGTTAGACGGCGGGTCTGTTGTCAGTGGTGCCTGAACTTCAGAAGTCAAAGCTTCTTGCCGTGACATTCATTCATGCATAATTTAAGGCATAATCTCTATCACTAAATTTGACTTTTCCACAGGGTTACCAGGAGACGGGGTCTCATTTTACACATTACCTTTTCATTACTGTTTTCTTGTTTCACAGTTAATGGTCTTCTGTTTGACACATTCTCTTTTCTTCATACTTTCAGGAAGGTAACTTCAGCAGGAAGACTCCCACATCATTGCTTGACTTGTCTATCACCGTGCGTCTTGAATATCCTGCATTCATAGTAATAATACAGTGCAGCTTCTGTACTAATAGAAGTACACCTAAATAATTTCCAGTTGTCTTGGAGCATCTGCTATCTCCTCCCACATTCTTCCTTAAATCTTAACACGGGGTCTCTTAAAGAAAACCCTGCTGCGTAGTTAAACTAGCTCATCAAATTGGTGTGCTTTGTAAACACATTTGTTTTCCTGTGAATGGAAAATGTACTTCCTTGGTATGAAGCACTTTTTTATTAGAAAAATTACTAAATAGCCAAAGTATAGCTTGTTAATTTTCTGGGTAAAGTTTCTGTTCATTGCCTTTTCTGTCCCCTCAGACGGTGGCTTACTTACCCCTCTGCCAATTATGGCCGGGCAGCACTCGCAACGGGGATTCATAATTTTAGAAGAAAACTCTTGGAAACAGATGGCCCCATATTTTTTTGGTGAGGACTGCTGAACTCCTTTAGTATCTAATTTAAGTAAAATCTGTGAGCTGACAGCAGGATAGGACTTATGCTATATTGCCAGCTTCAGGCATTAAAAAATAACAAGTTTTTAAGATGTAGTGAACTTTTAAATTTGCCTTGTGATTTTTCAAGCTCCAAGGGGTCGAATTTTCAAACATTTCTTTGGAAGGATGAAAGCTAAGATTTTTGCCTTCCTTTCAAATAAAAACTTAGATTCTCCTGTAATCCTGGAAATTTGGAAACTGGGGGTTGACAAAAGGTCCATTGTGAATTTCACATTAAAAAAACAACCCTGGGGCTTGCAACTGTGCAGCTGACAGCACACAGCAGGGCAGTTCTGCACCCTCCCCAGAGCGCATCTAGTACTTGTGCCCATGGGTACGCGCATGCGCATAGACACATGCTGCTAAATTTAGAAAGTTGTCTTCCCCAAAATGATCATCTTTCCAGTCGTGCGTGAAGGGTAGTCCATTTTTGTGAACTGGCCACTGAGAAGGAGAAAGTAGACTGTCCCTGTCCTACCCCCTCAGACTCTCCCTGCCCCTGTTCATAGGCAGGGAGAGTCTAAGGGGGTAGCCGTACGTCTTGTGATGGACCTAGGTGGAGTGGTTGAAAATGGCGCAAGAGCTAGGTAGTCACAGCCATCGACCAGCTGGCCGTTACCTTCCGCATCTGCTTCAGATGGGGGCGACCATGTGAAAACTTCAGGGCCAATTCATTCCACTGCAAAGTTAGACATGAGCTCATATCACAGATGTTCGCCGATACTGCAAAGATACGAAGGAATAACACTTACACGGCGTTACTCTGCTGCTGAGAGACCAGGCAGTGACCTCCTGCACAAGCACCACCGTCATTGCTGGTGTCTGCAAAGCAGATCTAAGTTTACTTCTTGATTTCAAAGCAGCATGCTCAGATTAAGTGCAAGTTGCCATTCGACCATTTTCCACACCAGTCCTGAATGTAGGCCCCGTCCTTGGTAATTTGTTTCTACTTGCTTAATAGTGAGCAGACCAGCTTTGGGCAGCGCCAGGGTGGCAGGTCGCACTGTTGTCATGCCACACTGAGACAGGGCACGTGTAGAAATGCAGATCTGCCTCATGGTCCCCAGCACGCTTCCTCTCGTGGTTGTGTGGGCGGCAGAAGGTGGTTAACGCTTCATGTTCGTGGTGTTGGTGCACTGTAATAACTGCAGCCTCAGGACGCTGAACCAGTTTCTTTTCAGGCTGCCAGTGCATTTTTCCTCCACTTTAAGGACTATTATGGTCCACACCATTGTCAGAAAAAACAACTCCTTTCTGAGCAGTTTGCCTTATAAAGAAAGTGGTGAGGCAAAGAAGATCAACAAGGGAAAACAAGACCGAAACAGTAAGGGGAGAAAAATGCAAAAGGAGAGAACAAGGATCAGGGCATAGGAGAGAAAAATAGTTGAAAAAGGAGAAGAGTAATGGAAGCAGGAGGAAAAGGAACCACGAGAAACATGCGACTGTATCTGGAGCCCTTCTGGAGGAACACACCACCTCCTTAAGGCACCTCCCTGTCCTAAGAGGAGCTACAAGGCTCCATCTGCACCTGGATCTCCTTGGTGGTGTTTTAGCTAGCTCTACTACCTGAAATGAAGTATGTCTTCGTGACTTACTCTGGAGAATCACAAAGTTATTTCTTAAGTGAGCCAAATTTATTAGTGTAATCTTTGGAGTCAGTCAGTTTGTTTTTATTGAAAAGACCGCTTCTTTTTTCTCATAGCTGAGCCAGAGAACCCTGACAGGGACTGGCAACACCATCGAGGATGCTGCAGTAGAGGGAGCCACATCATCACCATCCCTAATCGTTAATGTAAGTAGGTTGCACTTACCTTGCTCCTCTGTGAACATCTGTCAGCCAAGTGAATTCTCGCTTGCTTGGGTAGAAAATGATCTATAGAAAGAAACGTGTACAAAACACTCAGGCCTCCTCCACCACTACAAAGGACCGATTTATTTAAACAATATAAAATCAGAGCTGTCCCAGTAAGAAACATAACCAAAGAGGGAAGCTGGCACACAGAAACCCACCCAAAAGGGTTTATTCCATTCAATGGTTGCAGGTCGCTTTGTCTCAGCTAGATTAGGGGTTACGCTCTTGGCTAGGCTGGGTTAGATACATTTTTCAACTGCTTTCCAGCAACGTTGTGTTTACCTAAATATGCAATCTGCATGTGTGCTGCAGCGACCAAAGCTCTGAAGAAAAAGGAATAATTGCAAGAGTACATAGCACACTTTGTATTGGTTTCATGATAGTTATTTTTTTGTTAATCTCTTATCTTCCAGTCGTACAATGTTCTTCATGTTAGGACACTGGATACCTCCATGTGCTTCATGCAAGATAAGTTGGAAGAAATAATCTAATTAGAAAAACAGTTCCTAACTCCGTGTGCTAAGGGTTTAGCATCACCACGGGGTATTACTGTCTTTGAATGCAACACTGACCAGTTAATACAATATTAATCACGGCTTTGTTACAACAGACAGAGCAAAGAGCTTAACATACTTACCTGCTGAATCTGACCAGATAGCACTTTCAGGAAAAAAAAGTTGTTTGTTTTTCTTTTAAATGTTCAAGAACTAGACTTCTAAAGGAATTTAAAGAGCAAAGAATACAAACAGGAGGGTCTAATGGTGCACTCTCGTATATCTCTATGTACCTGCTTCTTAAAGGGCTTCTGTTAAGGCTGCCCTCTCGCTTCTGGAAATGGGGTTAGGCTTACACATCACTCACATGGTTTTAAATTGTACTTGAAGTGGTTTTACTACAGTTTGGTTTTATTGCCTGGAAATAAGCGTCTTTTAAAAACAGGCAGAATGTTACTAAAAAACAGGTTGCAGAATGTTACTGCTTCAAGGCTTTCTCATTTTTTATGGCGTTTTTATAATATTTTATGTCATTGCTCCTCAGTTTTTACTTTTGCTTAATGCACAGGATGGACTCATTTGTTTCAATATCAAAGGGATGGGGGAAGTATATTTCCCTAGCATTAAAAGTTTAATTGGGTTCAGATTACTTCAACTTTCTGGTTTTTATGCTGGGAAGTTAGATAAACTGGACCCAGGATGATTGTTTTACTTTCAAAGGGGGAAAAAATATAATTTGTTTTTAAAAATTAAATGAAACCAACAGATGATAACTGTATCCTAGGTGGTATATTATATATGTAAAAGAAAAGCTTACGTCCCTGGGAGTCACACTGTAGGTTCAGGTTATAGGGAGTTTGTTTATATTCTGATGAATTTGTTATCATTTAAAGATAGTTACTAGCTATATGTTGAACATAACTTTTACATTAAATTATTGCTAGAAAGTTGTTACAATTTTGAGAACCTTTACATGATTTTATAAATTGTACTTTCTTATACCCCCTACATAATACACTGAGACTACAGAATCTAGTTAGCCTGATTGCTCATCATTTCCCCTCTCCCAGAGCTTTTGTTAAGTTAAAACAAAAAATCCAGTAATACTGCAGATTTTTTAACCTGTGAGGTCATTTCTAAAATTGAACAAAGCTCTAATACGAGACCACTTTTTAGGAAAATTCCAAGTTCACGTAGTATTGTAAATAAATAAGCAGGGGAGGGGGGCTCCCTGTTATAGTTGGTAGTATTTTCAAATCCTGTCAATAAATACAGTCACTAGCAGGTTCTTAATAAAAGTTTTTTCATTTTTGCCATGCTGAATTTTCCTTTTCCCTGCCTACACATTTTGACACCCCTGATTTTTTGTCCCTGCTTTCCCTAGTCTTACTGCTCTTGCTGAAAGGCAGAGCCCTTCATATTTGTACTGTTCAACACACCTCCAAAATTCTGTGTGGTAAATGAGAGCTCCCCTATCAACACTAAAGATCTTTTTTTTTTGATGTATTTTTATTAAGTAAAAGTTACGTGATTATTCATTTGGAATTGTAGAGCAAGGTAACAAGAAAAAAAAATGAAGCTAGGAGAAATTCTGCCTGACTGATAAATGATATTCCCTAGGTTTGCTAAGTAGCACAGTAACGATGGATGTGCAATATTGAGTTCTGAAGAGTACGTCGCTGGCATGCGGATTTCCCCAAGGCACGTGGTTCCATCACTGAGTACCTGCATTTAGCTTTCGAAAGAGTGATTCATACCGAGTTGATGACAATTTCATACCAGATTTACACCCTGTGCAATTCCCCCTTCTGACTGACTTTTTGGTCTGTACGTTGGCAGTAACCCTTTGTAACTTGGACACCTAAGAGGTTACAAGTAGAAATTATCAAAAGATGGAGGTAATATGAGGCGTATTCAGAGGCGGCGCTCTGGCCCTTTTTAAGAGGCAAGGACAAGAAAAAAGGTATGGCACAAAGCAGTTCTGCTCCTAAGAGCACCGATATCTAAAAGAGAATTACCGCAAATTCCCAAGTTAAATTCTAGTTTAGTTCCATTTAATAGTATGGAAATAACATGAGGGGATGTCAGTAAGTACGTGAGACAAGCAGTTTGAAAAGTCTGACTTCAGGCAGTTTAGAGAGGAAGAGGTGTGAATTAATCTCAAACTAGACTTCTCTGTGTATTAATCACAACATTCTACTTTGATATTGCCGAGTAATAGAGCACAGGGTACTGCAGTGCATAACATTTTGTTTACAATTGTAAATGGAGAGATTTGTATATAAAGCTAGCTGAAATTTTTCATACAAAAAATTCATTTGCTGACAAAGCAATTTTGGATGAACTGGAACTACTTGCAAATTCACACCAGAATTTGGCCAGTAAGCTTCAGCCAACAAATAAAGAAAACCCCCTAAAATGTGAAACACTGTGTTTTAATATAATATTTTACAATGAGGTGTGCCACTTTTTCATTTTAAAATAATGTTTTGTTTCAAAATTGAGTTAACTATTTAAGAAAGCGTGAAAGTATATTAAAATCTAATTAAATAATAATATTGGATTTCAAAACTATTTTGTTTGACCTAGAAATCATTGTTGCTTTCTATTTTGATCAGGAGGAAAGCCCAACTTTTCTTTTGAGTAGACCTTAAACAATTAGCTTTTAAAAATCATGTATTCATTAGCTTCCTTATTTAAATGAAGAATATATTTCTTTCTTCAAATTTCATTTTAGAAAATGCTCTGAGCTCCCAGTATACAAAATGCACCTTGAATTAGGCTCTATCACTTACCTTCTGCTAGCAGATACATCACATGGGAGGGGATCCCGGGCTATTCCTTGCACAGTGCAATTGAGGAATAAAAGCTTATGACTTAAAGGCGCTTCTGACTCTGAAGCCAAATGGTAAGCGTGCTTAGTTCTCGTGTGGTAACTCTCTATGTTGATGACTTTCAAGGACAAGGAAGATTTTGTGAATTATAGGAAAGATTGCTGGTGGACATAATACGCTTGGATTTTCAAAAAGCCTTCGACAAGACTCCTCATGAAAAGCTATTAAAGAAATTAAATTTCCATGGGGTTGGAGGACAGGCGCTTTCATGGTCTGAAATCTGATTACAGGGTAAGAAGCAAAAGGGAAGGCAAAGCTGCCACCTTTCAGGGCGGCGAGGGCCAGCAGTAGTGTCTCTCAGGAACTGGATGTCAGGCTGGGGTCATTCAACTTCTGCAGCAGCGACCTGGAGAGGGCGGCAGGCAGCAAAACCCCCCAGTTTATGGAGATCACCAGTCAAAGGATGGGGAACCGAGCAAGGGGTCAAAGAGGTGGCAG
The DNA here is from genome assembly GCA_034008185.1 of Gorsachius magnificus. Classification (NCBI taxonomy): domain Eukaryota; kingdom Metazoa; phylum Chordata; class Aves; order Pelecaniformes; family Ardeidae; genus Gorsachius; species Gorsachius magnificus. The sequence continues at coordinate 12,005,363 of CM067083.1, read as the reverse complement.
ATACACTTCAGTGCAGATAAAAGTATATCTAAGTCACACTTGCACGATACTGAGCTCAAAACAGGCAGGTAGAGCTCTCGGGAAAGGGTTGCTGCAGCCTCACCGCAGGTCACTGAAATCATCCGCTCAGCGCACAGCAGCAGCTGGAAAAGCAATGAAACACCATCAGGGCACCATCAGAAAGGGTCCTGGCAACAAAACAGATGGCACCTTGGGGCCACTGCAAAGGACCAGGGTAAAGCCACAGCAGATCTGGTGCCATGCAACGTGGGCAGAGGGGTGTTAGACACAGCAATGGCATTTTCAAAGGATGGAGCTATTGCCTTGCATGGAAAAAACAAAAAGAGTGGGACTGTTTGGTGTGGAGAGGAGAAGGCAGAGCGGGGTTACTGTGGTTTAACCCCTCAGGCAGCTAAACACAACACAGCCGTTTGCTCGCTCCTACCCCCTCCCAAATGGGATAGGGGAGAGAATCAGAAAAAATAAGAAAGAAAAAAAAAAGGTAAAATCCATGGGTCGAGATAAAGACAGTTTAATAGGACAGAAAACGAAGGGATGATGATGATAATAATAATGATAATAATAATAATAATAGAATACACAAATAAGTGATGCACAATGCAATTGCTCACCACCCACTGACCGATGCCCAGCCCATCCCCAAGCAGCAATCGCTGCCCCCCAGCCAACTCCCCCCAGTTTCTATACTGAGCATGACGCCATATGGTATGGGATAGCCCTTTGGCCAGTTGGGGTCAGCTGTCCTGGCTGTGCCCCCTCCCAGCTTCTTGTGCCCCTGGCAGGGCATGGGAAGCTGAAAAGTCCTTGACTGGTGTAAGCCCTGTTCAGCAACAACTGAAGCATCAGTGTGTTACCAGCATTATTCTCATACTAAACCCAAAACACAGCACTTGTACCAGCTACTAGGAAGAAAATTAACTCTATCCCAGCAGAAACCAGGACAGGGATATAACTGAGGTTTACAGAGTCACTATAAGCCGAATGGGGAACTGTTGTTCACCAAGTGTTGCAATGTGAGAGCTGAGGGTCACTCTGAAACTGGTAGGAGGTGGGTGTAAAAGATGTACTGCTCTGCATAGCAAGGTCCAAACTTCTGGAACTTGCTGCCCTAGGACGTTGTGCTTCTGATGCTCTCAGCAAGCTCAAAGACGGCACAGGCAAACTGTCTTCAGCTCCATCATCAGACACGAAAGGGATGTACCCGCTAGCATCCCCAGTCCCACAGCTGGGGATACTGAGGGAATTCTCTGCAGAAAGTGGCAAGGCTCAGGTCTTTGCTTACACAGCCTCTCCTATCGCCCATACTGGTCTGGATGGGCCCAGCAGTTGGACCCAGTAGGGATGTTTTTCTATTTTTCTAGCCCTAATTTTCTGTAAAGTACAGGCTGGTGAATTCCTGTGGTACTAAAAGTGGCTTAGTAGAACCGTCACCCCAGCGCAGAGTGGGTTCAGTACCAGCCTCAGGGGTTTTACAAGCTGGGAGGAGAATAGAGTTGGTAATTGCTTACCTTCACTGGGTTCCCACACGGGAGGTGGGCACAGTCTAAAGTTTTCTCTTGTTGCCTTTATTTTGTAGGGCTGAGAACAAGCTTTTTACTGAGACTGCGTGTGAAAGTCATGGAATGACAGTGAGTAGTTTGATCATGTTCATTTTCACTATAAAGGGTGAACCCTTCTGTCACTTCTCAGAAGTCCCTTCTCAGAGGCAGTGGCAGTCCTTTTGTGGTGCTTTTTTAAATACAGAATTAACTGAGAATTAGGAAAGACACGTTCCTGAGTCACCAGCCCTGTCCAAATGATAGCTCAGAGCTGTATTGTGCTGGAAAGGATCATAACTGTGGAAGCCAATTTGAAAAGTACTGATTCCTTAATAAATAACGCTGAGGAACTCCTGTGGAAAGGGATTGGGCTGGCACAAGACACCTCCCTTCTTGGTGTAAAAGCCAACGTCAGGTGCTTTGACTGCCTATGGGGTGCCAATACTGCCTGTAGGAGATAAAAGCAAGTACGCATTGAGGGCACAATAATATGGAAAACTAAGCTGCGGAGTCTTTATGAGACTAAGACATCCAAAACTAATCCACAGACCTGTAGAAAAGGATAGAAAATACTAGGGTTTTGTGATGAGAAATACATGTCAAAGGCTTAGAGATCTAGTATATCTCGCTTTTCCACCATAAAGCTTTTTGTGAGATTTCTGGAACATGAAGCCAGACACTGCTGCCAAATCTGCAGCCACAGGGGGCTCCCAAGTCATTAAAAAAAGCTCTTTATTCCATTAACTTCTTTGGATTTATAGGATTACTGTGCTGAGGACTGGCTCCATGCTAAGCACCCTCCCACAATTCAACTGGCTGTTGGGAGAACAGTCACCGGTTGTTTCCCCCACCGAAAGAGATATCTCTGAGAACATTGCAATGGTGAGACTTCCTACTCAAGTGATCCCTCAGCATCTCACCCCAGCACCTCCATTCGCACTGCTTCGCACTGAGTGAAATGAGGGATTTCGCAGTTTATCCACAAAGCCGAGAGATCCACGCTCAGGCAGACAAAAGCCAGGATTTCTTTGCAGAATCGAGCTACATCTTAGGGTGGAAATATTGATCTGGCAATAGGAGTAAGATGTTTCTTATAGCTTTAGAAGTAAAAAAACCAACCCCAAACCCTAGCCCCGAGTCGCACCTGGAGACTCGCTAGCAGCCCACACAGCACAGATGGAATGGGTCCTCAGTTATAAGCAAACCACTGCATTTTGCAGTCTCTTCCTCTTCCCTGTGGCCTCGAAGCTTGTATCGCTGTAGGTCTTTGTTGCTCCACCGACATACAGTGCAGATGGTTTATACATCTGAGCCAGATTCTGCCTCATTTTGGTGTTTTTTTTTTTTCTCTTAGCTTTTTCTTCTTCATTTCCTATTCCTCCAAACTGATGCACTTTCACTCCCATTCTGTTTGCAGTTTTTATGCGTCACATTCTGCTCTTAGTTACAGTAGTAAAAATCTGGTGGTGTTGGGTTGACACAAATATAGCTGGTCAGAAGTGCTCTCCTGGCCGCTGAGCTGGGTTCTTGGGGTCACTGTCAACTGGTAGACCCTTGGATGGGTGCTACTGCCCCTGCAGCAGTGCTGACTTTGGAGCTGTTGGCAGGGTTGCACATTCAATGACTCCCTAAAGTCAGATAACACAACTCAAATCTGCATGTTCAGTAAGGCCTGCAGATCTTGGAGAGGCAGTAACATCGAGGGGGAGGTGGCGATGAGCAGCTTCGGCAGTAACCTTTTAACTAGCTGCAAATCTGGCTATGGCCTATGTTGCGGTTTCCCTTCTTTCTACTTTTATTGTTTCTCAATTTATTTCCCTCATTACTTAAAGAAAAAGAAGTTCTGAACATCTTTCTCTTTTTTTTCAGCTTCTTCAGAAATGCAGCCACAGAAATGGGGCTAATGAGGGAGAAATAAAAATAAGTAGAAATTCATACACATAGAGATATATCTCTGTTCCTATTTGTATTCCAGATGCTTTACTATGGCTTCTTTCTTCAGTTCTATTTTCTTTTAACTCCCTGTTAAGGTTTTCTTTATTCTGCAAGCCAATAGCATACCAAAGGTTATATTGAGTTCACTGTGGGATAGAGACCTCAGTCAGTTAAATGTCATGGTTCCTTCTAGTAAATCAGAAATGTGCATATTTTTAGTCCCTCAGGCATACACTGTCAGATCACAAATACTCAAACCAACTACTGTTAGCTGATTAGCAGCAGAGCAATTAAAACAGCTTTGCCCACAGAGGAAAAAAAAAAAACACACTTAAAAACCCCCACTTAAACTCCTTTATTAATTACAAAAATACTTAAATGATTTAACAGCTGAAAATAGTAACAAATACCAAAAGGCCAGATGATGCCTCCAGTTATACCACATAAGCGAGTTTAAAAAATGGAGATGAGCCAATTCTATAAACCGAGAGTAAAGCAGGCTGATAACATTATGTCTCAAAGGGAAGAATGGGCTTCATTAGTTCTAGTTTTCTGCAGAGTCCTGGCTTTTTTCTGCTTCTAGCTGTAACTGCGTAATTGTTCAACACGGTTTCCTGACAGATTCAGCTCTTCTCCTTATCCCCATGTGTACTTCCAGGGCTCTTTACACAGAAAAATAATAGTTTACCAAGCTATGCAACATTCATGAACTTTCAGCATTACTTTGCATTACATCCTCTTATTAGATGACGTTCCAAATACACAGTGGCTGGAATAAGATAATTTGGGGCCCAGATGTATTGCCAGCATGCCTTCCATGGCTCCATACTCGGTAGCCTTCTGCCATAGAATCATAGAATGGTTTAGGTTGGAAAAGACCTTTAAGATCATCAAGTCCAACCGTTAACCTAACCCTGCCATCCCACCACTAAACCATGTCCCTAAGCACCTCGTCTGCCCAGCTTTTAAATACCTCCAGGGATGGGGACTCAACCACTTCCCTGGGCAGCCCGTTCCAGTGCTTCACAACCCTTTCAGTGAAAAAAATTTTCCTAATATCCAGTCTAAACCTCCCCTGGCACAATTTGAGGCCATTTCCCCTTGTCCTATCAACCATTACCTGGGAGAAGAGACCAACCCCCCCTTTGTTGCTCTCCTCTGGACACGTTCCAGCAACACAACGTCTTTCCTGTAGTGGGGGGGCCCAAAACTGAACACAGGATTCAAGGTGCGGCCTCACCAGTGCCGAGTACGAGGAGCGGCTGAGGGAACTGGGGTTGTTTAGTCTGGAGAAGAGGAGGCTGAGGGGAGACCTGATCGCCCTCTACAACTACCTGAAAGGAGGCTGTAGCCAGGTGGGGGTCGGCCTCTTCTCCCTGGTAACAGATGATAGGACGAGGGAGAATGGCTTGAAGTTGCGCCAGGGCAGGTTTAGGCTAGACATTAGGAAAAACTTCTTCACCGAGAGGGTTGTCAGGCTCTGGAATGGGCTACCCAGGGAGGTGGTCGAGTCCTCATCCCTGGAGGTATTTAAAAGAAGGATAGATGAGGTGCTTAGGGACATGGTTTAGTGGTGGGATGGCAGTGCTAGGTTAATGGTTGGACTCGATGATCTTAAAGGTCTTTCCCAACCGAGGTGATTCTATGATTCTATGATACAGGGGCACAATCACTTCCCTGGTCCTGCTGGCCACACTCTTCCTGATACAAGCCAGGATGCTATTGGCCCTCTTGGCCACCTGGGCACACTGCTGGCTCATATTCAGCTGGCTGTCAACCAGTACCCCCAGGTCCTTTTCTGCCAGGCAGCTCTCCAGCCACTCTTCCCCAAGCCTGTAGCCTTGCATGGGGTTGTTGTGACCCAAGTGCAGGACCCAGCACTTGGCCTTGTTAAACATCATACAGTTGGCCTCAGCCCATCGATCCAGCCTGTCCAGGTCCCTCTGCAGAGCCCTCAATAGTCCTACTTAATAGTCCTAGTGAATGTAGCAGTGAAAAATCGGAACCTTTTCTTTTTGAAAGAGAGGAAGCAAGAGCAGCAGGATAACCTGTAATACCTACTTTAATTTGCAGGGCACAGAGACTTAGGGAGTAGGCACAGCCTGCCACACTTTTCTGTTCCTGCCTTTTCACTGATCTTCACCAGGGTGGTTGTCACTACTTTACTGGGACCATGGGATGAGGGATAAATAGGAAAAGAAGATGCATACTGGAGTTCACACTCTTTAGAGCACATTTCAGGCTCTCAAGCATATGACATTGCATCAGTTTCTTTAGAGCTCTTGTTTCAGGCCTTCAGGTAGATGACATTGCATCAATTTCATATTTTAAAGCTCTTCCTCTTCCTTTAAAGCTTTCTGTAAGGGCAAGAAACTTGCCGTTTGTTTTTTATGAAAATGCAGATTCTAATGTAATCGTAATGCACTGTGAGCCAAAGCCCAAAATAACTGCATTATACTGCCTTGGCTGTAAAATTACTGAAGGATTTACAGTATTCCCTAAATGTTCCTACAGAGAAACAGCAGTACTAGTGCAAGAGCTAACATTAATGTAAGTCATTCAAACAGTGCAGGGATTACAAAACCGGGTAAAGTCTCCCATGTGTGTTGCACCATGTCAGCTCCAGATGCTTCTGAAAGGTTTCAGGTCAAGGAACCCCAGACTGGCAGCTGTGGGATGGTCTCCTCGTCCCAGGGGACATTATGGGCCCTTGTCCTTTCATGCTTTGCAACAGCATTAAGCAGAAAAGAAGAGTCATGGCATTATAGAAAACGCAAGCCTTTCTTTGCAGTATATCTATGGAGACACTGATTGCCTGGATGATATTCTGCGCACGCCCACTGGTGTCAGGAGTTCAAGCTGCCTGGTGGCTCAGTGAGGTAAGAGATCAGAGGTTTCTTAGGAACACAATATTCACTCTCCTTCGTTTTGCATGATGCTGACAAACGCCATCCCACATCAAGGAAGCACCCACCAAAAGTATTTTTTTAATTTTTTTTTAAGTGGAGGGACTCTCTAGTTCTTTCAGATTCTAACCTGGTGTTAATGAGTGCTGACTGTCTGACTTTGCCAAAACTGGTGTTCAGATTCTTAAACTGTTATCTTTATTTTACATCGCATTGCACAGACTAATGTCAGTTTAATTATTTCTGGGATGTGGGTTGAAGAACTTGTAAGGGGTATCGATCACAATGTAGATTGTTCATCACCTAAATAAAGAAATATCAATTGTATGGGTGGGAAAAGTGATTTGGTTTAATATTTTTACAGAACAGAACAGGTCTAATTCTCTTAATATTTTACATTTATAGAGTCAGCTTTGAAATAATAATTTCCCTCTATAGTAAATCTCTGATACTTGTTTCTATTTTATTATCTGCTAAGAAGGAATTACTGGCTAGGTCTTCCAATAGTTTAATTCATAATATGGTTCAAGCGATGCTTTTTGTAAGGGTGCTGCGCTACTTTTGCAAAAATAATTTTGGAACAGAGTTGGTGGCCAATCTATGTGTCAGGCAAAGCAAATAACTGTAGTTAACACATAAAAATTACTCACCCAGTGAGTTCGCACATGTTCTTTAAGGGTTGCATTTTATGCTCACAGGAAATTTTTGGAGCTAGTATTTTTAGCCTTCGGGTAGCTTCCACTGGACAGAGAGAATCCCTCACTGCTTGGATTTGCCAGGCCTGGCTCATATTCCCCAAACAGAATTTGAATGGTATCATAATAAAGCAGAATTTGCCGATTGGATACGACGAGATGTATAATGGGCATAAATCACAAAAAAAAGAAAAAAAGACTGAGCACCAGCAAATAACAAATTTGAAAATGCTCTCCGAGAGTTATTAATATGAATTGCTAGATCAAAAGAATATGATTGCATGCATCTCTTAATCCTCTTAATTCTTAATTGTATTTAATTAAATCACTTGTTTAGGAACTTGCTATACCTTCTCAGATTCTAAGATCGCTGCCGCATGAGCTCTAAGAAGTCTGAGTTCGTAAGTAACTTATTGGGGTTCGTCTCACTCTTGCCAAAAGCTTCGAAACTTATAGACAAATTGTGATAGATAATTTCTAGCAGCAGGAAGCTCTTCACTCTCTGAAACCTGTGCAACGGCCGTGAATATCTGTTGTAATTTTGTGACTATCAGTGCTACATTTGCTTGTCTTGCCCAGCTGGGTCTTTTTCCAATCTGTAAATCGATGGAGATTCAGGGGCAAAAAAATGTCCAGAGGCACTGGGAGAAACACCCCCATTTCCTGAAGTATCAAGATCTTTGCTATGAAAACTGAGCAGGGAGCTATAACCATGATTCCCCTCCTCAGCCTTTGTTTATAACGTTTCCAGTGTTAGAGCAGGAACTTGTGCAAGCAGAGCAGGAGAAAATCGATTTTGAAATACAGTATGAGATGTTGCAAAGCCCTTTGGACACAGCACATAAAATAAAAGGTTTTTGTTCTTGCAGAAAACAGCAAAACTACTTAGATCTGCAAACCCTGCACATTCACCCAGCTTTCTGCTCTCAGGAGGATGGTGGGTACCCGTGTCACGTGGAGCTGGGACACGGCGGGACCCAAGGGCTCTGCAGCAATCTGGGATCTCACCGTCACAGACTGCATACCCGTTACCATCCCTCCAAACAGTTTTTATCTTGATACAATAAATCTTGTGATTTTCGAGGAAATCTAGCTTAGCTTCACCCAATGAATTTCTTTCCCTGTAAACTGTCACAGACTAAAGCTGCATTTTTTTCCCCTGATTTTCAGTGTTCTTGTATTCCTCACACTGATTATTTCAGGTTTTTTCAGCACCAAGTGCTTTAAAACCCCATTAGTATTACTGTTGGTCTAAGAGAAGCACCAAGGGTGATAAGGAGAAAAAATATGGCTTTATCAGATAGACACAGAAAAACAGATAATATTCCAGGAAATTAAAAACTGGCTAAGTGTTTTAATGAAATAGTGTTTTAGGTCTCCCTTGAGAACCTAGGATGACTTGAAACCAGCTGTGGTTTAGGTCACTCATGAATTTAAACAGCCTAAAGAGATTTTGAGCAATCCTAACACATTAGCCCCCGTCATCCCAAATGTTTGTTTTCCACTGCAGGATGATTATTATCCTTTTTACTCCTCAGTGTGCACTCACTTATTACCTGGCATCCTTTCCCCAGGATTCTATCCTCTTTGCCTGATTTTCTTCCTCCTATAGAAGAAAAATAAGCACAGTCCTTATATACAACTTGCCTCTGTTTCTTAAAGCCAGTCTGATAAAAACATATTTAATGTATGCAATAAATTATTTTACACAACATTATTTTATCTTTACTTTTTTTAAATGATGTTCATAATTGTACCCATTTTGCTACTTTATTCCTCTTGCCTTTATTCTCTCCTTACCTCCAAGGTCAGTGTGTTTTCTTAGAATGGCTTGGTCTCTCTGCCTATACATAATGTACCACTGCATTTCAGTGGCTTCAAACCTTTACATTTAAAAATCATGAACTCGCAGAGATACAGAATGGCTTTCATCAAGAGAAATACCACTGGAAACTGAAGATTTTTGTCTACGAAAGAGACGCAACACCAATTTAAATGTCTCAGGCACTCTCCATTGTGCCTCAGCCCTGACCTTACAGATTGGAATTTGCAGCTAATGGACCACATGATAACTTTTGATTTTCCCCAGGTATCTGGAGGTGACTATCTCATGGCCCATGCCAGGAACCATCAGTCTCTCTACCTTTATGAGGGCTAATGGCTCACAGACACCTGACTTTCAGCCGTAGGAATATGATATTTTAAACTGCTGCCTTTCATGTCCATTCAAGTTCTTAACCCTATCAATTGAATGTATGTCCATTAATCAACAAAACACACAGGATGAAAAATGATTTTTTTTTTTTCCTTCTGCTTCTTTTGCAGAACCAAGTCCATTTGTCTTATGCTTGCAGGGTCTGGACAGTTTAATGAAGTGTTGACATGTACTGATGATAGGCAGAGAACTGCAGCACTTCTGTTCGTAGGGTTACTGTCTCCTCATTTCGGATTGAGGAGATCAGCGGACTATAGCCAGGAGTTCAAACTACTATAAGCAACATACAGGACATTTTGAAGCAGAATCTTCAGAACTTTTGACCACTGAGACAATTGAATTAATGTACTACAGGGATTTGACACATATTTAACACATATTTAACAGTCAGACTTTATGATCTTAAAGGTCTTTTAAACCTAAATGATTCTATGATTCCATATTTACAATATAAAATTGACCACCTGCGATAGAAAGCAGCAATAGGTGTCTGCAGTCCCTTACAGAAGGAGTTAAAAACATCAGTTAAAGTCCTGAGGTTTTCCCAGTCTGATTCCACTATTCCAGCTAGTTTGCAGAGCCTTGCCATCCATGGTGTCACAACGGCTACAATGAAAACGTGTTATAAACATAAGAGGCATAATTACCAAAATAAATATCTGGATAGGCTAAATGATGCTGCTTCTTGCAGCTGCAAATGCAACATATACCAATCCCAAACTTGTGTAAGCTCCTTGACACACAAAGACCGGGTACAGATTGGTTTTGGATCAATGGCAGAAAACCTAGACTTTATACATCGTTTTTTTGACCAAGAAGTCATACAAGAATTTTTTTATCAGATGCAATTTTATTTTGCATTTCTGATTGCTAGCTTGTAACTGAATTTTGCTGAAGAGAAACACTGACTCCCAGGAATTATTTGGATGGCAAGTAACATGGGCTTATATTGACAAGTGGAACTTAGTGCAGGATCCCCTTTAGTAACCTTTTAGGAAGCTCTCCAATGAGATTTTCTCTGCACAGAGGTGCCCATAAGAAGCCGCTTGCTTTTAGCAGAACTCTGCACTGCCAGCAAAGTGCTTGTGCTGCAATCACAACGCTTGGATTAAGCCAGAAGACAGATTTAAAGTTCTGAGTCATGTGAAGAGGCTTATGTCCCTGCACGTTTCCTTCTCGCCACTTGTATTTGTGAAGAGTAAAAACTACAGAGCTTAACCCCAAAAAAGTTGCGTGGCACTTCCTCAGGATTGCCAGGCACGTCGCTATTTTTCATAAGTTGGAGAGCGTCTTTGCCTCCAGCAGAGCATGTGGCTGGGAGATGATTATCAGCAGTTACTTATGGACACCCCCACACTTACGGAAACAGTGTTGTGCTTTGCAAGGCATGAGACAGCATGTACTCTCCTCCTATTCTGCTGCCAGAAGCAAATTTTGCTTCCCTTACAACTCTGGTTACCAGATCAAGGTGGAGGCCTGCAAGGTGGAGGACTTGGAACAACCAAGAGAAAAAGATGCTGCTAAGCTGGGTTTGCTTTACCAGGCCCACCGCCTGAGGAGTCAAAGGCAGCTTGTTAGACCCTGCAAGTGATGCTTTAGAAAGGATGAAAAGGAGTTCATCCCTATGCATTATAGCCACTGGGGTGGAGTGACTCATCTTCCACAAAACCGTAGAGGAGCTGTGCCCTCATGGAAGCACCCAGTTTGCAGAAATCTGGCAAGAAGGTCTGATAATTTATTAGAAGTCTTTGCAAGAAGCCCTACTCTGCCTTCCAGACACTCTTCATTTGCCATCAGATGGTATTCACTAAAAGGGAATGTCAAAAGGAGGTCAAGTATTTAACCATACTGCGGAGGTGACACACATTAGTTAGTAAGAGGCAGTGTACGCAAACTTAGAGCAGCAGAAGCTCTGCAGGTATTGTTCACTTTTCCTCCTATAGGAGATAACATTATCCCTGACAGTAAATACAAATGCCCTCCCCCTCAGCTCCTCCTCCATATCTGCTCTCCTATTCAGTTCTCTTCCTTTCTAGCTTTCCTACTGATGATGATTTTTTTTTCTCCTTTCCTCATAAAACCCAAAAACCCCTGTCTTATACAAGCTGACCTATTTCAGTGCCTTCACAGTGAAACTGAAGTCAATGAGGACAAAATTACACTTTTTGGGAAGTTTTGAAAAATAACTTTGACAGTTAAAATTCAATTGCAACATAGTATTTAATTGCCTGATGTCTTCCTCAGCACTCTTTGACCAGGATACTTGACAGGTGAGATCCAATAGAATCATAGAATCACAGAATCATTTAGGTTGGAAAAGACCTTAAAGATCATTGAGTCCAATCGTAAAACTAGCATTGCCGAGTCCACCACTAAACCATGTCCCTAAGTGCCACATTTGCCCATCTTTCAAATACCTCCAGGGATGGACTCAACCACTTCCCCAGGCAGCCCGTTCCAATGCTTAACAACCTCATGTAATCCACATGTATTTGCTTTAACACGTGATCATTTCCTTGGGGAAAAGAATGGTTATACTTTTTCCTTCCCTGGTGTTTTCCAAAACTGAACAGGATCCAGTACTGAATCCACTGATACAGATTTACTACTTGGACCCACAGAGGATGATTTCAGTGGCTGCCTGCCGTGGGACCTCCTGCTCTTTTAAGGATATGTGGCCAAAGAGTGCTGAGTGAAGCAGGTTTTTGTCTTACTTCTCTCCTGTTAAGTGCCAAATGTATTTTTAGCAACGTGTCTCTCTGGCCCTGCCAACTTCATTCTTAGTGAGGTCCTAATAAGTGCTGGCTGTTGCTCTGGGACTGTGGTTTCTGCTTTCAGGCAGATTCTGCTTGTCTGCTAGAGCCTGACTACAGGGAAATGGGTCATGCTGTCTCAATGGCAGGTTGACAGTTTTTCAAGTGCTTCTTGAACGTGATTCAGACAGAGCTTACCAGTGGGACAGCTTACATTGCTCCTGCCAGCAAGGGGAACCTGACATGTTTCTTGCACCCGAGGCCAGATCCCTCCTGAGCCTTCATCTCCTGTGCACTGAAGTCCTACTGCTTTCCCCTGGGTGGCCAAATGGTAGGGTCACAGCCAGGGCAGAGAAAAACGTATGCACTCTGCACCCTTGTTGAGGGGTATCAAGGGGAGGCAAATACGCCAGAACTTCTGTAATTCCTGCTGCTGCTGCAGCCCTCACAGCAGGCTGAGCAGGCGGTAATGGCAGCGAAAATGTAGGAAGGCTGGGGGCGAGAGAGAGGGAAGGGAAGTCGAGAAGAAAGTGGGAGATGTGGAGGTGCCACATCTTCTTCCCCACACTCTGGTCCTGTGCCCAAATGCCATCCATCCTCCCATGTTCCCACTGCAAGTAAAAGTAGGGTCAATATGGTGCGTCTGGGCTGCACAGCCCTAATGTGGCTTTGATTTTTCCCTTCCTTCCACCACATACTCAAGCTCATTCCCAGGCTGGGCTGAGGGACGCAACTGGCTGGGTCAGGCAGCCTGAGGCAGAGGGGCTGTCCCTGGGGTAGCCCTGCATTTTCATCCCAGCTCTTTCACCTGGGTGTTGTACTGGGTTCAAGAAAGGCAGGAGGTGGTAAATTATCATTATTGGAATATGAGTATATAGTGTATATATAGTCTAGTATAGGAGCGACCATTATAGGCAGCTCAGGCCAAATTTGTTTTAATTAGGCCGGATGGCAGTTATGGGACCAGAAACTATCAGAGGAACAAGACAGGGAACTGAGGCTTCCATGGGCAGAAGGGTAGGAAAAACAACCTGAGGACCAAGCAGTTGACATGCATATGTTTTACTTAAATTGAGATGTTACAGTTGTAATCCAAATGCCTTTATAGTTTGAGCTATTTCATAGCCTTTAGTTGGATAACAAAGGAGACGTCTGGCACCCTGATTGTACCCCTCTGACCCTGAATGGTGCTCATGCAGAACTTTCTGCCCATGAATTTCCAAACCCTTCTTGAAAGGCAGTCATGGAACTTTGATAAGGCAAAACAGTGTCAAAATAGGTAGGATTTTATGTATCTACCTTTCTTCTTTTACATTTTCTTGTATTTTTTGTGTATTCACAGAATCATAGTTTGCATACAGCAGTTCAGCACACAACTGCCAGTGTCACATCTGTATCGCATTGATCTTTATTTACCCATTCTGCTGCATGATTAGACAGTGGAGTGTGATTTTTTTTACCCGTTGCCATGAAAACCTCATCTTTGGGGATAATTCCCTGAACTCTTGGTTTTCCAGCTTGTACCTGGAATTCCACTGAGACTGGTGGAGAGTTCTGATGGCTCCTGAGCTAACGAAAACAAAGAAAGCCAAGTGGGGAGGAAGAGATGGGCTTCAGGGGGGGGGGAAGTACCCAGTCCATCAGTCTATTTAGCACTTGCAGGCTTAGGACAGAGTTTCTTCCTTTACTTCTTCTGTTCTGCTAGGCTTTCAGTGCAATAGTGCTGCTGCTTTCCTGTGCCCAAGAGACTCTTCCATTAGGATGTTTCATATCTTGAATTATAAGACAAGTCAGAAGTGCCTTACAGACCTTTCCCCAGCCAGGGCTGCAGTGTGCTTCCCCCGTTTTCTCATCAAATCTGTGCTAGAGGCAGCTTAAGAGTGTTTCAGAGCTGAATGAAATGTGTGTGTCCTTTGCAGGCCTCAGCTAATATCTAAATGATTAAACTGTACCTTGTAGTTTCCTTGGACTTGGTGGCTCTCACAAAGTCCTCAGCAGCTGTAACATCCCACCGCTGAGTCAGTAGCTGCCATGAACCTCCCTGGCATTAAATCTCCCTGAGTGCATCTTCCTAATTGGAGATTTGCATATTAAACAAAGACCCAGAAGCAGGCTGCAGCAAAGGCAACCTGCAGGAAAAGCACTGAATCCTTCCTAATAGCCTGTAATCCTTATACTTGTGGATTGGGTTTTCCTTGCCAAATTCCCATCGCTTTAGTGCTCTGACAGTGGCTCCTGAACTGTGTACAGAGATGTGTTAACTGCATTTTCTGTAACATCTATCATGTGCTGCTGCTAGCTCTGTTGGTTTTGCCTACCAGCACAGATGTTCCCTGAGCTTATCAGGAAAGTACTTACTACTTTTTCACTGCTCTCTGCTTGCTTGTATCAACCCCCTCTTGTATTATGTTCTTCCTTTAGTCTTTTATTAGTTGTACTGCGAAGACTGTTGTACTGCAAATCTACAGGATTTGGATTTGTTTCTATTTTGCAAAATCATGTTTTCCTGGATGACAATTCCCACAAATCCATGGACAGGTTACTTGTGTGGAGAGGTAGGTCCAGGAAGGGTATTCCAGACATCCCTTGCCTCATTATGAAGCTATCTTTGGCAAAATGCAGTGGTATGCCACACTTGTGTTCTACCCAAACCCCCTCCAGAAGGCTTCCTTGTAGCTACAAGGAAGATGGAGACTCCCTTTTCACAAGGAGTCACATGGAGAGGACAAGGGGGAATGGACACAAGTTGCTCGTGGGGAGATTCCGACTGGATGTGAGAGGGAAATTTTTCACAATGAGAACAGTCAGCCATTGGAACTATCTCCTCAGTGGAGTGGTTGACTCCGCCACATTGGACACTTTTAAGACTCAGCTGGGCAGGGTGCTGGCCATCTTGCCTAGACTATGCTCTCAGCTAGAAAGGTTGGACAAGATTATTCTTGAGGACCCTTCCAACCTAGGATTCTATGATTCTATAATTCTATGAAGGCATGTTTGTTCCTGGCTTATAGACACATACTCCCTAGCTGAAACTGTCTCAACATGCGATCAAGTATCCCAACTCTCCGTTCAGATCTTACGTCTTCTCCTTTACAGAGCTCAGCCTTATTGGGAGGCAATGTACCTCTTCCCAGTATTAACCTGCTGCTTCACTGCAGAGCCCAGGTTGCTGAGAAATTGTGCTCTCTGCCTGCATGCACTGTCACCACTGGAGCTGGTCGCAAGCACAGGAGGAGTGGAAATGTTATTTGCAAGCTATTTAACTCACTGCCTACAGCCTCCCATTTGTCAAAGGTCCACATAACAATAACAGCAAGTCCACACCATACGACCAGAACATGTGGTGGCTGAAGGTGCCCTCAGAGAATACTTCTTTCTCTATGCCCAAAGCTTTTGTGGAGTTCATTTCAGTCCCCAGCTTTCAGTTTGATTGCTGTCATGTCACCTATTTCACAGTTTGATGTCACATCTGGTGAAACAGGCGGAAAACCCAAAGTTTGAAGTTTGACTCACATAAACAGTTAGGCAAAATAGGTCAGGGAATCATAGAATCATAGAATATCTCAAGTTGGAAGGGACCCATAAGGTTCATCCAGTCCAACTCCCAAAAAGGGTAGGGGGAAGAGGAGAAATGCATGTAGTTTGGCATCTGTGACAGAGTTACATATGCAAAGAGCAGGGTCCAGACTTACACCCACCAGCAGGTTGCTGGGTGCCAGGTATTTGTCCTTGAGCACTGACTGAGGGCCCCAGGGCTGACGATGAAAGCTCACGATGTTTATGGGTGGACACAGATCTTTCTGAGGCACTTGCTGGAACCCGGTGAAGCTGCCTGTGTCAGCAAAGCCTCTGTGTCCCCAGGCTTGAGGATGCCAGACAAAGTGCCTCTCGGCTCTTGACTGAGTTGCGTGGAAGGGTCCTACTGCAACGACCATTGGATTTGAAGAGTCCTGCCCTGGTGACACCGTGCACTGTCCCTTCCTGGCTAGATGCCAAAATCACTTCTTCTCTGGTTCTTTCCCTTTGCTTCCAGTGAGTCCTATCCTTGTTTTTTGGCAGAAACCTTGCTGCCAGCAGGCATGTTTATTTTGGCAGTGCCATGCAGAGTTTGCACCGAGCCAGCTTCCTGCCTGCCCACTTGGGTTTTTTTTTAATCAGGTCATGACAAACTGGCTCATCCAAAATCTTTCAAGGACAAAGTGGTGGGGCAGGAGGTCATGACATGCTGCAATTATTCCAGAGCTGAGTGTAGTCAGGCCACAGAATAACTACAGCTTTTGTAACCAGGCTTCATTTCCATGTTTTTAAACTGAAGTCCTGCACGGGTAATGTTTTGAAGATAATGACCTTTTGGTTTTATTAGAATTTTTTGCTTGGAGCAGGGAAGGGATTTATTTCATTTTACTATTGCTGTGTAACTGTTGCAATGCATGGTATTTTATAAACACTTCAATAGGAAAGTTTATAGAAAAAAGCATCATTTTTACAATCATTTTCCAGAACAGTAAAGAGCGTATTTTCAGTGACAAGTAACAAAAGCACCGAGTGCAGACAACTGAGTTTGTTAAGAGGTCTCTCTTCATGTCAGGTAAAAAGGTATCTTTCTAAAAGGACTCTTGACTGCCAGTAGTGCTTATTTCAGCTGACAGTAATAGCAGTTTTGTAAATGTAACTTAATTCTATCCAAATGCTTGACTATGTAGGGCCAAGTCACAAGGAATGCTGAAAATTTTCTGTGTTCCTGAGACAGTCAATAAAATTTAGAGGCATTTATCTCCTTTCAGAAACTGGACCTTAAACTCTCCCACATGCAAATTTACTCCAATTTTTCTTTTCATCTTGAGGATGGGTCGTCTAGCCAGTAACTCCAGTGGCTTGAAGAGTGCCAGCAGCACAGCAGTATAATTTATCAATAATAAGACTTAAAAGGTCTCTTATAATAAGGCTAATCCTGGAAGCATCCTACTCTGATGGAAGCATGCTACACTCATCTCCTGTAACAATTTGGAGATCAAAAGCCGTAGCCTATGTGCACAGTGCATAATGAGCCATGGCTTTGATTCCAGAAACGCAGAACTTGGGGTATTTTTATGTTGTAGCTCTCTGGACTTTAGTGCGGGATCTCTGGCACCAAGGCTGGTAGGGATACATTCCACCCCAGCTCACGCTTTCTGTGTTAGAAATGGATGCCTGTCGGACGAGTTATTTTCTCTTGTAACAGCAGTGCTAAATGCATCTCTTCATCAACAATTTCTCTTGGACGGAAGATTTCAGTGCGAGAAAGAGGGGTGCTCCTGCAGTACCCACTCATCTGATCACTTGTAGGAGTCAGAAATGCTCTGTGTATCTTCTCCTTTATTTTCCAGCCCCCGCCTTCTATGGTGAGCTAATCCCCATTCCAGGAGGCCATTTCATCCACTTTAATTACCTCTTGAGCAAAATTTCTGCCCTGATGTCATATAGGCATCATAGATCAGGAGAAGAAATCTCTTAAACAACTTCTCCTGAGCCTCCTTCCACAGGGTCCAGTTAGCTGTGCTCTGGATAGAGGGTGATTAACTCTGGCTTTATCCAACCGTAAAATTTTAACCATTACATTCCAGAAGTGCGTGGCTCAAGAAAAAGGAGCTGAGGCCTAAAAATGGAGATGTAAATCAACAGATAAAAATGAACAAGATTTGAACTGAAAGTCTTCCCTGCATGGGTTTTCAATTCAATTTTGCTGCAAGATAAATTACTGGAACAGAGATCTGTAATTACGATTTAATGTCTGGGGAAAAAAAAAGTTTGCAATAGTTTATGCCTGAATTTACAAAATGCTTCTTGCCTGGGCAGTGCCGATTCCAACACTCCCTGCCTTTGAGGTTTTGTAATCTGAATATTCTTCTAAATAGATAATTTAAGTTTATAATCCTGGAATGCATGCCCTTTTTTTAAAATGAGGTATGTGAGATGCCATTGATAATACCTTGAGCCACAGTTTGAGTTTGATGGTCACTCCCCAGCACAGATCTCTGTCCCTTGAAAAAAACAGATTAAATAGTAGTGAGGGTGGGTGGCTGCTTAGAGGAGTAAGGAAAAGGAGTAATACAGAGCCAAGATGCAGGATGAAGGAGTTGGCATCTTTTTCATTTAGTTTGTTGGTAGATTTCTCCATACAGAAATCATTCAATGGAACAGTTTTCTCTACACATTGCCTAGGGACTACTTCTCAAAGCAAGAATGATCTTTGTCAGCGTACTGTGAGACTGGTGAGATGGAAAGGAGCCAACTGGGAAGGTCAACTATGTATGCCTGCCTCTGAAGAAGCTCCTACCTTTTCACTTTGACTGGGGATCTCCTAAATTCCTTTGGGCCAAGTTGAGAATTAGGTAAATCACTTCAGAGGAAATGGCACTGAGATATGAAACATGGAGCTCTGAAAAGACGCACGTGATATTTCAAGCATTTTTGGTTTGGTTTCTTTGTTTCTTTGCTTGTCTGAATTCCTCAATAAATGGGGCACAGCTATATCCAACCTGTTAGAAGTGGCTCTGATAACTGCATTTTTCCATGCTGTAGCAGTTATGTCATTGGTAACTCCCATGTAGCTAAAAGGTGGAGGAGACACACAAGGTGAGCAACTAAGACAAACGAGTACTTTTCATCTAATGTGCACATTGTAGTGACTGTGTTTTCCCACAACTGCAATACACTGATCAGGGAACAACACACCGAAACAGCTCGTAGTTTAATTTTAGGGCCAAAATCAAACGGATATATATAGTCCCAGGTCCCACCAGGGTTGGTAACAGAATTGGACTCCTTTGTTTATTTTTTCAGGTTTGCTTATAATTTGGAATTTACTGAACTCTTCTCCTGAGAACAAACAGTTTTGCAATGTGGGTTCATGATCTTGTTTTGTAACAGACTTTCCGTGTGATGTGGTGTCATGGTTTAACCTGGCAGGCAGCTGAACACCATGCAGCCACTGGCTCACTCTCCCCCGTCCCCAGCGGGATGGGGGAGAGAATCGGAAAAAAAAGTAAAACCCATGGGTTGAGATAAAGACAGTTTAATAAAACAGCAGAGGATAACAACAACAACAACAACAATAATAATAATGAGAATGAGAAGAGAATATGCAAAACAAGTGATGCACAATGCAATTGCTCACCACCCACTGACCGATGCCCAGCCCATCCCCAAGCAGCAATCGCTGCCCCCCAGCCAACTCCCCCCAGTTTCTATACTGAGCATGACGCCATATGGTATGGGATAGCCCTTTGGCCAGTTGGGGTCAGCTGTCCTGGCTGTGCCCCCTCCCAGCTTCTTGTGCCCCTGGCAGAGCAGGGGAAGCTGAAAAGTCCTTGACTGATGTAAGCCCTGCTCAGCAACAACTAAAGCATCAGTGTGTTACCAATGTTATTCTCATACTAAACCCAAAACACAGCACTTGTACCAGCTACTAGGAAGAAAATTAACTCTATCCCAGCAGAAACCAGGGCATGTGGTAAAGAAGACAGACTGTTTCATACTTAAAAGGGAAAGGTTACTGATCTTCCCTACAGGTGTTGCCAAGACTGTTCATTTCTGAGTTGCTTAGTTGTTATTTTGAGGTGGTTTTTACTACACGCAAAACATTATGAATTCACTGAGTGTGTATTCAGAAAGAGGTACTTTTCAAGTTTTGCTAAGACATGGAGAACACAACAGTTTTAGCAGGACTACATTTACTGTATCAACTGATATTTAACTAAACAAAACCAATGCTGGGAAGACTTCACTGATTTCTCTGAACTGTGCGCATCAGTGAACTGACCTAGAATTTCCAAACACTCTTCTTGTTTTGAGGTCATGCTTTAGTTATAACTTTCACCATTTAAAAAGCAAAGTCAACTCATTAGCCATCAAAAACAAAACAAGAAGTGTGTGTGCTATAGCAAACTACAAATACTGAGATGCATCTTGCCATAAAGAGATTAAAGGCAAAGGAGGTGGACGATACAGAAAATAGAAGACACGAAATCATTTGAGTGTGCATTGCATCCTGATGGCTTGTGTGATTATGGAGATTAGCAGTGCTGCCTGCTGGGAATGACTGACAGCTCCCCCAGAAGACCATTACTCGTAACTGCTCGTGCATTTGCCAGATGTAACAAATGGCGTACAAATCATCTGTTCAAGCTGTTTGTTCCAATCCAACACCTGTTGTTGGTATATCTTGAAAACATCAAGCATCCCATGTGATAGAAAGTAGTTTTTATGTTTTCTTTGTGTTTATTCTGCCATGGTTTATGGGTACTAGTGGGGGAAGAGACATTTTAAACAGCAAAACCCTATCACAGAAGTAAGGTAGGATCAGGGTTCGATTGCACTGAGTTCAGTGCAGTTCCTCTGTGTGCATCCTCGCTGTCGTAGCTGCCTTCTCTCACAAGATCATTCCCTCTATGTCTCTCCCCATCCCCAGACCCTGGCTTTTTTCGGTGCTCAGTTTAACATCAGTATTTTGTTCATACTCAGCGTTTGATTTTCAGATGAATAATTTCTTCTTGGTCTCCTCATAGTATTTCTCTTAACTGTATCCGATGCTTTATAAGGAGCCAATATGCCTTCATAAAAGTCCCCTGAAGTCACAGGAACAGAGTTGCCCTTCTAATGACAGTGGGTTCATTCAAAGTCCAGGGAAGGTAGGAAAATAACAGGCAACCCATTCTGCAATCAAGAGTTTTGCCATTTTGGATGTCCTGCCCAGCCTAGACACTGCAGATAGACCATGGGGCAGTGATATCGGTGCTAGAGTTAGTCAAGAGAAGGCTCAAACTCTACTTTTGCACAACGAGTAACACCAGAAAGAGTGCACGCACACAAAACAATCAGCAAATACAGCCAGCACACTCCTTTCCTTGTTGACATCCCTGACTAACACAATTTAGCCCACAGTGAAAGCAGTCATGAGTTGCATCATGCTTACGCTGCTTTTGGGACACCCTTTGCACTGCCAAGAAGCAAATGCAGAGCGTGATTCTTTCCATCAGTGCAAAACTTCCATGTGCTCCTGTTTCATCTAAGCATAGCGTTTATGCTAAGCCTTTGACCAGAACCAAATTTTTCCTTCTTGCACATAAAGGGAAAATAAAACAGCAAAACAGAGTCTTGAATTCCCTAGCTTCCCAAAAGCATCTTCTGGATAACTGGATGGTGTCAGCAGTGTGGGACACCAGCTGTTCGAGGCTGACAAGATGTTCTGGGAATTGCCCCACAAGGACATGCTAGAGAAACGGGCAGAAAATCTGACACTGAGGGGCATCCTCCACAAAGATTGAACTCCCGATGAATTGATGTGTCTTGCTTGATCTTTCAAGTCTTAGTGCTGTGCTACTGGATGTAATCTTAAGCATTTAAACAGAACTGTTCTGCTACAGTTTATTCTTTTAAACAAGCCATTTCTGTCGTAACATTAATTTTAAACCAAGATGCTAACAAAGTCCCTTTGTAGCAATTAATATTGCAGTCAGATAGACAAGAGCTGATGATCATTCTTTGCTCTTTTCTGTGATGGCACAAATCTGGTGTCAGTTTCCTTAATCAATTACTCAAGATTTATGGTAGTACAAGTGAAAGTAAGATCTTATGTTTTAATGGCTCTACATATTGCGAAGCAGTCATCTAAAAAGTAAAGATTTTGTGATAGAATTATTTGAAGTGAAAAACCAGAATCTAGCTTTTAGGCTCCATAGTTGGCATGTGTGTGTCCTGCAGTAAAGGAATAAAGTCACCTTGCTCTTACTGACTGCTTTAAATAAAAGATAGGAAATTCCAACTCCTTTTTAAAAACCTTACAGTGTAAGACTTCTGCTCTCCAAATCAGCATGTTCATTTAGCATGCAGCGAGCTGGACTTGAAAGGTCACAAGGTAGCACTGAATCATTGTCTATTTGAGAGGGGAAAAAAACTCAAGTCTATTTTTAGCTTTGAAATTTATGGCCATGATAGCACCTGGCCAAATGAAAGTGATCTGATCAAAAAGCTGAAAGGCAAGGATACCTATCCTTCATGCATCTTTGAAAACAGTGTAGCCAAGATGTTGGAACCATAGGGAAGAAAGTTAATCTTACCTTCAACTAAAAGATTTACTAAAGCCCGTGGCAAAGAACTTAAATGTTAACAGATCAATTTCTCTTGCAGAACTACAATTCTACCGATCCTCTTACATTTGTTATTAATTTACAGGCAAGGCTGCACAGAATAGGCAATTTAGGATGGGAGCAAAGCAATTCATCTTTGTGTAATAAGACCACATGAAACTATACAGCCATTAAGAGCTGATGTGTGGCCTCAGAGTTGTAAGATTAGGCCGCTTTAAGTAGCTAAAGATAGTGAAGTCCCTGAGAGTTTCCTATCCCACTTCCCACATGTAGGGAAGAACTGCTTACGCACTTTACAAAGAGTTATGTCTGTATATAAGGCTGTATATCAGGATGCATTTTTAAGGAAAAGCTAATTCAAAGGAGGTTTGAGCATGATGAGAACTGGTGTCACTTTGATATATTGTAAAATAAGTGCCATAATCCAAATTTATTTCCTAGGGCAGTTCTGTCCCCTGCACTTTTGCTCCCTCCCCTGGGTCGACAGTTTCATTATTTTAGTAAAAGTTAATTTTCCTGGGAAGCTATGGCCACAAAAGTACATTACCTTCCAGAAAGTTGGAAGACTAAGGTCAACACATGAACGCAAATGCTGATCTCAGCTCTACTCAAAGAGAATTTCTGTGGCTTGTTGATGGGACTGACTTGGAGACCTGCAAGCTAAGCAATAGCTGCTGCACTAGACAGCTTTTTGAAAGCCTTACAAAAGATATTTTTCCTTTCATTGGTGCAGGCTTTGAACCCCAGATTTGGTCAAAAAATGGATTTTAAAATAAAATCTCATGTGAAAACATCTTATTTCCCTGGCAGCTGTCTCCATGTTGGCCTGCATCATGGAAACGCCATGCACCGGCATCAGCAGTGTGGAAGGGTCACCAACCAGTTTCCTGCATTCCTCACAGAAGCAGAGGAAGAAAGTCTTTAATGAGGATGGTAAGAAATAGGATCTGTTGGTCAGAAAAATTAAACCTGCAATGCTGGTAATCTTAAAGTTGTGGGAGGACAGGATCCATGGCTGGCTATTTTGGACCAAAATTACACAAAATTTCTTCTTATTTCTCCTTACATCCTTGCTATAATACCATGTTTAGTCTTTCAGCGATGAGCACTCTAGAAATACCAGACATTGATGATATTATTTCTTTGACATCATAGCAATTTATCTTATGTCTGGCTTGTCTCATCAGATTTCCCTTGTATTAGAAGAATTTTTGCTGACTTAGATCCTCAGCAAACTGAATCCTGGTGGACAGGTTTTCCATATCTATGTTTCTTCCCATCATATACCAGACATAAATCATTCCCTTACCTGATGGGCACTTCAATTTGCTTCTTTTTTTGACATAATTTCCACATCCAGACAAACCTTCCCCACTTAGTGGGTTCATTTTTGTAGCACCATAGCAGTTACCAGTATTTTGCCAGATTGAGACTTTATGTCTTATAAGCACTTGGGCCTCTGAAAGGCATTGGCGGCCCACCAGCTTTTATTTATTCTATTTAGGAAAATTTTTTTCAATGAAAGGGTTGCTAAGCATTGGAACGGGCTGCCCAGGGAAGCGGTTGAGTTCCCATCCCTGGAGGTATTTAAAAGACAGGCAGACGAGGTGCTTAGGGACGTAGTTTAGTGGTGGGATGGCAGGGTTAGGTTAACAGTTGGACTTGATGATCTCAAAGGTCTTTTCCAACCTAAACGATTCTATGATTCTATACTATGATTCTATGATTTCTGTAACAGACAGGCAATGCTTGCATGGCAACTGCAGGGCATTATTAACTTCTTGTTTGCCGTGCTTCTTGCTAACCTTTGGTCTCCAGTGGCAGATGCTAAGCAAATCTCTTTAGCCACAGTGCTGTTATG
Source organism: Gorsachius magnificus (assembly GCA_034008185.1). NCBI lineage: Eukaryota > Metazoa > Chordata > Aves > Pelecaniformes > Ardeidae > Gorsachius > Gorsachius magnificus. The sequence goes on along the minus strand of CM067083.1, from coordinate 11,981,312 downwards.
AAGAAGTTTTGTCCTGAGCATGGATCCCATGCCTCCTCCAAGATTTATTGTGTTCAAAGCACAGGAAAAACAGGAATGAGGAGGCTAACATGCAACTTTAGCTGAGCAATTCCCATTTCTCATTCCCATTAGGGCTCTCATTCCCATTCCAGCCTCCGCCTCTGAGAGACCCTTCCAGAGATGCATCTAATTGCAGTGTGGATATTGTCTGGTGAGAACAGGCACAAATGTTCCCTCTATTTTGCCTTTGTGCTCGTTACATTCCATGCTTAACTGTTTCTGCATGGTCCGCAATGCACAACAGTAGAAATAATTTCTGAATACCCTGTTAAAGGAAGTTATAGTCAGGTTAACAAAAAACCATATTGAAAGAGTCGCCATTGTTACAAAGTGCTCTCCCTATTGGCAGGTATATGCATAGAACGAAGATAAAGGCTCGCACGCGACACACTGAGTGCTCTTGTATGCCACACTTTTGCTATAGAAAAAGCAACTCATGTCGGATAAACTCATCTCTGTTTTCTGGAACTGTGCCAAGGTGTCCTCATGAGAATATCCTAACAAAAGAGAGAGCAGGAAGGCCACTTGTGAACAAGCTCTATTGCTATGGCACAAGGACATTTGCTAGGTTAGCATACGCGGTTTTGTTTCCAGATTATAATTATGGTATTAATCTGAAATGTAAATTTATATAACACCATTTTAAATCAGCTTCAGATCACAGAATCACAGAATGGCAGGGGTTGGAAGGGACCTTGGAAGATCACCTAGTCCAACCCTCCTGCTAAAGCAGGGTCACCCAGAGCAGGTTGCACAGGACATCATCCAGGCAGGCTTTGAATGTCTCCAAAGAAGGAGACTCCACAACCCCCCTGGGCAGTCTGTTCCAGTGTTCTGTCACCCTCAAAGTGAAGAAATTCTTCCACATATGCAACTGAAACCTCTTATGTTTCAGTTTGTGCCCATTGCTTCTTGTCCTGTCACTGGACACCACTGAGAAGAGACTGGCTCTGTCCTTGTGACATCCACCTTTAAGAGATTTGTATGTGTTGATGAGATCCCCTCTCAGTCATCTCTTCTTTTCAGATGGAAATGGAAAATATTTAATTCCTGGTTGCATGGGCATCTAGAAGCCCCAAGGGTTTCTAGAGAACATGAAGACTGTGGATTCAATAGTGCAGAAAAAACAGGCGCAGCATACACCCAAAATAAAAAAAGAAGCTTTCCACTTTCAGTCTAATGGGTAAATAATAAAGCAAGTTAAGCAATGTGATGGTAATAGAGTTTTGAAAAAGCCTCTTTGAAAGGTAAAATTTTTAAGTGAAATATCTCATCTTAGTGAACCCTTTAATTTAGCTTCTTTACACACATCCTCCCCTTGCACTGATAGAACAGGAATTTATTTTTACAATGGGAAAGCTTAGAAGTCCCACTTCTACAACCACTTTCAGTAACAAAGACGGATGCCAATGTATTTTGAATACTGATTTAATGCTGGGAACCTGAAGGTTAGTACTAAGTGGAAGCAATCTAATCCTTGCTTAGAGAAAGAGGTTTTTTCCTTTTCACATCTCCAGAAAATGAAAGCTTCCCCTGCTATTTATCCTTTCAACTACCTCTCATCAGGTGTCAAACTGTAACACCCATTTTGAAGACACAGTGTGTCCAGAGCTGAGTTTTTCTTTCCATAGGCAAGACCACTGCAACTGTGTTACAGCTTTATTAATCCCATGAGTTTAAGTTGTTTCTGCTCATGATTCCTGAATTGCCCTGTTTCTTTATTGCAAATTCAACGTTGTTTTTTCATCTACGGTCGGCATCGTCTTTTGGAGAAAACCTAGGCAAGTGCCGCTCCAGTGCTCCCTCCTTCCCCGTAACTTTTGCCTGAGATGGGAGAAGCTGCTGCCCTTGTCGCATCCCCTTCCATGCTTCCTATAGACACACTCCTGTCCCCCATCTGCCTCTATACTCCACTTGCTTCCCTTGTACTACCCTCCTGTTGTATACTATATTTCTGCCATGCCATATGTCCTCGCACATCTTTCCAGTCTGGATTTTGCTGTTACCTTTTTTTTTTTTCCTTTCCAACTCCTTGCAGCTCCATGGCTGTTCCCTTCACTCAGCACCTCCCTGGTGCCTGTTGTTGATGCCCACACCCCCACATGTCCCCTGTCTCCCTGTCACGCTTGACCCCGAGCATTAACTGCACTCAGGTCCGGAGGCGCGGTTGCATCCCACAGAGGCATATTTAGACTGCTTCAGGTACCTGTGGCCCTTCAGCTCTAGCCACATGGGGCACAAGATTGTCTAGAAACCAAAGTATCCTTCAAGGGTCCTCAAAGGCTTGCAGCTTACAGTAACCACCATGACGTGGCTATGGCCCTCTAGTTAAAGCAGCTCAGATGTGTCTGCCTGCTCTACGACACTGCATTTCAGTCCCGATCCAGGCATACCCCTACAGGGTACTACCTTTCCATGGGAGTCAACAGGCTTCACCTCCATTTGGGAGCAATGGCATCCAACACATCTCCAATGGGTACCACATCTTACACCAGCAGCAACGACAAGGGTGAGGACACCTCAAGATTTCAGTGCCACAGACAACAAGGAGAGGCAGCAGCTACTTTGAATAAGACCAAAATAGCTGCCTGGAAAATGTTTACACCCCCCCTTATTGTTATTTTTAGCTTTTCCAATAGCCCAGGAAGTAAAAGGGGATTAGATCTGGGAAAGAAGCAAGACAGTACTTCTAACAGAGAATTAGGTGGTCCCTCTTTTATAGTGTGCATTCATTTAACAAACAGGTTATATAAAAATATATATGGTGTTAGTCTGTCCTTCAAGTCAAATAGCCAATAGCTTATTATTACTGCTTATGATAGTGTGGGGGGTGTCTGGGTCTCCTACACAAACTTCCACGCCCATATGTAAATCTTTCAAGTACATTGCACATCATTTAAAGTTACATGTTGCATTTTTTTTTTCTATTACTATGGCAGAATTTTGGGTTTGAGACCTATTTTATGTTTCAAAATATATAAATATTTGCCCTGACAAACTAGCTTACAGTAGAACAAGATCTGGCATGCATGCTTTGCATCTTAGTTTTGAGCTATGGCGGAACCGGCCGTGAACCTTTTTGCGGTGCTGAACTTTGAGACTCTGCTTTGAAATAGGATGCCTCTCCCAGAAGAATTTTGATTGTTTATGTTATGGGCTTTTGTTTCTACTACTCTGTAAAGTATAGTGCTAAGTCTTCGCAGGAAGTGTGAAGATATGCCACCTCCAGAAGCGTGGAGTACCAAATGTGTGTTCTTTAAACACATCAACAAGATCAGGAAACAGCTGCAGGGACCGGATCGCAGAACACAGCCAGGCTAAATGAACAGCCACTATCCTGATATAAGTTCTTCATTAGCTGACGAAGCCAACTTAAGCCTACTATATCCAGTTTTAACTGCAGATCAGACATGAGAAGTCTAATTCAGGCAAGCTATAAATTACACTACATGCTCATTCTTTGTCATGATCTCCAATCTGTTCCTCCGGTGAAATCTTGGAAATATTTCCTTCACTACTATATTAAGCCAAGAAGATGGTATGGATTTTTGTGCAAGCAATGATCCATTTTACAGGCTTATGAATCTACATAAATGCTGTACTATCAGACTGCAAGGTCTACCTTCTAAAACGACATTTTCCACAGCATCTGGCGTTCCAGAAGAAAACAATGTGTCTGCTTAGGCCACATACAGTTCTTGAGAAAAATGGGATTTCCTACTGCAATGCCATCTTTGACATTTTCCTGAGGCTTTAGGATTAAATATAGCCAGCCTTGCAATGAAGCTGTCTCAGTCTCAGCTTTTCCATATTTAAATGTTCCAGAAAGTTAGCTTCAGGATGTAGTAAGCCTATATTCAGTGGCACCCACAAGGTCAACTGTATTCTCCAGCATGTATTAAAGTTAGGAAAAGCCTTATTAAGCTGTCTTATACTGCTAAGATCAAACCCAGCTGCAGGTGCTTGCTCCCCTAAAAAATACACAACAGCTCTCACCTTCTCATTCTCCATGGCCAATACTGGCCTGTGCACAGAAGGACCATGAACTTGCTGGTACACTGAGCGAGCGAGGACAGCACAGCACGGAGAGGGACATTTGGGCAGAGCTGTGCTACAATTTGCTCCAGCACTGTTCTCCAGATGCTTTTGCCCTGCAAAGATCTCCTCCAGCTGCTTTTTTTTTTACTCACCCACAGACCTGTTGTCTGCATCTTCCCCCTTACCAGTTTACACCAGAGAGAAATTTCTCTATCAGCTGCCAGGACAAGCAACTAGTCTGAACTCTTTACACCCCCAGCCTCCTGCAACTCCATTCCCATGTTCCTAATGCCATGCTGCAGATGTAAAATGGGTCCTCTGCATTGCTGAGCTGGGAGCCTGTGCTTCCTATTTTTGATTACCACCATTTCAGTGGCTTTCCAGGTGATGTAAAAACATGTTTTTCTTTCTCTCTCCCAACGACAGCATTCTCAGGGCAAGTCATGCTCCGTCTGATGCTCATAATCTATCTGAGGGTCCTCGTAAGGGCACCACAGCTCCGTGCATCACATTGCCAGCCCGATGTACTGAGAGCACAGGCATTAGAAAACCTTTGCAGCACCAAGGGAAACTGGATGTTTCCTACTTGGCTTACCCATCCCCTCTTGGGGTTGCAATTCCTGCTTTCCAGCCTGCTACTGATAAAGCACCTTTCTGAAGCAATTAGCAGAACGGCTGGACTCTGGCCTTTCATGCCAGCTATTACTAATCATTTACATACCTGCAGCCAAGGAACTAATAGGTCTGTCTGCGAGCTCCTTTCTAGCTGTTCCAGTATCAGGTTTGTACAACCCATCATAAATCAGAATTAAGATTTTAAAACTGAGTGTCCCTAAAGTGCTATTTCTTATGCCTGGGGAAAAAAAAAATCCACATAAAGAAGGAGAGGATATATGGCAGCTGACAGTAACAAGGGACAAGAGGGTTTATTTGTAGTCCATGCCAGAAGACAGTTACAGGTATATTTGTTTTCCTCTGGAAGAGACTGTGTTTATTAAATAAAAAATAACTCTTCTAATGTATCAAGAAGGTATCATATACAGCTTTTTTTTTTTTTTTAATATAGACTTTGCATTTTAAAATTTTTTCAGAACAAGTACTAGCCAAGCTTTTATATTTATGTTTTGTACATGTGCCCGTCTTTTATCACTCAGGTAAAACAAAAGTGAAGCCCAGAAGCTCCCTGAAAATGGCAGCATTTAAAGAAATGTTCAGTTGGGGTTTTCAATCTTCTTGTTATACTGCTAGAAAGGAAAAAAAAAGTAAAATGAAATGACCCATGTTTTTCCAAAGGCAGTGACAACGAAGCCTGCCTCTGCTCCCCAAGAAATGATTACTCTTTCAGGGCCAGGCTAGGCAGCAAACCATTACAGAAATCATATCCTTCAGAAAACTCATTTCAAAAAGCAGTGTTTGAAGGGAGAGGATGCTAAGATTTGCCTTGAATTTTTGAGCATCAGGGGGCATACGACAACAAAGTTTAGACACGCATTGCTGGTATCAACAGCCTTTCAGAGATCCAGGGTATTCCAAAATCTGAAGAACCATGATTCTTAAATCAGTAACTGACAGCATCTCTCTATTCCTCTCCCTCCAATGTTCACAAGATGCTGAAGCCTAGGCAGCAATGCAAATTGGAACATAACTACTTACCAGGATAGGCTGCAGTAATTTTTTAGGCACTTTAGTGCAGGTCAAGGTAATTTAACTTTAGAAAAATGCTTACGTGTATTTTTAAAGAGCTTGTGGTCAGGTAGTTTCAGAGAGCTATGGACATCTTCATAAAGGTAACAGGGATGTTTCAAATCACTTTATGAACTAGAGATAAAAAGATTGCCAAGGAAATGGTGAGTTAGCAAATGGTGGTGATGTGAATAACTTCTATTTTATGTTCCCACCAGTGTTCAAAGAACCAAAAATAGTTCTTTAAAGATTAACCTTTTGAAAGTAATTCTCCAGCATATCCAATTTCTTTACAAGTTTATTAGCCGAATTAGTCCTTTAAAATTCTGGTCTTGGAAGCAGGAAAAAATTATAAACATTACACTTTTCCTAAATTTTGATGCTGTTTACACTCTATACATTTATATTTACATGTTTGTGGGCTTGGTACTCATCCTCTCTCAGCTCACCCTAAAAAAATATTGGCAGAGTTAGCGTACATATGTGTATTTCACGCATGTTGGCTAACTGGCTAGACACAAAGACAGGGTAGAACTACCTTGAACCCTGTCCCTCCAGTTGTTATGGGTGTGACAAGTGGCACTGTCTTGGTTCCCAAAACATCTCAAAATTCAAAACCATCTCAACAAGGCTGGCAGCCCTACCTGTGCCTGCCTGACCTCCCATCCCCTGCCCTGCACTGCCCTGTCCACAGCCTCCCCCCAAAAGCAAGGACTGTGCCTCACAGGTGACTTGGTGAAGCACAAGTGTTAGAAGGGACCATATATCATCTGTCCCAGTTCATCTCTGCTGGTATAGGATTGACATAACTGGAAGGACACCAGGAAAGTTAAGGGAAACTGTGGGTCGCAAGTGACATCAGTTCAGTGGCACAAGGAACTCAAGTTCATTTTCAGACCAAATGCACTGTAAAGAAACCTACGGAGTGTAGAGGAGTGGCTGAGTGAGAATGGGCATGATTTAGTCCCATTTGACAGCCCCTGCTCTTAAGCAGATGTGGGCGGACCTATGACCAGAAGAGAAGGTGAAGCCCCTCCGCTGGACAGATGACCCGTCCCAGTCACAGTAGCGATGTAGGCGTGTGTATAACGGTGTTCTACCAATCACAGTGTGACATGTGTGTATGTTATGGTTTTCGGCCTATATATGCTTTTGTTAGCTGCGCAATAAAGGAGAACGACCATACTCATATTGAGATCCATCGTTTAATCCGGGCTGGCTTCCCCTTCTGACGACAACGGAGTGAGACAGAAAGCTGAAAAATTAAATTTTCACAAAGGAAATAAGAATGATCTTTTATATATATATATATATATATAAAATATATAGGAGGCTGTAGTAAGGCGGATGTTGGTCTCTTCTCCCAAGTAACAAGCGATAGGACGAGAGGAAATGGCCTCAAGTTGCATCAGGGGAGGTTTAGATCAGATATTAGGAAAAATTTCTTTACTGGAAGAGTGGTCAAATGTTGGAACAGGCTGCCCAGAGAGGTGGTGGAGTCACCATCCCTGGAGGTGTTAAAAAAATGTGTAGATGTGGCGCTTTAGGACATAGTTTAGTGGTGGACTTGGCATTGGGCTAACAGTTGGGTTGGGTTAACAGTTGGGCTTGATGATCTTAAAGGTCTTTTCCAAACTAAATGTTTCTATGATTCTATTCTATAATTTCCTGCCAAAACAGAATAAATTAATTGGGGAAATATCAGTGCTGGCAATGACTGAGCTCCTCCAAGTGCAGATAATTGCTGAGTAAAACAAGAAACCTGTGGGTTATGATGAGAGGTCAAACTTGTGTGTGGACCAGAGTTGCTGGTGGGAGAAGCCTGCAGCCCTGGTGAGTCTCAGACCCTGAACAGACCAGGGGGCTGGCAGCTGAGGAATGTGGGGTACCCTGTCTCCCATGCACCTGCATCACTGGGACTGCTCTAGAACTGGTGACCTTACAAGAGGCAGCTCACAACGCTGAGGAGACATGGTCCTTGGGACTTCCAGTCTCTCAATGCAACCTCGCAGGTTTCTGAAGGCAAGGTCAAGCTGGTAAAAAAGGAGACAAGGTCCAGCTTGGCCTGAAATTCTGCTGGTATCCTCCTACTTCTGCAGAACATTTTGTTGGGTTGTTACTTTCCATGGGAAGGATATTCCCTGGGGAGTTTCTAACCAGCTGACCTTGCACACGTGCATACACGTGGGAGACCCCATTTGTGGCACTGTTGGCCTCACTGGCGTTGCACCAGACTGCATCCAGGAATCTGATCCATAATTCGAGGAAATGTAGACAGCCTGGAGCTTGATTCCAGGAAGCTGGGTTTGTTTCATTCCTTACAGTTTCCTTAGCCCTGGCTAAAGAAGGTGCAGACACATCCCTTCCCGGTATTCATGCTGCTGTTCTTTGGCTTTTCAAGGTAATGTCTTTATGGCTTTTTATTCAGCATGATTTTGACTCTAGGTAGCTTATTTTCTTTTTAAAGTTATTATTTGCTAATTGTCATCTTAAATCCTGCAATAAAACATGGCTTTTCCTCATGCTGTATAAAGAAATCTTTGTTTCTCCCTCAATATTACTGGCCATGAGGTATGAGACTTATGTATTTTTTGCACGCAGCCTTTCAACCCCCTGGTTCTTGCATTGCTACAAAACCTCCAACTGCCTCTTTACTAAGGAACCTATTAATGAAGGTAGTTAAACATTTACTATATTTATATGAATTATTTGCATTACTTAAATTAGGCACACGCTGGCATATCTTCTTGAGTGCAGTTACCCACTGGTACAAAGCATGTTTAAAAAACCAATTTGGGTCAATAGCTTTGCATCTCATGCAGTTATTGCAGTAAGGGCAAAGCAGGACGCTCCCGAGTTTGAACAACAGTGTTTAAGTCTGCCACATCAGAAAAGGCAGTGGGAAATCTAGCTCAGTGGGCTAAAATTGGAAGGGAGCTGGGAAATTATAATTCACACAGCATGACTAGGCTTCAGTCAAGGCAAGACATGTCATTTACTTTGCCCCGACACTAGATGTCTTTACAGTTTGACCAAATGACTTTTATTTTCTTGTCTTTTTGAGATGTCCTTTCCTTCTGTTACTTTGAAGCCAGATTTGGCGAGAACAACAGACAGACTTTCCAAAGAAGCTGCCAAAATAACACTATTCAAAGTGAAGTATGTACCTTTTTCCTCGGTCTGGATTCATTTCAGTCTAATGGAATGAATCCCAGTAATCAAACAGCTTGTTGTGAAGGTCAGCCTGTATTGCAACGTTTAATTAACAGCATATATATATATATATATGCATGCCTGTATATATAGATAGATAGATCTGTATTTTTATTTATATATATATATATATATACACATGTATATATATCTCAGAGAACGGGAGATACCAACTGGAACGAATGCTTAGTAGGAGTGAATAAATCAAATTGTAAGAAACGAAAGAAACTCCTCATTCTCGATTACATGAAGTCTCAGTGGAGTCTGAGAATTGGATCATCATCAGAAATAAGGGCAAGGAGCATCACTGAGAGAGGCTACAAGGAATTAATTGCAAGCAAGAATGTTCTGATGCAAGGCTGACTGCAAAATACAAGTCATTAATTTTTAAATATAAGAAAAAGTGTGACAGGATATTAAGTCCCTCAGCACAGTGGAACCCAAAGGATTTTTGTTTAAATTCCAGCAGCAAATGTTTGCAGAGAAAAAATTGTTTTACTGCTTTGCTGAACAGTTTGTATTTCATGAATTGCACTCTGAAAATTCATCATGTGAAGGGTACAGAACAAACCATAGACAAGAATTGCAGTCCAGGAAATTCTGAATGTAAGAGAATCGGAAACCATTGAAAAAGGGGAGGGAAAAAAATTGTGTGTGTATGCCATAGATATGTGTACATACATGTGAAAATACACTTACTAAAGGTAAGCTGTAAGTTAATCATAAGTGATTCCAAATCATTCCTAACTCACGATTCCTTCTTTGGTCAAACTTCAACGGGGGTCACATCCAAGGGGGTGGGGGAATGAACTGTATTTGTAAGCACTTTTCCCTTTGTGATTGCAACTGTGCCCTTCTTCTCTGGTCTGTCTTCCTTGGGACCTGCTAAACTGTCCAGGCAGACAACAGCACTGCTCCGAAAGCATCCACTGCTGGCCCAGATCTAGGCTATGGCCTTAGCTGCCCTTTCCTGCGGGGCAATGTGGCATCTGGAGTTGCTGCAGAGCAGCTTTGCAAGCCACCTACATCTGAGGATCCAGGTGAGGTGGCACCAATTCGCCATCCTCCGCTCCTTCCCCGAGCTGCTCCACAATCTGCCCCTAACTACGTCGCTCCCTGGTGCAGGCGACGGAGCCACAGCGATGCTCGCAGGCGCTGGGCGTGATGGGGCTACGGGAGGGGCTCAGCACTCAGCCTTTGCACAAGTGCTTCACGGGCTCCTTGCACACTGAGCACAGCGAGAATTTCGCGCTGCCAGGTCTCCTCATGCACCATGGTTGAAAAATTCTGGTAACAGTATCCTAAATTACAGGTTAACTGATGTAATGTCCAGAAAAGCACTGCCTTGAATTATCAATATTTTAATAAAAAGCATTTAATATGTGCAACTGAAGTATTTTGATAGCATAGTACCTGGCATTACTTAATATTTTCACTAATAACATGTATGATAGAAAAAGCATTAGCTGATTGAGTTTTTCAGGTGACATCAAGGTGGGAGGAACTGCAACGGAGTAAATGCAGAGTGGGAACTTAAACCCATCTTGACAGAAGTAAAGTACAATCAGAAGATAACAAGATGTAACAGGGACAAGTCTACTCAAATCACTCTAATTTTCCATTTTAGTTACTGATATTATAAGCCCGTTTACAGCATCTTACTAGGGTAAGGATATTTAATAAATACTTTAATAAATATTGGCCAATCACTGCACAATGTGAAAGACTAAAGCAGGTGACTTATAACTGATTATAGTCACCTGTAATACCTTCTAGTGTGCTTAAAATACCATACACTCATCATGCCCATAACATGCTCATGCCATCAATTAACGCTTATTAAATTGTCATTCTCAATATTTGGGGAATACTTTATGAAGAAACACACTGCACTGCAAAAGCCCCCCCCCCAAAAAAAAAAGCCTTAATGAAAAATTCTAATTCAAATTCTAATTAGTAAAGTTTGCCCTCAGAGACCGGTGTGGAGATGTGCAGAAGCCAATACCACCATGCAGATGCATGAAGTTTTATCGGGTTTCCCAGGATTTCTCAGGACATTTGCTCAGTACCGGACCTGCTTTCATCCTGTTCAGCAGTGGAGCGCTCGGTTCTAGGACTGGAGCTATTGCACCTCACGAAAAGTGTTCGAATAAAGAGTTCAAATAAAAGGATATGTTAGCTGGGAAAATGCCTGCTCTACAAAATGTCTAGCCCAACCTGTGGATTATCTGATCCCTTTAATTCAGACATCTGGGCAAGAGGACCTGAGAGGCAGGGCAAGTCTTAATTGCAAATAGAGCCGTTCAGATTGAGAGCTGCTGGCAAACAAAAGATCAGGTAAATGTAGGCTACACCTTGAATGCATTTTTAAGTGATTAAACCTCCCCACTGGGATCAAGCACCAAAAACTGGGATCAAGCACCAAAAACTGGCATCAAAGCTGTTCCTTTCGCCATGCCTCTGGCCGTGGATGATATTCCCAACGTTAGTATCCCACTCCCCTCTTTCCCCACCCAGCATAAATTCCCAGCAGAGCCACTGAACTGCAGACTGGTGGGTGCCTGTAACCTATCACTGCGAGGAACAGCCACCGTATGACACTTCTGACCAACATTTGGGAACAAGCAACCAGTAAGCAGAGAGAGGCAAACGATGGCAGTCATGCCAAACCCCCCTGATATATGAGAATGTGGCTTTTCCTACCAGCCGGGGGAACAAAGCCCCGTCTGCACGTATTAAAGCACTGAAAAAGTTATAATCCTAGGAATGAGACTAAAGAAACATAACCAAATTAATTTTAATGGTATTTGGTTAGTTCTAATGGAAATTGTGCATTATTTATCCCCAGAAAAGAAGACTCTCTGGAAATGATTGTGTCTTTTCAAGAATCATGAAGGCTCCTAAGTGGAGGAAGGTACATGCCTTCATAGAGGTATTACACTTTTCTTCATTATGCTGTGCTAAGCACATCCACGTGTCCTGAATAAAATCAAAGCACATATTTCTGATTGACAAAAAAAATATTTAAGCTGTATGATTGCCTTCATTATAAGTGGCATTTAAATACAGAGCAATTTAAAATATAGGCATTAAAGTTATGTGAGACAACTGCTCTAAAAACTGTCATTTTCCAAAACAAAGCTGTTTTCGTCTGGTGGTGGCTTAGCAATTTATTATAAAGACAGAACAGAGACTGAATTAACATTGTGTCCCCTTGCAGTGAGAAGTGCTAATCTGAATAATGTACTCCAGGGGAATTCTGCTTAGCATTTATATGAATATGGGAAAAATGATAATATGATAATTATCACTGGTTTTTTTCCAAGCAAAGATCTTGCACAGAGGAATGCTTGGCACTGATTTAACTTTTTCCTTCAGCTCTTTTTTCCTCACAGTTTCATTCTGAACTTGGTCTTAGGATGTGCTAGACCTGCCACACTGTTTTTCTCATGGGGTCCATGCCTTTCACATCCCTCTGCTGCCCTGTCAGATTTCTAGAGACTCTGTCCATTTCTGTGGGATTTCCAAACATGCTCAACACTGACCAAATTCTGCCCTTTGAGCCAGTTATTGATTTGGTAGGAAAGGCGTTCAATTAATGCTGAGCACCAACTAAAACCCCACCTTTCATATTCAGCACGGGAGCCATTCCGCACGTACAACGTACACTCTTTAGTAAGCTTTTATATAGACTTTGTTCTTTCTCATTTGCTTTCTCTCTTGTCTAAAAATAAGCCATTTCTACTAGCAGGTGTATCTGTACCAGAGATCGCAGAGAAGCGTGGACAGCCCTGAGCTAACTGCAAGCAGGAGTTAGCCAGGATAGTGGCAGCAGTCCAGGCGCAGCTGTGTGAAGCTCTGAGCTATGACTTTGCCACAGTTAAGCTTCATCTGCTCTGCGTACTAGTTCATTTATAATTAAGTAAGTAGATCATTTATAATTAATCAGCTGCAATCCACTGAATTATAACCAAAGGTCAAAAGACTTCAGAAAAGAGGGGGAAGAGGAGAGGGGAATAGACACCATGAAACAAGTATTCTCAGCAGTTCCAGACACAAACCAGAGTGCTGTAACCACCTTGGACCGGGCAGAGTCACCTCCTGAGTTAACCCCCTCTTCTGCAAAAATGCCAGGAAATTCATCAATAGAAACCCTGCACGCAGGGTGTGGGACTACTGCTGCAGCAGTGGAAGAGCAGTGGGAACTTCTTTCATAGAATCATAGAGTCATAGGATCCTTTAGGTTGGAAAAGACCTTTAAGATCATCAGGTCCAACCGTTAACGTAACCCTGCCAAGTCTACCACCAAACCACATCCATTTCTTCCCATTTACAGGGGCGAAAAGGCTTCCTGGATTGTCCCTTCAAGGTGGTGTTTGTAGTCACTAGAGTATCTAGTAATAAAAGAATGTAAAAACATGTATTTTAAGTGAATTCAGGGAAAATCAGCAAGTTAGGTGTTTGGTAACTGCCCTGGTCCTAATGTCCAGAAAGAGCTGTAAATTCTCAGTATTTCCAGGCAATCAGCACGTACAGGACTTTCCCCAGGGTCTGAGCAGGGGAAGCCAGCACACATCCAGTTTTTATGTAGAACTTCTGGATTTTGCATGGATGTGACAGGTGGTGATGTTTTTTTTTTTTAGACACGCTATAGCTTCCACAACCAGGCAAGCGACCATGAGCATAAACTTTCTGTTTGGCAACGACTTTTAACGCTTTAATAGCACCATTTAATTTAACAAGTTTTTCTCTTCTCTAGATAATGAACTGAAACGGAACACACAAACCTTTAGGGGATCTTGCTAACAAACAAAACCTCAACCCTGGCTTTATTGTTTGGATCAGATGGAAGAAGACATGTACACAGGGTTTGACTTCAGGACCAGTCCTTCACAATTCGATGCCTCACAGTGTCCAGTGGCCCTAAATTACACCTACAAGTGTGCCCAGGTAAGCAAGGATGAACACAGCCTGACCCACCCATCCTGCACGCAAGTTTAATGTGCATGCTCGGGATAGTTCTGAAGTAACTGTCTAGAGGGGAAAAAAACCCAACAACCCTCTCCCATCCTGATTCAAGGGTGGACCAAAGGTCTGCACAGTGCTGGAAGTGGTACTCCCTGGATAATACAAACTGGTGCAGGGAAAAGATTTTTCTGCCTTGATAACACACCTTGCCATAGAGGACTGTGGAAAAACACTCTATGTTTGTGACCTTCAGCGCCTCTCTGAATTTAAAGTAACTGACTTTGATATTGCCATAGAATGGGCAGAGCAGTACAAAATTCAGCCTGTGTTTAGTACTGACCAAGCCAGGCAAATCATGATATGGTCTGTTCCTGGGGAGTAAAAATATATACATCCTTTAAGCTCCGTTCAGTTTCTTTGCATTAAAATGAAATTAATAGCAAGCTCTAAGATACTAGAGTAAATTGGATTTTATAATTGGAAAGTAAGACAGATGTGTCAAATGAGTTGCCTGTGAGGAAACTAGAGGGTCTCTAACCTGTTAAAATTTATGTGAAAAAATGGGGCTATTTGGTCTGGATTTAATGAGAAAACCAAAATACCATAAGGAACTGTAGCAGAACCACAGGGAATGGACAATATTGTAAAAGTCTGAGCACAGGCAGGTCTGTGATTTGATGGAGGTTTTAATTAAGGTTGCACATTCACACCAAAGGCACTGCGGCTACAGCTTCAGTTTCTGCTTTCATCCTGAGCTGACACAACACCAGAAAACAGGGAGGGATGGTGGTTAAATCCCAGTGTGGGGAGCTCAGGTGATCTTACACATTCTGACCTGGACAGGACTGCTGCTGTGCCAGTGTCTGTCCCTCGATGCCTTTGGGAGTGCAGGACACACAAGCCCCAATGGTACCAAAGTGGTTAGAAACCGACTGGGTGGGAGGAAGAGGGGAAAGAGGAGTATATAGAAACAAACCTCCGCTGAACTTCCAGAACACTGTAAATTGTGTCGGGAGGCTGAGCTTGTTCCCCATTATCCCACCCAGCACTGTCCCCAGAAGAGCACTGAAAGCTGTTGTGGAACAGCAAGCACGGCTGGAAGCTGTGCGTCGAAGGCATGAGCAGACCAACAGCAGTGGAAGGGAAGAGCTGCAGCCTTAAATCACTGCCACAGCAACCCCAGCGCCCCGCTGCCTGCACGAAGGCAGTGTTAGCTCCTGAGACACTGTTTGGGAAGGGAGGAAAGATGAAAAGATGCTGGGGTGTCAGAGAAGAAACATGCACACCGTCACTGCCTGGTTTGCAGGTTTTATAAAAAAAGATGGTTTTTCATGGCACAACTACCATGATTTTGTGCCTGTAAGAGGTGAGCACCCTTCACTCACAGGATGAACTCGGTGAGGGGTGAAGAAACACGTCCTCTCCTGGGTGTCCTGAGGGTCCGTCAGGCTGGATATGGCCATGGAGGTCTCATCTCCTGCTCCCTGGTCCGGGCAGGGCTGCCTGCCAGTTTAGGGCAGGTTGTTCAGCACCATCCAGCTGCATTTTGAAAATAGTCATGAAGGAGATCCTGGGCATCCAGCACCGTGCCTCTTCATGAAGAGGTTTCTTATTTCCAGTGGGGATGTCCTCATTGTAGCTTGTGTCCATTGCCTCTTGTCCTTCCATTTTGCCCCTCCCAGGAGAGTCTGTCTCTGTCCTCTCTGTACCCCCACTTTTACTCGGCACTAGGACATAGTACAGACTGACGCATCCATCAGTACAAAAGCTGACATTTTAATTTTTGGGGTGTTGTTCTCTAATGATTCTGGGGCACTGGTGATAAATAGGTTGAAGGGCACCCTCAGTTCAAATCTCACTGATGTTGACTCTTCAAGTGAAAAAACAAAACCAAAACCAAAGCAAAACCCCCAACTGCTCAGTTTCTCAATAGCGCTCCTTTGCTAGGATAAGGAAGCTGAAGCTCTGGACGTGAATCATATAAAGGTGCTGGGGAGCAGGGGGATGAGTGGGGAGCCGAGGGGACCCCAGCATGGGGCAGTGCCCTCACCCCCCTGGGCACCATCCCACAGCAGGCAGGCAGGGCAGGGCTGCTGCTGGCAACAGGTTTCCCCCCCTGTCCCAGCAAGGGACCTACAGTCAGGGCTGGGGTTCAGTGTAGAATTCAGCTACGATGTGCGGTGCACAGCAACAGATTGGCCCCGGAGCTGTTCACACCAGAACCAGCCCAGGACCTGGCAGCCGGTGCTATGCCCAAGCAACCTCCATCAGCTTCTGCTCCTTTTTGGGAGGAACCCGAGTTTCTGGCTTTACCCTCCAAAAACTGCATGTTTGTGTGAGACTGACTGACACTCTCCCCCCTCAACAACACTATTTGTTGGAAGAGCAGAGATTCAATTGCCATTGATAAGCAAGAATAAACTGCTCCTCTTCGCATTGCACAATTTTTTTAAGCCCATTTCTCCAGCCTCCCTTGGGCTGGGGAATAAAACTGCAGTGTGGCTGTTCATTTCAATTAGTCCTAACATCCTTCCTCATTTTTCTCAGGCCCTCCAGTGATTTTTGATAGGCAAATCTCTGCATGTAGGCATTGTTCTGGTAATAGGTACAACTAACTTCCCACTTGCTGACTTAGCAAGCAGGCGTTTCAGGTGGCACTGAGTTAGCAATTTCCAGTAACACATGTAAATTTTGAAGGCTAAGGTATCTTGATTCTTACAGTCAAAGTTATGTGTTCATTTTCAGTGCTTCCATAACAGCCCTAAATATCCCCCATGGGTATGAAGCAAAGCATATAAAAAGTTCCAGAGTGGGAATATAGATGGAAATAGAGGGTTTTTTTTCACATTGGATAGCAAAAACATTGAAACTAGTACTTTCTATGATGTCTCCTATTTTGTATAGCCAAAGATAATATATGTTTTCATTTTAAAACTGGATACTAGGGTATTTTTCAGCATAAGCACAATTTGGAAATGTGATTTGCATTCACTTGCTGATGTATTTGTTGTAATTCTCCATAACTTCCTGCACAGCACAGATTTTTGTTAAGTCAAAAGAAAAACAGCACCACGCTGCTCAGATGCTCCAGATCTTTGACAAGGGAGGCGCGTGAGTCACGGAGCACGCAGGAAGCGTGGGCAGGGGACATTTGTGGAGGGTGGGCAGGGGACATTTGTGGAGGATGCGCAGGGATGTGAAAACAAATGGCCAGCACGAGGGACCATTTGCTCATTCCACTGTAGGCAAGAAAGAGCAGGAAACCCATCAAGTGGCTCCAGGGTTGGATCTCAGCTGGGGAGTCAGGACATGGTCAGGGGAGAAAACGCTTGAGCCCTTTGCAGCTGTCCTATATCTACATCCCTGACCTCCAAGGCCAACTTGCATCGTTTTATCCCATGGAGGGAAAGCCATGCCAGGGCAGCTCATGGGGACCGAGTCCCTGGTGCACAGTGGGGGACAGCACAGCACGGTCACCAAGAACCTGCTAATATGGGAGGTTCAACAGAGCAAATGTGCAGATGTCAAGTGGCAGGAGGAGATGAAACACTTTGGACCTCTCTGATGGGGTCACAGTTCACATAGGCACTTGCTTTGATCCCCAGTGGGCTTGTAGGAGAAACAGGTAAGGAGACTGGTAGTGTAGGAAAGCTCAAAATTAGCATGTTGTCTCCAGTTAAATGATTTTTTCTCAGCTACCCAAAGTGCCACATGCCATGTCGTCCTTCTCATTTGAAGGCTGTAGGCAAGTTAACCAATACTCTGTGTTTTTCTGTTGTAATTCTGATTAACAGCTTGCCCTTCTTAAACTGCACATTTTGATTGGCTAGAAGGTGCTTTCAGGGTTTGACTATGTATGCGTTTGTTTGTATATCCATATATTCACAAAAATATATGTATAAATGAACACTAGGAAAACATCTTTTACCGTGTTATATGCCCAGGCTGACTTAGATTCAAATCAGCGTCATTTGGGAAAAGAAAAATTTGCTTTCTATGCCAACTTTCAATTTTTTAAAATTAAACTTTATTTGCTTCACGCTAGGAGAAAAAAAGAGGTTCAGACCCAATGTGAAACTTTCTATAAATCTGTAGGTAAGAAATCCAGGCTTAAGTGATTTTCAACGTTTTGAATTACATTCTTTTTAAGCTGAGATCTCATGAACAAAGTCTTAACCTTGTCTCATTTGAAATGGATGCAATATTAAACCTCAAATAGGAGGGATTATCTTGAAAGGTCCATGTCACCCATAATATATGACTAAAGTAGGTGTTGTGGATCAGTGACTTACTGGCCAAATGGCGTAACGTCAATGGGAGCTGCTTCCCCATTAAGATTCTGCATGTCTCAACAGGAAACCTCTCCAGCCTGGACAGCACTTTGGGGTCAACCAGCTCCTCTCTTCACTGTCAAATTAACTTTGTACTTAATATTTAAAACCCTTGCCATACATTAGAATTGGGAATCCTTTACAGGCTGTTTCAGGTAGGACTGTGCACACCAGCTCTCCCCACTTGTTTTAATGGCAAGGAGATGTTTCTGCAGCACTCGTTCCAGCTCTGACTTGGAAGTTAGATGATTAAATATTGTCGACTGTGCTGCTTTTTTGCAAGATAAAATCTAGACCTGCACTGACAAACTAATTAATTTCATTCTGCCACACGAGCTCTCAGCAAAAAAATGCAGAATTTGGGGACAAAAGGAAAACAGATTGACCCCAGGCTGCTATCATTTAAAATTTCCCCATTCTCTTGTAAGCAAAGCAAAAAACACAGCTAGGAAATCATTAGAGTAAAATGAGTCAGGAACTTCACATCAGTATTTTTCAGACTATCATTTTATGAAGATTTTGCTACAAGTTATGTAGTCGAGATCATCTCCAGAGAGCTTCCTAGCTACCCTGAGTGACACCTCAGATGAGTTTTGTCTCTTGCAGGATTTGTGTTTGTTGTGTAAGGGACTTGTGCCCTCAGCTTACAGCGCGATCAGGACTTCATTTTGCTACACTACATCATAGGGAAAGCACGACCCCCATGCTGGGTGAGAGCTGTAGTTTGCATCCCTGGTTTTTTCCTTTTGCCGGTGGAAATATGTGCCAATTATATGCTGAACAGTACTGAATGAAATTGCCACAAAACTGTCATTTGCTATAAAAAGCTCATGTAAATGAGATTTTCTTGGGTTTTTTTCGCAGAAGCATGAATAAAGTTGCAACATTTTTGAGCGCATGGGCAGTGCGGGCGGACTGGTAGAGGGCCCAGGACACAAACCTGTCGGCAAAGAACTTTTTTGGTTGGGTCCTCAGCTTCTGACGCCCTCTTGGACGTTGCCCTTACGCCACCCATTGCAAGGCAGGGCTGCGCATCTGTGCCTGGAGGGGCTGCTGCCCTCCAGCTCTCCCCACCTGCACCATGGCCCTGACCCAGCTGGTGCCTTTTCTGTGATCCCGGGTCCCTCCAGAGGCTGAGTCAGCCTCAGCACCATGGAAATGCTGAAGCACCATCAGGCCCTTACCTCGTACCATTGTCTCTGTAGGACGCAGCCCAGCCTAAAGGAAGGAAGAATCGAGCCCAGCATCTCGTATTTAGAAGAGGTGAGGGACTTGTTTTCATCATTGATATCTCTCAGCAGTACATCTACAAGTTTTCTAGGGTGTTTCAAAAAACCCCATCACCCTCGCAGTTGCCGCTGTAATTTTCTTCTGTAATTTGCTCATATGCAGTCAGCACCTGGTCAGGTTTTGATGTGGTATCGCAGTGGCAACTTGCATGAAACACCAGGTGTCCATTTGAACCATGAATTTAAAAGCTAATGATGTCTCTCGAGACACAGGATGTCACGCTACATGAATATTTATCTCTACTACCCCTTATTATGTTGGAGAAACTATTTTATTGCTAAGCAATTCCCTGCCATATGGGAAAAATACTGTGCTGCGTTGAAGCTTATATACAAAATCCATGTTTCTTAATCGAAAGCTGTATGTTCCACTTGGATTTTCACTGAAAATAAGGCATACTGAGAAAAAGTAAAGGGTGTTTATGCAGGATAGCAGGAGACAGAATGAACTGGCAGTAGAAAACAAAAGCGAAAGCCCTGAAAACTGCAGCGTATATTGCTGCCAAGCAAGCCACTGGTTGCAGGATGTGACCCTAAGGATGTCTAGGTCCAGCCCTGCTGCTACATCTGCCTTGTGACCTGAAGAAAGTAATCTCTCCCTCTGCATGTGCCTTTTGTCTTTTACATTTTGTCTGTCAGAAGTACTGACATTGAGAGTCCCCTGGGGGTTAGTAAGTGCGGTTTAGCCTGAGTTATAGCAAAGCAGGAGCAAAGCAAGGGCTAAGAGCGCCTCAGAAAATTGTATTTCATATGGGTTAGGAATGGGAGTTCTAGCATTTCTCCCCAAAAATCCATAAGAAAGTGAAGAAAAAGGGCAGAAAGAGTTGCAACTTTCTGTGCTGTTGCAACTCATAGTGGAGAATTATGTCTAAAAATATACAAAAAATAAAAGCAATTTCTTTTACCTGGACTGGTAAGGCTCCATATTTTATAAAAAATATTTTTACAAAAAGTGTATACCCTGCAGAAGAATCCTAAATACTAGTGATAAAAATAAAACCAATAAACCATAAAATATATTCATATAAAATCAGGGTGATACATATGTACTTACGTCTTTACAAAACCATTTGGTTTTTTTTCATGCATATGATGTCTGGAGATCAGCCTGAACATCCCCTTTAATGACAATAAATCATCCAGAAACATACGCACATATCCCTATAATTACAGTAATTCTAGGAGGGGGGGTTCTTTTTCTCTTCTGTGAAAATACTTCACATTATAAAAGAGAATACATTCAGTCACTGAGCACTCAGATGTTTTTATAGAGACTGGAACACATCTTGCTTTAAATCTTTATTTTATGCTGTAATTTGGAAAATAGATGTCTGGGGGTTACAGCAAGAGGTCTCGAATTGCAGGAGGCCACATCCCATATGGGGCCTCACGCCTGGGACCCACCGTTGGGTCCCAGCACTGAAGCTCTGAGAAGCAGAAGTTCACCATGGCCTCACCGTAAGGTGCTTGCTCATTAGGTAACGGTGATGGGACCTGCAGCACATGGGGCTGAGGTGAAGGAGCTGAGAAGCCCACCTTGCTCTGCAGGGAATTGATGCCTTAACATAGTTTCTTTAATGTTTAGTTAGAAGCAGCAAATATGCCGCTAATGGGAAATTGCAATGCTAGAACCGTTTCTGGTGGAACATTAAAAAAATTAACAAAAGCGGCTTCTCAGACAACAGGACACCTCCTCCACCTGGAAGAGGCACTGCTTTATGGTATTGGGCATGGTATTTGTCTCTAGAAAATAGGAGTTTATAAGACAATTGTGCTTTAGAAAGAGATGCAGGTGAAGCTAATAAATGAAAATGTAATTATGCTTTGTTTGGGAGGAGGAGGAGGACTTCAGGAATAAGCTGTTTTAAGGTCAACTCTCTCTCCTTCTGTGCAAAACCAGCCGGTAACATAGATTAAGTCCAAAAATGGTACAGTTTTTCTTACCAAGTGTGGTTTTTTCCCCAAACACTTCTTGTTAGTCTTCAAACTTCATGAAATGACATTAATGGATAAAAAACCATCGTCCAGAAAATGCTCGTTACTGTAACGTAATTCATGTTTCTTCAGAAGGCGGAAGCCTTTTACGGTTGTTTTGAGATAAATCACTGTAACTGCCTAATACCCCATCAGGAGGAGTGAGAAGGTTAATGTATGCTCAAGCAATGTCAGTTCAGGCTATGACTGGTGACTAATGCAAGTAACCAATGCAGAATACTTGTATTAACTGGGAAATTCATTTTGTAATAGTCCTCTAGCAATTTCCTTAGCAAATTCAGAATAACTAGAGCCACCTATCTAAGACCTGGTAAGAAAGGGAAAATAACTTCTTAAACAGCTATTTAAGAAATAAATTTAGAAAGATTGTGGAAAATGGACTGAATAAATTAAAAAGATGCTCTGAGAAATCTGACCACATTAAAAAAGGCAATTGCCTGAACTCCACAGGTTTATTAAAATGAATTCTATGTTCAGGAGCTGTATATGCCACCAAGATTAGCAATGCAAAGGGAGCAGCTCTCTTCGAATTTGCTTACTTCTGAAGGAGATGTTTTCCTCCTTTCATCACTCACCATGGCACATTCTGTTCCTCTCTGCAGGAAGAAGCAGGCAGACGGCTAAAGAGTAAAAGGAACAGCAGAAATCAGAACAAATCATGCAGAAGCATCACTTCCTGCTTCTTGCTGCTTGGCCATGCACTCTCCTCTCTCCTGTGCCATTACTTCCAGTACGGGCGCCTTCCTGTTCCCCCATCGGTGCTATTTTCCTTCCTCTCCCTCTCACTGGAAGCCTCTGCTACCTCCAGTTGCTCCCAGCATCTCTCCTGGAGTGAGGCTGACACCTCAGGCTTAATGGTGACTGCCTACGCCCCACAAAACCATCCCTCGTGTCCTCCCCACTGGGTCAGAGATACCCAGTAAAAGCATCTGTGTGAAAAATTAGGAGAAGGGGCAAGCACAGGTCTGTTGGATGTCTGGAAAGCCTTAGGAAATGGTCCACACAGAGAATGGTTGATCTGTTGTAATGGGCTGCCTACCCATCCCACTGCTCCGAGCACCCCATGCCATGTCACAGGTAAATATTTCTCTGATACAGCCTTAAATATCAGCATGGCCACCAGTGCATTTCTGGGGCTGGATGTTCAGTGGGGACTGCAGACATATTCCAATATCAAAATTATTCCTTCTCCCAATATTTTCCACTGGTTTTTGAAACTAAGTCTTCAGTGTGGACTTTATTAAAAATGCCTTATTAATGGACACACATTAAAAATAAGGCATTATTAAAAGGATTAAAATTATAAATATCCAATCCCTATGAGTAACCTTAAACTGAATTCTGCACAGGTGAGCACCGTCAGCAGGCACTGGCTCGAACTGACACCAGCAGTTTCCCTGTTCTGAACAAGTTGCAGGTATGCAAAATGTACAGAGCTTCTGATTCTTTATATATACATGTATGTGCGTGTGTGTGTATGACCTGATTTCCCCTGAAATTAACTTCAAGACGTCACCAACCCCATGGAAAAAGAAAGAGAAAAGTTGGGTCCACAAGTGAGTGCAAGACCCTTCCTAACTCTGTGGCTCATGCAGAACAAAACAATATGGTGACCCCAAAGTTGCAGACCTACAGAAGTTAACTCTAACCTGCATTCTTCTCAGGCAAATGATACACCCTGGAAATAAACCTCAAGATGCCAGGCCAAAATGACCACACTAATTTCCCTAAGTCTAGACAATCTGCAGCCAGCAAATATGTAGAGCCCCTAAGGCTTCTGATTTCTAAAATCAGTAGGTGACTCAGGCGCACACTGGCACCAGGCACACACTGAAATGGAGCCATGTAAAAGACCGTCAGAAATATTCAGCCCTCAGCCTTGTGTATACATACGTAGAGATTGCATTAAACAGGCTTTCTTGTTTACTTCATTGTGTACAATTCTCATGGGCCAGTAACAAGGAGAGGGCTTTCTGGGGTTCTTTAAAGATGGTGTCTTAAGCTGGAGATACTTCAAAGGACTGAAGCTGTGCTCTGTGTCTGCATAACCCCCCTCAGGTTTACAGGTGAGGACATTTCCCCCTTCTAGAAAGCATGGAGAAACACCTTCTAGAAAACCCCAGGCCTTGTCTGTTCAATGGGAAGCAGACATTGCCCAGTGAAGAGTGGGACAGCGAGATTACTACTATAACACCCACCATAATAGGTGATCCATAGATTGTCAGTGAAACCAGAAGCAAGGTTAATGTATTTATAACTCTGCCCTTTTGCTCAAAAGACGAGTCTCGTCTTTACATGTTTGTCCTCTGGTGGGAAGATCATTCAGCTTAGGAAATGCATCTGAATTTGATGAGCTTTCCTGGATATGGACCTTGGACTGAAAACAGCTTTCACTCCCTGGCATTATTTATAGCACAGTCACAGTAAATAGTGACTGAAAGTAGGATGGGAAAGGAAGGAAAACAACATCACTAAAATATACGGCTCTGCTAACTCCAGGAACAGGTTGGTTGCTCTCCTTGCTCTCCTGCTGGCAGAGCATCCTGACTTAGCTTATGTCCTCTGCCACCACATTTTCCTGCTTCCCATGAAACCTTTTGCCAGTCTGTTAGCAACCAGTAACTACTTTTGGATGGTTTCTTCTCACATTTCTGTGCAATGGCCACCTGTCACAGTGCAAATAAAAGCCTTCTAATTCCCCAAACTTGCCAATTAACATTCTTGAGGTTTATTGAGCTGTGAGAGACAAGCTGTACCCATTTGTCAAAGAAGAGTGAGATGGGAAAGTTTTAGCTTGAGTTAGTTGCCTTCAACTGAAAGGATCCTCCTCTGGGTTCCCTTATGATAACAGAGGCATGAAACCACCCAGGAGAGGAGGAGGTATTGATACAGCAAGCCAAAGGAGAGATTCAAAGAGATCAGGAGGGTCCTCCAGCAGCTGGACCAACCCCAGACTTAGGTCTGCAAAGTTATCAGCCAGGCTGTAGCGCTCCACTGCTGGTGGGAGTCACGGTCCCTGGCATGGTCCACACTCCAGAAATGTGCAAGACCTGCCCAGAGGAGTGGGAGGAGAGCACAGAGGGCTCCCTGCTGCATCCTGCAGATGATCACCCAGCACTCATGGACATGTAGGTGTGTATGACCGACGTCTGACATAACAGTGCAGGAATTTTTGGTGGCAACTGGCTGAATATTCCTGACTATCACCTCTTAAAAATGATCTGGAGAAGGACACAACACCTACATACCCTTTTCCCTGCAGTCTCTCAGAAGTAACATTTAACCATTCTGCTTTCTTGCATGGACTTCTGGCCTTCCTTATTTCAGTGTTCCCTCATTTGAAATAAAGGCCATTAAGTTTCCTCTTTGCTTACAAAGAAACAAGCAAGGTTCATTAAAAAAAGTCTACTGGCATGAGAGGGAAAAAAATTATGTATTGAGGGATACAAAGGTAAGGACGGAAATCCTGGCTGTCTTCTTGGAGTGCTGAATCCAGCTGATGTTCACGGGACACACTAAGTGGAGCAAGAATGATACAGCAGCTTAGAAGCTGCAGAAAGTATGAAAGCTTTTCTCTGCATAGTAGCAGAATAAGGCCTGCACCACACCATTGTTATGGTCAATGGGAGGATGTAAAGATGACTCCTTTACCAGTTATTTTCTCTAAAGACTTTGAGCCAAAGATAGGAAAGCTCCACCTCCCATTTTTCAGTGTAATTACAGTAATTAAGATGATCTTAGCTATTTTTTACAAAATCTCACCTGCTTTCCATACCCCTGCACTCTTGAAAGGCTTTGGTACATGTATACATCCAAGACCAAAACCAAGTCAGAGCCTGTATCTTCTCTTTCAGAATATGAAGAATTTGGCTGTAAAGTCCATCTCTGTTTTACTCAGAGCTCTCATCATGATATTCATACAGTGTTACTCTCAACAGCCTCCCGGAGCCCTGTTTTCTAACGGTTCTGTGTGTAAGCAGCATTACACAACCTGTTGCTTCAGAGCACCAATTCACCGAAATACAGCTGACTCTCTGATTTTTCAAAGCAAGCCAATCCATATTTGCTGACCTACTGAGAAGTCATATGCAAGTTCTGTTTTTTTCTTCAAATTTCCTTTAAATTAATGAAGCTCCTACTCTGTCCAAAGGCCAAACAGGCTTCATCCATCTTAACAATGTGATATAAGCCTTTCTGTTCTGCCTTGAGTTCCTGCTAACCAGCATAAATAGATGTATCTGAAACCTTAAAGGCTCTTTTTTGGAATACCTGTTCCACATCATTAATGTTTTTTTTCCATTTTCCTTATTCAAATAATCACTGAAATTTAAAATTACTTACTTAATCTTGTACTCAGTATTTCTGAAAGAGCCAATTATAAAATAACTATGGATGGAGGGGCTTGTTTAGGATACTGGGGTAACTTCTAATACTATCTATGAGGCTGATCTTTCCAACAATGCTTAGCTATTGTCAAGTCTGTCTTCTTTTGACTCTCTAAAGCTAAAATATACATTAAACCTGATCTTGAATGTCTTGTGTGCTTTTCCTACTCTTCTCACAAGGGTATCTGTAATTTCTGCCCAACTTACTATTTCCTTCTTTTTTATTAAAGCCATTGTGGAAAGTGGAGCAGCAGAGTGATCCAGGGCAGCGATGTTACAATACAGGAAAATTCAGCCCTCATTCAGCACCCTTTGCTTTTATAGCAACAATTAAAATTAAAAAAAAAAAGAAAATAACTATTACACTTTTAAAATTCATTAGAAACCTTGGATCCCTTTGCATTACAGAGTTGACACAGAGTCAGTGATTAGATCATGTAAATTTTCTGTGGTGGCTTTTCCTATTAGTGCATAAATCACCACCTTCACACAGAATAAATTCAATAAATCCACAAAGAAAGAAAAAACAGTACTGAGTGACCCGGGCGTCCCAAGCACCTAAGTACACAAAGCGAGAGGTTTCCATTCATACACATGCTCGTCAAAATGAGCATCAGGGAATTCAGCCTTTGAGAAACTTACTTCATAAATAAATGAATAAAATGAATTAAAGAAAATTAAAGAAAGTGTGGGAAAGGTCAACACTGGGCTTGCTAAGAAAAGCTGATTAAGATGAAGTGAGAAGTTGATATTAAAGGGGAATCAGTTTGCACAATGGTCAGTCAGGGCATAATTCACCTTCGAGGAAGGAGAATCCTGGTCTGTCTGGTTGGGGTCACGGTTTGAAAGAAGGCAAAATCTTTACATCAAAAGTACCACTGGTTTTAATGGAACAAGATTTTATATGCTGATGTACTGGGCATCATGGAAAGCTGCCCAGCAGAAAAGGACCTGAGGGTGCTGGTTGACAGCCAGCTGAATATGAGCCAGCAGTGTGCCCAGGTGGCCAAGAGGGCCAACAGCATCCTGGCTTGTATCAGGAAGAGTGTGGCCAGCAGGACCAGGGAAGTGATCATGCCCCTGTACTCAGCACTGGTGAGGCTGCACCTTGAAGACTGTGTTCAGTTTTGGGCCCCTCACTACAAGAAAGACATTGCATTGCTGGAACATGTCCAGAGAAGGGCAACAAAGCTGGTGAGGGGTCTGGAGCACAAGGCTGATGAGGAGCGGCTGAGGGAGCTGGGGTTGTTCAGCCTGGAGAAGAGGAGGCTGAGGGGAGACCTTATTGCCCTCTACAACCACCTGACAGGAGGGGGTAGTGAGGTGGGGGTTGGTCTCTTCTCCCAGGTAACGGGAAATAGGACGAAGGGAAATGGCCTCAAATTGCATTAGGGAAGGTTTAAGTTGGACATTAGGAAAAATTTCTTCACCAGAAGTGTTCTTAAGTATTGGAAGGGGCTGCCCAGGGAAGTGGTTGAGTTCCCATCCCTGGAGGTATTTAAAAGATGGGCAGATGAGGTGCTTAGGGACATGGTTTAGTGGTGGGTTGGCAGTGTTAGGTTAATGGTTGGACTTGGTGATCTTAAAGGTCTTTTCCAACCTAAACAATTCTATGATTCTGTGATCGTTCTCCACTGTTACATCCATTTTATCTTAGATGGACTCCCAAGAATGAAAACCCTCTTAATGCAGTGGAGTGTTTGATTTTGGTGTCTTGCATTGATAGGTGTCACATCCAGAACCAAAGCAACAAACACAGCCAAATTGCATGATTCACTTCAGGCTTCGCTTTCATGAGAGTGGTGATTTGTTTGACGTTAACCCTGTGCTTATATGCTTTGTAATTTTGAAGCCAACTATTAGAACAAAAAGTGTATGCTTTTCATATCTAAATTCCTGAGCTATTTCTAAAGTTGCTTGCAAAATAGCTTTTTCTGCTGAAATACCTTGGCAGATATTATAGACTTTCCTAACCTGATTGTCTCCCATACATTTGGGAGTCTTCTTAAATAGCTGTATTTGTTGGTGCTTTTTTTAATATCCCTTAGAAAGGAAACTTAATTCTGAGGCTAGGCATATCCACAGAGATTTGTCATCAGCTCCCTGACATGCTCACTCTGAGCAAGCAGTTCTCTTGATGTTGACATGAGCAAAGAATAATGTCCCCAGCTAACACAGATATTATATACTGTTCACTAGCTCACTTCTGCATGTATAGTCCAGCCTAATGCATTACTTATATTGGCAAGAGCAGCAGAAATAATAAAAAAAAGTCTTTCTAAGATGGAATAAAAATCCATATTTATTGCAATGGTACAATACAAGGAAAAAGTAACATGCCCTGCATGATTTCTAAGGAAACAGGGCTGCTTTCAATAACCAAATTATTCAAAGGCAGGCGGGGGCTTTGCAGGAAACCAGGGTGACCGCAAGCCTTTCCCTGCAGCAGCAGGGGAGTTGGGCAACCCAAGGAAAAAATGTTTTCACACTCCACAGAAAGCTCTGGCTGCAATGAATGTGTTTGTCCCAAATACTTAGGTTTCATCAAATCACCATTTTTTTTCTGTGAAAATCACTCTGAGGGAAATGTTAGGCTTTTTCCATTTCATGCCACGCGACCAAATCGTTAAGGATCTTCACACTCAGGAATTATTTTAGTCCCTCACCATCTGAAATGTTTCCTGTTGAAAACAAAGTGGGCTGATAAGAAGAAGGCAGTAGAATATTAATGCCGGTATAAAATAGTTAGTTAAGTGAGATATTAGCTAACAAAGGATAATTACAATTATCACATGCCTAAGTTTTATGCAATTAAGAGGTAACGTGAAACCGTGTCTCCAAAGCTAATACAGTAAAACACAAGCTCCTTTTTCAAACCAAATTTTGCTCTTTTTTTTCCTTGCACTTGTAACTTGCCATAACCACAAAAAAAATCTTCCAGCCATGACACAGGCTGAGCATACATCAAAGTCTGGTTTGCAAAGCAGAGCAATTAAAATTTGTGGTCCCCATTTGTATCTCACTTGTTATGCCTACAAAAACATGGTAACTCGCCCTTTCTGAAGAGAAATGTCAGATGTCTGTCTGCTGCTTTGACTGCTAATGTCAGAGCAAGCCCTGAAAGCTGCGTCTCTTCCTTCTCCACTTTTTATTTTGAATGCAGATGTACAGTGCAGCTCTGGGAGAAACGTCCTTGAAAGCTGAGAAATTAAATAATGCTGAAGGCACTTTTCCACCAAAAGCACTCATGAATTCAGGAAAAAAAAAGTTCCTTATCTTGAAATGCTGTAAAAATATTATATAGTCTGTCACAGTTACAACAGTGTAATAGAAGTGTGCTGACTATCATTAACTACTTCAAACTGTTCACTGTTCCAATAAAACAGCAAAAGCTGTTGCAAAATTATCACTAGGAAGGCCTGTAAGATAGAAGAAATGCTTTCTTATTCTTCCCCAAACAACTGCATATGCCAGTACCACCACGAGCTATGTTTCACGTAGAAAAATGTTCTGCATGAGCTAGGACCCAGGAGTCTCTCCTGAAGTACCAGCTTGCTCAGTCTGGGTCCCATTTCTCTGGCTGCATGCCAAGTGTCCACAGCATCCATAACTTGAGTAGGTAAAAAAAATATTAAAGGTGAATCATGTATGTACTAAAGTGTATCTAATTCATGGAATAAACAAGAGAAGCGTCAGAGTGATTCCCTTTTCTACACCTACAGAACAGTCCTGAGGAGCAAAACAAGGACAGACGTGAAAAGTTTGGGTGTCACCCATTCTGATTCACTTTGGATTTTTATGCACTGATAATAATTACCAATACCTAAGCCCTTCAATACTGTATTGGAGTTATTTCCTTCCTCAAAAATGCACACACAGTGTCTTCTCTGGCGATACATTGCCACAGGTGAGAGCCCCCGTCCCTGCTGGTGTTCAGCCTGTACTGGGTGCCAGGGGTGCGGTTCTGTCGGTGAGCTAGGGAGCCACATTGGGTTTCTCTATGGAATTCTTGAGGAATTAATAATTTTATACGCAGTCACCACTGGATTTCTTCACTGGTGTTTGCTTAACAGAGGAAGGAAAGGTTTTTCCTCTGACCAAAACTTCGGCAGTTTGTCCCTGGAGAGGCATTGGTCAATCTTTTACTGAACAGAGGTGCACAGCTCAGATCTGCAAGTGTGGGCCAAGTGTCCTACCTGATACTATATTTTGCAGACATGAACTGAACGAAGGGAACACACAGGGACAACTGGCTGACCAGCAAGGTGAACTGAATCCGTCCGACCCTAAAGGTTTCCTGCACTCAAGAAGACATTTTAAGTGAGGGATAATAAAAGAGTTCACTTTTTTTAGAGCAGGGTATTTTGGCAATAACTTATTATAGAGCTTTGGGGATATTTTGACATTACTATGGAGACCAAGAAGAATTGTCATGTGATATGTAACATATCATTGGCACATTTTTGTTCAATATATTTTATTTCAGCTAGTCCTTTTTGGCCTTTATTCCACTGCTGGTAGAAAATTAGTCCCTGCATATAAATACTTTCTTTTTACCAAGGAATTTACTACAATGGGGAAAACATTCCTATTGCTTCTCTCCCTGTTTCTTTGCAGGCCTTCAATACCTTTCCATCCTCTGTTTAGTTTTCTCCTATGGTTTTGAAGAAATGCTAGGGGTATTCTCATACAGTGCTTGTGCAATTATTATTATTATTATATCACTCTCCCAGACCGAATGGGCAATGAAGAGGCAGAGACAGCAACAGGGCACACTATGCCCCTTTTTTTGTGAAAGGAAGTGGAGGATTTAGAAAAAGGTAGGACAAGGTGGAAAAAAATGTAATAGCTGCCAGGTCGATACCATGGAGTTTGAGTGCACCTTGGCCAAATTCTTCACAATAGTGCTGCCAGCACTGGACTAACAGCTGCACAACAGTGATTTGTTATAAATGTTCCACCAAGGCAGAGTTTAACAGTGTTTTCTGCTTTGACCCAGTTGTTCTAATGAAAGATACTGCTGGAAAGTGTGTCATCCATATCTATCAACTATCATGTTTAACGCAGCAGTGATACACTACAAGATACAATCATTGCTCCGGTACATCTAGTATCAGTGGCTGCTGCTGCTATCTCTACTGAAGGCATTTAATAACAGCTCCTGGCAGGAGAAGAAAGCAGTCCAGGCTTTATTGACTCAATTTTCCCCTTGAAAAGCACTGGTAGTCCTGGCATTTTCAAGTTGTTGCGAAAGAAGCTTTACTATTTTTCATGAAGTTATTCAAAATACTTTACTCATGAATTGCAAAACCCTCCATTAACCAAAACTGTTTTAAACATGGTAGGGAAGCCTTAAAGCGTGAACTTTTTTCTGAATGACATTTCCTTTGAATGGGAAACCCACCTTGCTTATTCAAGCTGACCATATACCAAGCTCTTTTATTCATTCCTGATATTTGATTATCCATGATAATGTAAGTGATTTTTTATTTTTTCTTTATATAACTTTGAAATATAGACATGTTTAGCACATTGGTTGGTCAATGTTAAGTCTCTTTGCTTCCTTTCAGGACACTCTTAGCATCCTGAAACATGATGTACGAACTGATCCTAATCAACTGGCCAGTTTCATTTTCAACTTTCTTTTCTTAGTCATTCTTTGAAATATCTTTTATGAATGAAGCCCAGCTCAAGGGGAGCTAAAATGTGATTTTTTTTTTCACCAAGATTCACGTGATTAATTTAAAATAAGGTAAAAACTTCCATTCTTGCTACTGATTTTTTAGTGCAGGTTCCTATGTTTTTTTTCTGATGAGATTATTTAATCCATCTTCCTCTGAGCAATACACTATTTCTGAGTCCTAAAATAAACCACCACTTTCTCAAGATTTATTTGGTGGGTGTGTTTGCTGGCTTGGAATTTCATGAACAGCTTATCAACTGATCCCTTGACAGAGTTTTCCACATAAAATATAAATTGGTTACTTTCTTCCTAGGAAAGTGTATGCTTTGATGAAACATACCCTTCAGTACATACTAAGTCCGGGTCCGTGTCTAATGCAAATTTCCAATTGGAGTTCCAGTTCTGCCTTTGGCTCATGACACTGATGTGAAAGCTAAACCCAGAGAGAGGGGATGAAATGTGAGCATTGCTCTTTCAGAAGCATGGTGCAGGATTCAATAGAGGTGAGAGGACTCTACTGAAGCAACTTTGAGATGAGACATATGTTTAACAGAGAGGGGAAACCTTACCGACTGTAGATTCATGTTCTGAAAACAACAAGGGTAGACATTGCCAACGCATGAAAAATAGTCCTGCCAGCTAGGAACCAAGAATGCTGCAGAGAGGAAAACACACCGGGTTTGATCAGTCTCCATTTTTACATCTAAAAACCTGCATGCAGTAAAGATACCAGTGAATTACAAGGCTACAAATACACTGAGTGTTTTGGATGGAGTCTTTGCAAATGCCAAGGCTGAGAAGCTGAAGCAATTGGTGATATCACCACTGGGCATATTCATCTATTTTACAGCTTGTCTTATCATTTCTCACCTCTATGCTAGTCCTTGTGGCTTTACTTGCAGTTGGCTCTCAATGAGGTCAACTCACAATGGCAAAGTCATGCTAGCGCCAAGGCAGAGGCACAAAGGTCCAGTCTCTGTATTATCAAGTATCTATGAGCATATTCACAGCTTCATGGGAACAATATCAAAGATCTTTTGGAAATGTTAGGAAAGAAAAAGAGGAAATATTAGAAGTAGTTTATGCTGTGTCTTGTAATTTTGAACATTTTGAGGAAAGCAGAAATAAAAAAAAGAGAAGATTCATTGAACATCAGTACTCATAACGGTATCTTGGCTCTAATCCTGTGGTGTCACAGCTAATTTAAGCTCCACTGATGGTTAACAGGCCAATGCTGCCATGCCTCTGCCTCTGGTGCCACCTGCTTTCCTTCCCAGCCACTTGTCTTCTTCTCCACCCGCTTCATGTTTGTGATGGTGGGCCCCGTGGGGCCAGCGAAGCCCTTGGTGGGCTCAACCCTACCTTGATCACATCAAGGTGAGGGAGAAAAGTGGCTCTGTTGGGAACACTGACTGCCCCGGTTTTAAAGGCATCCTTTATAAAGTTGTATAAGAGGAGAGATCATGTAGGAGGAACAAAAATAATAAGATGTTAGGATGATTTGCTGAAACTAGTCTTCACCTCAGCTCCCACAGAAACACAGAAATAAAAGTCCAATTTCCTCCATAGATAGAGATCATCAAGGGCAGAAAAATTACAGAATGAAGAGAAACATTTCCATTGGGTGTCTGCTGTCAGCAAAAGTGATGCTAAACAAAGATATGGAGTTATAGCCACAAGGGTGTAAGGGCAAAAACGATGAAAATTTCAGTCAGCAAACAGACGATGTAGCACAAAAGGAATGATCTGTTTGCAGGCTGTG
Source organism: Gorsachius magnificus (assembly GCA_034008185.1). Classification (NCBI taxonomy): domain Eukaryota; kingdom Metazoa; phylum Chordata; class Aves; order Pelecaniformes; family Ardeidae; genus Gorsachius; species Gorsachius magnificus. Next base: position 11,947,905 of record CM067083.1, on the reverse strand, counting down.
ACAGTGAGAAGAGCATGCCTGGCTTGTATGAGTAGGTGAAAAGGAAAAAACTGAAGAGCTTCCTTCTCTTTAGACAGCAACTACATCCAAGAACTATAAATTCAATAGATTAGAAAGAATTTTAAAATGTTACAAACAGCTAATATTTCCAGAATATCCATAATGTCTGCTCAGACCTTCTAAACAGTCAATACCCACCAATTGCCCACATCTTAGGCCAAGCTTAATATCTAAATTTACGTGCTCATGTGCGTTAATTTTTTTAGAAAGATAACATTGATCAATCCAATTTCTATATAAAGAATAAATGGTAGCAGATAATGTCATAGCACATTTGCTGACCCATTTCATTGTTGGAGCCATATAGCAACGAGATAGTTACATCCTAAATGTTATTAACTGTGGAAGAGGTGATTTATTCATTACCATAATACAGTTGTCAGTGATAACGATGCCTTAGAGAAACAACCGCATTGCTAGTATCTCCTGCTGCCATTTCCTTGGTGCAGACAGGTGTATTTGTGTAGGACCTCAGAGAATTGGAATTTCTTCTGCCCTGGCTGTGAATTAGGATTATTTTGGGTAATACTGCAAAATGCATTTGCTGTGGTATACCCTGGGGAGAGATAACAAAGTGAATAGATGTGCTGTGGATATTGAAAGGGTAGTGGGCTAAGTCTGCCCAGGAACAGAGCTAGGAAATGTCCACCTTCTAGGCTTGACTCTTGCTTGAAACACAGCTACAGCACCCCAGCAATCTTCCTGGTTTTTATCAAGTTGTGGTTTGACTTTCCATATTTTATCCTTACATACTTCATCCTTTAGGCAGCCTGAGAAGAATGATGCCCTAAAAAGTTGCCAAACTTGATATTGCAGCAACTTAGTTCAAAATCAGCCTGACCTTCTTAACATGAGGTCAGTATTCTCCCCATATCCCTAGCTATATGTGAGGTTTCCTCCATGCCATGTGACCTAGAAGGTCCAGCACTGTGTCTCATACAACTACAGATTCACTCCAAGCACCACTTACTCCTAGGTGTAGCACTATAATTTTCTAGTAGATTAGCCACTGAATGGCAGGGCAGCAGTGCTGCTCACCTTAGCAGCTTCAGAAAATGAAGTTTGTGACCAAAATGCTTTATCATCTTCCTGGCAAACAACAGAAGTACCAGAGCAAATTTGAAACCTGCAAAGCTCCCGGCCAAACAGCATTGCAACCAGATCAATTTAGCAGGACTAGGTATCACGCAGTAATCTCTCCTCCATAACTTGGTTAATTTGTCTTGAGTCATAAGTTTTTGCCAGTCATCATTAGCTGGTTAACAGTTAAGCAAAGCATCCCTATCAAACTGACGCAGAAGAATCTGCATTAATACTTTATTGTTGTGATACCACCGTCAGCGGTCATTTAGCATTGACATTACTACCTCAGCTGCTTTGGGAGGGACTGGGAGGTGGCTCCAGGAGAGAAGGGGAGATGATTTTAAAGGCTTCTACATTGAATCAGCCAGAACATGGTCAGAACACTACTGTACTTAATTCAAGAATATCCCAGATACCTTGCAAGTGCTTGGCAGCTTTATCTTATTCAACAGACCTGCTTCAGTTCATACATTTGCCTTTTCTTTCCAGGTTACCTGCCAGGGACAAAGACCATGGTCTTAGATTAATTTTATCTTGGCAGGGAGAGGTGGAGGCAGGGGTTGAAAGCAGAATGTTTTTGCTTGATGTTGCAAGGTCCTACAACTTTTCTGATGAATCCTGAGCTTCCTTCCTGTTGTAGGTTTAACGCTTCTCAAGGAATCACTTTGGATGTCTTTCATGGGCACTTTTATTGCCATAGAAGTAATTTTAAAACACACAAATATCCCTTGAAAGCCTTCTAAGCAAGGCTTAGCTGCAGAATTCTTAGGAAAAGGCTTGATTTCAGTTAATATTTGGGGTTTTCAAATGGTAGTGAAAGATAAAGTATTCCATTCTTCCTCCATCATAGTTCACACTTATTGTCACCTGGAAATTGCCTGATGTTTCTGCAGTAGGAATTTATTTAGTAGTCTGCATGTGGCACATGGCATTGCAGAGTTCATCCTAACTGAGCTGACAGAAAAAGCCCTTGGACACATCTGTCAGTGTAGGGTGCTGCACCCTGTCAGGCTATGAACCCAGTAGTTTTACTGGGGAATGTTATTTTCCCTTCATACGAACATATCAAGATAAGCAACACAGCAAACCACTGGTTGCAGTTTCAGCTGAGACATTTCAGCAATGCCAGCTCATGGTCCATTCCCTATTCCACCCACACAGCAGCTTTCCTGGTGATAACCCTTCCCACACTTACCTAACTTTACCTAATTGCACATATTTAGGACAAGCACACAAGGATCGAGAAGTTCCTGGTCCCTCCTGTGGGCATCTCAAAGCTGCTGTCTGCTTCAGAAAGCTGCCAAGCAGCGTGGTGCCCGCTGGTCATACTTCACTCCCAGAAGGGTTTGGGACTTGGCTTTGCACTGAAGGTGGTGGAACTCCACATGGCAAATGCTTTCCAACAGGAGCATGGCAGGAATGCAGAAAATCCTGCTGCAGGACTGAAAGAGCTCCAGGACTTGTCCCTCTAAAAGCAAATGGTGCATGTCGAGTTAGTGGCTGCATTTAAAGTCCCACTCATCTTAGTGGCATCAAACCTCTAGTGACAAAATACTCCAAGAGATAAAATCTGTAGCCAAGACCAATAAAGTTCTAAGGCTTGTCCAATTGTTTGGTAAATTTTTTTCCCCCCATCTGCTCTTCAGCAAGTGGGAAAAAAAAATACACTTACTGGAAAGGGTTTGTGCCCTCTCAACTTTCTCCATCTCTACCAACTGATGATGTCTCTGCAACATACTCTCAGAATTACTTTCTTCTGAATTATGATGTGATTTAAAAACAAAACCCTTTCATTTCACAGAGATGCAAACATGTTTGAGGTGGAGAATGACTGTAAATAATACAAATCTCTAGGAAAAAATCACAGAGCTTTGTTTGGATTCTGCATTAAGCTTGCTCTTCACGTTTCCTGGAACCAATGTGTTATTGGCTTGGCTTGGCTGGAAAAATGGTGACTGCAGACCCTGTGGCAGGGAAGGGTGGGTTGTGTGACACCGGAGGGCTGAAACACAGCTGGAGACACAAGCTCTGCTCCCAGCTCTGCCTGGACTTGCTTTAAACTGAAGAGCTCTGCCCTCTCCGAGATGTTTGTTTACCTGGTTTGTTTATAGACAGCAATCAGTCTCCTCTCATCCCTATTCTGCTAGACTAAACAAACCACGCTTTTTATCTTTTCTTGTGTGATACATTTTCACTTCCCTTCATCATCATAGCAGATCTTCTCTGGACCTGTTCTGGTGCCAGTCATCAGTTTTGCAAGCAGATGAAGAGTATGCCAAAGTAGTCCAAGGGAAGACTTTACAAACAGGTTTGCAGAAGTGCTAAAACAGGGGTGGGAATATCTATCCCATTACCCAAAGGTATCCAGAGAGGCTCGACCTGCCCAGCCGTGTGCACCCAAGTGCATTTTTCCTGCAGTCTCAATGGATCAGAAACCACGCAGCCGTATTAGTGCAACACTAAGCCTACACCAGTACCCCTTACCTCACAGCATGGATTCTGGGAAGCACTGAGTTTTAGCAAAGCCTCCTGTGGGTGTGGGGCCTTCAGAAGGCTATGCAGACTCGCAGTCTCAATGGAGAAACCCTCCATAAATATAGAAGCGTATTAGCACTTCACAAAAGCTCTAGCTCTTTGGCATATAAATATCACAAGGCAGATGTGAACATCGCAGGAGTGTCACTTTTGCAAACAGGTCTTGGCTGATCCATCAGCAGTAGCTAGCACACCAAGATAACGAACAGCTAAACCCTCTCAATGACCATTAGCAGCAGAGTTGCACTGCAATGGGAGAATAAATTGCGCTGACTGGTTTTTAAAAATACTTGTCCATCACACATCCAGACTCTTGCTGGGTTTCCTTAGCACAGATAAACCTGATGGAAGCTGGACCCGCTTCCCAGCAGTGCTGCTTTACTCCTTACCCATGCAGTGAAAGCATCTGCTATGGCTGAGACCCCTTTTTATTTCCAGGTTCTTACATATGCACAGTCCAGAAGTAGCAACGTAACTGAATAATACCCCTAAGCTGTTGGACTTGAAAATTTTCACATCAGAATAATATTTAACATTATTAGAGGCAAGCAAAGAACGTATTTTGCTGGGATAGTTTTTCCTTATTTTTGTTAGTGTCGTGCCTCCATTCAGGTGTCAGCCTTCCTGAACTGCTCTGAGGGATACATGGATTTGTGCGTGTTTGCTGGTGGTGACAGAGTTATTCTGAGAACTTACTATTCAGTGTTCAAAATTTGAGCTCTGTTGCTTTATTTGGCTTGATCACAGAAGCCACACGGTGTTTTTTCAGATGAGTGTAATGTTCCCAAAGGACATGAACCAAATATCAACTGTTAAAAATTCTCAAGAATGGATAAAATAGAGAACAAAAACAAAAACAAACCCAAAACTATGAAAATACTTCTGCAAGTCTGAGCCTACTCCTTTTGGAGCCCCATTTTTTAAACAATTCACAGAAAGTCTGTTGCAACCTCAAACCCACAGATGAGGAAGACCTGCAAGAGGAAGAGCTCCCCGGCGCTGACAGCGTGCTCCTACCTGCTGCCATATTAGCGTCCACGGGCTGCTTTGCCCCAGTTTCCTCCCAAAACATTAGATGCCGGACCAGGTGTGTGACAGGGCTTCAGCCCCAAGTTAAACTTTTTTCGGAAACTACTTGTTTACCTCTTTGGTCTTTCCTCAGTTGATAAGGAGAGACACCAGCAGGCATCTGCACAAGAGAGACACTATTTAATGCTGAATTTTGTCAGGGCAGGAAGATGATAGAACTTGAGCCAAATTTTTACTTCTAAAGGAATACTGAACCATCCTGAATTTGGCTTCTACTTTCAACACCTGATTGAAAGACTAAGTTACAATTTACTGCCTGAGTGAAGATGAATTTTCTCTTACCTTATGGACACAAAACCCTTGCACGTGCCTGCGGAGCCCTAGGTGTACAGCCAGCCATCCTGGCTGCGAGAGAAAGCGAGCCAGCATGAGTCCCTGCCCCACCGGCAGCATCTGAGCCGAACTCGATGCTCTGCACCCAGCAAAGCAGCTGCACAACACAACCATAGCTAAAGGCAGCCAGAGGTATGGTACTATTTACTGCCACTGAACACTACTGAGGCACCAGAACTGAAAATAGGAGCTAAGCGTCCCTCCCCACTGCCCATGTTGTTTCACTTTTTTTTTTTACGAGGACAAATACATTGCTCTTCTTTGAGTTGCTGCTGAGGTTCTTGTCAGCATTTTTGCACTCATGGTGAATTAGTAAATAACATGCAAAATGTTCTTCTCTCCTTATATAAGCTACATAGATATAATAGCATATATTATGTTTAATTATACATATGAAAGATCTTTTCATTAAGACAACATCTCAAGCACCCTCTTCTCCTGTGGCTGTAGAATTCCAACAAGGGACCATCTGTCTTCCCTCTATAAAACCCCCATGGGCTGTTTTCTTCAATCAAGTGATGTCCCTCAGGGGTCTGTACTGGGACCAGTGCTGTTTAATATGTTCATCAATGACATGGACAGCGAGATTGAGTGCACCCTCAGCAAATTTGCAGATGACACCAAGCTGTGGTTGACACACCAGAAGGACGGAATGTCATCCAAAGAGACCTGGACAAGCTGGAGAGGTGGGCCTGTGTGAACTTCATGAGGTTCAACAAGGCCAAGTGCCAGGTCCTGCACTTGCATTGGGGCAACCCCCGGTATCAATACAGGCTAGGGAAAGAAAGGATCAAGAGCAGCCCTGCCGAGAGGGACTTGGGGGTACTGATGGACGAAAAGGTGGACATGAGATGGCAATGTGCGCTGGCAGCCCAGAAGGCCAACCGTACCCTGGGCTGCATCAGAAGAAGCGTGGCCAGCAGGCCAAGGGAGGGGATTCTGCCCCTCTACTCTGCTCTGGTGAGACCTCACCTGGAGCCCTGCATCCAGCTCTGGAGCCCTCAGCACAAGAAGGACATGGAACTGTTGGAGCGGGGCCAGAGGAGGGCTATAAAAATGATCCGAGGGCTGGAGCACCTTTCCTGTGAGGACAGGCTGAGAGAGTTGGGGTTGTTCAGCCTGCAGAAGAGAAGGCTGCGGGGAGACCTGATTGCGGCCTTTCAGTACCTAAAGGGGGCCTATAGGAAAGATGGGGACAATCTTTTTAGTAGGGCCAGCTGTGAGAGGACAACGGGTAATGGTTTTAAACTAAACCAGGGTAGGTTTAGACTGGATATAAGGAAGAAATTCTTTACAATGAGAGTGGTGAAACACTGGAACGGGTTGCCCAGAGAGGTAGTGGAGGCCCCATCCCTGGAAACATTCAAGGTCAGGTTGGATTGGGCTCAGAGCAGCCTGGTCTGATTAAAAGTGTCCCTGCTCACTGCAGGGGGTTGGACTAGATGACCTCTAAAGGTCCCTTCCAACCCAAAACATTCTATGATTCTATGTGTCACTGGTTTAACTGAAAACTGAATTTAATCCAGGCTGAGGTTGAACTTACTCCAAAGAATTGGGTAAACTGACTCACTAATTGCCAGTGTCGCTTCTAGCTCAGCACTGCTGCAGCCCCCACAGTGCAGGGTCTCCTGAAGCCCGATGGATGCGGGTGACAGCAAAGTGGCCACCACCCCAGAGAGTTTCAAATCTCATTACAAGGCTACAGGCAAGGGATGAGGTCAGCAGAGGAGGAGGCTCAAGGAAATGCTCACAGGAGCTGGGTCACCACCACAAGCAAGCTGCAGTCCCTGCTCCTTCTAATTCCCATCCCAGCATCCTTCCTCTGGGATAATCCCATTAATGGCTGCACTTTGCACCGGTACAGAAATGGACTTACTGCCATTGCAGAAGCCGGTAAACACAACCTTTTCACAGCAGCAATATTTGCTTTTTTCCCAGCAGCTTCCCAAGGGGAGCTGCATGAACCTCCTGTTTTCACCCCTGACACAAATGAAGGAGAGGGCAATTGAGCACCAGTTCAAACACAGTTTTTCAAAGCTAGCTGCTAAAAAGCTAACTGACTAGGCAGCAAGCCATCAACAGAAGTAATGAGGAGAAAGAAACAGAAAGAAGGAAGTCATGACATACTGTTTGAATTCTGAAAAATTATTAAGATAATTATGCTTCATCAAAAACACATACAATTTCTTCATGAGCTATCAGACACTATGGAAAGCTGATGAGATATGCTCATAGGTGTCAACATGCATCTTATTTTGACAAGGAATTCACTGAATTGATTGTATCATATTGAGCCAGGAAATAAAATTCTGTCTTTTCTTTGCTATCAGCTCCAGTTTGGCTGGAACCATTTGGACTCTGCTCTCAGTTGCACTGAACAAGGTCTTCTGGAGAGCAGCCAGACTTGGTCCAAATTTCTGTTAGGTGCAGAATGCCTTCCCAATGCATGCCAGCTGGAACTGGATGGAAAATAAAAAAGATACATGCTTTTGCTGAAGGGCATCACACTGCAACAGCACATGCTCCTAGAGAACAGTCCAAGATCATGTTCAAGGTTTCAGAGCTCTTCCTCCCTTCAATCGAAAGAAAATCTGCATGTATTGTTAGTAAGAGCAAGCTAAGACACCAAAAAAAAAGGGGGGGGAAAGATAAATCACTTTTCAGCAGAAAAAGACAAATATACAGTAAAAAATACCCACAAAAAACCCCCAAAAATTCTATATATGATGTCAAAACCAATCCCTTCACTACTGCTGCTTGCTTCACCATCCAGAACTCAGCACTTCATACAACCACACACTGAATTTACCACTTAAAAAGGATAAAATAAAGAGATATATCACAAGGTCCTTTTATGAAACAATGTCGATCCCTGGCAGATTGGCTGATGGGATGGAAGATGGAGGTGTAGTTTCTCAGGGGATGTTTGCTGTTGCCAGAATGGTGCTACCACCTTACGCTTAGCCCTTGTGAAATGTATGGAGCAACCACAGTTCATTGCCGCGGCTAAAACCCTTGCACATCTGACAGTGACTGGAGCAGCTGAGCATGAGGAACAGCACAGCTGGGAGAAACAAGTCTTCTGCAACCACATCTGCGCGTGTGCCAGGGAAGAGCCATGTTTTGGCGGTGGCATGGCAAAGCTCAGAGTCTTACCCATGCTACGCCGGCTCCAGACATCAACTTAAGATCAGACCTTCGCAGCCCACTAGTCTGTTGTGGCACTTGAGTACTGAAAATTAAACATATCAAAATTCAGAAGTGAAAAGAAATCCTACATCTGTGCCTTGGGTATATTCAGGAGTATTATTTCATCTAGCAAACTGATTACAATGTGCAAAGACGGTGCTTCCACGAACTGATCACTTATGCCCACAGCACTGGGAAATACAGCCGAAGTCAAATTAAACATTTACCAACTTTGGCAATCTTCAGTCAGCCAAGGAACTGGGAAATAAAGGGATCTGAGACATAAACATGCTCAATCTACTTGTAGCAACTCAAGCTCAGTTCCTCTGGATTTCATGGCAGATTTCCTCTCTCTTGCTACTTAACAGGCATCCTTGATCAAACTCACTCATCTAAGGTACGCTGTACATACTATCACCCGCTCTGTAACCCTGCCACCATACTGAACTTGGTGCTGGAGCAGCAAATGTAGGAATTTAAATAAAGGTACATGAAAAGAAGATCAGATACCAACTATTAAAGCCATGAAGCTGTGAGTCCACCCAGCTGGTTTTATAGGCTAGCACCTTTCTCTGAGCTTCCTTTTAGGTTCCTGTGATTCACCACAAATGATGTTGAGCAACGTGTCCTTGTTACCTGTATGCATTATCTATTACTGAAATTCAGGGCCTCTTGCCATCTGTTTTAATTAAGAAACTCATATGTATATTTGGCCTCCTTGCCAAGTAAAATAGTTTCAGAAAGAGAATTTTATAGCTTGACAGTGGGCCAGATCTCCAGCTGGAATTAATTCATATATTTCCAGTAGCATCACTGGTGGTGTGTTGGTTTACAGCAGCCAAGGAATCAGGCAGGTAACATCGCAATAGTAAATTCAAAATGTTATTCATCTCAGCAAACCTCTTTAAATGCAATGCTACTGAGTGATACTAGCAGCAGATTACAAAATAATCTTCAACTCTCGTTCATGTTGAAACTCATGATTTTAGTGACATTTGTGCAGCTCAGGCAAATAGTTTGGCTCTATTCACTCGAGACAGAATGTGCAGATGACGGCTCCCATACATCATATATACCTTTGCATTTCATATGGATGTAAGAGATGTGTCAATCACAGCTTTCTGGTAGCTTAAGGAAGGGCTTTTTGAGGGCATTCTGGTAGCAGTCAAGTATTCATTAAGTTAAAACAAATAAAACCAGAACAACTTCATATTTGACAGCCCTACAGATAATTTCAAGCTCCTCTACCCCAATCAAAAAGCTATCGCTTCAGCCAAGAGGGGATAAATGCAGCTTGAATCCAATGTCAGCTACATCACTCGTGCCACCTACGGCAGCTGGCTCAGGTGAGCATATATTTCTACACCACTTTTATTAGCATCCAACCAGTCAACAAGACATTTTAATAGAAAAAGTATGTATTTGTGCAACACAAGGACTAAACTATCCATTTGGAACATGCAATGTAGGCGCATAGCTCAAAAAATAGATGGCTCTGGCAATTGCCAATGGCACACTAGGAAATCAGAAAACACATACATTCAGCCCTGACAGATGAATGGTTTTTATTTCTGGCATCTATTTTGTTTTGGAGAACTTAACACTGAGAGCTGAAGCCCACCACTGGACAAGTTTTTGGTACAATTTTTCCTTCCCCTGCTTCTTGAGCTAATTCTGTGAGTCCGGACCAAGGATGGATCAGTGGAGTGGAAGGGCTGACCTGGCCTGATCCACAGCTGTCAGCCATGGATCAGCTCCTCCATCAGGTATCTACAGTTGTGGGCTCCTTCAGCTGCAGTGCAGCTCAGGGCACCGTATGCCTCCAGTTCGGAAGTGCCATACCCATGGTTTAGCCTTTGGAACTTAAACTGATGGAAAACACATTTATTACAGCTTGGCTAATAGCGTACCACTGGGACTGGTTCCCACATCTCCGTAAGCATTAACCTTCAATGAGGGTTTATAATTTCCGAGACTATTTCTTGTTTTGGCTGCTACATTTTCTGCAGCATTCACAATGCAATCTGCGAATGTTTCTGTCTTTTCCGTGTCATTTTTACAAGAATCCCAGGGGAAACATCATGTCACCTCTTCTCTGTGGATCTGATGCAGTATCAATTCCCAGTCACTGCGCACCGGCTGGAGGCTTTGATGGCTATTCCCCTGAAAGACTGACTGCAGCTATAAATCCTTGCGAGGTGAAGAGAAATGGATTTGTCTGTGCAGCTCTAAGTCTTGGCAAACAAAGATTATCAAAAATAGATGCTATTTTCTTGTCTTAAAACACACATCGAACAAGAGCCTGTAGAGAAGTTCATGTTGATTCTTAGGTGCTGAAGGAATTGATTTATTTCTTTTAATAAAGAATACTTCTGTGCCTCACATTTAACCGCTTCCTTAAAAAAAGGACCATCTCTTATTTACCTTTCCCTGACTGTTTCTCTTTTCTTTTGGCACCTCAAAGGAACAGCCTCAAATTTTGCTAGAAAAGAGCACTTTTCCACCCCTTCCTTTTTTTTACTACAGACTACTGCTGAATTAGCTCAGGCTCTTACAGGGAAACCAGTGTTTTAGTCCTCACATGACCTGAAGCAGAGAAGCAAGGGAATCCTTGGTAAGACTGTGTCTCCAAAATCTGTGTCTCTGGTTTTCCACCCTTGCTTGAGGAGTGCTCCCACCCTAACAGGCTCTGGCTGTGTCCAGGGCCATCCTCCAAGTCTGGCTCTTCCAAGCCAGGATTAATTCAAAATATTATTTAATAAATTTAATTTAATAAAAAAATATTATGAATTAATAATAAACCAAGTAAGGATTATTACTGCAGATAAAGTCTGCAGGAGTGGGTGTCCCACACCAAAGCAACATAGGTGGTTGGCAATTCATTTGAAGAAGAGCCTGCTGAATGCTGTTGACGCAGTACAGGTGGCTGAGCATAAAACATTTAGCACCCTGACAAGTATTTTCTCCTGCCTGACTCTGGACCTGACTGCAGCACCAGAGGGAAAGGGAATTCACTTTGAATTACTAGCGAAGGGCCATTCCATCTCTTTTGGCATAACCCCGTGTCACTCAAAAGCGTCTCCAGGCCACCTCACCACCCCTGTGAGCCCTCCGATGGGCAGGAGGCTTTCCACGGCCGCAGATCTCCGCCTGTGGCGCAGCCTGACTCCCGAAGCAAGTTTCCTCAGCAGCTCCTGTGGACTCCATTTGCTCTCCACATGAGCTAGTCTCATTGCTGACACAAAACCCTGCTCGCTCCCTCTTTTTAAATGGGGTGGGAAACCAATGACCTTCTGGCTCGTTACTTCCTCTCCTCATTCACTTTTTCACTTTCACTCTGCGGTTCCCCCTTTCAGGCAGACAGGCTTTCTGAGCTAATATCATGGCTGGGCAACTTCAAATAAGGAACTGCTTCAGCTGAATGAAACTCAGATTACTAATTTTCTCCTGGTCCCACAGCCAGAGTGATGCACAAGCACACTGCCCAGCCCCGCCACCGGGAAAACCCATTCCTAGTGACACCGCGTTGCTTTTGCACATGATCCATGAGGATAGCTTTGAGGTCCTTCTCTGAATTATTTTAAAATTTGGGGAAATTTCACATCATATCTCTCTTTCTCTCCCTCCACTTTCTTCCTAAGCAGTAGAGATAAAAGTTTTCCCTGCCTTTGTTAGAAGAATCCCTTGTTATTAATGACTGTGTCAGCCTGCTTGCCTATTTCTTGGTGTTCTGCTGTCAGCTCAAAGCTCTCTGCTCCTCCTTCCAGTGACGGCTGTCAAGACTTTGCCTCCTTGGCTTTTCATCTGGATCTTAACACCCAAAGTGGAATTTGAGCCTAACATGCATTTGCTCTAGGTCATGCAAGCTGTCCTTCCCCCATGGCAGCCACTACCGGCTCATGGGATGGCTGCCCAGCTGTGCCCTGGGTCTCAGAACAGCATCCAGAAGATGTGGTGCCAAAGGGATAGGAAGCAGCTGGATCCCCCCAAGGCACAACATCCTTGACAGGACACTGTGAGGTTGAAGCTAGGAAGCAGCAAGACACAGATAGTTTCCAAACAGTTGGAGACCCCAGCAGACCTCTCCATGGGCAGGATGAGAGGTTTCCAGCAAGAAAAGACCAGATATCCCCTCAAAGCCATCTCTCTCAGTAGAGACATGGGGTAAGGTTTCAAAGTCTGTCCTTTTACCACTCTCCTGGCATTTACAGCACTGTTTACTGGATGGAACCTGCATGGGCAATGCGGATCCATTACGTACATGTATGGTTTTGTCCCAGCTTAGTGTGGGACTTGCATGACATTCATTTATTATCAGTTCTCTGGCTGATCTGTATAGGAGGAGCAATGCCTTCCAGAGGGCTTTTAGAAGATCCTCTCTTCAGTGGGTTTTTGCTTTCCGTTCACAGCCATGCATTTTATTATGTTCTTAGGAGAAGTGGCATGAAAGCTGGCAAGTTCTACACATTGAGAGAGCAAGCTAGGCAATTTTTCCATGTTTAGGCTATCCTCAACACCACGCTGCAATCCAAACCCAGTTTTTAGTGGACCAGTGATGGGCAGAAAGACCTTGGACTCCTGCACTCATTACTGTCCCTTTGACTTTGTTTTGTACAGCAACACATATGTGTCCAAACCTCACCTTGAAAAGGGTCAAAAACCTATCAAACCTATTACACTGTCAAGCTGAAAAATAGTGTCAGTCACCAGTATTTCTAACTGTGAAACATGCTCGTGTGATTAGCACTGAACATTTGGTTACCTGAGCCCATTATGTGCCAGAATGAGACTTTTTTCTTGCCAAAAATTCTGCACCACTGCCCTAAGAACATCTCTAGGCACATCAGTGCCTCATGGGTAGCCCTCTGAGCTATATTTCCTTTAAAGATTCTGTTTTGCTCTGGGGTGAATAGCAAATGACAGAAAGTTACTTGTAACTTTCTAATTTTAGCAATAATTTCTACTCTAGCCACTGTACCAGCTCCAAGCTTCCAAGGCAAGTAAGTGCTTCACCTCTCCTGAGCAATACACAACCTGGTGAGTCGCTTATTCTCATCGGGTTTATATTCTCTACACTTCTCTTCAACACAGCTTTGATGGTTTCCCGTATAAGCCTTCTAAATAAGAAAAGATTGCCAAATAGCGTGTGTAAGCTGCACACAATATTTTGTAGCTTTTTCTAATTTCAGCAGGTCCCCAAACAAGCATCAAGCAGCACTCTGATTTGCTTCCAATACAAGATCAGTCTGGTTTAACCAAAACCTCAGGGTTGTATTTCCCAGTTCTTCACATGCCTAGAAATGGGATAAAAAAAGCAAAAGTCAGACTTGGCCACAATTTGATACTGGTTTGGGATTCAAAAACGAACAAATGCAAACTTGAGAGAGCTAGGTTACTGCTGCATGCTAGAAACCCAGGCTTGGGATTTGGCAAGACATCTCCTTGCAGCTGCACCAACTCCAGAAGCTCCCCTGACAGCCCTGTACCTGGGTGGACTGGCTGGCTGAAAAGATCTGCCATAGCTCCCTGTCTCAAGGGTTGACTCTCCCAGCTTAAAGAGTGTGAACGGAATAATGTGAGGCACATGGACTGTTGAAACAAGGCTCCTGGCTGTTGCTAAAATACCAAATTTACATTGCACGCTACAGCTGATTGAGGAGCATGATGACCCTGCAGCAGCAAAGAGACACGATGCTGCTGGATACTGCCTGTAAGGGAGAGCAAATTTGTGTGTGAAGCCACAAGAGGACCCTAATTAAAACCCCTTCATGCATATATATGAACTCTAAATCAGCAGCGGGCATGTGAGTGTTCAAATCATAACTTAGTGTAAGGCAGCACTTGAAGAGGGAAATGGAAAGAGGGGTTAATCTGACATGCTCTGACTTTGCACCAGGGAACCATGCTCCCGGTTCTTCTGTGCCCTTAGTAATTAAAGCAATTCTGGGTGCTGGGCTGATGCCTGGCTGACTGTATTCCCTTATGCCTTCCTCTGCCTCTCCCACTCGTTGAGAAGGTTCAAAACACCTCAGGCTGCTCCCTCATTTATCACAGACCAAAATGTTCCTTTCTTACTAATCAGGGCACGAGCTAGACTGATCACTCCTCTTTAAACTGCCCTCCTCCTCCACCACCAGCAAAGTTTGCTGGGGAAACTCTTGTTGTCCCCTGAGCATGCGTTCACCCCTCAGCCGCTCCTAAAAGTTTTTGTGCTCGTAATGATTTTGTAAGTTGTAACAATTTGTTCAAATCCCATCATGGCCTGTTAATGGTGACTCTAATGGATGTTGGCAGATTCAGTGAGAAAAACAAATATATTCAGATTAAGAGCAGAAGGCTCTTGGGCTTAGTGAGAAATGTTTGTTCCCTTGCAGTTTCAAGAGATTTATGTGGTGAGGAGGAGAAAGTTGTGGCAGAGGAGAGATAGTGTAGTCCATAACTGACAGTTCACAACATTGATTTTAATATGATAATCACTATGACTATTTACAATAAAAAAAAAAAATATTTCAGCTGCCTTGGTTGTTATTTATACCTGCAAAGGCTTCCCATCCTGACCTGCTGCTGCTTAGCATTTACCCGGAGTTAACTGTGCCCAGGGGTACAGGGCCTGGGAGAACCAGACAGGGTGTGTGTTTGGGATCTCAAAGCACTTTGCAGTCGCAGGTCAGGGTAGAAATCCATGAAAAGCAATAGAGTCGATGTGTATCAATGCAGAAAACAAGTAGTGCAAAAGCAAATATTCGGAGACCATGAGAAGACCGGCGGAGGACCAGGTATGCCTCTGCAGCAGCAGGCACCCAGCTGCAGGCGGAGGTACTTCTCTGGTCTGGGGTTACACACAGCCAAAAGGGTACACAGGGGACATGTGGCAATGCTTAGGACCAAGAAGCCACACCTGCAGACTTCTCCCTTCCACTATTAGTGCCAGTTCTGGCTGTTTGAGTTACACCGCTCTTCATTTTCATGACCTCATGTTGATGTGACAGATGTTTAAGGAAATTAACAGCATTAATAAACAAGAGAAACCACTTAAAACTATATCTAATTTTAAAAAGCATTTGGATTTCAGTTGGCTGGAATGACAAATATTCATTTCCACTGGCACTACATGCAATATAAATGCACTGTATGAATACATGGATTTAAAAATTCTGAACAGGGAAGAGCACTTTCACATCCCTTTCGGAGCCATCATAAATACTACGTCAATAAGCCACATATGAAGCGCCTACCCAGGTATGTTAAACTAAAAAAAAAATATAAAAAGCTATTGAAGGTGCATTCTGATAATTATTTTTTAACACTGTAAAATTACACATGACCATGAGGTATTGTATTTTATCGACTGCATATTGAAAGAATCTTTAAACGAAGGCAGAGAACAATTGTAGCCTCTCTCCCCCTCTCCTCATCGCAGATGACTCGTTAAAAGGTGTGGGAACATGGATGATTATCATGTCCCCCAAAGGGCTAATAATACATTGCAAATTTTCACATCAGTGATTTTTAGGTCCTGGTCTCTTCCAGTTACTTCAGAGCATCTCGCAGGAGCATAAAGCCAAGAAATGAAGTTGTTTTCACAGAACATTTATTGCACACTGTTCTGTTAACGACATAAAGCTTAACTACTGACTTTGTGGGGCTGTGCTATCTTTAAATCAAGATAAGACTGTACCAGTCTCAAAAACTGAAAATGGGTAAATCTTAACTGAGAGCATAATCAGCACAGTGAGATCCTATGCTGTTCCTAGTCCCTGTGATCTGCGGCTCTTCTTTATATTGCTGGAAATTTTTATCCTGCTGAAGTAAGGAATGTTTATGATTCTTCCTCCAAGCTGAAACGAAAATCTACTTGTTAACCCTGAATTTCAGCTGTCCCCAAATATATGGAAGGAGGGTTTGTAGTAGCACTTCCACATGCTTTTTAAACCCCCTGGCTTGGAAAGCAGTAAATCTAAATTAGGAATATTAACACTGCAAAATAAAAGGGTTTCTTCCCGACACAAGCAGAACTCCTTCTTCAGCTTCTGTTTCAGATTCATAGATTTTCAAGGCCAGGAGTGAGGATGAGGCCAACTGGTTGGAAAAATGCTGTTATTTATTCGGAAAAAAATGTTTAAAAATCAAATGTTGAGTCAGCAGGACTTGGGCATCATTAGAAAGCTTTTTCTGCAGAGGTAAAGTAAGAGAAGCTGCAGGTCATCTTGACTACGGCTAGCACTGGTCTAATTACCAGCTACAGCCAGGACATGGAGAAGAATCGCGGTAGCTCAGTCTGTGTGTACCCTTAACCATATAAATTGTAAATCCTACGTAAATTACATAGCCCAGGGGTCTGCCACCTCAAAAAGCGCAGTGGGGCCACCAATTTCAGTTTTAAACCTAAAGACTGCAGTAGTCTTGGGGGACCCAAACACGAACTTCAAAACCACAAGGCTACACAGGCTTTCCAGCTGGTATTTTCCCTACAGCATAATAAACAGGGATTGCTTTTCCTGCACGCAGGAGACGCTTTGACAACAGAAATGAACTCAGCGGCAAGCAGAGGAGCCAGCTGAACCCTGCTGTCCCAGCTGGAGCCCTCCCCACTGCTCTGGTACCCTGGGGCAGACACTGATGTTACCAAACACACACCTGGGTAAGGCTGCAGAGAGATTACCTTTTGGCATGATTTCTACCACTTTAAATATTGTTGACAACCTAACTAGTTTGGAAACAAATGGACTGTGGGAAAAGGAAGGCAGAATTCACTGCCTGAATTATGGATGTATGATCGGCCACAAAATAGCACTGTCTGCAGCTGCTCTGGAAGCGTGTCTAATCCCTCTCTTCCAACATATAAAACTCAGGTCCTGTTCAGATTATAGAGATCATTACAAATACTGAATATATTTCTGCTATTCTGTCTTAAAAGGCACTTTTTTTTTCTCTGTGATTTGTAGTTATTATAAAATCAATTTTCTTGTCCTCGCATCTCACAGGTGCTTTGTACCAACTCCATGAGTGACAACACCGTACAATGTGTCAGACTAGAAAAATCAGGATCCTAATCTGCTACCTTACACCTGCACATATACTTGGCAGAAGAAAATTCACATTCCCTCCTTTTGTAAGGAGAAGTCCTACCAGTGCTCTTACTGTGGTGTTCAGGACAACCATCATATTATCTGCATGATATCCTCTCTTGCAGGGAGGAAAGGTATAAAAGCCTTGACTCAGGAAATTCCCACCAAGCCATCCTGCCTTTCTGAAATGAGGATGTGGGATTGCAAAACGCAAGGGAGTAGCTATGGTTCTGGCAACCTTCTGGCAGCTTTGTTCTTCTGCATTTACTTTCAACAGTTGTGGTTGCAATGGATCCTAAAAAACTGTTGTCCATTACAGAAGAAAGTGTCCCACGGCATCTCGAAACCAATGAGATCACCTGGGAAGTCTTCCATCTTCTCATCTGAAAGCAACTGGTCATTCATCACAACATTTTGTGATATATGCTCTTCAAGGGATATGGTCAGAACATCACAGGGACAGACAGCATTGTCCCCAAGATGCATACCCAAGGCGTCTACATCTCATTTTGAAAATACCAGACAGGTTTAGCTTCCATATTTAATTAAAGGCTACATCCTCCACTGTTATTTAAAAAGCCATTTGCCACCTGAATCAGAAGACCAAGATGAGAGAAGACCTTAGGTCTAACCCCCTCTTTTTCTAGGGGGTAGGTAGTTTGGGGGCAGGTTCATTAAGTGTTTATCTCAGTTTCCATACTCTTGCAACACACAGCCCTCCTCTGTGCACGTACTGTAGACTGATTATTTGTACAGGGACATGTAGTGCTTAATGTCACCCTCCTGACTTCATCTGAGGGCTTCTTAGATGGTAATAGCTGCACTGGATGGGGCCAAAGATCCCTCTGGTAGCATTTGGTGGCAAGTGGTTTAGGGGGTGGAATAAGAACTCAGAGCACACACAGCAATGCTTCCACCGAAACACCAGCTCTGTGGCTCCCAAACATGCCTGTGTCTGAACACCTCTCTGCGTTAACAGGCCCTGGCAGACCTGTCTTCCCCAAATGAGCTAATTTCCTCTTGAAGCCATTTGAATGATGGGTCTCCAGTGGCTGGCAGCAATGAGTTCTGCAACTGAATTACAAACCGTATGAAGTAATGCTTCATTATTTTCATTTTAAACCTGCCACCCAGCAATTTCATGGGATGCCTCATAACACTGCTGTATGAGGATCAGCAAACAAACCTTCCCTGTCTTACTGACTTCTATCTCATTCTGCTCCAGCCATCCCCTCCCGATGCTGCAAGGCCGTAGCCTGTTTAATGTCCCCTGGCTGGGACGTCGTTACATATCTTTGAACATTCAGCTGCCCTTCTCCATACCTTTTCTAGCTTTATTATTATGCTACTGGCAATATGTTAAGTTGAAGTGGAACTTGGAAAATCATGCATCAGGAAACAGCCTTTCCCTTTGAAAGGACATTTAAAACTGAGTAGCACCATCTGGAGTTAATCACCTTCTGCTGCTAATAAATTACGCTAAGGAAAAGTTGCTTGAAAATGAACGGGTTGTGACAACCGAGGCACAGTGTCAGCTGTGCCTGATGTTTTGTGCTTGGATTCCCACATTGCCTTCACGCTGGCAGAGGCGGGACCTCTGAGCTGCCATTCCTGCAGGCTCCCGCTCTGCCCAAAATGGCGGTTAGGCCTCTGGTTCACCACATCACTCGCAATTTAGTGGCAGGGCAGTTGGGAGGCCAGCAGTGACTTCACCTTCTCTTTGCATCTAGATGAGGTTTATTAGAATTTGGAAAACAAATGCACCAACCAGGACTGCAACTAGCAGCAGGGCAGACTTCTGCCCAAAACGGGATTGGGTTTTTCTCCCTTTCCTTTCCCTCAGTGACACTGGTCCACTCAGCTTTGTCACACAAATCTCCAGAGGTTCCACACCTTGCACACTTTGCTTTGCAGGAGTGATGCAGGGCTGTCAAACCAGGCTGAGCTGCAGATGCCAAAACACAACTCTTGCCTGAGCCCCCTGAAGATGCAGTAAACAGGAATCAGTTGCAATAGCCATGGAGAAGTCTGTCACCAGACAAAGCTCTTGTTTTCTCTCTTCTTCTCCTAGTCTTCATTAAAAACACAAGTCTTTGGAGTCTTTTCGAGATGTTCAATGCTTGAAGAACAAAGAGGTTGTGGTTCCTGCTGATGCCATGAAAAGCTGAAATCAGGACTCAATAGTTTTGGTATTCTTTATTGCAGCGCTGGACACACAGGGGATCGCTCCTCCTAATGTGCGTGCCGTAAAGGGTTAGTTACACAGTTTTTCTGCAAGTCAAATATGCTTATGTAAATAAAATATAAATATTTATTACATTGCTGAAAAGTAATTTACATAAGTCACTGCCTATTCCCACATGCGCATCTCAGTCCACTGGGGGCTTCAGAGACAACTGGTGGTATTTACTTCATCCATTCTTCTTCTTCACCGTGTCCTTTTGGCAAACGTTTAGCTTTTCACCTTATTTTGCTGTCAGAGTAACACAGCCTGCACTAGCAGGTCCTTTATCCTCGAGCCATCCTCCTTTACTTCATTATCCCATGGTTCTTCTTTTGGCCACCCTCACAAAGCATTAGAAGCTTCTGTTCCCTTATGTATCCAACACAGTCAGCTATAAAGATAAGCAGTCAGCTATGAATCCTGCCTCTTTCTTTAATCACATATCTTGTTAAGCAAATTCAGCATGTTCAAGACATTCCATTCCCTTCACTGCTACAGCCCCAGGGCAGTGCCACCACTGAGGCTGCTCCTGGCACAACAGCAGGCAAGACCATGCTGTGGTGGGGCTGCCAGACCACCCCAGTGCCGACCCACTGGAAAGGGGACAGCAGTAGCTGCCAAGGCCCCACTCAGCTTTTGGAGATCCTCCTTTCCTCAGCTCTTTGAGGGAGATGGCTCACACCTTGCAGTGCTGAGCTCTGTGAAGGCACTGATACGAAACATGTGGGGTGGAGAGGGTTGGCTCATGACCTCTCCCACTGCCTTTCCTAGTCAGCTTGCACAGACGTAAATGGCTAATCAGCGCCAAAATCTTTTTCTCTCTAACGCTACGGCTGGGTTTATTTCTGTCACGACATGCTGTTTGTAAAATGTTCTGCACTACAACTGTATTTGTAGCAGATTGCCGGAGCTTTGAATGGCATAACATTTTATACAAGACAGGCCAATAACATACAAATGGCAGAGCAATTTTCTTCTTGCTAAAAAGAAGGGTTGATTTCACTTATCAGTGCAAAGGAAATGGATGTTGTCACTTAAAAATACGTCCCTCCTTTCATTTCAAATCTCTGGGAATGGCAAAGAGAAAAGAGATGGAGATTACAAGATAGACCCCAGCAATCAAAGTGGAAAAACATAGTCATCCCTGATGCATGAGAGCATGATAAGGATAGTCTGTGTGCTACCAAGTATTTTGAATCCTGTAAGGCTTCGTGTTTTGTCCATCATAAGGAAGGACTAGCCACCATTTTTTCATGCTAAACAGCTACTGTGCTGCACAGTGACTATGGAGATGGAAACTAAACCTGAGACTTCCTCTGCTTTTAGCGATGCACACCAGGTTCCACTGTAGGCAAAGGAAATGGTTATTTAACTATTAGCATTCACTATTAATAACTGGAATTGTATATAACTGTTCTGGAGGCCAATCTCACCACTGCGGAGACCATAACAGAGCGAAGACTGCAGAGACAGTAACACCCCTCCTACTCCTCGTACTGTGATTTGCAACAGTGGATAGACTTTAGATGGGTCCTCTAGACCCCAGTATGGATATGGAGTAAGGTACAGCCCCCAGGGAGATTTTATACAAAAAACACAAGCAAAGTACACAATATTATCACCTTCAACCTATAATCTACACAGCCTCACTGTCCAGGATGGTGTGAACTGCCCTGGCCTGGGGGCTCATTGCCAGCACCTCACCTTCTCCTCCCAACCCTTCTGCCCAAGGCTTTCATTTGGCAAAAGCACATCCCCACCCATAAGGCTACTGAGCTCCTTTTATTAGAAGCAATTTTATAAATAAGGATGTTCCAAGGTGGTTTTGCTTCTGTTCTTTTTTTTAATTATTATTATTCCTGTATGTGTCCTTTGCCTCAGGCAAAGAAGGGCAACACTGTTCATGGCCTGCTCCATACTTTTTAATGGTTGTATTTGCTTCATCTGAAAAAAAATCAAAATAAAAGCTTAGAATATTATGTTCTATCTCTATTTAATGCCCAATTAAATGGGAACAAATGCATCTCCATTAAGAAGTGTTGACTGCTGTTTGATAAAGTGTACATTAGCATACACTAAGAGTAGCCGCTAGAGTAAACCAGGTCCATTTCTCCCCCCTTCAGTACTCCCCCCCCCACCCCCACCCCCCGGTTCTGCTCCTAGACCCAGCTTTACATGTAAACCCAGGGCGTTAATGATGGTTATTCTTTGCTGGCTATCACAGAAGCAGCAAAGCTTAAAAAGTGTACTAGAAGAGATCCACAGGGTGTGAAATACACTGTATTTTGCTTAATTAGTTAATGTTTGTAAAGCATTTTCTGGAGGAAAAAAAGTGCCAAGCACAATCATTATTACCAAGAGTCTTTCCTCAGTCCTTGCCAGCAATGCTTTCAGTTTTGTTTTCAGGGCTAAATTAAGCACTTTTGTAGTTCTGGTAGGCAAATGGTAAGCTCAGCCAACCAATCTTGCTTTTCAGCTCAGTACTTCCAGGTTTGATTTGATCTTATCTGGGCTTCATTTTACAGCTGGCTCCCTTCTGCTTTAAAAGAGCAGTTGGAGACCTCTTTGCAGCTAATGACCATTCCCTGGATTACCCACATTTAAGACAGTGGGAAGAAGTGACTGAGAAAGACATTTAATTAATTGGACTTGAACAATATGCAACTTGAGAACAAAGTTCGAATGCAAGAATGAGGCCAAACCTAGACACAAAGGAAAGAGGGATGAAGTATAAAGTAAAATTCAAAAGATAAACTCAGTCTCTTTCCTAGAGAAGAGATTTGGGTTTTTTTCTGAAACATGATGCACAACACCTCATCGTTATGTGTTTGATGAAGAGCTTAATGAGAAAAAAGATTTAGTTAAGGTAGAGAAGAGGAGGCTCAGCATGACACTAGTTATTAGAGAGGCGACCAACTTAAAGAATAAATGTGAAATTTCAGGATGGAGAAAGGATCTTGCTGAAGTTTCTTATGTCTCAAGCTTAGAAATATTTATTTCATATTTTGTTTTTACGCAATACTGTGGCTCAAAAAAAAAAAAAATGCTGGTGAGGAAGAAATTGCCTCAGTGCCTGACAAGAATCAGAATATGCTACAGGAAGAAACATAATTTTGAGAAATATGGTCTAAGAAATTAGGTTAATTGTACAGTAGAACCCAAAGAGGAAGGTAATTCACTTAGGAAATTCTAACAAAATTTTCTGCTTTAATTAAGGTTATCATCTGGCAGGACGCATGAAAAAGAGAAAGTCATGAACATTATGAAAGGATCAATGAGCAAGAGTAAACTACCTTTGTGAAGTTTTTTTTAAAGTACATTTCTAGCCTTCAGATTGCTTAGACTGTATGAAAATGTGACTCTCCAAGGCTTATAAGTCAGAATAACTTTTCTTTATATCTCATTATCTTTTCGGTGCTTCATTCACGTGTCACAACCTTTATACGTTGGTTGGGTACTTAATACATCCTTCCCTTTGTGAACTTCAGTTTGAAAATGGAGATAAATATACTGTTAAGCAACTGAAGAGAGAGAATTAAGAAAAATGGGAAAAGGGGGAAGGAAAAAAATTAGAAGAGAGTGGCCAGCAGATCAGATCTGCACTTTCACTCAGCCTATGTGAATCACATGAGAGTGATTCAAAGTTGTGAATGGCTCAAAAAAGTGCAGGGCAACATGTTGCCTTCCTATGAGGGCTGAATGTAAAATGCTTTTGGTTGCTGTCAGCTTTGAGCATTGAGTGCTCCTCCGAGTTTTGAATTTTGCTTACAGAAGGGATTTGAACCTATTAATTACATTCCTTGTTCTGAGTGCTGTAAAAAAGCAGTACTTGGTTTTCTGGTAACTAAAATGCACTGGAAATTATTTTTAAAGCTGCCCCCACAGCCAGGCAAGGGGCTGTCCAAGCCACAAGAAATAGGAACAAATAGAACTGAAGAGCCTGGTGTTCCTCTGTCAGATCAATTCTCCAGCTGGATACGGGTCCTTCATCTGTTTTTTCCTGGGTTTAGCAGTTTGTGTGAAAGGCAAGCTGGGTGCTTTCGGCTGGATGGGACCAGTGATGCTGGACTAGTAGCAGCCACAAGAGGTGGCAGCAACACGTTCCCCCAAAGCGCAGCTGGTAAGACGCTGGCTGATTTTGTACACGTGTGACTCAGAAGAGCGGGGGTGAGAGGCAGACGAGACTCTTTTGGGAGCAGAATTTAACGACTCTGGGCTGAAGGACCCAGACCACGACTCTGGGCTGAAGGACCCAGACCCAGTTCAGACACAGCAAATGTAGCCCTCCTGCCATAAGAAGCTACGGTCAGACTGCCATTCTTGCAAGTCTCTGGGTATTCATCCTGCACTAACAGAGGATGCTGCCATAGCAAATAAAAACAGCCAGAAAGCTAATCAACAGGAAGAAATTTTATCTGCATTTATTCTAAGGATTGTTTGGGCTCCCATAAAGCACGAGGTTTCCCTGCATCTCTGACAGATAGTTATCAAACTGTCTCATGCACAGTCAACACTATCACATAAGCAAACACACGCAATTTAAGAGCCCTTTATATTTGGCTCATAACTTTATTTTTGGAACAAAATTAGAACTTTGTCAGCCTGAAGACAGCACAATAAAAACAAGATCATTACTCTTTCCCTGCTTGGTGAAAGTTTTATGGCTCAAACAGCATTTCTAAGCCTTTATGTCCTGTCTCTATGATGCATCTAATGAATAATCTCCCTTTCTCCTCTATAATTCATTTGACAGAAAAATAATGTCTTTTAAAAATCACCCAATTTTTAAGCAGTATTTTATCTCCCTCATTCCCATCCTAATTTTACAGTTAATGTCTCCTCTCCATTTCCTTACCTTCTTTTCCCCCCCAATACCCCCTTGCCCCCCAACACTGCCAAGCAGCAATCCATCTGTCTCCTCAAAGCACTCTTGCTAGCAGCCTTGCTCCTGCTTTTGCTCCTGGGGCTGTATATGCCTTCTTCTGAAACACTGCCTGCGGACAGACCCACAGCCTAATCGCATTGAGAAAAAAATCAGATTAATTCTTGGTTGTCTTCTGCAGCCCAGGTGTTCAGCGGAACTGGATACCTGCAGAGTATAGCGGCCGGGAGTGAAGAGGAGTGCTAGAAGTTTAAAAATAGGATATTCAAGTCTTCTCAGAAGACTGACAGTTTTCTTCTATTAAAGGTACCAGAGTAACTAATAAAAGGAGACTATGCTTCTGTTTTTATGGGCCAGCTGAAGAAAGAACGATTTCCATTAAGATCTCTTTTAGTCACGTGGCAAAGTGTCCCAAGGACCAGCAGGATTTATTACCTTCACCTTGAGGCTGATATGTAGCTAGTATTAGTTACCTACAGCACACAGATTTGTAACAGTGGGATTAAAAGGCTTTTATGACCCATTTCCTACCATCTCCATTAATGAGCTAAAGGTCAGCAAGAAAATTCCAAAACCAAGTAAATACAGGAATCTATTGGGGAGGTGGGGGTGTCCTAAATTAATTGAAATAGAGAGAGAAATTAATAGAAAGCTGTATGAAAAGCAGATTCAAGTATAGGGGAGAAGCAATCCTGCCCACAAATGGCCCACTCAAGACTGTACACACATCAGTTTGGCAGGTTAATAGCAGTATAGGAGGGAACATGACAACTACTTACAAATAATTCTAAATTGTCTAAGATGTAAATTTTAAAAATGCAGAATAATTCAGGGTAGCTTTGGGTGGGAAAGGAAAGAAGGTAAAAAATAGAGACAAATGGATCAAATTTAGAAAGGAAATCTTTGGCTATTGGGAAGATTTCTTGACATTGAAATACCCAGGTGTGAGGCCCTACTCAGTTTCAAATATATTGAAATGAGCAGATACAGAGCAATTTCAAGCCTGAGCATCCAATATCATTTGCAGATGAATTAAGGTACCTGCTGGTAGCGGGGCTGCAGAGGGTCACAGCTCTGGGACTGCGGATGGAGGGTTACAGCTGACCCCTGCTGTCTGGGTAAGCATACCTTTAGCTGCACTAAACAGTACATTTTTAATGCCTTAAATTATTTTTTTAAAATTTTTATTTCCTCTCCAGCTGGAGAGGCAGTCTTTCACTACACCAAATTCAAATAAAAACTTTCACTCAGACTCGTGACAGCACCGAGCCTTTATTTAGTGTTTGTGACATCCAAGGCAACCACGGGTTCAGCTCTCCGTGGGTCCTTGGCAAGAGCTTGGTGGCCCATCATACCCATCACAGCCGCAAGAGACAGCACTGCCCTGAAGGGCAATGCACCTGAGAGACCTAATGATCCTTCAGCCCCTCTCAATGTGATTCATTGGCACTGTCCCATAAATAGAAGTACCTGAGATTCTCACCCCACCTGAAAAAGAATGCAAGAGAATGAAAGGAAAATGTATTAGAAATTTACTGTAGCTCATCTATATTAATATTATTTGTAATATACAAATATATAGCACCCACTTTCACACTCAGGCCCATTTAATAAAGCCATATAAATTGGTTTTTTTCAATCGATGCTCAAAGAAAGGAAGAAATTCATACCCAGCCATCTACAATCCAGGCATGCAGTTGGGAGCCTGCGAAGCTTTTCCCGTGTCAGTACAACTGCTGATGTGCAATCCCCCCATTTTGGGCTCCAAAACATACACTTGGCTCTACCAGTACATTTTAATCCTAGCTCTCCATATCTTAGCCATAGGCTTGTTGAGCAGAAAGAAGATTTTTCACCCTAATTTGTGCTGGAGGAAATCATGTGAGTAGGTTTTCACCATCAACTAATGGCAGCCAAGCTGCTTTTTCCTACTGTGTCATCTTTCCCTCCTTCTGTCCATCTGTCTGTCCCTTATGGAGCAGTTGGGAGAGGCGTGGAGTCAGTAACCTTGGAATGAAGGTAAAAAATACTTCACCAAATCCTGGAGTTACACAAGTTCCATTGCAATGCTATGAGACTCTATGTCCTGCTGTGTCCATTAGATGCAGGTCTATGCCAGCAGGCCAAGGAGAAGACTTCTGTGAGCATGCTTGTAGCAAGTGTTATCGAAAGCTCCTTACTCCTGAAGGACACAGCCATTAAATAAATCTACACGTTTCCTTTTTCTTACACGATACCTAGAAGCTAAATCGTACAGTTTCATCACTGATATTCCTCTCAAGGCCCTATTTTAGTTTTTAAGTACATTTCTATTTTCATATGTTGCAGAGACACATCAGTTATGTGATCCCATAATGCTCAGAAAAAGCAGGCAGAGAAAGGAAACCTTTTTATTCCCCTTAATGAATTGGGGGGGGGGGGAAGGCTGACTTAGATTTCTTGAATGTCTGAAGATGGCAAAGATTAATAAGAAAGGGAAACCAAATCAGTCATAAATCTTTTATTTTATAAATGGATGGCAGAGTTTTGAAGAACTTTTCCATTCTTCATTCCAGCAACAAGATTAATTCCCAGCTCCTTCTGCAGGACTGTCCCCGTTGAGGTACACAGTGATTTTTTCTCTGGAGGGAAGATGGGACAGAATGAAGAGGGAGAGGAGCGGAGAAAGTAGGAGGGTCTGAAATAAATTTATTCCAAGTTTAATTTCCAAATGATTTCTTAGCCTTGACAAAAAGTTGCAGGACTCAGAAGGCGCTATCAGCAAATTTCTGTTCTGCCCCACTGCTTGAGATGTTTCCCTGAAGCACAGAAAAGCCAGTCACCACTCTGTGAACACATTATGTCCACCAGGGAAGAAGGTGTAGCTCCTACTAGTAGCTCCTCAGAGCTGTGGACAAGGGACATGCCTCCCCACCATGGACTGCACTGCAGATGTGCCCCCCAAGCCCCAACCCAACCCACCTCATCCACCCTGCCCAGTGCAGCACTGCAAGGTGGTATGGGTTGAGGCCTGGAGGATGCGTAGCCACCTTGATCCAAAACAACACACCCAGGGGGAGTAGCTACATGGAGCTCAGTTCCTGGCACTAGGTTGGAGATGGAACCCCCCAAGCTGCCCCTGTGCTGCTGCGCTGAGCACAATGCCACCTCGGTTTTGCATTGTAGGCAAAGAGCTGGGTCTAAGGTGGAGTTCAAAAAGCCCATCACCCTGAGCACCTAAGGAAACCAGCAAGAACAGCCTTATGCTTCAGGTATTTCCAAGAATAAAAGACTGGGAAAGCACTTTGTTTCCATTTTAAAATATCAGAGACTTTTCCTGTGATCAGCTCTCCTTTCCCTTACCCCAATGCTCTGCAAGAGAAATATGGAACAGGGCACAGGATGGCACTGGTGAGAAAAGGCACCTGCTGCTAACCTCGTGAAAACCAGATGCATTTAGTTAGATTATTAGCATCCAATAAATGCTAATAACCAACATGCATTCAGTCTGAAGTCCCTTCTCCTCTAGGGGTTCATGCAACCCCCTTGGAGCTGTAATCAGGAACTCCACTTGAAGAGCAGCCATGCAGAGCTCCCCCCTCTTGGCGGAACTTGACAGAGAGACAGAGTTTCCAAGTATGCAAAGTTCCTGCAGGTCTGTGACCATCGTCATGTGTGCAATAGGAAGAGGGCCACCCACCATCCCCTCTGGGGAACTCCTGCAAGGGGAGCTCCACAACCACCTTTGCTGCTGCACCTCCCAACAGATGCTGTTTCTTTAATAACAATTTTACTTTTTGTTTCTGGGTGGCTGAAGGTCACCATGTAAGCTGAGACCAGTTTGCCAGTCTGTGTCCTTAGGTTGTCTCCTGGCTTTCTCCCTCATTTTTCAGCATCTTTTATTCTTTCTTGCAGTTTAAGTACCTTACATGTGACAATTTATATATTGGACAACGAGGCACGAAACAGTTTCCTTTCTTCTCCACTGTTTCATTATTTATAAAACAGGCTTTTCTGTGGTTGCAATGTGATTTATCTCTTTTTTTTTTTTTTTTTAACTTCCAGTATTTGACTGGAATGAATGCATTATTGTACCTGCTGCTGGTTTTTAACCAGGATGCAAATCACTGACAAAACGGATACTGTAATACAGAAATTCATCTTTCACTCTGTTTCTTGACGAGGAGGCAGGGGGAAAAACACAGCAATGATTTTGCACGTGGAAAACAGGGTTGTCCAGAGGCTTTTTTAAATATTTTCCATGCCTCCCTTGTAATTCCTGGTGGTCCCTCTGCTTCCTTCTAAAAACCCTGCTCCGGTTCAAGGTATGAAGCCACGTCTGTGTCCCACCCCTACCATGGACAGCCTGGCAAGCGTTCGGACTGGGCATCAGCCAGCACCAAGGATTTTGTGCTTCTGACATGTCTCCCTGTGCCTCCCGTTTCCTCTCTTTATTTCACCCTGCTTCCTCTCCTTATTTCTTAGACACAGGTCTAGGCTGAACTCGGGAAGAGCTCTGTTCTGCAAATGTAAGGTTACAGCATGGAGGACTCCAGCATGAGATTTAGCTCAAGTGGGCTGAGGACTACTCTAAATACCAGGGTAGATATGCTGTCACATTCAAAAGGAAAAAACAAGAAGTGTTTGGGTAATAAATGCTTTCACAAAGAGCAAATAGTACGTATTAAACAAGAAGTCAAATAGTAAGTACGAAACAAGAACTAATGTCTGGAAACTAGAGCCAGGCAAGTCCAAACTAGAATTAAATGCACATTTTTAAACTTCAGGCATGATTAATCACTGCAACTCACTGAAGTATTGAAATCAAGACTAGATGTCTTCCCAAATGATGAGCTTGAGTTAGACACATTGTCTTGGACTCTCCAGAAAAATAATGGGATGAAATTTTACTTTGACCTGATGGTCCCTTCTGGTCCTAAGAGACAATGTCTCCATTAATTAAAAGAGTCAGATAGAACAGAGCCTTCATCAAGATAACTTTAACATTTCATTGTTATATTAAACCAGCAGGGATTTTGCTTGCCTTTTCCGCCAGCTGCATGTTGACTTTTTTAGGACCTGGGTTCCTATAGCAGGCAGTATATCTTCTTTCACAAAGCTGTTCAAATTGTGTTTGAATATCAGTCTTCCTCGGGGCCACAAGTACTGCTCTAAATCAGAAAAAATTTTGACTGAGATTCTGAACTTTCGGTCCTTTGGGATGAGAGAAAATCATATGACTTTTATATTGCACATTGATCATCAGGAAATGGGTTTCCAGTTCATTCTGTAAGCATTGTCTAGCAAAATTCTGTAGTTGCTCAAAACGTTTTTGCGGAATCACTGACATACGCTTTTTCTTTGCATTTCATGACATTTTAATGGTCATCTTAAATTGGGACTTATCCACTTTACACTGCACAAAAGGCAGTTTTCACTTAGTAATGACAGTTTTCTTGGTCACCTCTACAACTAAGTGGAGTGAAATTCCCATAGTTCTAGTTCCCGTGTTCAGTACAAGCAGGTCAGTTTACAGCTCAACTGAAGCTAATCTAGTAGCTTAGTTCCACTATCGATGTTTATCAAGAAATTCTTTCCCTTAAAGCAGAGCGTGTTTATCCTGCTTCTGAAAGATCAACACAAGTCTTTTGTCCTTAAAATATTCCCCAAACTAGGGGAGATTCTTAGATAACCAGATATCCACAAGGCAGATAACTTCTGTTATTCCCTACAAAAAAATAATAGCGATGCAAGACTCCATGTTATGTTCCCAGGTTCTGAGAAATCTTGGGGTTTCTGTTAAGCACAAAAACCTGACCATATTTAAGGACTTGGTGCACCATGCAGAGACTCAGCAGCCATTAAAGTCTTCTGTTAACTACCAGATTATCTAAATGATGTCCAGGAACTCAGGTGTGCTCAGTAAAGATGGAGGAGAAAGCTCTGATCCTGCTTATGGTCACATAATTTCACTGATTTTGGTGGAGCTGCTTTTAGTTAATTAAGTGAAAGGAGGCTCTTTAAGGTTCCCACCATAAAATCTCACTTGATTCCTTATAAATAACATCTCTAGAGCTCATTCATAGTAATAAAAATATATAGCACACTGATTAAAACTGCTGTAATTTATACACATTAAAACTTCAATTTAAAGATGATATTATGGGGCATGATTCCTTAACCATGACACTAAGTCTGCATTTCATTACAAACTAAAAATTCAGGAGCTGAGATTGCCAGCCCTCAGTGAAACAATTTCCCTATTTTTCTCTGTTGGGAACAATCCTTTCCCTGAACAAATGGCAGTAATAATATTTTCCATAGATTTAGAAAGAAGTTGTCAAGGGAAGGTTCAGGAAAGCAAATTATCAGCCTCAGCCTCCATGATGATGATTCAGATGGTGACCAGAGTTATTTTTAAAACAAAGGCTCACTTTTCTGGTTCATGTCAGAAGTCGGAAGGGGAAGGAAATTGCAAAACCAGTCCTGAGCCTGGTCCTACAGCCCATCAAGCTCTTCCTGTCCTTCTAATGATAATGAGCCCAAGGGTGCTCAACAACTTATGAGAGGGTACATGATGTCTTAGAAGAACAACCCTTTTACAATGTGTCTTTCAAAATGATCTCTTTGACTTCATTTGAAGGATTTTGCAATTGTTTGCCTGTTCTGACAGTTCACAAGTAACTCGCAGCATGCAGGAGCAAAAACCCTGCGTTAAAAATATTTGAGCCAAAGGCGGCATTTTGGATATCAGGGGCTGAAGTGGCCAACTTTCTGAATGGCAAAAGCAGCACAAAATTCGGGGTAAGATTTCAAAGCAAGAGTTTGGACAAACCCAGGATGCCTGTGTTACCGCCTGTAGCTGGGAGCAAAGTGACTGTTGTTCCTGAGCACAAGCAGAGGCACAAGGGTGCTGCATGCATAAAAGCATTTTTAACGTGTTCAGTAGCTGTAAACAGCGATATCTGTTAAGTTTAATGATTAACTAGTTCCTTCCTGTTTGTTTAAACCAAGACAAATGCAGAAACTGAAACTGCAAATGTAAATGCACTCCACGTTAGCTGAAAGCTCATCTCTGGAAGGCCACTAAAAGTAGCAGTAAACGCTCATAAAGCAAAACAGAGCAGAACAAAACAGAAATCCCACAATATTTTACATTATTACAGAACACTGATGGTGAGCCACATTCTGAGCTCCTGGCTTTCAGCTGCACAAGCTGGTTTCCATCCCGCAGTCCCTTAGTGTATTCCTACAGCCAGAGGACATCTCAGGCACACCACCACATTTGCTGCCCTGAACTAAGCTATGCACCTACCCATGCGTGGCTAGACACCACTTTGCTTGCTGCAAGCAAGCTGGTTTCAGCTTGACCTGCCTTCAACCCATCCAAGTCAGAGTCCCCTTCATATTAGTAAGGATTGGATGAGCGTGTTTGCCATGTGCTTCACTATCCACAGAGCTATTGGCTTCATGGTTTATAGTGGTATTGAAATGAAACTTTTTCCATGCCAGTAACAGCTTCTGTCAACACAAGGACATACTGTCTGTTTATCTCCTTTGCACCTGCCCTCATAAACTCTCCCTTTCTACAGAACTGATGCCTACAGGCAATGATCAGCCAGGCTTTCTTCCCAAACAGGCATAGAAATGAAAGAAAACATTGCATGGCCAAAGCAGTAGACAGAGGAAGTTACTAAAATCTGCTTGTAATTAAGGACTGAAACATTTCTGTTCAAGAGGATCGATTTTCACTCGATATCGGTTGAGAGCAATGCCATTTGAATAAAGAAGACTCCACCAGATTAAAAGCAATCAGTGCAGTGGAGTGATGTCTGGGCCAGGTTTTAGCCTGCAGCACAGGAGCCTCCTTCACCAGCACCCATTTACGCTGCTGAGGGCTGAGCAATGCTGTGCCATTTCATCCTCCACCTCCACAGAGTTTCACCCATGAGGCAAAGGTCTGAAACCTCTGAAACCAAGTAGAACCCCCCAAAGCCTGTGGGAGCCTGATGTTGTGAAACCAAACTTTCGGGATTGAGCAGAATAGAAATTTTAAGGCATGAGGACAACAGTCCTGTGCCTCCCAAATGCCACTGCCTGCTAGAGGTGGTCCCCACTCCCCTGCCCTGCTTGCCTGTACAAAGCACCATGGCCAACAACTCCTCAGCCACCCTCTGTTCACAGACATTTTTTTAAAGTGTTGTGCTCCGAACAACACGGAAACAGATCTCTCTGGTCCAGGAGGATGTGTGTGCTTAACTGAAGCTGTCGAAGATGACTTACCCTGCAGATGCCACTACAGACTGTTTATGTGTTTCAAAATGAAGCCCCGTGATGGAGGGCTTTGCTGGATAAGGGACCGAGTTCTCGGTGTTTTCAGGATGAAGCCTGAAATCCAGCAGACTTCTACTGCTGCAAATAAGCAATGCCAATAGCAAGAGTAGATTTTCAAATTCTTTGACTGGGAATTAACTTAAAGTAGATTTATTCCTGCATTCAGCAGGACTGAGAAAGCACTGTATCATTAACCATTTGGACAATATTACTTCATGAACACCTACAGGAAGATATCAAAGTTCTGATCATTCAACTCTGAAGTGATTGTGAAAGGTGTTTTATTGCAGAGGATTCAAGACGCACAGGAGTGATGGAACAGGCTGAATGCAACATGGTACTGCAAGTGCTGGAGGAAGAACTGGGACACGACAGCGTTGTTCATCCTCTTCGCTTTTCTAGCAAAGCTTTGCTGCTACATAGAAGACGACATGTTTGCACACGAGTAACTAGATAGGAACCTAGAGATATGGACGTAGTTTCATGTTACCAGATAGGAAGTGTGGCAGTAAACATTAAATGTGTTTTCTGTGTCTGTATCTCCTAGCAGCAGCGATTCAAAGGGTGACTGATAAAGACACAAACTTCTTCCTAGCAGAGCTTAATCTTCTAATTGCTAGTCATCTTCTCATGAAGAAGATACTGATCGAAGAGGCTGGGAAAAAAGCACAAAGAGATTAATATGCAGTGATAAGAAACTAAAGGTCAATATGACTAAGTATAAAAGTGCCTTTCCTAAAAATGACAATATGGTGGTTCAGTGAACAGCTATTGCATCATCCCCCCATTTCTGGACTTTCCCATCGTGTTTCACTGAACTAGGTGCAGCCCCGTGGCCTGAACTTTGGCAGCTTCCCTACTCAAGAGCATTTGCACTTACCTTCCAGACTTCCAGGTGTGGAGGTGCTAGACCTGGCCTATTGTAGGAAGCTGACTCTAATTCCATGTATTCTGGTGAAATTTGGATGTTAGTGAAGCTGTGTAACATACTGCTGATGCAAGGAGGAACAGAATCAAGCCTGCAAAAATTTAGGACCATCTGATGTTCAAAATTAGGATTTTGACTGGGGTGTCCCCCAGGCTTTTGCCTTTCTTGTTCAGGAAGGAGCTAGTGTTGCATTTAACAAAAAACTACCTAATACCCATTTTTTCTCCTTCGTGTTATTTCTTATGCTTCTTAATCAAGCAGGAAAAGAAACCCAACAGTGGGTCTGAAAGATAAATCATTGCTTTAAACCTACAGAGCAGCGTCTGCCTTGAAATGAACATTCAAGACAATTGCTGTGTTTTAAAAGATCCCCAGGCTGCAGGCTTAATATGAACCAGTTCTCAGCAGAACGTATTTTACTGGCTTTCCAGCCTAACCATGAGTATAGATCTCTTGAATGTTCCCAGTGTAAAAGATCAGTTAAAGAACAGGTAGCTTGATGCTTGCAATCTGTCTTTTAGTAAACACTTTCTCTTTCTCCTCCTCAGCTGGAAAATTCCTTCTGGGTTCTGAATGGCGGAGACCTTGAGGAGCCTTCGTGTTGATAAAATATAACAGATGTATTTCTTCGTTCTTTTTGTTTCCACTGGTAAGTATCTTCTAGCAAAATCATACTAAGCCTTTTTTCCTAAATGCATTCCCCAGAGAGCCTACAACAGTTATCTGACTTTCAAAAGTCAACATTTGTTGCAGTGAAAAGAGAATAGAAATGGGACACCCATTTTAGCAGTGATCAGGAAGAAATACCACATATGACTGAGGTCTGTATGTTATGCACCTTAAAATACCTGACAGTGTTTAGGAGCACTTTAGCCATAAATTCAGTTTTCTGCTATTGCGAACATTGCTTTATATAGAACACTTTGGACTCCACTTGACAGAGAGTCCAGCTTTTCGTTCTCATTCTTCCTACTGGAAGGCTGTTCAAATAGTTGATTTCTTTAATAGCTAGGAACCTTTTCAAATATTCATTTTCAGTGTATTCATAGGCAATATACACTTATTTGCTCTTGAGCCAGCACTACCCTTTAGCTTAAACATAGCTTTACTTTCCCTGATCTTCATCCCTCTGGTCCACGTGTAGACACCAGTCCTAAGGAATCCAGTCTCACCTACTTAAATATGATGCAGCCTAGAAGTAGCATTCTAAGGTCAGGCAGTCCCTGGGATTCCTAACTGCCATAGCTGTCAAATAATGATCTCCTGAGGTACAGCTCTATCAGCTACACACTTCCAGTGCATGTCTGTGGGACCTGGGCTCCACACTGGAAGCCCGTAATTATTCAATACTCAACAGATAAAATCCAGACACTTGTCTCCTCGGTCATTTCCAGCCAATTACCTCTCTATTTATAGATTTGGTTTTTTGTTAGGCTGAAGGCGATGACACAAGTTTCCACAAACTGCAGTTAAGGTGATGATTTCTGTTCTGCTGTATTGCATTGGTCCCCTTAAACTTCAGCACTTGATCACAGGTGGGAGAATTTGCTTCATGGGATTAGTACACACCGTATCAATGACTGGCATAGTGCTCCATCGTCTTCATGACCAGAAATACATAGATGCTCTATGCTTGCCAAACGGGTGGGAGAATGGGTGGGAGCATTCACTCATTTGAATTCAGAGCAAAAAGAATGTTTTGTAACCCAAAAGCAGGGAGAATTGTGACTGGGCCACCATGACTCCAACCCTTGTGAAGTGCCATCAGAATAAGCTGCATTTTGTTTAACCTGACTCACAGGTTGAATCAGGAAAGCCAAATTTTAGGAAGACTAAACCTTGACAAATGTAACACTTGAGGGTAAACACAACACAGATGTGATCCCACAGATGCACCCTACAACGTACATAGCGTGCTGCAGGTTCAGCCGGCTGGTTCATCCCACAGCATGGACCCTTGCTCTGGCAACAGTTCTCGCCAAGCTGAGCCCAAACAGCACATCTTGTTTTGTCCAAGACCCACCAGCAGTCCTTGGGTGATGTTGACAGGTCTTTCTTTCTGCTGGAATTCTGGAAAATACTCAATTCTGGAAAATACTCTAAATCATCCAGGATCATCCTCATATTACTCCATTCTCCCAGATAGTGACAAGATGAACAACGGGTGTTTAAGATGTGACTTTTGTCTTTTAGTAGTGGAAAGCACAGAGAGACAAATGTAATGGCTGAGATGAAAGTCAGAATATGTGGTTTCTAAGGACAGTGAAAGAAGAAAGTTCACATCTTTCGCTTGGAAAACATGTCTTTTTTTCCCTATTCTCATTCTCAACAGCAGTTGGATCATTTTTATTCATATGTGAGGAAAGAAGCAAACCCAGAAAATTCCATCTAGAAAAGTGAACGTTCCTTTTCTGATAATACTTCACACTGGAGAAGTATCTCCCTAACTTAGTGCGTACCAATTCTCTAAAGTAAAAAACTCAAAAAAGGCGGTGCACTGAAATTACATAAAATAAATAATAATCTGTGATTTCTTGCCTGAGATTTTTCTGTTACTTTCCCCAACCTAGCCGACAAAAAAAAAGCAGCTATTTGATTTCTGTGTTATATACTGTCCGTTGTTTGTCAGCAGGAAAAATTCCGAGTACTAAAAATGCTTATTGCTTTGAGAGCAATAACAAAATATGTGCTCGCCTTCAGAGTAGCTATCAGTGTTATTTCCTGCAGAGACTGAGAGAAATATAGAGAGGTGAAATTCCATGTTGTTGTGTATAAAATAGTCTTTAAAGAAGGGCATGGGGAGTTAGCTGTATTGATATTAATGGGTCTCATGCAGCTAAATCCCTGCTCGCTACTTATAAAACATAAAAGATATGAAATTTAGAATCTTGATCATAAACCACAAATTAAATCAACACAGTCTACTTCAGCGAGCATGAATATATTTCATTTCATTAGAAAATAATAAGCCACACTGGCATTTGGACAGAAATGAAGTCTGCTTGCTAGAGCACACATCTCATAGCAGAGTTTTATATCCTTATATCATTATCAGCATGACAAGGGCTCCCCAGTACAGTGGTTCTCACACCAGCAGGATGCTCTTTATTTCCTCTGTGGATGGTGGGAAGCTTGCCATAATCCCAGCTATGATTTCACTGCATCTCCAGTGGAGCTATTATAATGCATTAAAATAAAAGAAACTCTCTTCTGGAATATTTCTCAACCTAAGGAGAGGAACAGGACCAAGGTCAGAAGGGTAAGTAAGGCAAATGGAAGAGAAATTATTGGATCAAGGTGAGGTAATGTATCGGCACAGAGCCAGTGAGAAACCCCACGTTTTCTAAGCCTGAATCAGACGACCTGGCTGTTAGACCAGGAGTCAGTAGCCGGTGGCATGGTGGCAGCGGATGGCACACGGGCTGTAACACAGCCTGCAGATGACACGCAGGCACAGCAGAACGGCAGCGGTTTTGTCTTGAGATGCAGCTGAAAGCCCAAGGGACTGCCTGCTGGGGGCCACGAGCCTCACCTGCTCAGCAGCAGCTTGCGTTCATGAGGGACAGGTCTCATACCTTCAAAATGTTGTCTATTAGCCCACTGAACCTCTGATTTAGAAAAGAAAAACACAGTGTGGCAAGCAATGCTTGAAAGCTTTCCAACCTCTGCACTACACCATGCTGACTGTCTAATTTAACTGGAAGTTAACCAACCCGAAGGGCTAGCATGGAGACTGTACAGCTAGGAGAAAATCTTTCAAGAGGACAGTAAGGCTGAAGAAGCTTTCGGAGACCTTTTTAAGAAAACCCATGTTCTTTTCAATTCTCCAGCCCTCTCTCCCATGCTTCTCAGAGATGCAAAGCTACAGAGGTGATCACAGGCACAGTGGGCCCTCAGAGTTACCATCATTTACTCCATTTCTGAAGTGTCCAGCTTTAGGCATCTTTCGTCCCACTATTCTTTTACATTCACCTCATTCCTTACCTGAAGTCCTTCTTACATGAATCACACCATGTAGCTAGGTTTCAGTATTGTGTGTTCTTCATTGTGCATGTTTTATGCTTACACTGAGTATTTTTACCAGGTAAGTGCTTGTTGTAGGCTAAATCATATCCCAGCGCTTTAAAACCAAAGTGACAGCATTGGTCACAGTACACCTACAATGGATTAAATCCACTGTAACAAGTTTAATCGCTTTCCCTTTCCGCTGCTTTGATTGCTCGTTTGTGAAACGACTGCAAAATGCCGCCAAACAGCTTCATTCAATTTTCCACTAGTGCCCAGGTGAATATGGGCAGTGGCCAGCTCTAGGAATAGGAAAACTAGAGGGGCTGAAGTTCATTTCCAGGCTAAGGAAGACCATAGCAGTTGTCCTTCTTTCATTACATGCACAAAGAATGTATTGGTATTACACATAAACCATCTTTTATGTGGCTATAAATAATGGAAAATCTTAATCTGGAAAGACAAGTCCTTTAAAACCCCCTACATAGCAAACTGGATTTGGTTTTAGAAAGCTTGATACATTCCCTCGTTTGCTCACCACGTTTGAAGCAGGAATGGACAGCTGTAAAAGGGAGCCCTCCTCACTGTCACGTTCTTTCTTTACCTTCTGCTTATTAGCAGGAGTTTAGCATTTGTTCAAAAGATGATATGTTGCCTTCCTTATATGTTCCTCATCCTCCCAGATACAGAATCTACCAGGACGTCTCTTCACACACAAATATTCAAAAAGAAAAGAAACAGTAACTAAGCAGCACAACAATATGCCCCCTTTTCCCACCATTTCTTCCCCTCTTTCGCAGCGAATCGCAGTCTCAAGGGGCAGCATCTGCACAAGCCCTGGCTAACACAGTGGGAGAGTCTGCACTCCCTCCACCTGATGCAAGGTGAGCCGGCGAGGGGCTGGCCCCCATGTGCTGCCTTGGGGACCCGCTTGCTAGATCTCAGAGCCTTCTCACACAGCTTGACACTGGGCTACTCATCTGCTGCATGTCAGAAGGTGAACAGGAGCAGGGAAGCAACTCAGAAAATGATCCACGCTTCCACTTCTAGCAATGTTTGACAGGACTGAGAGGCGAGGATGAAAAGGAGACCTTGTGTAAAGCTGGTCACTTAACACAACACTGCCATACGTTGGATGGATACACTGATGATCAACCAACTGGAGGCTCAGCTTTTTTCTTTCATTCAAGGGAAATTCTTACTTTGTTTTGTATCTACGTGCACA
Source organism: Gorsachius magnificus (assembly GCA_034008185.1). Taxonomy (NCBI): domain Eukaryota; kingdom Metazoa; phylum Chordata; class Aves; order Pelecaniformes; family Ardeidae; genus Gorsachius; species Gorsachius magnificus. Next base: position 11,908,971 of record CM067083.1, on the reverse strand, counting down.
CACATGCACATGTCTCAGCTGGGCTTGAGGAAACCCACCAGCCAGTCCCTCCCAGGAGCCTTGGGTCAGGCACCGTTGTGATAAATGCCAATGCTTCCAAAAATCATCACCAGTGAGCAGTCCTGATACCTACGTGGGAACCTGAGCATAGTCTTCGGCCATACACTTCAACTCCCCTTGTCCTCGAGAACAAACCAAATCATATGAAGTTGCTTAGTCACAAGTGGAACCTGTTTATGAAAAGCTTAGCAGGGTAAATGGCCTCAGAGGACCATCGCCCAGCACCTACCTGAGTGAAACTAGAGGGACAAATCCAGAGTGGAAGGGGCATTTTAACCTGTTTGTTGATAACAGACAGGTGTAATCAGCACAGGATCGCTTTCTGCAGCTTCTCACCCTAGAAAGCAAATGTGGCAGGCCAAAGGGGTTGCCAACATTTTCTTCAGTGCTGTGATCAAATTCTGCCTGTCCTGCACTTCTGTAAAGCCTCAGCCTGATGGAGTGAGCGTCAGCTTGGCAGGCTTCATTTCAATGCCATCATCTGGAGAGATTTGTGAGAGATGCAGCCACAGGGTCTGTACAATACAAATGGTACATCTTCAGATGGCATGAAAAAGGTGTTTGTTTGCCATTTTGTAATTTTGCTTGATAAATTCCTCAAGCTGTCCTTGGCTTTTATGTCAAGAGGATAAAGCAGGCTTTCCCGTCTCGAAATGTTGTCTGCCCAGCAGCCCCATTTCCAAACACGTGCCTGCTCCTTCCCTTGAGGACGGTGAACCCCTAGTGAGGGTGGGCAGAGTTGCCTTTGTCCTGTCCATCAAGCTAGCTAGGTTAAAGCACTCACCTGCCAAATGCAGGATGGGACATGAGACAGGAGGAGGACACATTTCCATAAATTGTTTTCTCAGGGCAGCGCGAGGTTCAGGGCTCCCGGCCCCCAGACATTTCTCCTCCGCCCTGCGCCACGCTCTGCTGCATCAAGGCGAGTGCTTCTGGGAACATGCTGAGGACTGGATCCCAGATGAAAGTAGCCCTTCAAAAATAGCAATTTTTAAACTGAATCATTTTCCAAATCACACTCTAAAATTACTTCCTGGCAAGCTCCCTGCAGCTCTTCAGTACACAGGCAAGCATGGATTTGGAGGATGCAGGTTTCTCAGGAGCTGCACCAATCCTGTTCTGCAGGTTCCTGCATCCATCTATCCGTGCACCTGTCCGTCCATCCCTCCCCTCTGCAGCACTGTGAACCTCAACCCCTCTTTGAATACAGGGGCCACCTCTCTCACCTTAACAGAGAGATTTACAAAGAGCTTTTCCTCTTTCCTCCAAATTATTGTCAAGAGAAATGGCAGGCTGCAGAACACTTTTGCTGCCTAATTGGCCATTCGGTTCTTTCAAAAATTCAGCCATTCACTTGGAGAGCCGAAGGATGCTGATCTCTTCTGAAGGGCCTGGCCCTGGGTGTGCTGAACAAGATGAGACCAAAAAAAACCTCAGGAAGGTGTCCAGTTTGCTGCCTAATAGTCTACATGAACTCGACAATGGGTTGTATATTCAGAAATTATCCTTTGTAGGGTCTCAGAAGCATTACAGAGCTGCTTCTCCCTGAGTTGCAGAATGCTATCTTTCCATTATTAAAATGTATTAAAAATCCTTTGCATGCCAAGACACTGACTGAGATTTCCCTGCGCAAAGCAATAATAGAAAACAAATTAGCAAAACTAATGCAGGAAGAACATAACCCACCAGCGTGGAAGGTTTGTCCATAAAATGTGTACTTTCCTACCACCAAAGGCTGAGATGAAAATAAGTTATCTGAATACAGAACAAACTGCACGAGATGCTGGGTGCCTTCAGCTTTTATTGACGTTACTGGCAAGTGAGAAGACAATAATGTGCCCAGGATGCTCAGAGCCCTATACAGAATCAGGCCTTTTGAAACTGGCTATTCATCACATTTAAATTGAATGTAATTGTCAGGGCTGAATAGCTAATTAGATTATTCTCTCTCTCAGTGAGAACAGTGAAAGTGAGAAAGTGTAGTTAGATTATCACAGGGCCTCAGGAAAAATAATCATAATAAAAAAGCCATTGCATAACTATTCATAAATTATCAGGAAGAATGCAGGAATGTCTTGATTTAAACAGCAATTGTTTTCTGTTTCTCTTAAACCCGTGGAAATGTCTCCTAGTAAAACCACCTCTTTAGTTAACAGTACTCCTGTTTCAATGCAGCTTGGCATCCCCTCGCAGTTAGACCTAGAAAGTCAAAACTTGCACATGGCTGATTCCTACCTCTCACCCTGACTTGACTTTGAGTTTGGGTTATACAGCCCCGCTACCTGGTAACAGTTTCAGCCCAAGACTCAAGACAATCACCTGCTAGCCAGCCCGTAAAATGACTTGGTTTTCAACCCAGCTGGCTGCAGCAGGCAACTCGTGGCTTCAAGGCCAGCTACAAGCCTGCCTGTTTTCTCCCTCCCCTCCCCAAATGGTCACCTTGATGTAGACAGGAGACAGGAAAGTATAAATGGCTATTTGGGTCACCAGGCTGGTCTTTTGCTTCAAAAACACACGAAAGTACTCTGTGAGGATGAGAGGACATTAGTAACATCTAAGGCTCTGTGGAAACACATACTTTTCTCCTAATACTTTGTAGTTAGCATCCTTTTCACTGTCTCAATTTGTCATCATGCTAAGTAGGGCACCGAGAAGAACTTGCCCTCCATCCCAAAGTATCCAGACTTCTAACTTAGGAAACTGCCATATTCACTTATGCTATGGGTTGTGGCTGAAGCCCTTGCTTACAATGCTACCAGTGCTCTGATTGCATGGACTACCAATTACCTCAGCCATTTCTTTTAATTACAAAGTAATACCAAAGCAGAGACTGTCCCCTGAAATCCAATAGGAGGTACCAGTGAAGAAGAGGACCGCCTCATTGCCTGTGCGGTTTGTTGAGCATCCAGGCTAACCATAAGGCCGCTTATTGAAAAGTAATCTCCTTGGCAGGCATTACAGGTCAAAAACTAAACCATATTGGGTTGTATGAAGAGCAGCACCAAAACATCTGCACATTAATCCCAGCTGCAGCAACAGTGACAAATCTGTCTTCGGTCACTGTCAAGGTAGAAAATATATCCAACTACTCCAAAGCTGCTGCACCTTTCAGGTCGGGGACTGTATGGAATGTTTACTTTCAAATTGCCTGAGACACTTCCAACGTGAGACACTTCCAAGTAATTACTCGAGACATTTCCATGCCAATATAGTGGTAAAAAGCTCTTAAATTACTGAATTTTTTTTTCTCAGCAGATATTGACTGCAAAGTCAGTGGGGACATGCACGAGTGATGCTTGTATTGAAACCAAGAATCCAACTGTGGAGGTCTTGGTATCCCTGAAGTTCAAAGAAGTGGTCTTGCTAACTTGCTTCTAAGTCACACAGTCAAACCATGGTTGAGAATTTAAGGATTTTACCCGCAAAAGAAAAAAACTAACTCTTCCCTTGAAAGGAATAACAGTAACTGGGCTGTTTAAGTTTTAAAATACCACATTAAACTTTATTCTTTAATAATGAAATGTGATGTTCAGTGTTACGACCTATTTTCAGACAATGGTTTAATTAAACATTTAATGAATGCATCTCATTTCTTTGCACGAGCTTCACTCTGAACAACCCAGCTAATAACGTAAACATCACTGGTTGATTATTAAAATAATTGCTTTCACAAACACCAGCCTGTAGGCCTACTGTGCAGGGGTCCAATTTTAGCATAAAACCTGCTTTACAGTTGACCATCAGCTTTTAAAGAAATCCTAGGCAAATGGTTTTAAAGACAGCAATATTTTTGCCAAATGCCCGGAGATTTGATCAATTAATCAAGCAAATTTATAAAACCATCATTCGTTCAACCGAACGACTGCCTTTAGAAGTTTTCCCCAAGCAGAGACGCAGCAGCGACTTCGGGATATTTCCTCAAACCATATCTGGTATCTGGATCAGATTAATCGAACCCGTGACCTTCCATTAAGCCCAAGACCTATAGCTGTGGAGGATTTGTAGCCAGCTAATGGAGGGGTTCCAGGAGTTAGTTACTTTGGAAAGGACCACACAGTTTCAGCAAGGCTTTAATGAAAAAAATAGATGGACATTTCTTTTTTTTTTTTCCCCCTAGCTTTATAACCAAAAAAAAAGGAGTATTTTTGCAAAACGGTGACAGATTTTCAAGACTCTAAGTAAAAAAATCTGAGTGATATGAGTTGTCAAAACATTTTGAAAATCTGTCAACAGCTCTAATTCTTAGAAACCATGATTCGGTGATGCTTGAAATATTGTCTTGTCCATGCTGAAGCAGCTAAACTGTGTTCCTTGCTGCTTCAGCTTAGCTTTTTTTTCTTCGTGGAAAGTTACCGGTACACTTTCATATCTATTAATGTGATTCTTCAAGCTAACTGCCATCCCACCAGTGTCATCCTCTCATAGGCAGGACATCTCCAGAAAGGTCACCATTGGCTTCTACTGCTTGGAAAAGATTCAGTCCTGTCACCCAAGGAAATAGCCAATTTTTCACTCTCCATCTGTGGCCCAACCATCACCCAAGAGGGAACAATAACGCATGGCACGGTGAGCATATGAGTTACACAAACTTTCCCAACCATCTTCCCACCAAAAACATCATTGGCCTTTCACAGGAAGTGAAATTGCTCAGCACTCCAGAGAACTGGAGCCTCATTTTCTAATGTTTTCAACGGGGGGAAAAAAAAAAAAAGGAACAGTCTTCTTTCCCTGCAAACACAAAAATACCAGGAATCCAAACCCCAATATCCAGCTGCAGCAACGTAATTCCCGTGTATTCAGGTAAATTATCTCAGATTTACAGCATCTGACACAGTGGATTGCACGTAATCACTCCTGGATTACCGGAGTGGAAATTATTTCTAACTATAGCCATTGGCACTAAATGGGCCATATCTGACCTATTACATTAAGCCCTTGACTATCCACGGGAGAATTCCCACTTGTTTCGATGGGCTTCTGATTAGGCCTGATATACTTTCCCATATTTTTTTTTTTCTGCTTCTTTTGTCCTTGAGATCTGCTATTGCTTCCCACAGCTATTGGTTTTGTGATTTATTGGTTTCATTATTTTGTTTTTATTTGGGTTTAGTATTTTTAATGGGACACAACTGACACTGTGAAATAGAAGCCACCTTTTTCTTAGGGGTTGCATGTATTATTGGTCGCCTTGAGCGCAACAGGAGATTGGAAATCTTCTTTGATACTTCTGGACACTTTACTTCCACCTCTACTGAACAAAATGGTTTAGTACAAAAGGAGTAATGGCAAAAAGCAAGGTTTAAACATGTTAGTGGCTATCAAAACATGGTATTTGAGTACTTTGTAAACTAAGTTGTTGCATTTTATCTGTGGTCTTTTCCTAGGAAGCAGAGGTGCCAACCCAAGCCATTTTCTTCACCTGTCGAGTAGGAACAGTCTGTTAGGAAGGGAGGAAATTCTCCCCTTACGGATGCGGCCAGAAGATGACTGCCAGTACATGACATCGCAGGGCAGAGCAAAAGCTCTCAGATCCAAAATAAGAAATAAATGTGTGAAGAACAGCTATGGAGTAGTCCTAGCGCCGGTAAATATCCATTTACTAAAAGGCACCAAGTAGCTACCTAGAGGCAGCAAGGATTTTCCTGTGTAAAAAAAATAAAACCTAGGTTAAAAAAAAGCCATAAACCAGGGAACAAACTCCCATCCAGGTGAGACTGACATGGGCAGTTGCAAATTGCAGGGAGTATTTGCTCTTCCAAAGCCCAGATCTTTCCTACGCGTGTTACCCTGCACACACGTTTGCAGGACTGGCATCACTCCCATCCCCTTTGCAACACTTTATTGCCGTGAATTCTCTTTTTCTTTTTTTAAAAAAATGTTATTATTTACTACAAGTCTCTCAGGAAAGGAAAGGACTGCAGTTCTTGCTGCAGCCTAATGGATAAGAAAGGCTACAGTGTTTGTTCCAAGCCAAACAGCAAAGAAAGAAACCACCAGCTTGGGAAAAAAAATCACCTTTCAGACAGTAGCTAAGATTGAATGGGAATTTGGCACCGAACCCAAAATTTATCATTTCCTTGGGTCTAACTTTGTGCAGCCCAGAAACTGGAGTCAGATCAGAAACAACAATTCGTGCACCTAGAAATGGCTGAAATTAATTAATTAGCGCCCCACCGACCACCACCAGCTCCCTCAGAACCACCTCGCGTGGCACCGGGCATAGAGAAGAGTCGTTAAAGCGAAAAAACACCTCCGCCGCGGCAAGGCGCATCGCGGCTGCCGAGTCCCCCCTCCCCGGGCGTGCCCGGGGGGCGGCAGCCGCCCCGTGCGGCGGTGGGGAGCGCAGACCCAGGGAGCGGCGGGCCGGGCAGGGCAGGGCCGGGCAGGGCCGCGCCGCACGCTCCCGCCCTCCGCCCGCCGTCGACCGGGCGCCGCGCGGAGCCTCCGCCTCCGCCTCCCCGCGGCGGTCTCCCCCGCGGCGGGGCCGCCGCCGCCGCCGCCCCGCATGGCCAGAGCCCGCCGGCCGGGGCGCGCCGGCGAGGCCGCGCCGCAGCAGCCCACGGCCCCGGGGGCGCGGGGCGTCGGGCTGAGGGCGGGCGGGCGAGGCCGGCGGCCCCGGGGCGCCGCCGCCAGCCGGGCGGGCGGCCCCGCCGGGGGATGACTCAGAGCCGCGGCCCCTGCAGCGAAGCCGCCGCCGCTGCCGCGCCGGGCCCCGCGCCGCGCCGCCCCATGCCCGCGCCCCCCGCCGCGCCCGCCGCGCCGCGCACCGGATGATGCCCCCGCGGGGGGCGGCGGGCTCCTGCCGCCGGCGGCGCCTGGCGCCCCTCAACGAGGACAACGGGCGGTTCCTGCTGCTGGCCGCCCTCATCGCGGCGTACCTGAGCGCCGGGGCCACCGTCTTCTCGGCCCTCGAGAGCCCGTCGGAGGCGGCGGCGCAGCTCCGCTGGAACCGGACCCTCCACAACTTCAGCCGCATCTTCAACATCAGCCTGCCGGAGCTGCGCGCCTTCCTGCGGAGCTACGAGGCGGCCATGGCCGCGGGCATCCGCGTCGACGCCCTGCGGCCCCGCTGGGACTTCCCCGGCGCCTTCGTCTCCACCAGGTGAGCGCCGCCGCCGGGCCGGGCCGGGGCCGGGGGGATGCGGGAGGTCTGGGTCCCCGTCCCGCCCCGACCGCCCACCACAGGAGGTCGCCCCCCACCCCTGCGGGCTCCCCCCGCCCCGGGGCGCGGAGCCGGGGAGCGGCTCTGGGCTCCCCGCAGCGCTCCGGCTCCCGCTGCGGCCGCAGGACGGCTGAGCCCCAGGCCGCCGGTGCCCCGGGCCGGGCCCCCCCCCGCAAACTTTCGCTGCCGGCGTGCGGTCGCAGCGTTGGGCTTCTGCCGGCCCGGAGGGGCGAGCGGGGCTGGTCTGCCGCCCAGCAGCCCTGGCGGCTCCCCTGCCCGCGGCGGGATGCGCCGGGTGGCCGAATGGCTCGTTACCGGCGGGGGCTGGCAGGCAGTGGGCTGCTGAAAGGTGCTGAGCGGTAGCCAGGCTTTCGCCGTGCCTGGCCGCTGAACTCGATACTGGTTTTAACTGCTGCAAAGTTAAGATGCGTACGTGAATACAGACATAAGCTATGCGAAGCCGTGCGTCTTCTGGCTCTACCATTATATACATTCTCAGTCCGTCGCTGGCTACAGCTGACTGCAGTTACCCAGGTCCGATAGGTGTTTAGGAAGAGCAGCGCTTTATGAGCAAATGGTGAGTTTTGGGGGGAGGAATTCTGTTTACTCTAAAATTACCAGGTTTTTACTCAAAATTTTTTTCACTCTAAAAGCACCGTTAAGAACTGTCACGTGGGAGATGTACATGAAGTAAAGCTGTGGCTATCTGCTGCTCTCGGAGTATTGCTTGAGAAATCCTGTCCCTGCTGACACCTGATCTTACCGATTTTCTCTCTCTGCCAGTTTTTTAAGTTTTGTAACAAGCCAATTGTCTTGGGGCTTCTGAGCATAAATGCCACGCTTTCCCTTCATTAGAGAGGAAGAACCGCACAGCTCGTTATTGCGCTTGCATTCATTAGGTTTGGAAAATGTTTTATCAATAGTGACTAATCTGGATGATAGAGTCGTGATGGTGACTACAGCAATGTTGTCAAGTATTGTTACTTTTTGCATTGAATAATTCAGTTAACTTTTCCTTTTCAAGTACATTCAATAGTCCACTCATTAAAACACCACTTTAATTAAACATTAGGCCTTCTTCATCACAAGAACGTGTATTTTTAAGAGATTATTATGACCGACCTGAATGGATGGGGGAAAAAGTCGATATATTAACAAACCCACTCTTTCTTTACACCTGCTGTAGCAAACAGAGGGATCTTTAGGAGATGTGTGACCACAGATCCATTCACTTCTCTGCCAACCCTGGCTTCTCCTCTCTGTGGCGATTGAAATGTAAAATGTTTCCTCTTCGTTTGCAAGCATTTGTTTGCATCCCTGCTTCATCGCCCTGTCTGCAGTCATTTGTACCTGGGCAGAGGGAATGGGAAACTCAGCGGGGTTTCTTGGCAGCCTTGACAGGTGTAAATGGCTGAACCAAGAATTGTGTTTCTCATATTCCTGTAGCACAACTTGGGGCACTGCGCTCTCTTGATGGCAAGTAACGTCTGCATCTCTCACGTGTGAGATGGAGGCTGAAGATAGTTTTTCGTGACCTACAACAGAGGCCAGATTCTGCCAAGCGTTCCCCAGAGCAATACCTTCTCTTGGTCTACTACCTAATAGTACTTCTGGATTACTTACAGTACTTAGCATGAGTTGAGTGAGCCTGCTGTAGGGCAAGGTTTTGCTCTGGCTGACGAGCAGAAGGTGGCTCGGAGCGAAGCCTTTGGGCACAGCGAAGGCCACGGCAGAGCTGCTGCGCTGGGATTGCTGAGCTGTACGGCACCATCAGGAGTGGTGTCCCTTGGAGTACCAGCATCCCAAGGCTGTTGGACCCCATCCCGGCAGAGCTTTTACCAGCTACGTGTACAGCTCCCGCAGAAGAAGAGGAACTGCTGCCCCCACCTCAGCACTTCTCCTTGCTCACCTCTTCAAGCTGCTGCAGCTTGTGGAGAGGCAAAGCCCTCGGGTGAGCCCAGCAGCTTCTCCATGGGCAAGGTTTCTCCCACTGCAGTTGTATTATTATTGGTGGCTGTGTTTGCCCAGCAAAAGCAAAAAAGCCCCATTGAATCAACTATTTGTCCCACTAAAACCCAAAAGCTGCACTCATAATGAAACGTGCATAGGGCTTTCTCACTCACAGTCGTGGCATGAGAGAAGCCAAATGGTAGACATCAAAATGTCACCTGGGGGAGCAGTTCCAGAGCCGTTCTTTCATGGTCCCTTTTTTCCCTCCCAGCCAGCTCATTTCTTTACCTACCTACCTGAAGTACCTTTGATTCCACTATGAGCTCAAACACCAAATTATCCTGGTTCAGAGCAATTTCACTCGCCTTCCTGTCACAGTTCATCGAGGAGGAGAATGCTGCCTTTACTCAACCTTGCCCCGAGCCACCAGACATTTCGAGTCAAAACAGCTTGCCTTCCTCAACAACTTCATCAGTTACATGTGTCAAAGCAACTTTATTACTCCAGCTAAACACACCCCTATCCTAGCGAGGCGTTGGAAAGCTTTCTTACTCACTGCTTAACAAACAGCAAGTAGATGCCATGTCTCTCAAGGTTAAATCACCCACAGGTTACTCAGCCTCTTACCTGTAGAGGATTCCAACTTAGAAAACTCACTGGGTCTTTTCAAGTCCTCACTCTGCTCTCATTGGTTTTAATAAAACTACTAAATCCTTCGTATGTAGGCATCGAAATACTGGCAGCCAGGGAGAGGGCTGCAAGTTTCCCTGGGGTTTGTGTAAGGTTAGCAGAGGGAGGAAGACTCCCATTCTTCATCCTTCTGTGAACATGAGGGTTAGGCACAGCTGGGCTTGGAGAAAACAGCTCCATCCACCCTCCCTGAGCAGGGCCTTTGCAGAGACGAGCAGCTCCCTTCATCGGGTGCTTTGTCTCCTGTACTTCCCTGGCTGCAGCTCTGCATCTTCCCTAATTACACAGGGACACAAACAAACCCTCTGGGTGAGAAACATGTTAGTGGGGGGCTTTCAGAAATGGGAGAGAGAGTTAAAATGAAATGTTAAGTCTAATCTTAAAGCGTTTTCCTGAATAGCCCACAAGGCGAGTGGCTTACTGTCCATAAAACACCCTCTTGATAGCACTCTGGGCATTCATTTTTTAATTATTGCATTGTTTGTGGTTGAATAATGAAATGTTGAGTCTATTTGTCATTAGAAACATCTCAATTTGCAGAGCTATGTAAGAAGATTCTTTGGTCTAATTTCTGATTGCTTGCTGTTAGGCCACACCATTTATTCCATCATTTATTTTGCACTCCAAAAAGTATTTTCTCGTAGGCATTTATTATTATTTTTGTACTGATGTCTTTAAGGAACAGCTAGGTGGAATTTATTCTTGATTCATTGGCCTAACTGGCGGTAGACTTTGTTTTTCAGCTGAGTTTTTTTTCCTTCCTTCCCCAAATAAAAAATCACAAATAGTTCCCAGCACTTTGTTAAAGGCTGAAAGCAGAGCATAACTCAGACCAGTTTTCTTCCTGGTGAGATGTTGCAGGGTACAGCATCATCGATCACAGCTCTCCCCATATTCTAGTAGCACGGATTCATTCTGCCTAGCGCATAAGGCAACTCCTGGATTTCTGACTCAGTCCATGAGTCTAGACTCTGTATCCAGATTTTTTTCCACTCTTAAGTGTTAGAATAAACATTAGGTACCTACATGTTATAACATACTGAAACATTGACTTCTTACTGAATTTGGATTTTAAGCTTCTTATGTGTAAGTACACATTTCAAAATCCTTTCGAAAATCAAGCGATACAGTTGCTTTATAGAAATCCATACAGGCACTAAAAATTAGGTCAAAAGTAGTAGTCCAATACATAAAAGTGGTGTTTTTAAAAAGCACCCTTACTGTGGATGGATTGTTTTGGGATGGAGCATGTGTGGGCTACAGGTGCTTTGAGACAGGAAGAAAGCGTGCAAAGATCTTCCCTCTGTACAGCTGTGCGAGGGTTACAGGTGTTTAGGGCAGGACTTATAGGTCTGAGCCAGACTATTCATCCCTTCTTTATCCCTGAGGGATCCTGTTAAATGTCTCGGTATTCGTGTGGACTGACAGCTCCACCCAAAGGGATGGGGCATGCTCTGCTGTTACCTCAAAGAGATGAGGCACAGCCCTGCAGTGAGATGGGCTTTGAACCTGCACGAAGAGAGGCCACGTAATGAGAGCTGTAACGTTCGGTATTTCCTACCAGGTAACTAGCTCCTGGCAGCTGCGCTCTCCTTGCTTAGGGTGTTGGCTGGGTTAGACACCCTTCCCTCGGGTCCTCCATAGGGACCCAGCATACCCAGCACATCAGTTCTGCTTGTGCTCCACAACCTAGGCACTGTAACCACTCACTTCTAAAGTCTCCTTGGGCTCTGTGTTGTAGTCTTTTGAGAAAATCTGCAGGTGCAGCTGTGCTGAAGGCGATAATTCAATGGCAGTGATGTGCAAAAGGCAGGCAGACAGCTCACCAAGTGCATGATCAGATGTTGGACCGCACTGCTAGGAGCCAGGGAGTGAGCCTGCCCGAGAGCAGGCACTTCACATGGCAATTTGGCAAGACATTCCACAAATAACTGAGTTGATCTGAAAGCTTTAAGGGAAAAATACATTTGCCCTGTCTTCTTCACTGATGTATTGCAGGATAGGAATTTGAGCTGCAGCTGGGGAAGGTTCTGGCTCTCTGCTCTCCATGAATGCAATTTCACTGTCTATATGGCCAACACAAACCAAAAGGCGACAGTCAAACCGGAGTGTGCACCTGATCAGAATCAGTGTTACGTTATCTCAGGGCTCTGCAATTCTCTGAGGCTTGTACAGGCAGCTTTTGCAGAGGGTTCAAATTAGGGGGCAGTTGCCTCCAGAGTTGACCTTCTTGAAAGTCCAAAAAAAAAACCAAAACCAAAAACCAAACGAGGCAGAAATTGGGCAAGTAAGCAGTATTATTAAGCTGCAGTGTCAGGTTATTTGTCTTTGCTAGCCTATATGCGGTCTGCAGCCAGCATGAGAGTGTGTTTCAGCTTGGTCTGCTGTGGCCAGATCAGATTCCTTAGTTGCGTGTGATGTTTTGATCAATGTGCCAGTGGATATCTCAAAGTTATTTTCTCACCCTGGTAGTTGCAATAAAGAATGGAGAGCAAGAGGCTCAGGTCAGCAAGTTAATGGTCAGCATATTTGTGTGGAGAGTAGTGATCCTACAGTGATTTTTCTTGGATTAAGACCTGGCACCATAGCTATGTTTTCACTTGCTGTAGCATTCACTTCTGTGGGTCCCACTGATGGGAATTTCCTAAATGTGTGGGCATAGGTTGGGTGCTCCAAGCAGGAAAGTAATCTAAATCGCAGCTTGCCTTCTTGTAGTCGAGAGCAACAACAGGAAGCTTTACTTGGAGCACATCCATGTAATTACGTGGGTGACTTGAGGTGTCCCTGCTGAAGGGTCGCGATGAAGTAATTTTGATCCTAAATTTGTTGGGGTTTTATTCTAGAAGATGGGAGGGCGGAACCCCAGTACTTCAAATAAAGCCCTTTTTCAAAGAAAAAAATTTGCTGAAAATATTATTTTAATCAGTCTCAGTACTGCTTGGGGTTTACCTGCCCCTGTAGGGTTATGCCAGACCCTGAAAGTGAAGCTATTACTGTGCTTCAGTCATCTAAACTAAGTGATTTCTACAGAGCACATCAGCTCAGATTACTTAATCTAAGAGTTTCAGAGGTTTCTTAAATATTAAACCCTATCTATGAAACCCTATGTTTCAAAACACCAACATCAGTACAATGGAGATCTATTTCTTGTTTTACAGCTGGAGATGTTAAGCCAGGGGACCACCAAATTGCGCTTCTTTTCCTTGTGGGTCTGGACTTTGGGGTGCTCAGCTGGAGCACTGAAAGCTGGGGGCTCCAAACTGAATGTCAAGCACCACAGCATCTCAGAGCAGTCACCCCAAAAAACAAAGCCCCTCTATAACATCAGGGAATAAAGAATTTGCCTGGCATCACATGAGGTGTGGTCCCACATCTTGGAAGTCAGGGGAAGTTTTATATTGACTTACTGTGTGCTGGTTCAGGTTCAAAATCAAGACAGACTGGAGGTTGTAATCAAGGATTCTCCATTTTTGCAGCTTTTGAGGTCCCTTTAGCTCAGGTAATGGAAGGAGCAATGTCTACCAAGTGGGTACGTACCTCCCACTTAGCACAACATTCGGTTTGGTCTTCAGTGATATTCCTGCTTGGGCAGTAAACACCTGTATTTCGGTTCTCTGTGCATTTACAAGAGCCTGGAGATGTGATTGCAAACCAAACAGTGGTGGGCTAAAATACCACTTTGACAGCTCTCTATCCACGGAGGTGACACGCATGGCTCCAGCCAGTCAGTCTGTATTACTAAGAAACCTTCCCGTAAACCAGTTATCGCGCCTGTAATAGCAGTGATGGATCATAATTACTGGGGTTATCAGCTGCCCTGTTTGCTGTGGGCTTGTAATTCCAAATCCTGCCTGAAACCCTATGGGCTTTGTTCTCATGGAGTGCAGCCAGTCCCTAGCCTTGCCTCTGCCGTCCCCCTTTGCTCTCCTGGGGATTTTCCCCCTTTCCTTCCCTACAGTTTGTCTAATGCTCCCCAGTCACCCACCTTTCCCAGGCACTCTGAATTTCTGCTGCCTCCCTCCCAATTAGCATGCCCTCCTCTACTGATGATTTGCTTGCTTGATTAGATTTTGTGTATTTGTTTCACATCGTTGCAGCCTTTCAAGTTATTAACTACCAAAGAAGTCAGAAGTAAAGCTTTACAGGTTTTTTTCTGCTCCTAATCACACCTGTTCCTCTTCTCTAGTGTTAATCCTCCTACTGACCCTCATTTCTTTTTTCAGTCTAAATCTTTCTCCCTTCTCTGATTGTCTTCAGTTTGACACAGATCGTACACACTTCATAATTTTTTCTCACTTTTACTGATGGGTCATCTTTGCAAGCAGGCTGTCTTGCTTTTCTGTGAACTATTATGGCTCTTCATCGTGGAGAGAAGAGGAAAACAATTATAGGATAGATTTTTTGGCAGTTAACTTCATGTAACAGTATTCATTCCTGCTGGTATGCTGGAAAATACATTGTCGTTTCTTTATTTTAATGAATGCAATATTGCCTTATCATTGCAGCTCTTGAAGTCAGTGAGAATTTTACTTCTTGCCGTAGTATCATCAGCCTTAGAGCAACAGAAAACCAACATGGAACATTTCATCTGCAATTTTTAGTATGAAGACAGCCTGATATTATTGAAAATGTAGTCTGTACCCATGATCCATATGAGCCTTGCTTACCTTTATCAAAAGAGATGGTTTTCATAGTGTGTCGGCACCAAGTACATGTCTGAGTGCATATTGGGAGAAGGTAGGCAAGGACAAAGATTAGGGTTCATGCTGCTGAATATTTGAAATGTGAAAGTCCTCCTGAGCACAATAAATTTTAGAAGTGGTAATAAAACCTTCTATAAATAGAAACACTTAAGTAACAAACAGAATTGTAACCTAAGGAGCAATTGCATAGCAATCCAGACAAATCAAATACATTTAATTTTATATCTCCTCAGTAACCTGCTTCTGCTGAAGTCAATAGTAGACCAGGCTACAGAGCTTTAGGAAATCCCACCTTACTCATTGTATTGGCACGCTAGGGTTATAAAACAAGTGTAGGTCTGATGTTGCCAGCACTTCCTGGTGTATGACATTACTGTAAGTAATACATCTCTGAGCTGAGTGCGTCTTTCGATGGCGATGGGTGGCACACATAGCTATAGACATCTGAAGGCTTCAATGCAGTCTCTCTTGAATCAAACCAAAAGAAGCAGAATGAAAATTAAATCTAATTGCATTAGATGAGGCAAAGCATTAGCAGCCTCTTCGAGTAATTAAAGCCTTGGAGTTCAATACGGTAAGAAATTGAATGGCTTGATGTTAACGTATGGGATTACTTATATGGGTGTTTAAAAATCCATAGTAAGTGCTCCTTACTCACTGATGAAAAAAGTGATCATAGAATCATAGAATCGTTTAGATTGGAAAAGACCTTTAAGATCATCATGTCCAACCGTTAACCTAACCCTGCCATCCCACCACTAAACCATGTCCCTAAGCACCTCCATCTACCCTTGTTTTAAATACCTCCAGGGATGGGCAGCCCATTCCAATGCTTGACAACCCTAATGTCCAACCTAAACCTGCCCTGGCACAACTTGAGGCCACTTCCCCTCATCAGAAGAGCTTGATAACAAATATAGCCCCACAGTGATTCCTCAATGAACTATAAACTTTCTGAGCTTGTACCACTGCAGCCTCTTCCTCTTTAGAAATGATGGGCCAAATGTTCACATTCATTCTCAAGTCTTAGGCAGGCAAATTTAATCAAGCCAGAAAGAGCAATTAGGAGAAATTTAGCCACACGAGAACTAGATGAGAAACTAATTCAGTAAATTTCATTAAAAGAAAACTGGATAGAATCTTTTTGGTTATTCATTACTGAATATTCTGTCATCTCTTTGCTCAGACTGAGCGTTGTGCAAGCAATATATTTATCTCATGAGGATAAATAAAAAATAGTGTCACTCATGCTCAGCATGTATGGAGTCAATTCTACTTTAAGCCTTTCATAATGGAAATGACCATGGTGTAAAGATCTTCAATCCAAATGATGATTTTAATGGGGAGTGGGGGAAAACCTGTGTGATAAAATGGTTTGTCCGTTTACAAACTGCTACTGGCAGAGCTGTGAGGACCAGGAAAATCTCAGATAAAATCAAAAGCTCAAAATTATCTTGATAAAGTAGCAAAGTTGTTCAGTATCATTAAATTTAAAGTAGTCAAGGGAAATGCATGCTAAGGAAGGCAGACTTAAATGCAGAAAGAGAAAATGAGAAATAACTGGTTAGTCAGCAGTCCTGTCACCCTATATTTCTCTTACAGTTACTTAAAATTAGGTCTTCGTGCCTTCATGAATGAATTAGAAGAGCTGCCTGAGCTCCAAGATACTTAAGAATTTGCTTCTTTTCTTTCAGGTGGAACTTTTTGAAATAAGTGACTCAGGAATGTGTATTTAAACCTTTAAAAAGTTGAGGTAGATTGGTCAGGGTTTCTTCATTAAATCAGAACTGTAGTATTTTTCTCAGACATTCAGGAAAAAATGGCCAAACAGTGAAAAGGGTTTTGCCCTGCATGTTTAGGTCCTTTTTGTCCTACAGGTCCATCTTTATAAGCTGACTTTTTGTAAAGCAGAAGAGCTGCAGAAACACCAATGGCAGAAAAAAATGCTGCAAGTCTATTGTTTTATCCAGTCAAAAGATAAGCCAGTAATTCAACCATTTGACAGCCCTTCCTATCTGTAAGGCTTAGGAAGCCCAGGAGCAACAACTTATTTTAGATAATGCTATTTCTTAGCCTGAAGGGAGAAGTATCGTGAGATGTAGTGGCACTGAAGTGGCAGTACATGTGCAAATATTCTTTCGAAGCCCATAGTGTCTCAAGAATACAACAAGATTTGGATGCCATTATTCTTTTTTCCTTGGAGTTAAGAAAAAAATTTTTGCACACCCTTGGGTCTGCTCCGGCATCTGAAATGCGACTGCAAGTTTCAATAAACAGCAAAAGCAGGTGTGAATGCTAATGTTTGAAACACTCCATTTGAAATGACAGGGCATAAGGTTTTTCTTGTTAGGGTGTTGCTTAGATACACAGTTATCCACACAAAAAGACATTCTCAAAAACATAGGAAAATAAGAGTGGAAGCAGCTTTAAAGGGTGAAAAATTAAGACTGCAAGAGAAATCAACTTCTGAAGCAATGTTCACCTGGAATCATATAATCAGCTAGATTAAGACTGTAGGAAGGTCAGGGAAGGTGGCAGTGTATGGCTTCAGATATTGGACACATCTCAAGAGAGAGAAGGAACTGGCCACTCTTGGGGTCCATGAGCTATGTCTTTGTGTATATCCCTGGCTACTGAGACAGACTTTGTGTATTTCTTGGTTATCATGCTTTTGTTTTCTGCAGATTTTTGAAAATAGTTACTCTGAATTCCAAGAAGTTTCCTCTGTCTCAGAATGTCTCAGAAACCTCAGTGTTTTAGCTGAGGTTTGGCAGTGCGGCAAGCCAAGGCAGATGCTGCTGCACACAACCACAAATGCGAGCAAGGGTTTGATTCAGCCCCGACAGCTGCTAAGGCAGGATTTTAAAGGCCATTAGCCTCTAGTGCAAGGAAGAGTTTTTCCACAGTGATAGAACTTGAACAACCAAGGAGCTTGTGGGCTATATTTTTTCATTATTAACACCACCACCATTTCAGAAAAGATTATAGCAAATGGTTTTCACCCAGCTATTAGGATAAGGAAGGGAAACAAACGAAAACATAGGGTGCTCTGATCATCAGGTGTGGAGATAGCCATGAGAAGCAGGTCTGGAGTAGCTGAGGTCAGTTCACAAGGAAATAGCCTGCAACCAAAAGAAAGAGCGTCCTGCCTTCATCCCCTTTTTCTGGAAGTTTTCCTTTGCGAGGTGGTTTAGCGCTAATTTAGCCAACACTAACTCATATTCTTTCAATTTTTAACAAGCTATTAGAGCACCCCAGCTGTGCCAAGGGGCAGAGTAACTGACAAAACAAGAGGGTGATTAGTACCATCTTGCTTAAGATTTGCTTGAGAAAGATAGCATAAAATAGCTTCAGTCTTGTTTTTTATGACTGTAAACCAGAGTCTGGCCCCAAGAGTGTAGCAGAGAAGAAGATTATGTTATTTGTAAGAGCAATAAAACCTGAAGCACTGGATGAAAGTTTATTTATGAACAGTATGTTAATGGAGAAGTAAAGGAAGACTGTCACGCCGCAGGACACTACATCCCTTTGTAAAGAGTTGTCTCGCTTGCTGAGACAGCAAGAACAATGCCAGCATGTAGATCCTGACTTTCTTTTTCTCTGTGCAGGTTGAATTCATACTCTTCTAATTTTCATATTTCTCTGAACTTCACTCTCCATCGTTTCCTTTTAGGAGAGGGCCCCTGCCCCGCATTAGAAACCGTGTCCTGATGCAATAGGATTAACCAGAAAACCCAAACATAAGCTTGCCAAAGGTTTCCAGCCTCAAGCCTGTGACCTTGCCCATGTGTTCCCTCTTCAGGGGGGCTGCTTAGAAAGACCTCGGGCCAGAGCTACTGCTTAGCTGGCGATGCTGGTGGCTTGGCACAAGTCAGTCCCCATTTGCTTTTACGAGGTGCATAGAGGAGCAGCCAGTACCAGCCAGGGAACTGTAAAACTGATTTAGAGACACTTCTGCTTCTTTCTGGTCTTGGTTCTGCGCCAAAGCAGCTTGGCCAGACCAGATGATCAGCCTCCTTCTGTATTTATTGGGCTATGTGTTTACAATAATGGCATTTAGTAGTGAGCAAGGGTGGGTTTTTTTAGTTAGTCTTTAGTATGCACTTTCTTCTCACACTGTACACAGAAAGGGCAACATGCAGTACAACTCCGAAACAAAGCTTGCCTGCGTCTGGTACACGAATAGAGCAAAAGCACTGCTGCTGCTGGTGAAGCTGAAGCCCCATTTTTTCTCTTTTTAAGGGTCATTTATCACTCAAATATACAAAAGTTAGGCCACTTGAGTTGATAGATGTGCCTGCCTCACTAGAAATTGAAGATCTTTCTTGGAAAGCTCAACTAGAAGGTGTCAGCATAGAAAAACACACAGGAAACTTGCTGTGAGGAGAAGGTAGATGTACAAGGGCAACCAGGCTTTGAGGAGGTTCCTCTCCGCTTTCCTGAGGGATCTTAGGGGGGTACCCTTAATGCCTTAGACCCCTGTGAAGGTGGTAACACTTGAATTTTCTGAGAAGAAACCTCACCCTTACTCCTCTCAGGCCTGGCACAGAGGACACCTTCTCCGTAGGAAATGGGGTCCCCTGCTGACATGGCCGCACACGGCAGCACCTCCACATGCAAGTACCCTGCATGTGGGGTCAGGCTCCATATTCCTATCATCAGGGGATTTCATGAGAGACAAAACCTCAGAGAGGTTTCCTTGCTGCTTCTTAGCCCCCAACTGGCTGTCCTGTCCCCTTCCTACCAAAAAGATCCTTCACCACCTTCTCCCCTCCAAAACTTCCTCTCCAGAGCACCCAAGTCCCCTCTTCAAGCCGAGGATCACAGCCACCAGCACCTCTGGTTACCTCCACAGCGCTGTCCATCACACCACTCCCCCTGCCCTGTCCCCGCAGGGCAGCCCCTCACAGCATCCCACTGCTCCCCAGGGACGCCTGTGGGAACACAAGCCCCTTGCCCACAAGCAGAAATCACAGGTTGCCAGAGGAACCAGGGAGTTCTGGCATCCCTGGCCTGATGGAGCTGCCCCACTGCCTACTGGCCCTGGGCACAAGGTGCTGCTGCCCAACCCTGTCTCTCATCCTCACCTGAGTCACTTTTTGGCATAATTTTAGGTTTGTCTTTGTCATTCACCTCTACAGAAAAATATTTCTGCCTCTCAGTCTCTTTTTATACTCTTCACATGCACTGGTAGCTTAAAACTACTTAATAGCTTTACCTTTTAGTTATTTATTGTCACGTTTGTCAATTTAATAACTTTTTTTTATCAAGGAAGCTTAGGTTATTTTAGGCTGGCAAGTCTATTAACTCTTTTAAAAACCAATGTACTTTAAAGAGGAGTGAAAACGTGGCCTTGACCTTTCAGGCTGCGGTTTAAATCACAGCCAGCAGAGAAACGCTGAGGGTGCTTGGTTCTGGTGTTCACTGATGTTATGCGTAGCAGCATTTTGGATAACCGATAACCTGATCACAGGTGTGTATAAACAGAATGAAATTGGCACTGTGGAAAGCCTTTAATAATTGCCTGCAGCTCCTTGAAACTCCTTAATGTTCAATTAATCATCTCCTGCCTCTGTTCTGCCAGCGTGGCTCCTTTTGAGCAGCAGTTGTCTCAAACACCTGACTAATATTTCACTGGTGGAGGTGTAACAAGGAGCAACAGCAGTGACCTGGATGGCTTTTAACTATGTTCATCGAGTTTATCATGGTGCTCTTTCAGGTCACAGAATAGACTGGGCATCTTTTCCCACAGCCTCTGGTGGACTGGGTGCACGTATGCACGTTCTTATGTACTGAACAGTCATGGGAGGGAAAAAAAAGACCTGGTTTAGCCCACCCACAAAGCAAATTTACAGGACCTCTGACTATCTATTCACTGTAGGCTTTGGAGAGAACAAGTCCATGTCAAAAGAATGTTATTAAAATGACAAAAAAGTTAGGAAATGCCAGAAACAGCCTGTTTACTCATCGTGAAGTGGTATATATATTACCAAGTATTGCTAGATAAGATTGCTTATGGGAGTCAGGCCTTAGTTGCGTCATCCCTCAGTATTTTCTCCATGGGATGTCTGCTCCAGTGCATGGGTCACCAAGGACTGTAAGCTTGTGTACGATACAGGTTAGACCAGCCCTAAAAACTGCAGTGGCATCTCATGTCTTCAGACTTAGCAGGGGTCTAACTTAAAGTGTCTTAATGCACAGTGCTGGACAGACCACTACATTCAGGAGCTGTGTTTCCAAATAGTAATCTAAATAAGATCATATGGGATTGTACTTTGATATTATAGACTGGCAATGGAAAAGCTCTACAAAAATTTCCCGTTGGAGCCCTAAGGGGGGTATTTTAATAAAGCAGGCTGACAAAGGTGTTAAAGGGAAAGTTAAGTTTTTCATTTGTAGTCTGAAAATGCAAAGCCGGGTGGAAGAACTGCCTCGTAGTATTCTCACTCTGTGGGTAAAAGCGCTGGATGCAGCAGAAGGTTTCCATCTGCAGCAGTTTTGTCGGCTTTGAGCTGTGACCCTGTATCCAAGGCAACTGTTTCTGGATGTTAGGTGGTAAGGAGCTATAGAATAAATGAGAAGTAGTTGTGAAATATTCAGATATGACTCTATCAGGGGCAATAAGGATGAAATGCTAACAGGTGGAAAAGAGGTTTGAAGGGAGCGCCAGAATCCAAATACGGAATTTTAGTCTCAAAATTCAGAATGTGATAATGTCTTCCTTGATGTGGTATACATGTTAGTCAATAAAGGCCAACCAAGACTATGGAAGGCCGTGAACTAAAGTGAGTGTAGAACAAGACATGAAACAAAATTGGTTGCTCTTAGTTTATGTGCCGGTGTTCTGTAACCCACATCTCTTAGGGACCAGCCCTGTAAGAGCTTAGTCTTTATGGTGCAAGAATTTCTTTTCCTTCTGGAAGTAGCATTCTGGTTATAGGTTGGCTTTTTTTATTATTATTATTTCTGAGAAATCATTTGTTTAAAAAGTAATTTTCAGCAATTTTAGTTTCTTTTGATTCCTTTAAATATCACTGCATTATTAAGAGGTGATACTACTCTCATGATCTATGTTGTGGGATTTAAAATGATTGCTCAGTTGTGCTGACGCTGTATGAGCCAAGTCCCACGGCAGGATGCCTCTATAAGAAGAGCTGAGAGCCTGGCTGAAAGAAGCAGGGACACATGATGCCGTGGTAAAAGCTGGAAGACTTACATTCTGTTTTCAAGGTGACCCAACCTTTCCTCCATCTCTGGTTAAATGTATCTTTACCAGAAAACTGTCAACCCCTTCAGAATCATAGAATCATTTAGGTTGGAAAAGACCTTTAAGATCATCAAGTCCAATCATTAACCTAACCCTGCCATCCCACCACTAAACCACATCCCTAAGCAGCTCATCTACCCGTCTTTTAAATACCTCCAGGGATGGGGACTTGACCACTTCCCTGGGCAGTCCCTTCCAGTGCTTGACAACCCTTTCATTGAAAAAGTTTTTCCTAATGTCCAACCTAAACCTGCCCTGGTGCAACTTGAGGCCATAATCTCAAAATGTAGTAAGACAAGGTAATCGCTGAACCAACTGGCTTGAGGAAAGAGCTCACATGTACTAAAGCCATTATTCCTTCTTGTTCAATGGCACCGACCATCTTTTTTATCCATAAGAAAATGGGTAAAAGAAGAGAGTGGAAGAGCAGGGGGAAGCATGTCACAAGGCACGTAAGTCTTCACAAGTTTTCCAGTTATGCTACCTCTTGAATCCATCACCAGCTTAAGTAAATTAAAAGTCCAGATGGGCGGAATAGTAACCACAAAACCTACTATGCAAGTCAGGATGAGGGACTCATTAATTGCCAGCACTTACCCATAAGAGGCTGCTGAAGGATAAGTGTTATCTGAGTGCTTTTATCAACTCAGCTCAACTAATTCTGTTTGTTTGGGGAGAAGTATCAAACAGCTGAAATTAGTGCTGCCGTAGAGCTTGTATCTGAAGTGGTGGGTCAGAGTAGGGCAGAATTAGCAGGAGGGAGGTTGAAATAATTGTGTCTGAGCCACACAAAATCAGCCCCAAGGTACCTGTACAATGTATGTCAGGGCCATGAAAAATGCAAAGCACCATTGTGCTTCTTTCCTGGTACTGTCTCAGAAGCACAGGCAGTTCTGGATGAATTCATTTCACCCAGGCGTCGTGATGTACTTAGCCTTGAGCAGGGGCTGAGCTCAGATGCATTGTACAGAACAGACCAGGACTAACCCCTCGTGGTCCAGGTGGTGCCGAAGGGACAAACACAGCTAGCAAAGGAAGACCCTGTACAAAGACTACCTGAGCGCACTTCTGTCTGCTAGAAGTTGATGTGAAGTTACTCTGTCTGCCTGCTCTTACTTTTTGCCTGTTTTATATAAGTCTTAACATTCTCATTGCCATGGTGGGTCCTTTCACCTTGTGTAGCTACATACTGAATTTTGGTAACATCACGTTTCAGAAAATCTTGCCTAAACAAACTGCATCAAAAATATAAAACTTCACCACCTCTCATGAATGATCACCAGAAAATACTAAAACGCTTCAGCACATTTACAACTTGATCCAAACTGTCACTTTCTCTCTTTTTTTAATTAATAAATGTGTCTAGCCATATGTGTGACAATAAACCCATTTATTTTGATGGTGATGTTCACATGCTTGCTGTGAAGCACATGTTTAAATGCTTTGCTGACAAGGCATGGGCGAACAGATGCCTTCTCCATAATGAGCTGGCTGGGTATCCCTATCTGGCAACTGAAGCAGGCTCCCCGGCTTCTTCTGGGGACCAGACATGAGTGGATGTTCATCATCAAATGAGAAGGCTTCTGTGAGTGCCAGCCCGACCCAAAGAATGGCCTCATCCCACAGAGGAGGGAGGAGCTGAGAGGAGCTTCCCATTCCCCCGTGTCAAGCCTGGGACCCCAAGGCAGGCTTCCTGAGATCTGCTCAAAGGTGGTCTTTTAACATTACAAAATGGAGAGACCGTGGGTCCAGAAAACAGGATCTAATCTTTGGTAATTTTTTATTTTCTGGTAATACTGTGCAAGTTTTTCACAGTCTTTTACAGAAAAGACTATTTCTACTGTGAAGATGCTGATGATGCGGTACAGTCCAAATTGCTGTGACACAGCTGTTTCCAAGCATGCTAAGTCTGTTGTGAAAATAGAACCACCTCTCTTTCCTTGTGCACCTTCATGTCATTGAAAAGATCTTTCCAAGTTTACTTATGATGAGCATTTACATTCTTTTATCAACAAATGTGAAATTCTGTATCAATGAAGTACGAAGGTAGCACAAATAAATTACCCAGAAAAATACAGCCATTACAAAAAAAATCAATAGATTTCAGGCAGTAATCTCAACTCATTATATACAGGGAATATTTTCATGTTGCTGCTTAAGGGTGCGTCATGACAATAAACTGGATTTCATGATTTCGTTATGCTCTACGCTAAAAGTAGCTCCTTTTTCTTTGCAAGCTTTCATTGATGTGGTCTGATGTTGGTATTTACCTCCCTGAATGTTACTTGCTCAGCATTTTCATGGAACAGTAAGGTAAAGAAATTTCAGCATGTGGATTTTTCACAAACCATTAATTTAGATTAAATGTAGTTAGTTATTCCTGGGACATGAGCAGTCTACTCAATCCCATCAGTACACTTTTTGACTGAACCACCGAGCATTTTTACAGGGAAGAACAGCAGAACAAGGGCAATAACTACAGAACTGAGTTTCAGAAGAATCTTCCTGAGATAGTATATGAAATGTATGTAATTCTTTTTCATAAAATATCTGGTATCAGCAAATGACGTAGAGCAAACTTACTATATTTATTTGCACAGAAATTTAAGATCACTTTTGCTGTTATAGCTATCTATAGCTATAGATATAGCTACAAGTCATTACTGCTTATATATAAAATGATGTGTATGAGTAATGTCAAAAGACAATTCTTGTAAAGAAGAGGTGAATTAATATCACTGCTGTTTTTTTCTCCAGAGTGTATATACTCCCGATTTTTCTATTTAACTGTGTGGCAGTGTTTTTCCCTGCTGTAATTATCAGTCTGTGAGATCCTAGTGCTCCCAATCTGCCAGGCAGCTCTGCAGTGGTGGTATCTCACCGATGTCTTAAAACAGGGCCATGGCTTTTCTCCCCTTCTGTGATCATACCATGTGGGCTAGTTGCAGTTGGGATTTGGTTAAGATTTTAAAGTAATGTTATTTTTAAAATAATATTTGATCTTTGGGAGGTGGCTTTTTTTCTTTTTCCATTACACAACCCGAAACCTTCCACCTTCTCAGTGGGAGTGCTGTTGATAACAATAGCGTTACACGGGGTTACTGCTTGTCAATAGAGAGCTTAAACTTCCCATCGGGCCACGCTGGCTCACACACATGGGAACAGGGAGATGACCTCTTCACCTCTTCTCATCCCAAGGTGGTCTGGGCTCAGGAATGTTCAGGAATCCACCTGCATTTATAGAGTGGTGTTTCTCTGTTAATATCATCTTTATCTCTGAGGATGTTTTGCTCTCTCTTGAGTTTCAGTCATCTCATTGAGCTTTCTGGTGCCTTCATCATTCTTTACAAATCCTGGTTTCCTGTTGGCCTACACTGACTTAGAGGTAGCACTCCTCCTTTTGTCCAGTGAGATGGGACTTCATTAAGTTACATACATCCTGAGCTTACATGTGAAAAACCATGTCATTAACGTGACTCGTTTATCTCCACACCTTAGGTTTCGGGATGACCACGCCAGCAACTGTGGCTGGAAAAGTATTCCTCATCGTTTATGGCCTTTTTGGGTGTGCTGGGACTATCCTTTTCTTCAACCTCTTCTTGGAGCGCATCATCTCTCTCCTGGCATTTATCATGAAGGCGTGCCATGAGAGACAGCTGCGAAGAAGTGGTCTCCTACCTCCCAACTTCCGAAGGGGACCAGCTATGTCAGGAGTGGGCAGCCTCGTGGGGTGGAAGCCGTCTGTTTACCATGTAATGCTGATTCTGGGAATTTTTGCTATTACCCTTTCCTGCTGCGCCTCCGCAATGTACACAGCAGTGGAAGGATGGAACTATGTTGACTCCTTGTACTATTGCTTTGTCACCTTCAGCACCATCGGCTTTGGAGATTTGGTAAGCAGCCAAAATGCTGCGTACCAAAATCAGGGATTATACAGATTCGGAAACTTCATATTTATATTAATGGGGGTATGTTGCATATACTCTCTTTTTAATGTCATCTCAATTGTAATCAAGCAAGTTTTGAACTGGGTGTTGAAAAAATTCGAATGCAGATGTTGCCCAAAGTGCCATAAATCAAGTGCCCGCCTTGGACGTCGCAACGCCATCACCCCAGGAGCCCGCCTACGTCGACATAACATCTCAATGGATGCTGATGGACAGTATGACAGCGACACCGAGGGGAGGAGGCTCTCTGGAGAGATGATCTCTATGAGGGAGCTCACGGCATCAAATAAAGTCTCCCTGGCCATTTTGCAAAAGCAGTTGTCGGAGACAGCCAATGGCTACCCGAGGAACGTTTGTATCAATACGAGACAAAACGGTTTCTCTGCAGGGGTGGGTGCTCTAGCCATCATGAACAACCGCTTGGCAGAAACAAGTGATTCTAGGTAGAGTTTTTGAAATTCCTTTTGTTTCTTTAATAAAAACAAAATGGTGATTAGTGTGGAATTATGACTGTAAACGACTGGAAAGTTTTAAATTCAGAGGCAGCCTTGGTATTCATTAGGCGTTCAGCATTTAGGTTTCAGGGGGTTTTATAAGTCTTCTCTAATATGCAGTGACATCTTTACCATAATGTTATAATTTTCCCCAGAGGGGCTTTTTGGAAGAGACATGGATGTCTTTGATGCAGAATCTGATGCAATTGTAGACGAATGGTGTGCATGGTTACAATGGTGTCAAAACCAAGATGTTCTTCAGAACATACCATGAACCCAGACTCTGGGTTAAAATCCATAAAATGGGCAAGTTTGGCTCCAGATTCAAACTTGAAGTTGGTAAGATTTGGCTAAAGCAGTATTTCACCATTTGTTGAATTCTGGATCTGGCCCTGAACTTTATACTTGATGATGCTCTTCAGCAATTCCTCATAGCAGGCCTGTATATATCATACACATAGGTGACTGCAGTTATACCAGCTTTAAGGTGACTGTGCTTCACTTGAATAATCCTACTGACTTCATTGGTAGAGGATGAAATGGGCTGAATTCCCCCGACTATAAATGTTGGGGTTTAGCCATTTTGGCCTGAAACACTACCTGCTACCTAACTCTTAAAAGTCAGGGGATTATCAAGAACTGTGTTAAAATGTACAAAACTAATCCTACCTGCTGAATTACTGAAAACAGGCAATTGTCAACTGCGGTACTGATTTCATTTAATGCAAGAGAAGCCAGTATGCACCTCTGGTGTCAAATGCAAACATCACCACTGAAATGCTTATTTCATTACTTTTACATGAAAATAAGTAGCTAAATTGAATGTAGGCTCTCTGCGGTCCTAAATTTGCCTCTTTGACTTCTGCAATATTGTTGCAGAGATTGATGCAAATGATTTCTTTGCAGTTCTCTGGGGGCCCCAATCCTGTACTTGTTTCCTACAAACCCGACTGTGAACATTCTACAGAAGAAGGTTATACATTGCTTTGGAGCTCCCCAGAAGCTGGCTTCCCCCCAAAACCTTGGTACTAAGTCATAAATTGGCCTAAGGCTGTTGCTGCTGTCTGAAGTCATATTTAACCTGTGCTAGCCCAAACCGCTGAAGAACCAGAAACATCTTGAAGCAAACCTGGTCTAAGTGTCTAGTTTAGCATGCCAAATGGGTGCATACGACTTACTGCAAATCTCTCTCAGAAATATGTGCAAAGCTCTGGATCATTTCTCAAAATTCTCTATACTATGCCACTCCTTTAATGCTGTGAAGGTAAGAAAAAGGCTTCTGCTGATTCCAGCAAAAAATATAACTTAAGCTTGAAGTCTGAGAAGCCACAATGGTCAGCTCTTGCAAACAACTTGGGTACTTACAGGCAAGATCTTGAGTACTAGGTTGATTGCTGAATAAATTGAAAAAGGTGATGGAGACAAACTGGGAATATTAGAAATGTTTGAAAATACTTCCATGAAGTTTCATATAGATATTTTACTCTGTTGTTTATTTACTTTAATTTGTTTTGCATGGGTTTGGGGTATCCATCTGTTTGCTTTCCTTTAAATTTGTAGTAGTGCAAAACGTTTTGGAATTTAACCTCAGAAAACTTAACTTTTACTTTGAGGTTTTGCACACTTGAGCCTGCCAGCTGAAGTGTGGCAGTGATTGTATCTTTTGCCTGAAGGAGAAGGAACCAGGGCAGCAGATAAAACAGATCACACATGGATCTGCATCGTACTATAGACGTAGTCACAGCTTTTATCAAGATGTGTTTGGCCAGAAACACTCAATGGCGTTTGTGTTCTGTATCTACCTGATGTGGACTCATACTTAAGAGTATGTGGTATGGCAGAGACCGCATTCAAGAGGCGTTCATCTGGCAGGAGCTTCCCTGGTGGCAGAGAGACCCCTTAAGGTCCATGTGTCCATGTGCCTGTTTGTCCATGCACTCTGTCTCAGTTGCTACATTTGAGTTGCCCTTTTTAAGAAGCAGGCAGAGGTCAAAGTATTGGGTGCTCCTAATTTGAAGCTCACTGAAGGATAAATTTAAGCAGGATGTGTAAGGGCAGGTCATGGTCTGGGAAAAACTCAAAGACCAACTGCAAAGACCCAGTTTAGGAAGGTGACTTCCAGAGCTGCAGGGACCATTTTTGGAAACTGCAGAGGCAGGGAACCAAAGGAATAAAAAGTTGTTCTTTTCCCTCAGGAATACCCCTGGGATAAATCTCTTTAACTATGATGATTTATATGTTTGTTTATTAAGAGTGTGTATGGGGCGCTGCTCTCTTTTTGCAGCTAGACCTCTCTTAGGGTTGTATCTTGGTACATTGGCCATCATGGGGACTATTACTCATTAGAACGGACCCCGCTGTGTGAAATGTTGCATAAATCGAGGCAGATGGGCTCTGTCCCAGAGGTCGTAAGAGTTTGGAATAGATAGGATCCCAATCCACAGCAGAATTACTTAGGTTTATCATTTTACTCATAAAAACATGTTCAAATGCATTAACATTCTGTGAGCTCAAGAACTATATTTTTATGATAACATATTTGCAAATTAAGGGGTTTTATTTTTTCAGTAAGTTGTTTTTAAAGGATAAGTATTATAACTATGATTAGGGACCTGTTTAAATGTTTGTAAATTGTTTTCAAACTACCTATTCCTGCCTAGGAAGTACAGTGAAGTAATACGAAATTTTACGTACCTCCGCTGCTATTTCTGTACTTTTTCTGAGTCCAGTCAAAGGCAGACACATGTAACATTGTAATATGATTTTAATGTTTCTGAGTCTTTTTGGTACCATTGGTCACAGTGGTGCCATTGCAGGACCCTTTGCAGTTCCTATTGACTTGAGGGGGAGTTGGATTGGCTCCCAGAGCTGGGTTCCCAAGGGATTTGGGCATCTTATTGCTACTCTGTGTACATAGTTCTAATGTTTCGTTACTCCCAAGATCCTTGATAAACTCCTTTCTGCTTCTCCTTAGCCTCAGAGGCATATAAAGTGCATGCCCAGTTTTCTACCAGTGCCCCTATTTCTTGCAGTGCCCATATCCCCAGACGCTGGCACAACTCAACCACAGGGACCCCCAGCTTGTATCTAAGCCCCGTAAAAATCCCCAGTGCCATCTGGCTCAGCAAAGCCAGCTTATGAGAGGGTTCAGAGCATGATTACAGAACTGGGTCTCACAAGGAGTGGCCTTACAGTTCCCTCATACTCAGTAGCCAAAGTATTTTTCAAGGACGCACGAAAACCAAGCTCCAAATCTCTACTCTTCTGTCTGCTAGTGCTACCTGGGCACGCATCACCTGTGTGCATGAGTACATGAGCCCAGAGGACATAGGAGATTTGAGATCAGTATTTCCTAGTCTTTCCTGCTCTTTCTTTAGCTTTTGATACGACAATTTCTCTTTAAACTTGCCAGACTTGGGCACCTAACTCCTCCCATTTATTGTGCATGGTCCAATTTGGGATTCGCCAGGGCAGCCTGCTCCTTTTGTGAATGAAACCCTAAACATTAACCCGTTGCACCAAGTGCAATTCCTCCTGGTATTTCATTTTCACAGACAAAGCAGATACCTGCAGTGCCCGGACACAGGCTGAAGCACAAGAAGTCAGAAAGCAACTGAAGGAACAGAGTGGGACAGTGAAAGCACACTGCACTAGATTGCACTTTCTTTTCAGTTAACTTGGGAGTTGTATTATGTTCTTGAAATAGTTTTTTTTTCCCAGGTTCTATTTTTGGACAGCCTTGAAAGAATGCAGTTAACTTAGGCTTTAAAAGTTCATCTTCTCTGATACAACCCCTTCTGCACCACCCTGCAGAACAGCAGCAGAGAATCCTAGTTGGCACAGACCCAGCCATCCCAGTCCCCTGCTGAGCAGCTGTACAGGCAGCACAGACGGGAGCTCGGACCCTGTGCTCCAAACTGGTCTTTTGCTGTCTGAGCCTGAGAAGAGCATTCAGGAGCAGCAGAAAGCTACAGGACTTAGGACTTCTCTGTGAGCCAGCCCCTAGTGAGAGCAATGATTGCACAGGCATGAGCTGCTCAGACCTCCAGCACGAAGGGAGGAGATACCATGTTCACCTAGCCCATGTGCGCATGAGAATTAAGTGAAATAAGAAATTCAAGTGCAAATTAGTAAAGGACAACGGCCAGATTCAAGCAACATCTTCTCTTTCCCAAGAAACAAGGAACAGTTTCTTGTGAAACCTGTAGTGTTCAACAAGTCATTACATTTGCTTCTTAGGGTTTCCTCTGTCTTTCCTCTGTCTGTCTCAGTTTGGAGTCAGACTGAGATGCCATCCGATTCTCTTTGGTTTCTGCCCATCTTCAAACACACTTCTTACTGTGCAAAAAAAATTCAGATCGCCTTTTATTTCCTTGCAATGCGAATGATGTCCTTCCGATGATATAAACGTTCAGAGAAGCAGTCTCATCGACCTTGGTCACAGATGGAAGTTTCTGAAGGACGAGGCTGTAGTTTGCCTGTCTCCCCGCAGAAGAAGCGTTGCACAAGTAACTCCCATTACTGCTACCAAGATGTACAAACGTGCTTTAGGCAGTGGTTGGGGCTTTGCAGCAGTAGACAGAACTAAAAATGGAAAGAACGTCTGTTAAAAAGGATATTTGTGCCTCTTTGACACGTACTTGGTATTTGGTAACCCAATTGCCAGCTCCAATTGCAGCAAAAATACCTGGTGGAAGACAAGAGAGGTATACGGATCACATTAAAGCTCTCGTTGACCACCCTGTGCCATGCTTGGGTTATCCAGAGATGCACTGAGATGCTGCCAGTTGGTGTAGTGCTGGTGTCCCAGCACAGCTTCAGCGCTGGCCCGTGATCCCTTCTCCTCCTCAGCTTTCTGTGGGTGAAAATTTGGGTGTACTATGACCATTTATCTGCATTTCAGTCATGACTTGACTTGCTACTGGAAGGAGGACTTGAGCAGCAGTGGAGGCCATGTAACCAGGCATGTGGGCTTGGTATAAATCTGATTGCCTGTGTGGGATGGATTTATAATTATATGGAAATAAGCTGTAGCAATGAGACAGTTCTCACTTTTTTGTGCTTTTCCAACCTTTTAACTTGAAAAATAGTGACTTATTATTACAATGAATGTTCAGAGCTAATCTAAACAAAATCATACTTTGCTGATTGCTAGCACATCTATGGATATGGCTTCTGCTCTAATTGGATTACTAATGTGCCTTTCCAAACCAACGCACATTTTCAATGTTATACTTAAATAATACAATAAATGTTATGTAACATCATAAACTCAGTTAGCGCATATTAATACTTGACTCACACAAAAAAAACTATTGAAGTGTGCGTTGCACATTGTACAACCAATATGCAATTTCTTTTTTTATGAAGACTTCCATATTTGAGCTTGAATTCTGCTTTTGCGAATACTCATGCTAGGAAGACAAGCATTATCACAGAATCATAGAATAGTTTGGGTTGTGGGGGGACCTTTAAAGGCCATCTAATTGCATTGTCTGTGGAAAATGCATGAAGGTACGGCCAATTCCACTGATACTTGACTCGTAGGATCTGCATATTAACATACGCACAGTAAGCAGTTCATTATGCGTTATAAATAGGTTGTGTAGCAAGGGCACAGAGGAAGGACTGCTTCAGTTTACATGGCCACAGTCTGAATGCAGCTACCAATAAAGACGCATGCCTTTCTTCTTACTCTTTTTGTTTATTAAATGGATAACATCCACCCTTTAAATGGAATATACCTTTAAACCAGGTAAAAAAAGAGCAGTGCAATTGCCCTAAATCTTGCATAGACAAAAAGAGGTCTAGGATTAAATCCAAGCTTTTAACACTTCAGAGCCTAAATGGTGTAGTTTTGCTTTGAAGTGGGGCTGCAAACCTGCAGCCTTCCCATCTATTGCGTTTAGTCCTTCCTTGGGAAAGGAAGGAGAGAGTAAATATGGGTAAAGTTTATAGCAGAGTACCCAGTAGCCTGGCAATTTAGCATGAGAAAAAAAAAAGTAAGCTTTTCTCAAGGTACTGTTATCAAGGAATGAAAAGTGTGGGGAAAGGGAGAGGCTCAGAAGTATTTTCCAACAAATCCAGCAGAAAACCAAAGGCTTGCTTTGCTCTCCACAAGCACATGTGTTATGCCCTGTCACGAAATGGTGAGGCGCCGTCACAGCCCCAAGTGGCTCTCGTTGCACCAGAGGCTCAGCTACCTTGCCTGGAACACGGAGAGGGTTTTGTGAGACACAGAGGGAAGAGAGCGGGGCTGTACGCTTACGCTCACTGTCTGCACTTCATTCAGGAGGTGTATGCTCTCAAGGGCAGATTTTGGGAAGACGATCACCCAGCGCACTACTGGAAAAGCAGCCATGCTGATCCCTTACAGTGATGGGTGTGCCATAGGTGCAGATGCCCACGCCTCCAGGCCCCCCAGTTTTATTGTAAAACCTCTGTATCTGAAAGCACAACATCTGAAAAATGTTTTGGGTGGGGTGGTTTTGTGTGTGTGGTGGAAACACTGTTTATTTACAAAACTAAAAAATGCCATCCCTTCACATATACAGACACATACATTTTTAGCTCACTAGAATACTACCTTGTTGTATATTAGTTAGAAATACATATATTAGTTAATATAAGCAAAAATATTAGTTTCAAATTACAAGCCAACTTAAAAAGACTTCAATGATAATATATCTGCTCAAAAGTATTCCTGTTTAATTTTCATTTCTTGTTAAAGGGGCACAGACTGATATCTTTAATGGCCTTGGCATTGTCATCTCCTATTACAAACATCAAGAATTTTGCTTCTGCAGTTAATTCCACTGGCTTTGGTATCTGCTTACTTCTGTATTTCACCCAATGTGAATTACAAAAGGAATGACCGGTTCTATGCTGGTTTCTGTTTGGTATCACTTTCCCATTTGCACTGATTGCAAACAGATGAAATATTAACACCAGCAAATTAACCAGCAAATGTTCCCAGACATAGCAAAATTAGACACTTTTCTGAATATTTTTCTTTCAAAAATTATGAGTACAAATTATTTGTCATGGTTGGAATGAACAGACTGAATATTTTTCCTGCCAATAGAAATCCTTGCCATGAACTCAGTGAAAGACGCTAAAGATGCAGTTTTATGTAACAAGCCCTTCCTATTTTATTTGCCCTTTTTATATAATTTGTTTAAACTTTTTTAAAAGAAAGTCGGAAGGACATAAATCCCACTTGGAAAACACCCTACCCTGTACATTCACTGCTAAGAACAGAGCTTCTAAAGGAATTAAAACCGAGACTACGAGATTGCTGCCACCACAATTATATGTACAAATCTTCAAAACTTGAGGATTTGTACCCGTTTGGCAGCTGCAAACTCAGGGCACAGTAGTGTCTGACTGACATTATATGGAGCCACTGACGTTATATTGAGCCACTCTTGAGAAGCAGAGAGAAGTGCTGTAGCTGGTGCTCAACTGTTTCTGGCCACCTTTGAACCCCAGTTTGTTCCTGAAACTGGAGCATTTGGGACCCAGGTGCAGTTATCGACTCATTTTACATTCAGCCTCTGCACGGGCAAAGCAGTAACTCTGTGATCCTACTTTCCTTGTAAAACAGAGAGATTTGTTTAGGCTTTCTGTATGATGACAGCCTATATATGTATTACAAGATGGATCAATTACCAAGTCTGGTTATATTTGCTAAGAGATCTTTAGCAGTAAAAAAGGGGAAAATTGTCTTACCATCCTACAAGTACAGTGAAGCAACAGAAGTGATGCTCTGAACAGAAAGTAAGGTGCTAAAATATGCAGTTGGGTCCCAAAGCTCAGGCATGTGGCACAAAATTACTGTAGCGTTCATTTCTAATGCTCAATGCACCTGCATCTTGAGGGAAAGCCTCGGTTGCTGACAGCACCGGGGTACTCAAGGCTTGTATTTTCTTCATCTGTATGAAAGCAAAATGTATTTGAGGACATGCCTTGGTCTGAATAGCACTCAGGGATGGAGTTGCCTCCATCCCCAAATTTGAGCATGCCCATGGTCCAGAGACCATCAGTACTGGTCCAGTCCCCAGCAGAAAATGGACCTGCCTCAGGGTGTCTGTGGTTTTTGGAGAGGAGCTGAATGTCATGGCAACCCACAGCTGCCTCCTCCGGCCAAGCCTCCCCCAGCGTGGGATCCATCCCACCGCCAGCCCCTGGTCTGCAGCCAGTGAATGTACTGCCAGGAGAGCGGTGCAAATCATCAGCAATGCGGTCATATCCCTGCCTTCTTAATGGGCTAAAAACATCAGAAAATATAGAGAGCGTTTTCTATTTTAATGATCGAAAGGGTGTTGCCCATTATTCACAGCCTACACACAAGATGTCATGATTTTCATTTTTCCTGCGCCAATCATTCAATCCATTTGACAGCTGACCTTCAAGTGGTCATGGTTTTTAAAAAAAAAAAAAAAGAGGAAAAAAAAAACCACAACCAAAACCCCACCCAATATCAGCATATCAGAAAAGCAGACTACTCCTAAATGAGACAATAATGAGCTCACAGGCAGAAGCTGTGCGCAGAGCCGCCTCCATCCATAGCAGCCAGCTGCTTCCCCAGCAGTGGGAGAAGTTTGGGTTCAGGGGAGCATCAGCTGGATGTCTGGGGTGCTGGGCATTGCCCTGCAAACAGCCGCAGAACCAAAACTGGCACTTTCTGAACAAGTTTCTGCAGCTGTTTCTACACTCTTAGGGAAATTTCTCATCTTTGGTACTGAAATCAGAGGATGGCAGCAATTCTCACGCAAGCCTTTTACTGTCACTGCTGAATATGGGTATTAGCCAGGGCCTACTGTAACACCTGGGAGGAATTTCAGCTGAGGGTTGGTCAGAAAAAATGACATTTCTCTGGCCAGAAACAGTCGTGGCAGGTCCCAGTGCCTGGCATCACTCAACGTACTCCCGAAGAGTTGAATGATAACAGAAATTACCTAAATAAGCTGAACGAGCCGGTAGGTTCTAGGAAGCAAATGCTGCTCTTGCCTGAATCTGGAGTAACTTGGTTGAATTGCAGATGGTAAATAGCCTAATTAAGTAGACAGGATGACTTTTAAATGCCTGCTAGAAGTCAAAAAGAGCTGTGTGTATTTTTCCAGCACAATTTCTGTTGTGTTTACCGAGTCAAGAGGTGCAATGAAGCAGCATAAATTCCTGTAAATCATTGATTAGAAAGCATAGCTTTTTACTCTCTTTCAGATGTTGCTTCCGAGCAAAACATTAAACTGGATTTAATTTCAAGATTGAAATCTATTTAAACAAGTGGCATTTTTTAAAATGCTTTAATTCTGGGTTGACAGGAACTTTGCCTCCAACACATACCATAATTGTGAGTGCTTTTAACAAAATGGTCCCATTTTTGATGTCAGCTCAGGATTTTTCCACCATAAGATCTTTGAATGAAGAGGACTAAAAGCCATATACTAAGCCAATTAAGTACAGATCACATTTCTACTGGTACGTTATATACAGTTTGCAAATAAAAATGGCTATTTTGGGCTTGGCACCCCTTCGTTCACAGAAGCATGGTAATGGACCTAGGAGGCAGAGAGGGCTGATGCGCAGCCGCATTGCAAAGCGGTGCAGAGGCGTTGGCACAGGTTGTGCAGAGCTGGTAGTTCGTGAGACCATGGAAGAACCCGCCCGATGGTGTTTGGGGAACATTTCCTGTGTGTTTTTAATGCTGGGATACGCAACCGAGTATGAATTCTGTACATCTGGGAGGATGTCAAATTCCAGGTGACGTATGGATTGTTGCAATTAAGCTATTACAAAGACTTCTGAAATAAACAGGAGAAAAAATGTTGCCTGGGGTGTGTATGCAAGTACTCTTCTTTTCTGAGCGTGGGGAGCAGGAGGCGAGGCAGAAGCACCTCCTGGCCAAGAGATCCGCCCTGAAACGTGTGGCTTGGGGACCACAGAGCCGTAAGGGGGGACCCCACAGCCCTCCAGGTGCTGACTAAACTGTGTATGGTTGGGCAGAGCTGGGGCGGATCATAACTAGTGTGGCGTGCTTCCAAAGCACACGGTGGTTATCTACGAAAGATTGCAGCCGACCAATCCTTTGCTTTACAGTATATTAGAGAGCAGATGGAAACTGTTTGCTCTGTAAACAGTTATAAGGAACTCCCTGTATATCCCCCCTCCTCAACTTCCATTTGAGTCAATGGGATCCACCTGTCCAAGGTATTAAGATAAACCCTGGAAATTTTGGTATTGACTAGAAGGGTGCTTAAAAAATCAATCACACTGCAGAGAAGCGTCACTGCACCAAACATGGAGGCTTGCTAATCTCGCTAGATAACATGAACCCAAAGTGCAAACCTTTCTGCTTTATAACCCATACTGCTGTGCCCATCTCCTCAGCTAATTAAACCAAGGCCCGGCAAGAGCTGGTGCTGGGCGCGTGCTCCGATGGCACCCACTGCTGCGGGGCCCCAGCCAGCCACACAGCCTGCCAGGGCTGCTTTGAAAGCCCCTGCTTGCCAAAAGGCACACAAGTTATTTTCCCAGCAGAAAGGCTAAGGGCTGATGAACTGCAGCCACCAAAAGTTACACTGGGCCAGGCAGCAAAGGGGAGAGGCAAGCTGCTGGCTGTTTAGCACTGACTCCATTGATGCTACGTGTCCTCAAAGATGCTGATGCTGGGAGTACCAATTCCCCTGGGATTTATTTGGGGTCTCCCATGCTTCAAAGAAGTTAAGATTTTCGGAATATTTCAGTTTCTTCAGAATTCCAGCCATCGATTTCACCATCACAGAGTAAGGGGGGAAAACAGGAAAACCCTATTAATCTAATAGTTATTAATGTTTACAGAAAATACCATTGGTTTTTTTTTTTTTAAAAAGCAATTACACTTTCTACACCACTCCATTTTGATATTACTGTCCTGGTACCTGCCTGGTTCGCAAATATATCCCTTCCTGGAGAACCACCAGCTACCTCAGCTCATTTTCTAATGGGAAAAAAATGGTACTGAGCTCTGCTCTCCAAGGCAGCAGCAAAGCAAATGAGAGGAACAACAAACTCACCTGGACAGGCAGCACCAGCAGCTCCCAGCACTGCTCCTGAGATCTCTCAAGTGGCTCTCCCTGGCGTAGGTGAACGGCCACTGTGAAAGCATCCGTCCTTGGTGCGTATCACGAGGTGGGAGAAGACAACCGGCTTGCTGGGAGCCGACTTCCCTTGTTTCTGCTGCTCATCCGTGCTGCCCTCTGGGTTGGCTCTCTCCGACACTCGGTGACCCCTCTAGGACCAGACACGGGGCTGCCAGTAGCCGGCTGGGGCATGCCTCTACTCCCAGCCCCCAGAAATCCTTTCCAGAGGCAGGAGTGTCAAAAGAAGCCCTTAATCTGATTTATTGCAGTAGCATCCAGCCCTCATGCTAAGGGCTGCCTTTATATTTACAGTTCCATTATGCTACACTACAAGGCATTTACATTACAGAGGTGATGGGGCTGCCCCAAGCTCCCAAATGTGCCCATACACATTCTGGTACCAGCTCGGCATTCAGGCTGTCTGCTGGCACACGTGCATTTTTGACAGCCCTGTCCTGCTCCCAGCTCACTGAGACACAGCAGAAGACGTGGCCTTAATTTCGAGAGAAGCAAGCATGCTGGATAAAACACTGCACAAGGGCTGATACGTACACGATGAGGCAGTTACAGATGATTCATTAGACCTCGTGCAGTGTGATTTGGGGTTTAATGACGCATTACATTATTCAGTGGTTCCAGCCACCGAGCTGCAAACTTCATTGGATTAAGATGACTGCTGTTGCATTTCCCTGGGTCTGAATTCCCTTCTCCATCCACCTCCAGTGGGCATCTGATCACACACCAAGAAATAGGCCATCACCTCTCTCTCAAGTCTATACCCTATCCGCAAAGTGCATTTTGTGCAACTATTATATTTATATAGGAAGATTACATAAAGGTTAAAATCCGGCTCACCCTAGTCATGTAACCAGTTATTTTGGTAGAAATGAGTCTATTTAAACAAGTGAGCCAAAAAAGGTTTCACCTGAAATACCCTTGAAATGTGCTGTAGAAGTCTTTAAAGCCCTCACCATGCTCCCTGTTTGTCTCTGTGCTTTTATCCAGTTTAATTGGTCTCTTACCCCATTTATTTCTCTGCCTGCTTCCCACTGCTTTATTCCCCCAAACTAATTCAAAAGCGGCGTGTGAACTTGTGACCTGCTGAAATCAGTGACAAAACCTCCGCGGCTGAGCTGATCACCACACCGGCTCTAAAAATAAATCACACCCTCGCTTTTGCACTAAACTTTCCCTGTTCCCCTCTGCTCCCCGAGCAATTCCTTCAAAGGACGTAATACCGTCACTGGGGGTAGTTAAAAACAGTTCATATCCTGTTAGGATTACAGGTTTAAAAATCTAAGTGCCAGGGAAACAAGGCGTTTACAGTTTTTGTAGGAAACAAACCCCCACAAGAAACATAGAACTTAATTTTGCTGTCAGATGTTCCCATCTCCTCTTGAAAGTCAGCCAAAGCTGTACATATGTGCCTGAAATCAGTTTTTTTTTTTAAAAAAAGTTAGATTTATATTTAGATTGTCACCCTCCAGTCATTCAAAATGGTTCATGTGGGAAGTTTTTAAGCTGTGATGAAACCCCTTATTTTGGATTTTATTGATGCTTGAGTGTCTATAATCACAGCTATACCACTGCCTTGACTTGGAGGCTGCTGGCCCTCCTGTGACCCATGAGGTCTTGTGCAGACATAATTCTGCTCCCTTACCAGGAAAGCCATCGTCTGCTGCATCCCCAAATGGCCAGCAGATGTGTGAGAGAGGCCCTATAAAAAGGATGTTAGGTGCCATCAAAATCGGGAAGAGTTGGCCACAAGTCTCATCTCCCCAGAGTTACAAACTGCTTTCCTTCTTAATGTTAGTCTGTTTTAATTGTAAACTGAGTGAGCAGAACCTGAAGAATGTGAACATTTGCGTGCCCCGGGAGAGATGGGCTTGCAGGGAAGTCTTATATCCTATGCAATCTTCCACGTGAAAACTTCTGATTGTCTCTAACACAAGACATCATGTTGACACCAAGAGAGATGGCTTCCTGAGTGATTCAGCCCCGGTGCAGTGCCAAATGACTGGGGATACTTTCTTTGGGCACGTTTGCAAAAATAGGAGAGGCAGCCCCCTTCCCTCACCCGGATGGCTGCAGGTATTGCAGGTGGATGCGTGTTGTGCGAAGTTTCATGTCCATATGTCTATCACCACCTAAATGTCAGTCAGTTGGCAAAGTACCACATATATTGGCCACTCTTGGCCAAGGAGATTATTCTGACCTTCTTATGCTCCCAGTAAACTAAAGAAAGGAATAACAAAATACCCAGTGGAGTGGATGTAATGCATCTGTAACTGATGCGCTTGGGTTTGCTTTGATAAGATCAGCCAGGTTTGATCTCCTACCATGTATTATACCGAGGCCACGCATGTGCGTTAGAGGCACTGGGATACTGATAGACCAGTAAAAGCATGCTAGTCCCTCTAGCACACAAATTCTGTGCTGTTCCTCAGATCTTCTCTCTGCTATCAGAGATGAACCCTCCATCATCGCTGAGCTGCGGACTGGTGGCCACCCTTGCCCCTTCCTGGGGAAACTGTATGGGGCAAGTGACTCCAAGTCTCTGCTCTTTCAGTAGGAAATATGCGGGAATTGGATAGTAAGTGTCTTTCAAATGAGGGATTTCTGCTAACCTGTGATGTCCAGGAAAGGAAAACTGTTTAGCCTAACATGCTACAGTAGCCTAATGACATGACAAAATAAATTATGAAATTAATGGAGGGGGACCAAACCCAGGGGGACTCCTCTTGGGTAACATGAGAGGGTCACTTTGCTCTACCCACATGCTTTGGGCTCTCCCCAGCTCACTCCCACTCTGGTCAGGCAAGATCCAAAGTCTTCTGCATCCCTGCCCAGAGACGTGTCCATGCCAGGAGCTGCAACAGTTCACGTCTCATTACATCAACTGGATTGGCAATGCAAAATCAAGCCAATTCATCTGAATTATACAGGGAGAAAACACTCACACCTGAAATCTTTGCAAATCAGGTAAAACCCATCAGCAATTAGAAAGGAACAAGCCAATACTGGATGTGACTGTTCATACCCATACAATGTTGCTGGATCTTTGCTCACAGTTTTTCATGACTGCAAGTAAAATCTTGATTTGTACCAACATTTATTTTTATCTTTCATCTTCCAAAATGTAGGTTTAATTAAGCAACCTCTCATGAGCATCAGCTGTGCTATTACAGAAAAAATGAAATATTCCTATGTCGATCTAATAGATGATGGTAAATGTTAGCATATCCTTGAGATCCAGGAGATCATTTAAGCAGAAATTACCTTATATTAAAAATGGGTTATAGGCAGTTACAGGTTGTATCCATAGCCCTTTAGAGAAAAAAATGAACCATCAAGAATAATTTTTTAGCAGCTGTTTCCATCTGAAGTGCAATCACCTTCTTTCTAACTCCTCAGAGCATTATCAGTAATGAGGAGCCCATGGATGAATTAGGTACCCCGTCTTTGCTCCTTTCTGTCGCTGGTACTTCTACTGCTCGTGATTTCCAAGTGTCTCATGACCAGCCACAAGCTCATCCTCGAGCCTCTGAACGACAAGCTTTTGGCATCCTCGTTTCATATATGTTATATGCAGAAACTCAAACATTGAGATTAAAAGACTTGTCCATCACAGCACGGGAGATCGGCACAAGAATTAGGAGTTAACAGATCTTTGAGCCTCAGACGAGCATCTCGGGAAGCCCATTTTTCTATGTGGTTTCTCCTTAATGTGATGAGAATGAGAGTCCCAACCCTACAATTCTTGAGCACCTTGGCTCCAACAGAAACAGAGATTATTTGGCATTTTCCAGTTTTTTTGCCAAACCAGCTGCCTCGTGCATGCAAAGCTGATAAAAGAGGACATCGTGCCACAGCACTGAAAGCATGAGAGTATTACTAAAGGCAAATGAAAGAGCTGAAAGCAGATGTTGCCATGTAGAAAGCTGATGGGGACAAAACCTCCCATCACACAGGTATCAGAATTAGGAGTCAGAAAGCAGCTCACCTCAGTGGGATTTTAACAAAACATTCATTTATCAAAGTAGTCATAAGAAAACATAGCTCTAGGTTTTGAAACTGCCAGTGAAAAGACAGCTGCATCTCTCAGCAATTTTAAAAGCTGTCCTAAGAATTACTCTATTTTTCCTTTGTACCCAAGCATTGAAAAGTCGATGAGCTAAATTTTTAGAAGTTTTTTTATAGTGTCACCTCCCAACCTGAAGGCATTTTGATCTACACTGCTTTGCTGTAAAAGTATTACTTCAAAAGTGCACGTGAAAACAACTGTGAGGGATTGTTCACTCACGTTTGACTGGTTTTACCTACAAAAGAACAGAGACCACAGAGAAATCTGGGACCACAGAGAGACACTGCTGGAAGTCCCCAGAAATACCATAACCACTTTCCTGCTAAAGGACATGAGGGTTTTTTTCCAAAGCAAGTGGAAAAATCACCAGTGCAAAATTTTGCCTCGTGTCACTGGTGCTTTTTGCTTACTTTTCCGCAGAGACGCTGAAGACCAGTGCAGCCAGCAAATACTGTCAGAGGGCTTGTACGCACCCCGTGCACCTCCACAGCAGAAAATACAGCCTAACGCAGGCAGAGGTAACAGCTAACACAGCCGTGGAGTAACACACTGTGCATGGCAACATGCAGCTCCTGATATTTAGACCCCCTTAAGCCAAATGTGGGGAGACCGGGGGGGGTTTTGGACTGGATTTGGGGGCTCTCTGGGGTCCCTCTGGGCAGCCCCTTCTCCCAGGGCTGCTCCCACACAGACCCAGCGGAGAGGGACAAGAGCACTGCGGGGGGCTCAGCACATCGGCTGGGGTGTTTCAGCCATCTCTCCCCTTCCTGCCCCTCACTTTGATCGGACCTGCAGGCCACCTCAGGACCCAAACCCTGAGCAGGGGAACAGGTGCCACCGTGATGCCCAGGTCTCCCTCGCAAGCTGGCTCCTGAGCGCCTGCATCACTCACAGCACCGCAGGGCCCTGAGCGCAGCTCGTGGGGCTGAGAAGCCCAAGCACTTTGCAGACCAGTCCCAGCGCCGCTCAGCTCCATCGCCAGCCCTGGGGGAGCATCCAGAGCACCACCAGCATCCATCCCATTTGCAAGCAGAAGACGGTTTGGCACCGGTTCCCAAAGAAGTGCTGCTGGATGCCCTTCAAGCAAATAAATACGTAGCAACTCCAGCAGGGGAGACTCGGGAGCCATTTTTTT
Organism: Gorsachius magnificus; assembly: GCA_034008185.1. Lineage (NCBI taxonomy): Eukaryota > Metazoa > Chordata > Aves > Pelecaniformes > Ardeidae > Gorsachius > Gorsachius magnificus. Next base: position 11,866,356 of record CM067083.1, on the reverse strand, counting down.
AAGAACATAATTTGATTAAAGGGTTTTAAAGAAATTGTCTTCGCCCGACAAGAGGCGAGGAGGGCTGGTGCGTTGGCAGGACCCTGCTGTTCAGGGTGACACTGCTGCCCGCAGCAGCTCTTTGCCAGTCAGCCCTTCGGCTCAGCAGCAGGCACCATCCCCGCACCGCCCACTGTGGATGAAAATCTGGTGCCGTGACATGAAGGGTCTCCACAACCTGCCAGGAGGGAAACAGCCTCCACAAAGCAAATCATTCCAAGCCACTGCTGGTACCCACAGATGCCCAGGGCCAGCAGGAAGGTTTCCCAGTGCTGGAGCCAATTTTGATACAGCCCAAGACAGCACTGGTAGCACCCCACGTAGTCAGGATCACTGCATCATCCAGCATTGTCAATAATCTTTGCTCTAAAATCTTTTAAGACTCCAGAAACTGCAGCTGGGCATTATTAGCATCAGCCCTATACCCTCCAGTACCTTTCTAGTACCCCATTAATGTTTAATTCGCTACATCTACAGTTCTGGGATTCTGGGAGCTACCAGTCAGCATCATCCTTCGGAGGGCTTGGCCCCACCTGGTTCAGTGCTTTTTTATGCGGGCAGGAAATCTGTTGTGAATGTTATTAAAACGCCTGCAGAGCAGATGCCGCAAATGTGAGGAGAAGCTCTGAGTATGCAATATTGCACCTTTTGAGCGGTGGGGTGTTCAATTCAAACCAGAAAAGTTTTCCCCGCTGCAGTTAAATGGCACAGTCCACGGAGCTGCCACAGAGAGAGGGAAGTGGAAAAATCCCCACGTGGATTTTCTTCCCCTGCTGCCCAACAAATTTAGTCATTCAAATCCTAATATATTATTGATGGGCGCTTCTATATGGAGGGTGCTTGGAGTTGCAAGCCACTACAAATACAGGTGAAAATAACTGCTGCTCTCCCCAGAGAGGAGCTGAGTTCGGGGGCGAGGGTGACACCCAAGCAGTTTTATTTAAGGTGCTGTCACCCACAGCAGGGACCAGCCCTGCTCTGGGGGGAAGCGAAGAGCCCATCTCCTTTCAGGACCATCCACAGCATTTCAAAATCAAAGATACCTATTCAAATTCATATACTTTTCTACTATGTCAGATAAACACCAACATAGTTTTTCCAGCAACCATTTTTGTCCGCTCAGCCCATTTTAAAATGGAAACTGCTGACTTTCAGGGTACACTGCAGCTACGAGAAGAGCCAGGTTTACCTCCGCCGAGCTCACGCTCTGCCACAGAGGCTCATCCCTATTCATCACAGCTTGGCCCCTCCCGTGTATGTTTTTAACATGGCCTGACAGGAGGGAGCAGAACAATGGGGAAAAAAGATTATTTTCAGAAAGCTGTCCTTAGAAACAGGAATTTAATACATTTTTTATCTATATATTAATTTTTATGTATTTTCAATATATATTATTTTTTCCAAGTGTTTCTATATATATTATTTTTTCCAAGTGTTTCTTAACTCTTGGTCAAGAATATCAACATAAGCTAAATATGAGGTGGCATTTATACTAAGCTTTCATAAGCACCCAACATGCTGCCATGGTTATGTTATTATTGCATCTTAACAGGTGATTATAAGTGATTTCAACAGGCCACGTGAGTCTCCTAAAATACCAAGGATTCCTGCCAGCTTTCCTTTCTAATCTACCTACTGAGGGAACACAAAGGCATCTGAGGAACAGGCTAACCTCTATGTATCAACACAGCCTTCAGGTCACCTATTCCAAATATTAAATCAAGCCTAAATTTCCCCTGGCTGCATTTCTAGAAAGGTGTATTTTTCAGCAGGTGCAGCACAACCTGATTGTATCAAGCTTTCTGCCATCCAAGTCCCAAAGGTGTTCTGCCTGCACACGTTCAGGAGCATCAATCTTTGCAGTCACTTTCCTCATTAGTTGGAATTGAAAGACTTTGCTAGTGTAGATGTTTTTTTAAAAGCAGAAATTGGACTATTTCCGAGTGCAAACAGCCTCTTTTTTTGCTTGTTTGTTTGGCCTTCATAGGGCAGCGTGTGAAGGGCATCCAAAAATCACAGCCTGTCCCTCTCCAACCTCTCCGTGGAGGAATCGCCCCCTGCTCAGCCATGGCATGCGCTTCCCTCATCACCGGCCTCCATTCCCAACCAACATCTATGCTACCACCACACAGGGGAAGGGAAGATAATGAGAGACGGTTATCGATGAGATGGAGAAGACAGGTGATAGACACAAAATCAGGGAGAAACAGGGAAATGAGAGCACAGTGGATATGAAGGGCTTTGGTATACAGCAGCTCTTCTCATGCCTAATTTGTAGAATCATAGACTTGTTTAGATTGGAAAAGACCTTTAAGATCGTCAAGTCCAACTGTTAAAGAAAAATTAAAATTAAAGACTGATGACTAATTGAGCGGTGGTTTCTGCGCTGATCACCCGCCGGTCCCCTGCAGCAAGAGCCTGGGCAGGGATGCTGCAGCCCCAAACCTCAGCTTTCGGGTTTAGGACCCCACTCAGCCTCAAAGACTTCAGTGCTTATGTTTTCAGTACATGGGGAAGTGAGAATTAAAATGTCACACAGGTGCGCGGTGACCTCATCTGCTCTATTCAAATTGATACAGCAAAATTGAGCAGACTATGGTATATGAAATGAAAACCCTGTGGTTCTCCATCTGTACCATTGGAGCTTAAGCACATGCTCCTCTCAGATGAGCTCATCCTCTCCTCCCTGTTTCTTTATCCAGCTCCACGGTGCTAAAACCAGAGGCATTTAGGTTGTCTATTTGCACATGTACTTGATACAGTGCAAAGCAGTACACCGTGTTTGGGGATACACTTGACTGCAGGAGAAGCAGAGAAGAGCATCCCTTGCTTCAGCCATCAAAGGTGTCAAGTACCATCTCAAAAGCAGACAAGGCACTTGACCCCTACAGCCACAGGAAGGTTTCCCAAAACCGCCCTGACTGATGGTTGTGGAGGTTTCTTTTAGCTACCTGTCAAATGCATCTGTTCCCTATAGACCAGATGTGTTGCAATCCATTTTCCAGACTAAATTTCCCCATTCGGATAAAGCTCATACTTAAGCAGACCTCATAACGGGAGACTGCTGTCTTTTAGGAGAAGTGGGGGAAAATGAACCGCAGATAGAGTCAACCCAAGCAACAAACTGAACACGGAGTGGAAACACAGTAGCCCTGAAGACCAGTAAATAATTTTCACAACTCTTTTAAAAGATTAGCAGCCATCTCCTGCACTAACAAGTGTCTTTTGCTCTGGGGCCAAAGCCACAAGCAGCTGGTTTCTAATTACTCCCCCTCAGCAGTGAGCCCCAGCTGTTTGCTGTGAGCCCCAGCTGTTTGCTGTCGGCTATCCCAAAGTCACGCAGGCGAGCAGCTGTGCTAGAGCTGAGCTCCCCTTTGCAGAGGACAAAAGCTATTTCTAGCACTATTTCTCTATTTTTGCAGTGCTCTAGGCCCTGATCAGCAGCTGAGCAATTGGAAACAGGGATCACCGTTATCCTTATTTTAGTGGAAGGGAGATGGGATGTTGGGAGGTAAGAAAATATGCCTTTCTGAGAGCACCCAGGGCTGGTTTGAAGGGGTGAGAGGAGATGCCTTCCCAGGCTCGGGCCCTGGCTGTACAGAGCCTAGGGACCTGAGCTGGACTGGCACCTAAAAACTCACTTTCCTCCAGGCAGCTCAGCCCCAGCACAACCCTGTGCCAGCAGATAAAGCCAAGCTGGAAAGCAGTGAAACTGGTCAGCAGAAAACATAGCCAGTGTTGGCAAACCCCTTGGCTGGTGAGCTCTGCTGCAGAGGGGTCTCCTGGGTGTGGGGGGGAGCAGAGCTTGGGCAAAAAAACCATGCCCACGTTCCCCCCCCCCCCCCCCAGCAATGCAGCCCACCACAGGTGGTAGATGGGTGAAAATCAGCTCCTACAAGCCTGGGGAAGGAGATTCAAAAGGAAGGTGTTTCTTTGCATTGTGCAGTGTGCATAGCTGGTCTGTTCCACTCGCACGACACATCTAGATGAAACACCACAGCCCCAGGACACAAGGGGTTATTCATTTCCATGTAACCAGCATTCGGCTATGTGACTGCTACAACATGCCACCCCCTCTGGCTCTGGGCAGAGCAGCAAGGGATCGGCCATGGATCATAGACTCATAGAATCATTTAGGTTGGAAAAGACCTTTAAGATCATCAAATCCAACTGTTAATATAACACTGCCATCCCATCATCCATACGTTTGTCGGAGCCACGGCTGTGGTGTTCATTCCTGGCTTACAGCTCTGAAGCAGTGGAATTTGTTATATTCCGATAGGAGATCAATATGTAATTTAATTAAGATGGATGGTTTCAGGTTCTCCGTGCCTGCATCAGGAGCTGCTGAGACACCTGCTCTCCATGCACATCTGCTTGCGAGTGCCGTACCAGGAGCTCACTCCTGCTCTCTGCCCCGTTTGGTCATACTGCTGCATTTACAGTATATTACAATGAGGATTTTTTTTTAAGAATTCAAGAGGCCCACGGCTGTGCATGCTTCATATGTTCACTTAATTACTGCTTTCCTTCTTTATTCTTCTCAATTAACCAAGAAGGTCTTGTCTAATGGGCCGAGCAAGAACGAGGCAAGAGTGAACAGCAGTTCCCATTAAGGGTCTCCAAACTGCAGCCAGGAGCTAGGAGTTGTAACTCCCGTGTGTTCACAGCAGTTCGACGTTGTGGGATGATGACTTTGAAGGCTGAAATTAAGCTACTTCCACACACCCGCAAGAGCACCCCGCTTTGTTTGCCCATCTGGTACAGGCTGAAGCTTCAGATTCACCCTGATGTGGATGTGTTCTCCCACAGCTATAGCCTCCCCATCGCACCTGAACCAAAAGACGTGCCCAAATCTCTGTTGGGTTGAAGATCGGCTGAGTGCCAAGTCGATAAGAGGCTGATGCCAAGGACAGTGCTACACACTGCCTTTGATCTCTGCATGTAGAAGAATAAAGCGAGAGACCTGACTGTTCCCTAAAGCAGCAGCTGCACCAGTTACCCCCAGTTCCCTCTGGTTTCCTGGGTGTGTGGGTTCGCTCCATCCCTGCGATGCACTGAGTGCCCACAGTCGCTACTGCAGCTCACCCTCCCTGCCAGCAGGCCAGCTGCAGGCAGCCCAGTGCCTGCTGTGCCATATATTGGTGGCCAAAATCGTCCCTGGAGGGAGGCTGGCCGGGTGCCGTGTCCACAGCTCTTGGGGTGGGTGCAGCAGCTCTGGGGTTCGTACCAGGCACGCCTCACATGCCACCTTGTCCTCCTAGAAGGGCCAAAGAGCGAGATTTTAGGCATTATCTGCAAATGCCAGATTAGTGTACTGGTTACTGTACTCCCCAAACCCCTCCCGTTCACATAAAACATCTTCAAGCAGCCTGACGCCTTACCTGATTTCCTTTGACAGGGAAAACAGGGAAAGAAAAATCCCAAGTGCATTCCTCAGGATGCACAAGAGGTACAGCAAAGTCTTGGATGGTTTTATTTTCCCTCACGTGCACAGAATAAACGAGCATCTAATCACTGACGGAGGCTGGTTCTCACTGCATGGCTGGAATCCCTTAAAAAAAACAATCAGTAAAACTGAATTTTGCAATACTAATGGGTAAGATTTTCATCAGTTTCCAAAGTTTTCCTGTAAGAAAACTGCACTTTTATCTACAAACTACACTTGAGAGAGAGAGATTAAACCACTGAGAACTACTAAGTGTACAAGAGCATTAGCATGGATCCATGGGCCAAATCAACAGCCTGTCTGATCTCAGGGAAAAAATTACTTCATGCAGCTCCTCCGATTCACACCGGATGAGCTCATCTCTTACAAGAGAGATTAGAGAGAGCTCATCCTGCATCTCTCTACAGCACAAAGATAAACAGCCCTGCGGTTTTCTGGTAACCAGTGTTGCACCATAATAAATTGTGCTTGAAATCCAGCCCCTGCACCACAGAAAGAGGGGCTGCTGCAAGATTTCCCTTTTGCGAATTGATTTCCTTCCTGGGGTGGGGGGAAAGCCATTAAAATGCTACTGTAGGTGAGAATGTATGCCAGGTGACTTGGAACAAGATTCTGGTCTGCTAGAGCCAGTTTAGCCCTGTTCTACCTCCTGCTTTGCTGAACCGCGAGTGGGCTTCGCTGTACTGGGGCAGGCAGGTCCAAGCTGGGGTCCCACGGGCGCTGCGGAGCACCGACCACCCAGCACCTTCAGCACCAGCAGCATTTTGGGGAGGCCACACTTCCCCTGCAGAAGACTGAGTATCTTAAGCAAGCTACCCGCCCATGTAAGCGTTTTACAATGCTGGCGGCCCACAGCCTGCTTAGTAAGTGCTACTTATTTTCTGAGGAAACCTCAAAGGTGGTTTTGGTCTCAGATGGTCTTTCATTTAAATGAAAGCTAATAACTAGAACAAAATGCCAGTGGCCAACGGATCACTGAAATGGCATCTTCAAGAGACCTTGCGGAGAAAAGAGAACCTGTGCAGGGGACCAGGGCTCTACAGTGATTGGGGTGCCCCCAAATTGGACCAAAAGAAGCAACACCATGGAGTCAGCACCACCGGAGTTGCCCCTGGGCTGCAGCCACTCCCGTGGGCTCGGGCTTTCATGCCAGACCGGAGCAGCACAGAGCTGCCTGACAGCCGAGGCCCACTATGCGATTAGTTCCAGTTGCTTGGTTTTGCAGGGCTCAGGGTACCGTCCCAGCAACCAACTCAAAATTAAGTAACTGCGCTGGCATCTCCCATGCTTTCTGCATGGAGAGAGGTGGAACTAGGTGCTTTGGTCCCTGGTTGGAGGTAGAGTAACAGGATACCTACTGCAGCCCCCCTCCCAAACCCTCTCTTATCCTCACTGATGTGTGCAACATACGGCATCCTGGGAGACCAGCATCCCTTGTGGCAAAGCTGCAAAGCCACCAAGGTCAGGACTTGCGTGAAAATGGTACCTTCAGCAAGTTCATGCACAGCTGGGGGGTTAGGAATTTGGTTTGCTTTTGTTTTTAAGCCCAGGGGGCTGCTTGAGTTTCCATGTGGATATCCATCCACAGAAAGAGGGAGCATCTCACGCAGCTCATGTGCACCTCCTTGTGTTCCCAGATCTAGATCACTTGCCTTTTGCACTTTAATTCACATGCTTTTATACAGCACACAACATAAATTTGGCAGGCTTTTTTTTTTTTCCTTTTAATGTCATCGATCACTATTAGTGCCCGAGTGAATTGTTAGGCTTTATCCCAGTGTCCTTGAGTCGAATGATAAACGCCACAGCAGAATGAAGATACGGGAGATGACCTACTGCAAACAGAAAGACAGCGTGACCTTGAAAAATCTATTACTGCCCAAGGTGAAGAGAGGCGCAACCAGTGGTTACAGAAACCGAAACTCCTACGCTGCCTTCCCAGGTCATGGTGAAAAAGACTTGGTACAGCCAGAGCATCTGCACTAAAATCGGTATCAGAATCATCTTGTTGATAGCTTTGGGGTTGAACATTGATATGAAGCATTACCACATCAAAGAGTAAGGAAACTATTTGCCATTACACTGGGACCCTGAAAACTAAGGAGGGGACATTTAAGTCAGCATCAACCTACAGCAGAAAGATGTGAGGAAGAGTCACTGAAAGTATCCAGGGAGAATTGCTTCTAAAGGGCATTTCCAAAGATCACCTAAAATCCGCAAGGCTCGCACTATGGTAACACACCTTGTCATTCCTTGGAAAGCTCAGGACCTTGTTGTGATCACAGCTACGTTTTTGATCCCTTGGAGAGAGTTTTTTGTTGAGACCACAGACCCTGGGCAGGAGGCACAGCACGTGGCCAGATTTGCTGGCCTTGCTCTAGCTCCCCGCAGCGCCAGCGTGGGTGCGCCTGTGTGGGAACAGCAGGTCCCCAGGCAGCTCGGGATGGGGTCGGGTGGGTGCAGAGAAGTTTACTGGCTTGGACTTTCTGCTGTCAGAGGCATCACATTGGTGTGGGAACAGCCATGCAAGGGGAACCAGCCGGCAGGCTGAAAAGCGCAACAGTCTCTGGTCTAAAGCCCACAGTGGTGTATCTTTCCCTGAAATTTTATACCACTTCTATGCACAAATATAAAGATGCAGGACAGGAGAAGACAAGATATTATTTCAAAATCTCAATGTGAAAATCCACGTGTCCCCTTAGGGCATAAACCAGCCACTTCAAGCAGCTGTAGATGCTTTTTAGGAGCAGGCTGCCTAGCTAGCCACCGCTGCCAAGGTTCCTGCCTCCCCCACTGCATGGTCCAGGGTGGAGATGGGACCAGACCGCCAGCGTGATCTGCTACAGCCCTCCCTGCTCAGGCTAAATGTCTGCCATTTGCCGTGGCACAGTGGGGCTCACTGCCAGCACCCACATCGACCCACACAGGAACAGTAGTCTCCTTCTTGGGAAAAAAGGAAAAAAAAAAAAAAAAGAAAAAGAAAAAAGACCAAATTGCAGAAGCCCCCTGTGCAAGTGCAGCGCCCTGACAAGCAATGACTGTGCAGTACGCAGCAGGAGCAGGTGGATCAGCAGGGGAACCGTTCTCATAAGCACAGGCTATTTACTCTCAGCTTTTCCCACGGCTCACGTTGTTTAGCACAGCTGTTTTCAGGTTTCCAACCATCCCTACAAGGACAGAATGATAACATCCGTATGGAAACTGCCATGAGCATCCAGCAGCTCAACCCAGGTGCCAAGGCACCTTTTTCCATGAAAGCGAAAAAAGCAAATACATTTTCCCACCTCTAGAAAAGTGCTACTCCCTCCAGCTGCTGGAGCAAACACAATCTGCCATCTACTTCACAGTATCGTTTCCTTTAGCTACAGCCACTGCTGCTGGTCTGGGCGGCAGGGGACACCATGTCAGGAGGGTAAGTCCCAGCTGCCAACTGGGAACGATCAGAAATTGCCACTTCCCTCTTCAACAGCAGAGGCTGCTCCCTCTCAACTTGGCTGGCGAAGCAGCACATGCCATTAATGTCTCTGCCAGCCCTGCCAAACCGAGTTAGACTGGCTTTTAAGGAGGAGGCTCTTTTTTGCTTTAAACCTTAGTCATAACGAGAACTGGATTTAGGAGAAAATACACACACAGGAATGTATCTGCCCCTGTCCCACCCCATGCAAAGGATAAAAAGCATTGCTGATAGCTAAAGACACACACACACAAAATGTAGCAATGCAAGGTGCTCCCCTGTGTATATGAACACTGTGGACACCCAGCAGGAGTAAGGAAAGGAAAGGCTGCAAGGCTGGGAGAGGAACAAGAACATCCGAGATACGACTGCAAACAAGGCCTTTTAAGCAAACGGGCAACATCAAAAGCCACGTTCTACCTGTGAGGGTCACAGCCAACTCAGAGAGGTGACAGCACCTCTCCCTCTGTCTTTTAAGGCTTTAGGCTCCTACGGCCACTTGTTCTCCTTGTTCCCAGGTCAGCAAGTGCAAAGCGTGCAACGCATGACCTCATGCTACTTTGGATGCAAAGCAGCAACTGCTCTCCCTTGATTTTTCAAATAAATCTGTCACACTGCAGAGTAGTAAGGCCAATTGTCACACGGTTTTGTAGCCACATAAATCTCCCAGCCTATGTCCTGGTCATATACTTGAAACTCATTAAATGCCATGAAAATCCATTTAAACTGTCATCCTATCCTGGCACCAAATCAGATCAAACTGCTCACACAGTCCTAGACCTCAGCTGAGCTGCAAAGGCAGCATCCCCTCCAGCAGAGCAACGAGCACTCTCACAGGCTTCCCTAAATCTGGAAAAATTGGACCGCGAGCACTCCCAGTCGCTTACAGAGTGGTTATGAACCCAGAACTGCTACATCCACTAAGAGCTAGTGCAAAGTCATTATATTCAGCAAAGCCCAGGCCAGTAACAGGTCTGCTTCTCATGAGCAGGTATCCCACAGTCAGTCAGAGGCTTGAATCTCTCCTCAAACCAGCATCTCGGTCATGTTCCCACCGTTTCCAATTCCAAAGCTACCTCAGTTCCAGTGGGGTAGAGAGATACAGAGCTGCTATCAACTGCGTTAGTATTTGAGATGAACTTTACAGCTGCAAGGAGGAACAGGCAGAGCCAAGTCCCAGCGCTGGCAGGCTGCTCTCCCTGGATTTGTGAGCTGGATTCCCAAGTCCTCCAACCCTAAACTGGAGCCTGCTGACCTCCAAGCACCTCACCTACTTTTGACCACGAGCCAAGAGGTAAACCCAGAATCATCTCACCAGGCTGGCTACCAGGTGCTCCTGCAGACAAATAGGTTGCTCGAACTCCTAAGAGGTGGGTGGTAAAGCAATCAAAGGCAAAGAATTCCTTCAGTGTTTGATCACGTCTGCTTTTCTCTTTTACCCCACCCTAATGCAGTTTTCTTCATAAAGAGCCTTCCAGATGAACAGTAACAGCACAGACTAAAAAGACCACACCTGCAGTAAGCATTCAGCACCAAGTTTTCTCTACTGAATGAGAAAAGAGAAACTTTGCATCTTTATTCAAGGTGACAGTAAGTGGCCTCACCGCTCCTCAATAGCTACATTATTTTGTTCTGAAGCTTTGATAAACTTTGCGTCCTCGGCACAGCTCTGAAATAACCAGACGAGTTCTGGAATTGCTCCTGTCTCACAGGTACATTTCTGAACGAAAAGCTAAATTGGACCTGGCAAAAATAGCCACCCTCCTGCTCACATGAAATCACACTACCTGTAACCCAGTTTGCAAGCAGCACTGACATACGGAGACCAAACTCTGCCTGATTCTCTCTTGCCTATATCCAGCAGCGGCAGCAGCACGCTTGGTGGGGGGGCAAGTGCAGCGTAGAGGAGAAAATAGTTGAAGAGTCTTCAAATACCATTAACTTGCACCTTTCTTCCCTGTGAGTGTTGAAGGGCCTGAGAAAAACTGAATCCTTTCTGTTGTAGATGCAGAACTACTCTGAGGCACAGAGAAGGTGCTGCCCCAGAGCTGGTCCAGTCGGGGTACCCCATTGCTCCCGAGTAACACACGCGAGTACTGAGAGGCAAATTGGGTTACGCAGGAGCCGCTCTATCAGCCTCCAACTGCAACACAAAAAACCAAAAGCAGCTTTTCCTCAGCACACTGCGGACATGCCGTACTGATGCGCCACATCCAGAGCGGAAAGAGTGGACACTTAAATAATAAAAGCAAGAGGCACGGAATGAAACTAGGAATGGGGTTCAAAGCAAAGAAGTGGTCCCACCTGCAGGCAGCAGCTCAGTGAGGAACTCCTTGGCTAAGAGCGCTGTCAAGCCCGAAAGTTCACACAGAGTCAAGAGGAAAACAGTGACTTTTCCTGGAAGAGAAAGCTGCCGATGGTTTTATGCCTCTCCTGATGGTTAGGGGCAGGAGACCAAGCGAGGGGCATCTTTGATCACACCACAGGTATTGGCATACATAGGAAGAGGCTGTAAGTACCAGCTGTTCCAGGCCCTTAGAAAAACTGTTTCTAGCAACAGTTAAAGCAGCTTGAGCCAATACAAGTTGTGTGTTACTGCAGTATTTCAGCCTCTAAATTGATTCTCATTGCCTATTTTATGTACAGTTCTGTATTTTTGATAGCTTGTGCTTGAACCAATTGAATTTGCAAAAACAGCTATATTTTTCATTACTTTATGCAACAGATTTTTCCACTCGCACACCTTTTCCAGACACAGCTACTGAATACACACATCAACTGTGCTGTTTGTAAATGCAAGTCTATTTTTGTCTTTCTAAGTAGAACGCATTCTAAATTAAAGACCAAAAAGGTGTTGGGCAGAACCCAAACCCCTCAAGCCTGTATTTCTTTCTGTTGAGAAGTACATCTAGCATGTCCAAGTTCTAGTCTAACTACTAACAGCAAGTTGAACACCACACCTCTTTCATGCCTATTAGCTGGAACGTTTAACAGCAGACCACTGCAGCATGTTAATCCCTGACGCAGAGCTATAGCACAGCTTTAACAGCAGCACTGCCGTCCCCAGCACACACCCACTGATGCAATCTCTGCACACAGCAAGAGTTTGCATGGCAACTTCAGGGTGATTCTATTCCTATAATCTCATGCGATAAACACCTTTTCCCATTAATCTTTCAGCACTGACAGTTTTAAATATAGGTGAAGCGTTCTAGAGCTACAATTTAACATGGTAAATTTCAAGGAGAATATAAACTTGTATCTGCATGTCTCAGTGCGAGAAGTACAGTAGATAAAAAAAAAATCAATGTGTTCTTTCTTCGTAGACAGACCTCACAAATCACCACCAACTCAGAAGTTCCAGTTAAACTGTAACTTCACAGTTAAAGTGAACACAGTAACTTCACTGTAACTTACAGTTAAACTGTAACTTCACCCCCATCTCTGCTTACCTTACAAAACCCCCAAAAAAATGCAATTTACCACTGCTCAGGCATGAAGAGCAGGCCCGTAGTATACTTCACTCGAGCATTACCATCCACACAGCAAACAAAAAAATCTGCCCCCCCCCAAGCACCGCGCAGGTACACATGCAAAAATTTCATTCAAATCACTTAGATTAGATGTTTTCCTCTAATGGAGCACTAATATAGCGTTACTAAAACTTCGCTGAATTAGTTAAAATGTAATCGCATCATATAAAAAAGAATCATGGCACAGGACAAAGATTTTATGCATGCGCTGCTGCTTTCCAAGGCTGTAGCAGTTGTATGCCATCTGAGTTGTTATACTTTCTAGCACACTTTTCTGGTAAAATATTACGCATTTTGCTTGTACAGTCAATAATTCTTTCACTATTGGAAAAGCATTTTATTGAAAACTAAAAGGACACAATGACCACAACTGAAGTGGGAACCTGGCACAGAACGTGCTCAGAATCTTTTACAAAATAATTACAATTCAAGAAAAAAAAGCCTACGTAAATCAGTACAAGTTTCATAAAGTATAAAACCTACAAGACAAGAAAATGATAGTTCTTGCAATGTGAAACACACTTCAAGAGCTGTATCCTGTTCTCACACCTTTCATGATGTAACTTTTGTTCGGGAAATTATTTCATTCACAAAACCATTGTTCTTTGCCAACACATTGTTTCTCAGCTGTTTCAGCTTCATTTTGATGTCGTCTTCTGACATATCTGTCAGGGGCAACGCTTTCACTTGACAAAGAAAATCCTGAATTATCTTTTCACCTTCCTGAAATGGAGGGAGGAGAAGGAAAAGAAAACAGAAAGGATGTTTAGATTGCAAGCAGGATCCTTCCAAATTCTGCCAAAGATATAAAGTATTATTCAGCAGCACAAACTTTTTGCAAGCAAAAACCACCGCTATTTTTTGCACTTGCTGTCATGTTCTCAACACCAGAATGATCCAGTTATACTGGTATCAGGAGTTCTTTCCCCTTTCAATCCACAAGCAAAAAGCATCAGCTGATCAGCAGAAATACAGTATTTAACACTGAGAGCTCTCCTATATGTGTTCCACCTTTAATTCCAGTGTGCAACCACATTAGGTGACGATTGCTACCAATAATGGCATCCGAATGGCCACATTACCCAAACTAGTTACTTTTTGGAGGAATTGTAAATCAAAACCAGTGTTTCAATATGCAAAACGAAAGAACAAATTGTAACCAAGCAACTGGAGAGTGGCCGTCACCAAGGAGAACAGATGATAATTAAGCTTTATGCATATGCTTTTACATAAACAGGCAAAGTGGAACTTCTAAACAATCTGAATTGAATAGCAAGAACAAACATTTCAATGAACAGTATTCAGGATCCCTGTATTAGAAACAATTTGCCCAGAATACAGAGTTTTGCCTAGTCCTCTGCATTTTGCATTGTAGAACCCTACTGCAAAGTTTTCTTAGATTTGTTTTATCATTTAGAACTAATGCAGTGTGTTTTCAGTGCAGAAGTCTCCAAAGGACTTGGAAATGTAATAGCACGTTTTTCCCTCTAAACATGGTGTTAACGAAGGCAGACAAATTGCCTGTGTGAGACATCTAAAGCTATGCCATTCTATTGCCTAGAGATTTTATGAAATATTATGTATTACTGAAATATCCAAGAATAAAACATGATGCTGTATTTGCCAGAAGTGTTTGCCACATCAATTTAATTTACAGCAACTTAAGACCACACAGCCAGATACAACTAACCTGAAAAATACTTCACCATGATACTTATCAAGCTGGCAAAGGAAAGGTAATAGTGGAGCAACTGAGGTAGTTGGAGGGGGAACCTCCTGGCACTGAAAGGTGGGACAAACCATAGATCATTCATCCACAACATCAGATCCACTTACTGAGCCAGGAACAAATGCAGTTGTAGTGGGTTAACCCTGGCTGCGTGCCAGGGGCCCACCAAAGCCGCTCTAAACTGAAAATAAGGAACAGGTAACAGCCTCTGCCTAGAGCAAAGGCTTTTTAAAGGTAGAAAGTGCTTTGGATATGGACTAACACTTTGCTGTGGTTTAACACCAGCCAGCAACTAAGCACCACAGAGCCACTCGCTCACCTTCCCTAGTGGGATGGGGGAGAGAATTGGGGAAAAAAAGTGAAGCCCGTGGGTTGAAATAAAGACAGTTTAATAGAACAGCAGCAGAAGAAATAATAGTAATAACAACAACAACAACAACAAGTGATGCAAAAATGCAATTGCTCACCACCTGCTGACCAATGCCCAGCCCATCCCCAAGCAGTGATTGCTGTTCTCTGGCCAACTCCCCCCAGTTTATATGCTGAGCATGATACCATATGGTATGCCATACCCCTTTGGCCAGTGAGGGTCAGCTGTCCTGGCTGTGCCCCCTCCCAGCTTCTTGTGCACCTGAAAAGTCCTTGACTAGAGTAAACACTACTTAGCAACAACTAAACCATCAGTGCATTATCAATGTTATTCTCGTACTAAATCCAAAACAGCACTATGCCAGCTACTAGGAAGAAAATTAACTCTATCCCAGCTGAAACCAGGACACACTTCAAGGCTTCTGTACACTTGAGTGTTACCAAGATTGCCACTGATGTATAGGAGGAGATAAATGAGTTGCAAGACAGTGAAGTTTCAAGCCAACTGCTGGGACGCAGAACTAAGATCTGTAAGCAGATTTATATGCATGCAGCAAGGAGGACCCAACTATTGGCAAAAACCAATGCAAGTCATAAGGTAGCACGTGGATTTCCTAGGAGGCTGCGGAGTCACCATAAGGACTCTTAATCCAGCAACAAGATGACAGGCTATTCTGAAAAAGCTTCCTGCAAGCCATTGTTTTCCTTTACACTACCTGCTAATGAAGCTTCTTTTAAGAGAAAGTGAAGGAAGAAGAGAAAAACCAGTTCACTCAAATGGCTTTACACAACTGTATTATGCAATGTAGACATGATCAGGTCTATGCTGAGATGTGGGTTTCCTCAACTTGTGCTTGAAGCCTGTGCAAAGCCTAGAGCATTTTACTTCTCAGTTGAGTAGAGAGAACCAAGCTCAAGTTCTCACAGGTGAAATGGGAAGAACTTTATTACATCAGTAAATCAGACATTCCAGGTCCAAATTGCCACATCCTTCAATACAATCAGCTTGCGAGACACATTAGTACTGATGGGGCATGAAAGGGCACAAAGGAGAGAGCTGCGTACTCAGCTTAGTTCTCTGATGTGAACCCATGTGAACATGTTCATGTTGAGGTTCAAGAAATCAGCACTAATGAGCTCTCAAGTAAGGGGGAGCAAAACCAGGTGCAACCCACCTGCGGAGCCAAGAATAATCTAAACAACAATTAAAACAAAAGCTGTAACTTAAGTCCCAAGAAACACTGCATACAAACAAAGTAGCCAACAGAAGTGATGAACACAAAGCTCTGGCTTGGTTCATGGCATAAAGAAAACCCCACAGGGCAGCTAGAGACATGGTCCCTTCTGTGACTCCAGTTGTATGCCAATCATACTAACTGCTGATCATTATTCTTTAAGAAAAAAAAAACAAAACAGTTTCATTCTCATGATTACGTTTTTAGACAAAATTCTCGCCTATGTTAACTTGAAATTAATCTAAACAAAAACCCACTATCCTTGAACATCTCAATTCCTAATGAACTTCATAGCTAAAACATTTTGTTACAGAAAAATGATATTATAATTATCCTCAACGTTTGGGGGCATCTGAATTCATAAACTATTTTGCTTGGGCTATTCCAGCTAAACAAATTAAAAAGAAAAAAAAATCCTGATAGCAAACCTCTCTTTCTCCATAGAATTTCTTGGCTGGTGGTTCTCCTTCAGATTCCTTGGACTTGCCAATGTTTTGAAACTCCTCCAGCTCCAATGCTTTCTCTCTTGCACTTTCTATCACATGTTTCGGGAAAGCCGCCAACTCTGCTACATGTATTCCAAAACTCTGGTCACAAACACCTGGATGCAGAGAAGAAAAAACAAAAAACAAAACAGTAAAGAATTCTGAAGACATAATATAGCTACACAGAGATTATATGAATAAGCTTGTAACAGTTCTTTGTTCTGAAGAATTAAGTGTTTGATGCTGTCTGGTTCTCCCAACATTTTCTGATTTACCTTTTGGACTATGCACAATAAACACAGACTAAAGGATATCCTCATATTTAATTAAGCTCTCTTAGAGCAGTGATTGCAGAGCTTCAGGAAGAAAGGGAAAACTCTTCAGGCAGAAAGAATTTCCCTCTAGCACTTGAATGAAATTGAATAATGTTTTTTATTAAAGTACTTCAGCACAGCCTGTAGAATATAGTAATTCGCATTTTTTAAATATATATCTCTCACATTTTTTCTATGTTTATATGTATATGTACATATATATATTTTTAAAAAATATTAAAAATTTGCATTCTCAATCCTCCTTCTCCTTTGCATCAGTACCATGTAACTCCTCAGTCTCCAGGAGTCATCTTTAATTATATCAAAACCTTTCAACTTTAACTTTACACATACATGTTTATAACATTGGGTTGAAAAAGAAAAAACTTATGTGAAAGACATCCAATTTGAGACCAGGTATTTTAAGATTAAGATTTCATAAAGTTGTATGCATGCCATCTAACAGAGGCTTAAGTAGATAGATCCAAACTACTGTGCCTCTATGCTCAATAGCATAGGAAATGGATCGAATGAGAAGACACTGCATGTACAAAAAAAATATCTGTATGACTAAAAATGGCAAAACTGATTTTAGAAAAATATGAAACCAGGCTTCTAGAGTTTTCACCAGGACCAAAATGGGTGAGTTAATACAGGTTAAAAAAAAAAAAAGGGGATGGGGGCATAGAAAGAATTCACCCAACTCTCTGGGGAACATAAGGGGGTTTTATCATAAGAGTTGCTATTCCAAAGGATTTAGAAGGTAGAATGTTAAGACCTAGCGTATATTACTTCCCTCCCCAAACTAGAGTACTAAAATAAGGCACCTAAATAAAGATGGCTTCTTTGAAGATACTGTAGACTGCCAGCTCTCGCTGCATTGAAAACACTCGTAGTTTCAGTGTACGCTTGCAGCAATTTATGACTATACTTGTCTTCAGTTCCCATGCCATGCTAAGTCATATTTTAAGCATTGATTTGAGCAAGACATTCAGAGGGCTCTGAACCTTCACTTGGTGGGAGGAACTCAACATGTGCTGGAGAAGATGGCAAATGACGAAAGAACCACAGACTATGCCTCTCCACTGGAACAGACTGGGTACCGGGGCCACAGCCCTTTGGTACCCAGAATACTCAGAAGCAAAGCCTGGGCATTGCATAGGAAAAGTGCATGGAGAGAGAGAGGCAACAGAGGCCGTTTCCAAAGGATAAAGATCTCAAAAGACAAGGACACAGAGTTAAAAGAACAAGATTCTGGCAGCCAGAGATATTCTAACCTGCTTTAAGTAGACTCTGAGTAAAGCCAGAGGAGAACAGTACTCCTGGTCATGCTTTGATTCCCCGTGTTCAGAGCAGTCTCCTAGCTTTACAAAAAAGTACCCGAAACCTAATTGCAAGACTATAGCCATAGGGGGATACAAAATTAGATGTGGTTATACAAGTAATCAAAGGGCAAGAAATGAAGTAATTTCATGGATTTAAAACCAAAAGATATGAGTACGAAATAGCCAATTAGCAATGTCATAGGAGTAAAACGAGCATGGTACCACTTGAGTGAGGCTCAGATCAGGATATAATAAAAACACATTTACCAATTATCCAAAGACACTTAGTTGTGTGGTGATAGCCTGTGAAGATCATAAAAATTCTTTAAAAGTATAACAGTAAAATGTAATAATTGGATAGAATATTAGATTCATTTCAGAATATATGCCAAACAGAATGAACTGAAAAGTCCTAAATTGGCTAAAGAATTTAGGAAATATTGGAGAGAGTCCTAGGATAACAAATACTGAATATGCACTGATCATGAAAAGCAGAGTTCCGAGGATGAACCAGGCAAGTGAAAGCAAGTACCTGGGATTGTGTCAACATTACAAAACAGCTTTTAAAATGAGGAATGAAGTTCAGCAATTGTACCTGTAAGATTAAAATCCTAAACTAAAAAGATGTAAGTAAACATCAGTCTCCAGGACTTGAGATAGGAGATAAAGACTAGCTCCTTAGCCTTAACAAGGATGGATGATACTTCATAATTGTTTTAGTAAAGATAATAGCCTAACTGCTCAAATAGTTATTCCTTATTTGAGACAAAACCACTCCATGATGTCAGTTGTTGATCAGATCCAGTATAGCCCCAGTGTTCTAATAGCAACCATGTTCTATCCAAGTGTCATCTAACTAATTCCTTCATTGTGGAACTCGGAAAAGGAAAATTAAGAGGTACTTTTAAGTGAAAACATAGCACAGTACTCTGCGCACATTTTAAATCAAAATCTCAGTCCAGAGATTGGCAATCTGACTGGAAAGCTCTTATGGGAACAACAAAATCATTGTAGAGTTTACAGCTAAACTGGAATGCCATAAACGACCACACCTTGCAAGCCACAGTTACACAGCCCTGCTTTATTTAGCATAAATACAGGCTCCTGCTGAGGGGAGCAAGAACAAATGACTGGGGATAGAGAGAAGCAGGAGGAACCGCTTATTGCAGTTAACAGATTAAATTTATGCCCAATTTAAAATTGTCTAATTTAATACCAAAAGGAATAATTGGATCCACTAAAGGATTTTAATAAAAAACATCTGACCTATTTTACACTAACAGGCTATTTGTTGTTTTACTATGATGCCATTTGCTAAAAAACAAACTTATGATTTTTCCTATATCAAACTGCTGCATAAATTGGGCAACATCTTTCTTCAATGACTAAGCCTTATTACAATGAAACAGACATTATTAAAACCTGTCAGCACATAAAAATTGCACTCATTTCTTATAAAAGGACAGTTTAAGGAACATGAAGTCTTTCTATCAGCAGGTTAAAATGGCTGATTTAGGAAAAGAGAAAATAACCTTTTGGAACCCTCCTCTCTGCTCTTTAAAAAGCAAAAAGGGACCAACCTCAAAAGCATTGACTTGAGTGGCAGAAATAACCTAGAAGTCCTAACAAATAATCATCAACAAAATCACCAACTGTATTCACGCTGGGACAGAGCTCCTGCCATACACACTCTCTATGGTCAGAGAAGACCATGTCTATTATAAATCCTAAGCCTGGAGTATGACATGAAATGGCTTTTATGTTTTTTTCCATTAAGATTTCTTCCTCTCAGGGCAAAATAAAGTTTATCCCGTTCACCATTTACAGAGTCTTACCTTCCTTGACACGATAAAGCATTGTCAGTGTGTCATCACTGGTCAGAGCAGTAACATGTAGGTTATTTACCGTTGGCACTTGGTCAGCAAGAGCTGTTAGTTCATGAAAATGTGTAGCAAACATACAGAAAGCATGGATTTTGCTAGCAATGTATTCTGAAATAGCCCATGCTAAGCCAAAGCCATCATAGGTAGAAGTTCCTCTTCCCAGCTCATCAATGATTATCAGGGAGTTTTCAGATGCTGTCCTAAAAACACAAGAACATTTTATAACTTTTGAGAACACCACAAATTTTGGATATTGGAGTACCACAAGTTCTGTTGTAGAGGCATAGCATAAAAGAGGCAAAAGACTTTTCCTATTTACGTAACAACACATGAATAAAGTGTACACACAGTGTCACACAGATCATTCCAAATTAGTTTCTTCGTCCCATTTAGACTTTGGCCTCCTGGTAGCAGCTCTGTATGACCACTGAAATAAAGAGCAGGCTACTTCAAGAACTTACAAGCCTGCTAAAAAGGACTTGAGATCCTCCACTGAGATCCTACATAAAAGGAAATCTTAAACACATCTTCCTTAGAGCACCTCTTTTCCCATCAGCCCTAGCCAACAAAATCAAATAAGCACAGGACTTACCTGAGGATTGAAGCGGTTTCTAACATTTCAGCCATGAAAGTAGACACGCCTTTCAGTTGACTGTCTCCAGCTCCCACCCGAGCCAGGATACAATCCACAATGGTTATTTCTGCAGAGTCACACGGTACAAAACACCCAATTTGGGCCATAAGAATGATCACCCCTGTCTGTCGGATGTAGGTTGATTTTCCCCCCATGTTAGGGCCTAAAGAAGAAATTTTGCAAATGAATTAAAAAAAAAAAATATCTGTTATAATTCAGCAATTCTTTTAAAGGAGAACAGGCTCTAAATTAAAACAAAGAATGTTGAAACTTAGTACCCTCTTGCCAGAAATGAGTAGTGGACTTGTCTAACAGGTGCAACAAGTAGCTCCACTACTAATAAGGCTTGCTTGTATGTCTTACTGAATGCTGTTTTTTCAAAAGAAAGTGATCAGAGAGCATTAGGGGCCTTCTTAAGTTTGGGGACTTTTCAGAAGTATAAGTGTCATCTAAAACTAATAAGCTTTAAATTAAAAGTCATCGGTATTGCTGCTTAAGAATGAAAATCATTTGCTTTCACCTCAAACAACAACTACAATTTGCCTGTAAAAATGAAATAGCTTAGTTACAAACCGGGTACAAGCTAATGGGCGATTTAAATTACAATCTAAAGGGATTCTGAATCAGCAAAACTAGACATTAATAAGTTAATTTTAAATGAAGTAAAAATGAAATAAAAAGTATTTTCCAGAAAACTCATCATTAAAACCAATTTTACGCTTTTGCTAATCAGAAAAACAAGGGTGTTACCATGCATTTATTCAGATTTTTAGTTTTTCTTTTTGATTATGTTAGAGTGTTCATTAATCATTCTTTAATTTCAGATCTTTGCTACTCAGAATGTATGTCAAGGACATCTGGATGGAAATTAAAATTCAATTAAATGCATAAACACTAAAAATGTTTTCCTGTGTAGTAAAATTCTCTTAATTACACCAGAGAATATGGGAAAAAAAAGGGTACAGTCATTGAAACATTCTGCATTTAAAATCTACTTTAATACTAAACAAAGAAAACATTAACTAAGAGGCTGCTTAAAATTTTGCCTACGGAAGGTGCCTGTGTGGCTACGGTACAATTGATGCCTAGTGGAATTTTCCAAATCACTTAAGCAGGTTCAGGTTCTCCAGCTCCTGAGGTTGCCTGGCTTGTGGAGTTATGTTCACTAAGGCAAAGAATACATACATTAAGGAAGGACTACTGCTCTCTGCTGCTTCCCAAATGACTATTTCTAAATTAGTGATCACCTTCTCCAAACAGCGCACTTGTAACTCCAACCATAACAACCAAGCCCATGACTATTAGTTTGGAAGATGAGAAATATGTCTGTGTGCATAAACATGTAGAATATCCACTATCAAAGGAAACATTTCACAGGAACATTGTGGACACTTTCTTTTTTTTAATCAGTAAGGAACAATAGCTTACAAATACCCACCCTTCTTTTCCAGAGCTATACATACAGAAAGATGAGTAACTTCCTAGCTGTTCCCCCTTTGACGATTAGAGAAATTGCTTTGTCAAGAATTTTATTGGGTTGTTGGCTTGTTTGCTTGTTGTTGGTTTGGTTTTGAAAAGACATCATTATTGGAAATACTCGAGACATTTCAAACATAAATAACAAATGAAAAAGAGAACAGAAACATTTACCAGTAATAATGTGGAACATCTGCTTGCCCTTCTCAAATGTAACATCATTGGGGATGAAGGCCACCTCATCTTGCACTTCGATGCAAGGATGCCTGGCACCTTTCAGCACAATCCTTCCTTGTCCCTTTTCCAGAATGACAGGACGGACATATGGCACTGGTGCTCCATTTGACACGTGAGCAAAACTGACAATTGCATCTAATTGAGCTATCACATCATTCATCGTCTGTATTGGTTCTGCATAACCTGTTTTTTATTAGAGAGAGACACAAATTCAACACAGTTAGAAATTTCTTTTGTTCTTGCTGAAAAGATATCTTAAAGCCTATATTGAGCCCATAAAATTAATTCATCTGCATTAAAACTCGATTTTGTTCAAGATAGCAGTCACCTTCTGTGAGAGTCTAAGATGTATCCTAATGCTTTCATGCTTTGACTAGAAAGGGGGGCTTCTTTGGATAAGAAAAGGAAGAGGTGAGGCCACGCTGATTGTTTTGCCTTAACATTAGACAAGAAACATCTTATCTTAGTACGGGAAAAGGCAAATGCTCACAATGGCAAGATGACAGGGAATCCAGTAAGTTTCCTTCCTCATCAACACACTGCGTTTTGATGCTCATGCAAGCAAAGACAATAGACACAGCACTGACAATTCAGACACAGCAACCATTTATGTCTATGTGAATGATGGTGTGGAGAGGCCTGTAAGGTACAGTGCCTGTGATACCAGACAACTAGACTAGATGGCCCAGCATTCCCAGGACCAGTTTTTAAGTTTCGGTGTTTGGGGTTTTTTTTCACTGTAAGGGATGAGGGACAGGAGCCTACAGAAGTAAACCATCCAACACCTGCAATGGGATGCATGTGTCGGAAGAGGTGAGCAGTGACCTGCAGAAAGAGTCCTACCTGCACAAAGTATATTTACTATTCTAACATCACCTCTTGAACTGGCTAGGTATTAAGAGCACTAAGTCACTGCCATTCAAGAATTACACACATAATCCAGATTTTTTCATTAAATTGCCTCCACTTGGGGAAGAAAAATGTTTTTTAAATACACATACACACTTGCAAATCTATGACTGCACACCACAGAAGCTTTAAGCAGCAGCAAAAGACTTTATTAAACAGACTAGGTATTTATAGATGACATATTTGAAGCTAATCCTGCTATATAGCACCCAATTAGCTTTCCACATAAATATACAAACCTTAGTATGCTAAACACAAAAAAACCCACCACTTGAAAATTACCAAGATACAAAAAAAAAAACCCCATGTCTAAGAAGCAATATACCGGCAAACTCCTTATCATAACAACAGGTCAAAGCTTATGAAGATTTCCACCTTAACTTAATACATACTTAAATATATTAATATGTCAGCTTAAAAAGTGGTTTTTTTATCTTTAATACATTTACTCTTAGCTTAATATTCATAAGTGCTTTTCACTTTCCACTTCTCTCTTTCAAAGAACTAAGATTTGTTCTGCTGGAACTAGTGCATTTCGGAGAAGCAATGTTTACAGAATCCTCCAGGCCAAATTCCCCAATGTCTCTTCTCCTTTTGGTGAAGGACAGTAAACAATGTCGTGTAAGTAGGCAATCTTGGAGCAAAATATATGGAAATTAAGAAAATAGTAATTTCTTTATTGTACTATATAAACAATTACTAACTCGATCTTATATTGCATACCCACATTCTTTCTTCACCATCCTTCACAGACCTCAGGTCCCATTCCCTCAGTTCTCTGTTGTCCTTTACCTCTTCTGCTTTCTACCTAGTCTGCCATTTGAGTGGAGATGTCCAGAGTCAGGGAAGTAGGTGGAGGATTGATGTGGCCTTTATGGGCATATTTTTATTCCTTTTATGGGACTAGCATTTGCACACACCCTATCACTGCACATTTGTAGCAATGCCAGGAAAGGGTCTGACCACGGAAGACAATACATTTCAAATTTTCAATACCTGTCTAAAAGCCAAACTTTTTCACATTAATTCTTTGGGGAACGTTACGGTTCTTCTCTACAGAAGGACCGACAAAGTAACTGCAAGTCCTCCCAGCATTCCACACCGTGATACACATCAACACTGACATACTCACCTGAAGCAATGTTAATGATTTCCTTAACAATTGCATCCTGAGCCTCTTCATACTCTTCTCTGTTCTTTATATATTCATCATTGACGGAGCTCAGTTTGCTGTGAACAAAACCACAATATTTAGAAGCTGTGATGTTCTGTCTTCACTGCTACAACACCAAACTTCTGGCCTCATCATCTATGAGTCAATACCAGTTGTCCCCACCTGTTTTAACAGCAAGGATCAGCACAAGGACCACAAAGCAACCAATCTACAATTCATACACACCAGGATATCAGCAAGATTATGGGGACCCCGTGGACAAGAAGCTGAACACGAGCCAGCAATGTGCCCCTGAGGCAAAGACGACCAAGCCCATACTAGCTGCACTAGCAAGAGCGTAGCCAGCATGTCAAAGGAAGTGATTCTTCCCTTCTGTTCAGCACTCTTAAGACCACATCTGCAGTGCTGTCTCCAGTTTTGTCTTCCCAGTGTAAGAGCAACATTGAACCCAGAGCAGATGGTCACCACAAAGATCTGGAGCTGGAGCACATGGCATACAAGGACAGACTGAGAGAGATGCCTGCCCAGGCTGAGAGAAACGGAAGTCAGCCTGGAGAGGAGAGGCACCAGACTCTTCTTGGAGATGCACAGCAAAAGGATGAGATACTAAAAACCCAAGCTTCTGCAAGGAAAATTCTCATTAGATCCGATTAAGAAAGTTTTCACAAAGAGCAGTTCAGCACTGGAACTTGTGCCCCATCAGGTTTGAAGGATGCCTGGAAGATGGACACCTGGGCAAGGCCTTGAACTACTTCATCTAACTTTGAGATAGGATCTAATTTCCAAGGTGGCTCTGCTTTAGCGAGGCGTTAGACCAGTTAACCTCAAGAGATCGCTTTCAACCTAAGTTATTACCTGATTCTGCACATGCAACTTTCTACTTTGTTTGCTCTGTGTAAAAATAATGAAGTACAGAAAGAGAGACATCTGGTGACCGAGGTAGTCTTTGCTCCTAAAATGCTCTAGAAGAGCTAAAAATTCAACAAAAAGTATAGACTTTTTGCTTGGCTGACCTGTGACAGAACAGCTGTGACAAGGAGACACTAAACCAGCATCAGGCAATTAGCCTGAAGACTGACATTTTTAAATAGTTTAGTCTATAGAGCCGCAGAATCAAAGTCCAATACATAGGACCAGCAGAAATTACAACATGATTTGGAACAAAAAAAAAAAAGGTAATCACCAACAAAACTGCTGCACATCGTATCTGGTGATAAATATAAATAGCTCTTTTCCTACTGCAGCTTGTGAAAGTGTCTGCATAAACACTCACAGTGAATGCGATTATTCTACTAGCTGCAGCTAAAACAGAGAAATTAGCCCAAGTCAAAGGACCAAAAATAGCTAACAGTTGGCAAGCTAAAGGGGGAATGCAGCTTTTAATAGAAACTGTATGACGACGACTCCTCCCTCATGCCAGTCTTGCTCAACATCTCAATCTCTGAGCCAATTAAAAAGGTGAAAATTCAGCCATTCAAGATGTAGGGAAAACAGTTTATCAGTGTAATTATAAAGAAAGGAACAATTTTGTTTCCTTCACAACAGGCTTGAAAAACTACCAAGATGATCTCATACCTGTTAGTAAATTTCACACCATTCTTCTGTGTATCCACTATTCCATATTTTGAATTGTTACGGAGAACTTTTTCCTCCTTGCAAGTTATTCGAAAGTGATGTCCAAACTGTGAATTTGTCTCCAGTTTGATACTTTTGCCAGCTTCTAAACCTTTTAGATTAAAAGAAAAAAAAAAAAAAAGAAGTAAACCATTGTATTATCAAAAACCAAAAGGTATCCAGTATACCTGCTTTGGGTCTGTACCGGTATGAGAAATACCCAGACCTAACAGAAGTTTATTGATTCACTCTGCTTTTACTTTGATATGCTCTCAAACTGCAAATCAGGTTCACAATTGTATTACTACCTATTCTCCAGAAATGTGAAAAATGTTCACAGCACACTGCAAGAACATTTCTATACTGCTGCTGTAAGCGCAGCACCTGTAGTCTTGTGATCCTTTTACTAACACATAGTTCTGCTGGTGAGATTTCTCATTCCATCCCTACACAATCTTGTCGTTCCTCCTTTTCATCCAGATATCTTGTTTACACTAAAAAAAAAAATTGAAGACTAAAAAACATGCAAGCCCTTAAAGGTGTAACCTAAAATAACTATGGCGTTGCCAATTTTCCTTGCCATATTTGCATTAAAAATTGGGGATTTTTTTAAGTTGCTGTTTGAATGTCTGATTCATCAGCTGCACATATAATTTTTTGCATAGAATAATAAATTCTTTAAATGTCCCATTTGCTTACACATTGCATTTTGCAAAAAACTTCAGATGAAAACTAGTATGTCCTAAATGGACACTCAGGAGAATGCGGGGAAAAAAAAAAGTTTCAATGCATGTTCTCAAAGGATGTAAAATAGAGCTAGGCTTAGCCAAGAGTTAGATGAATTACAGTTCTACAAAATTAATTCTGCATTATCTTGCAACACATGATAATTTCTAAAAAAAAAAACCAAGTTAAAACCAAAAACCCTCATTTTTCAACAGATTGTACTGTGACAACTAAAGTCACCCCAAACTATTAATAAAATAATACAAATATTCCTTAACGCCTCTATACCAGTTTTCATCACTTGATCTCAAAACATTTTACAAAGGAGGTAAAGGAGGTAAGAATCAAAGGCAGTTTCATACCCTACCTAGCTCTTTGGCTGCACTCTTTAAAAAGGACTGCATTTTTTCTTCCAGTTCATTCATCTTCTCTCTTAATTCTGTCAAATTAGGATCAAAAGAAGCCTTGACAAGAAATTCATGATTCTCCACCTAGGGAAAAATAGCAAGAAAAAATCCATATGAACATAGGCATTAAAAAAAGAAAAATCACCTCCCTGATCATACACAGTGAAATGAATTTACTTAATCATTTATTCAATTTAATTTTTATATCATTTTGTAATACAATGCTGTTTGTGATAATTGGTGTCTGATTCAACTATAAAACAACTACATCTCAAACACTTGCTTTCTCAAATTATATACTTTATACAAGCAAAGTATACCAATTTAACAGACTCCTTTACTTTGAAATGGAGTCATCCGCACATTTATTTGCACACAAATAACTGAGCAGTAGGTAGGAAAAAAGGGAGATCAGAGGAAATGAAATTGCTACGTACATAATCTGTATGCTAGCCTGGACTTACACAGCTAATCAAGACAGAGTGTAAAAGGATGGGGCATTTCAAAACAAGTCGGTTTTGGAAACAGAAGTTTCTGAAACAGTAATTCCTGCCCAAAACATACTCAAGACGTTAGGGAAGGAGACTACAAAATATCACCAAAAATCCTACCCAATTTCAACCCAGTTATTTTGAGTTGAAAAGCATACAGATTTCCTTCCAAACTAAACAATTTCAGAGGCATGAATCAAGTAAGTTGTATTTCATCTTTTTCTTCTCTCTTCCCCATGCTTCCACTGCCAGGTGTGTGTTTCTGACAACCTTACAACCCTCAAATTTAATTCGTAAGCACAACTTGTAACTGCTAAATAAGAGAAACTCACCTTTTAATATACAAACTTTTATAGTCAACAAAATATTAGCACTGTTGTCCAAGATGGAAACTAAGAACTGGCTTTCATATTAGTAATATACTTAACCTAAGTTAAAAAAAAAAAAAAAAAAAAAAAAAAAACACCACTTTCATGAAGCTTCCCTTAGCTGGGAATTATCTGCAAAGTTATAGACAAAGCAGCTGCAAATATTTTGCAAAACACACTGAAACAAGATGGTGGTTTACAAACAATTTCACTTTTCACCCACAAGCATACGTTAGCAAGAGGACAAAGAAGAAGAGGAAAAGGAGGTTCACAATTCCTTTACTCCTTCCCAGACCATAAAAGCATCACTCCAGAAAGCGCTGAGCAACGGGAACTGTAACTGCAAGAACCACCACATACATCTTGAAGAAGCACTTCAAATCTGCAGTACATCAAAACAGTTGTAAAAGCCTTAGACTGAAGACTCCGAGGTTTTGCAGCAACTTGGAACAAAGACCTGGGAATGCAATCTGGAGATGAAAGCCATTCAAGCTTACACATTTTGAATTTGGAATGGGGGGAGCAAGTAAATTACCAGACATTATCAGACGAAGAAACTGCATAGCACGTTGTATATTCAAAGGATTGCTACTTTATTCTGAGAGCGATCTTCTCCCAACAGATAATTTCATCTTCCACAGAAGTTGCATCATGGAAAACTGAGCCATTGGTGCTTATTTTCTCTGTGCAATTACCAGCACTGCGAGGCATTACACTCAGTCTGCCACCTTGGTTCCAGTCATGTTGTGCACAAACACACTGCAGTGGCAAAGTTCTCCAGTTCTCCAGAGATGTAGACTCCAAAGAATAATGGATTACAAGATTTCAGAGGACCATCTTGAAACTTGGAGACGTTAAGAGGTATGAACAAATTTATTCCCTGTCACGCCCCTGTTGATAGGCCTGCTCCTCCCTTTCCCTTAATAATTCTGCTAAAAGAAGAGCAAGGAACATTTATGACAGAGCATACAGCAGAAAAGACCATTCCTGGGTTTGCAGGGCAGATCCTGGATCTGAAACAGAAAGGCTGGGATGCAAATGCCTCACATGCCTGCCCTTGTCACGACTGCCTTCAGGAGACAACCAAGGTTGACAGTCAAGTGAAAAGAGATTTTGTTTCACAGCTTCAAAGAATTATTTGAAGCTGGGAATAGACTGCAGAAATCCCATAACCTCAGGAGAAGGAAGGTAACGTTCCCAAGGACCCACAATGCTCCAGCAGCCCCAGCAGCGCACCCCAGTCTGGCTGTCGGTTCCAGCCTTCACTGAGGCTGCCATGTCAGAGAGGCTGACAAGAACCAATGCCATGCCCTGCATTTCTACTTTTGAGGGTCTCCTCACCACAGGGAAGCTTTCATTTCACTGCAAGCAAAAATCCATCCGTGGCTAGAGCTTATGAAGTGCAAAAAAAGCTATATTACTGCCTCACCCCCCGCTCAGTCCAGCAGTCATGGGGATGGAGTTAGCTTTCACATGCTTGTTGCTAACTCCATTGCAGCTCCAACAGACCTGTGACGACAAATGAACACAGAGGCTGCTAGTGTGCAAGAAATGAATCCTAAACTGCCGTGAAGTTTTGGGACAGGAGCTTTAAAGTCAAACTACTTCAGCTTCCATTTAGTCTGGTTTAGGGACTATAGCAGTTCCAGAACCGGCTCGCAGCAGACCAGGCGCTCCAGCCCCACAGCAAGTGCCCGGTGGCTTTTCCAGGCGTAGATACCAAGTCTTTAGGACATGTAGCAGCCTACATCCTGTTACCTCAGCCTGAAAATCTGAATTTAAAAATGTCTAAGATCCAGGTTTGAAGACAGCTTCTAGCATATTGCATTACCCACCCCAACTATTATAGGGCAACTCCTTCCTCATCCAGGCCTCATGTGGTAACCCCTTAGCAGGCGACACACAGAGCCGCTCCATCTGACCACACTCTCCAAGTGAAAGCTGAGTGTGATCGAGTGAATAGAAAACATTTTAAAATTAAATTAAAAGTTCAGCTAAACTGCTAAGGAAGTAAAATGATTATGGTTTACTAAAAATATTAAAAACTTGTCCTACTAATTAATATATAAAAACATCAGGCACCGACAACCATATCACCCTCTAACGTTCTTCTCAAGCTGTGCTGCTCCTACAGCAGTATCTCAGATATAATTAGGAAAGTCACTTGAAGCAAACTTTTGCTTTTCTCTTCCACAGCCCTCAGTGTGAACACGGCCAACAATCTGGCAGGACAAGCTTTAACAGGAATGTGGTATTTGAGTTCTCCGTCCTTTGTACCTAATGCATCTACCATCAGCTATGGTCCAGTAAGGCTACACCTCACCAGAAAAAATGGAAGGAAACTCCCTTCTCATCTACCCAAAAGAAGAATAAAAATACTCAATATCATCATGACATTTCATTGATATGTTGATTTCTGAAATGCACTTAAGTCTAAATTACAACTCAGTACTGCATTAAACACAGATGTTAAATATGCTTCAAAGATTAAGGAATGCAACAAATGTGCAATAGATTGGTCTGAACACTCTTGCCCCAACCTTCACTCTCTATATAACCTTTTACTGGCAAGAGTCATGCTAAGGATTATAATGAAAGTAAATCCCTTAACACAATACAGATAAGAAGTAGCTGGACATTCCCTTTTGTTTTACTAAACACGTTGCATTTTTTTAGTGTAAGTTTTTGCTCAGAGCGACTCTGAAATGAATGTTCGAAGTATAAAATATTTAATATGGTAAGTAGCAGACTAACGTCACAGCATTGACAACACTTTCATACCTGCATATGTTTCCTTAGATGAAACAAGACCCAAGTGAGTCACGTTTCCAAGAGGTGCTCAAATGAATGAGGTGACAGCAAATAATTTGCAGACTCTGGGACTATGTTGAGCTAGCTAGCTAATCTGAAAAACAAGTCCTTCTGTAAAGGGCTGTGCTCTTAATACTCAAACTGAAGTACTATGTACCAAAAGCACTAACAAACTTTGAAGTTGCCCTGACTTGAGGAGGAGGCTGGAGTAGAGGAGTTTTCGAAGGCCCCTTATGATTCTGTGAAAGACAGGAACGGAAGTGACAGTTTCTCAACTTTTATTGCAGCTAGGTGAATGAATAACCACATCCCACACTTTTTGAACTTAGATGTTTCTTTTTATATTAGAATGGATTATTGACATAATTTAGTTGCTATGACAACCTGTCCTTCAATCACACTCAGGATAGAGCTGGGTATTTTGTTTGAACTCCCTAAAAATCTAAGAGGAATTTCAAGTCAAAGTTCAAGTTTTAACATTCATACAGACAAGGTTTATTCTTCTGGTAAAACCAGCGTTGGCTTATTTATAGCCATTTTCCAGTATATCTTGAAGGAGGAAAAAAACCAAATCCAACACATTGGGTTCTATGGGACTTGATTAAAAATAATGGACTTGTTATTCTGTTTAGAAGGACAACAAAACATTTTTAAAGTAGAAGCTGAAAAGTAATTTGAAGAGCTGGACTATGAAGGGTGAAGGCTTACAACAGCTGTTAGTTTTAAAGAAACCAGAGTCCCAGGGCATACAAACGGCATCAACAGATGGGCTGTAACTAGTATAAAGCTATAAATTTCTTCATTAGCATACATCACAAATTACAGCAACATGTCAATCAAACAGTCTTTCCTTAAACAGTAAAACGCAGCTGGTGAATGCATACACAATACAAAGAGATAAAAAGCAGTGCTTCTGCCTTTAGAGGAAAATATGCATGTTCAAAATTTTAAAGCCTCTACAGTCTTCCGAAGTTCAACACCTTGCCCTTACTACCATGCCTGGCACGTGGGTAGGTAGATCTCATATTTCTACAGTCAGCTGAGATTGACACTTACGACAATTCTAAAAGCCTCCCAAGTTTTCCAAAATGACCAAAATACCTTATCGAGACAGGAACATTAAATATGTTTCTAAGCAAGCATGTGCATTTCAAAATGCACCTCACCAATTCTCTAACAAATATAATGGGGAAAAAATTATATACAAAACTAAAAACCTTGGCATTGTTTCACCCAGTTAAGCAATGGTTCATGTTTTTTTGCCTGTGTCCTAAGTGCTCAATGTTAAACAATGATAAAGCAGTCATTTATACTCATCCCTTCTTCTTTCCACTACAGATTTAAGGAACAGAAATGTTCCTTCCAGGTTTCTTTGGCCAATTTTTCCTCTGAAAAAAGTGCCAGTTATCCTTTGCAAGCATAGTCCTATCAGGAGTAATATTTTATAAGCAAGTGTAGATGCAAGGCTAGGATAATTGTAGTAGCTTTCTCTCTAGTAAGAAATGTCTTTACCCTGGAAAGTAAAGTCAGTTCTTATACCTAGGTCAATCACTTTTCAGAGAGGCAAACTGTTAGTTATGAAGGCTTAATCCCACCAAGTAGAAGCAAGTCTAATGAATTTTATAGAAGCAGATAAATATGTAATAAATATATTCTGGGTACATTTTTAAAAAAAAAATGACTAAGTAACTTCCCCACTTTTCATACTGATAAGGTTTTTAAAAAATAGTTTCAGGTCCACAGCATCCACATACCCAAAGCATTTTTTCATTGGCTATGTAATTTCAGACAGTGGGTTAGAATATCCTCTTGATATTCAACTGCTATACTAATAACAGTCTTCATATATTCCACAGCTAAACTATCACAAACTACTTAATATAGATGATCAATTAAATTTAGTGAGTGTAGAACAGATTGCAAAGTTCAATAAGAAAATTTAATTGCTAAGGAAACCCCCTCCCACACACCAGCCCATACCTTATCCATGTCCAATGTTGTCTCTATCATCTCCAGAAACTTTGAGAAGTCAGAGTAGATATCATTAAGAGGTGTTATAAACACTGCCAACAACAACATCTGGTGAGCTCCTGTTAAGAACAAACAAGAAAAATTATCATTCACAAAACCCACAACTTTACCAGAATTCACTTATCCAAGATAAACAGCACAACTATATAGCTGGTTAATTTTTATTAAGATTGGTTATGATAATTTCATTGACATGCATATCTTTTCCTAAAATTGGCATTATCCAATTTATATTCTGATTAAGCTTGTGCCTATTCTGTCATCTTTGTTCATATCTGGTGGTATTAATTCCCTTCTACTGGGAGTAAAACTACAGATAAACAACATCTTGAAAGCAAACCTGTTGTCTGAACATTACCTATTCTTGCACACAAAAGTTGAAATGGCTTTAGTAAAAAGTGTATTCTACAGCAACCAATTTTAAAGACAAAGTGGAAGCCTCATCATCCACACACAGAGTTTTTAATTTTTCTTAATTCAAAATTACCAAATATTGGTAATATCTGGTAGATTACAGTATGGACAGAAATTGAGGTGTATGGTTTTTGGTTTTGTTTTTCTTTAAAAACGACCATCTACTCAATAACCGGATCTTTGTAGTTACTGATCTTTCCACTAAACAGTAAGACATTAAAATTAAATTAGTCTTTTCCAACTTACTTTACAAGCACAGATACTCTGTAGCACCAAGCGTAACTGCATAGCATTGGTAGGAGGTCCATACAACACTGTTAAGTACTGAACGCAAAATTCAGTTCACAGTTAACTTAGCATGCACAGATACTGCCAATTTTGTGAAAGAATTATTTTCTTCAGGCCTACAAATA
This sequence comes from Gorsachius magnificus, assembly GCA_034008185.1. NCBI lineage: Eukaryota > Metazoa > Chordata > Aves > Pelecaniformes > Ardeidae > Gorsachius > Gorsachius magnificus. The sequence continues at coordinate 11,832,836 of CM067083.1, read as the reverse complement.
AGCACCTATCCAGCACGCAGCTGTGAAAACACTTTGGCAGTAAATGAATGTTTACATCTTTGCAGCCACTTCAAGTTATGATTTAAACACAGAAAGATTAGCATTATTGACTATACGATTTACACAAAATTCCAAAAAAATCCAGTACTATGAGCTTATAGTCACTGCATTATGTACAGAATTACGGAATTTGCCTCCGATGTTTACAGGCAAAGCTTTGCACATTAACAGAGAAACATAGAATTAAGCTCTGGCTATTCCAGAGTCTCCCAATTTCTTACCAGACTAGGAAAAAAGTCCTTTAGGGAAAAAGAAATCTTTCCTAAGAAAAAATTCCATACAAATTTATAACAGTCACACAGTGAGGGCATGATTACCCAAGGGTAATTTCTCTCTCAAGCACTGTAACTCAAGTAGAAAGAAAGTTTGATTTGTTTCCTTTTCTTCCTGTGCCTTTTTGCTTCCCCACTCCCCCAAGCTTTTAAAGCTCTTAACTGATTAGTATCTATTAATAGAGAAGAAAATGACATGTTGTTGAGAGGTTATTGAACTTGTAAAAATGGAGTCTTCTGCTGACTAAAAATCTTCAAAACTAAGAGAGATCTGAAATAAAGTACAGCTTCCCCTTGATTCCAAATCTCTTGCTTGCTTTCTGTCAAATTTTTTTTTTCCCTCCTGTAAGAAGACATATCTAAACCAACCTCAAAACCAAAAGGAGGCAGTAAAGAAGGAAGAGACTGAAGACCAGAAAGGAAGTTTGACATTCGTTCTTCAGAGTGGACTTAGCAATTCCCAGTGCACCAGATGACAGAGTGCGTGGCGCACAAAATGAAATGATCTTGACTATTCTTGAATTCATGAAAAATGATTGTGGTTGAACTTAAGGTAGCAATTACAATTTCTTTCTTTGAAAGGAGTAGGTAGGAAAGTTTCATAATACCATTTCATTATATAAGTTTGAAGAGTACATCTTCAGACACCATAAGAAGATGTCACATTCAAAAATTAGAAAATATTAATTTATTAAGTAAATAAAATACCAATGTATTTACATATATTTATGATATGGTTCAAACTGATACACCGTGAAACTGATTTACACTTTCAGTCCAACTTCATATTCAGAATCCAACACTTGAAGGAAGTAAAATACTGGAGTCAGTGAATACTGAGGATTTCTAAGTTATATGGTTTATGCTTTTCTTACAGGCTATTAAGAGAATATGAGCAAGAAACACCACTGAAAAATTCTAGATTAAACTCCAACCTGTCTTGCACCTGCATTCATAAACTCATATAAACGATGCATGGTAAAAAACGAACCCTTTTGCACCTACTCAACGTTATTAGCATGTAAGCTAACTTTTGAGAGAAAGAATACTAGACCTATGTACTGTCAAAAGCAGAGATGCACATTCATCACAGAGCCTATCTGCTCCCAGGTACAGTTTTTAATTTAAACCATAATTTACTTACTGAAGCACAGATAAGCGTTTATTACATGCATTAAACACTTTACTGTGAATATGGTTTAAAATGTTGTAGAGAAATTAAAATCAAGCACTAATCTTCAAACTTGAAACATTTATATAGCTAGTTTGGCAGCAAATAGAAGTATGAAAACTGACACTATTCTGTCAAGGGAAAACAGCCAAATCTCAATGACTAAACACACTTAAACCAGCCATTTTGATGGTACAAAAGGTCTTAGAAAAAATGGTGAGGAAAGAACAAACAGCAAAACAGAAATTGGCATAAAACATAGTATGGGTTTACTAGAGGCGGATCATACCTGTATAGCACAACGACTGTGAGATAACTGACTGCCTAAGACAAAGGGAAATCTGTAGAGCTAACCTGGGCTCTTGTAAAGCATTCAATACAGTGTCATGTGGGATGCTAAGATGCAAGATTCATGATTAAGACAGTGATCAGAAGGCAGATAAAGAGGACATCACTGACTTGCAAAAGATGAATGAGCTGGAAAGACATCAGCAATACAGTTCCTCCAGGACTCATACAAGCACTTACCTTTAAGATGTGTGAATTAATAATATTAATTCACAAAAGGCCGCTGCTTATAAAATTCACAAATATATACAATGTGGAAGATATCAGTAGATGAAATTGGAAAAAAATAAATCAGGAACATAACTAACTGACCTTGAAAACTGGGCTAACAGAAATTAAGTCAAATTTAACTGCGAGTAAGATGATGCATTGATAGATAAACAAATTTCCGCTATAAGTAAGGGAATAATCAGCTGGAAATGACACAGGATGGGAAACAGCCAAGTTCAATCGCAACATGGTTATAACACACCAGTGCAACAGTCATGGAAAGAACAGTACTGGAACATGAAATAAGAGGTATTTCCAAAAGCAGTAAGGGGTATTCAAGCCACCGTATACAATAAATACACCTGGAACCCAGCATACAATTCCTGTATCCTGTGTATTTACAGGCTTAAAATAAAGAGTGGCAGTCTGAGATAGAAAGGAAAACGCTTCAGCAGCTTCTTGAAGACAAACATCTTGTAAGTACCTAGATTTTATGCCCCAGCAATTTGAGTAATGTACAACTGCTTCCTTTTGCTAGCAACAGCAAAATGATTTGATGACTCAGAATCCTTTCCCATCTTATGCAGGTTTCTTGTGTCTCAAAAATAAAAAAAGTAATCTTCACTCATTACCCCACTCCTCAGCTTGCATCATCCATACAAACAAGCATCTCAAAGCAGCAATGCTTCATGCTGAGGGAAAGGCAATCACTGCTGATCACTTCATGGTGTAGATCTCCCCACAGCCATTCACGAGAAAAGAAAGTTCCAAAACTGGCAGATACTCAGAATTGTCAAAAATCTTTCTGAATTTACATCTCTCGATGAGTTAAAAGATTTTGTATAGTCTTAAACAGGAAAATTATCAGATCCAGTCTGAATCAGTCACGTACATTCAAAATTACCAGACCATTCTTGTTCCTTAAACAAGGGCGTACAAGTACAAAGAAAAATAAAAATAACACATTTCACCTATTTTAAATTATCTTGGATATACTGCTGATGAATGCCCTCGTAAGGCTGACTGACTCACATGTAAAACAGCAAGAACCTTTTGCAGTCTATTAATTTTTCCATATGGTGAGCTTAGCAGTTTGCCTTACACAGCTTGCTCCTCAGAACTTTTAAAAAAGGCATTGTTTTCCTACCCCAATGTTATGACAAAGACACACTGTTGATCCAAATGACAGCTAATAGAAAAAGAAGTAAATACAGGAAGCAAGCATTCTGAACTAATACCCGAGTTTAAGATGGAAATCCAAGAGCTCCATGCCAAGGCAAAACCAAGGACAGTCTGTTTGGAAAAGCCAAAGGGACAGGACCAAGGCAGCTAAAGTGTGGCACAGCTCTTTAAACAAGAAAAAAGCTGTATCTGTCAGTTCCTTCCCAGTTTTAGATCTTAACTGCTTTTGGAAATAACACAGCCAGCAACCAAAAATTAATTTATTTTAAGATTAATATTTTAGAAAATAAGTTTCATTACGTGAAGTCATAAAACTATAGTACAGAAAAGTATAAGATACTGGGTAATATTACTGTCTACTCAAATACAGAAAAGAAATTTCTGTAACCATACAATTTCAAAAATTATTTCTCTTTAAATGCTTTGGTGCTTGCTTTATGCAAAGAGATTTTCAAAGAAATTAATGGGCTTCTACAAAAATATGCTTTCTGACAGACTAGGACTGCTACTGCTGTATTGAATCACCCCCCTTGTTATGCTGCCACTATCTTATTCTGTATTTTCCTCATAACACATAGAAAAGAAATAGCAACCTTTTTCTTTTCTAACTTGCTTGTCATAGCATTGAGCTTCCTACTAATGAAGATCAGAAGAAACCCTGCCATATTACTCTAACCAAATAGAGGAGCATTACAATTTAAAAAAAAAAAAAAAAGCCATTCAAATTATACCAATAATGCTTAAACCCATTTTTTTGTGTTTAATTACAACCCAAAGCGCAAAGTGTCTTCAAAAGGGACACAACAATATTGTATTAATGGCGTCTTGTTTGTAAGATCATAACAAACACACATTCGGTCAAGAATTTTGAGACAAGTTGACGTCAAAGATTACCAGACCATCACCCAACAGTTCAAGTATTTCAGCTACACACTAATGGGAACGCTTTTTCATGTAAAGATTTGGCTATGTTTATTTTTAAGTATCTGATTGGCATTTCAGAATTTCAACTCATTTCTAATTCAAATGTCTTTCAGTTTTATTCCTGCAACAAAAGTACACAGGAAAAAAGTAATCTTTGGAAATCTACAAACTGTTTCTTTGTATCATCAGTGTATTATAAAACATTGAAAATAGACAGGGGTAGCATTACCTTCATGTTTTTCCAGTGCTTGTACAACATTAGGCAGTTGATTAATAGCCTGATACATTCGGTAACAGTCCTGTAAGTTTGCTGCTTGTCTCTGAAATTTCTTTGCCAGCCGGTTAAGATCTGGGAAGCGACGCAGAAGATCTTCTTGAAGGCACTGACGTAGTTCTGGATCCACCACAAAAGCTTCAACCAAATTCAACCTAAATAAGAAGTTCATAATAATGATTAGCATGGCACGGTCTACTGTAATTCTGTTATGTCACTAATTAGAATGAAAACATTTATCTGGCATTTTCTATCTATCCTTTCTCTATGGCTGTATCCATGGGCCAAATTTCTTGATAAAAGAACAAAGGAGTCTAGGACAACGCATGAGCTGAGAAAGCAAGGATATTTAGCCTATCTCATGCTTCTGTAGTTTTTAACAGCTGGGGGATCTAATGAACAGCATTGGAGTGAAACTGTTTCAAGCGCAAATGCCAACATTTGTTCTGTAGGTATGTTGAAGCTCAGAATCTACTTTGAGATTAATCCTTTCCCTGCATCATAAGAAAAAAAAAAAGCCATCCATTAGACTATGAAAGAACAAAACCCACTCTTGGCAGGGTTTAGCTGCCTGTGGTCAAGGCCAACATTGACACTGTGCAGCTCTGCAACCCTGGATCACAGAATCAGAATCCTTGAGGTTGGAAGGCACCACTGGACACTGACTACTCCAACACCTTTGCTCAAAGTAGGGTCAGCTAGAGCCAGCTGCCCAGGACTCTCTCCAGTCACATTTTGGCTATCTTCAAGGATGGCCACAGTATCAACCCCTGGGATACACCACTGGTGACTGGCCTCCAGCTGAACTTCATGCTCCTGATCACAATCCTTTGAGCCTGGCAGTTCAGCTAGTTTTCAGTCCACCACACTGCCCATTTATCTAGTCCATACTTCATCAGATGTAATGGGAGACAGTGACAAAAGCCTGCTTAAGTCAAAATAAACAACATTCACTGTTTTCCCCTTATCCAACAACCTACTCAATTTATTGTAGAAGGCTACCAGGTTGGTCAAACATAATTTCCCCTTTGTAAATCCATGCCAACTACTTCTAATCACCATCCCGCCCTTAGTATATTTAGCAATAGGATTATTTGCTCAGTCACCTTCCCAAGGATGAAGGTGAGGCTGGCAACCTGGAATTCTCTGGATAGCCCTTTTTGCCCTTCTAGAGGATTGGAAGAAAGCAAATGACACTCCTACCTTCAGAAGCCTCCTCCAACCATCTTAACCTTTCTGAGAAAACCAAGACTGGTCCCACAATGACTCTGGCCAGCTACCTCGGCACTTGTGGGTATACAGAAATATGGGTCCCATGGACTTTGATGTGTCCAATTTGTTTAAATGTTCACTAACCTGATCCTCCTCTAATGAGGTTGTGTCGTCTTTGCGCCAGACTCTGTCACTGGTTTCAGGTGCTTTGGATTCCTGAAGGCAAATCTTACCAGTAACGACCGTTGTGAAGAGTTGTGTAAGAAGGAAGTGTGGGAAGCCTTGTCTGGGACCTCCTCACCTTCACTCAAGAGCTGCATTCAAACTAAGGCATTTGTCCTTGGTTCTTGCCTGAGCTATGCTGCAGCCATACCTGCGCCTGGCCACGCACCCCACTGATCCAGACCATCACCCATTGACTTGACTTCCTTGCTTCACCACAGATCACCACTATAGACTTGCCTGCAGCCCAGACTGTTGACCGAACCTGGTTACTGTCACCAGAAACACCCTGCTTGCCTCATGCAGGTACTGGAGGACTGCATCCTTATCAATGAGGGTACTGTCTCTACCTGCCTTGCTGTCACTGCTGACTCCCAGTTTGCCTTCCCTTCAACCTGCCCCTGCTGCTGCTCCCTGACATTTTGTTGTTGTGGTTTTTTTAAATAGTGAAATAAATATTCTTTAATTGCTGAAAGCAAGCATAAATCTCAATTAGAAGTGACAGAGCATTAATTTATATTTTCCCCCCTAGAATGTAAGAGAACTTTCATACATGTCTCGCTTTCTTTTTTGCCACCAGTTAACATTGTTATCTTTACATATTTTGTATTACTCTGCATTTGCAGTTAAACAAAGAAAGTCAGATATTGTTCATTCTGGAATGCCAGAGAGTTCAGTGTTCTTTGGTCACACTTTAGGAATACGAAGGAAGAACTCTGCCCCCTTCAGAGACATCTACACATGATATACTGTCTTGATTTCTGGTTAATCACATTAACATCCTATCTATCAATATCTTGGCTTCAGCAGGGAAATTAATTTGATTTAGAGACATGCAAGCAGAGAAAGGACAGCTTTCACCACATTATTTCTACTGTTTTGCTTACTGGCAGAAAAAAATGCATCAGTGTCAATAACAGGAAAATTTACGTTTGCAAACTGCATTGGGAATGACAAATTTTTTTTTGTCATTTTGAAAGCAGTAATCTCTGCATTACACCATGCAGTGTTCTGCAGGGAGAGCTAGACAGGTGAAGCAGAGCACACAGAGGTTAGCATGGTGCGCTGCTTCAGCTCATTAGTAAAGACAGTCACTCAAGAAACAAATGCTTTATCTAAGGTAACCCCAGAGATAGAGACCCCTGGACAGGTAGAAGTATATTTCTGTACATAAAAAATTCAAAATTCATGTCCTCCTGTTGCAGAAAGTGTTCTACCCACACCACCCCAGTGAACCTTCTGTATTATGCCGAACAAAATCAATGAAAAAGGTAAGAGAAGAATCCTACCTCTACATTTATCCATTCAACTATTGCCTTAATAAATAAGTTTAAAGACTGACAGTGTTGACCCATAATGGCTCTTTATTTCCAAAAAGGATAGAAAACACAGGGAATCTCTAAAAGATACATTAAAGTTTCAGCATGTATACAGAGCTTGTGAGTAGACAGGGATATTCTTAAGATATCCACTGCAAGAATGCAGAACAAGATTTGTACAAGTAACATCATAATAGCAAAATAATTTCCAATTCTTATCCCTGTTGGTGTTTCTAAGCACAATTTCTAGCTTTCAGGCTTCTGTCAAATGCTTTGGAGGAATGACAAGAATTACATGATTCTGTCACAGCAGATACATTCCCATCTTCATAAAAAATCCCCGCAATTTACCTAGCAGACCTGACTTACATCACAAACTTTCCTCCGAAGCATCAGCGGCAACTGGTGACCAAACACACTTTGTAAAGAGCAGATACATTTAATATTAAAAAAACCCGAAACAAAAACAAAAACCCAAACCAATGCATTAAAGACACCCGGTACAACTGCTTAAGAACCTAAATACAAGCCTACTAACGAAATGTCTGCCTGCTTTCCCAAGGGGACTACAGAAGGCATATATCAATCTGCAGATCTTCCCCTCAAAGTATCTTCAGCCCTGTCAGAGCTTACTGAAATTAGGGGCACCATCTGCCAACTTGTTCCTTGTCACAGGAACCAAGCAACTTGGTCATTTTTAGTCCTGTAATATGGAAACAATTCCTTTGGCAAAAAACAAGATAGGATTCACTGAAAACTTACAATAAATCATACCCATACGTTCTCAGTGTTGCCCTGCCTGGTCTTCAGCAGTTATGGTCATGGCAAACACACACAAGAGGCTGCATTGTTCTGATGTTACACCCTCTCACTTCCCAGGTGATACGCAGGATTTGTAAACCTATTTATTACTTCTCAGTTACCAAAATACCACCACACATCAATCCACAAAGATGCAGCAGTCACGAATACCTTCATATTTTCTTACCCACAAAGCTGTATGAAGTTCTGGTTTAAAACATCCTTTCTTCACTTAATAAAAGCACTAGGAAGAAAGCAACACGGGCATTTGGAGGGTGTATCCAATTATAAAAGTGAATTTTAGTCTAGAAAAATAGTATTCTTGCCTGCTATAGGAAACCAGGGTTTGGTGGTTTTATCCAACCTACTTAAGCTACAGACTACTCCATGAGTTCCACATTGAAGTTTCCAGTATAAAAACTATTTTCTCTGATTTTGATGACCAATCTCAGACATGCAAGAATGTGCAAAATTCAAGTTTGTCCTCTATATTAGATCCCATCTTGCCCTCTGATAGCTTATGTTTCAGGCCAGAGCATTTAGTTTCTCTTCCAAGAGGTCCCTACACAATCAATAATCCTGGCATGGAATCACTTCTTGACACTTACTGTATTTTGCACATGGGAAAGACCAACAGCAACAGTTTCTATAACACCACAGTACCTTACCTTTAAAACCCAACTGCACAGAGACTCACCTTCAACCTGGCACACAGATGCCCAGCACCCTTTCCGAACCCATGTAAAGTTCTAAGACCCAGGCAGATTACTTTCTTTCTTTCTATACACATTGCTTTATATTTATTCTCATTAAAATCCAAACCATCCCCATTCTGCCCATTCAGCCAGGCTGTTTCGGTTGTCATTAGAAGTTTGGTCTTTAACTTGTGTCACCTATAAAAGTGTCCGTACCTTACTAGCCAGCTGCTATCCTGATCATTAGAGAATATCTCAAGTGCAGCTTATAGACTCTTGAGCTTACCTTTGCCAAGATTAAAACCTTTTTTTTTTTCCTTGTGCCTTTTACACAAACAAACCCTTCACTTTCATCCCACGACTCCCCCAGCTTGTTCAACAGCCTCTTGGATAAGAACTTGTCAAAGGCATTTTGAAAGCTCTAATTTATTCTTTTTTGTGCCTCCTTTGTCCACAACAATGACAAGTTCAAAGAGTTCTCAGATCAGCATGACACGATTTTCTTTGCCAAAACCATCCTAATTAGACTAACATCTCATGACCTTCCTAGTACTGTTCTATCTCCCCCCCCCCATATCTGCCAACCACGACTATAAGGCTGACAGGTTTGTGTTCATGCCCCATTTTGCGTAACAATTTCCTGTATGGTAAGAATGCACACAAGGTTGCTGAATAGAAAGGGCTACGTTAAGATAATGCAATTATAAGCCATGCCTAATGCTCACAAGTAACAATGAAATCAAATGACAGGTTGTGTTTAATATAAAGCTCGTCTGAGGAAAGAAATAAAAAAAAAATCCAAGAAAGTGTAATCAAACAACAGCTGACAACGCTGGATAACGGGTTTCTGCCACACAGACGAAAGGGAAAGGAAAATAAGGTAAGACTTTCCACCAGAGATCTAAGGCAGCACAGTCAAGATAACAGACATTATTATAACTAGTGAAACCATGCTAGAACATAAATGAAATCTTTGTTTCAAGATGGTTATTTAAATTTTCAAATTAAACCACAAAACCAGCAAACAAAATTTCTGCTAATAGAACTGCAAACTAACACAAGTGCTTTTCTTGAACTTGGAAATTATAACCCCCCTTTTTTTCCTGCTATTCAAAACCACAGCTATTTATCAGCTTTGAAGTGTAATAACAAGTAACATTAGGCTTAGCGTGCACTACAAGAGCAAGAAAGGGAAAAAAACCCCACCTATCTCCAAGTTTCTGTTGGATATTCTGGAATCCAACTGAAAGCATTTCATCCTTTCCCATGTTTTACTGTTGGTAAGAGGCATCTCTCAGACCTACTATTAACAGGCAAAGACTAACACTCCACACCAAAAAAAGACAACAAAAAAATCTGGTTTTGATCTAATAAATGGCACACACTTTCCCTACTTTCATCACAATGCTTTCGTTCCACTGAGGTTTACATCTCATTTGACATCAGAAAAGATTGCTTCTTTCTTTGCTACACCTATGCAGCATTTTCCATCATGATTTTAAGGTTATTGCACTCAATACTGCCACAACACAGAGGTTGTCAGAAGGGTTTAATTATATTTCTAGGCTTTTACAGAGCTAGATATAGAAGTTTAAGTTAAGGGGAAAACATTAGAACAGAAGGATGAAAATAATTATGTCTGTAGAAATAATAAACAAACTAACAGATTAATATAAAAGACCAGAGTTAGAATGAATAGAATACTCTTAATGCCTGAGCAGGATCAGCCAGCACAAAAAAAAAAAACCTAACAAACTAGTGAGCTGTACAACAAGCTTAGTTATGAAGCACCCAGGTTTTAATCTCTCCTCCGCCAACATCCTCCAAAACCCTGAGCAGTTCTGTGCCTCTTTGGGCACGCAGCAAGAAGAACGCTGCCTCCAAGCACCTCTGCTCAGAAAAAAGGACTCTCTGGGTTTTTTTAAGCACATTACGAAACTTGCATTCATACATAATCAGTAATATATATATTTAATAGTTACTAATACACATATTTAATTGCTACTACAGAGTATTAACTTAAAGTCCCAAATTCTAGTAGATACTTTCATGGGGAAAACCTGTACTAACTAAAAATTCCACATGACACAAGGAAAAAAGTATTAACACTGAAATCAAATTAAGAATGCAGTCTTCCACAGGAGAAGCTGACTTACTTTTAAGATCTTAAAGGTTGTAACTCCCCCGGCTATACAACAGCCGAGACTTCTGAAGAGCATACATTTGTATTCTCTGCCTGCTGAAGGTTTTCTATGACTGGAGAATAAGATCAACTTTTCTGTCCAACTGTTCAACTCGATTATAGAGAATTTTGTCAGAGAAATGTCACTTCCAAAAGCAGCACGTTAAGGACTGCTTTAAGATACGCCAAGACTTTCATCTCACCACAGAAGTTTCAGAATATGCACAGCTATACCAGTTTAACTTCATATTTCCTTTATTCAAAGGAAAGGGGAAAGTACTTTATGTACCATTATTTTGGTTTCCTTCGTGTTTCTTTCAAACTCCGATCTCTTCTTAATCCAATGTAGCAGGGGTAAACCCTCCCTGGACACGGTTAACCCAGACATATAAAACTGATAAATTCTTCTTTACTAATCCTATAGAAATTACCAGAATAACATAATAAACTACAGCCTCAAGTACTGCCCCTTCAAGAGAAGGGCAGGGCAAAGCCAAGCCACCATCTTATCTGTTCTAATTAGGTTTTCTTCTCCGCACAAAGCACTTGGGACTTTTAACACCCTGGACAAAGTCCACAGTAGATCAAGTTGCTGTAGTTGATTAATACCAGCATTTGTGCTTTCCAGCCCAAAATAAGCAAGGCACTGTCCTATGCTCCCTTCATAAACTTCTCCCTGGTGACCCAATCGTTCCCTAGACAAGCATCTCCTCGCTCATGACAATCAGCCAAAGTCCACTTGTCAGCATGACAGGTGACAGACACCCAAGATGGGCGCACAGAAGCCTATAAATCAGGTATCTGAAGCCTGATATTGAGAATTATTTTACTCCAGCACACACATCTTCGCAGCATAAAAATCACACTGACCATCCCAGGTCATTTTGCCCAATACAATCAGAGTTGTTACATGCATTTATAAAAATAACATTCAAAATTTCTCAGACAAGCCCAAAGAAAGAACAATGCAAAAGATCTAGACAACCCACACATGCTTTTGAAAGTGCTTCGTTATGCACAAAAGACTTCGTTATGAAACTGGAGCAATCTTTGTAAACAATAAAAATAACACAAAACCCAAGGAATGAGCAACCAGCAACTTTAGAGAGACTAATACCATCAAAAGCCATTTTATTTTCCTCAGACACCACAGGCTCAGTATCACCGATCTTCTCAACCCCCCGCTCAGCTTGCACGCTCCGCTCACACCAAGCGGTTTCTGGAGTCTGTGCGCAGCCAGAAGTTGCTCTCGTTCCTGGCAGCGAGCCTCCAGCCGGTGACAATATTCACCCGAGCAGCAGAGGCAGCCTTGCAGGGGACTCGCCATGAGCACCAGTTCTTCCAGTACTTCGAAGACACAAAATTTGGATCCAGGTTTTTGTTTCATCAACAACTCTGAACATTGCTCTCTGGAGGAGTTGTATGCATGCCTCTCTAGCACGTGAGAGAGAACATACCAAGCAAGGGGTCAAAATCTTTCTGTTATTTTAATGAAATTGGTACAACCTGGCCCTACAATATCGTTAGGGTCCAAAATCTTATGTTTCAGTGAGTGCCACAAGTTGTTTATCCAAGGAAGCTCTCTTTCAGCTCTCCCAAGTACGCATGCATGCAGAAGGGCCTGTAGCTCAGAAACAGACACCCCAGCCGATTCCAACAGCCTTGCGCCCAGGTAAGCACGGCTTCCTCTTGCTCTGCCAAAAAAGCAGCCTGCAGCTTCACATGTATTCCCCTCCACGCTAAACGGCTCAAGTTCTTCCATTTCCCACCTGCTCTTGCCCAAACCATGTGACCCATTCATCATTTCTTCTTAGCATGCTAGCACAAAGTTAGCTTTGTTTCTTCAGTTAAGAACACACTATAAATGTTTCTGTAATATTGAGTGACTTCACAGCTTCCCCTCCTGAAAACCACTGTTACGACCTAAAAAAAGAGCTACACTAAAAGACACAGCTTGCCTAAATAGCAAAACTTTCAAGACGACAGTGAAGGAGCACAACAGCATATATACATCCTCAGTTCAGAATTTAAGGTTTACTGTTTTACGAGTGGTTGTGAAATTACAGGCTTCTAGCAATGAAGAGATACTGTGTAATAAGAGTAGATTAACAGAAACAGCAAACCAGGAGCAAACAGCCCCACAGTGATGCATCCTACAATTTACCTGTAATGTTTGTGTTCTTAAAGACAATGCCACCATCCCAGTAAAATTATAGCGATCCTTGTACTCTGATGACTTTCCTAGCTTCTAACAAGATTCTGCAATGATTCCCAGCCTAGAACTGAGTTTCAAAACTTTCCCTCTGAGGAAAGAAAAAAGTCATATAGACCAAGCATGGCCTGGCTCAGTGGTACGGCTTGAAAGCTGCTCTGCTCTTCACACAGGCAAGCTACACAGCATGGAAGAAGAAAAACTGGTGATCTGGTAAAGGCAGCTGCAGACACCCCGGGCTGACACTGAAGGTAATGCTCCCAGCACAGCCCCCTCCTTAAACACACACCTTCACTTTGCTGTGGGTGCCTGAGCCTTCCACCAGCGAGGATCCCCGGACTAGCTCGCGCTGGGGTGGCTCTTGCCAGCTGTGCACAAGCCCAGTTGTATCTTGATGTTGGCTTAAGCTGGCTAGGAAATTACACCCTCAAGCCACAGTCCCACAAACACTTCTAAGCCAGCAGAAACCAGCAGTGCCACCACAGAAAGCGTGAGGTAGCATTGCTACCTGCTGCTCTTCTCCAACCTGCCACACTTTCTCCCTTCAGTCAGAAGTTAACTCAATCAAGGGTTCTCCAGGCAAGTATCTGATGCCCTCAGGATGTATTTAGTACTAGAAATTGGCCTTCAATTCCACTATTACAGGGCAGGTCTTTGGATTGAACTCAGTACTACTGTCTTTTCATCTCAAATGTATCACTTGAAGCAATCATGAATATGCCGGCTATTTCTTGCGGCTCTGTTGAAGCAGCAGTCCCTCGTAATGCAGAGTCCAAGATGTGAAGGGCAGCTTTAGACCCTAGAGGAGCCACAGAAATCACACTGCACACACTTCTAGAGCACTGGGTACACAAAGTGTGCTACTAAGCAGCCAGACAAAAGTGCTCCCCATCAGGGTCTCTTCTGTTTAACCTGAAAGATTAAGCAACCTAGAGAAAGCCACATCCAAACATCAGTCTCCTGCCCCTTCTAGTTTTCCTAGTTAGTCCCCAAACTGTCCTACCATGAAAAGAATACTGGATATTTGCAACCTCAGAACGGTCCACTTACAGATAAATTTTTAAATTCAATAAATGCATTCATTCTTCCAAATAATCAGAGTTCATTCCTCTACATCAGTTTCATCTATATAACATCAAATTAACATGTACCAGGAAAGTAACAGACTCCTTCCCACCCTACATGAATTCCTGCATATACCATTTGAGTATTATGTCAAAGCACAGAGATAGAAAATTAAAGCCCTGAGATTAAATCAGGGGTACCAGGCGCAAAATGACTATTTTCTAGAACACTCAAGCAAAGCTTTGGAAGCTGTTAGGTATTGACTGTAAGGCTGCAAGCTAATGAGCTCAGAATAAAAAAAAACAAAACCAAAACCAAACAAACCCCCAAACAACAAGATTCTCACAAAAAGCATTGTTAACTCCAATATAACATCTCCTTCCCCAAAGATACTTAGTGCATCTTATTTATTCTGAAATAGGTTACCAACAATTTGCTATTTTTGCACAAGTGTTTAAACATATTCCAACCCCAGCCAATTCGTCAAGGTAAAGAAGAAAACAATTCTTCAGCAGAAAAACAAAATCTTGGGTCTTATCTTTGCCAGCAAGGTATCACTTGATGCAATTAAGATCTTGCTCCCGAAGCAGGCTGCTGCAACAGCAATATTTTTAGACCCTGAAGGGAGGGAGTGCCTGGCACCATTCTGAAGAATACGCAAATAAAGCGGCAGCATACCAGCAGAGCTCGCTTTGCCTTCCCTAGCCAGAAAGCATGTCAAAGCAAAGAACCACAGGGCTCTGAGGCACGGAAACAAGCTCCCTATGATGAAAAGTAGGAGAAGCAGAAAGGAAATATTTTTTTCTTCATTTACAAGGCAAGGCGGGCAGCGCTCCTGGTGGTACTATCACACACCTATCTCTTCCCATGGCCAAGAGCCGCAGGCTGCAAGCTGTGCTGCTGAGCAATCAGGAGAGGGATCTTCAGCAGCAATTCTGCAGGCAGATGATGACCACAGCTTGTCAAGGGTCCCACTGTTTCTCTCCAGATAGGATGGAAGGCCAGCTATGCCCTGCAGCAGGGACCCAAAGAGGCATCTCCCTCCCACCACCTCCCACCGATGGTTCACTTGGCTATTGGGACTGCTTCACGCTCCCATGGCAGACCAGCCCTGCTCCACAAGACTTGGGTCCTGAAAATATGAAAAAATTTAAAGCAAGTAGTATTGTTCCTGTCCATATTCTAAAGCAACTTTCATACACCTGTGCATCCAACCTACACAATCACCCCAGCCACAGTTAAAAGTGAAACCAAGCATCTTATTTCCCATGCCACGGCCAGGGTATGTCACTTACAGTAAAAGCCAGCTATCCAAGTTACAGAAAAGGAATATAAACCTTCACTTACATTTCTCCAAAGTTATGTTTCCCAAATAAAAGTAAAGTTTATTTAATTATTACTGAGAACTGCCATTCGGCCTAGAGTAACAGCACTATTTAGATTTGATTCACCAGAATTATTACCCTTAAAGAATTAAACAGCTCCACAGAAGAGGAACTGGGATAAAAAGTGAAAACTCACACCTTACAGCAACCTGCTACTTCACAAAATGAGAAACACTGTTCCCAACTTTTAAACATTTATGCTTACTGAAGAAAAAAACATACAGAACATCCATCAGCAAAGTTGAATTTTGAATGTAAGATGGTTTACATGGCAAATCCTCTCCCACCGCAAAAACCCAGCACAATCTTGCTGGACTAAATGGTCTCTTACCCTGAAGGAACTTTACAGACAAAAGTAGTAGGAGGATGTTTCAATAAAACAAGATTCTCTAAGTATCTCCTAAACACTTTGGCAGAGACATGTTTTCTGTCTTTACCAGCGTTATAAGCAACTTGATTTATTATTTCCATGCATACATTATTTTTAATAAAATTTCCATAGTCTGTCTTCTGCAGGAGTTAAAAAATATTCAAGTAGCATCTTCATAGTGAATTTGTCAGAAAGGCAGCAGGTTTATTGAGCAATGGTAGTGAACAACTCCATTCCACAGATTCAAACACTTTTCCAAGTTGAGGATAGGCAGATATCCAATTTACCCTCCTGTAGCAAGTTTGGTAATCCAACTCACAATATAAATTAATTAACATAAGCTCTAAAAAAGTCAAGATACCAAGAGAAAGCAAACACACACAAGCCAGATCATTAAATCTGAAGAACAGGTTTTTGGTGTTGCTTGATCTGCATTTGAGAAGATGTTAATCTCCTCATATTTATGATGATAGCAGGTCATGGACCAGCTGTGGAGGAGCAAAAGGATTAATTTTAGATGGCAACTTTCCCCTCACTTTTTCATGGATTAGTTTTCATCAGTGAACAAACCAAATTATTCTGTAGCTTTGAGACCAAAAAAAGGGAGCAGCAGGAGCTGAAGGCCAGAAAGGGGACATGGGATTGCCCCTTTTGGCAACTGCCTAGTTTTACTGGATTAGACGCTATACCACATTACACCCTTGATTATTTTAACATGCTTCATTCCCCATCAAAAGATGAACCAAGCAGCTACACAAACACGAGTGCCAGTGCCATAACAAGGGAACTGGTGATAATCCAGAGTCAGGGAAGCAGGACTACACCTTCTGATTAAAATAGTTACAGTGTCAGTGAACTATAAAACAATTCTGTGTCACAGGTTGCTGCATGATGCATAGGAGTCAAAACCAAACTAAAAACCTTCACACTGAATTCTGACCACTGAAGACCAAGGAAATCCTACACACAGAACAGACAGTGCGAGCAAGAATCAAGGACATGAAGGCGAAAATATCCTAAGTTAAATAAAGATAAGAACAACCAGTTTCACAACGCGCTTTTTTTTTTTTTTTTAACAATGCCATTCCATCAACATAGTATTTAGGCTTCTGGAAAACAAATGGCCATCCTCTAAGAATTACTAATAAACCACTATTTCTTACATGATAACAAAGAACAACAGAGACAGCAGAGGAAGAACTTGAGTACCGTACAGTCATGGGCAAGTTCGTAAACTCCATACAGTGAAACTGCCCCACCCAAAACCTTCCAGAGAAACTGGAGATGGAAGGCAGCTAAGGCCACTTCTCAGCATAATGCCTCACACTGCAGAGTCTTGTGCCAGCCTTCCTTTTTAATTAAATACAGAGTTTGGGGATCCAGTGATAAAAACAATATTACTGCATGGTCTTCAAAGGCTAGAGACAGCTGAGGAAAAGTATTTCCATTATTTTTTTTTTTCCTAAGTGTTTTATTCCTTGCAAGTTTCCATACATTATTAAAATTAAGAGGTTATGTTTATTACACTCCATCAACACTAATACTCTTCTAAATTGCTAACCTGTGTGTTTCCCTACACTAGTGCAGACTAAGAACATACTGAACAAGTTCTATTTCTTTGCCATAAAAAACAAGTACTTCTTAATTTGCATTCATTCTGTACAGAGTAGAAACTCAAAACTACATGTAAACAAAACATTAAAGACTTTTACAACCCTTATACGTGACAAACAAAATTAAATTACAAGTCAAGGCAAAATTATCTTGCCAAGAGCTTCCGCTGCAGTTTCCTAACATGCCACCTTTCTAATGTTTGTGGTTATAAATTAAACAGAGCAGAAACAATAATACATTCACTGTTCTTTCAAGAATATACCATATTCCTGTATACAGTGTTCAAATTAGTGATCACCAAGGATACTGCGACAAACGAGAGAGCTTTGCACAGGTACATAGTAAAAGTTTTCATAGGGTCACACTCTTTAACTGGAAACTTAATTAACTTAGGGCTGTGATTTAAAAAAAAAAAAAAAAACTGAATAATTAAACACAGATTCTAAGTAAAATTTAAGTACTGCAGTAATTACCATCCACCTCCTCTTGGCAGGCTGAGAGCAAAAGAACAGTATGGCAGCTACAGATTCCCATCTCCCTAAATAAATAGCGATTTGATTATTTCTTAAACATCTGAAAACCAATTTGACATTTCAACTAAATTTTAGTTTAACTTTCATTTCCCTTGAGCCTCAAAATTCAGATGCAAAAGAAACTGACTAAAAGCTTAATCCTTCTATTTATTTTGCACCAAGTGAGGACTTGTCAGGATGAAGTGGGCGAGCTAGAAGTATCAACCAGGAGATACTATGACTACCTGCTCCAGTGCTGCACCACTGAATGCCACCTATAATTTACAGATTTGCAATGCTGGTTGCTGATCCTTGACCTAGAGGACAAACGATTTGGATAACGTGCAGAATACAAACAGATTTTAGGCACTTCTCCAGCTGAAACAGCAACACTGTCTTTCCCACACCCGAAGGTGACATGAAAGGAGTCTTTTTTCAGCTCTTATTTACATCCCTTCCTTCCCTCCTCAAACAAAAAAACCTAAAAATAAGTCTCTTGCAACACAAGAATCTAAGCTTTTTAATAGGTTTCAGGCGCCTGGGATTTTGATGGCAAGTCCTTCCTAAACGTGGCCCATGTCACATGTGCTTGACTAGTAGAGATTTTGTTTAACATTTCTAGACAGCACTCACTGTCAACCTCAGTTTTACAAGCAAACACAAATGAAAATACAGGTTATCTAGTAGTTTTGAAAATAGTAAACCTAGATGAAGGGAGAGGAGAGGGCTAAACCAGCAGCATTGAGAGCTTCAAGCTCTAAACATTTCTCTAGGGCACTTAAGAGATGATAACTTTTGGAATGACAAAGGTGACATTTTTCTAACATTTCTAGAGGCTTACTGCGAAGCCAACATCATTTTTATGTCACTGGAACAACTCCATTCATGCGAAATATTTATTGCATCATGATCTGAGCGACAATAACAAATGACATTTCTGTCTTCCAACTAGCTCAGATTCAACCTGTATTTCAGAAGCTTCTTTACAGGCATCAGGGGCACTCCCAGCATTTAAAGTGCATTTTAATTAACCCATTTAGACAAACCTCCAAGTCAGTCACATTCTCCCCTCCCTTACTGAGGATGCAGGCCACCACCTACTAATTTAACTTCCTGAAATCAGTCTGTGAAGAAGTACTGACCTGTACTTGGAAAAGTACTGAAGGTCCTTCCAGAGTTGCTAACCACAATGACAGAAGCAACAAAGCCTATCTGCAATGCTCAGCTGCGGGTTAGAAAAGAACACAAAAGTAGGGAAAACCTATTGCAGAACAATCTACGTTGGAAGGGAACTCAGGGCCTCTAGTTCCAGCCCTTGCTCAAAACAAGGCTAATTTCAATTGAACACTGAACAAGAACAGAGATCCCTCCATCTCTCTGAGCGCACATTCCAGAGTCTCACCATCCTCACGGTGAAGATTAGATTATTTTTTTTTTTCCCTTTATATCAAGCTGTAGGGTGCTTTGGTGAAGCTGGTGTCTGTTTTGTCTCGTGCTTTTGCCGTGTCCTTTCAAGAAGTGCCTGGTTTCACCTTCTCTATGACTCCCACCCACTGGAGAGCTAAGACCAGCAGTTAGGTCTGTCCCTTAGGCACCTCTTCTCCAGGCTACAAACCCAGCGCCCTCAGCCTCTCCTCATACACCATGTACCGCAGACCACGATCCTGCTTAGAGCCTTTCCCCTGGACTGGCTCCTGTTTGTCCATCTGCCCATACGGCAAAGCCCCACGCTGGATACAGTACCCCAGATGCAGCCTCACAGCTACCAAGCAGATGCGAACCACCATGTTCCTCAACCTGTTCTTAACTAGCGGAGCCCAGTGCGCGGTCACCCTTCACCACTGCAAGGGCACACTGCCAACATGTCTGCCAGCACGTGCAAAGATGCAAGTATCGCAAGGTGGCTCAAGTCCTCCAACAGAGAGCCAGGGCCTACGATCACATTTCTTCTTGTTGTCTCAAGGCGGCTTTGTCCACTTCTTCATCCTGACGGGGCAGGTGTGCTGCAGATGCTCACCATAACATCCCCCCACTTTGCCATCCCATAATCCTGGCCGGGAAGCTCTTGATGGGCCTGCTGCTCTCTACACAGCAGAGCTCTGCGCATTCAGGCCATACCCCTGCAGAAAAAACAAGCCCTCCATCTTCTCCACCCAGCCTTTGTAAAGAGCGTGCGCTACAGCACTCTGGTTGCTTGACCACGTTTCTGCGACCTGAGGGAGATCAGGGGCCTGCAACGCACACAGACTTCTCATTTCACCTGGCCATTTCTCATCCGTGCGGCACACTTGTGTGCACCTGAGGTGATCCCCCCCAGTCCCACGGCTTCTGAGCTACCCCGTATGCATTACCCCACCCTCTCCCTCCATTTCCCTGCTAGAGAAAGCGCATGTTAGGTTAGCTTATTACTAAATAAAGCCCTGTAAAGGCATTCAAGCCTGCCAACACTAGGTAGCAACAAGTTGCTTGCTTTTTTTTTTTTTTTTTAAACAAGCTGCTACTTTGTCATTCAAGACTGATTCATGGGAATGTTCTACAAACTTGGAAATTTTACCGTGCTAGCCATTGATTCACCTCCAACTTCCTAAATCTATTACTTTCTGACTCTGCTAGAGATACAACTGGTTTCTACAGTTTGGCTCCCATGCAGCACAGTATTTAGGAACACAAGAGAAAAAGCTCAAAACTGGCTCGTATCAGAGCAAGTGATGTTAGAGTACAGCCTGTAACTCCTCTGGAATGGAGACCCCTGCGCTTTTCCTACTACAGGACATAGACGTGTAAGGCCACAGTATGCACAGAGGACTAAAAAAGTCAGCTGGAATTTCATATTTGTGCTGTGCACAAGTGTCAGACAGAGTTTCCCCCCCAAAATAGAAAAAAAATAAATATAAACAGCACAAGTTCTCTTCTCAGGGCACAACAAGCAGTATTTTACATTGTGCCACGTTTCTCAAGACTTTACAGCATCTGAAAAAGAAACATTATACCCCAAAGTTTCTTACTGTATTACAGTCAATTGTGTTATGCAATTAATAGATGTATTTGCATTTCCTGTCCCTACAACTACATTTTAATTTCAGAAATATGCTGACTATAAGGCAAGGAGCAAGAACCTCGTGTGCTTGCCTTCTGGACACACCACGAGAGAAGCAGGGCTGTATCTTGTATGCTTATGACTGATAATTTTTTTTTCCATCATGGAAAACCAGCCAGACATGGGCAGAACCCCACATCTTTCAAGACAGACAAGTACCAGGAACCCCTGTTTTCTTGGTTCTCATTAAGAGCTGTTCCAGCAGGTAAACATTATTTTATCTGAAGCATATGCACTATGTACATTAATTTGGGTTGTTACTGTATCTATGGTTAATATAGACTAGTGACATAACAGCATGTTCTATTTATCCAAAAATGTTAACACCACATTGCAGGTTACAAACTACTGCAAGATGGTCCACTTAGCTCCAAAAGATAACTTGCACCACCTACAGGTCCTAGCAGAGGGTTGCAAGAGCCTAACTTCCAAGGTTTTTAAATAAACAAGTCAGACATCCATTCTACACTACTGGAATTAAAGTTAAGTCAAAATACCTCCTGACTTAGCAAAACAACAGGCTTACTCCAAAACACCGTCATCTAACATCAGTCCAACTTGGGTAGTTTAGCCCAGTTTGATAAGAAGTTTGCACTGGTTAGTGTTAAATGGGGTACTTTAACGTGGCACACTTCTACTCAGTAACTCACCTTGATGACAAAGGAAGCACTGCTTTTCTGCAAATGCTAAAGTCCAGGTATTTCCTTCTCAAATTATCTGTATGCTCTGATTTGCAGTTTGCAATTCTTAAAACAGCCACAACATACAGTAGACAATATAGAAAATAACTTGGCGACTGCCAATCTTCCCAAAGGTATTTGAATCTGTCGGTACATCTCATCAGTCCCACTAACAGCTTCTCCTATTATGCTTGTTCCTTTGGATTAAAAAAAGAACAGTCCTACACGCTTTGAACACAATTAAGATTGGGAAGATGGCACACCAGCAGTTTACGAGTAAAATACATTGCTTTTATCCCAAAGCCAGAGAACTACATTCAAAGTAGCACTTGAAAGCAGCTTGAATGCATTAAGATAGGCTTAGCTACGCTGCTGTTTCATCACACAACACAGCCAGGACAACCAGAAGATCAGGCCCAGTCAACATGGGCTTATGAAAGGCAGATCCTGCTTGACTGACCTGATCTCCTTCTATGACAAGGTGACCTGTTTAGTGGACAAGGGAAAGGCTGTGGATGTGTACCTGCACTTTAGCAAAGCCTTTGACACAGTTTCCCACAGCATTTTGCTGGAGAAACCGGCTGCCCATGGTCTGGACAGGCATACTCTTGGCTGGGTAAAAAACTGGCTGGATAGCCAGGCCCAAAGGTGGTAGTGAATGGAGTTAAATCCATTTGGAGGCCAGTCACAAGTGGTGTTCCCCAGGGCTCAGTGTTGGGGCCAGGTCTGTTTAACAACTTTATCAATGACCTGGACGAGGGGATTGAGGGCACCCTCAGGAAGTTTGCAGATGACACTAAGCTGGGTGGAAGTGTTAAACTGCTTGAGGGTAGGAAGGCTCTGCAGAGGGACCTGGACAGGCTGGATTGATGGGTCGAGACCAATTGTATGAGGTTCAACAAGGCCAAGTGCTGGGTCCTGCACTTGGGTCACAACCCCATGCAGCGCTACAGGCTTGGGGAAGAGAGGCTGGAAAGCTGCCCAGTGGAAAAGGATCTGGGGGTGCTGGTCAACAGCCGTCTGAATATGAGCCAGTAGTGTGCCCAGGTGGCCAAGAGGGCCAACAGCATCCTGGCTTGTATCAGGAGTAGTGTGGCCAGCAGGAGCAGGGAAGTGATCATGCTCCTGTACTCAGCACTGGTGAGGCCTCACCTTGAATACTGTGTCCAGTTTTGGGCCCCTCACTACAAGAAGGACATTGAGGCACTGGAACATGTCCAGAGAAGGGCAACAAAGCTGGTGAGGGGTCTGGAGCACAAATCTGATGAGGAGCGGCTGAGGGGAGACCTTATTGCTCTCTACAACCACCTGACAGGAGGGGGTAGTGAGGGAGGTGTTGGTCTCTTCTCCCAGGTAACAAGTGATAGGACAAGAGAAAATGGCCTCAAGCTGTGCCAGGGCAGGTTTAGATTGGACATTAGGAAAAATTTCTTCACCGAAAATGTTGTTGAGCATTGGAACAGGCTACCCGCGGAAGTGGTTGACTCCCCATCCCTGGAGGTATTTAAAAGATGGGTAGACATGGTGCTTAGGGACATGGTTTAGTAATGGACAGGTACGGTTGGACTCTATGATCTCAAAGATCTCTTCCAACCAGATGATTCTGTGATTCTATTAATAAACTGAAAAGCATGACTATAGTATTTCAGTGTCCTTAAGTACAGATTAAAACAAACTACTTTTAAGAAATTGCAACCCCGATGATTCTGTGGCTGGGCAAGATACAGGAGGGTATCAATGGATCTCTTTCAACCTTGTAATGCTTCACTAAGAGCTTAACTCCATTGAATCACTCCCCTCCTCCCTTAAATACAGCTTTTCCTAAATGCAGTCAACATTAGCGATACAGAATCACAACACAAAATGTGGAGATGATCATAACCTCTACAAAATAGGTCAAGTTACATTTTTTGACTATAATTTAACCCCAGCTTTATAAAGAAAACACTGTCTCTTCCAAACTTGCAGGACTTCTCATGCACAGTAATGAGCAAAGAAGTCCAATACAGAAGCTAAAATTTCCAATATTTACTTTGACATAAGGAAACTACAAATGGGAGTAATAACTTTCAAAATCTTAAGACCAATATAACCATAAAATTAAGGTTGGCTTAGATTTTAGGATCCAAAACTGACAGAAACAGATGATCCTGGGCACATAATCAAGGACTAATGATGAAAGCTCTTGTAACACACATAAGAATAAGATACAGCATTCAATAAACCTGGGAACAAATATTTCAGTGTCACATTAGTAACATTTCTAGGTGTGCTCTGATAAGTTACTTGGTACCATTCTGTAAAATATTAGAGAAAGTAGAAAAATTTGTTGAAGAGAAGCAGAATAACTCAGTCTCTACAAATCTAGAGAGAAAACTACTCTTCACGTAACTTCTTTAAACGTCACTGTGCCCAAGCCAAAATTTCTTTTTTGGTAGTAGTGATCTGTGCTAAAGCCCAACAGCATATACATACCTGTAAAGTCTTACTGAAGTATGAGCCTTAGAGAAGGTACCAAAATTAAATTCAGTTTTCTGGCCTCTTCTGCTTTGTCAAGATACGCGTTAACATACATTTTGCGATGCATTAACCTGCGCTTGAGTTGCATGAAGTTTGGTTTTAGACCATAAGAATATAGCTATATTTAGCACAAGTTTTAAAAAAGAGTAACATCTGTTTGCATGGTGAACATAATCAAGAGATAAACACACACAGTAGGAATACAAACTGCAGTTTTCTTAAAGGACTGAGAATTATCTGTACACTCTCAGCAGAGATTTCCCAGATTCTCTAAGGCTTTTACGGACAGATACTGCTATCTACTGGTAGGGCAGACGTATGGTGACCGGCAGCAGTATGAAAGAGCAAGAAAGAAGAAGACCACTCATATTTGGGCCACAATATTTAGGCAAGATATGGTAAGAGTGCCCACCTGCAAAGGTAGTTTTTTCTGGAAATAGTCACTACTGCTTAATTGTTTGGGTGTTTTGTTGATTTTTTTTTTTAATTGGTAAACTGAAAATGACATCAAAATATTATTACACAGACTTGAGCATTTGCAGTATGAATAATAATTAGGAAGTGGCTGCTACGTTGCTTTAGCCTATAGCATGAATCATTTCACCACCTAAACGTATCATACCTCCTCTTTGAAATGTCATAATTGTAAAAAGCATTTAATCTAACAGTAACCTGTCAATTGGCATCTCAGGGCAAGTTTTCTGCTCTGTTTAACTAGTGTGTTAGAGGATAGCACACAAACACCTCCAACCACCGTTATTTCTTGGTTGCAGTATTTTGTGCTTAAAAAGAATGAGCCTTCTGTAACGTAGTTACTAAGTCGTGTAAGTCTATCAAACACATAATACTGTTACCTTTCTTCAATTCTATTCTTGTCCATAAGTGGTTGTTTGATCCACTGGTTAACTAGTCTTTGTCCTTGAGGGGTTCTGCATTTATTTAGTAAACCAGCTAGAGACTGTGCAGTGTTAGCATTTTCCACAGAACTCTGGAAAGGACAAAAAACCAAACAATTAGTGAAGCTTACTGACACCCACTGAACAGCACTCAACTTTGCTCCCTAGGAACAGATCGGTGTTTCTTCTGTATTGAATTGACACCCATCAAAAAAAGCAAATGAAATAGCATGGCATTAATGCACTGACACTCTGGTCCCTCGAAAACGGCGAACAAAGAAAAGGTTTCTCCATTTTGAAACTACCTGACTGAACAAGAAAGTTAGAAACATACCTAGTCACTGGGTAGTTTTCCCTTTGAATAGGAAAAGTGGAAATACACCTAGTTTGCCCTTTGTAAGGTCAAAAAATAGCGGTCCTGTCCATCAAAAAAAGCAAGAAACAAGACTTGGCTTCAAGGGTTTTGGATGGAGATCTTTGAGGAGCGCTGGGGGATGCAGAAACACAACAGAATGAGGCAGTGGGAGAGAACAGAATTATCCAAATTCTCTCAAGCTTCCCCAGATCATCTTTGGAGTACTATAAACATCTCTAAACTGACTTTGTTCAGATTATAGTTTACTATCTATAATTTAGGTTTACTATCTATAATTTAGGGTTAATATTAACTGGACTCAAGACAGCCTTTGGGGCATTTTTCTTGGGATTTTGTTTGGGGCTTTTTTCACAAACAGCTAGGAAGCAAAAATTTCATTTAACATTGAAAAACAGCAAACAAGTTTGTTTCAACTCTTAATTTTGCAATTAAAATCTCAACCTTCTCTACCAAAGAACACTTGCAGTTACAGCAGCAGGCAAGCATTCAACCAGGAGCAGGTCTGGATGCCTGTAAACAACTGGGACGTAGAACTAGCATCACCACAACAGTGAGAAGGTATACAGACACATTTAACTCCTGGAAAATCTCATCTAGTGCCTATTTTCAGTGTTCTGGACAGAATTACGTATGAAAAACTTCTGAACCCAAGGAAGTGTCACAGAGTACATATATTATACATGAATAACCTACTTTAGCACATCTGAGTTGGAAGGTTCCTGTTCCTTGTAATCAACTCCACCTGCTGCACCATATGAACTTTACCTACATACCTCACAGAGCAACTCAAATTACAAAATACATTGTTTTGCCTTTGCTTTAGTGCTGGCTCAAAAACCTCCCCAGAGACAGCCTGCCACACAGGCAACAACACAGCTTCCTGCTTCCTGCTACAGCAAACCCTTTGTTCCAAAGCTCACAACAGGCCCTAAAGACAGACATGGCAGTGTATTTCCTATCACAAAACGTGTAACACCTGAAAGGACTTACAAAGGGATGCAGCTAAGACAGCATTGAACTTCCTAGAACACCTCCATAAAGCCTGAGAAGAGATATAATTTTTGCTTCATTCCCTAGACAGTAGCACAGTATCAGAAAATTAAAAAAAAAAAAATTGGAACATCTCCCTCCAGGGTTAACCAGCTTAGATGCTAAACATAGGCTTTTTTCTCCAGAAATCCCTTTAAGGTAAACAGGGGACCATATCAGTGATTTCTTCCCATAAACCTGAAACTGAAGCGTATTAGCTCCAAACAAAGATCACTAATCAGGGTTTACTAACATGAAAACAAAAGAGAAAAGCTTTGAGTCCACATTTTCCTACAACTATAAAAAGGGGCAAAGCAGAAAAACAGACATGGTGGGAGGTATGGAGGAGACTGGTAACCTGCTTGGATTTGCAGAAAATGTGCATAAAAAGTAAAATTGACCCTGGCCAGTTAGCACGCCGTGGTGCTTTCAGAATGTTCTTAAGTACTGTCCTGTTCATTGCCCTGCCTGCTGCAGCCAGCCCTCCCTTTTCATCCACAGCAGCGCTCCTACCATATACTTCCTGTTCCCCAACACCACCTAATTCAGGCTTCCACTCTCTTTCCCAAAGCCAGCACTACTATATAAAGCAACTGTGCTTTGGAGTTCCCTATCACAGCACAAAACTACAGAACTCTCCTCCCCTCCCAGACCCCAAGTCTGCTCCTGACACTGCAGATGCGAAACTAAAAACTCTGAGCAAAACCAAGGAAAGACAAAGCATTCCCCCCACTGCTTAGCCAGGCTCCTCAGCAGCTCTTTTACATTCAAAGTAAGCTGACAAAAACCAAAAGAGGCACTAACAGTGGTTAACTGCTTAAAACACACTGTACAGGAGTAGCTGAAAACAAAGCTAAAATGGAGAAGTTGCCATTAGTCATGATCTGTGGTGTTGAGATTGGGCAATCAGGCTACTGATCAAGCAGCTAAATAAGTATATTGCAAAGCACTTACCAATTCAAGTGCGCATTCCTTACCTGAAAAAGGTTGAGGGCTTGAACAGCTGCATTATCTAGAACCATATATTGACTAAGATCAAAAGTAGTCAGTTCAAATTGTCCAAAATTAGACTCATCTGACAGCAACTCTAAAAACTTGATAACGGCTGACAAAGCCGAAACAGCAACCTGAAGTTTAAAACAAAACAAAATATACCACATTCTAGTTAGAAACACTCCTGAATCAGGGACTATTTGATAAATGCCCCTAGAAAATTACAAACTTTAAGCCACATCAATTCCAGCAGGGCTCTGAGAGACTCATTCTGTTTGACAAGACTTCATTTTCATAGGGACCTTCTATGGCACTGTCTTTCTAGGTAGGTGGAAGCACAACGAACTAGACATTTGCATAATCTGATAAATAAAATGTGAAGTGCATGCCTCGCCAGCTTTCCAAAGCTTTTATCAGGATGTTTCTGGCTCAGGCTTACAAACAAGTTACTGCAGATAAATGAGATATCATGGATCATCTCAGGGCATGGTTTCAGGGTTAGTTTTCAGCCAGAACAAGGATCTGATCTGACTCCCTGCATGGTGTTATGAACGCTAGTGCCAGCGCAAAAGAGAGGCAGCAGCACGACTGACTTGTTCAGCTACAACACACTTCAAACAATTTTAACCTGTTACAAAATCACACATTAAGGGAGAACAACTCCATACCTTACACCTGCAGTGAGCATCAGCAGTGAAGGGCATTTTAAAACATGTTTATCTCAAGCAAATTACCTCTTGTTTGCAGCTAAGAACAAACATGCAGGCACTAAATTGTATGCTTAAGCCATAAGATGACATAAAACACAAAAATATTATCATAAACATTACTTTGTTTTCAAATGCCAATTTTCCTGTCATGCAAAATAATCAAAGTATTGTATTTCAGTCCTTAGGCCAGACAGATTATGAATAGGAAGCACCTCTTGCACAGAGGCTATTTGCTTACCAGAGCTTACTGCTTTAAAGAGGTAAGCAAAGGGTTGTCTCATTTTTTTTCCAGGACCACTGGAATCCAAATTTGACACAGACTCAAGCTGAGCAGAACTGCTAAACACTTCAGCAAGAATGTAGCTTAATATTCCATGTGTTGTACAATGTACTTTCCCAGAAGTATGGGAATCCAGAATAAAACAGGACCAGCAAGGACAGAGGAGATCACCTCACAGCATGTGCACACACCACTCTGCTTCTAAAAAAACAGAAGCACGTTAAACATTGCTCTGTGCTCACCTGCTTTTCCATCTCTGGCAATGCTGCACTATTCATTTGTTCTTCTTTTTTTGATTTTAACAAGCGATTGAGATCCTGAACAGTATCTTTTGTGGTGAAATCTGCCTTCTTCCTGTCTGTAATCAGGATTCCTCCCCTCTGAATGACCTGTTGTCCATAAACACACACAGTTATCAATCACTTTCAATACACAGGGGACAGATGTTCATCACAGAAGCAAACCCTAAAGAGATATTTATTTACTGTTAGGTTGCAGAAAAAAGAATGACAGATTTTACCCTTAGAACAACTTTTGCTCATTAAAATGCAAATGAGTCAACAGACAAATCATACATTTTGGATGCATAAATCCAAACTTCTTCCAGTAAACATATATTGCTCCTTCATTTTTCCGTAAATCATGGAGCCTAGCTAGTAAGCTAAAATACAGCTTTTTAGATAAAGTTTTGTCTAACTATAAGCCACAATGGTTCCCTTACTTGTCGTAGTTTTCCCATCTCTCCTGCAGTCTCTCCTCCTGGTAGCACACACTCCTTCGGTCCCAGTTGAACCAGCAAAGCTTCAAGGTTTGAGAACTGATCATTATCTGGAAACTCACAGACACTCAGTTTTCTCAGCGTAGTGTCAACATACCCCACTCCTACTACTCTTTGTCCATCAGCAGTAGACAGCTTAACCCCCACAACCCCAATGGCCGTTGACATATCATTGTTGGCAAAGAGAACTTCCTCAAACTGGGCAAGATTTCCTGGAGAACCCTATTTAAAAAGGAAATACACTTTTAAAGAGTGGGTATATACACATACACTTTTTTTTTCTCTTTAAAAAGGACAATAACCAATAAAACTAAGTACTGAATAGTCCATTAATATAAACCATACAGGTGTTCTATCTTTTTAACCACTAAAATTTTACATACCATCTACACAAAGTGAACTACTTCAGGTTTCCTTTATTTCCCAACGCACAGCAAACATACAGAACAAGCTCTACCAGCCTTAGAGCAGTAGAAAAGACAGGAATATATAACAGATGGCACAATTTACCATCATACCACCAGTGTCAGTCCTGAAAATCCCAAAACTCCAAGCTGAGGAGCTCAGGAAAGAGTTATGGGTTATTTTCTTTCATCTCACAATCATAAAGAAAGGTTGAAAATTGTACCTTGTATGCTAAATACCAGTCATTTTCTTTGATAGATTTACTTCCTGCTTTGTTCTTGTAAACTTCAACTCGGTAATGACGAACCAGAAGCAGATCTCTCACAAAAGATTCAAAGTTCATTTTACTAAGCACAACACTCTCAAGCTTCTGAGTTCCTACAAAAAAGAAGAAAAAAGAAATTATGAGATACCTAAACCTTTTCATAAAGTTTATTTTCTGTAATCTAAAACCCCAAGAACAGCCTTCACAAAGGACACTATTCTAATACCAAAGAAACAAACATGTAAAATCCATGAAACAACACAAAACCACAACATTCAACTGGTTAATATTAAGAATGAAGAAAGTATACTCCATACCCAAACAAAAACGATGTTCCTTTCCAAATTTCACTGAACCTATATATCCATATATACAAAGAGATCTGTTCCTCTCCCCCTTCCCCTCTCTTTACGAGTATTCTTGATTGGGTTTTCTAATTAATGTTTCAGATTTTAATCTAATGAGTGGTGGAGTGGAAGCCTGCTACAGGTTTTCCTCCTGGATAGCATCTTTCCTTTCCCAGATAAGCCACTTCTCTTGACAGAACAGACTGTCACCCTAGTCATGCTCAGAAGATGGCAAAACACACATGCCAAGACACTTCCCTTTTATCACAATATATACTACAACAACGTATTCTCAAAAAAAGTTCAAAAGTTTACATTAAAACCTAACTTAGGAAGCGCCTAATCGACAAACTTCTTGCTTCTGCTCCTGTAAGGGTGCAGGCAGATGATGCAGTTGAACAAATTCAATTCTGTACAGCTGCCAAGAGGAGCAATATCGCTTCTACCTCCCCACCCCCCATGCCACCTCTGGCACCAGCCTACTTGCAGAGTAAGTCCACTACTAAACAAATTGGGAGTTTGGGTGGGTATAGTAAGTTCTCTGCCCAATCAGCAAGCGGAATTAACTCAGACTGGCCTCAGATACATGAGAGCCAGATGACATAAAATAAGCACAAGCAATAGATAGTGATTATCACATCCCTCTTTTCAGTAGCATGCCTTCATCACATTTGACGCTCTTCTTCCCTTAACATGAAGAATGTTAAAATGGCAAATTTCCACACCCATAAGAACTTATGGGTTTATTTTAAATAAGGTTTTTTTCATTTTCTTTCCTCTTCTTTCCTCAAATCTTTACTAAGACTTTTTTTGAAAGCAGGTAAAAAACTAAATTCACATAACTATTTTTTCTTTCCCAGTGCAGAACTGTCCAACAAAACAAAACATTTTTCTTTTTTTCAGCTGAGACTACATAATACACTGGGGGGGGGAGGAGGAAGGGGGGCAGCTGAAGCTGATATGTGCTTTGAAATCATCCTGACAGAAAAAAAATGTAGTTTTATGCTTTTAGTTGGATATGCTAGATAAAGCTTTAGAGGTTTTAAAGCTGGAGCTGATAGTCACAGGCTTACATCTGCGAAATGTACTCTTAAAAGGAATACAAAAATAATACTGATGCATGTGTTTGTAGTCTGGAAGACTTATCAAATTCTACCCTTGAAACTATGAAGCTCTACAACTTCTCCACAAGTTGGTTTTTTTGTGAGGGTTTTTTTGTGATTTTGGGGAGGGGTTGGGTTTGGGTTTGGTTTTTTTTTTACATAGTAGCCCATCACTAGCAACAGAAAGTGAAAAGCATAGGAGAATGTCATTCTCTTTTTAATGCCATTGCACACACACACAAAAAATTCAGTCTTAACAAACAGGTTTATTTTGCAAAGCATTAGCCAATAACTTTGCAACATTACGTTCCTCAAGATTAAGGATAATACTAAGGCTTGCCTTAGTAGATAATTTATCTCGATGCTCTTACATCCGACATCTGCAAGCTCTGCTGCCTTATACCAAGAGAAAAATAAAAAGCAACAGGGGGTGGATGGAAGAGAGACTCCTATGCAATACGTAATTAAGTGTTATTAACTTTTGCAGGCCACTGTTATTACCACTGTTCACCTATCACCTGCACTACAAAACTGCATGAGCCCTGTTCTCGGTTATCACAGAAAATAACCATGCCACCATTTTCCCAAACGGAAATCCACCCATGTGCTGTAAAAAATGTTATTAACTGCTGTGAGCCTACGCAAAGTGTTGTGTTCGACTAACTGTCCGCATCCGACAGTCCTGCGGCACGAGCCGATGTGACGAGCAGCAGATACGCAGGACCGTGCCTTCTGCTGCAGATACCTTCCTCCCTACGTGTGTACACCTACGCCGGTCACACGCATCCCACTCGGAGCGGCTACCGGCTGCTGTCGCTCCAAAGCTGCGAGAGGCTGAGGAAGAAAGATTTGCGTTGGGTTACGCTGGCTTCCGAGCCGCCATGAACCAGGGCGGACATGAAAAGCTGGAGACCTCTCAATACCTCCCTTCCTGCAAGCACAACCGGAGAGGGCAGCAGCGCGCAGCGCAGCGCTTCCCCCCCCCCCCCGCCGAGAGCGGGAAGAAAAGTCTTTGAAAAACGACGCCACGGAGAAGTTAAGCCCAAAGCAGCCTCGAAACGCCACGACTGACGGGGAAAACACGCAGCGGCCCGGCCCGAGTGACACCCCGGGGACCTTGCCCTTGAGAACACGCCACGGCTGCGCCGGCTGCCGGGGGCGGCTGCTGTCACCGGCACCCGCCGCCGCCCCGCCGCGGGCCGCCCGCCGCTCCGCAGCATGGCCCGAGGCGGGGGGGTGGGCGACTCCAACCCGCCGCCCGCCGCGCTGCCCCCTCCCTCCCCCGCCGTCCCTCAAGCCCCTGGGCCCGGCCTCCCCCGCCGCACCCACCCGGTGCCCCCGCCAGCTGGCGGATGACGGCGCGGGTGCGGAAGAGCTCGCGGGCCGCCAGCCGCGCGTCCGCGCCGTGCGCCGTGTAGTAGTCGCCGCGCTCGAAGAAGCGCACGGTGGTGTCAGGCTTCTCGGGCAGCGAGAGCACGGCGCGCACGAAGCCCGCCTCGGCCCCCGCGCCCTCCGGCCACGCCACCTCCCGCGGCGGCTCCGCCGCCCTGCTGCCGCCTCCCGCCAGCGGCCGCCGCGCGCGCGCGCCCGCTCGCCCGCCCACGGCGCACGCGTGCCAGCGGCAGCGCCCAATCGCTGCAGAGCCTGCGCAGCGCGTCGCCCCCGCCCCGCCCCTTTACACCGCCTGCGCGCGCCACGGGGGGCGGGTGACCGCGTTGCGGGCGCGGGGAGAACTGGGCCTTCCCGCGCGCCGTACGCTGCCATGGCAACGGCGGGGCCGTGAGGGCCGCAGGCCGCCGAGCCCCGCGGGGCTTGCTGCGCCCTCTCGGTGGCCGCCGGTGGGGCAGGCGTGGCCGGGGACACGGTGCCAGCGCTCGGTGCTGCCTTAATTTCGGTGCTGAGCGCCATGGGGATGATAGGCGTCATGTGTGTGTGTTGTACAACCCCAAGTCAAAACTGAAGCGCGCAGGCACGCAGTCATCAAAGGTCTTCCCAGAAGAGGAAGGGAGCCCCAGGCAGCCATGCTGAGGCGGCCACTCCACTTAGGCCATGAAGAGGAGCGTGTCCTGCGGGCCAGGAGCATGGAGGCCCATGGGGCTCCAGGTTCGCGGGCTGCCAGAAGGCAAATGCTGTAACACAGCCTGAGTACAGGGCTGTTGCCATGCTCAGGCTGCCAGGAGGCAGAAGGCTGTGGGGTAATGGGCCCTCTGCTTGCAAGGGGAGCAGTGGCCAGAGCTCCCATGTGCCCCCTCAGGCAAAGAGAAAGCAACTCTCGCCCTCCTTAGGGTGGGGGGGGTCACTCCTCCCAGGCAGCACAAGGAACAATGTGGCAAATGGCCAAAAATCCCAAGACCTGACCCCCAGTTACACACTGGGGTCATCGAGTTCAGGGACAGAAAGGGAACTGACTGCCCCACGGGGCTTGGAAGGATCCTGAGCCCTGGTTACAGGGTGGTGCCTATGCCCGGAGTGCTTGAGGTTTTTTATTTTTTGTGATCTTTTCCTTGCCCTGTCCTAAGCATTTTTCATTTTTTGTTTTTTCTTCTGCTGTAAAGATACAAAGGAATAGAAACAGTATAGCTGACAGTCTCGTTTAGTGATTATTGGTTAAGAATAATGGGAAATCCCAGGTTTCATCAGCTAAACCAAGTCGTCTTGGAAACTCCTCTTGTCTTGCACCATTTCTAGTCAGTCCTAAATCATGATTCTTGTACCCCAGTTCAGCCGCCTGGACCCTATCACCTACAGACAAAATGCATCTTAGATTTTACATGCCCTAGCATTTCTTGCATAAATGCTCACCCCTTCTTCTGGTTTGTGAACCTTGCTGCTTCAGAACATCCCCTTGTCTGCAAACCATTGCTTTCTCTCTCCTTTCTACCATTTGTTACCTCAGCTTCTCCACCCTCATCTCCCACCCCTCCTTTCTTCTTACCAGCCTGCCCCTGGTCCCAGCTCTGGAACACTTTTGGGACCTCTTTCCCTAGATTTCTCGCTTGACTTCTCTCTTCTTTCCACTCAGTGAATCAATGTGCTCATCTTTAATATTTCTTGGTGTCAATAGGTGCTTTCCAAAAGGCCCTCAGAGGCCCACAAAAGGACTACTTCAGGTTTTCACACTAAACTATACCTCAGTCTGAAGGTGTTGCCGTGTGTTGGCTGTCCCTCCATGGGGAATGCCACCTCTGCCCCATTCCCGCCCAGTTGTCACCCTGGGCTGCCTGTCCCCACCTCAGCCTTCACCACCCAAACCCCAGCCCGGTACCCCTGAGGTAACACAGCTGTTCCAGAAAAAGCCTTCAAAGCCCTTTTGCAAATGCACTTGCTGAAGGACCAGGGACACTTCTTGTGGAGAAGAGAAAGTCCAACCTGCCCTCATTTGACTTAGGAAGGAAGAAGCAAAGCAAAAGGTCAATAGAGCTTTGACAGCTTTGTAGTTGTCCAAAATCATCTTCTTCTCTCCATAACAGTTGTAAAAATGACATCGCTCTGGCAGGGAAGTTGGGTTTATTTTCAGTATGAAGAAGTGTACTTTTCCTAACCTTATTTTCTGGTACTTCCCTCCACCAAAAGTGTTTGCTTGTGGCAGTACTCACGTAGGAAAATTCAGCCTAAATAATCGCCATTTAGCAAATACATAACCTTCTGAAGGCACTCATAATGTCACGCAACCTTGCCGAGAAGTGATAATACCAGGTCAGCCCAAAATACACATTATGAATAGCTGGGAGTGCCTGTATTTGTACATACTGATGACTACAAATAAGGCAGAAGAGAGGACAAGAAGGAAAAAAAGTGTCCTGTACAAACAGCAGGAGTGGAGGTGGGCTCCCGGGACCTCATTACTGCCTTCAAAAGAGGTAAAATAATGCCTGCTAAGCTGTGATTGCTGCATGTTGCAGCACTTTCTTCTCTCTCCTCTGGGCTGGTTACACCTCTTCATTCAGCGGTTTGCTCAAGGCAGCTCTGCTGAGCTGCGGGCTCCTGTTCACAGAGAGCCACCACCCAAACCAGCCACTAACACTCTTAGCCTTCACAGTCCATGAAAAACATTTATGTTGTGACATGTCTTGCACAGACGTCACCGGATTGATCGCCTTTCCTCTCTGAGCTTCTGTCATTTTCATTGCCCCATCTGTTGTTCTTCCAAGGCAGCTCGGTGCACCGGCTGATCCGCACAGGTCTAACCCTGACTGGGGACCATCTCCCTGCTGCCAGGCTTGGTTGCTCCACTGCTCTGTTGCTAACAGAGCGCTTCCTCCTTGCTCCCTTGTCTACCAGAAGCAATGAGAAGTTGTCTGTAATTGTTACGCACATGGCAGGCAGAAAATAAATGCTAATCTAGACCTTAATTGATTTTGTTTGTGCTTAAGCATAACTAGCATACACAGAAAAGTTGCAATGGCTTTTCAGTTAGAAAAATGGATGTCCTTTAACCACTCTACAGAAAAAAAAAATCCTTTTCCACCAAAGATTAATTAATATACAAGTGTGATCAGCGGCAGCTCTAGCACTTTTGAGTTGGTGGCGATGTCACCAGAACATTTTGTATTGGACCAATGTGTATGTACATGTGCACACATATAATGCAGCAGAGACTTCAGATAATATTAACAAGATTAGAATATTTAGTTAATGTAAGTTTGAAAACAGAAAACGTGGCTGTTGCCTTGTAAAGAACCTTTTAACTTTCTTGTATGCATTTTTTTCACTCAAACCAATATGGCACAGCCATGCTCTACTTTGCAGGCACCTGAACACATGAGAATTCTGCAGTGCATTTAGGGGTTAGTAGAGAAAAACCCACTTCTTACATGTATGAAATTTTTACATGCTATAAGCTGGTAAGTGTTGCCTCTAACATGACACACCACCTCCTTTTTCTTTGCCACCCTCTCCCTTGCATACGTCTGCTGTTGCACGTCACTGCCAAGACAAGGAGGACAAAGATTTTAGCAAAGTTCATAAAACACTGGGGATGAACCCGACTATCCCCAACACGCAAGGCATCCCTACAGCATGCCCGACCGCCCGTATGCCCAGCTGCATACCAGACTGCAGCCGCTCCCAGGAGTTGCTGGAGTTCAGTTGTAAAGCTGGGGCGGCGGAGCTGCTAGCATTTTTAGTTTCCTAGAATATTTTTCAGGCTGTTTCAAACTGTCTGTAAGCCAAAGTCACTGTGTTTTATAGCAGTCACACTCCCCAGCAGGTGAGGATAAAATAAACATGGTTGACAAACAACGTTATTCCTCTTACCAAACTTACTGTGATTGTTCCAGAGGGTAATGAGCATGCTACCATCAACAGACCCTACACACAACACTGACCTTTCATTTTGTAGTTGTGGAAACTACGCTTAGGGATTACTTAGGTCTTTGGAAGGGAGTTGTATAGAGTTTATTGGTCGTGCTTTCTCAAAGATGTTATTTGCATATCCTCTTCCAAAAAGTCTCTCATTGTCTTTGCATAAACATTTATTTAATTTTGTTTTTTAAATTAGTTTTTTAAATTAAATTAGTAATAATAACTAATATATATATGCTAGTGTAATAATTCGTAAGGAAGGAATAGATTTGCCCTTGCCTATACAAACACTGTTTTCCTATGTTGTACACAGGCCCCAAGATAAATATTATTACTAGGGTTTCTTGTACAGTTTGTGCCCATCCCCTCTCTGTAACAAAAGATCACATTTATTCAGTCTCAAAGCATTTAATAAATCTTCAGTCTGCCCTTCATATCCTTTATCACAACTGACATTACATTAAAAGAGAGGGAACAGGGTATCACAACTTTGTGTAGAACTTTAGGTTTAAAAAATGTGCTCTTTCATGGAAGGAAGTTAGTGAATTAGGCAAATAGAAGCATCAAAACATTTCCCTTGTCAAAAGTTGATGCAGTGACTAATACGCCTTTATTAAGTTCTACCGGCTTGTTTCTTTTACAGGAAACTTGCTTTTTAACTTTACCGAATGCTTTCAAAGTACTAAAATAAAGAACACTTAGTATTTTGTTGTTTAATGCCATATTATTTGTCAATAGTGATCATTTTTTTGCCAGAAGTTCAAAATTGCTCCAGATATAAGAAGAAACATCACATGCGTATGTGGAGAGTTGACATTATCATAGTGGATTTTTTTTCTTTTTTAATTTCAG
The DNA here is from genome assembly GCA_034008185.1 of Gorsachius magnificus. Lineage (NCBI taxonomy): Eukaryota > Metazoa > Chordata > Aves > Pelecaniformes > Ardeidae > Gorsachius > Gorsachius magnificus. The sequence continues at coordinate 11,795,171 of CM067083.1, read as the reverse complement.
CACATTCTCTAACTATAAAAAACTATAAAACACAATAAAGCTGCACTCTTGTCCCCCTCATCCTTTTCCATTTCTCCATAAATACACACTTTTATGCAGCTGGACTTTTGCACAAGTGCAGTGTTTAGTAAACAAAACAGAACAAAAAAACCCCCAATATAAAGGTCAATAAAACTTCTTAGAAAAGGAAAGTAGGGAAAAACCTATTATTGACCACCATTTTGAGAGCTGAGTGGCATCGTGCTTGTACCGCAGTAACTGAGTTTAGAAACAGATACAGTATGATCTCTTCAATTGTGGATTTAGTTAAGCTGTCTTCTATTTTTGAATTAATTTCTGCAAACTCTGCAATTTTCTGATCCCTTGGGCTAGTTTCAGTCAAATTTGGCAAGAGAGCAGACCATATTAAAGGCAAAAAGCTTGTGCAAGTATTTAACATGAAAAGCTCCATTAGGCAAAAAAAAAAATGAAAAGGCTCTGTCTTCCTCTACTGTGGGAAAAGCAGGGAGAACACGATTTTCAAAGAAACTGACTGGGACGAGGACCGGGCCACACCGCAGGTACATACCAGCCACTCAAGTCAGCACCTGCGTAGCTCCAGCCCAGCCACAGCACGTGACATCTCTTTCCATCCCATGGGCCAAAAATAAGGTATGACATGGGGATGGGGAGGGTAGGAAGAGGAGGAGGAGGATAGGAAACAATAGCATTATTATCTTTGGGGAGAAGAAAGGAACAGCAAGGATACCATATTGTAGACATTTAAGTATAGGATATGGAGATAGTGAAGAAATGGGGAAGACAATAATACTGGGCAAAAGGCAAGCTTACTGAAAACTAGACTTTGTTTAACAGCTTACAGAATTGTATGAAATTCATCACACCTCTGCAGACCACCTGCATACCTGGGGAGAAAGGGGGTGGCATCTACCAGCAGAGGTAGAGACTGCCCTACAGAAGTTGAGACTGAAAAAGCATCTGAAAAGGCTGCAAAGCACTCCAGTAAATTCCCTGCTGTGGGATTTTTTCCGCTTAGCAGGAGCAGCAACTTGACAGCAAATCGATGCTCATGTCTCCACTTCCCAAAACATACTGTACACGCAAAAGAAATTTAGTAGAAGCTGGGGGCTGCAGCAACTCAGCACACACCCCTGAGTTCATTCCATCAGATGGTGGAAGACCCAAGGGAATGGTCGCTGCCTACATTTCAACATCCAACACAGCAACACACACGTCAACTACCACCTTGCTCAAAGGCAGGCGGTACACTGGTGACCTGCGACAGCAGGGGTACATTCAACACAGTCCAGTAACCTCCCTCTTGTATTTAGCAGACGCACACAAGCTCTCTAATGGGGTATGTTTCACATATAATTTTACGAACACAGTACGCAGAGTATCTGCTCAGTAGTTTATCCTACTTTTCCTGTTTTAGGGAGGGGGATCAAAACAACCACCACATTAGTAATTAGATTTGTCACTCAGTTCCTTATCTTGTATCTCATTATTTCTCTAGCAACTGGAGTTACAGCATTTCCTTTATAAATCAGATATGCTGGATGGACTACACATTCACTTGCTAGCCAATATACATTACATAGATTACTGTCAAAGCAAGCTCCTTTATCCAAAGCTCTGGGAGGCAGAAGATAGCCTAAGCTTGGTCAGCCTCCGTGATAGCAAGCAGTAATAACAGCAGAAACAGATTCTAGCTGTGCAACAACTTCACTATGCAAATCATGGGAATGGTGCAATAGCTCTTCCCCAGCTCCACCGTCAGATGCCAAGGCTACCCACCCCCAACCCCACACCAGAGATGTTCTAGATTAAAGGCTTGTTTTATTATAAATACTTACATAGCATTTGAAAGAGCAGCCTATGCATTCCTGAAATTACTACATTCGCATGTTTATTTTTATACAAACAATCCATATTTTATTTTACTCCTGTTGCACGTCAAGAGTGGAAAATAAGATAAAGCATACTTTTCACAGCTTTAAGAAAAAATATCATGCCACTGAGATATTAGATGACTAACACAAACTTTGTTAATTGGAGTTCTACAATATTTTCACCTATGCCAAGGTTTCTTGCTTTAAGAAATATTACACTGCTGAATTTGTAAGCACGCTAACTTAGCAGATCATCATTATTTCAACATGGAAAAATTAGAAGCCTGTTTCAACGTTTTATTAATTCAAGTAATAAAAAAAGTTACAGCAACTTCAAATATGTACAACAGCCATAAAAACATCATGTTCAGTTACACAGGAGACAGTCTCATTACAACATGGCTACAAAAAAAATTTTCAATATTAATTTAAAAAAAAAAAAAATCAGGGAGTAATAGTTAAGTTTGACTTGAGTAAGATGGGGCATTTAAGATTTAACTCTCAACAAATAGTAAAAGTAGTAGCATGGTTACCAGTATTGGCTGTTAAGAGTTTTAACAATCATTAAGTGAGCACAACTGCCTCCCCTTCAGAAGGAATCTTTTAAGAGGTAAGATCCATGCCTCCAATGTTTCTGTTATCTTCTTGTTTGAATCCTATTCTGTCTTCAGCTGATTTAATTATGCGTTCAGCCCTCTATGCATTTCATTCATTTCCTTTACCTGGAGAGGAGGAGGTAGAAGGAGATCAACATTTGTGCTACTTCTCAACATGAGACCCAAGAAGTCAATAGGACTTAACCACCCAGATTTTCATTAGCGAAGGGGTTTGATGTAACACTAACAGAATCAAACATGCCAAGACCACTGTAACACTTCAGCTTAATTACTCTGTTTTAAAAAAAAAAACAACCCACAGCATTCTTCCCTGTGTGTGCAGGGAGCAGACTTAGCTACAACACCCCATGGGTTCCTTTACAAAAGGCTCTAAACATGGGTGAAGCACCATGCACTAGCACCATTTGTTACTATTCCATTGGAAAGTAGCTCTTCAATAGAAACTGGAAGCTCCATGCAAATACCTCAAGTAAAGGTCTTCAGACAGAACAAGGCTATCAGTACTTCCTGTGGATTTTACAGCCCTTGCTATAGATATGTAAAATTAGTACTTGCTGTCAGGACTGCCCCCCACCTCTGGGAAATGCAGCAGATCACCAGTTGCCTTTGAAACTAGTGCAGAATGAACATGGTGGAGAGAGGTGAAAACTAGTTACAGAATTTGAATACTTTCAGTCTCCTTGAACACATCTGAAGCACCCAAAGCAAGCTTTTAACCTACAGCAAACTTAGGAGTTTCTGGATTCTGGCCAATCTCCTCCCTGCACATATGCCATAAACAGAAATTAATTACCTCTGCTTTCACGTACTTCCCTCTCCTCCTCCTTGTGAAGACCTGTAAAAGGACAGAATAATTGTGAAGTTTTCTTTAAGTCTTGACTTACATGTAACTTTATCTGGTTGTGACTTTAAAACTCCAAACTTGAACCTGTCCCTTCCCCATCCTTCCAAAGCGAGGTACACGAGAGGCTGTCTCAGGAGGCAAGACGGGTACTTTCTTCACCTCAGTGAGTTTTCCCTAATACTTTTGTTTTCTGGTCGTAACCTGAAACAGCGATGGTATGTCCATCACCTCTTTCCCACCTCCCAAGTCTCAAAAAAGAAGCTAGTTTACAGAGGAAGACTGTTTCTATCAGAGTCCTATTCCCCTGGTATGTTGTTACTCCCCAGATTACAGTGACACAGTCTGCTAGGCAGCATTTTTAGAACTTACCAGAACAACAATTCCAGCAACTATTGCTACTATTACTACTACAATGACAGCAATGAGGCCAGGAGTCAGAGACTTCATGGAAAACTCCGGTGCTACTTCATCAATGTAGTAGACCGCCGTCTTCTCAAAACGCAGCCCCTCATTATCAATGCTGACGTTTAGTGCGTTATTAAGAAAGATGGAGTCACCTTTTAGCTAAAAACAGATCAAAAAATAAAAGATGAATGCCTATTACAATGTGAACTAGCAAGTATCTGGGCACTGCAATAATTCACCTTGCTTTAGCCAGTACACAGTAAGACTACTGAATGCAATGCAATAGACACAACTTGTCTTTGGCGGACTTTACCCATGACACTTACATCTTTTTCAAAGTAGTAGGCCACATCAGCTATATCCACATCTCCGTAAGATTTGTCTGAGGCATTTTGCTTCAAATCAATAGTAATTAAAGGTTCTTCATACTGCAAAAAATATAGTATGGTATTAAGAAGGGGCTAGTTTAAATCCAACTATGAAATACACAGCAAAATATTATGATCCAATCACATCCTGAATCAAGTTTATGGTATTTGTTCTCAAGCCAACTGTTTACGGTATGATTCAAATCCCACTTTTTTAGTGAAGCCAAGTAAGAATTCATCTACAAACTGAGGAGAGCAAGATGTAATTTGTCAGTATTTCAGTTCAGTTACAGCTAGCTGCTCAGGTACTATTTTGAGAATTTTAAATTAAATTCTGATACTACTAAAAATTATGTGCTTCTTACCAGAACACTTATATAGCGTCCATTCAGCATATAACGACTGGTAATTGTTTCCTTGAAGAACCTGTAAGGGTATTAAAGCCATAGCTGTTAAAAACAGTACTGTTTTGCATACCTTTTTTCAGAAGCAGGGAAGACTAGTATAATAGCTCTTTTTCCCTGCAGTCTCTCTGTGATGTGTTGACCCCAGCTGGCAGCAAAACCCTCATCTAGTCTCTCACTCACTTCCCCCTAGCAGGACTGGGAGGAGAATCAGAAGGGCAAAAGCAAGAAAAAAACCCTCATGGGTCAAGATAAAGACAGTCTAGTAAGTGAAAGGGTTGGGTGGGGTAAATAAAAAACCCCAAGTGATGCAAAAGCAATCACTCACCACTAGCAGATCAACGCCCAGCCAATCTCCCAGCAATAGCTACTTGGGAAAAACTTCCCCCAGATTTATTGCTGAGCACGACATTATAACAATATGGGATAGCTCTTCACTCAGTTTGGGTCAGCCACCTCTGCTGTGTACCCTCCCAACCTCCTGCCCACCCACAACCTACTCACTGGAGCACCAGACCGAGAGTCTGAGAAGGCCTCGACACTATGCAAGCACTGTTCAGCAACAGCTAAAATACTGGTGTCTTCTCAACACTGTTTTGGTCACCAGTCTAAAACACAGCACCATACCGACTGCTACCAAGAAAATAAGCTCCATCCCAGCCAAACCCAGTACACTCTCATTACTAAACTATGCTAGAGCACTATTAATTCCTAACAGTGAAGATGAACTTACGGAAAAACAAACACATACATTACTGAAGTGTTAGAGAGAAGAGTGTGAACAGTTTTGAGAGTTCAGAAGAGCAACTAGAGAGTAGAAGCTTCTGTTTGGGGGGGGGGGGGGGGGGGAAGGGCAGGGAAGCAGGAATAATAATAGCTACAAGCACATTTTTCTTGCTATATCACCTCTGACAGAGAGAACTAGAATTTTATTTTAGCCAAAAAATAGCTAAACTGTTATTTTTCTCCTGCTGTTTCTGTGTCCCTCCACCATTTTTGTCATTTTACTTTTTGGGTGGTTTCACCTCATTACCTTGCATTTCCCTTAATATATCGACTTGCTAAAAAGTAGCTATCAATTTTAAATGGAAGTGAATCTCATTAGCAGTTTATTTATTCTAATAAAAATGAAAGGAATTCTATGAATGGTCTGTAGGTCACCTCTAAGATGTCTTACAAATGAGTTCACAGGTTTGACAATCATAGAACATTCTGGGTTGGAAGGGACCCCTAGAGGTCATCTAGTCCAACCCCTCTGCAGTGAGCAGGGACACCGCTAACTAGATCAGGTTGCTCAGAGCCCCGTCCAACCTGGTCTTGAATGTTTCCAGGGATGGGGCCTCCACTACCTCTCTGGGCAACCCGTTCCACTTTTAAAGCCGTCTGTACTTTTAAACAATTGTTTAGAAATACACTAGATATGTAGTAGTGCATGCAGACATTGCCATGACATCCTGCTATCATCACTTACTTCTCTAAAGATGCAGCGTTCAGAGGAGTGTTCCTCTCAGCATGTTTCATTTCAATGATGATCCACCTGAAGTAATAAGTAAATACAATGAATATTCTTAAAGTACATGCATATAACAACGCATACTAAAAGTCTAACTCCAGGGAAAAAAAAACAACCAGAGAAAAAGAAAGCAAGCCCCCTCCAAAACCCTTCAATATCTCCTTGTTTCTGAAGAAAAAAAAAAGCAGTAATTAAGTGTTTATTGCTCCATTTTCGTTCATTGCCAGTGCATCATTCATATGGATATATCCTCTACAACACAGAATCTAATACAGCAGAGTGTTTTCGTCACAGCACACCCTGTTGAAAGACTTACATCGTTCTGACTAATTGATTGCACTTCAAGTCTGTATCATGTTTGTCAGTTCTTCTAACACCAGCTGTATTCACACACCAACAGGTGGTTCCGTTGCACTGCTTTGCCTTGAATACACCAGTATTTTCACACTCGGGATCGTAAAGGCCATCAGTATCTTCAAATGCATCTTTTGGTTTCTCACGACGACCCGATTTTGAGCCTGTCATTTCTGCTTTCATCAACAGGCATTTTGAAGTCACTAAAAATAACAAGAAAGCCACATAATGCAGCACATTCAAAACAGAGCTCTTGGGCTGTAAAAACACAACGTTACACCAGAAGCAACTCGATCCGAGGCCATTACAAGGAAGAGCGGGTGCCTGACACGTAGGTGGTGCAGAAAGTCAACGCAACAGCTGTACGTCAGCTTCTGAAGCCAAACACTAAGAAGTCCAGCCACCTTCGGTTTCGATCAGCCAGAGGATCATTTTACAGCTTAGCTGAACTCGAACCAAGAATAAGGTCCTGAGATAAGGCTCTTTCACCTCTACATTTGCAGGAAAAGTCATGATACGTGCTCATAAGGAAGCTAAAAATTAATCTTTGGAGAAACCCTTGCCCTAAGAGACCGAATATTAAGAAGGATGAGGGAGCCTGCATCAGTATAAGCGTACGCACTTCCACACAAGTGACACGGGAGGATTCCTAAAGGCTTATCTTCCATTGCCCGTTGATGTGGAAGCCCAAGAAACTCTCCTTCCTTACTACCATTATTTGCCGGGAACTCAATGGCCGTTTTCACACATTCCCTCGGCTTTAGTTGGCACTTTTCCGAGCCGCCCCGTACCAGGGAACACACCCAGGCCACGCCGCAGCCCCACGCGTGCTTTACTCACGAGTGTCGCAGTTCACAGACAGGCCGGAGCCGATCGCGTCGCACTGGCAGACGCCGTTGGCCACCCTGCAGTTGGTGACACGCTTGTTCTTCTCGCAGCGGCACGCTGGAAGGGAAAGGCGGCTGTGAGCGCCGACGCCCCCGGGCAGGGAGCCGGGCACCCGCGGCGCCGCCACCCGCCGCACCGCGGGCGGGGAGGAGAGACAAAGCCGGCACTCACCGGACGGAGCCGGCGGGCGTGGGCACCCGTACCCCACCGCTTCCCACCTCGCCACCCGCCCTTCCGTGGAGAAGGACGAGGCCTTTCCTTCGCGACGCTCGGGCTCCCCCCAGGCCCCTCGGGCCGTGGACAAAGGGGCGCGGAGACCGGGTGCCCCTGCCCCCTTCTCACCCTTCCTCCCGCGGGGCGGCCCCTCCCCGCCCGCCACCGGCCCCGCGCCCCCGGCGGAGAGGGGCGCCGGGGGCGCAGGGGAGGAAGCCCGCCCGGCGGGGGGGAGCGCGGGGCGGACAGAGGAGTGCGGGCACTCACGGTTCTGCTGGGCGCAGGCGGCGGCACAGAGCAGCAGCAGGAGCGCAGCCCCACAGAGCGGCTTCATGGCTCGGTCCGGCGGCGGGGTGTGGAGAGGCCGGGGAAAGGTCCTCCGAGGCGCGGGCGGAGGAGACGGAGCAGTGCGTGCGCGGCGGAGAACCGATGTGAGCCGCCCGACAGGTTCTGCAGGTGGTGGTGGTGGCTGCGCCGCGCCCTCCCGACTCCGGTTACACCTTGGACCGGGCGCGCAGGGGGTGGCGGCGGCGGCTCCTCCTCCTCCCCGGCCGGCCGGGCGCGCAGTTAAACCGCCGCCCCCTCCCCCAGTACCTGGGCGAAACTGGACGGGGCAGGGCGGGTCCTGGGTCCCCACTCCCTCCCGGCCCAAATTTCCGGCGGGCTGGGGAGGGGGAGCGGCGGCCCGGGGCTGGGTGGCCGAAGGGGCGCTCCAAGGTGCGGTCGGTGCCGGTGAAAGCGCCCCGCCCGCGCTGGAGGGGGCGTCGTCGTGGAGCCGTCGAGGAGAAACTGTTAGTCATCGGGGGGAGCTCCCGGGCCTGTGTGTTTTGCGGGGTGGGGAGGCCGCCCCCCACGGTGACACACGGGTCGGGGGAGCGAAGCCGCCGCCTTTCCCGGCTGGGGGCTTCCCGCTCCCGCCGGTGACCTTCCGAAGGGCCGGGACCGTGGGAAGGCCTCCCTGCTGGCAGCCCCGGGGGTGGCCGGCCCCGAGGTCTCTGCCCTGGCCTTGTGGCCGCCGGGCCTTGCCGCTCCCGTCCCTCGGGAGAGGCGGGGGGTGTTTTCTCCCCTCTGCGGGCAAGCGGCCGCGGATCACTCCCGCAGCCCACTCGGCGAGCTGAGAGCCAGGAATAGATATTCCCACTTCATTTTCAATGATATTCCCACTTCACTTTGTTCACATCCAGTGGTGCCCTTCGAACTACTCCATGAGGACTTAGCATTTAAAACAAATCCCAGTAATCCCTCAGTTAAGAAGAAACAGAACACCTATCTGTATAGAATAAACTTTCTTAAGGATCTTACTGATTATTTTCTTTTTCCTCTCTCCTTTTCTAAAATACACACTAGGTTGCTCTACCTTAGGACTGCTCTGAAGAGAGAGAGTTGCTTTTGGAGCTGCAGTCTGTACTTCCTTGTTCAGAAAAATGTCTTTGCTTTGTCAGCAGCAGAGCTTTGTGGGAACCTACTAAATGGTAGGTAGTGCCAGAGCCCTGCAAGGTTGCCGAGGAAGAAACAGAGGAAAGCCTGCTCTGGGTTTTAAAATGGCTTTCCAAAGTGTAAAAGCAATGCTAGAACGGAAGAGAAAAGATAGGTATGGTACATTGAAAATATTTTCTGAAGCTTTATTTGAATTAATAAACTTTTACTGAATTTAACTGAATTGTTAAAAAAAAAATACGCATAGATCTTTTTGAAAGATATGTCAGTATCCTAGAAAAACAAGTTATTTTAGTAGAGGAGAAAACGAGAATGACGTTTCTCTAAGTCTGTTCCTGCATTTATGAGAAATAGAGTTTCCAAAGACTTGAAACTTCTTACCAGTGTTCATGTTTGCTGTACAATAAAAACTTGTTGCTGCTTTTGTATATGCAGACCTCAGTTAATAAAACTGAAACCTCTGCGTGTTCTGAATTGTAAGTGCAGGTTAGCTATCTGTGGTTCTGTCTCGTTGCGTAGCTGTGTTTGTGTTGTATCTTTAGGTTTGTATGTATTGTTGTCTATGGTGCCCTGCTGATAGCAGGTAGGTGCTGTCTCAGATGGGTCCGAGTTAAACGACTGGTTTTTGGGTCTGTTCCTGGTACAACCTGAATTAGAATTTTTCAGCTTTTATCTTGATTCTTCTTGAGCTTTTGTGTGGCTTCTTAATACTCTCCTGATACACTTGTCAAAGACTCGAAGTAAGAGCGTGATCTTAGCAATGTGAAAATTTTGGGAAGACTTCAAAGCCTCAGATGTGGGCTTCTCGCATTTCTGCTGTCGTTCTTGATGGCATTCTTCAGAAAGATGAGCAGGATCAATAGGCTCAGAAATGCCTGCCTTATTGTGAAGCTCATTTTCTGTGTAAATGTACCAGTTTGTTCAAGATGAGAAGAGTTACCCTGTTGTTACTAAATCGCCAAGCTGAACTAGATAGGCCTTGATAATAAGAAACAGTAAATTTTATGATAGGTCTTTGCCTTTTTTTTTTTTTTTTTTTTTAATATTTAGCTGTAGAAGAACAGAACAGGCTGGGTACATGCTAATGATCCTTGTTCTCCTGGCCCTTGTTCTGTCTAGGTAAACCTCTGTGCCTAGTTTTAAAAATCCAAGCCTTAGACTGCAGTCTTGAAACCTCACAGTGGCTGCTACTGAAAGTAGCACTGTCTCTCCAACAGCCTCCAGATACCAGCAAAGATGGGTCTGCTGTCAGTAGACAAAAAAATAGCCATAACCTTTAGTGCCTAAGGGTTGAATGGTCTTCGGGTATTTGTGTGGACTAAAGAAGCCTGTTACAGTGTGGTTTGGGTTTTTACTATGACACATTTTCCCTGAACTGTTAGTTATCAGCTATAGAAAGCCATACCATAACTGTGGTGCAAAGACAGGTGCATCATGTTTCTTTTTGTAGTGGAGCATTTAATTTGGCTCCAATTTGCAGGCGCTACTAAAGAGCTCGTTATCTATAATTTCCCCAGGTTTTCAAATCTGAAGAAATTGTTTAAATATCACTTGGTATTTTAGAAGCAGAGAGAGGTGCTCTATGCAGTGTGATTCTCCAGCAAAGCAATGGAAATGAGGGACCATTCACAACAGTATTAATCTTACCCTCTTCCCAGGTTATTTTGAGGGAGGCTTCTCCACAGAATCAAAGCCAGTGGAGCAGGTATATGGTTAAAAAGATAAAAGGGCCCAAATATCAAAGTAGCTTCATTACACAGATAACCTTGGTGTGTAGGGGGTTGGAAGGCAGTGTCTTTTTTTTGTACATTTTGTGGTGATACGTAACTCTTTGTGCTGGAATATGTGCCCGTATTCAGTGGCTGTTCTATCTTAACTTTCCTCAGTGTACAGCTCTAAAGGTAAAGCCCTGCTTATTGGTTATAAACAGGATAATTTTATCAACTGTTGGGAGAGACATCCTCTTATCAAATAGCTGAATGCTGATTATGCAGTGTGGTGTAGGCCAGTTGTGGTTTACACTTATTAAAGCATAATTACAGCTCAGACAAAATATAATTTAAATGCTGTGAGCACATTATTGGCTCTAGCATACAGTAAAAAGAAAAAGAAGTTTTGATCAGCAGACCCTAGAGACTATGTAAAATTATATGTAGAAGACTCATGTATTTTTTCAACTTTGGCTCTGTAATTTACATCTGCTTCAGGTCTGTTTGGAGAATAAAGTTCAGTTCACTGAAGTATTGAAGAGCCGCTGACGCTGGTGGGAGGTTTTCTGTTGACTTTAGTGAACTGTAGATCAGATCTGAGGAGATAAATCCAGCTCTTTCTGAAATCACTCAGAATTAGTGCGAGACTGGGATCTGGCCTAGGTCTTCATGAGATCATTTCCAGGTCTTCCCTAGAAACGGGGTGAGTGGGCTTGTGATACTCCCCAGGCACAGAAAAAGCATAAAATCTGCTTTCAGGGAAAGTTTCATGGATGTGTGAGTCACTCCTGACGTATCAGGAAATTATGCAAGGTGGGGCTCTGACATGCACTGTGGTCAGCAGATCAGAGCGATGAGTGGAGCGAGCGTGATCGGTTCCATTGGAGTATTTGGCAATCTAGCTCTAACTGATACTCTTCAGAGGCTGCAAACCTGATTGGTTTTGCGTGTACCCTTCTGAAGATAACCAAAGCCTCATCCCTAGAAAATAGGCCATGTATTATATATACCAAATTGCAAACCATAGTCTCAGCTAGTGTTTTCCTAACAAAACTAATGACTTTTGAAAATTCATGATGACTTTTAACTGGTTCAAGCTGACAAAGTTAGAAACAACCAGAAACAGTCTTAAGCTTAAAAGTGCCAACAGGTTTTCTGGACAGTAGACATTGCTATATACATTACCTATATTTTAGACTTGCTCAGGAACTTTTTATTAGTACAGTTTTTGGATGTTTGTATAGAACAAAGCCATGAAAGGACTGTAGACAGAGGGCAATACTGAAAAATTGTAGAGTATCTTGCCTGTGCTGTGTTTCTGAAGACTCCGTACCTTCACAAACCAATGTATGCTGCTGTTCAAAGAGATGTAATAAAACCGGTGCTTCTGTGTATTTTATTTTTCCTGCAGGTTTGAAAGACACTACGTAACAGGTAAGTATTATTATCTTGATTTGAATAATGAGAGCATTTGCAGTCATGGACAGCTTAAATGTTTTGGCTGAATGGAACTGGTCAAATAAGAAAATAAATGTGTCTTTCTGCTGGACTGAGTGACTGACTACTTCTGAACACTGTAAAAAAGCTAGTTTACATGTTTTGTCTATTTTTGGCCTGTTTCTAGATAATGTCTTTTTTTTTTCCTTTAACAATAACAACACCACAGTTTATAAACCTAACTATGCTTGTATTTTGCTGAAATTGTTATGCACACTGGAGATGGAAATTAGTTCAGAGGCAGTGGCAACATTCATAAAGGTGTCCTCAGCTTCAGAAGTCCACAGCTTAGTTTTCTTATCAGGCTGGAGACCTTTGACTGAAAGTAAGGGTATCTACTCAGCGGTAAAGGGCTGTTGGTTCAGAGGTTCATAAAGGTAGACAGGGCGTAGCCACAGGAGAGAAATGCTCATGCAATTAATGTGTGCTCTATTTGCATCTTTGAGGATAATAGAAACCAACCTGCCTGATATGTTGTGGCATCCTCACCTCTCTGCCAGGGCTGGCACTTAACTCCAGTGGGTGGGGTCAGTAACAGGCTTGTCATCCTCAGCTGTACTTACCTGAAAATGCATCTCCATGGCTCTTATACCTACAGCATTTTTTAGAACATTCAAAGCTGCTTAAAATGCACAGCATTTGATGTAAAAAAATGTAGTAACTCTTCATCCAGACTACGTGGTAACAGAGAGGCAAGCATATTAATGCCTGTGCCCAATCCCTGAGAACACTCACTGGTTTAGTATGGTTTGGAAAGGGCTCAGAAGAAAACATGAAATTGCAAGTTGTAGTAAGAGAAGCTCCGTTTACACTAAAATTGTTTCAAGTCTGGCATCTATGATACTTTTTTTGCCCTTTTAGCCATTCTCTGTGAAAGAAGATACAGATGGAACTTTGTCAAAACACTTGTTAAAAACTGTTTAAGAGTCCTAAATAGTTTTAACATGTTTTATCACATGACAACATCTCTGCGCTGTAGGCAGAACCAAAGCAGATGGTTGTACAGACAGATAGTTGTCCCGTTGCTGGGTATAGTATTATCAGAAGGCACATTAAATACTTTTCTCACAACCTGGAGGTGTCTGCCATTAAATTTGCTTGTGTCAGACTCGTCTATATATACAGGCTAGGGTGTGGATTTACAGTATGTCAGGTAACCCACAGTAACAACCTATGTAGACAGCTGTACCCAGCAGTAAGCAGAAGACATTTATTCCTGAACGTAAACAGGGTCATGGCATGCGCACAGGCAGTTTCCAGGGAGCAGCTAACATGCTGGAAATCCCCACCCACTCTTACCTCACTGTGACTTGTCTGTAGTCATTCCCCAAGCAAAGGTGAATAAATACAGCCATCAGCCAAGCAGAAAAATCGCATCCCACAAACACCATTTACGGTAACACAACAGGCAGCAGAGAGTGGGGTTAAAGGAGCTAGGTGTTCCATAGCTCACAGAATGCTTTTTTTTTTTCACTCCCTAGCTGAAATAAATTGCTTTTGGTTTGTAACGACTCTCCTAGTTTGTGAGTTTCCCTTATTTTTTCTGTTAGCAATAGCTGTTGCCAAAGTTCAGCTGTTTCTCTTTGCACTTTAATTTACAGCTTCATACTCGTTTTTATTGCTTCAACCTCTGAGTGAGAGAACTTTTACAACCCGTGATTACTGAACTCAGAGAAACAAAGCTTTTTTGCCCTGCTGTGAAGTAATTATAGAGCCCATTGCTTCTAGGGAGGGGCATTCAATGTTTAACAAACTCTGGCAACTCTAATTTAACTGTGTGAAGCCTGGGCCATTAGATGGGATTGAAAAAAAAAAAAAGAATCCTCTTTCCAGCTCACATTTTAACTTGCCCGGATTTAGTCTCTAAAGGACTGTCCTTGAAGTTCTGCCTTCTAACTGTTGAACTTCATGCTGTTCATTTCTTAGCAATATGAGGGGACTGAAGCCAAACTATTTGCATATGAAAATAATTTTCCCTTCAGAAATTATAGCTACATCACTCTTGATTAATCCTTTCACAGGGCGAGTCTTCTGAATGCCATGCCATCAAAATAAGGCTCTTGACAATAATGAAATTGTCCTGTCTTAATTACTACTATTGTTTCCTATTATAGGGGCTGTGGTCACGGACAAAGATTCAATTGTGTTCAACACTGGAAAAACGGAGAATAAAGAGATACTGTGTCTGAAAGAGTTTGTGATCTGAATTATGTAACCAGTAAACAGAGGTAAATCTAAACTTTGGAATGGGAAAACAAGATGAGAAAGATTTGATGCAGTTTACACATTTTGTCCAGTTACAGAATCATAAGCCTGCTAGCTAAGAGTTTGAAGGCTCCCACCTGTTCTTCATCCACTCAAACAGGTATTATTTAGGAAATGCTGAACTTGCTGCCAGGAAAAAAATTGGGACATTATTTTGAAAGCACTAACGTTTTTTTACTTTTCATCTCCCTAGATGAAAAGGTAAGTATGTTTCCTGCATAATAAGTTACTTCGATCTTTTGTGGCTTTGGGCACTAATGTGTACATAGACATTACAGCAGTGAGACTGCATGTGTCTTACTAGATGTGAATGGAATATTTTCAGCTAATGTGATTTTATAAAAACTTTAAGTAAAATTCTTCACGTTTTACTGGTTCAGCTACATTTTCATCGCGAAGGATTTTTGAAGTCTAGGGTTTGCTAGTTGTTTCTGAGAGGAAAGAGGAGAAAAATACCAGCTGAAGAGTTCGCATTTTTTAATGTGAGTGTAGGCAGTCCCACCCCTCTGCACAGGCGCAGTTCACCAGCACCACCTTGGGCACTGCCAACTCACACCTGCTCGGGTGTCTCAGGAAGCCTGGTGCTCTTGGCAACTGAAACAAATGGCTCCAGGGTCATGGTGGCACAGAGGAGTCCTGCTTCTTAGTGCTCTTTGCACAATGCAGTATGAAGAAATGGCATGGGCATAACTGGGTAACAACCGTGGTTATTAAATACTCACTGATGCAAAATACAATTTCCAGTGGCTTTAAAAAGTTAGATTATGGTGGGTGATGTCAGGAAGTTAAAAAAACACTTAAAGGGGTACTGTACATCTCATCTCCTTTCCCTTTAATGTAAAATATGCACTCAGAATTTCGAGCTGCTGATGTTGAGAGATACATCTTTCACCACTTGCCATTTTATGACATGATGGTGAATACCTAATGTAGTCTCATCTATTTATTTTGATAAAGTAATTGGAACTCTTCAGATAACACTACTTCATTTCATTTATAACCAGCACAGAAGTGCCAATCCTTAAAAATAACTCTTAGAGGCTTCCACTGCCCGCTTTGAATTAGTTAAGTTCATACCAGATATATCAGTCTATTTACAGTAGAAATGAACAGCAAGTTCAAACTTATGTCCCCAGTACTGCTGCAGAGTACTTGGCTGTTCTGAAGTATGCAGAAGCAGCATGTTTAAACATGCACTGTGTTTGCTGGCAGTCTTCCCATTCTTTTACCATTTGCTGCATTAGTCTAGTCAGTACTCTTCTTGTTCACTACATAATTTCTAAATGATTTTTTTCTTCTAGTGCCTGAATTTCTCAGTACCTGAGAATAACTACAGCTGTTCTTAGACTGAAGCATTAGAAAACCCCACTGTATGCTTAGAAGTTCTTTTCAAGTAAACAAAGCTGAAAATTTTCCTGTCCATTCATCCATCAGTGACATATACTTTAGTGGCACCGGACCATTTGTAGCTCTAATCATACTGTAACATTTGTCAAAAGCAAAGATCTAGCTGTAAGGCACCTTTCCAGCATCTTTACTTCCCACCTCAAGGAGCAAACAGGTAAGCCATATTCAGTCTATTACGCTTAGTTCTCAGGCACCCTAACAATTTGTTTCACACGACTCATCTAAATCCTTACTCTCTCTTCCCACATAAAAAACAGGTTTCTGGTGATAGATGTGGGTTCAGGTGGTTTATCTGTTCCTTTTTAATTTACTGAAACTTGTGTGACCTGCTACACTCTTTATTCCGATGGAGTCAACCGCATGTCTGGAGTTTGCTTTTTAGATGAATGCTTCAGTTTCGTTATGGTCTTCAGGAATCACACTCTCAGCCTGCGTGCACTGAATCTAGAACGTATTTGATTGAGAGGCTGGGTTCCCGCCGACAAGGTCGGGAGTCACCTCTACAGGGGAAGAGAGGCTTTTTTTTTTATTTTCTTTCTATTTCACACTCTGAAATAAGTAGGAAAGGGCTAGAACTGAAGAATGTGTATTTTATTATGAACAATGATCTGTATTTAAAAGAACCAATGGTTCTTCATTACTTTATTTGAAAAGAAATACCAGGTGTTCTTCCTATGGTACTTTATCTTTCTTAAACAACAACAAAAGAAGGTCACTGGACAGGATATCTGAGGCCAAAGGCATTTGTTTTCCTACCTCACAAATACTAAAAGATTTAAAAAAAAAAAGTATGGATATCTTAAATTTATTAAAATACTACCCATGTTTTTCTTCAGTGATGCTTCTTAATCTATCTGTAAACAACTCAATCACTGAAAAAAATTTAAGTCCTTTTTTTTGTTTAAAGGAAGCAAGCCTCTCTGCAGCTGCCTTTTTGGACCAGCTACTGGGTACCTATGTAACTATATATCTCATATAACTGAGTTCCAGGGCATTTATGGATTTTTTTTTTTTCCAAAAATATTTTCTAAGAATCCCAGGTCTTTCAAACCCAGGTCTTACTCATTTTATATATGTGTGTGTGCGTGTATAAAACAGTTCAAACTGTGATAACATATAGAGATCAAGAGTAGGTAAATTGATTTAATGTCCACCTATAGGAAGGATTAGGAATTAAGTACAACATGAAATCCAGTGTACTAGACCAGACAAATGCCACAGTGTGTCAGTTTAAATTCCTTGTGGTGAAACAGTGCCCCCTGATGCCCAGCAAGACAGCTGGAAATCAAAAAACCCCTGCATTCTTCCAGATATTCTTGAAATCTTAAAACTGCAGTTCTTCTAAAAACTGCAGTTAATAATATGCAAAGTTGAGAACCAGTTAAGTCCACTACCTCATGCAAAGGATTTAGAGTCAGGTAAAGTTCTGTTTCCTTATTGTCATCACGTTCAGGCATCCAACTTTTCCCCAATGATGTTTTTTCATGATGTTTCCAAGTTGAATGCTTGAATCATCCCCATCTCAACAATCCTACCTCATCCTGTAGAGTCCTTCAAGGAAAGGAAGGTAAACTTGCAAAATTTCTCACAGACTTTTCTCACACCTTTGGTTCCCTCAGAGTATGAGCCAAGGTTATGCATCTGGTCTGTATCAGGGCAGAGCCCTGGGTCCTGCGAGGTAGAGGACAGTACCACAGAGGTTAGAGTCACAGTACCTATTGAGTAACTTGATTGTAACAGATCTTTGAGAGTGAAAATTGAAAAATACCCAGTATTTCATTGCAGAACCACCAACTCAAAAAAATATTTTAAAAAGGGGAGAGCTATGGGAAAAAACCCATGCCAACCTGGAAAGCTCTGTGTGGATAAAGTTCTATATTGTAAGCTACATTTTATTGATAAGCCAAGGAATACAAATGTGAAGATGTAAAGAAGAAGAATGCACGCACTTCACAATTATCATTGCAGTTCTATGTTTTGCAGTAGGGCAAAAAATGACAGAAGCTTGTTTGCTAGTCTGAATGGTTTAGATGGTTATATGGAAGTTTCCATAACTTATAATTTCTTTGTTGTCCACAGTTATCAAATGAATGGTAATTAATTGAAGAGTGCTTTGAGTTCCTTAGATGAAAAGTAGTATGCAAAAATGTTACAATTTAATGCAGGGTAACTCAACCTGAACACATGTATATGAAGAGAGAACCTCAAGGAGACTTTTGCCCAACCTATGTATTTGGTATTCTCCCTCCCCTGCTGCCAACTCTCCTGATTTCAGCCTATTCCATACAGGCATGTTGTTAGTTTGTGCGCTTACTACTTGATGTTTTTTTCTCTCTCTTGAGTACACGATCAGAAACTTGACATCACCTTTCCCTGAATATGCTCACTAGCTCAGAGCACCTAGATAAAGATATCTAGCAAATTATTAATAAAAGATGAGGAAGGAGTAAAAAGGCCTCTCTTCTCCTTACCATAATGAATGAGACCAGTTACTCTTTAACTGGCCTGTACAGGGGGAAACAATGAAATTAGATGTATTTCTTGCCATCTTCCTGGAATAAATCTTTAGCTTTTAGAACAAAAGATAGAAATAAGATTTCACACTGAATCTTACTAGCAAAGGGAGTTTTTCATTCTTGTTACTACGTTTCAATAGACTGCCTTAGACTAATTGCATAATACCACATGCATTAATTGCTTCTGTGGAAAGGTAACAGCAAGGTAATATCGCACCTTGTGTTTTTAATTATCTGTAAAGCTCCGTACGCCTTCTCCCTCGTGTCCTGTGTCTCCTGGGGAGATGTGTGAGGGAAGATTTTCCGATGTCGTCGAGCTGCACAACAGCTTACAGGCACAGCAAAAAGCAGCGGCCGCCAGCCTAGCAACAGCCGTGCCCTCCTCTGATTGGCTGGCGGGCCCGGGGCGGGCTCCGCGGGAGCCGCGCAGACCAGCGCCCCCAGGCGGGCACGAGGGGGGTGGGGGAGGTAAAAGTGCCCCGCTGTCCGATTGGCGCGGCGGGGCGGGGCGAGGGGCGCGCGGGAACCAAAACAGCCTTCTCAAAGGCACACGTGAGGGGCTTCTGGGTTTTGTTTGGTTAGGGGGGTGTGTTGGTTTGGTTGGTTTTTTTAAGGTGGCAGCTGACTAGGAGCTGGAGAGCCAGCCAGGGGGCTGCTGTGAGCTGGCTTCAGGCAGGCCTATGCTCTGTGGAGGGACCTACTGAAGGAGTAATTGCATTTGCTCCTGTCTGAAAATACCTTTCGTCACACTCCATTCGGTATCTTCTTGATTTTTACAGTTAGAAACACCTCAGGTTTGTGTCCTTGGTTATGTCTTCAGGGTATGTCCTACTTGAGGGATAAGTTTTTATTCCCAATTATTAATGTTCTTTGAAAAATACACAACCACAAATTGGAGGGAAGGAATGGAGATTTTTTGGTAGATATAAGTGCATGGGGCTGTGAGGGTCTGACAAATGGCAACTTTTTCTGGAAAGGATTTTTTTCCATGTTTTGAAATTTGAATGGAAAAAGAAGGATTGAAGGCTCTTTCCACTGAAAAAGAGCTGTATCAAATTAGAACTAAATAAATCTACGTTTTTGGCTTAGGGCACAAGACTTAGACAATTAGTACTGATACAATTAATTTTTGTATCACCTGGCATACAAGCTCTACTGAAACACTTAATTTGAACAGAAGAAATGCAGAGAACTATTGCTCAAGCTAACTATTTTTGTAGTCAAATTCTTTTTCTGTTTTAACAGGAATCTTTGCTTACCAAAATGAGACACAATCTGGTGTGTCAGACATCTCCCACTGTCACTGTTCATGTAAAATTGAGTGCATCCAGATCACATCAGCAAAAAAAACTTATTAGACTAAGGCACCCTACTTTTGAAGAACATGAAGAAAATGGTGAAAAAAATGTTCCTAGACATAAATATCAATGTCCAAAGGGACCACGTCAAGTTATTCATCGTCAGGAAATGATAGCTTTTTTAAAATTATTTGGTAGGTTAATAATGATAGGTATCAATGTATTGAGTGAAGAGTAGTAAACTATTAAGCAAGTATGTTTTCTAAACTCAGTAATTCTGTGAGTGCTTTTTGTATAGATACTAATGACCATGTCTTTGTCTAACTATATTATGTTTTAGTGTATAAATACTTAATGCCTAAGTTCAAAATACAAAAACTGCTACCAAACTGATGAGAAGTATCTTTTTAAATTGCAAATGAAACCAAGATGGTATGATACTTTTTTTAATGATCATTTCCCTTTCTATTTTCTCTTATATTTCAGCAAGTACATGTAAAACAATGTACATCTTATTTTACACGAGGCTTAAAAAAGGCTGGACTCCAGTGTTATAAATGTGTTGTATATTGTGGGAATAAACATTTAGGGGGAGAAGTGGGATGGGAAGAAAAACTGTGGAGTCTCTTTTGCATTTGTGTCTCTTTCATAGTAAGTTTTGTATTTATTTAATGTAGTGAAGAGATTAAGTAGTAGTGGAAGACTACACCTGGTTTTTGTTTGAACCTTGAATCCAGGAGTGAATCGGAGAGGGTTTGTGGTACTCCTACTGACCACAAATAAGCAAGCAAGTATTGCCTTATAAAGGCTGTCAGGTAATCAGAGTGCAGAGATCTCGACAGTCTATGGTTCATCAGAAATAATGGTATGCTATGAGATGGAACCACTTAATGCAGGAAGAAGTTACATAAATAGAAAAAAACCTGATGATTTTTTACCTTCATTTGCTACTACTGAGAATGAAATGCAGTCACTAGTTTTTTCACCTTGCCTTTGTGGTAGTTTGTCTTCTTTTGTCACTTATGTTTTTTCATACCTAATCTCTTTCTCTCCTCAGTTTTTCTGTTCTTGACTGCTGCGTCTAGCTTTTCTATTTATTTGGTTTAATAAAGGGACCGTCTGTTATTTATTTACAAATACTTTCTAACAACAACAATTTTGTGTTTGAAATGCTAAAACTTTCTTTTGTTGCAGATAATGATCTAATCCAAGACTTCCTTTGGATGGACTGTTGCTGTAAAATTGCAGACAAGGTAAGTGTATTTCCCTCTTAGTTAATAGAACATATATCGAGTGAAAAATCTGTTCTTAATCACTTGATACTGTAATGCAAATACAGGCCATAATTTTTTTCTATTTTGTTCATATGGAAGCTTTGAGAAACTCAATTCATGCTTTCGTCATTGATAAAAATGACCAAAATATCTTGGTGCAAGATAAATGTGCAAAGTATTTGTGGTGGTTTGACCTTAGGAAATGATGTACTGAAGTAATACATTGATACTTAATAATGGATGTAACATTTTACATTTTAAAACAGTATCTCTTGGCAATGACTTTCGTTTATTTCAAGAGGGCTAACTTCACAATAAATGAGCACACCAGAATCAATTTCTTTGTGGCTCTGTAAGTACTTTTAAATTATCTGGTTTTATTAGGATAAACTTTGCATTATTTTATTTCTTTGTTTGTGCTACTGATAATTATGATATACAATGAGGCTTCTTTAATGATTGTGTAGTTGTTTGGGTTCTATACAAAGTATAGAAATGTAATCTACATCCTATATATAAATAGTGCAAATTAAACATTATTCCTCTGATGACCACCTGTGCAGAACAAGCTTGAGTAGCAGTGAGGGGATGTTTGTGTTGGTGTTGTGGCAGGCAGAACGCCATGCTATGTGTCAAACTGTAAATCTGTGAACTTTTTTAAGTATTACAAGAAATATACACAGGACAATACATGGCAACATAGATGCGGCTCACAATTCCTGTTATAAGATCCTATTTTATATCTTTGCCAGCCTTTAAGTCATTTGTACTGAAATGTTTCATCATGATACGCACCTCATGAGCACCTCTTTCTTAAAGTTTCTGTCAACGTGATTTAAGTCAACCAAAAAAATATTGCTAGAGAATTTCTGAGAACTTTTTTGAACAGTTCTAAAATTTCTGTATGTTGAAACAGAGGTGCAATCAGGAATCTGTCTTTACCAAGCCTATATAATCTCTCCATATTTGGCTATACCTACAGAGTGATTCAGCATTTTCTTTCATAGCGTTATGGTGCTCAGGTCATCTTTTTCCTTAATAATGCTTCTCAGATGCTCTGATTTGTGCAGTGGTAGGGGGAGAAAGATGGCTGTTTCTTCTGCTGTGAATGGGTAGCACCTGCTGAGAATGGAGGAGGAAGCCATCTGACTCCACTGAAGGGAGCAAAGCCAGGCCAGAAGAGCGAGAGGATTAGAAAGGGACAAAGGCTCTGGAGACACTGGGACTAGAGGGAATATTTGGATTAGGAGCAAGTGAGAAAATTGGGGAGGAGACCAAAAGTCATAATTTTCTCAGGTATGATTCACAAGAGTTTAGTATCAGGTGGATCCAGAGGAAGTAAATATTTTCCTGTTGTCTGGGAAGATGACTCAGAACCAAAAGCAGCATATAGTGAAGGAAGGGAGAAATATGGACATTAAAAAAGTCATTTAAGTTTTTCATTTATACATGAAGGTAGACCTGTATTTAGTTGTTTGCTGCTAATTTAATGTGAGCAATGTGATTTTCCAAGAATAGTTAAAATCCATAAAGTAGAAAATGTAAAGTTTAAAATTTTGTAAGATAGTTTTAAGCTTTACTTAGAGAATAAGTCAGAAACTGTTCATTTTAGTGCAAGGGTATCTTGCCAGTTTGGAGAAAGCTGTCAGGATATGTTAGTTCTTGTGTATCTACTAATTTAGGAGACTTTTAGTTACCCAAAGGATACGCATGGAACTTTCTAGTTAAGAAAATACTGTACTCCTGAGAAAAGGCTGTATTTTGTTAGCAGTTTTTCTCACAATATTAGGAAAAAGAACTACATCAATATTATGTCTTTTAATGTTAGAAATCATACTAATCCAGTGATTTAAGATTGAATAACATTTACAGACACAAGCATATATATGTTTGAAGGTATCTGGCAAATACAGTTGAAGAAGACGATGAAGAATCAAAGTATGACATTTTCCCATGGGCTTTGGGAAAAGCCTGGAGAAAGCTCTTCCCTGATTTCTTAAAGTTAAGAGATCAACTGTGGAGTAGAATTGACTACAGGGCTATTGTAAGCAGACGCTGCTGTGAAGAGGTAGGGAGGGTTTTAATATTGTAGATGCTGAAACTACAACAATTAATACCAGCTAAGTCTAGCTCTATACAAATAATTCCTTCCCTACAGTGTGTAGACAAGCCATGGGGAAGAAAAGATGCAGCTAAAATGTAATGCTCCATTTACCCTCCATGAATTTTTCTTTTCTTCTGCATCTAAAATACATTCTTTGAAACTGTGCTTTTAAGGTAAACTAGAATATTTTACTACTGTTAAAAGTGAAGTTTTTATTGACTAGAATCTTTCTGCTTTACGCAAATATTTTTATTTAAGATTTACCATCGGTTGTTTCACGTCATCCACTTTAGAAATAATTGTGTGTGTGTGTGTGTTTGCTTTACAAATTATAAGTTTGTACGCAAGTAGAACCTTCAAATAAAAATCCCAGCACCTCAGGTGAAACTTTATTCTCTTCAAAATGAGTAATATAACTTCAGTTGACTTTTTAAGGTAAGGGTTTTTCACTGCATTTGGAAAAACCTCAGAAGGATACACTTTTAACCTTCTCAACTATTAATGCAGTGTTACAACCAACATTTTTCAAACATATTAGGAGGGAAGGAAGACATTTCTCACTTTTCAGGGAAAAGCCCGGTTGTGTTCTAAGAACATAGTGTTTACTACAGCTGGTGGAAAAGCTCATTTACTCTAGAATCCCATCTCTGGGGATGGGACTGGGTGCTTATGGGAGAAGCACAAGGAACAAGGCATGCGTGGAATGCTTTTCCCAGCGTACCCTTCCAGCTTCCAACAGTCATCAGCGTGGTGACGTTGTGAACCAGAAGATCCAGCTTGTTGGTGTTTAGTAGTTAGGAAAGGACACCATCTTCAGTCCAACGTACAAAGCATAAACCAGTGTTTGTGATGTTTCACATGAATATACAAGACACTTGTTTCCACATCTGATTCATAACTGGTTCACTTGCTTGTGCCTACGGTAGCAAACTTTCTAGTGAGACAGAAGCAGGTAGATAATAGATGATATCCATTTCAGCTGCGTAGTATTAATTCTCTGCCATACATGAATTGGATCCCTCATTTTCAGCTGTATGTTTTCCTGTTATTTTTATGGTTTCTGATATAACGGCTGTTCTGATAGGTGATGGCTATTGCTCCAACACATTATATATGGCAGCGAGAACGTTCTGTGCACCACAGCGGAGCTGTGAGAAACTATCACAATGATGAAGTACAGCTGCCCCGAGGACCTAGTGGTACTCCTGCAGACTGCTTGCTTTGTGGTAAGAAAGGAAGATTTGTACGACTAAGATTATCATCATCTTCCTCCTCATCTACTGGCTCTTTGGAGATGATGGAACTACATTCATCCCAGAATGTGAAGGGCACCTTTCCAACTGAGAAAATGCTCGTTGACTCTCCTTCTCATTGTGCCCAAGGTATGGCTTAAAATTGCAAATAATTTTCAAGTAGTTCAGGCAACTGAGGCCATATTTGCCCTTTAGACCACTGCAGGGACTGCTATGCCCTTCTTGGTATGACAAGGCATGATCTCTATGTGTTAGCAGAAATCCCCACTACAAATACAGTTACCTTGACAGAACTGTGCTTTTACTGCCACAGTTTCATTTTTGTTTTCACATCTTGTCTCTCGACTCTGTGTCAGTGACCAGCTGGAGTGCCTGCAGCTCCACCTGGAGGTGGATGAGGAGCCAACCGAGAGCTTCTGAGTCAGGTTTACAGGGAGGGCAGGGACAGGTGACATTAGAGGGGGGGTCTGCTACAGGCCACCCGACGAGGAAGACCGAGCAGATGAGGGCCTCTATAGGAGTAGCCTCATGTTCACAAGCCCTGGTCCTCATGGGGGACTTCAACCACCCCAGTATCTGTTGGAGGGACAACACAATGGGGCATAAGCAGTCCAGGGGGTTCCTGGAATGCGTTGATGATAACTTCCCTCTTGAAGTGATAGAGGAGCCAATGAGGAGAGTTGATATGCTAGACCTTGTTCTCACAAACAAGGAGGGGCTGGTGGGGAATGTGAAACTCAAGGGCAGCCTTGGCTGCAGTGCTCATGAAATGGTGGAGTTCAGGATCTTTAGGGCACCGAGGAGGGCGCACAGCAAGCTCATGACCCTGGACTTCAGGAGAGCGGTCTTTGGCCTCTTCAGGGATCTGCTTGGTAGAGTACCATGGGATAAAGCCCTGGAGGGACGAGGAGCCCAGGAAAGCTGGTTAATATTCAAGGATCACCTCCTCCAAGCTTGGGAGCAATGCATCCCAACAAAGAGCAAGTCAGTCAAAAATGCCAGGAGGCCCACGTGGATGAACAAGGAGCTCCTGGACAAACTCAAATGCAACAAGGAAGCCTACAGAGGGTGGAAGCAAGCACAGGTAGCCTGGGAGGAATAGAGAGAAATTGTCTGAGCAGCCAGGGATTGGGTTAGGAAAGGTAAAGCTCTGATAGAATTAAATCTGGCCAGGGATGTCAAAGGCAACAAGAAAAGCTTCTATAGGTACGTCAGTGATAAAAGGAAAACAAGGGAAAATGTGGGTCCTCACCAGAAGGAAACAGGAGACCTGGTTACCCAGGATATGGAGAAGACTGAGGTACTCAATGACTTTTTTGCCTCAGTCTTCATCGGGAAGTGCTCAAGCCACACTGCCTGGCAAGATCATGGAGCAGATCCTCCTGGAAACCATGCTAAGGTGCACAGAAAATAAGGTGGTGATTGGTGACAGCCAACGTGGCTTCACTAAGGGCAAATCGTGCCTGACAAATCTGGTGGCCTTCTGCAGTGGGGTTACAGCATTGGTGGATAAGGAAAGAGCAACTGATGTCATCTACCTGGACTTGTGCAAAGCATTTTACACTGTCCCGCATAACATCCTTGTCTCTAAATTGGAGAGATATGGATTTGACATATGGACCACTTGGTGGATAAGGAGTTGGCTGGATGGCTGCACTCAAAGAGTTGTGGTCAACGGCTCAATGTCCAAGTGGATACCAGTGACGAGTGGCGTTCCTCAGGGGTTGGTATTGGGACCGGCGCTGTTTAACATCTTTGTTGGTGACATGGACAGTGGGATTGAGTACACCCTCAGCAAGTTTGCTGATGACACCAAGCTGTGTGGCGCAGTCGACATGGTGGAGGGAAGGGATGCCATCCAGAGTGACCTGGGCAGGCTTGAGAGGTGAGCCTGTGTGAACCACAAGAAGTTCAACAAGGCCAAGTGCAAGGTCCTGCATATGAGTCAGGGCAATCCCAAGCACAACTACAGGCTGGGCAGAGAGTGGGTGGAGAGCAGCCCTGAGGAGAAGGACTTGGGGGTGTTGATTGACGAGAAGCTCAACATGACCCGGCAATGTGCACTCACAGCCCAGAAGGCCAATCGTATGCTGGGCTGCATCAAAAGCAGCATGGCTAGCAGGTTGAAGGAGGTGATTCTGCCCCTCTGCTCTGCTCTCCTGCTCTCTGCAGTGCTGCATCCAGCTCTGGGGTTCCCAATGTAAGAAGGACATGGACCTGTTGGAGCCAGTGCAGAGCAGGGCCACAAAGATGATCTGAGGGCTGGAGCACCTCTCCTGTGAAGACAAGCTGAGAGTTTGGGTTGTTCAGCCTGGAGAAGGCTCTGGGGAGACCCTGTAGCAGCCTTCCAGGACCTGAAAGGGGGGGCCTACAAGAAAGCTGGAGAGGGACTTTTGGCAAGGGCTTGTAGTGACAGGACAAGGAGTAATGGCTTTAACCTGAGAGGGTAGATCTAGATTGGATAAAAGGAAGAAATTCTTCACTATGAGGGTGGTGAGGCAGTAGAACAGGTTGCTCAGAGAAGCTGTGGCTGCCCCATCCCTGGAAGTGTTCAAGACCAGGCTGGATGGGGCTTTAAGCAACCTGGTCTAGTGGAAGGTGTCCCTGCCCATGGCAGGGGGGTTGAAGCTAGGTGATCTTTAAGGTCCTTTCCAGCCCAAACCATTCTGTGATTCTATGACTTCCTGGAAGTACAGAGTTTCTTCAAATTGCCTTCATCTACTGTGATAGATTTGGGGTTGTGTTGCAGTCTATTATGCATTTATTACTGTTCTTGCATTATTAATTAAATTGAGAATCCTATTTAAAATACTGGTGCGCATTTATGTGAATTAACATTGAGAGCTGTGTTTTTGGAGAGGGCAGGCTGCTCAGTTGCTGTCATCAGTTTGGACATACGTTAAATCACACTTCACATTTTCCTTTAAGTGTACCTCAACTGTTGACGGAGTTTATACAAATTTCCTTTTAAGACTGGGGTATGAGTAGAAAACAATACAACTGTTTATTGTGAAAATTGTTTTATGTAATTGGATCTTGCACATTAATCTACTCAAAATAGCACCTTGAGCCTTTCTCTGAGAAGCCTCCTTTACATACAGCAGTTATGGGGCAAGTGCTCATTTTTTAGTTTATTAAGAGTGGAACACACTTGAGACGCAGACTTCCTGGGGGAGCTGCATGAGGCCTCAGTTCTGCAGATACCTTCATGTGCTTAACCACTGCAGAGTTCTTAGTATAATTATTTAATACAGGGTTATTTATTTATACCTCTATTTTTTATTTGCATCTGTTCTCACTAACACCCAAATTTTCACTGTTATAGTAGGATTGTGTTATTGCTTTTGACAGCTTCAGCACAACTGTGATTTTCAAGGGATCCTTCAACTTTGGAAAATTCAGCATTTGAATCTTCCTTGAGGTACAGAACAAGTGAGGAGGCTCCAACTCACCATTTAATAAATGTAATGTGTTAAACATCAGCATGTGCTTTAGATGGAGATTATGTGAGACCCTATCTATTTTTACTTGAGAAATCTTACTTTTTATATTTCACAAAGTTCAGAAAAAGTTGTGTTTATTTTGACCATTGGAGAATGCTTTGTATAAAGTTCACAACCAACCAGGCAGCTTTCAGCATGGCTGGTGGAAGTGAACCAAAGCTATACATGTCAGCAATGGGTCTTTTTCTTGAAATCAAGCACAGCTTTAATCAAGAGAACAAATCCAACAAATTTCAGTTTCTCTTACAGCAGAGCTTTAAGAAACAGATAGCCTCCAGTTGGCAGCCAGTGAAGTCAGAAGCTACTTCACTTGCATTTCAGAGGGTGGACTTTGATCCGTTATTTTCTTACTAAATGTTTTTCTCTGGTAGACTATCAGAGCCTGTCCAGCAAAAGGAGACAAGGTAGCACCTTCGACCAAGACAAATCCATGGACTGGTTTACCAGCAATGAAGAATGACACACACCCGAGGAGCCACGCAGATCCATTGCTTTGCGGAACAATCCGTGTTGCGTAGTGGCACCGTACCTTATGAGTCTCTTAAAACTTTTCCCTTTAATTACTGGGTGGGATTTCCAACTTTGTATGCAGTAGACATTGAAGCAGTCATTACTGGAAAGTTACACAACTTGCAAAATGCAGTGGCTACTTTGTAACATTTTATTTTGTTCTGATACAATACTCAAACCAGCAGCTGACATCACAAGCAGCTTCAAGAAAGCGGTGGTCGAAACTTTCTCAGCTTCGTAAGGAATGCTAATTAAAAAGAAAACAAGTTACTACTTCAGTATTTAAATACACAAGAATTAGTTTATTATTATAAGTTTTATGATTTCATGATATAGTAACATGCCAAATGCTAGTACAAAAAAAAATAATAGTATTTTTAAAAAATAAAACACCACTAAACATTTAAGATAAAAACCCATTTTCCAAGTGTCTCACCTGAATGAGCATCCTGCCAGTAAGACGGTCTGGCGACATAAGGCACGGAGCAGTATGTCTCAGTGTCGTCAGAAAGTGGTTCTGTGAGAAGTAAACTTATTTTCAGTTCTTTCCAACAAGTTTAAAACATACCTGCAGACCAGAGTTGCCAATGCACATGGACTATTTTTCCCTGACACATTTTCATTTTCTTTTTGCTTCTGTTAAAGTGCTTTGTTGTCACCTATCAGTACGTTCCGACCTCTCCTCTACTATGGATGTTGCAAATCCCTACTAGTATGAGGCATCTGGTTTGGATTTGCATGATTACAGAACAGAGCACCCTGGTAACATTTCTTCTCTGGAATCCTTAAGCCCATCAGGGTCCTCTAAAGCAACTACAGGACTAAGATAGAGGACTGAATTTTATTAAAAAGTAACAATTTGAAAACAGTAGTAGAAGGGCAGTCATTATTTTCAGATTGCAGTTTATTTTCTATTTAGTCTACATTTTTAATAAGATATTTAAACTTAATATCTTTTTCAAAGCTGACAAGGTCTAAGCTGTCCCAAAGCTCGTCTATTTTTCACAGCAATCTCAGCTGACCTGAGAAAAATAATACTGCCCCTTCCTACAAACTTTGCCTTCATTGTACCCTTGGATTATCAAATTGCAGTAATGGGGTATCTCATCAGCGATAATGTTCTTACCATTGTATTCACTTTCTTTAAGATCTACTTGATCCTGAACGTGGATTTCTTCGTATTCCTTTTGACGAGGTTCTTCAATATTTTCTTGAGTTTCCGCCATTTGGCTTGATTTGCTATTCTTGATTTTAGCAGGGAGTACCATCCAATTTCTGTGGGTTACCTCAATGATCCTTTCACACAAAAAAGGGAGCTTGCGGGTCCGTATTCTGTCTAAAAGGTCAATAACCTGTGTGATGCTTTTGAAGAAATGCAAAGGATAAAGTAGTATTTCGATAACTCAAATCACTGACTGTTGGTCTCAATCCTACTGCCTTTTTCGCATTCTCTACCTTTGAGGTTACATGAGTCCTTCAATTTTAGGGCAAAAGAGCTAACCACCTGCCTACTGAATTGGAAAGCAGTACAGTTATTTTGAGGATGTTGTTAAGTGAAAACTTCCACTGATCATAATGAGAACGTTCCCAAAGGATGTGGACAGGTGTAATTTATACTGCATGCAACTCCCTAAAAAAAAATTACATGGGAAACAAAAAAGTGTTGTTAAACATTTCATTAATGCTGGATGTATATTTTAAAAGATGTTTAGTTTTGTAACAACATTGGGTGATGCCTGAATGAATGCCTAAGCGCCAGAAGTCAATACTTACTTTGCTAAATACACAGCGCACACACCACCCTGTTTCAGACTTGGGTGTACAACGGGCAGAGCTGACTGAGGGTTAAGCATATCCAGAACTATCTGCAAGAGAAAGATACTTATGTTTTCCCAGTAAATACTAACATGTATCTGTAATTTTTTTTAGTGGAAAATGAACACATACAACAGCAGTACCTAATCACAAACCAGTTTTATTTCTGCCTCCTGAAACTCAAGACCCACACATTTACAAAACAAAGTCCTTGCTACTTCCAAAGGAAGTTTCTATTAAAACAGCAAGTAGCGTTTTGCTAACGCAGTAGTCCTGTGTTAATGTCAAACTTCCTACTAATTAAATTCCATAATCCTGACATAAATAAACACTTTTAGAAGACTACATTTACTAACACTTTGGGATATCTAGTTTTCAAACGTAAAAAAAAAAAACCAAAAAATGAAATGTTCAAGTGTGTCTTTATCATTAAAAGATCACGCTACGGTCTCAATGTTTAACTTGCTGTTTGTTTCAAGATTTAGAAAACTTCTGTCTTTGGCAATTTATCCATCTTCTGCTAGAAAACTATGCAAATTGTGAAACAACGGGATATGCAATATATGATCCTTCCTGTGTACCGTTAGATTTAAGGTTTTAAAAATGATATTTTTATGCTATATATTTTATTTCTTTGCTCAAACTGTTTAACACAACTGTCGTTTGTTTAAAGCGTTAGTGTAAGTAGTTTGCCTGCTTTACACGGAGGGGTGGTTAACATCCAGCTGTTTGCCCCAGCACAGCTCCCTTCACAAAATCTGGATACAAAAAGCAGGAGAGGAGAGCAAGCAATTGTGCACTCCTTACTCTAACTTAGGCCTTGGTTACACTGCACGTTCTATATAGCTGATAGCAAAGCGTTTACATATTTATATTTTCAATAAGCTTATGTATTTTTCTTAAATTGAATGTTTGAAATATGTCCTAGATAAAAAAAAAATATACATTTCTCCAAAATACAAGAAAGTTAGTTTGCCTTTGCTTACAAGACAGCAGTTATTAACTGTAGTATTTCTGTACTACAGCCATATCGCTCTTCCGTTTGGGAAACTGTAACCAAAACATCAAAAATACTTGTAACCTGACAAAAAAAAAATCACACCGTTTCTTTCACTGATGAGGATCCAATTGTTTTTTCTCATGTTAAGCTAGATATGGGAGTGCCGTTGCAAGTGTGAGCACTAGAGTTTTTAACTGGTCAAATGGGGGGATTTTTTGGACTTACTGCGTCAAGTGTTACAGATGTCATATCCACAGCGGCTGTTGAGATGTCTTTAAGAATGAAATCCACGTTATCTGGCCACTCTTCCATATGTCCTATTTCCCATGCAGCACGCCAGTGCCTGTAATTCTTCTTAGCTAAATTATGATGATCCTCTCTGATTTCATAACTTACAACACGTCCTTTGGGCCCAACTGAAAACAAAAAAAAAAGACACCACTTACTACTTCTGCCTCCGTGTAATAAAGAATTTAGAAAAAAGTAGCATAGTACATGACAGAAGTACACTTTTAAATCTCAACTTCATTTTAGGAAAATAATCACATATGAAATTATCAATTACAGTTTATTTTTTCTTTAAATCAAATATATGCAGATAAAGTACTGGGTTAGTTCTTGTACAGACTGAAATCCATCGATCCACAGATGGAATAAAGCATAGTTCTAGCAGTGCGAACCGTCCCTACGATGTCCTCCTCCTGCCACAGAAAATGACGTGAGCACCCGTGACCCTATCAATCTGTGACTCCTGCTACCCCAACCAGAGGTACCAGCCCAGAAAGCCCCAACACCAGCCACTACTCACAGGCGTACAGAGCTGACAGACAGCGACTCCTTCTGTTTTAGTGAGATTTGAAACTGCTGGGTTTAAATGTTTTGGCAGTCCTCATTTTTACAAAGGCATGCATAGTTCTTTCTCCACCTGTCCCCTTCTTAAGCTTGGGGAAAAGCGAAGAAAAGCCCCGCAGGCACTTGCCGATCTCAGCCCCACAGGCAGGTTTTCAAGTGCACTCCTTGATTTACACAGGCTTGTGTTATTTTCCTGTTACTGTCTGTAACTGTAATAAAGTATTTTATTGCTTGTTTTCAGTATAAATTTGCTGTCCTGAAATTTGCCATGCGAGTCCAATACACAATGTTCTTCATAAAGGAAGCATGAGGCATGGCCTGTGCATCGCTGTGTTGCACCTTTGCACCACCCTGGCTTCTCCAACCTATCGCCCCGTTAGCTTCTCTTTCTCCTTGCTACTTTTTAATGGGCGCAGACACCTTTCATCAACCAGCACCTCAGCAGGTGAGGTACTGTGACTTTTAAAGCCATTTTAGGTGGGAATCACCAGCCTGCTTCCCCCACCTCTGTGATCCCACTGTGAATCCATTCAGAAAAGCGAGCAAGGGAGGGATGAGTTTCCCGGCAGCCTCTCCCCGAGCTGGCTCACCCTGGGTCAGGGACATGCGGAGGTGGGGTATCAGCAGCACTGCCTTTGATCACCTTAAAAGTTGTAGAATCGCAGTGCCAACTCCTTATTACTCAAGATTACCAGTTTGGAACTACTGGAAGAGTAAAATTGCTCACATTGGGGTCAGTCTTGTTGCTTCCTCTGCTCATTCAAAAAATTTCCTACATTTTGAAACTGACTTCTGGAAAAATAAGGACAACTAGTTAAAATGGCTCGACAGAACTCTTCATTATTGTGAAGCTGCCGTACATCAAGTTTGCATACATCGTACTTTCCGGTTCTCAAAGATCTTAAAGTCATGGCAAATGTCACATTCTTAACACAGTCGTAACTTTGTCCTGTTGCATGTCAGTACTTTCTGGGAAAGATTAAAGAAGGAACAGAAACAAGAATGTAAAGAGACAGTAACACAAAGAGAGGAGACTAATGAAATCTGTTAAATCAGTGAGAATTTGGGAAATTAAATACCTCTATGGACCTTGGTAATGCGTCCGCTAGATTTAAATTCCAGCATTTACCTGTCTGGCAGCTGTTTTTCTTGTTGGGTATCACTGTATTAAATGGTGGCAAAATTACCCACCATTAGGAAAGAGCAAATCAAATCTATTTCTCGATCAGCGCCAAACTGTGTTAAGCTGTGACTAACACTGTCCATATTTGGTGCTGATTTCAGTTAAATACATTTGAAAATAGCAATGTGGTCTCATACTGTTTTCCCTCTCCTGAGGGCAGCACTGAACTGGCACACAAGGGCCACTTTCTTCCCATGGATGGGGTCAACAGCCTGGTGACGCCAGGGATTTTGCTGACTTGGCACGGTTACAGCTAAATTACAGCGATCAGAAGGAACCTATTGGACAAGGCTGAAAAAGGAGAGGAATAATTGGGAAGTCCAGGTGCGTGTGTACAAAACGGCCACAGTGGACTGAACACACCCAAGGCAGAAAATAATTTGCTGCATTTAGCAAAAGCTAACTTTTGCCTTAGCCAGCATCAGGCATTCAGTCTCTTTCTTTGGATTTAGGGTCTGCCTGTGGGGAAGAGCAAACGACTCTTACTTTCCCTCTCTCCAAAGGCATCTCTAGAAACAGAAGTGCGGACTTCCATCTTCTGTTTTGTCAGCTTTCTGGCTCCCACGGCAGCAATGGTTGCTTTGAGGATAATCCCATACCACCTTCGAAATCCCACAGTGGAACTACAAAAAAACCCCAGTTTATTGCAGAAAGATGATCAGAAGGAACTAAGGAATAGCAGCAGGAGACAAAAAGAGGGAGAGGGAGCAGAGGTGCAACCGCTGACCTCAAAACTCAGGCCCAAAGTATGTCAAGACCACCCACAGCTGAGTGATCCTGGGGAAGCATTTAATGGCTGATCATTAAAATAAGCATTTTCAACTGAATTAGTAGGCCAGGTGGCAATTACTGCAGCTAAAACAAAGGATGAAGAAGAATGAACTGCGCTGTTCACCTCAGTAGGGGACCCTCCAGATTCCCTTTGCTGCTGCTTACGTGCTCTCACCAATTTTAAGCTCCCAGTGGATCTCAGGACTCTGAGCCATTTGCTGAGTGTAACCATTCCTAATTCCTCACGTTGTCCTTGGCAGTATGACCTGGCATCCCAGAGCAGGGTTGAGTTGATGATGTTGGTAAAATACTTGCCAAATACTAAACTTTCTCGGAAAAACTCATGCTTCTAAAGAGCCTTATACTGTTATCCTGGAGCACGTGCCAAGGGACAGCAGACACGCAGCATCGTTACATGGGAGAGCAAGAGAAAACCAATTTGCCGCCCTCAAGTTCCGGGGTTATTTAATGGACCTGAACAAAAAGAGCAGCTGGTTTGTTCAGTTTGCCTCCCTCACAAGAGCTAAGAGGAAGCATCGCTTCCCACAGAAACCTGGCTGGCTGTAAGTAGGAACGCTGAAATGTTTTCTATCTTGGAACTGCTGAACGATGCAGAGTACAACCACGAATGCAGCCCAAACCATAATCATTTTACAAAGATAGCGTGGCCTGGAACAATGCTTTGTAGCATGCATTAGAAAACAGTAAAAGAGAAACATCGGTGCTGAGGTTTCCCAGCAGCTCAGGATATGGGGTGCTTCTTGGGTTCAGCAAACGCTGCTGGCACCCTCAGGCCTTCAGTTACTCTGATGGTGGTTTGCCCACAAGCCCTGTCTTTGAACATAAGCCTTCAGGATATGCAGCTCGTGCTTTTCTGCTGTATCAGTTTAAGATGCTCCATGATGCGGTTCCTGTCTTTACCCTCAAAAGTCCTTTAATATTGCAGAGAAAGGCAGTATTCTGCAATAGCAGAAATACATTTAAACAAAAATATCTAGAAATGAGACGAAATCTAAGGGCAAGGTTTCGCCCTCACATTGGCTGAGTGCAAAGGCTCTCTACCTTTTAGAGCACTGAGACAGAGATCAAACCGTGCTAGCTGTAAGATGAAAAAATAACAGCGTGCATCCACATAAGCGTTTTCACTGCTACCCAGCAATCTGATTATTCACGTGGTCCATCCAGATGAAGAAAAAGAAACTGAGAGAGGCATGAGATTGGAGAAAAAGCCAACAATAAATGATAGCCAAAGCTCAGCTTTCTGCAGGGCCTTTGGTAACCCTTAGTACTAGAAGCCCTCGAAATACAGTCAAAATGGCTTGCAGTCCCTGCACTGGCTCTGGCACAGATGCAATTCTCCTTTAAGTCACCAAACTATATGTGACCATGTGAACTGCAGCAAACCTTTTCAGAACAGACCATAGGTATTTAGTCAAAAGAAAGGCAATGTGTAATAAGGGAATCGTGCTGCTTCTGTGTTTTCTAAAGCCAGGTTCTCACCTGCTCTTGACAAAAACAAGCTCATTGCGCCAGACCCGCTGCCAGTTTCCAAAACAGTGTCTCCCGGGTGGATATCCATCATCATTAAGATAGCACTAATATCCTGCAGGCGAGAAAAACACGGCACACTGCTCATCTTGGAAACTAAGGGTGAGATTCAGCCAGCGACCTCCAAGTCACTGGCCAGCCCGGTGAGCAGCCGGTACCTTGGGGTAGGCGATGGTGGGCCCCCGCGGCATCAGCAGCACGTACTCCTCCAGCGAGGGCCGCCTCAGCAGCAGCTGCGCCCCGGCTGACGTACGCAGCATCTGCCCGGGCAGCCGCCCGATGATGTCGCGGTGGGGCAGAAGGCCGCCGGGGCTGGCCAACGCCGAGCCCGCCGCCAGCCGGCACAACAGCTTCATTCCCCAACTCCCCGCGCGGAAAGGGCCGGGACGCGCTCCCGCCGCCTCCGGAGGCACCCGAGGGGCGCCCACCCCCACCTCCTCCTCCTCCTCCTCCTCAGGAGGAGTCTGAGGGGCAGCCTGAGCGGCGGCCGCGCACCGCCCCAGCGCCGCCGCTTCCTCCGGCGCAGCCGCCTCACCCGCCCAGCGGCGACAGCGACGTCTCCCACGCCCGCCCCGAGGCCTCCCGCCGGGGCCGCCCCACGCCGGGGAGGGGCGGAGGACGCCGCCCGCCGCAGCCCGCCCCAGGCCCTCATGGCGGGGAAGGCGGGAAGCGACGCTACAACCGCCGCCCCGCGCGGCAGGGCCGCGCGCCCCGATTGGCGCCGGGATGGCGTCATCGGGGCCGCGGCGCAGGCGCGCGGGGCGAGCACGCGGCCGGTGCATGCGCCGGCGCGGAGGGCCGGGCCAGGAGCGCCAGGCGGCGGCAGCGTGTGGCGGGGAGGCGGCGGCGGCGCCGCGGGCCCTCTGCGCGTTCTCCCCCCGCGACCGTCGTTTCTTCGCCATCTCCAGCTCGGATGGGCGCCTGCGGGTGTGGGAGACGGCGAACAGCCGCTTGCAGCACGAGTACGTGCCCTCCGCCCACCTCAGCGCTGCCTGTACTTGCCTGGCCTGGGCCCCGCCGGGGGGACGCCCGCCCCCCAGCAAGGTACGGGCAGCGTGTGAGGGAAGGGAGGCCGGGGAAGGGGGACACGCACCGGGGAAAAAAAAGAAGGGGAGGGATGGGGACGGCGGTGCCCCGAGCAGTCTCGACGCGTGGCCGCGGCCCGCTCGGCTTCACCCCGCCCTCCCGGCGCCATGTGGCGGGGGTCGGCGTGGCCGGGCAGGCCGGGGAGCGGAGACTCGGCGTCCCGCTGCGGGGAGCGGGATCAGGGTCCCGTGGGGAGGACCGGAGCTCCACAGGGTTCGGCAACAGCTCCCCCCCGCCCCCGGCTCGGTGCTTGGGGCATGTCCATGCGTGACGTCCTCAGGGGTGGGGGGTGGGGAACCCGCTCCCCTCAGAGAAGCTTGGCAGGATTCCTCGTCACAAGGCAAATTTCACGTGTGGGTGGGGGAAGCAGTGCTGGAGACTTTTTTTTATTTTTTATTTTAAACGTAAAAAGGGGCTATCAGCAGAAGCACTGACTGTGTAAAATCACTTGTCTTTCGTATAACCTGCACGGAAGAAGCCTTCCTTGAAGGAGCGAGGTATGTTACTTCATGGTACATCTCACCCTAACTGAAAAGGTGACGCGGCAGAGCAGGCCGGCTGCTGTGCATCCCCTTAGCTTACGTGCAGTTCACATTCCAGTAAAGGCAGTATCTCTCCGCACGTCCTTACCCTGGGAAGTATTTCCATGCAAGCTGCTATGCTGTCCGTGGCGCGTCTTCCCGAGCTCAGGAATCCTGCAAGAAGCTATTCAGTAACTTTATTCGGAGCATACGTCAGAGGGCTCAGATGTTCTCCACCTTGAGTTTGTTTTATTTAACTTCACCTCAGGTGAGCACTGGACCTGAAAATATCTGGAGTATATACAGTAAGGTACCTTTTCAACCTCTTTATGTTGAAGTAATCCTATTCGCTTTAGCTAGAACATACCATTGCCAGAGAAAAAATGTATCCCTTGGATAAAGTATTTGAAATCCACCCCCTTTATCATAAGAAGTAGGGAGGGCTTTTTAAAATGTGTTTTGGTATATCAGCAGTTTGGTTTATTTGAAATACTGCAAGAGGTATTTCAAAATGCTTAACACAGATTACCAATCCAGTATTGTCTCATTTTTCTCAGTTGAGCAGCTTAGTCCCTGAACCGTTGAAAACTCCCAGAACACGTGAAGAATGCAACAGAAAGGGTTAGTTCTAGATTGGCCTTAAACTGTTCATTTGTCCTGTAACTTTGAAGAAAAAAGGGTACATGCATTAATTGCAGGGCTGTATAGGTTCTTCACTCTTAAATAAACTGAAACTGGCATGTTAAAGTGGGGTTAGTCTGTCCTGTGTGAAATAAAACTCAAGCTAACATAGTGCACTGCTGTGGTGCCGTAAGTCAAGCACAGGAGGAGGTTTCTGAGCGGCTTTTGAAAACTAACTCTTTTCTAGAGACCCAACCCTAAGACCCACAGATGCTCCACTTTAACCCCATTTAGGGTTGTATGGAAAACAGACTTAATCAGACAGCATTTGGCTTTCTGATTATTCCAGTAGTTGGAATGCTGTCTACTGCTTGAAAGTTGGTACATTTTCAAGTGGAGCTGGAAAACATGTGTTTGTTGGAATAATTATGCCACAGGTTTTTGTAATTCATTGGTTTGTCCTTAGACTGAACTGAAGGACTAAAGCTGTGATGGTTCTGCCAAATATATTACATTGAATGTGTTTTTTCTGACATTATTTAGTCTTTTTTTTTTTTTTCCTTTTATTTTATTCCTGGAGAATTGACATCACTCTAGGTAGTACTGGTATCTGGTGTTCAGGAGTAAAACTGTGCCAGTAGATATCTATAAATGGTGTTTGGCCAAGTTACACCTAAACTGAGCGTGTTTTGGACTGCTGCCATGTTAATGAAGACCATGTATTACAGGGGAATATGAGAAATTAAGTTTTGAACTGCAGGCCCTGGAATTGGTGACACAGTGGTGGCTTATTGGGATGTTCCCTGCACACGTGTTTTCGTAGTGTCAGTGCTTCCTGCTTGCGGTGTTCACCATCTCCTGCTCCATGAAGTAGTGCCTTGTGTAAGAGTATGTGGCCCACCAACTTTCAAAACACCTTCTTCCACTTTTTTTCCTAATGAGCTGCAACTGCTCTGTCATCTTCAATTCTCAAGACTCTTTAGGCTTCCCCCCCCCCCCATTTCGGTGTTTTAAGTGCTTTACTTCACATGTGAGCATGAGAGATGAGATTTCTGGTTTTGGAAAAAAAGTCTCAGTGGCTGCGCTACTCAAGTAAGGACATTATGGAAAAATATGTACAAAATTCCTTTACAAATAACTTCTTTTAACCATCTCTACTAATTAAAACACTGCTTTTTCAGGCAAAGTTGAAGGATTTATAAGTAAGCTTGAGTTTCTGTAAATCTGAAAAAAAAATCAAAAGGAAACTGATACTTGGTGTAGTTCAGCTATCCTATCCTGTCCTATCCTATCCATGGAAACAGGGTGCTCTTGTATTTAAGACCCCAGTCCACAAGTGAATCCCACATGGATCTCTACTGTAGTTGGCAGTCTGTCTATGTACTAATCTAATGCAGGGTAGAGAAGTGTGATTAATTTTTTTGTTTTTTTAATAGCTTTTTATTTTTTTTTTTAGTTCTTGGAGTGTTTTTTCAAATCATCTCCAACATGAGTAGGTGTCTGAATTTGTCACTGGCATTTCTTTAATGCAAAAATTTCTGACAGAATGCCCCACTAACAATGCTGATAAAGTGTGGTCAGTAGAGAAATACATGTGAAAAAATAATTGGAAAAACCTTCACTGCCTCTAGCTTTCTTCTTGACACTGGAAATAACTGTGGACCTCAGTGGGAGTTTTGTTGTACCTTTGGGTTGATCCAAGGGAATTTGGCCAAAAAGAACTGAAATGGAGGGTGAAAAAATTTTAGTTAAAAGATTTATGCAAGGGAAGAGAATAAAATCTGTTCTTAATTGTGGTTTTGCTTTGCAGTGGGAGTGTGTGGGGTAGTTAGTAAAACTACGTAAAGAGAGTGAAAAGTACCAGGAAACACATGCACTGTACTTGCACCTCCACTGGCTATGAGGCCCTTGTCTTTGCATGTCAAGACAGCAGTTTCAAGATGGCTTAGTTGGCATTTCTGCCAAAAATATAACTACTTGAGTCTTTTCTCATATATTGTCTTAAAACCTGGTTGATTTACTTGGTTGTGCTTTGTGACCGTGATGGTTTCTCAGCACCTATGTTTTCGTAATATTTTATAAACACACTTCTTTCCCAGGAAAGATGAAGCCTAAACAAATGCTTGCAAAAAACCCCAATGTAATATCTTTTCTCAAGAGAATGCTTTTGATGTAAAAGTATGTGTATTGCATTTTGGTATTTATTGGCCTAAACAGAAACACTTTTCCTGGCCAAAAGAGTTGTCTGTGTTAAATACAGAGGAAAAGGAAGTCCCTCTTCAAAGAACCAAAGTATTTATCCTGCCCTGTTAAACTTTTATTAAAAACCTTTATTGTGGTGAAAACTCCCAAATCCTGATTGTCTATATATCTCTGGGCCTAAGTAAAAATTATGTACATTCGCTGTGTGATTATCTGTTGTATGACAGATTAGCTACACCACACGGAGCTTGAACAGAGCTGATTGCTCGCATTTTGTCAGAGTCTCCTTTGGCTTCTTCTGGCTGCTCATCAGTGCAAATATATCTGTTGCGTAGAGGAAGCATTAGCTTGTATATAATTTTTTTTTTTTTAAATTTGAGATAATGCTTTGTTGTGACATAACAAATGTAAGGAGACTTACCAAAGTCCAATTTAAAAACTTATCAGTAGCATTAGGGATGATTTTTTTCTTCTGAAGTCCTTGAACAATTTTTCTTTTCTTTTTTGTGTGTGTGTGATTAGTTACGTGGGATTAACCTGGTGAGAATAAGTGTAGCAGCCTCTTCAGCCTTCGTTATTTTAGTTTCACACGCTCAGAAGCCAGTTATATTCCTTCTCCCCTTCCCAATGATGTGCTGCATTCACCTGTGTTTGGTGAAGAGAGGTGAAGTGAAACCCCTCTTTGAAGTGGTTGATAGCACTTGCAAAGCAAGAGCGTGAAGACTTAAGAATTGTCTGATGATAGGAGGACCTCTGGTACTGACACCAGGACTTGGGCAGAGCACTGGGCTTTGAGTCCTGGTTGCATCCCTCTGCCGAATGCACTTTCTTTTTAAGAGACATTATGAATACTTAATATTTGCAAGGGTCTTCTGAATAGCTTTTGAGAAAAAAAAAACTGATAATTCTTGATTGAGTGTTTCCATTTTGTGGATAAAGTATTTCTGATCCTGTTAATCTTTACTTTTGCCTCTGGGACACGAACTCTGGAAAACTTAAATGTGTTCTTTTTCCTCATGGATGTGGTCACTAGCCTAGCAAAATGGCCTCCACCAAATGTTTCAAGTGACTCATAGCAGCTTCATTACCTTGTACATGGAGGTGCAAGATGAGTCGCTAGGTTGCTGTGCACTTCGGTGTCTTCATTTTGTGTCTTAGCAGTTTGTGCTGCCTGACTGGGTCTCAAACTTAAAAGATTTTTTCCCCTCTGCTTTAACACTGAGAGTAGCTGGTCAGACTAATTAATTTCACGTTTTCTCTTTTTTTATTTTCTAGGATGGCCCCCAGAGGAAAAAACGGAAGTCTGAAGTTGCAGAAGTGGACAAGCAGTTAGATATCCTGGCTATTGGTACAGCAGTTGGTAGCATTTTGTTGTACAGCACAGTAAAAGGAGAATTACAGAGCAAGCTAGTAAGTAATATGCTCTCCATCACATGCTACCAAATACTGATGGTTTCAGTCAGTTTATGCTGTTCTTTCTGCTTCTTAAAAATGGAATAAACTAACCTAATTATTCAGCTCTTTTTCTTAATAGCTGCATATATGAATTAGAGGTGCAGTAATTCAGGTGCTTGGGAATCCTTAAGTGGTGCTTTTTCTACTGTTGGCAGTATGTACACGTTGAGAAATCTTGTTTCGAAGTTAATGCAGCATCTTAACATTGTGCATGGATTTGTTATTTTGCATTAAAAATATCAGTAAGGATGAAATGCCTAACTGGAGAGTGAAGTCCTCCATGGGACTGTTGTACTCCCAGTTTCTGCACACTGTTGTGGGAGAGGAGGGCAGGATTGAAGTACTCATTGACTCTTGGGGAAGGTGTGGTGTTGATGGACTCTTCTGTATAGATATAGATGTGCCTTCCTCGTGGAAGCCTTTGAGCCCTCTCAGCCCATGATCTTTCTCAAATGAGATACGCTGACTTTCTAAGTTTGCCCTCCTCATCAATAACTTCCCTGATAGCTCGCTCTTGAATGCTGAGTACCAAGGGAAGGACACTCATCTCTGAATGTAGCTAAGCAAGCAGGCACTTAGATGACTGTCAACAAGACATCTGTGTTAGCCTTTCCTTTGAGCGTATCTCATGCTGTTAGACAACCTTGTTTGGCTGTGTGTATAAAAATAGTGGGCAGGACAATTTTTTTGTTAACTCTGAAGTGCTAGAACAAGAATTAATTCAAATGTTTACAGGTACATATCAAAATATGAAATATCTCTAACTTATATAACTGCATATGTATATTGGTCTTTAAAACCACACCCTCTCTGCAAGTGGCCCATGATTTGAATTTTGTTCTTGAAGGAGCAGCTTGTTCACATTGTTGGTGTGTCGGTGACTCAGTAGTCAGAAGACTTCTTCATTTATTAATGAGTCGACCCTCTTTTACCTTTTGTAGGATGGTGGTCATGACAGTAGAGTAAACTGTGTGAGATGGCATCAGGACAACTGCTGCTTGTATAGCTGTTCAGAGGACAAACACATTGTGGAATGGAACACACAGACCTGCAAAGTAAAGTGGTAAGTGATGCTGGGTTTTGGTCAAATTTGTTCATGCTTGCACTTGCGTACTTCCTCCTTCACAGGTTTTAGTGAGGGCCTGTTGGAAATGCTGCACTCTGCTATCCAGGCTTCATGTCCACTGTACAAAATTGACTGTTGGTGGTGTTTTTCTGAGATTGGAAGAGGTTTTGTTAAGGGATAAAGAGTAATTCTCATAGTTGGGTTTCTTCCTTTGTGTATTGGAAAGACTAGATGAAATGAATAACTCCTCTGAGAGGGATTTGGGTCCTTCCATGCTAACTTTTAGTGGGACATGGGCTTCCAGTCACTTCTGTGATGCTGATAAACCTAAGTTCTAGAAAATGTCCGTGGAAATATGGGGCAGCAGATACTGGAACACCTCATCCTAGTTAAATTGGTTACATGCACCCAGCTTTGCTCAAAGGGCCTTGCTGTGATGATACCCACTTGGTTTCGCTCACTACTGATGTGCGGTGGGGACAGTTCCACTTGGCTGTCTGAGCGGGCTGCTACTGTTTAAAGTACTGCTGAGCAAAATAGAGCTTAGTACAGAGTAACAAGATGTCTGGTGTAGGCATTTAGTTTCTTCTTTGTAATAAAGTCAAACTGGTTTTTAACTTAACCAAGATTTCTATTAACAAGCCTGGTGACCTTACTTCCATAAAAGCCTAGTGAGCGATGGCACCTTGACCCTTCCCTTATATTGTTTCTTTTTTGTAGCATTTCGCACTGTTGTGTTATTCTTACTGCAGCTCTGCAGCTCTACGAGTTTTGTTAAAGACGGTGTGGGCACTGCAGACAGCTCATTGTTTAGTAGCCTCTGATTTCCCTAGAAAGGAGATGCTTCCTTAGTTTGTATTCAATTGAGACCCTGACGTAAAGTAGCAGATGGCGGTTGTAAAATCTCCCTCTGGCCTTCTCTTCTTAGGATTGAACACACTCAGTTCCCTCACCTTTTCCTCTTACATTACATGCTCTAGTCTCTAAGCTGCCTTCATGGCCCTCCTCTGGATTTACTGTGCTATGTCAGTGACTTTCTCGTGCTGTCCCAAACTGGACATAGTGCTCAGATGCAGTTTCGAAAGCATTGCACAGACGAGAGGAATCACTTTCCTTGACCCGCTGGCCACACTCTAGCTAATGCAAATCAGTATGCAGTTGACCTCATTGCCGCAAGGACTCATTGCTAACTCTTGTTCAACTTGACTATGAGGACTGCAAGCTCCTTTTCTGCAAAGCTGTTTTCTGGCTGTTTGTCCCCAGCCTTTACTGGGATTTTTCCATCCCTCATGCAGGACTTTACATTTTCCTTTGAAATTCTGACAGCCCGTTTCTCAAGCTTGCTGAGGTGTCCCTGAGGAGCAGCCCTGCCCTCCAGCATATCAACTGCTATCCCTAATTTGGTATTGAATGTGAACTTCTTATGTGTGCTTTCTGTCCCATTTTGAAGTCATTAATGAAGACCTGGGCAATTACTGAGGATGTTAAACAGTATTGAGAGATCCTTAGGGAGTGATGCCAGTAAGTGGCCACCAGCTGGACTTCATACCAGTGATCACAACTGTTTGAGTTCAGTAATTCAGCCAGTTCTTACCTCTCTGTAGAGTCCATCCATGCAGTCTATGTATTTTGTCTGTAAGGATCTGATGTGAAACATTGTCGAAAGCATTGCTAAAGTCAAGTTAAATGGCATACGTGGCTTTCCTCTCATCCAGCAAGACGGTTGCCTCATTAAGAAGGCAGTCAGATTGGTTAGGCACGATTTGCCATTTGTAAACCTATGCTAGCTGTTCTTGGTCACTTTTTTGACCTTTGTGTGCCTGGAAATGGCTTCCAGGTGGATTTGTTGTATAACTTTCCCTGTTTCCTGGATTATCCTTCTTGTGGATACATTTTGTCTCTCTCTTTCTTTTCAAGTCATCGAAAATTTCTCCTGAGCTACATGGGCACTCAGAATGATAGTGCAGTCTTGTAGTAACACCGGCCTCAGCACTTCAGGATGCTTCCCATTCAGTCTCATGGAGTTGTGTGTGCTGGATTTGCTGTTGTGATCCCTAATTTCATCTCCCTTTACTATGGGGAGTGCTTTGCTTGCTGTGACTCTGGCACTAGGCTCAGGAACATGGGAGGCCTGAGTGACTTTGCTCTTCAGCACTTTGGCCTTTTCTGTGTACTGAAGGGGTCCCTACAGCATTCAGCAGCAGGCCCATGCTTTCCTCAGTCATCACCTTACTGTTGCTGATGTGCTGTATGTAGGTGTCCTTTTTTTGGCCTTCATATTCCCTGCTGGTTTGAACACCAGCTGAGCTTTGGCTATGGCTAATTCTGTCCCAGCATGCCTGGAAAATATTTTTATATTCCTCTGTGTAACCTGTCTTCACTTTCACCTTCTCTATACTTGTGTTTTTGAGTTGAGTCAGGAGTTACCCATTTGGCCAAGT
Source organism: Gorsachius magnificus (assembly GCA_034008185.1). NCBI lineage: Eukaryota > Metazoa > Chordata > Aves > Pelecaniformes > Ardeidae > Gorsachius > Gorsachius magnificus. The sequence continues at coordinate 11,750,339 of CM067083.1, read as the reverse complement.
CAGCCTTCTGCAATACCTGGTGATTTTCTGCTCATTAGAATGGACCATTCTTTTGCTTTGAGGAGGTTATCCTGGAAGAGCAATCAGCTTTCCTGGGCCCCTTTGCCTCTGGTGGGATCCTGCCAATCAGGTCTCTGAATAAGTTGCATTCTGCTCTTCTGAAGTCCAGGGTCATCATTCTGCTGTTTATCTTGCCCGTTTTTCCTAAGGTCTTTAAATCCATTGACCTGTGGTTGCCATAGCTGGAAATTGTCATCGTCATTCACATCTTCCTTGTTTTTTTGAGTAGCTGATCCAGTAAAGCACCTTTCATAGCCTGGTTGTAAATCACTTGCATCAAGAAAACATCCTCAGCACTTGCCAGCAATTTCTGAGTCTACTTGTGCCTTCCCGTGCTGCCCTTCCAGCGATTGCTGGGGTGGTTAAAGCCCTGTAGAATAACCAGGGCATGGGATTATGAAGATTTATCTATTTCTTTTTTAATGGGACAGTCTGTAGCAGATGCCCACCTCATCACCCTTGTTGGTCTCTCCTCATACTTGTCTGTAAGTTCTCTGCTGGCCCTTTGTCTCTTTCAGAGGAAAGCTCCATGCATTCATGCTACCCTTTTGTGTGGATTAGCCTCCCTCCTTTTTGCCTACCTGGCATGTCCTTGCTGACGTGCCTTCCTAAAGGTCCATTTATTGCAGCACTCTGGTCTTGCAAGCTATCCCACTGTTTCTTTGTGATCCCAGTGAGATCAAAGCTCTGAAGCTGCCCATGGATGTTTGTATCCCGTAGTGCGTGTGTTCATGTACAGGTACTTGAGATGAGTCCCAGTCATACTGTTTTCTTGGGAAATGTGTGAATGTTTCCTGTTGTACTTTGTCTTGGGTGTTTCCCTGTCTCATACCACTGCTTTTTGGGGAGCTGTGGTTATAAAAGGTAATTAGAGGCATTGTATTCTTCAATCTTGAAGATAGGAACAAAAAATTATTCCTGGAGTGTATACATTAAAAGTACACCAGCAGCAGAATATCATGCTTTCTACCTGAATTTTTTTCTCTGGTGATATTACGAGTCACACCTAAGGTAGATGATGTTGGAAAGAGTAGAAGAAAACAGTTCTCCAAAATTTTACCTAAATTGATGAGACTAGAAGGAACAAATTATCCAAAATAATTGCTCATGCCCAATGCACATGTGAGATTGCCTGTGTTCTTTAATACTTGTCAGGACCTGGAAATGAATCCTTACATATACCACAGAGAATTCAGGATGGTTGCGCCTGGGGTAGAGAAGTGTTCAATTTCTTTTGATTTGCATGCTTCTAGACATTTTCCTATAGAAGTATGGGCTGCTAGATGGGGAATTGAAAGCATGTGGCTTTAGGCTTGACTTTCTTAATTACTGTAAAAGTAGTCCATAGAACCGCTTCGAGGAGATCTGTGCAGCACACATTGACACATTGGAACCTCTGGCAGAGGGACAAGCTGTTGGGGAAGACAGAGTTTCTGAAGAGGCAAGACAAGGTGTTGGAGAGAAGTAGTCTAAAACATTCTGGGTGACTTCTGGTTTCTCTGGTTGTAGCTTTTTTATGTCTTAAATGCTCTGAGTACTCAGAGGCATTCTGTACATCTCCTTCTGCAGCTTCTTGTTGCATGATATCCTGTTTAAAAGTCCTTCCTGTAAAATTATACAAAGAGTAATCAGAATAAAAATTAATGGATTTTTGCTGTGATTTACATTCTGCAGTCCAGTTTAGACTAGTCTTTTTAGCATATTAAAAACACCTTTTTGGATTTACATTATTAAATGGTTTGAAGTTCTTAGTCCTGACCTTGTCTTTGGAAGAGAATACAAAATCTTGTCATACTCTCTGTAAGATGTAATGTTTTTTGTCAAGTTTGTAGGCAGTAAAACTTTCAGCTTCTATGAAATGTAATCAAAAGTGATACAGTAAATGAGCTCTGTTTTGGAAGACAGGAGAGGTGCTGCTTGGGCATGTGAAAGTTATTTGGAAGTATATCCAGAACAGCTGTTCACAACCAGAATGTGGTGGGTTGCAGGGTACCTCCTATCTGTAAAGGGTTTGTGCTAATGCTTTCCTTGCAATTTTGTCCTGCAAGAAACGTGCAGTACTTGGACTCCTTCAAAGCAGATGCAAGCTTTTCATGACGGCATCTTTCTTTTTTTTTCTTTTTTTTTTTTTTTTTTTTAAATAGTGCTTTGAACCTTAGACCTTTAAGGTGATGTTTATTATTGTTAGTGTCATTGGCAGACTTGGAAGGAGAGCCAGGAGCTGAATGGGCCCTGAAACTCTGAATTTTAGTGTTGAGAAGGCCTTTCTGAATGGGTTGGTGTAAGCTTTTTGGATTATGGTGCAAAGCGAAGGCTTGGTATGGCTCCTCTTACCCTATTTTGAGCAGTAGAGAACTTTGAGATAGGAATTCAGAACAGAATAGGCAAACATTAAATAAAATGTCAACAGTTTTTCAGTATTAAATAGCTTTACGTTTTTGAGTTGCTGTATTTTTGTGTAAACTAATTTGAAGGAGAGGAGCAGAAACAGAATAGCTTTCACCTCATCTTTTGACTACTTAAATTATTTTTTTAATAATTTTTGCCTTAAATTTTTCAACATGGTTGATTTTGAGATTATACTAATTAATATTGTTTTTTCTATTTCATCATCTTTCTCCCTTTGTACAAAAACCCTCCATCCAAATTCTAGCAAGTGGAAAGGCGACAATAGCAGTGTCACCTCTCTGTGCATCAGTCCAGATGGGAAAATGCTGCTGTCAGCTGGTAGAACTATAAAACTGTGGGACCTGGAGACCAAAGAAGTCTACAAAGTAAGTAACTTTGTTAAACTGGATGCAAAAAAATATCCTTCTTAATTGGTGACATTACGTATCCGGTGTTTTCTGATAGGACATCTGAAAATTTCATTGCGTGTGATGAGACAAGGCAGTTTTGGTATTGCTGGAAGCTGTTGCTGTGATGATACCTTCAACTGTGGTTTCAACTTGCTGAGAGTTGAATGAGGACATCAAATTCCTTGGCTGTGTCTGAGCATGCTACCAGCACCCTTTCTCAAGCCTGTAGCAGGAAGGTGGATGCTGTTCGTTTTTACTGGGTCTTTCTGATACCCTTCTAGCAGGAGAACTTGGTTCACCACAGCATTAGTTACTGCTGGCATGGGTTTGTGCATGAGCTCCCTGACTTGTATCATGAGTCCTTCCTTACAGCCTTCAGGTTTCTTTGCTAAACTTTGTTACTGGTGGCATTACAAGTTTTGCTGTTGAAACAGTTGGAAGGCATAGGAGCAAACCCCACGTTGTTCCCTGAGCAGGGCTCAGACATGAGCAAATTACCATGTTTTAGCTCTTCCGTAAATGCAGTCATGTGCTCTTGCCTGCTAGCAGATAGGACGCAGACAGTCTCTCAGTCTCCTGGTTCTTGCTCTCAGGTAAGTGTGTACACATGTGCTGTTACTGTGGACTTGCTGGCACATGGCAACTACTAATGTATGTCTGCATCCTATGATGACCAAAACCACTATTTATGAAAGCAGATTGAAGAACTGATTTTTTTGGTTGTTTTTTTTCTTTTGGCGGGTGGGGCGTGAGGTTGAACAGCCTTAGTGTGTCAGCAGACCTGTGCGTTTATCTTAGTTGAGAATTAAACTATGAATCTAGTTTTGTTGTAAAAGTCGAAGTGTAAAATTGTGTGTGGGGAAAAAACAAAAAAATGTGCTTTCTGACAGTGCCAGCAGTACAGGTGGATGTGGTTTCTTTTGCATGGACTTAGTCCCAGTGAATTTGCCTTTGATTTCCCATTTAACTTTTAAAATACTGATAAATATCTGGAGGGTCAGAAAAAGTTTCATTGAAATACAGAAATGCAAGGAAGCTGATCACTAGTAAAAAAAAATCACTGAAATGCTCTTGTTGACTTAGTAACACTTGACTCTTTCCTAATGTTCTTTATCTAATGTTCTGTTTTTTGCCAAATGACTGCTTATGGCAATCATTGAAAGATTCTTTTTCTTTTAGCATTTCACAGGCCATGCTACATCAGTGTCATCGTTAATGTTTACCACAGTGAAACCTATGAATGAAAATAAGCCCTTTGATGGAATTACAGGGCTTTATTTCTTGTCTGGAGCTATACATGACCGATTACTGAGTGTATGGTATGTAAGCTTTTCATAATTGGTAACTTTGATTATGATCAGTATTGAGGGTAGACTCAACAAGTGTGTTTTGAACTCTGTGATTAAACAGAAGGTTGAGCAGAAAGGGCACTCTGGAGAAATGCAGTGATGATCTCTCAAATGGTGCTTTCAACCCGCTGATTGCTGAATGAAGATGTGAATTTCCTTGGCTGTGTCTGAGCATGCTTCCAGTTACCATTTGAATCGCTCATGTATGCCAAGAACATACCCTGTAACAGGCTTCCTTGTTCTTTGTACTTACTGTAAGGTTTACCCTAAGTTTTCTTGCTAAATTGGGAGTTGGGGGATCCTGTGCACTTGGAATTTAGAACACTTTCTAAGCTGAAATTAGAGCACGAGCATTTTTGGGTGGGGTAGATGCTACCACAGTCACTGATGATTTATAGGCTTTATAATGCTTTTCAGGTGCAGTGAGTGCTGTTTGTGCTATGGTAAATAGCATGTACTGTTTGTGTCTTCCAGGCAGATCAGATCAGATAGGAAAGAAAAGAATGCTGTGATGTCTTTCACAGTAACAGATGAACCAACTTTTATTGACCTGACTGTATCAGAAGTCAAAGAAGAGGTAGGACCAATAGTTTGTAACCAAATACGTTCAACAATTTTCAGTTGTCACATCAGTTTCTTTTTAAAGGTGTAAAAAAAAAAAAAAAAAAGCAGCTTGGTTTGTATTTGGCTTCCGTTATGCAGAGATGAGACGGGAATGCCAATTTATGGGTGTAAGGATATTTATTACAGGTGCATTTATAAAGCTGATACTTTGAAATACTAATTTTCAAAACTGCTAAGTGCAAATTCAGTGTTTTCTTCAGAAATTTTGCTTGTGATTGTGGAAATGTCAGTTATTTACTATTTAGAACAAATTAGTAATCAAAATGGTTGTTAGAACTTGGCATCAAAAAACACACCAAAATTCTTTCTAAAAATGCAGTTTGGGTATGGTCCTGTTTTTTCTGATCTCAAGTGTCTTTGGCAGTGTAACGCATTTTGCATTAACTAGCCTTCAATATGAGTTAAAGTAGCAGTGTGCATTCCCCAAGGCTCTCAATTTCAGCAAATACAAGTCTTTCAAAGTAGTTGTCTTACGAAAGATGTCTGCATGTGAAACATATTCACAAACTGTTTCAGTAATGATTTAAAACAATTTTCTCCTGCCTTTAGATTCCTTCCTAAAAGCAGTATTTCATGCTAAATAGTTGTGCCTTCTTACTGCATGTGTTGGAGAGAAGTGTTCTGTAATGTACACCTGTCATTTAATTAAACCTTTCTTTCCAAGCGTTTACAATATCAGCGCCTTTGTGGACCTGTGCCTCTTAGACATGTTTGGTACCATATTTTTGGAACATTGCTGATTATGATCACATATGTCTGCTACTGTCTAAACTGTTCAAATTTGGATATATCAGTAGTGATGCAGTAAAGTACAGTTAGGTGTTATCTTTTTGTCTCCTAACAGTTGTACTAAATGTTCCTGAGGTGGTAGTGTCTTTGATCTTCCTTACGGATTTAGTTATACCTTTAACATCTTTAGTTACTGAAAAAGTTAAATCATAACCACGCAACTGCCTCTTGATGTCCTGTGCTTATGGGAGGTTTGTCCTTTGAGTGAATTAAAATCTTTTGTTGCGCCTTCTTTCAGCCTGTGAAGTTAGCAGTTGTGTGCAGAGACGGGCAGTTGCATTTATTTGAACATATCTTAAATGGGTAAGTTAGTATTCATCTTGAGGGTGTCTCTGGGGAAGGTCTGGGATCACTGTAAGGCAAAGTTCAGTCTTGTCATGCTGCTGCCTTTAAGCTCTTGTATCTGTTCACAAACCAGGTTTCAGCTGATTCATTGTCTTGGGTTACTGGACATGTTTTTGGAGAACTTACTTCCTGGGGCCTGTGCTGCGCTTTGGTGTTCAGTGTTGCTTTAGCCAAGGTTCTGTGTGTCTATACCTCATCTTAGCCATCTGTAAAAGGATAAACTGGCTGAGTTTGCTGAGGACTTCCTGAGAAAGGTGCTTAGATGTGCAAGATGTTGAAGTGTTTAAGCTAAACTTCTTAGAATTATTTCATTCCTTTTTTTTCCCCCCCAGTTACTGCAAAAAACCCTTAACATCAAACTGTACTATCCAGATAGCAACACCTGGAAATGATGGGGACTCCACACCAAACCCAGTCCCTATCCTAGCAGCTGCGTTTTGCACAGACAAACAGTCTCTGCTGCTTGTGTATGGAAACACCTTACAGCCCATCATAGAGAAAGTGGTACGTAAAACTTACTGGAGAGGTTTTCGATTTTGTAATATGGACTGCATACTGCTCTCAGTTGGGGGATACTTTTACTTTTTTGAAATTGAATGACAAGACAAAGCTTATTCCTTCTCCCTTTTCTGGGAGCTATGACTGTTGCCCCTGAGCTATTTTGAAAGGCAGTTTGTGTTCTTCCATTCTTTCAATTAAAATATGACTCAACATTATTGCTGGTTGTTTCTTCCTATTTCAGCTGTTACTGAGTTAGGCCACTGAAACTGTTTTTAATACTGTTTCAGCTTACCTGTGTGAGCTTCTTTGGAGGGTGTAGAGATCTGGTAACAAAGGCAGCTGCTTTGCACATCTGTCTGTTCTAGAGTGAAAAAACGTTCATTCTACTTTATGCCTCTGGAATTTGTTCTCATCTTTCAGTTGCATAATGAATAACAGGGGTGAATCTCAAATATATTAACTGGTTTTGTTCCTGTCCTTCTAGTCTTTGAACACCACTGAATCCCACATATGTTTGATAAGGGACGTCCAGAAAGTGTTGTCACTTAAAACAGATGTTGCTCTAACAAAGGTGAGCTTTGTGTGAAATGTGATTTTGTTGCTCCTCTTGTTTTACTGTGGAAATGGTAGAATTCACTGCTCTCTCTTAAAATGAGATTGGATTTCTGGATGGACCTGCTCAGAGCTGCAGTGGTAGCTACAGTTGTCTGCAACACTTGGGCAGGTGTGGGTGAAGTGTGCTTCATGGCTGCTGTGTGTCCTAGCATGCTTTCACCCACAGTTACCCTCCTGTAGCTCATAGCAAGTCCTGTCCTCACAGGTCTGCTTGATAGGCAGGACTGGCTGCTGGTTTCTTTTCTGCTTGAGATCAGCCCTTCCCCTAGAGCCTGTCAGTTTGTACAGCCTCTTAGACCCTGGCGGTTTGGGGTGAAGTTGGGATGGCTTTGTTTTAAGAGTATAAATCAAATGTAATGGAGCCTTAAAGGATACATCCTTTTGGCTCTTCCTTGAGATGGCCTTCATGTGTTCCTACTCACAGGGATATGGTCCCTGGGAATGTGAGCTTGACGCTTAGACGGCAACAGTGTCCACTGAGGCCACTTGCCACTGTTTTCTCTCATGCAGGATCCCCTGGGGGTTTAGAGACAGGCCGTGAAGTTCTTAATCAGTGTGCATATTCAAGGCCTTGAAGATTTGAAATGCTTGCAGTATCAGTGAAGTGAGCAGCCAGCGCTGTTGTTGTAACCCTCAAGTTACCTACCTACGGGATCAGCCAGGCGGGGTTTTGTGCCGATTCCTCAGTCCTGGAGCTGGTGGGTAGCAGAGCTGAAATGCAGTGAGAAGCGTAGGAACTCCCTGGCATGCGGTGATGATGCCCATCTTGGTTTCGCTTTTTGCTGAATTCCAGTGAAGACGCATTTCTCTTGGCTGTCTGAGCATGCCTTGGGGGGAGAAGGTCAGTGATCAGTGTGGTGAGCAAAGGGGGTACTATTTTAACACCATTGCTGTTCTACAGTAAAATTCCTGAGCCACAGAATCAATTTTTTTTGGCTTTTACACACAGCATATAGAATCTGCTTTCCTTGCTGTAGTAGATTATATTTTTAATCACTTCAGTGAGCACCCAGCAGGGTTCCCACAAGTACAGAAGTTTGGGTAGGTACTTCAAGAAAAGGGCTGTGCAGAAGTGCTGTGGTTGAAGAAGTGTCCTGGAAGTAGCAGGTAGCATTCTTGATACTCTGGAAGTGGCATGCTCCCTTACCTCCTCTGTGGGTCAGGGGAGCACTTGGTTATTAAAAGTATTGCCTTTAAAATTCCATCTCCATTGTGTTAATTGAAGATGGATACCGTAGCTTGTTTGGTATAACCTAAGGTTGCTCTGTTTGTCACTGTGATCATAGTCTAGTTCAGACTGCTGAGTTCTGTGTCTGAGCAATCCCTAGAAGAAAATTGGTGGGATTGAAGTAAACAGTAACTACCTTTTACCATTACATTGTGCTGCTGTTTGATCAGTTCTTACCTACCAGTGGAAGCTGGATTAATCTGCATGCGTTTTATGAGTGTGACCATTAGTACAGGTGGTATCCAGTGCTAGCAAACATCCAAATATTTGTTGCTGGATACATTTAGTTCAATGAGTATTATGGAACAAGTTTTTAAGAAAAATGATTCACGGGTGATTTCAAAGAGACCATTGCTTTAGTTAATTACGAAAACTAGCTGACTGTTGCTTGAGGTTATTAATTGCCCTTAAAAACGTAGGATTTTCCTAATATATATATGTCAAGAAAATGGGTTGTGGCAAGCTGGTTTTACCATGTATGTGAGAGTCTCAGAATAAAATCAGTATTTTATATTGGAAGAAAGCTCAAGATACTAGCAATTCATGCAATTTTGTCTGTCTCTACTAGGTAAAAACGCCTGTTGTGAACTCTGACACCAAAGTTCTAGTGCCTGGCATTCCAGGACACAGTACAGCTGTCAAAACTCCATCCTCGGGGAAAGAGAAAAAGAAAAACAAGAGGAAACCGGGAGAGACAGAGGTAAAGTGCTTCCTCATTTAAACACAGCAATAATGGAGAAGCGAGAATCGTAAATCATTGTTATAACTTCTTTAGGTGAATTTGAACTTGCTTTGCTTGGTGTGGAAGCAAGGTTAATGATACCATCTACTTGTATGAAAGAGACTTCCATGCTTTCAAAACCTTTTCCTCATTCAAGCCCTGTGTGCCTTGCCCATAGTTTTGCCATGTTCCTGCAGAACTGTCACACGCTTGTGTCTGTCTCTCTGTGCTAAGGTGTATTACTGCTTTTCAGTCAAAACTTCATCATCTTTTCTCAGGCTGTTCTCTATCAGTACATTTAAAAGAATATGCAAAATTTGTGGTATTTTCCATCGGAATCAGAGGGAATGCTGTAGGTTAGACACTTTGCTTTCAGCTGATGTTTCTGAGAAACTGCACTGAAAGAGCACTGCCCTTGTTTACCCTCTGCAGGAAAGCATTGAAGAGCGCCTAGGGGCGCTGGATATTGATGTGAGCAAAGTAAAAACTCCAGGCGGCCTTCCACAAACAGATAGCTTCGCAGTACTTTTGGTTCAGGGCTTGGAAAGCAACGATGCAGAAATCTTAAATGTAAGTGTTACAAGATCATTATATGCTGTTTATTCACCGAGACTTGTGGGGAGCTTTCCTGAAAGCTGGGGAGGCTGAACAGTCAAGGACCTGTGCTTTCTCCCAGCTGCTTTTTGCTGATCTGCTGCTCCAGGCAGCAGTATTATAAATGATAGTAGCGGTATTACTTTTTTGTTGTTATCTACCTTGCTTTCTGAGTCAGTCCATGAACTTAGAGGTGCTTTTGTGTATGATAAATTTGTTATGTCACAGTTCAGATGTTTTACAAGCGATGTGACTAATGCAGCCATCTTCCCTTTAGCTTGAGCATAATCTCTGCTTAGTCTCCTGAGTGTACGGTTTCCAAGTAGATACTGTTTGAAAAATGCATTGGTGACAACAGTTTCACTTGAAAAGTTTCCTGTTGCACTTGGACTAGAAGGAAATAATAGTTCTGGGGCAGGGAAATGAAATCTTAAGAATTTGATGCTGAATAGAAATTGCTTGTTGCAGATACTGGTGAAAGGCATTTATTTACAGAAATCAAGCACAGAAGAAAGCAAGGGAAATTTTAATGTACCTGTGCTGCTTCATTTTTAATATGGGGTGGGTGGGCTAGAAGCAATGCTAGATTGTTTTAGATGGGTTAATCAAGTATCTTATTTTGTTAATTGTAGCTGACTTGAGAAATGGAACTCTGTTTCAAAGTAAATCTTCTTTTACTTGTTATCCTCATCTTATCAAACAAAGGTAGTGGAGTAGAAAAAGAGATTTAAAGCCAGGAAGTTTTGATTGTGCTCATTGCTTGTACACGTTAGAACTGAATGATTCTCTGATCGTATTTTTCCATTTTAACAGAGAGTGCTTAACACGAGAAAGGAAAATGTAATAAAGAACACAGTAGCCAGAATGCCTATACATGCTGTCATTCCACTTCTGCATGAGGTAGGAGAGACTGCGTTTCTTGTACTGTCATACAAGCCACATTTGGTTTGCATTCTAGTTGGGGAAAATCCAGGATGTGTCTCTTTATTTTTACCAATGAAATTGGTTTGGTAGTTTTACAGGACCGAAATTGTTCTTAATTTATCTGTGATACGCTCTTGCCTTCTCTCGCTGAAGCTTAACCAAAGGACAGTGTGTCACTGTCAAAGCTAGGAAGAGCATTAGATCATATAATACTATCTTAAATGATTACATGGGAAAAAGAAAAGGAAGAGGTTTAAGCTGAACCTTGTTTAGTCCCTGGCAAACAATTACCATTGCATCTTCTTTTAAACTATTAAAATGGATGATAATTTGAAAGATGAAAATAGCAGTGCTAGCCAGAGCAAGTTACACGAGCATAAATGTGCTAGATACTCACGTGAAAGAAAGAAAATTAGAAGACATACTTACAGCAGTGCATTTAGATAGCGCTTGGAAACTGAGGGGCAATTTCTTTTCTCTTTTGAACACAGCTCAGAAGCACAGTTGTTATATTTAAGCTTTGTGACATCACTTAGTAATAGTTTTTCAAGGGATTTGGCTTCTGAACTGCTTATTTGGTGATATTAAGTAAAATCTGTATTTGGACAAATATTTTAATCATTAGCCTTATCTAGACATTACTTTGTTTAAACTGAATGCCCACTAGTCACTCTTGTTATGTGAATGACATTCTATAACATAAGTTAATGGCTAGATTTCTCTTGTATCTTAACGTGCTGGCCACAAGTAAGATTTAATTTTTGCTTGTACTGATCTTAACTGAATTATGCGAATGGCCTGGTTTTGAATGTTAGACTTCCTTTAAGCATGTGTTGTGGCACCTCCTTAGACTTACGTTAATGAGGTGGAACGTTTCTTCTCTAGGACCTTTTGTCAGAGGATCTAAGTGCAAATGTTTGACTGTGTAATCTCAGTGGATGGGCAGATCTTCATATAACCATCTTCTCCAGAGCTTGAGATTTGTTCTGTGAAATAGCCTGTACCTGGTAGTGCCTTCACTTGTTTCCCCAACTTGTCCACCTTGTCACGGCTGCTCTAAGTGGACACACAGAGACATATAAACAAAGGGAATTTCCTTCTGCTTCTTCCTGCCAGCTTTAAGTTTCACTGGATATGTTGCCTGTAAGAGTTCCAGTTTTGTTGTAGTAACAAAACTCTGCTTCTGCAAGTTATCAGCATGTATATAGGATGGTAAAGCCAACAGTGTAATATTGTGGAGCCTGGCAATGGTTAATCCTAGCAAACGTCAAATGCCTGGAGATCTTCCTGCTCTGATATTGGGGCTGTCACAGGGATGTAATGTTGGGCTTTTAAACTTGTTATGTATTTGTTACTTACTGCTGTCTATTTTTGTCCTTTTAGCTTACGAAAAGATTGCAGGGCAACCCATACAGGTAAGAGACAACTCAGCTACAGTTTAATTCACCCAAACCTTTTCGTGTGTGTGTGTTATGGACCCTCCCTCCACCTATGTGATTGATTGCCATAGTAACTGCAATTAAACTGCAGCATCTTGAAGTAAAAATTCTCACCTGACTGTGGGTGCAGAGAGGAACTTTATTAAGGCAGTACTTTGTCAGGATGGCTGAAGTGAAATTCAAAAAAGGAAAAAGATACACCTGAAATAAGCATATAACCCTGAGAAAGTCCCAGAATACTGACACTACGGACCCAATGGATATGTAAAATAAAATAACTATCAGATATATAGCTTGTTTGGTGTAATTATCAAATATATTTAGACAACCCTCATTGTAGGTAGAGGAAGTAGCATGCTTTGGTCTTCTATTCATTGAAATCTCCCATAAAAGATGTCAGAAACAGAGAACGGTGAATATGTCTAGTTTTAATCCCTCACTTAAATGTCTGTTCTTTTCCTAATAAGTAACTTACACAGGTATCTCATCTGGATAGCCAAACTGTTATATTTCCATCTGCATTTATCTTTTTATATAATGAAAGAGGACTACTTTCTATAGATCTGCTTAACATCTAGAATGTGAAATGAGTGTTTCTCAGCCAGTATCTCGTTTTCTTTTTCCAGTGCCTCACTAATGGTTCGATGGCTGAAGTCTGTTTTTACTCTACACGCATCATACCTTTCCACAGTAAGTATCTTGTATTAAAGCTAATGTGCATAACTAAACTAGATTTAAATGCTTAAATATATGTATGTTCTTCCTGCTCTCCACATAGGGCTGTGCCCAAATCAATGTAGAGGGCTATACTTCTGCCACTTTTGCGGAATTGCTGCACATTGGTTATAAATTGTTTGTCTTAGTCATTCACGACATAATTATAGTCATCCCAAAGTCAAACCAAGATAAGTTATGTCATGCCTGTGAGAGTTAGGGAACAGAATTACTGTCAAAGAGCAATCTAGCCTGTGTCGCTAAATCTTACAGAACTAAATTTGCCTTGCTGTTGTAATGCTCAGCTTGAAACTGTCTTGGGCATGGCTAGATTTATAAGGTAAAGGCGCGTTGAAGTTGGCAGGATAGTAAGTAATGTAGTAGCCTCTGGGTTGAAGTCCAGCCTTGCCTTACAAGTGATGGATAAAGCACTCTTGCTCAGTTAAGAAAAAGGCATTTTGGTGCTGTTTCTCCCATTTATTACAGGATTGCTGTACATCAGAACTTGCATGTGTTGCTGAGGCTGCATTCGTACGCTGGTGTTATATTCAGTTCCCATTTACACAGCTTTCCAAATAGTGCTTTGACACCTGCTTATGGCAGTAACTGGGGAAGGGAAAAGTAGCATAAGAATTGCTGTGTTTTGAAAGTAGATGTGTTTCTAAACATGGCTAAATGTTAGTTGATCAGACTGCAGGTGGTTTCTGTGAACCCTCAGCTCTCCCGTCTGTCTACAATAATGTGGGCAATGATTGCTTGCCCCAAATGTACAAAGGTAGTTTAAACATAGAACATTGGAGATGTGTTGGTCAACAGTTTCATTTTTCTTCATCCTTCTCCCAAGTTGCCAGACCTTATTCCTCAGCTGGGAATGCTATACCAGTTAATGGAGAGCAGAGTAAAAACTTTGCAAAAGCTTTCCCGTCTACACGGAAGACTCTTCATTCTTGTCACCCAGGTGAGTTCCAACTAAATAACATGGAATACGTAGAAGTAGTATTGTTTGCAGACCTAACCTCCTGTTGGGATTGCATCTGATGGGACCCATCATTGGGAACTTAAAGCAGCTGCTGTACAGCTACACTGGTAATGCTTACATTGGCACGCTTAACTGACTACCTAGTCAGTCCGTGCTCACTGGAAGTGTTACACACTTTTTCCTGCCAAAAGTGTCTACATAGAGATTTAAAGGAGAGTAAATAGGAGGTACTGGGCCACTTCAGAGCAGATGCCTCTAAAATTTTACTTTGTCCTTTGCACTTGTTTGGCTGTTAAACTACTGCTATAAATGAATTAATCTGTGTTAAACTTGATGTAGACTTCATTTACTGTTAAGTTTTGTTGACTTTAAAGTTGGAATATATGATTGCATCTAAAGCTAATCTGTGAATTCCATTCAGGTTGCAGCATCGGAAACAGTTCAGGATGTAACTGAGGTTAATCAGACTGCAAAACTGGTATATGAGGATGGTAAGTGTTGTATGGTAGGTGTAGCTTGGATCCTGAAGTCAGGAGACGGCTGACACATTATGCTCCCATGCTCATCTATTAGTGCACAGTCTGCAAGTAGAGAGTTTTTGGTGGGAAGTCCATGGCAGGAAAGTCAGTGGTTAATGATGTGAGCATCTTGTAGTTGGTTGTTCCTTCCCTCCCTGCTTCACAAATTAAGAAATCAGTTAATTGGAAGTTAAGTATGCTGCTTAACTGTCAACATCAGATTTCCAGGGTTAGCTGTGCTTCTGCTGAGGTAGATACAGTCAAGGCATTTTACGTTTGAGTCAGCAGGACGTCAAGGTAGTGGAAGTCAGTGTGTGTGCACATGCACTTCCAATTTGGCCTTTTTCATCTACTGCAACTTCATAATGTAACAGAATCGTCGGATCGTAACAGAAATGAATTGTTCCTAATTCATGTTCAATCTAATCTTCAGGTAGAATTAGTTCTGGAATTGAAATAGCACAGTTTGGAGACCTAGCAGCATGTGGGGTTGGGCTTTGTTTGCACAATGATGTTTTAAAGTCTGTTCTCCAGACTGAGGGATTGTTTTCTCTTTGCAGAATCCTCAGAGGAGGAAGGCTCAGATGATGAGATGATTGCAGATAAAGACTCTGATGTAAGTGGAGTTGGATCAGATCTTCTCCCATTTGCTGGTAACAGAAATTGTGTGACTGTCAAAGGTTCAAACATTCCTGTTTATTTTTTCCCCCAGGAAAACTGGGATGAAGATGAAGAAAAAGAGGAGCAATCTGATGAACAAGACATGACTGTTGAAAAGGAAATCAATGGTGATTCTGATTTGGAACCAGAGAATGAAAGTGAAGAAGAATAACAGCACGAAAGAATAACAGTTTAAACAAGTGGGCCACCGAACTAATTCTGGATCATCTGTGCTGAAAGATGCCGTATTTGCGTATAGGGAGTGCAGACTCAAGCACAGCCTGTGTGCAGAGGCACGTGTGGGACACTGTGCATTTCTGAATCCAGAATGTTTAACCATGCCAGCCTTCTCTCGCCCTATTTCCCTGCGCTTACTTATAGAAACATTTCTTCCACCTCATGGTCAGATTATGCCTGTCATGTGGACATGCATTTGTATCTCAAGTGAAATAAATCTGCCACCACTGTTTGTGTGGTAAACTTGGTTCAGCTTTACATTGAATTTGTTTCGGATATTCAAGGATCAAAGACAACCAGTCTATACCTTCTTTCCATGCTTCAGTTAGCAATAGCAAGTGGGCATCCTGCTGCATTTTTAAAAAAAAAAGAAAAAAAAAAAACAAAATAGAAAAAAGAGAAAACAAGATATTTTTGTAATATTTAAATTCTCTACTGAATTTCTTTTCTCCCCCCACCCATCCTCCATTGGTTTAGCCATGCCTTGGCAGTATCTAAATGCCAACCTGACTTAAAAATGGCTTTTTCTTTTTTTAATAAATTTGAACTCAAGACTTTTCTATGTATAAATCAATGACTTTTCTTGTGCTTCAAAAGGACGTTAGAATTGTCACTGGCTCCTAATTTTAACGGAGGCTGTATATAAGTTTAATGCTAACCCAGAGGATAGACTGTGTTGAATTGGGTGGGGAGAGGGGAGTAACACAGGGAAATGAGAAGGTGAATGCTTGTGAATATGTAGCGCACAGCTATACCTTTATTACGGATTTTTAATCTCTCAGTGGCAGAAGGAGGACAGCTATTTGCTCAGCTAATGGAAGCTGAAGTGGTGCAAACGCATTTTTAAGAGCAAAGCAAGGTAAAGATTTGAGCCATTCACCACTATAATGTACAATAATATATTTGTCTATAAATGGAGCTGTTGCAACTAAATACCACCCTCTTTGTAAAGTGAATAAATATACATCTCCTTTACCAAATACCTGTCCTGTGGTGTTTGTTGAGAGAGACCTTAGGTAGCTAAGGGTGGTGGTGAAGGATGAAATGCTATTTGTAAAAAGCAGATTTTTAGTGGAGGAAGCCAACCTAAAAGGGTATGGGGTTCTGCAAAGCATGTACTGTTACCCATTTCTTAGCTCCCTATGTTTCAGTCCTATCCACTGCTTGGGGATTGCATTGGGTTGCAGCGTTGTCTGGAAGCATAGGGGATTGTTGCTGACAAAGCTGGAAGAGACATGTTCTGCCTTTGGAGAGCTTGGAGGTAGAAGGGCAGCAGTTGGAGGCTTCCAGTCTTGGAGGGTTTTAAGTGACAGTCAATTGGTGTCTTAATAATATGTAAAGCTGGGCTTTTACTTCATTTCTGAGATGTTGTGAAAATAAATGCCAGCACCTGTGCACTGTTACCAAATTAGGCTGAACTGATGTAGGTAAGTTTTTAACCAGTACCAATGTTAGTCCATGCAGGCAGGCTTCAGATCAGGCAAAAGAGGGATGTCAATGAAGGTCTGTTGCATCTCGGGTGAGTGCTGCTCTGCTCAGCTTTTGGGGTGTGGAGTAACAAAAAGAGCAGCTGTGTTGAGGTCATGCAAGGTCCTATGTGTACCTCTGTGTCAGCATTCCCAGGAGTCAGAGCAGGCAGAGAATCTTGTTGGCACTGTTTGGGTATGGTGAGTGGTAGCATTGGAAACTTGCCATCACTCCCCATTGCACTGGTAAGGTAGGTGTTACCTGTGTCCATCCTTTCCGTGCAGCAGAAACCTGTCACAGGAGTGGAGCTGCGGGAGAACCCAGCAGCAGCAAGAGGAGGGGGATTTCAAGAATGTTTTGTTCATTTTTCTGTCTCACCAACACTGAGATTCTGTAAATATGTTTCAATATTGGACAGCAAGCTGGCAGCAGGGGTGCGAGTTCTGGTCTCCTACTCTGGTGTTACAACAGCTGGGCTGCACCGTCCTCAGAGCCCTGTGTGTCTATCATCTTCCAGCATCTGTTCTGTGTGAAAACATTTGGGTATGGCAGCTGCAAGCAGTTGGGCTGGTGGCTCTGAAAATTTCCCTCGCCTTAGAGCTGATAACTGACAGCTGTGCACTTTCTAATCCTTACAACTATTTATCTGCAAAGCCAAGGTCTCAGCCAGCTGATGACTAAGCTGTTTGTGCCTTCGTCATTCAGAGATGCAGCATCATCCAGAGAAGAGGCTGGAAATGGGGTAGGTCCTCTCTTGCAGCCCTAACTTTGGTGGGTTTGGAGCAATGAAGAGAGTAAGGAGGACAGACTGGCTGCTCGTTTGGAGCAGCAGAAGCTGGATGAGGGCTTCTGTAAAGAGTCCAAGGTGTGTCCAGAGCAAGCCTCTGCGGCTAAGCAGCCAACAAATCAACAGGGTGGAAACTCAGGTGTACTTTTGTTTTTATATGCCTAACTGGTATAGTGTCCCATTTATAGGTGTGTATTTAACTTTTGTACAGGCACCACGGCACAGCATAAGGGATTTCTGTTTGCTGTTTTTCATGTAGTAGAGGCCTTATTTCCAGGTTGTAGAAGTAAATAAACTTTGCATGTGGTAAGGCGCAATACCATAGATGGCCAGCGGGTGTCACGCCAGCTCCACAAAAATTCCTTGGATTAGCGGGCACCAAGAGCAACCTGTGACTTGCGCCTTTGAGGATGGCGTGATCACATTGCTGCTGAATGCATCCTGCTGCACGGTGGCTCCCGTTATCGCCTCTTGTTATGGTCCCGCTTCCAAAGGGATCAGTACTACACCAGGACTTGGTGCAAGCGATGCTTGTTGCCTCTATGCTAAATATTTCAGTGTTCCATCTGATTCTCAGAAGCTTGGTAGGGGAATAAGAGCTGCCTGTGTGGGATGTGCACCTGTGTCTGTTAAAGGTTCTGCTGTGTAAGGACTTGGAGTATGGATGTTTTGCTTTTGGTCTCCCATCATGCTATGGCAAGTGGTTTAATTGGTTTTAAAAATACAAAACTTTTTTTGGTTCATCCTCTAAATTGCCTTTGCTAATGGCGTCTCTGTCCCAAAATAACTGTCTTGCTGACATTGGTTAAGAAGAAGCAAATAAAAGCAAAACATGCTGTCGGAGACAGGGTAGAGGAGGAGGAGGAGGACGTGGCAGGGGAGAAAAGAAGGAAAGATTTAGGACACACAGCTAGTTCTTAGAAAATTCCTGACTACTGGGAACATCAGCATGTAGACATGTGAAAACTGCACACGAAAATTACGGAGGTGGCATACAGCTTGATAGCTTATAGCTTGTCCTGTGATGACACAGGGTTTGGTACTGTTTTCACCCTTCTTTGCATGGGAGGGAACCATTTGGTGATAAGGAAAACTCATTCTGTGCAGTTTTTCCCTTTGCCCCTTTAACCTGTGCATAGACTGAGATTAAGTCTCCTAGAAACTCATCTGTGGCCTTTGGGATGTTGGTTCCCTGCTCCCTGGAAGGAGGGAGCTGGAGAGAGATGATTATGGCAGACACTCTTCTTTCCTTGCAGGTGCGTCCAAACTCACAGCTGTGGGACCTTGATGAACCATCCAGGAGACTCGCCGTTTCCCTGGTTTGTAGGAAAGCCAGGTATTTTGTGAATTAATTTACGGTGGGTGGCTTAAAACTTCAGTTTTAGTTTAGAGAGCAGTGTGATTGACCCCAGAAGGAAAAATTATTCCTACATCTCTAGTCTGCTAAAAGTGGCTGACTGCAACTTCGGTCATAGGGTGGCCATACCCTTCCAGCTTGGGATCAGTCTCACCATCTCCTTCCTGTCACGTAGGTCCCTAAGCTCTCTCAACTGCGTGTGCACAGCATCTTGAGTTACCAGGAGGGCTGCTGGAACTGTGGTTTAGAGGTGATCTTCTAAAGCAGGTAGCACATAATATTAAATTATGGTGTCTGTATGCCTCAGCTCTGACGTGACGGCTGTGGTGGTTTTCAGTTTGTTTAAACATCTATAAGGGCTTGTTTTGAACTGGAGAGAGAGATCCACTTCCTGTTGGGGTTGCAGAAATAACATGTGGGAAGCCAGTGCACTTGAGCAGAGGAAATAACTTGCCAAAATGTGTTTGGTTATTGCCAGCACAATTGTTTTTGACTCAACCGCTACCTAAAACATAGTCTGTCTCTTGGGTCTTTTCTCCAGAACTACCTTATACCCAGCCCTTGCAAAATCAAGAAGATCATAAAGAAAATCCTGCTTGGAAGAGAGCCTGGGCCTCTGCATGAGGACAATTTTGTTCAAGGGCCTTCATCTCTGCTTCTGTTTTGGCAGGAAGATAGAAAATTGCTCAGCAGGGAGGTACGAGAGATAAATAAGATTGTGTGAGTGAATCTCACGTTATCTAGGAGGGGAAGTGAGTCATGGTCAGACCTGGAGCCTATCCAAAGCTCTTCTAATCATGGAGATGGGGTTAACTAGGTTATTTCAAATACCTTGGCTCAGTAATGAGCACTCTAAGTTATTTAGGAATAACTTAAGGAACTAATGGTGCATTTTGTCCTTGGGAAGAAAATATTACCTTTAAGCTCCATGGGGGCTTGGAGGGGAGGGCGTTGTCTCTAGGTTCGTCCCATGATGGTGACTGCACGCACAAGCTTAGGACGCCCTTGATCTCTGCATCTGTGAATTGGAGGACTGTTTGCTTTCATCCAGATCAGACAGCAGTTGTCTGTTGGTTGTTTTAGTGACTTCCCAAAGCCTCTGCAATAAAACAGTCAACAGTATTTTGGTGCCTGATGGCACGTTTCAGATGGAGCAGGCTTGTGCGTTTGTCATGCTCTCTTGCACATAGTAAACTCATTCTTTACATTCAGCTGTTGGCCGATGGGGGGCAATAAATGATTTATAACCACGGCAACAGTTGCTGTGGGAAACTGGCATCAACAAGAATCTTTTTCATGTCCACATCAATGAAAGTATTAAAAATCTTCCCACTCTGAATCGGGTGAGACCATTTGTGACACTTCCCAAAAAGGTGGTGTAGAGGTAAGTCAGACTGAAATGATACCACACAGACTGTCTGGCACAGGAACCGATGACCCTTTCAGCTGCCTCAAGTTGGAAGTTCTTGTAATCAGATCAAAGAAATGTTTTCTGCCCTCAGCTGAATCTGGGTTTTCTGGGAAGGGGGGTTGGCGGCGCAGGTTGGTAGAATCTGCTTTTGCTGGAGTTGTGCTGTGATTCCTTAATGCAAAAAATCTCATGGTGTGAACTCAGGGAACCCAGGCTTTTGTAGTTGCTGTTTCAGCTGACTGGCTTCCGGCACTTATAGCTTGGAAGGAGCTTGGGTCTCCTCCAAACCTGCAGTTCTCTGAAGCTTTATCATGTGTTCAGGCTCCTCAAAGCAGGGTGTATAGCTGAAATGGAGCTTGTAGATACAAATAAGATTCAGAAAAGGGGTACATTTTGTGAAGGAAACTAATAGAGTGAAGGGAATGCTGTTCTGGAGAATATGAACTCTGGTGGATGCTTCAAACTAAATGACTTTACATTTAGATAAAGGTAAAGTCACATTTTCAAAGTGACGATTCCTTTTCTACAGTCTTCTTGTTTCCAGGAGGAGGGGTTTTCCCTCTATGTGAATAAATTTCTAACTATGGTAATGCCACAGAAGACTCCCTCTGTAAGGCACTGAAACCTGCACTTGCTGCTGCTTCATGAAGGTGTTTGATAACAATTTTGGAGCTTGGTTGGTGCTTCCAGGAGTTATTGCATGTGTTGTTGTCATCGTCCCCCCCAGTTCCGTCAGTTCTAACTTAGTTTGCCAATCTTTGCTTCTTGTAGATGATTTTTTCTAATGTGTATTAGTGCCATGACCACTGCTAGAAACTGCAAGCAGAAGAAATGGAACCGTCTGCTTGGCACCCACCGTGCTTGTGAGTGAGCAGGAGGCTTTGGCTGCACACCCTTGGATCTTCCAAAGGCTGGAGCGGTGATAAGCCAGCCTGATGCAAATGTGTTAAGCCCGTAAAAGATGGGAAAAATTAGCGTTTGCCTTTCCATATAATTAAAGACTGAGTGGAACAGCACTAGGTGGCATCCAGGTCCTTCTTGGTGCTTCCAAAGTGTTGCAAGTAGGAAGCCACACTGCACATGCTGGTGGGCTGATTAACATCCTCCTCCTGCATCCCAGGCAAGGCCACCCTTGCCTCCACACCACGGGTCAGAACCGCAGTCCTTGCTGATCTTCATGGATGATCTCCTTTTAGTCTGAGTATCTTTTAGGAAAAGTGTATATTGTTACAGACCTAAGATTGCTTTCAGTTCAGAAGTGGTGTCTTGAATACTTTGCTTTTCTGGAAGCTTGAAGTTTGAAATGAGATTTCAGTTCAACGGGGAAATGGTATATTTGCAGAAGAAAAAATGAATTTTGAGCAGACTAATAGTTTGATGCACTAAAAAGGGAGAGGGTGAAGTGAATGATAAGGGAGGGAAAAAATTAAGAGAAAATTTGAAGGTTTTTGGCTGTTTTTATCGTGGAGAGGCTGAAGCATTTTATATCAGTATTCTAACATAACTGCTGACTTTCTTTGGAATTGATTGTTATTAAACTGACTTCAATATTTTCGTTTAATCTCCTTTAGGTACTCCTAAAACAATCTCCAGTTACGTCAGTGGGGTTTTTTTTTGTGTTTTTGTTGGGGTTTTTTGTTTGTCTTTGTTTTTAATTCAAGTTCATTGAATTAATCCATCTTAAATTCAGATTTCAACCTGAAAATTTTGTTTCTCACTCAGTCCTGGCGAGGAGAGCTGCTGAGGCGCAGTGCAGTGGGCAGCAGGGCAAGTGAAATCCTGCTCCAGAGCTGCTCACCAGATGCAATGCTCTCAGTTCTTCATTGTTCAGAACTGCTCTGGGAAGCATTGGTGTTCCTGGGACTAGTCATAGTCCAACATTTAAAAATGCATGTGTTGATAGCGGTGTTGTAGTCCAAATTATTTTGGAAAGAGGACCAAATGTGAGATTGCTTCTGTTGCTGGACCAGGCAGTGAAACAACCTAAAATACCCTCAGAAGAAAGAATGTAGCTTTTGGGGATTGGAAAGGATGAAATAACCATCTAGGCAGGTTTTTCTTCTTGTCTTCCAGTCCGCAGCTCCGAACAGTTGATTGCTTTGCAAAACGGTGGGGAAAATGCAGCTAACTCAAAACTGCTGTAGTACTCCACCTCCCTCTGCGCTGCCTGGGATCTGTCCCCAGCCTTTGTGGTCCATCACGCAGGCAAGCCTCAGCGTGCACCCCTTTGAACGTGACTTTTGCCTCTTTGCCTCACACCGCATCTGTTGGTCTTCTCTGTGGGGAAGGCTGTCACAATGTTCTTAAAATGTTGGAATGACAGAAAAAAAAGAAGGAACTTGGTGATCACTTTTTAAGTAAAGCAGTAATAGCACTTTTGGAAATATGCAGAACTTAAGTGCACTCAGGGACCATAAAGGATGCCAATCCAGCACTTGTGAGAAGATATCTGTAGAAAAGGGAGTTAAATAAGCATGGTCTATGTGTCCAAATTAATTTGCACAGTGTGTTTCTCTGGTGCATGAAGCTTTGCTAGTGTGCACAGAATCTCAGCTGTCATCGATTTTTAAGTGTACTTTTAGTTCCCATGGCTTCAAAAAGCATCTCCCAAGAGAACCAAGCCTAATTTATTGGTGAACAGGTTGAATGCGCAGGTGGTCTGAAACAGCAAGTCCCTGTTCTTCGCTGGCTGGCGTGCCAGTCCTAAAACCTTGTGATGTTGCTTTGTTGTCCACACTTAGCCCTTTCCCTGCTGGTAGGAGCTAGTGTGAAAAGGGGAGGGGATCAGAGCAAAATGCTGAGGTTAAGGCAGGGATAGCCATATTTCTGGCCAGTCATTGTGTTCCTTACGTGGTTGCTGCAAAAAACCTATTCTAAATCAATGCCTCCATTAGGTCCTCTGTAAAGGCCATATTTCCCCCTTGAACTCTCCACAAATCTGTTGAAGGCAGTGATGTTTGCAGCGTGGTGTTCACCACCATTGAAACTTCTGCACTAGATTGAAGTATGGTGTTAAATACATTGCAGAGGCTGCCCTTTTGAGAGGGTCTGATACTTGGAGATGTCAGGGGCCGGCCGGTGCAGGGGAGTCGTAGGTGCCATGTGCTGAGGCTGTTGGAGAGCTAGCAAACTGCCGGAGGGAGTTCAGCATACAATGCTGAAGCCAGGTACAGGAGCCAATGTCACTGTGTCACTCAGGAGAGGAAATGACTGATTAGACAAAGCCACTAACTTTGAGGGCCGAGATTTTTTTTTTCCCAAGGATTTAAGATTAGAGCCTTAATTGCATCTGCTAAGAAATGCCCTGAACGTCAAAAATAGGGCTTGCAGAGTGGGGTTGCAAGTGTCATTGCATTATGGCTGTTGAAGGATTAGGTTAGAGTAGATTCTCCTGTGCAAATCTTCCTTCCATTAACCTCCCCAGTCAGCTCAACACTTTCAGTTGCTGGATTAGTATCTCCTAAGAGCTCCTGCTCTTGTTCCTCTCTGCATCCTTCTGTTTGTCAGTCCTTCCTTTGTTTAACACTTCTCACTTGCCAGGGCCAAATAAACAGTGCCATTTAAAAACCAGCATTTAACACTGTTTTGTATGATAGTACTGTAGTATCTTGAAGAGAGGGGAAGCTTGGGGGTCTCATCTGCTCCAGCTATCTTAACTGCAGCATTCTGCATTTCTGTATTCTAAAAAGGTTTAAAGTATGATTTCACAGGGAACAATTCCGGCTCAGTATTTGAAGAGAGGAAAGGCTGACAGAGCAGAAGGGAAGCGTATGTGTGTGCAAGAAATCCTTGTTCATTAGAGGCGGGGGGAAAACAAAAATGAGTGACTGTGCAAGTTCACCTCTGATGCGTGCCTTGAGGGAAGAACTCGAGTGCTGCCCTGTAATTTCCTTTTAGAAATATGCATACAGCTGCAAGCGATGTGAAGTCTCAAAACAGCTGCAGATACCTTCCCTTGCTTTCCTGGCCTTGCCAAAAGGGGCCTCTAGGAGTTATCATGGTGTTTTACACTGGTACCTCTTGCCTTTGTATCTGAGCCATCTTGTAGCAATTAGAGTAGGTTTTGTGGAGTCTGGTCACCCCATGTTTCCTTTGGAGCTTACATGGAGATCCTACGTTTTTCATCTCCGCTTGTCACTACAGTGCCAGTGCAGCAATGTCACCTGTGGTGGGTTGACCTTGGCCAGCTGCCAGACTCCCACCCGGCCACTCTCTCACTCCCCCCTCCTCAGTGGGACAGCGGGGGAGAAAATAAGATGGAAAAAACCTCATGGGCTGAGATAAAGACAGGGAGATCACGTACCAATTGCCATCATGGGCAAAATAGCTTTCTTCAGAAATACCTACCCCCTCCAGTGTGGGGTCCTCCACAGGCTGAGTGTGAATAGCTGCTCCACTGTGGTCTCCTCTCTGGGGCTGCAGGGATTCTGCTCCCATGCCTGCAGCACCTCGTCCCCGCCTCCTTCTCTGACCTTGGTGCTCGCAGAGCTGTTTCTCTCACTTTTTTTCCTCACACCTCTCTGTCTTTGTGGCATTTTGCCCTTCCTTAAGCATATTTTCCCCCCGGTGCCACCACCAGGGCTGAGGGGCTGGGTTGGGCCCTGACTGGCATGGCGCAGCCCTGGCCTCTCCTCACAGAGCCCGCCCTGCAGCACCCCCTGCTCCCAACACCTCCCCATGGGCACCCAATACCTCACCAAAGCCAATGTGCTAAATGGGTGCTATTACCTCGGGAAAATTCAGGAACCACTTTGGTTTTGCTTCATCTCGCTCTTCAGAGAGTTTCCAGCCTCATTTTATGGCGCTGGTTCCCACAGCTGGTTTGGGGTGTGGGTGCCTGACTGGGTAACAGGCTGATGGAGGTGAAGAACTCCTCTTTTTTTGGTGAGCACTGAACTGTTCTCATATAGTGAGTAAGGTATTGGGAGAATGGGGGTTGGGTGTGGAGCTGAGGGTCGATGATCTGACTGAAAATAAGAAACTGCCTCCTTGACAGGAGTCTTCTCCCTTTACCTTGCTGTGGTTTTGTGCTTACTCCTCCCTCCCCAGTTAGCCCTCAGATAGCCTCTGGGGGTGACAGTGCTTACATCTGAACCCAAAACCTTTGCCTCTGAAACACCTTAGCTGTATATTACTGAATTTGCTTTGCTAAGGATGGCACAGACACAAAGGCCTGTCCACCCAGCTCTGCCTTTGGAGTGTGCACCTGATTTTTGAAGCTGTGATGCCCCCCTGCTGGCACTGTGTATGAAGCTTGGGAAGGTATTTATAAATAAGCTATTCATTACGTGGCTGCAAAGGGCTGTGAAATTAGCTGGTTGAAAATTAGGCAGAGGTTAGCAAGAGGAATCAAGCTGTGGCTAACTTAACTGGCCTGTTTCACAAAGGTGAGAGACGAGGTGTGCTTAATCAGGAATGTGTGAATGGAGAGGTGGGATGGGGCTTAGATCACCTGTCTTGTCCAGAGTCCTGTCTTTGGCAGTCCTGGGCTTGGTATTTTAGAGCAAGGCGTGAGAGTCCCGCTGTGGGCAGATACATTATTTCATCCTAATGGAGGGCATAAACCCAGCCCTGATCTCTGCTTCAGAGTGCTTGATGTGTGCTGTTGGGAAATTTATGAATTAAACAATGACTGAAGATCCCCAAGAGATCTGGTTTCCAGTCACACCTCTGTTCAGGTCCTTTGCACTTCCTAGGACCCCTCCTTGAAACTTCAGCTATTCAAGGAAACAAAGCAAATGAACCCAACTCTGACCTGTCAAGGCTCTTTTACCTTGCTCTCAGTGGAGTCATCCAGAGTGCAGACTCTCTTTAAATCAACTTTATATAAGGTCTTAATTACACAGCTTAAAAAAAAATGAAGTGATGGCCAGATGTGAAACAGGGTAAGACATTGACTCCTACTCAGAAAGAGTAGGTAGGGGGTTGTGCATGGAAATATATTTAACTGTTTAAGTGCCATGCAGGAGTCTGCAGGACTTGCAGTTGTTGGTCAGCAGACTGCAGATATGTTAGACATGGAAAGGTTTTGTGTGATGAGCAGGCAAACCATGCTGCAGCCTGATGGCTCTTCCCCTTCTCCCGCACCCTTCCCCAAAATATTATGGGTCAGTCATGTGATGCTGCTGCCTCCTGTTCAGGATCCTGTCTATCTTCATGTAACCCTCCTGATGTGTCAAAGCAAAACCCAAATAATGCCATGATGGGCTGAAAGTGGTTACTGCTGCTTTCCAGCTCCATACAGTTTGCGCTCACACAGCTCTCCTTCAGGAGAGGCATGTGTGATGCTTCAGTGGGGTGAAACAAAGACTGGGCTGCTAATGGACAGGCATTGATTTACTCCTTCAGCTCTACCACTGAGATAGGCAGCTGTTTGGGACTTGTGTGCCCTGACCTGGCCATGAGCAGAACAGTTTACCTGTGGGGAGGTAGCAGAGGGTGGGCTGGGTGCCAGGGGAAGCTTGCAGGGATTTGGGGCTGTGGAACTGTGTGGTCTCGTGTCCTTCAGAGATGCTTGGGGCAGCGGAACAGAAATGCTTTCTCCAGTGTCATCCAAGCAGTTGCAGAGCCCCTGAATATCTGTCTAGTAGGACACACTCATAAAAACATTTACTTTGATACAGCTATACCTTTTTTTGCAGCAATGGACTGGTTTGTCCAGAGCTTCAGCCTCACTAGGAGTCCTATGATGAAAAACTAATACAGCAGGCTGAATGGGTTGAAGAAAGGTTGGTTTATATTTTTGTGAATAAAACGCATGATCACGTTGTGATATCTTCCAGGAAAAGCTGCATTATGATTGCTATTGCAGGAGGTTTTTTGCCTAGCTACTGGTTTGTTCAATGAAATATTCAGATATCGCAAAGATTCAAGGGTTTTAGTACATATAATTGCTTGCTCAAAATTCAAACTGAAAAGCAGCTGTAATTTAGGGTTCATCTTGTTTCTGTTTTTTGCCTGCTTCGATTACTTAGGAAGCAGAAACAATGCCATATGGCTTGGGCACCCACTTGCACATGTACCACGAGTGCAGAGGCAGCAGTGTGGCGAATTGTTCCAAGAATAATTACTCAGCTGAATGTTGCTTCTGTGAGCTCTTTGGAAAATATTTGCTAATAATCAATTTCTGCATAAAAGTCAGTATTGGTTTGTAGATAGCAAAATAAACTATATTTGTCAGCTAATTTATTCACAAACATTTCAACCAAAGCTTGTTTTTCTAAACAAAGAAAGTATCTGTGTCAATAGGTACTGTTTTGCTTTAAAACTCGAGAGCTTTATCAGCCATTACCTGGACCATCAGCTAAGTCAAAACTTTAGCAAAGCATCTTATCTCTTTAAATATTCAATGGTAGAATTAAATAGGTGTTAAGAGAAACAAAAGATTTTTAAAATAAAATGAGGAAATTATTAGTAGCTGTTCTGAAGTCTTGTTGCCTCGCTTTCTTCGGTGGCAGTCTCGGTAGCCTTTTCCTGGAGAAGCAGCACATGAGGACTTTCAATCCGTAAGTGCAAAGCCTAGATAAGAAATGGGAATTACTCTATTGCAGTCAGACGGTTGTGGTGGCAGGCTGTGCAGACTGCTTGGATATTGGAGGAAGGAATAAGCGCTGAGCTGCGTGTGTGTTGTTGTTTTCTTGCTGGGTTCTCCAGAACCATGAGGCTGGCATTTGTGTTTATTACAGAAAAATAATCAAGAGCATTATTTCTAGTAAGTTAAAGTAACTTGGAGAGGAGGTTAAGCACCACTATGTGCCTGCCTGTTGTTTACTTTTCATCCAGCGCCTACTGCAGCCTGCTGCAGGGGACAGCCATGGGCAAGGCAGACCCTTGGTCTGACCATTCCTACAGCCACTCTTGTGCCACGCAGGGAACTGCTGCGTTATCCTCCACACTATAGGTACTTTGCAGTCACCTTGCAGTGAAGAATGGCAATGCATGGGGTGGGTGCCCCAAGGGAAACTTATTTGAGCAGAATACAAATAGCTATATCCTATTTGATCAGACAACATGGATAACATTGCTATACTTAAGTATAGGTATACTTAATGTATAGGCGATACTGGACTTTACTGATTTTTCCCCCTACCAAGGAAGGCATATTTTGCATTCATACATGAAATGTCTTACTAGACTGTTCACATAGTAGTGTTTCCTAGAAGCGTGTTTCTTATGGAATCATGTGTCCTGTGTCCTGTTGCACTTAAGGATTCTCCTCCAAGTATCTTTCCAGCCTGGTCCTGTTTAATTCGTGAGGTCTAATGAGATCATAGCCCAAGGTGAAAGTACTATGGTCAAGCTGCCTGCACAAGTCAAATATATGCCAATCATAATGTACTCAAGTGTCCTGCAAAACTGTAACTCTACTGATTTACGGGGCCAATAGCTATATTTATCAGTAATGAAACGTGAGTCTCCGGGAAGGACAGATGTTGGAGTCTTGCCACCTGTGACAGCTGGTCCACGTTGTGGGACGTGACGGAATTAACAGTGAAGATACGTGCCTGACACCAGCAACTGCCTCCCTTTGCACCGCTTTGGTTTGGTTGCCTCATCACTTAGGCTGTCTTACTAGGCTGGAAGAGCAGTTAATGATAAAGGTTGCAAGTCAGTACAACTGCAGAGCCAGCAGACACGTGCTTATGGATGACGAGAATTTTCCCTGAAGATTAACCTAGAGGTGGTCTGTGTCATTCAGTCCACACACAAGGCACAGCTAGTCCCTTGGGATTTGTTTGGGTCATGATAGTGCCACATTGTTTTTACAGTTGAAATGTCCTGTGTGCTGTGACACGTATGGAAACAGCATCATCTCTCCAGAAGGCAGAAGTAACTGATACCACCTGCTGTCTTGAAGCAAGCAGTAGGTTGTAAATTCTTCTAGTGAGGCTTTGTGGAGCTGGTACTTTCTTTGCCTCCGTTTAAGCAAGAACACTGGCAAGCTGCCTGCCCTCCCCTGAGAGCCTCATCCTCCAGGTTTGTTTGCACACTGCTTGCCAAACGCCTAAAAAAAGGAACCAATCAGATTGCATTTGCTTAATGCATTAATGAATCTGCTTAGGTGTCATCAAGTTTAATTTCTTAGTGAGCTGTGACAGCTTAATGCCTTGGGACTGAATTGCTGAGGAGAAGTTGCAGGGTGATGGATGGCCAGAGGAGTGCTGAAACCCGAGGACTTGACTATGCCCAGAGTTAAACTTCCCTGGGTACCAATGGAAGCATGTAAACAAAAAACAAAGATGAAGGTAGGTCTCCCTTCTTGTCATTTTTGCAGCAAACATGTTATTTGCTTTGTGGTTAATGCCCTTTGCCAAAGGAAATTGAACTCCTTGGCTAGTTGCATGGGAGTAGATTTTACTTATTAGCGTTTGAGTCACAGTTTCAAAAAAAATTTTTTTAAAGGATCATTTGGGAATGCAGGATTATAATAGCCTTTGTTATTCCTAGCAAAATGCATGTGAAAACCAGATTCAATGTATGCTAGCTCCTTTCCTGTCTCCTGTGGTGATGCTCTGATGGCTCTGTAGCAGATATGTTTCATGTGTAAGGGCTGGTACAAAAAATTCTGACACTTCTGAAAAAGCAGCCTGTAGCCAGTGGGGCTGATCCTCAAAGAAACAGTGTCCTGCCTGTCTCTTCACACCGGAAAGGCCTCTCAGATGCTGAAATGATGGTGGTTGGCCTTTTGGCTAGTATGAGGAGGATGCCTGGATCCATCCATGCAAGGGTCCACCAGAGCGTTTGGGGTGAACCTTAGCAAATGTTTGGTCCAAATAGCCTGTGTTAGAGCTCCAAGAACGGGTCTGTGGTTTTCCTTCATGACACACAGTTAGGCTTGCCTTAAATGCCCAGCGTAACAGGCTTCAGGGCTCTGCAGCCAGCCTCTGTGTTCACTCCTTTGCTGGCTGAACCAGTGGCACATTTCTGTCTATCCCAGGCAAGGCTCTGTTGCTGAACGCTGTGCTGATCTGGATTGCAGGAGTGTGTGCAAGTCTTGTGTGTACCACGTCCCTTCCACAGCTCCTCCGGGACTCTCCTTAGGGCTTCTTTGGGGACCAGTGGGACCAGTGAGATCCCAGTGGGCCATTCCTTTGCTTTAGGAAAAAAATTGGCTGAGAACTTCCTCTCAGAAGCTATAGCTTCTCTGGGAAATTTCTACAACTTTAAACTTCCTACAAAAGCACTAGGCATATTAGACAAACTATAATTTTTTTTTTTTTTTTTTTTTAGTGGAAACTTAACAAGGCAAGAATTTGACATAAAGATGAGAGCTTTTTTTGTTTCAGATGTTTGCACGGCTTTGTCAAATGTTTCTGAACTTGTCAACTACTGTTTAGCTGAAAATTGTTTTGATCTTTTTACCCGTTCTGTGGAAAATAAAAGATCACAACCAAACTATGTGTTTGGAGAAAATTTGTACTTTTATTGAAGAATAAATTTCCAGTGAAGGTTTTTATTGCATCCTTTAAAAAATGCACAGGCAACAGGCTACATAAAGAAGCTTTATTCCATCTTTTAGTCTGCATGCTGAAGGTTTTTTCCCTGACATTAAAATCAATTACAGGTTTGCTATTAGCACTGATGGAAATGAAGTAAGACCTAAACTGTCATCTCTTCTCATGGTTCCCCCAAAACACACCCAAACCCAAAAAACTTGAGCAGCCAGAATCAATCGGTCCTAGGGCTTATTATAATTTTATGGTCCATGTTTGCCCCACAGACCCAGAGATCTTTGGCAGCTGTAGAGAGGAAAATGACCCTGCCTGAGCCTCCAGCTGAGCCTGTCGAAGTGTTAAGCTTGCCATTAGACCCAGATTTCAAGGACACTTCTTTGTTTGGACACTTATCTTGCTACTCATAGGTACAAACAATGCAACCCCCCCACTGTTTTTCAGTAACTGCTTAGAAATCATCAAATTCGGCGTTAAGACATGCGCATGTTGATATGGAGCAGCACTTGATGCCCCACAGCACAGCACAAAGATATTCCCTGTGGGAAGCTCAGCTTTTAGTCCTCTCGTTTCTTGAGAGGCAGCATGTCTTATAAAAAGCCTCGCTAAATTCTCTGAAAACATTGTGAACTAGATGATGGAGTTTTATGTTTGAGAAAGATGGTGAAGTTCTGGCTTTGCTTTAAGGTAATGGTGAAACTGCCAACATAGTTGCTCTCACTGAGATGAGGAATTGAATGACACAGCATGAGTAAGGTGTATGGAAAGAGATAAGTTTCCTTAGAAGCTGAAGCTATCACAGTGGTATCCAAAGTATCTCAGGACTGAGCGATGGTAAACCAGTGACCATCAAGGCTTAAAACTTGTATTTCCAAGCTCTGTGCCTCAGTTTCCCCATCTGTAAAGAAGGGATAATTCTACTTGGCTAGTTTAGCAAAATGCTTTCTTATCTGTGGCTGAATGCCTAGTTTCTTGCAGAAAAATGCGTGGTGGAGGCAAAATGCGTGCTGCTGAACTTCCCTTGTTCCTGAGGAAAACATCGCAGAAAGGATCTCCAGCCTGAGTAAGCTTGGAAGTGTAGCTGGGCAAGACTGTCAACAAGATGCTGGGAAGAACATACTGTTGCAGCTGGAGTGCAGAGAGGATATGAGAAGGTATATACGCATTGCAGAACACAGCACCCCATTTTGCTGCTGACCCTTGCTCTTCGTGAGGCCATGTGGGATCTACTTTGCAGGGCCTTGAGAAGTGGCTGGCTTGGGATCCACAAACTGGTTAGCAGTCACCTCTACCCAGGCACTAGATACATGTGAAGTTTTTCCTGCCTCCAAATTCCCCTTCTTTTGGTACTCATGTGGTCTCTTCTAGATATACTGATGTTTCAATTACCTCCCTGCCTCTAGGTGCAGTCATGAGGCCTAATTTTGCATGGAGGCTTGAATTGCTTCAAGCTCTGCCAACATGGGATTTATGGCATTTCAATACGCTCGTTGTTTGCCTCTTTTCGTGAGCAAACTCTGCTTCGTACAAAAGGCTCAGTGCACAGCTACCAGCTTGATGAAAAAGGGCTGTCTGCTAAATGAGCTGTTCCCACCGTGCTGCCATTGCCTCGGAGTGGGCAGGGGCAATGCCGTTCCTCCTGGGTTCTCCCACTGATGCGCTGTGCCCGCAGAATTCCCCCATACTTCATTTCTGGCATCTAGTGTAAATGATAGCTTGGCTATTTTTCATTTGTTATTATCGTCTGCTGCGGGCTAGTGACTGGAAATAATTTTCTCCCCAAGACTGACAGGGATAACGCGATTCAGAAGAGATGTTTCTCAAAACGTCCACAGGCTGGGCATGGCAGCTGTTTCGTTTCAGCAGGGTCAGGCTCGGTCCTCTAATTCCTACTATTTCCCCCGCCCCAGCAGGTTCAATGAAGGGAAAAGGAGGCAGAACTGCATCCTATACAATTTCATTTCAACAGCAGCTATATAAACAAAACAAACAAAAAAACCCCAAACCCATCACCCCTTTCACAAGTTAAATTCAAGGTAGCCATACAACTATTTTTCTCCACCAGCACAGAGTTTTTGTTTAAAATAGTGAAGGTGAAAAGCGGAATATATCCATCTACCACTGCAGTCTTCTCCATTAATTCATCGTGATCTGTAAATACCTCGATTTTGGTGTGGTGGGTTTTTTTTTTTTGAGAAAAATCCACCAGCCCATTACTATTTTTCTTTTCTGTAGTGCTCAGGCAGCTAATTTCTGGAGCTGTAGAGGATTTGAATGGAAAGCTGTTAACAAGGAAATGGAGTCCTTCCTCATCGCATCTTGTCTCCATGTTTATTTTGTCACGATGTCCTCCAGTACAGGAGAGTGAGGAAGAAGCTCTTACATCACCATCTGTGTGAGAGAGGCTGTTACCTGCTTGTGAGTCTGGGTATCCTCCAGCTCGTGGTATGCACCTTGTCAAGCTTTTATCAGGGATTGATGGAAGCTGAAAGTGTTTTTCAAGACCTCTTCGAAGTTGACGGCAGGTAAAATGAGTTGCAGGCCTAATTGCGCTTGTCTCTGTCACTAATTCAAGTCTCCATCATCTTCGTTACATGGATGCTCAGTAGCCTGAACAAATCTTTTCATCTGCTAGCACTTTTATTTTTCCATCCAAATGATCACACTTTCTCCTCTTTCAGAAACAAGATCTTTTCCAGCTGTTTGTAAGACTTAAAGCAAAGAAAGAGCTCTGCTTCTCTGTGTCACTTTCCCACTGAATTCAAGGCTGGCTGCTGTCTGACTCATGCTGCCCTATGGGAGAACCTGAGAGCGCTTAGCAGGTCCAACATCCCAAATGTGGTTTGGTGGCTGCCACCTGGTAAAACACGTGGAAAAACATAAGCTTCTAAATATGCCTACCCTGCACCTTCATCCTTCATGTCCATGGTGGCCTGTCTCTGTTACCATGAATGTACCTGTTGTTTTACAGGTTTTGAGATTGTGTGTTCCCTGCTTGTAATCTTCGTGAGCCCTTCAAATCAGAAATGCAGTCCTGAAGCCTCAGCCCCACGCCCCAAACTGTGCCAACGGATTTTTCTGCTCAGCAGATGAGTGGTATTCAGGGGAAAAATGGGGTTCTTGGGACAAGCGCAACTAACTTTTCTGTAGGAGCAGAGGGATTTTAAAGTCTGAGGACTGAACTCTGCATCGCTGGGGCTCCATTTGTGGTTCTTGCCTTGGCTTTAATGTGGTGTTGTGGGAAAGTGTTTTATTTTTTGTGCAGCTTTGATGTCGTGCAGCTGCCTCTCTGTGTACAGTAGCTCAATGAAGCACTTAAAAGCAAGTCATGAGGGCCTGTAACCCCTGCAGTTGCATTTCAAGGCAGCAGAGTGGGTATAGCAGGGCTGCAGTTAGTACTGCGCGTTGCTCTGCAATAGTGCTCCATGGTGCAGTGTTGGTGGAGCTAATGGACTTTGCCCACCCCCTCAGAGGTGCACCAGCCCAGGTCTGCCTCCAACAGACAGGTATCCATGCTGATGTTTAGGAGACTGGTCATTCGGTAAAAAACATAGCAGCTGGGTTCGGTTTTCAAAATTATTTGGGCTAAATTCTGGTAAACTTGGGGAGAAGACTTTGGCCTTTTGAGTCATATCTAACCCTCAGGAACATGAGAAGTGTATTTGCATACACTGGGTTAGCGAACTGCCTCACTGGCAGGGTCTTTTTTGGTTTGTTTTTTTTGGTTTTTTGTTTGTTTTTCCTGTGCCCATCTGCCCCCAGACTTTGTGTTTGCAAAGAGGGTCCTGAGGTAATGATTGGCTTTTGGTTTTGGTTTTGTTATGTCCCCCTGCCTCCCCCCTTAGTAGCTCTTTTATAGTAAAGCAAACAAAATTCAGACTTGCACTAGACAGCAGGCACCAGCAGCTGGTTTCTCCCCGTCCCCAGATGAGGTGCAGGCTGCTGACTCTTCAGGTAGCCAGAGCAAACAGACGGTGAAATACCGCACTTGGCAGAAAGTTAAAGCCTGCAATTAGCTAATATGCAGTTAACTAGATTAGCAACATGGGGAACCAAGCAGCCTTAGTTTAGGACCACATGACCCTGAATGAATTAAGTAGCAAAGCCCAGTGCGTGTACAGTGCCCTGGATCACCAGAAGGTGTTAGAGGGGCTCTGGGGAACCTTAAGCTGGGCTGTTTTTCTGCTGCTTCGTGGAGGTCTCTGTTCCAGTTTGTGGGTCCTCTTTGGGGACTGGTGCTATGATGTGCTTGAGTATTTGGGACACCTCGTCCTTGTCCTCTAGGGCACACTTGCAGCTCAGAGCTTCTTAGCCTGCATCCTTTTGTATCACGAGTGTCCAGGTAGCATCCTGAAGTCCTTTTATCAACCCTTATAGAAGTTAAAATATTCTCTATGACTTCCCAGGCGTACAGCAATTTCTATTCCACTGCTATATTGAAGAAGCACTGGAAATAGGCTCTTGTCTCATCAGGGTCTGATCTGGAAATGTGTCTGAGGTAGGTGGTAGGTAGGTTTTCATTACATAGAATTACGGTTACTCAGAATGGAGATAATTTTATAATTTCATGGAAGAATTTGAGAAAAAATATCAGATGTTTAGGTCTAAAACTTACTTTTTCACAGAATTCATTGAAACAAGCATGTTTTCACAGATCACATCAATTTTGTGGAATCATTGTGTTCTCCATCAAAAAAATTTGGCAAACTGTAGTCAGGATACTTTATCCATCAGTCTGAAAGCCCTTGGTCCCCACATGTAAAGCTCTGACAATGCTTAGCTGACAGCTCTTAAATAAATAATAAAATAAAATAAAATAAATAAAATTCTGTAAATGAGAATAGTGCCCTTAAACCCTACATTGTTTTAGACTGCTTTTTGAAACACCTCAGGATTTTCTCCCCCAGATGACCCAATCCCAATTGTTACCCTGCCACAAAAAGTTGTCACTAGATCAAGAAAAGCTGTGTTTTGCTAGTCTCACTCCAATTTATTTACTCTGAGGCCCTAAGTGATATTTGGATCTCTTTTGCCTGCCTCAGTTTCCCAGTGTATTTTAACACTGCTTGAGTCGCCTCATGGAGAGGTGTTAAGTGCCACTTGTGGCAATGCAAACTGCTCTGGGCTCATCGGAGGGAAGTTGCAATATAATTGTGAATCCAAAGTGTTATTGTCATAATTTTCCCTGATCTTAGTGTTTCTGCGTCTGTGTTTATGCTTCAAGGTGTAAAGCTGTCATGTCATTTCCCATTTTCTTTCATGAGCTTTGTTCACATCTCCTCTAAGGAAACAGAAGTACTGTTTTTCTGAGAATTTTGTTTCAGGCATTGGCCTCAGTATGCAGTGGTGTGGAAGTCTTCCACTGCAGCAGAGATTTCTGAAAACGTAGATGCTGCAGCTGCAGGTTGGGGTTTTTTTTGTATGTTAACAGCTCCTCTCTGCTTGCCTTTCACAGCATTGAGGTGCATGCCCTGCACAATTCTCTTGTCACTTCTTGGATAATTTGATTTATTCTTTATGACAGTACTTGGTGGAGGAAGGGTTGTGGAAGGTGCTATATCCCTCTCAAAGCCCTCAGGACC
This sequence comes from Gorsachius magnificus, assembly GCA_034008185.1. Lineage (NCBI taxonomy): Eukaryota > Metazoa > Chordata > Aves > Pelecaniformes > Ardeidae > Gorsachius > Gorsachius magnificus. The sequence continues at coordinate 11,714,189 of CM067083.1, read as the reverse complement.
CTGCTGATTAGGGGACAGTGTCTAATGAATAAGGAAAAGCCAGGGAGGTCTCGATGTTCCTCAGGGCTGGGCAAAACAGGCAGATGGAGAAAGGCAGGTACAGCAGTATCTGTACTTTTTCTGTTGTCTGTCCAGCTTTTTTCTCTCTTTTCCTACTGCTGTGAATTCAGGATTGATATAAATGAACATTTTTAAAAGGTCTGTATAAGCTCACCAGCTCCAGACTGTCTGCTGGGCTCTAATTAACATTTACTCTCTGCGCTTGAGCAGTTTCCCTCGCAGGCTTGGATGCCACACAGTATCAATCACCCTTGCCCAACACACATTGAGGTTACCATGGGGAAAGCCCAAGGGCTCCCAATCCGGCAGAGGTTCCTGTGAACAAGGAGGCTGCCATGAAGGGACGTGCTGCTCAGCAAGCATGCCGTGTGAAAGAAAATGAGCTGAGAGGAATAGCTGAGCAGGTTCCTGGATACAAGCATGTAAGGTGGCATCATTTCCATCCCTGCGGAGGAGGAGGGGAAAAGCCCTGCTCAGCCCCGCACTCCTACCTGTGGTGCCCTGAGGCTTCAAAGCAGAGTGTGGGGGTTTAGCCAAATAAGTCCAAGGCGTGTTTGTTGAAATAGAAAGGCCATGCTTTATGTCTAGAGAAAGAGGATTTCAAGGCAATTTTTTTGTTAACTTGGGAGGGATGATTGGACTGTTCTGTTGGGGGGACTGGTGGAGGTACTTGGGGTGCTATGGATGGATGAGAGAGAGGGTTTGACCTCCAAGCAAGGTTTATCCCATGGCTGTCTCAAGGAATGGTGTGATAGCCATCACCAGGTTCATTTCCAGGATGCATGTGAGCACATGGACACAGCCTCTTCCCTGTGTAACGTAATGCATCACTACAGGTTGTGCAGGTGACATAAGAGCATGGCCACATGGGTGATGCTGCTGGAGCTGAAGTGGGTCTGACACAAGTTAGGCTCAGGAGGGAAGGTACTCTGTCCCCTGATTATGGTTGCGGTTTTTTCCCTCCTTTTAGAAAAGATGAAATAAAACTTTGGATTACTGTTTTTAAGGCTAAACATGTAGGCTTTCAAGTTTCTCTTTGGTTGAATCTGTCCCATCAGCTTTGGTATTACTGAACCAAAAGAAAAGAGAGTGTGAGCAGGTGTTTAGGGAGGGATACTGGACATTAGATGCTCCTGGGTGGTCTTAGTCTGACCCGCTGACCATCTTTGCTCTACTTTTGTCACTTTTGGTGATTTAATGAGGGTCCCACTGTTCAGTGCTGCTAATGCTGTTTCCCTACAGAAGTGCTCATTTTGAGACACGCAGGAGCATAACTTTTTCACTAGAGCTGAGCTGGTAGCTCATTGCTGGCCACTTCATTAAAGGGAACAACTGAACACTGTATCAGGGAAAGCCCTTTGAAGAGCTATTGCCACCACTATTTTATGGTAACATCCCTAGCTGACAGCTGGACCAGCTCTCTTCGATGATGCTCACACATGTAGGTAGGGACAACTCCCTACCTTAGAGGGTTTATTGCCTTAAAATATGGAGAAAGGCGAACAAACAGCATTTCTGCTATGCTTGTTTTGCAGGCAGGAGCTGGAGCAGATTAGTCTTCCCTGAAGCCTGCAACATGGCTGAGGCAGAATTTTCCTTGTGTCTCCTAAGGTCTAAAGCAGTGCTGGAGTCTGAGGGCAGTCCTCTGCCTCTTGTTTGTAGCAAAAGGGAGAAGTTTTTGGGGAGAGTTCTCCTGATTCATGCAGGGGATGTCAGATTTGGAGACCCATTTGCCGCAGTCAGCTCATTTTCTGCCATTCTGCGATATATAGGGTTGTTATTTTCTCACATATCTGATTACTCAGCCTTGGAGAAGCTGAGAGAATTGCGTGGTTTGAGGTGACTCATTGAAAGGCTGAATCCTTTACTCCTACAGCGCCAGTACCAACGGGGTGGCTCGGCAGTGACGGGAAGATGCTTCCCTTTGGCTTTGCAGCTGCTTTTACCAAGTGAGGTCACAGTCACCTCCCCAAATCACAATAGGGTGCATGTGCTGCCTTGGCTAGTTGGAGAAGGATTGCTAACTCCTGCAGATGGTTTTCTGTGGTTTTTTTCCCCTGTAGGAGCTGAACTATTGCACATTTTTACAGCTAAAGACCCCCTTCCCAGTTATCTGTTTGCTTGCAGGTTGGGTACAGTGGCTCAGGGCTCACTGCTTAGTGTCTGAATTCCTTTTCTCATAGCACTCATGTGGACACTCTCCATCCAAATCATTGTACAAACAGATTGACCTGCTGTTCCTCATGGTTAACAGAGAACCTCATGTGAGCCCTTGCACTGCTGCACAGAATTTCGCTCTCTTTTTGTGTACATGAGTGTTTATTAAAACAGCCATCAGTGACCTTGTTATGGAAGATTTCCAAACTAGACATGGAAAGGATGAAAATATTATTATTTTTATATTTGAAAGTAGCCTTTGAGTGAGCATAACAATAACAAAACACATGCAGTAGCAAAGCTAAATTTCTGCTCTGCATTGCATATTACATAATTATCCATAGCACAGGGAAGAGGTGTAAAATATTTGTAATGGGGGTGGTGGAGAATTCCAGTTTGGCATCATTTAGTGGAGAGTGCAGCAACTGTGGCCATGCCATGCTGGAGAAGGCCAGGCTGAAGGAATTGGTTCTTTTCCTAATCTTGCCTGACAGTGGCGCTTTCTGTAGGGCTGGTATGGATTTACACTGATCTAACTGAGAGGGGCTCCAAGCTCTGCTAGCTAAGCAATTTAACATGCAGAGATGTCATCAAATCCTGCAGTGAAGGGGGTGGAAACTTTCCCCTCCCTTTTATAAGTTTCCAGTGTTTGCTTGCACGTTGTGCACAGCTTTAGGGATGATTCTCACGCAGTGGTCACGAGCAGGCAGGGAGGGACTGGGAGCATGTTGCCGTTCAGAGTGTGTCCCTGCCTGAAGGTCTGGGTGCTGCTGAGGTCCCTCTGGTTCTTGCGGCAACAGCACCCAGGGAGCTGCCTGCCAGCCTTGCAGGCAAAAGATATTCCTTCTATCTCGTGCTCTAGATTTCTTCAGAGAAGTGGTTGCTATGCAGCCTTGTTTATTCCTGGTATGTGACACTGTTTGCTTGCTGAGTTCGTACACCTGGAAGGGGGAGCCTGCTGTCCTCCTGGAGAAGGGGTCCAGCTTGAAAAATGGTCGTCCCCACTTCCAGTTTTGGAAACAGAGGGTCTGGAGCAGAAGAAATCCTTGTTCCCTTGTGGCAAGCAACCCACAGCAGGGCTTTACAGCTCCTGGGGGAATTACAAGCTTAACAACGTGGAGCTAGATTTCCAAAGTGAAGGACACGCGTGTTTGTGAAGGAGGTTGGTGGATAGCCCTGTCTCGCGTGCTGTTGCATTCTCAGCAAGGCGGTGCTCTAGTGGGGGCTGGCAAGGGCCAGGCAGAGGGGTTGCTTTTACCATGCTTTGGTGGAGGTTGCTTGGTGCAAGCATTTCTTCTAGAAGCCGATAAAATCTGGGAGAAAGATTTGAAGGTTTTTCCTTTTATTTTTCTCTTTTCAAAAAGTTGTTCTGAAAAGTCTTAAAGCCACACAAGGGAAGCTTCTGCTGGGTGACTCCAACTGCATGCAGGAGTGTGTGGGTGTCATTTAAAAGAGACACATTCCTGGGAGGTGTGGAAGAGCAATGCTTTGGGTGGAAGGTGGGGAGAGGAGGACAGGCAGGAGCTGCAGAGAAGACGGGGTGGTTTGTTGACAGGGAAGCTCCTCTACATAAGAAGAGCGACAGCCTGGCCTCTGCCACGCCATGGGAAGCAGAGTGAGAGCTCCCACCTTGGCTCGGGTGCTGCCCTCAGGCTCCCAGGGCTCCCTTTGCTGCTGTGTGTGGGCAAACAGACAAGTCCTCGCTCAGCTCCTGCTCAAACTCCTCTTGCACTGACTGGTGCTAAAAACCAAATACTGCACCTTTGGTCCTTCCTGGGCTTGCACTGTTATTTTCCAGGTAGAATCAAGGAAGGTCAAACTTGAATCAACTTTCTGAATCTGCCCCTGCTGAGGTTAGGGTCAGTGTTATAATGGCTCATGGGGGTGCTGGTTCATCCCTGCAGGATAGTAACCAAGTCTGCTCTTGCCAATGGTTTAAATTGCTGTGTTTCACCGAGTTTAACCTTGGCACCTCACTCCAAAGGATGTGGGGGAAAAGTGGAATCATTTTACTCCAAGCAAAGAGAGGAGAAGCAAACTTCAGTGAGCTCACAGACTCTCTGATATGTAAATGCCTAGTCCCAAAGCAGTATCACTCTGACAAACAAACCTGCCTCCAGGTTAGCCTCTGTTTTCAAAGGGGTTTATTACTAAAAGTATGTATCTCTGAAAACTGGATCTGGGAAAGATGTAGGAGGATGAGGAGGGAAGATCCACAGTCTAATGCATCTTGAATTTATTTCAGGGTGCAGAGATGCTGGCCTGCTACAGCAGCAGAGGGAGGACAAACCAAACTCTGAAGGATTGCGATATAGGGACTTTGCTCATTATCAGAGGCATTTGATGGTTACTTTCTCCCTCTGTTTCTCTCCCTGCAGAGAATGCCTTTGCTTCACTTTTTTTCATTCCCTTTCTTCATGATAATACCCATGCTCCCTCACCCCTAACAATTTAGCAAGCTGGGCCTCTGCTGCAGAGACAGCTGCTGTAATGGCAATGGTAACCACTCATATTTGTGTAATATCCATCACCCCAGGGCCTTTGAGAGCTTTGCAAAGCTTCCAAGCATCACTTGCATTTTTCAGTTGGAGATACTGACCTGTAAGAAACTAAAGTTGATTTATTCAAAATCTGTGGCCTGCAGAGGTCACGTTTATATGCTCCTAACTTTTTTCTGGCCTTTTATAACTTTTAAAGTTTTATATTTCTGGCCTTAAGGTTTATATTTCTATTTCTCTGCAGGCCAGGCAATGAATCGGCAGCAGATGTAGCCCTGCTTCTGCAGTCTTCCACTTCTCACACCATTCTTCAGCTTTGTTCACTTTTGGACACTGGAAGTGATGGCAGCTGGGAAACGTGGTGTTTGCTGTCAGGTCAGTGAGCCAAACTGTTGCAAGGTTTTGTCAGGCAGCTCTATGTGTTATGTGTTCATGTCTGGCAGCTGTTTTTTGTCCCCTTCCCTGTAAGCATTGCAGTTTGTTGCAGAGACAACCTGTTACTCCTTTACCTCTTAGTGGCCTCCAGCTCACCCAAGGTAGATGCTGCCAGCTGGTAGGGATTGGAAAATAGGCTTTTGTCCACCTTGACTGAAGATCCTGTGTTGGGCCCTCTGAGCACCATGGTGTGGGGCTCTGAGCAGCAGGTCATATGGAAGACAGCTCTTGTCTTCAGCAGGCATCAGCCTATGGACACTTGGGCACTCTACGGATTTAAATGCTTGTGGAGTTAGGTGATACCCTGTACGTTAGGTGAATGGAGGCTTTAAATAGTTCAGTGATACTTGAATGGTGGACTTAAGCCCTGAACAAGACAGAGGTGCTTAAATACTGTAAAGACCAGGGAATAAATTCTGAGCAGTGGGAACTGTTGTATTTCAAGGTTCACACAGCACTAAGAACAGTACTGGGACTTCAGTGGAACAGATATAAGAGTAATAAAATGGACAGTTAAACTGGTCTTGTTAGAGGATATGCTCCTGCTTTCTCATGTCAGCCCTGTACCTTGTGCTCCCAATGCTTGTTACTCATAATGAAAAATTTCAATATGAAACTTGGATCCCATGTTGCAGCTGAATGAAGTTGCTTCAGATCATTGAGAATTTCCCTGCCTGATGTTTACATAGGAACAGGACAGAGCCCTTAGGATGCTCACTTGGAGTTATCTTGGATTTATGCAGCTGTTTGTGGAAATCTGCTATAGTCAAGAGTGCTTGAAGTTGGTTTGTGCCTTTATGAAAGATGTGTGGAACAGTATGCAGGGCCCTACCAGGAGAAAGCTACTGGTCAGGGAATGTATTTTAGTAGCCCTTTGGGATGGCTTCACACAGGAGTATGGGGTGGGACAACCCTCTCCCTGAGCTGCTGAGAGGAAGGCACCAAGGAAGATGAGCCCAATATTTCTAAGGAAAATGCTTTTACAGGAAACTGACGTGAGCTGACAAACAACCGGCCTAACATTTTAACACATGGGCCACTGGTTGGACTTAATTTGAGGGTATGTTAGTTCAAGGTGCTGATTGTGACTGCTTCTGTACCCAAGCCTTGAGTGTTGGGCATCTAGAGCCTTTCCTAGAGCCCTTCATGGCAAAAATCCTATGTGCCATGAAGACCTCAGAAGAGAAGCAGCAGATGATAGTGCTAGCCCCCACAGCATTACTGTTGTCAGCTAATTTATGTTCATACAGCATTAGCACCGGGGGACTGCTCAGGGCGAGGACGTCTCTGCATGAGGTGCTCTGCAAACACCTGCATGGGCTCAGGATCTCGCAGGTTCAGGGTCTTCTTCAAAGTGCCTCGATAAGGAGGGGAAACCTGTCAACGCTTTTGGTCCAGGCTGGTTTATGCTCAAGGCAAAGGTGCATCAGTGTACTTGGCTCTTTCTTGTCTTATTGTGTCCAGCAGTCACAGGAACCCGCAGAGCAATCAATCACCCACCTTTGGGGAATGACTGCCCTTAACCACAGCTCCAACGGAGACCGTCACCGTGCTCAGTGGGAGCATACTTGTGTACATCACTCAAATAGCTGTGGTGTCCAGCACACCACCTCATTAGAGCTGGAATGAGGGATTGTTAAAGTGCTTTTTGAAGGAGCTAATGAGGCTTGGCATTCAGATCAGCTTATTCCTAACTCTTGATTTGCTGCCCTGGGTAAGCTGCTGCTTGTGGTAACTCTTGTTTCATGGTTGAGCTGTCCCGCTCTGCTGAGAAGCAGCCATTGCAGGAGCTTTTGATAGGGGCATTGAACTTTTAAGATCTTCCAAATGAAAGCTGAGGGCAGAACTTGTAAAAAGAGCGTCACGTGGGCGATGCTTTTCATGTTACATCTTTTGTCTGTGCTCCCTGCCATGCACAGTAAATATTTGAGGAAGCAAGTTTGTTGGGTCAGAAATTCCTCAAAACAGTAAGTTCAGTGGTAAGAGAAAACAGATGTTGGATGTGTAATGTCACTTGGGTCGCTGTGCAGAAAGATACAGGAGCAATTCGTGTGAGCTGTGTGTCTAACCCAAACAGCTTTGACACCAAGAACGTAGAAAAGTGAGGAGAAATGCAATTAGTAGCACATGGATCTGCCTCGTGATTCTCCCACAGGTCTGGGGAAACTGCCCAGTTCTACTGAGTGATGGCTTTTTACTTTACACAAAAACTTCATGCTACAGAAGCATTATGGCCTAGTAAGCTGAAATCCACTGGCCAAAAAAAACCCCAAACAACTGCCATCACTCCAATTTCTTTTTAGCCTCCCAACAAGCTTCTGGCTGGTGAGATGTTGGGTTCAAACTCCACAGCAGCTCCAGTCCTGATGGGCTCTGTAGGGTTGCTGGCATCAGCATGTTTCACATAAAGATACTGTATGTTTGCTGTGCTGGGAAGCCACCAGAGAAATAGCTTGTTAGTTGGGAAAGAAAGTTATGATAGCATTAAATAATATCTGTTTTCATTTACTGGGTGTTAATGATCCAAAGAAGCTGAAAATCCCAGAGGATGCATTTCCTTTTGATTAACCCAGCAGAAAGATGACAAGGAGTACAGTTACTATCTACTAAAACATCACTGGGGCCTGGAGATGTGGAAATGCAGCTGTGTTCCATTTTTTCCTCTTCAGAAAGCCATTTTCTAACACTTTTTTTTCACTCAGCAGTGAATCACTGCCACTGTTCTTCTCTGTACACAAAATTGTTTTCCACATTCCTGTCTAAAGTGGCAAAAGGTGAATTCTGCACATCCAGCACTTCCCCCAGGCTGCAGGCAAATTGCTCTGCCATTACTGTTCTGGTTACAGTGGTTTCAGAGCAAGGGAGAAAGGGGTGGCCCTACACAGAGGTACATTTGGGTGTTTCCATACCATGTAGCTGGCCTGAATTAGGAACTATGTCCTGAATTCAAGCAATTAAGACTTTGGGGGCTGTGGAGGTACCATAAGTAATGCTCTTCCTAATTACCATTTATAGCTTGCTAGCATTTAGGTAGGACAGCCTGGCAGAGGAACAAAAATGAGGCATGGAGAGTCTGGCTTTTGTTACAGGGTGAGTCAGTGGTAGGAGGCAGCCTTCTATCCTAGCCACAGGATACACTCATTTCTGGTACTGCTTTGTCTTGGGCATTTTTAACACCCTAAACAATGGGTCATGCTCAGCTTCACTTAGGAGTTGAACTTAACCAGCCAAAATTGCCACTGGCATATTTCTTAGATATTAATCCTATGCAATGAGACCAAAGAAAATACACATTAATCGCTGCTTTATGCCTAGTCCCACTCACATTGATACTTTCATTCCTTGTTTTAAAGTACACAGTCCAAATAGACCTACATTCATATTTTTAAGAGTATTTAGTGCCTGACTTTCATTGAAACTAATGGGAATTAGGCTCTAAAAACCCTCTAAGCACCTTCATTCCTTGACCTTAAGCTGTCTCTGTGAATTTATCTAGATTAACAAAAAGGGTGAAAGCCAGAAGTGGGTTGACTCTCAGCTAACTCCAGCCTTTCTGAAATCACTTGCTTTACTCCAGATGAATGATTTGACAGCTTTTGAACAGAGTTAAATCTCTTGGGTAGGGGGTGGAGCAGTACAGGGCCTTGCTGCAGTATGAACAATTTCTATTGAAATTTGCTTGAGGATACCATTTTATCTGATTTTAAGTTTGATTGATAGTAGGGCACCCAAAGTCCTTGTACAGGCATTCTTTTTTACTTGCTTTCAGCTTACAGAACACATTAATAGGGACATGCCTTTGCTTCTTCCACTGAGTGCAGAGGCATTTTTCCTTCAGTAATAATTTAGCTGAACTGTGTCTGTGATTGATCCTTCTGGCTGCACTTAGCTACCATGTGATAGTCGTCTGTTTGCAGAGCTTTAGAGGCACCTACGAGTTGATTTTCAAAAGCAGTTGACATTGGCATCCCTCTGTACTCACTGACATTTATAGGAATTTTGCAGCTGGCTTACCATCCTGACCTCTTACCCTAAGGTATGCTCTGCAAAATCCCCTCTTACCTGCTTACTTAGGCCATAAGAAAAGGGCTAACATGTTTAAGGAACCCCCCATTTTTTTTTGGTTGTATGATACTACAGCTCTTTGTTATCAAATGTGTGAAACGATGCTCCTACTGCAGTGGCAGCGCTGAGTTCAATGGGAACAACTCCAGCAAGCTGCACTGGGTCCAACAGCAGTGGGCGTGGTGGGAGACTTGCCTCTGCTGCCTTGCTCATACAGCCATGGGGAGAGCAGCTGCAGAGGTGGAGTTACGGCAGTCTTCCTCCAGCATTTGGACTTTCTGGCCATGATTTTGACAGAATGTGGAAATGCATAGCTTGAATATATTTTTACGTTATTTTAACACCACCTGACTTGAACAGTTTCATACACAGGAACCCCTGTAGGCAGGGCAATGCCAGGGATCGGTGGCTGTCACTGGCACTAGCAGTGTTATTTTTCCATGCAGGCTCCTGATGCTGCAGGGGACCCCCCTGGCACCTGTGTCAGGCCCAGCGACCAGCAGCACATCAAGTAGACTCTCATCTGCAAAGAGCTCATTGCCCTCTCCCCGCCATGGCAACACAAGATGATTTTGCAGCAGGTAAAGGGCTGCGGCAGACTGGAGACTTCTTCAGCCAGGGCTTGTTGCAATCCTGTTCCTGCAGCCTTTGCCTGGAGGATGTTCGTCTGCAACAGCAGTGCTGGTGCCGAGTAATGCTGCCTGGCTCAGGGGGTCAGAGCGTGTACAAAAGCTGCATTCAAAGCACTGATCACGAGACCCTGGAGATGCTGGCAAGTGCAGCAGCTATTCTTCATGCTGTACAAGTGAGAGCCCAGCCTTAGAGACAGGGTAATGGGGAAGATATTGGCCAGGACAAGGGGCAGGGAAACACGCTGTGTATAATTTTGAATTTTCAGGAACTGCCAAGATCAGAATTTTTTTGAGGCAGGTCACATTTATGTTGGTTTTGGGTGTCTCTGCAGTAAAGAAAGCAGGGAATAAACCCCTGTAACAGTGAAGCAGAACAAAGGAGGATGTTTGGATGGACAATTTGCATCCTACAGATATAGCAATAAAATAAGCCCACTGAATATCGGGGGCATCTAATACAGAGTGCAAACCTTCTTTGAGTTACAAGACCCGGTGATTAATTGTTTGTGTCCTCCTCATACTTTCTCTTTCTTGTGAAGAGAAGCAAAAAACCCAACAAAATCCAACCCAAAATTGAGTGGGAATTACAGAAACAAAGGACTTTCAAACTAGCTTTGGAAAACATCTACTTACGAGGCATTGTCAAATTCTAGGGACCATTGTGGGTTGCCTACCCTTTGAAAGGAGAGGAAAGAGATCCTGTAGTCATGGATGGGCAACTAGCAAAACGCATGCAAATTTGTAGAACGTTCAGCTGTCAAAGTTCTGGAATGCAAGCGCCTCACCAGGTAGAATACTGTGAGGTCAGGCAGACCTGTGCAGGAGCCAGGACTGCAGGTCAGTACTGCTGTGATATTCTTCTATGGAGAAGGGGTGTCTGTTTTTTCCCCCTCCATATCAAATGCTGCAAATTTGAGTAATTTGTACTGTCCTTGTTTTAAAGCTAAGTACCACGCCCCAGTTGCTGTCTACTGTGGGAGCATTCCCAAATTCAAACCCAGATGCACAGCTCTGCGAGGCGGAAGTATTGATTCGAACTTGCAGTTTTACGGCAGCAGCTGGACCACTGAAGAAGAAGGTGAGGATGGAAAGGGGTTGAATATGCAATGGTGGCCTCAGCCAAATGAAAAAAACAAACCCCTGATTTCAGGGAGAAATGGTCCTTGGAGGGCAGTCCTCATGTGCTGGCTCTGTGTCAGAGTAGGAGGTTGACAGAGCTGCAGATGATCCTGCCCTCCTCCAGTGGTGCACATGGCATCACATCTCTCTATCATTAGTTCATAGTGCTTTCTCCTTTACCAACAGTAGCCAAATCGCTACTACTGCCAGCCAGGACAGGGACTGTGGCCTAACTGGTCATGAATTGGGCATGGTAATGAGGTGTTTCTGTTCTGTTTCTATCCTTGCTATCAGTGTGTGGTCTCACCATAGGTAAATTCCCAGTTCTTCCTCTCCTTACCCATCAGATCTGACCTTGAAGATGGGATGATGCTGTAGAAACACTGGCAAGGTTTGCGTGCTTGCTGAGATGTCTTTCCACTTTCTAGAAATACCAGTAGCACTGTGTGGGTCTTTGCTGATAGTCTTCACAGAAGAAAAGTCCTGAAATGGGAATCTTTTTTCCCCTTTTACCAGTGGGGCCTTCAACCTCTCTCTCCTGGCTTGCTAGCTCAATGCCGTTCAGAAGAATTAAACTGAAGCTAGTTTTATGAAAAATAAGAACAAACTGATCTTCTGAATGATTAATAAAACTTTGAATGACTCAATAAATGGGTTGATTATAAAGGTGTGAGGTCAACTAACACACTTCTTCCCTTTTACCTGATCTACAGCTGCTTTTCAGTCCATATTAACAGTGCATCTGAAGAAGCAGACAAGTTTATGGGATGGGGATGGAGTTGGGAAATCCCCATCTCCAAGAACCACCTCTCCCTTGGATGGCAGGGCCAGCAAGACTAGTGTGCATGACCTCAGCACTAGGGATGGAGGTGATCTCGCCCACCTTTCTCGCCGAGCCTTGACCCAGGACCGTCGAGAGAGGGAGGTGATGTTCACTGCTCCAGAAATCATTCCAATCAAGGACAAGCTGAAGACAAGGAAGATGTCTGAGGGGCTGCTAACCTCACAGAGAGGTAAGGTGGGAGCCTGCCCACTCTCCTGAGGGAAGAAGGGTCTTTTCCCAGCCTAGAGTGCTAGCACACATTCCCAGTGAAAGTTCTCCCCTGCATGTGCCCCTCTCTGATAACCTGCCCTGCTCTCAGTCCCCCGCATAGCCCTCCTGTTATAGGGGTGTAAAACTGTGAGGCAGGGAGACAAGCAGGAAGGTGTATGTGCAGGTGACTTATTCCGGGTAAGCACAGGCCTGTGGGCTCCCTGTTGCCTGATGGGAGCCCAGAGGACCAGGATGCTCCTCTGGTGGCTCTGTGGAAGTGGGTAAGTGTTGTCCACTGCTTCAAGTGGCTGCCAGCACGAGCATGTTTCCCTGTGCAGTTATTTAGAAGTTTCCAAGAGATCTGTCCTGTGAAATATCTATTTTCAGGTGCTTTGGGTTTGCAGTGCTGTTTCCATTACGGTTTGTGTCTCTGCTTGCAGGCCTGACTGACTGCAGTGACCGTAAGGAGGCTACCCTGAAGCCTGTAGTTTCCAGCTCAGCTTCCCAGAGTCTCCTGGTAACCTCCAGGCCTGTGCTTCCCATCCAGAACAGCCTTCCTTCCTCAGAGCCCAGCAGGATGAGCAATGGAGAGCAGGAGCATGGGGAAAACAGCACAGGCTGTGTTGACAGTGATGGCAATAACAAGGAGCTGATGTCAGAGGTAAAAGGATGTAAAGTAAGGAAAGCAAGCCAAATCATGTGTGGTGGATCCTCAGTTTATTTCCTGTAGGCACAGCTCTGAGATCTTCTTTCCCTGTGGTGTGAGCCCAGGGAAGCAGCTGAGCCAAGGAAGAGCTCAGCTGGACATCGCCCTTCAGGCTGTCTTTGCAACATGCGTACTACAGACTTCATGTCCTCAGCAAATATCAGTAGGAGAAGAGGCCTTTAAATAGTTTCTGTGCTCTCTGGTGGCTCCTGCTGTGTTTTATGACTGAGAAAACAACAGCAACCAGTCAGAGCAACTAAATGTGTCTAATCTGATCAAGTTTATCCTTCTGCAGTTAGTAAAATACATGTATCTGTGAATCATCTGTACGTTGTGGTTATTGTTGCAGACACACCAGTGTCTTGGTGGCTTTTTATATCAGAACTATGGTTTAGATGGAAAAAGGTGTTTGATGGAGCAGGCAGTCCTGCAAACTCAGCTTCACTTTTGAATTGTACAGCCATGTCCTCTGCACAGTTATCTCTAATAATATTCCTAGACTTCAGCAGCCCCTGTGCAGCTTCATCTGGCAATTCTGGCCATGGGGAATGGAGTCCAGACCCCATCCACTTGATTGCCTTTGTAGAAGGGACAGAAGCTGCAGTTGTTTTGTTTTTGCTATGGTGGGTAAGAGAAGGCAGATGAATAGCTTTTGTAAAGAGGATAACCAATAAAAGGCTAGCAGATTTCTGCCTTGCAGATACAGGGCCAAACGTATCCCTGACGTGAACTCTGTTGGTTTCACTGGAATTTGAACAGGTCCTGATTTGGCTCTTTAGCTGTGACAAGAACAATGGGACACTAAAGAAGGGTGTGCATCTGCCCCCACTCTGTCCATTGCCCTTCCTAGCCATGGCATGGGGAGCCTGAAGTAATTTCAGCAGGCAAAGAGACCTTACACAGAACAGCAGGATAGGGAGCTCTGCTGAGCTTAATAAACGACAGTAAGCCTGAGATGATGAATTGTGTAGGAGCTGGAGAGCACCGAGCATCCAGAGAGCACATTAGCATCTGGGCCGAAAGGCTGGTGGGGGACTGTAGGAAGGGCAGAAACAGAAAAAATTATGGGCTTGAGGAAAGCAGGTTTTTTTCAGTGTGTAGAATGGCTTTGTGGGGACTTGGTTGGAGCTCAGTAGTGGCTGGTAGGCGCTTTAGGGGCAGTGAGAGGACAGTGACCTAAGAGGTTCCTGTACCATCAGAAAGGCTAACAGAGGCAGCAGCACCCCAGAACATCCTTATGCCAAGCAGATGGATGCCAGGTGGGAGTGCAGCCACTGTCAGAGAGGTGAACAAGGGAAGAGAGCTGGCAACAGTGTATGACACAGTCTCTCCCTCACCACTTCCCTTTCCATTGCCCATCCTAGGCCAAGATGCTCCACCAGTTTGACTTTTCTTTTCCTGCCAAGTTGTAGCTAAGAGCATGGCTAAACTTCCTGTGGCACCAAAGGGGGAAGGCTGGACGCTTGAGCTGAGCACTGTGTTCTACTATTTCCAGGCTTCCAAGCTGCCCTTGTATTGCAGTGGTGGGGATGGGAGGAAGTCACTGGGAGTAGCTTTGATTCCTCCTATCCCCAAGTCAGCAAGACCATCTGATCGGGATCCTGGTAGTGCTGCACTGCCTTTCCCAAGTGCTCAGCACCTGGTTTTCCACGAGACCCTGGAGATGAGGTAAGCCAAAGTGTCTGCTTCTCCAATATGCCATTCACCTTGCACTTCTTGTCTTGTGAGGTTATTTTCCACAGGCAGCTCTCCAATATATTTATGCAAACTTCTGTGCATTCACCATTTTGCATATCTATGATGATCCAGCACAATGTCAAAACCAACATCATACGCTCTAAAAGCAGGGGTGGCTGGGGGGGAGGAGGAGGCAGGACTTAAAAGGACCTTAAAAGCAGGTCCGCTGCTGGACACTGATATCAACTAATTCTGTAATCTTTGCGGTGCCATTTGGGAACTGTATTGCATGGATCTGAATAGAGCATCTGGTTTTGCGTGTGACCTTTGACTGCCAATTTCTGTACCTGCAAGAATATGTTAGGGCAAATATTGGCTATTGTATAGCTATCTGCAAATTCAGATGCTGCTTCTGTAAATGTTGGTTGTAACTTCTCTGTGTCTGGGCCTTCACTGTGAAATGAAGCCCAGATAAATCTTGGTTTGTAGTTGTATCATCCTATAGAAGTTTAATATTTATATATGGTTTTCAGATCAAAGGGGGCAAGGTACTAGAGAACAGTTATAGGGCTGTAACTGAGGAAAGATATTTGCTTGGATATGCGTGGGGAAATCTAGCTGTCAACCTTATCCTAGTTATAACAATAAATAAGGAGTCATAGAAATATAGTTCCAATTTAAAAGCTTCAGCATGGCTTTTAAAGTGCAATCTGAATATACTTACCTACCAGCTGAGGTGGAAAAACCCTTTTTCTTCTTGAAAGAGCAGGGAAGTGTAATATTATTCTCAGGAGACAGCAGTGGTATTACCATGTGTAACAAGATACTGTCATCTGTTGAAGTCACCACCAGGCGAAGTTAGGCTTCTGCAGCAGTATAAATGTAGCTGCCCTCAATATAGACTTATGACTGGTTTAACAACTCTTGCTGATTCAGAAAGGATGTATGTAACAGTGAGAGCCACTTAGGTCCAAATGGAGAGACAGCAGAATTGGATAGTTAAGGCCAAAATTGAAGAATGACTCCTGTGTTTCAGCTGGAGCTCTGTGTGACTCCAGCAACTGAAAGTTTAATGGCAATTAATCAGCTTTGCATATTGTTGGGTTTATGGGTTGCATTTCCTCCTTCATCACAATGACCATGCTAAGAAAGTTTGCCTCCTTTAATGCTACCCTCCCTTCTCTTTTTATCACCTCATATATTCTTTTATCCTCACTTTTCTTAAGGCCAAGAAGACCAAGCAGCAGAAGTGAAGAGAAGACCCTTAAAAATCTCGGTAGGTACAGGGCATGGCTGTCCTAAAATGACCACGGGAATCCTGACCCATGGGTGGCAATATGAAAGTTTGGTTGAAAACCATCCTGAAACTTTTTTCAGTTCCTTGATGTGCTCAGACAGCTCCCCCAGAGCCCAGTCACTGCGAAATGTGCTCTAGTGAAAATGACTCCAACATGGGGTTATGAACCGGCAGGAGCTGGAGGGGTACCCTGGGGCCCCGGAAATGCATAGCAGGAAAACAAAACATTCCTCTGCCTCATGTTCATACCTTTTATCTCCCTGCGTGCTCTCTAATGTCACAAAGATTAGAGAAAAATGAGGCATTTTTTATGAAGTGAGAAATGTTCCCACTCCTTCCTCCTACACTTGAAGGAGAAAACCTTCCCTTGGAGCAGTTTGTGAACCGAACCCTTTGAGATCCTAAGCAGATTCATCAACATTGCCTATTTTTGCACTGGGAGAAATAGTGAAACCTTGTGTGGTAGGAAGTCCTTGTGAATTTTCCATTTACAGGGAAAGAGATTTAAAAAAGGATCCAGCCTATGCAGGATCTGAGCTTTCCATCCTCTTAAAGCACAAGCCTAAATTAAATGCTGAGTAGTAAAGTGAGTTTTCCTTTGTGCAACTCATTTACCTCAAACCAGATATGCTAGGTTTATGATTACAAATCATTCCCCTGCTCTATCTGCTATGTTAGTATTGCCAACTGAGGCTGGGGTAGGAGATGCCTACTGGCTTCTCTCCCCTTCCCACCTTGCATTATCACTAGCAATAAGAGTTCTGCAAGACAAAACGTGGTGTCTGGTGCATCTGTGTCAGCCAATACTTTTAAGTTGTAAACCTCAATGACACCGTTGCTGTCCCTTTGCCATCTGTGGGTTTGTAACAATAGGAGAGATGAAAATCTAACAAATAATTCTGCTCATGCAGAAAAAGGCGTAAGATCCACTGGTCCCTCAGCTCAGTGTTAGTTCTGTCAAATAATGGGCACACCCCATAGGAATGATTCCTTTATTGATGGTATGCAGCTAGTATGCTGAATGCAACTAGAGAGAAGAATTGCTAAGTAAGGTGACATTTTTGCTGGATACATTCTGAACTAGAAATGAGCTATATCGTTAAACAATCTCTGTCTCTATTATTGACCTGACCATTCCGCATGGAAAAAAACCCCGATTTAAGAAAGTTATTCTTTTTTTACTGCTTGGCTGTCGCATGATTTTATCATCTGTGAAGCCATGTAAGGAATGATTAGCTCTCTGAGTTTTAACAGCTCTGTTGAAGAGTATTTCAGAATGAGCTGCACTATGCTATTCCCATTACGAAAATCAGCCTTTAGCCAGGCTGCCCAGAAAGTGGGCTGGTCTGCTACAATTTAGAATGCAACTCCTTGGGGAAAATGAATTATCTAGCTTCAAGAACGCAGTTCTGGTTTTGGTAACACTCTAGCCATCCTAAGCTTTTCTTTAAATGCCCTCTAAAATATTCCAGGAGGAAATGTTGATTCTAACCTCTACAAAGGTATATAGCTATGAAAAAACAGGAGTTCTAGTAACTGGAGAAAAGAGGATGTTTATTAACATCAAAATGGATAGGAACACATAAGAATCTTTTTGGCAAGGGCAATCTCCATCTCTGTGCTCTTCTCTGTCAAACATAGCTGCTTACCAGAAGCCAAGGGCTGAGACGTTTATCATGCAGTAGGTTTGAGACTGATGGCCGACAGAGTAATGTAATTTCTGCTGCCAGTGCAATATGCTATACTCCGTCTGTTTGGAGAGGTATTATGTTCCTTGCTGTTCTCATACACAATCTATATCCATGTCTTATCAGAGCTCCAGACTCTGGAACCTGTCTTGCCTGCTCTCCAGCATCGTGTTGTTGGTGGCACAAAGTCTGCTGGACATTTATGTGAACCTATGCCCCGGTTAAACGGCCTCCCACTCAGCCAGGCCAAGGAGATGGATCATCTCGTGAAACCTTGCTTTCTCAGTGATGATGACTTGAAGGACAGCTATGGAAGGGTAAGGGCTAAGGACAAGGGTGAGATGGCTTCCTTTTCAGTGACTGTTCAGTGATTAGCACAAAATGTCACTGAAAATCATAATCTTCCTCTCTTGGGAAGCGGATTCTCTTGGGAATACATTTGACAGCTACAGAGCAATTGCTTGAGTATTTTTACTGGTGCAGAAGTCAGTGGTTGGGAGATGGTGCTAAGGTTACAAAAGAAGCATTCTTTATGTACGAAGGCCAATTTAGAGCAGAACTGAATGGCAGAGTAAGTTACACATCAGTGAACACATGCAAGTGCATGCTTGGAAGCACAGAAGCAAAGATTATAATGCTGAGTGTAAGCAAGGCTACAAAATAAAATGGGAGAGCTTGCTTTTCCTCAGTTACCTTTCTTGCTGTATTTCACAGTCTTCTCATTCTCAATTTTTCCATTCATTAAGACCAATGTTTCTCAAACTTGTCTTCACATGACTCCTTTTTTGGACTCCCATGTTCTCAGAGAGCATGTGAGTCCTTCAGAAGCAAGGAAGTGAGAAGCAGCTGCAATTACTGGCCATGAGTGTTAAGAAACAGCAAATTACCACCCATTGCTGGTTATTGCAGATGCTTTTTATTCCCCTGCCTTGGCCTGTAGGAACTGAATTGCCTGTTCACTGGTAATGTGAGCTCTTCATACATCTTGGAGCACTCCTATGACTCTCCTGGTTCAAGCAGGGCTTCCTGACATAGACTGAGGAACAGTATCTTAGAGCAGTGGAAGGTTACGGCAATGAAGTGCTATACATCACCGGGTGTAACTGTATGCCGAGGCGAGGAAAGGAGGAATTCTTCCAAAATTCTTGGGATGTATATGGAGCTGCATTAAAGATGATGACACTCCAGCACTGTGTTCCTGACGAGCTGTTGTGTATGGTTTATGTATCTCTCTTTATGCTTCATGATGTATTTCCATTGCAACTAGATCCATGTTATCTTGTCCAAGTCTGCTCAGAAGAAAATAGAGCAGGAGCGAATGAGACACATGGAGCTTTTACGTAGAGAGAAGGAGAAACAAAAGGAAAAATCCTTGCAGCTCCTTGAACAAAGTGGTGACCTTGGGGATGCAGCCAAAGAAAGTAAGTGGTTGCTATAGTTGTGCGCCTTTTTGTTTACTTACTTGCTATTTGCATGGTGTTGCAAATGCCTGTGAAATCAGACTGGAAGGCTGTTACACTTGCATTGGAGTGGAAGTTAGAATAGGATTTATTTCCATTTTGCAAAGAAAAATATGAAGGCATAAAGTGTCTTGCCCGTGGTCCGCTCTGAGTCAGTCACAGTATATCACTTTCCCCCTTCTTCTATAAAGTCTTTCACACTGGATAATTCTTGTCTTGCAAGCTACATTGGGGCTTCAGACTCTCTAATTGAGAGTAGCCTCCAGGAAAGGTGAATGGGTGAGTCCAAAAGAATACATTTCAACTAAGGTGCAACCTGGAAGAAACAATCGAACTATTTCTAATTAAAACACAAAAGATCTTGCTCATGTGATAGGACAGATTATTCTGCTCGCTCCCTGCTGAGGAGCTCACATCGCAGAGCTGTACTGGAGCCCTTAGCCAGTGCTTATGTTTTACCCACACGAGCCAGCAGCTACTGACTTAATTGCAGCTGACGGACTCTGATTGTATTGCTGCATGCGCTACCATGAGTGCAGCAGCAGGGAACTTAAGAGTCAGCACTCAGCCCAAGGGCATCAGACAAGGTTATCTGCTCTTCTTCTTGCTATTGTTTTGTGAAGTACTGGGGAGGAGTGCTGAGGTGAGAGCCCCAGAAATGTAACTTCCCTATCCAGCCTCTAAAACAGGAAAGCAAAAGAAAAGCAGTACTGAGTTTTCCTCATTTCTTAGGGAAAGCATCATTGCATTAGGTTTTAAGCTAAAACAGGGTAGATTTAGGCTAGATATAAGGAAAAAAAAATTTATGATGAGGATGGTGAAACACTTGAACAGGTTGCCCAAAGAAATTGTCAATGCCCCTTCACTGGAGGTGTTCAAGGTCAGGTTAGACAGGACTCTGAGCAACCTGATCTAGTTGAAGATGTCCCCCTGTTCATTGCAGGGGGTTTGTACTAGATGACCTTTAAAGGTCCCTTCTAACCTAAACTGTTCTATGATTCTGTGGTCACTGCCCCATGTTAGTGTGCAACTGTTATGCTTGGAGTTGTTTGGGGCAACAAAAGGATGTTACCCAGCTCCAGCAAGATTTCTAGCCCTTTCCAAGTACATAGCCACCCTGTTCAGCACTCTCCACTTACAAGGTCCTTTCTGGTCTCTGCAGCCTTTGGTCCACCACCTGTCAATGGGGCAGCTTCCATTTCCGCCAGCATGAGCAATGCATGCAAAGACACCACTGGTACTGCCTTGACGAAGCGGGTCAACAGGCCCTCACTGCCCAGCATCCCTGTTGTCAGCCAGGGTGGCAACTTCCCACGCAAATCCTCAGGTGAGCCCGCTCCGCTGCAGCCCCTGCACCAGCTCTTTCCTTGCGGGAGGAGCACAAACTCTCTCATTCCTCAGCCACAGGTAGGATCTCAGGTCCAAAGTCTGTCCTAAGGATTGAAAGTAAACCTGCTTTGGGTCCACTCCAGCTTGGTGATACTGGAGCAGCTGGTACTTACGGATCTGTTGGAAAGATGAGCTGAATAAATTAGTGGTAAAGCTTTAAGCTCTAGCTTTTGCCCATACTGATAGTCCGAAATATAACACTGGCACCAGGACGCAGCTATAACTGCAGGGCTGAGCTTCGGTACAGTCTGGCAGCGTATGCTCACTGTGCACATATGCGTACCACCATGATCAATTAGCCACTCACCGACTTGGCCCCCTGCCTATGCTGCTGTCTGGCTCTCCAGCCAGCTTTTCTACTTTTGCAGCAAGAGTTGTCTCTGCAGGGAAATTAGTGACTTGGTACAATCATGCTGTTGCACCTAGAAGTGCTTAACGGCTCCTAGCCTCTCTCATCTGTGAGGCCTGCAGTGCAAACTGAGAATAAGCAGTCACCCCACCCAAATACGGTGGCTCTGTGTACAGATGATGTACAGGAGAGGCTGCCTGGTGCTCCCAGGCTGTGATAAATATACAGCAGATAGTGAGTCCATAGTGATTCTCATCTCCTTTGCAGGCAGCCTACCTTGTGTTACAATCCTGAGTAGTGTGAGTTAAGAAAAGGGAGTTAGGAATGATACTTTGAATGCTGTTTTCTAGTGATGCTACTCTGATTTTCAAAATTGACCAGAACTAGCCTGATGTGGCTCTCCATTCATATTGAATGTAGATGTGTATATGTACGTACTCATGCAGTGACATCAGTGATGTTAATGACGGTGATTTTGGTGACATTCAAATTACTCCCCATCTGAATATTTTTGATTTTACAGTTTCTCCATCCTCCATACTTTGTAGAACATGCAAGGTAGCATAAAACCCCTACAGAGTCCATAGCAGTTCATCTAGATTCTGTGCAATATTTATAGTCAATACTTTTAGACAGCTCAGGTGTTTTCATCTACACTTTAGAAAATGAGCTTTTGAGTGCAAGACATGAAATTTTTGACCTACAGTGCTTTTGATGAAAAAGAGGTTTCATAACAAATGCATTTGTCATCTGAATTTTCTTATACCTCATATATTTATCATCAAGAGAGTGTGTTTGCCAACAATTTGCATCTATATTTACATATTTTTATTCTCAGTTCACATTTGGAAGGCTTTTTTGTCACAACTACCTAGACTAGAAATTGCATTTTTCCACAAGAGAAAGCTTAGGCATTGCACAGTTTGCAAACAAGTACATTTGATGACAAATAAATTTCACCTCAGCATCTTCAAAATACAGCTAGTAGTACCTCTGAAATAGTAAATATTCATAATGCTTGGAAAATGGCAAAATCCATAAACTTCTCCTTTCCCAATAGTATGCTAAAATGTATGTGGACTCAGTTGCCTGCTGTCTAGAATACTTGAAGTAAATGGAAACAGAGGCATTGTCAGATTTAGGGGGTCAGGTATCACTGCTCCCTGGTGGTTCCTCCTTGGGAATTTGCCCGAGCCCAGCGGGACTTGGTTGTTCAGGCTTGGTGCTCACTGGGGGCAGCTGGAGATGTTGCCTCGGAAAGTTAGAGGGTGCCTCTGGCCCCACTGCTCCAGGTAAGAGGGAGGTGATACAGGGAGGTATGTGCACATCTCAGGAGCTTACTCCTGGGGTATCAAGTCTTGCTGAGCGGCACTGGGTCCCAGTGAGCATGAGCTCTGTGGCACTATGAATCTGCAAGCTGGCTGTGGTACCTACATAGACTTGGGAGTTGGCTCTGTGTGTGCAGTTTTCAGGTTTACGCAAGGAACTGTTGCCTGACTGGGGATGACTGCGAGATGGTTGGGTGCTGGGGAAAGCAATGAGCCAGACAGCAGGGAAGTCTCTGAACCAATGCCAGTTTGCACCCATATGTAATCTTGGCTGGAGACTGGGTTGCAATCTGCTTGGTGGTGGGTTGCCTTGCCCCGGTGTATGCAATGCTGAAACCTGACCCTCTCCTTACAGTGAACTCGCTGCCGGCCATTGCTCTGGACTCCACGGAGCGGAGAGAGAAGCCAGAGTGTGGGGATGCCTGGGAAGCCATACCCTTCCCTCACCCACAGCAGGAGCTGCTCAATGTGCTCACATGGCTCAGCAGCGACGACTGGTAAGAAAGTGCCCTCTTCACTCTTTCTTCCTCTCGGTGTAAGGGTAAGTTAGAAATGTTTTTTTCTAGTGCCTCTGAGCCCAGACAGCCCAGGTATCCAAAAGGAACTAGTAAAGCTACTCCAAAGCAGTCACAGTTTAAAGATGTGAGAGCAGCCTTTTATTTGCCTTGGCTGTAGCAGTGCTATAGACACAGCCAGTCCGTGCTGTTTCCTAGCTTTGCCTTCTGTTCCATGTAGCTGCAAATTAAATCTTCAGGGAAGAGAGAAAGTTGTGGAACAAAATTATTTACTGGCTGAAGCCAGAAGCAGGATGGAAGTGGTCTTGAGTTTAGAGATTTGGGGGCCTTGGGTCACTGGCCCAGGTGAGAGTGAGTAAGGATTTATGTCTGGTCCTGCTGCTGGCAGCAGCAGCAGGAGACAGGGCCTCCCTCTGACCTCCTGCACTTGAGTCCCAGGAACTCCCCACAGGTGCTGCTATTTCTGAGAAATGGACTGAGACATGGTGCAGAGTTGCTCAGCCTCTCATTTCTCCTGAAGGGCTCATGGCAGAAGACAAGGAAAAAGAAAAAAAATCCTTTAGGAATCTTGCACTTCTAGAATGAAACTTTTTCCTTCTTACTACTTAATATGGGCCAAAGATGTTTTGTTCCTAATCACAGTGTGTCCTGAAATTAGACACAGACAGGAGGAGACTCTACAAATTTCAGGTGATACTAGTTGTCTTGTTGATTTCTGGGTCAGCATACACTCACAAGGGCTCCATTCACACTGGGATAACAACAAAAAATCTTCCATGATGCTTCTCCTTGTGTGATCACTTTGTTTTGCCCCTCTCTCCTTTCTCTTCCCTGTTACTCTTTAGTGCCCTGTGAGGTGCAGAGAGCTGCTGCAGGTTTGGGGGGTCTAGGTTACACATGGGGACCCCAGTGGGGATGGGTCCCCAGTCCTGCCCTGCAGCCCTAGTGAACCAGTGAACTGCATCATGTGCCTTCATGTAGCTCAGGTCCTTGACAAAGAAAGTGCTGAAAGATGAGGGGGTTTATTACTTTTAAATAAAATGTTGCTGTTATGGGTGTTATTTTAAGTAAGGATTTTCTGGAAAATCCAGCATTTTGACTGTTCTTGCCCAGGTGTGGTATCTTTTAGGACATACTGCGCTTTTTTTGGGTGGGAGGGGGGAGGCGGGGGATGACTAGAATGTAGAGTGCAAACTCAGCTATGGAGTGGCAGTGCAGACTTTCACTCCTGAACTGCCCTCTGGGGATGGTGAGGAGGGACAATGCCCCAGTAACAGCCAGGCGGGACTGTATCTCAGTGACAGGGTCCAGAGAGGGTGCAAGAAACAGAAACATGGCACAGCCTCCCAGCTTCTAGGAAGCAGCAAAACAGGGACTTTGTGTGCCAAGGATTTTGGAAAGGCTGTCTTGTTTAATGGCCACAAATTAACCCATCCGCTCTGAAACCATCTATTTGCCTTTTGGTTTTATGTGTGCTTTTGACCGTCACAGCATCCTGTGGCAAGGAGTTCCAACATTTAATTAAGTGCTGTATGAGAAGCACCTCCCTTTGTTTGTTTGAGTGGACACCCTGGGTAATTTCAGCGGGTGCTGCCTAGTTCTTGGGGGGTGAGAAAAATAAATCTTTTTGGTAATTGCTTTTCAGGGAGCAGAAGGCAAAGGCACTCTTCAGTGTCAGATGCCTGGCTATCTGCCACTCTGAAGTGCTTCTTGGTAGACTTCACGATATTTCCTTGGCGGTTACCAGAGAGGTAAGAACACTGTGTTTAATAGTGTCCCACATACCTTGTACATGGGGCATAGAGTAGATACGTTCTTCTTCATTTACATGTGTGCTCAGTGTCTGCCTTCATTACTATTTTTAGACCTCATTTTTCTAATAGCTATGTCACCTACCTATATGATCTGTCTGTACATGTAGCTATATTTACTGGTATGTAGGGCATCTGTCTCCTCTTTGAGCTAGGTGTCATTATAATGCAATATATAAAAGCAGAAAATGAGACACTAATCAGGTGATTTGCTGCAGCCCAAATCTCTGCCCAAGCTGTAAACACTGCAGCTTTTGCCTCCCAGCTTCCTCCCACTTCCCCCTCCTCCTCACTATCCTGGGGGGTTCACTGCAGGTATTTATTTTCCAGTGTTTCCAGATCATGTCTTCTCCTTCCTTTCTGCATGCTTTTTGGTAATTTGCCCTTTCCATTGATCTGTTGCCTCTGTGCACCAGTGGAATTTTGCACTGCAGCTACTGGGTGTTTGGAGCGGCCTGGCTGTGGTGTTTGCAGGGCATTTGCACACAGCTTCACTATCTCATTTCTCAGTTAACAGAGAGGTCTCAACCTAAGCTCCTTAAAATCTGTGGCTATATTTCCAACTTGGCACTTGTCTGTGGCCTGAACCAGCTTCCTTATACCCTTACCACACAATTGCCATATATGTTAAATTTTCCTTTGCTTGCAGAAAACAGTAAGACCTAGCTCATTTCCCTGAAAATCAGTCCTTCTATCCAATATTTAATTATGTTGGAGGCTTGAATGCCTCTTGTGTTGCTGGACTCTTCAAACCTTTCTTTTTAGATATGCAGGACTCAGATTCTCCCACTCTGAGATCAGGGTTAGGAGAAAAAGTCCTTTCAGCTTAGCTCATCTGATTTTTATATAGCATTCATAGTTCTGAGGAAATTTCTTCCTCTTTGTTCTACACACTCATGTGCAGAGACATCTTTCACCTTTCATTTCACTCAAGTCCCAGATTTTGCTTTCACAAGCACTTCTAGCACTTATGTTGTTCATTTTTATTAACAGGCACAACTAAGTCTGGCAGAAAGAACCACTGGTCTGTCCTTCAACGTATCTTTCAAATGAAGCACATGACTCTCAGGTGCTTCTTCGTTATCCTTGTGGGGAGAGCCTTTTGGAAGCAGGGATCACTCCAGAGCAGCATTGAATGCTGTAAACCCCTGCTGATCACAGCTGTAATTGCATGTGATCTCCAGGATCCTTGAGTCCAAAAGCTAGGGTTCTCCTTAGTAGACAGAGCAGCAGATGGACTCAGGTCCCTGCTGCAAATTAGTCTGTAGATTTGAGCCCATATTTTCTGTTTCCTGGTTGAGTGCTCAAACTGCCAGCGCTGCGTTTTTTGACAGGAGGAAAGTACTACATTTCCTCTATCCTGTCTTTATGAATTGTGCCTTTATAGTTTAAAAAACAGCAATTGCTTTAATTTTTTTTGTTTGTTTTTAATAGAAGGGCCTCAAATCAAAGCAGTGTACATTATGGGCTAAGTAGCACACTTTGTTCTAGGTGAAACAATACTTTTTAGGCCTGCAGTCTCATTAAAATTGTGAGTGGGCCTGAGGCCAGAGAAGGAGTTGGTATGAGAATGTGTTTCTGTGCTTGTGTTCTTCTGCTCTTACCATGCTCTTATGTTCCTCCTGGACACAGTGACAAGTCTTGTTTCCTGGGACTTCTGTTTCCTGGGAACTGATTTGCTTTACAAGGTGATTCTTATGTTTCCTCTCACGACTTCTCCAGGTGAACAACCTCCGGTCAAAGGTGTCTCGCTTTGCAATCAGCACTCTTGGAGAGCTCTTCAAGACCATGAAGAAGCACATGGACCACGAGGTGGATGAGGTTGCTCGGGTCTTGCTCCAGAGGATGGGGGACACCAGCGAGTTCATTCAGAAAGCAGCCAGTCAGTCCCTGGGGATCATGGTGGGGAATGTGACTCCTGCACGAGCAATGACTGCTCTCATGGCTAGTGGAATCCAGTATGTCATTCTGTTCTTATTGATATCCTTCACCTTCAATTGTGTGGGTAGGGGGAAGGGACAGGAGGCAGAAGGGGAATGATGGGAGGGAAGGGTCCTTTCTCTGGCATCTTCTGTAAACTCTGTGATTAGAGTCTCTGATCAACTTCGCTCCCTTCCTCTTGTCATCTGCTTCTGCCCTACTGCAGCCTATTTATTCTCATAGTCTGTCAACATTGGCTAGACGTGGTGAATGATGGGGAAGTGAAAGTCCCTGCAAAGGGTGGAGATACAGCCTTGTGGCTTTGCGGGAAGCGGGACAATGGCAATTCCAGCTGTGAGCACCCTTTGATATTTCACAACACTAACCACAGAGGCACTGCGAAAAACCATGCATCATCATTATGCCATTAACTTGAAAAACAAGCAGGTTAATTGCTGGGACACAGAGCACACAGGGGAGAACCTGCTCAGCAGGCACAGTTCCTGCCGAGAGGAGTCTGTTTGACCGTAGTGTCTTTAGAGCTCCACTTTCTATTCAAATTGATGCTGCTTGTTAGCCTTGAGATGTTGAGTCACTTTACAGGTGCCTTCACAGGCTGACTCCCATGGGATAGCTGAAGAAAATGCTGCCTTAAAATATTAGTGCTGTGCCTGATAGTTTCAAATAGGCACGCTCTAGAAAGGACAACCTGGCTAAAGTGACTGCTACCCTTTCCTCAGCTTTTGAAAAGGGTAAAACGTTCAAACGTACCTCTTGCCAAGCATCAAAGAACAAACTGGCTGCATTGCTGGATATTCTGCAGCTTTGCATCCCACATGGTTTTTCCCCCCCATTTGATTTTTTTCAAGGGTCTGCAGATTTGGGGACAAATAGGTGGAATAAGCCCAAATCCTGCTCCAGCTCTGTCTGCACAGGGGAGCCCTCTGATGAGTCAGCATGAATTGTCTTTCATTTCCCTCTTTCTCAGGGTCAATTTAATGAAAAAAAATGGGAGTATCGAATAGTCCAGAGAGATCGAATTCCTCCCTTTTCCTTGCAGGTAGCCTCTCTATACAATGCCAACCTTGTGTTTATCTGAGGACAGAATCTTCTACAGGTGGCTAAAATTGCAGTGAGGACACACTTCTCCTTCCCCCAGAAATGACAGGGAGCATGCTACGACTGAGGCCTGTGCTTCTGGCCCTCCTTTTCTCTCTGCTGCAGTGTTTGTTCTCCTGTTTCCAGGCACCGCAATGTCCTGGTGCGGAAGTGTGCGGCTGAACACCTACTGACTGTGATGGAGCAAATCGGAGCCGAGAAGCTCCTGTCAGGCACACGTGACAGTACCAACCTGCTGGTGCGCACGCTGGTGAAGCTTGCTCAGGACTCTCATCAGGACACAAGGTGATGATCTTCATTTCACCTCCTAAAATTTGAAAACTGTTTGATGTCTGGCTATAAATGATAAAACCACAAAAGAGTGGAAGGCAAAGTAAATATTAAGAAAGTTACTTCAGAGTATCAATAATGTTGTCTAGGGAAATGACTGTACTGGGTAACATGAGGTTGTCCGGCAAGAAGGACCATTGCCAAATTACTGTGACTTAAATGATTCTTTATTCAGATCAGTTGTGCTCAGATTAGTCAGCCAAACAATTTTGTTTGGTCTTGTATGTGTAATGCAAAGCTGAAGTGTGGGCCACTGTTCATCACTGAAGGATCCCAAGCATTTATTTCTGGTAAGGTTAAGACTGTCCTAGAAAAATTCCATCTGTCTTTAACCAATGTATGCAGTCTTTCTTAAACCTCTTCTGCAGATTTAGTTGCCTATGATAGTAAAAAATTTTTCTTCCCAATCATTGTGGTTTGTGGCTGAATGACCTCCAGATTTCCTCTTGAAGATAGCTGTAGTTTCATAGTAGCAAAACCAAACCAAACCAAAACCCAAAAAAAAACCCCTGACTTTGATTATTAATTTAAATTCCCATTAAGAGATGGCAAGAACATATGAGCAACTAGCTGCCTGTGTGCATACATGTAGTATAGAATAATAAATAGTAAGCATGAGGTGATTTGTCCTAGCTTCTCTGCCAGTTAAAGAAAGGTAAATTATTGTGCAATGGCAGCAAGACAATGCAAACAAGCCATGACAGCAAATCAGGAGATGTGCTTCGCTTGTCCCATGGGATCCTGCAATCCCACAGAAGCATACCCCCAATTTCAGAGTGAAATTGTATTTTCCTGTTGCCCTGGGTTCTCCTCTTGCCTCTTGTGTTCAGCTGGCAGCATTGTGCAGTGGCAATAAGTGGAGGTAAATATCTCTGCTGAATAGGTAATACCTTCATGATGAGTTTAAATTCATTAACACTTTTCCTTTGTTTATTTAAAAGGGTGGGGAGAAAAGACAGTAATAGTCTGTAGGAAAAAACGGTAATTCATTTCTCTCTTTCCTATGTTAGGTGTTATGGACGGAAGATGCTGAGTATACTGATGGGTCATCAAAATTTTGATAAGTATTTGAAAAAGTCTGTCCCCTCACGTGACTTGGAAGATGTTATGGCAATAATTAAGCAGAAAGTAAGTGCTTGGCAGGAGAAATGTCTCCTTTATGCAAGTACTGAGATTGCTAATATGAGATTAAACATACCTAATCTTTCTTTATCTCATTCTTCTTCCGCTGAATCATTTTGGTCCTGGGAATGAACTGTTGTTCCTTAGCCTGTTTATCTGCAGACAGTGAAGGAACTAGTATGGTTAGAAAAAAAAAGTGGGTGTATTTTGAATATCAGCCTGAATTACAGAAAAGGGAAGTAGGAGAAAATGGTTTCACCTTCAAGGACAAAAAAACCCCCAACACCACCCTTCACCACTCCCAATAAGGCAAGGAAGTGAGAATAGTGCTTCTGAAGGTAATAGGGTCTTTGCAACAGACAAAGGAAGTAGTAGTGCCAAAAAAATGTCCAAATATACAGAAGATGTACAAGGCAATCATAATTAATACATCTATTGTCTGTATTCTGGGAATACTGCCCTGATGTCATGCACTGTGGAGCTGGAAGAAGCTTTGTGAATTCAGCATCCAGTGGAAAATCATCCCTTTTTTTTTTTCATTCCTCTCCATTTACATTCTAGAAAGGAATGTGCCTTTCTGGAGGAGTAGGGAGAGTTGAGTGTGAACCAAATCAACTCCCAACACAATCAGCCAACCTGCACAGAGTCCAAAAGTTTCCCACTATTCCATTTAAGAAGGCTTGTTCCCTACCAGTTTGCATTATTCCCGTTTGTGCTCAAGACTAATGAATTCAGGATTTTATACTGCTGCCCGTAATGGCAGCACCTATAACCTGCCTTGGGTTATTGGAAACAAATAGTAGACAATACACTGAATCTCTGGCCTGTCTCCCTCTCTAAGTTATGAAGTGTATTCCTAAGCCTTTCTTGGCAGCAGTGATCCTGGTTATAACTTGTGTTTTAAACAAGTAATTTCCTCTTTTATCTTCTATAGATTCATGTTTTTTATATATATTTTGTAGGGGATAGGAGACCGAAAATACGAGCGTCCACCTGCCAAGCACCCCAGGAAATCTAGGAACCACAGCTTGATGATGGCCCAGGACAACTTGCCTTCTGATGGAGGGTACTGAGCACTTCTGTTATATCTGACAAAGCACATGACAAGCTTTACATGTCTCTTCCTTAGTAAAATCTTTCTGGTGGAGATGAGCTATGCCATCGATTGTTACCTTGCCCCACAATCTTCTATGATAAAAAATGTCTACTTCTGCATTAGGCTGAACACAAGTTCTCTGGAGGTTTTTTCACAAAAACTGAGAGAAAGGAAGAGACAACCACTGGTTGCAGCTCAGACGATCCAGTGCAGTGGCAAGGACAGTGTTGTGGAGGCTGTGAGAGAGTCATGTCTCTGCTGTTTCACTTGGGACAAGTAATTTCAGTTGGGGTATTCTTATCTGAGTGGAGTCTTTTTTAGATGGGTAGTTTGATGAGAAGTCCTAGTCTAGAACCAAGATGCCATTCCTCAAATTAGCACTTTTCCTGCACGTGTTTTGGCCTGGCTCGATCGTTGCTTTCTCGCCCTCATAACCAGCGAGACAATTCCTGAGCAGTTCTGATTGACAGACCTCTCAATGTGGACTTTTCCTGTAGCTCTTCATGTCATTCAGACCCATTACTGATTGATTGATGGACAGTATGGTTTTTTTGCCCTGTGCTGCAATCAGCATTCAAGATAGGAATTTGGTCCTTGCTGTCTCCCCATGCCCTGTTCTCTGATAACAGGGTGGATTTATTTAGCTTTGTTGTGCTCACCAGTGGCAGGAAAGTGACTGCACGACTTGCTAGCATGGTTAGGATCTCCACATGCTCATGGCAGAGAGACGTTGATCCATGAGAATTGTTGCCATTGGGTTTATTAAGTTGTGCATCCAGTCCCTAGGAAAGCAATAATGTGAGTGTAGTACTGGGATGGCTGGCTTCTGTTTTTATCTCTGTTACTGGTCCTCTGGGTCCTTTCAGATATGCCCCTTAATATCTCTGTAGGACTCATCTGTTCAGATGCATCTGAGCTATTTATCCACTTCTTCAGAGTAATTAATTTCCTTATGAAATTCCTCCCATAAGATGAAGCATTTAAACTTTGAAGTAGTGCCTATTTTTCCCCACAAAGGGATGCTAGGTGAATACCTGGGAAGACATCTGAAGATAAATGAGATGAGTCCCATCCTTGGTACCTTGGTTATCCTAAGTAAGCACTAGTGATAATGTTACTTGCAGATTGTCTCCTGTAATGATTGTCATCAGATCAAAGTTGCTTTTCAGATCAGGATCTAGCTGAAATCACATCATTAGGAAGTCCCCTCGAGATGTTTTCTTCACAATTAACTGAAGATATTATCAACAATAGGTCTTCATTTTTATTTTCCAGTTTGAAGTCTGGTGCTGATGTAGTCATCTTACCCCGTCAGACAGTCCGTCGCACAATAATGGAAGAGACCGAACAACTCAGGGAGCTTTATGATCTCCTGACAGCCAAAGAATTTCGAACACGAATAGAGGGAGTGGTGTTCCTCCTAGACCACTGCAAAAGCAACCCCCAGTTAATCTCTGCTAACATTGTCCAGGTATGTAGGGCATCTCTATTGCTCCTTTCCTGTTAGCTCCATTCCCAAGCCTTTACCAGTAAAGTTAACTCAGTGTGTCTTGGCAATACATACTAATTTTTTGGGACAAGCTGGTCCCTTCTCACCCAAGATAACTTAATTCAACTCCAGACTTCAGGGCAAGTAATTTCAGTCCAGATGTATTTCTCTGGCAGGTGCATATTGGTGCTGTTCATGAGGTGATGACAGAATTTACTCTTGCTGTAGCTTCTGCTGTCTTCTACAAGTTAGGTTGAAATAAAGGAAATCCACTGAAAGCTTGGCAATTCCTCTCTAGAAGAAAAATGGGTTGGGATGGGGCTGAGTTGAAAAAAAAAAAATTTTTTTTTTAAGGATGTTCCTGTAAATTTTACCTTGTCTTGCACAGACACGACTCTGCCTATTCCCTGCTTGGGAAAGACTGTTATCATCCTTCCTGGGGGTCCTTTTTTCTCTTTGGAAAGAGGAGGAAAATGGCTAGAGACAGATCGCCTCTTCCTTCTCCTCCCAGCAGCTACATTTTTCCCTTTTTCCGGAAAATGGTGACTGATAATGTGGCTGTCAAGGAACTGAACCTGCTCTAATGAGAACTGCACAGCACATTAAACTTCAGAAGTCTGCCTGTTAGCTAGACAAATGGTCTGCATCCTGAAGAGTTCAACAGATTCCGGCACTCCTCCAGACGCAGTTCCTGAGACAGATAAAGCAAAACTTGGATGTCATCCAGCCACAGTTTTGGCAAAATCAGAACTATCCTCAGTACTTGAGACAACTTTATGGAAAAATGGGCCTTGTAAATACCTGTTTTCATACCTCTATACCAAAGATACTATTTTGCATTATTAAAATGGGATTAATTTAATTTAAAGAGAAACATCAGGTGAACTATCCTGTCCCCACCCCACCCCTCTTAATAAAATATGAAAATCTTTTCAAGCAGCTTGAGGTTGTACAACCACTACAGTGAGTAGCCCACAGGAAAACAGTGAAATCGTGCTAGCAAGCGCTGACCTGACAGAAAGGATTACATTAATCTTCTACATTGCTGGGTACTTGTTTCTTTATCCCTTGTTGAAACAAAGACATTTTAATCCAGCTTTCATGTCATTTGTTTTCTTCACAGATTTTTGATATTTTTGCCCTGAGACTTCAGGATTGCAACAAGAAAGTGAACCAGCAGGCACTGGAAGCTCTGGCTCTTATGACACCCATGCTCAGATATGCCTTACACCCAGCGCTGGTCCTTCTGCTAGCAGCAGTCACTGACAACCTGAACTCAAAGCACGTGGGGATTTATGCTGCAGCTGTGAAAGCGCTGGAAGCAGCCATTGCTCACTTAGGTAAGGCTAACTTCAGACATTGACTCTCCTCAACTGTGGCTTCTCTGTCTCTGAGTCAAGTGAACACTAATCTGTTGGTAGCTGTTGTTGTCTGTTGAAATATCCAGCTGCTGCAAAATGTTTATGAAGTCCTGCCTGCATTCTTTGTGTCCCAATCTGTTGTGCAGCTGAATGGGTGCTGCTTATCACCTGGATCATATGCCTGATTCTTAATTCAGTAGAGAGGACATTATAGGGATTATTTTAAGTTCCTGCCAGAAGAGCATGAGGGAAGTGACTAGCATCTGTTGTGATTGGTTTTCCCCCTTCCTCCTGGGAAACTCTATGTGTTTTGGTTTTACGGAATTGGATTTCTCAGATGTGCGTTCTGTTTACATCCACTAAAACAAGATGAAGGGAATGTGCTTTTTCCTTGAAACACATGCTGGGAAGGGTGGTGGAGGCTTTTTGCTCGTGCTGGGCTCCGTTCCATGCTCTGGCAGTGGTGGCTCTCATGAGCAGATGTGTCTGGCCCTTGCTGACACCAATATGTAAAGCTTTGAACTCAGTTACTCATTTTGCAATTTGAGGTAGTAGTTTAGCCATGTAAAGCCCAAAGGAAAATGTCCTTTTGAATTCAAAGATTGAGACCTTGATTTTAATAAGATACTGTGTTATGAAAGATCATAGTGGAGATTAGATGAAGGATGAAATGCTTGTTCCACAGTCAGCCTGGAGGTGTCCATGCATTGTGGGGTTAGGAATGCCTTGGTTCCCTTCTTCCAGAAGGGTAAGGAGCCCATTATCATCCCATTGAAGCCTGAGCATGGGGCTGCAAGTATGCCTGTTGATGTAAAATATGTACCTGCAGTAGGGAGAGGGTGAGGTCACGATCTGCCCTGTGTCCTGAACCACATGGCTCGCTGCAGGTTGTACAGCATGTCTTCTGCTGCCTACCAGGGTCACGCTGGAGCTCTTGGGGATGCTCAGGCTCATTTTGGCTGGGAGCACCTGCCCTGCAGAGTGCACTTCCAGCCCATCCCTTACTGCTGTCCAAAAGCTATGTGTTTGCATGCTGTGGACTGGCAAATACACTGGCATGTTCCTTCATGGGTAATACTACAGAAGTCTATGTTGGTGTCTTTACAGTTCATCAAAACAGCTGTTAACAGCTATGTTTTGGTCAGTGTATTTGGAATTATTCCCTTGTAATCTGCTTTAGAAACTGGTTTTATGTGTGTGGGTAGTATGTATTTCTTAAAAGCATATGGAGATACTGTCCTGAAGTTAGCTCCCTGCTTCCCCTCACCTGCCACAGGTTTCAATTTGCCTTAATTTGGAGGCAGTAGCCTAAAAATAAGGGACTCAGAAAAGCAGAAATGACAGGATGGGAGTAAAGTAGAATGGGATTATACTGAGATCTTTTTTTTTTTCTCTCACCTCAGTTTTATGGTTGATATTAATGATTCACAACAATGGGTACAAGAATAGACAACTAGGTGGCTCTGTAAGTGAAGAAGGGGCTGATAGGGTTGGCTGCAGCCAGAGGGACACGGTTGAAAAGCAGACCCAAGTCTGTAGCAAGTGGTGTTCTCTGTGACTCAGGTTTTTCTTATGCACTTTATTTTAGGTAGCTGGATCGCCTGGAGGATCCAGCTGGAAGGATTTAGCGGCGAGGTGTTGATGTTACCCAGTTTTCTTTTTGCACACATTTTCATCAGGGAGGAAGACTCAGGTTGCTCTGTGTAGCTTGCTGGAGGTGTTTGCATCTGCCCACTGAAACCTCAGTAAAATGTTTAAAGTTTGGTGAGATGAATCCAGGCCTGAATTTCCCTCTTGATCTTCTGGTGTAGATTCAGAAGCACACTGGCAATACTTGTGCTACCACTGTCACCACTGCAGCTATGACCAGAAGTTTCTGGTCCCAGGGGCTCTTCATCTGCTGTTTACTCCAGCTCTGACTTCTGTTGAAATGTGAGATGAGTGCTCGGGTGTGCATACTTATGCATGCAAGGAGTTTGGGTTTAGAAAGATGAATACCATCAAACCCGGATTTGTTTTACACCGATTAAAGTCTACTACAGAAAATCAGGTTCCACATAAAGTGTTTGGGTTCTATGGTTGATGCCAGGTTTGCAGATCACTCATGTAATTTATGCCATATATCAGAGGATCTGAATTCTTGCTGATGTAACTGGTGAGCTGGGTAGCCAGAAGCTGTGGTGGTGCAGTCCTTATGCACCAGTTCCCAGATGGGCTTGAATGTGTACCAGCATTTCCCCAAAGTCCCAGGAGCCTTTGGCTCTGTGCTGCTTGTCTTCTTTAGTACAGAAGGAGCCAAACAATAAATCCTGGAGTACAACTTAGCTAGAACTCAGGGACAAAGGGATTTTTGGAGGTTATTTGGGCCCAATTTGACTTCCCAAATGAATTGCTTTGCTGTTGGCATGAAGGGACACTGGCCCATCAGAGCTTCTGCAGAACAGCTTCCTGGAACACTCTACATTATAGGCATTAGCTGGTCCTGTCTATTTTCCACCCTTCTTCTTTGTCTTCTTTTTTTAAAAGGGAATTTATGATTTGCCAAGTTCATTTCTTTAGAACAAACAGGTATAAATCCAGCTGTAAATGATGGCTTGTTCCACATGTTGTTCTGCATGGGGCAAGATTGCTATAGCCAATAACTACATAGCCAAGGTCTGCTGTAAATTCCCTTGCCACACAGATTTATGTCAGCTGTGAAAATGCAGCATGGGGTGAATATGCCTGAAAAATATAGTGTTGAAGAGGCAGGTCTTAAAGGGGAATTAACAACTTTCTCCACATCAGCTGCTTTGCAAACTCAGTGAATTTGCTGACCCTGCTGCCTTTCTGAGTCCCAAGTATAGGGCTGTTTCTGATCATGAAGTGGGGAGAAGGGTGTGAGACCTGCACTGCTTTTGGGCCTTACCCATTTCTTGTGGTGCCTGCAAGAAGGTTGGGGAAAAGTTGCAGAATCCTGCTAACAGAGGATGGATCAGACAGATCCCATCAGGGTTTTGTATGGAGGTTTCTGTCATTCCCCTCTCAGCAATTCTGAGAGATCACTGTAAATTTTCCATGCTGGCAGATGTCAGAACAGGAGCAAGGCACATCTGTCTCTCATCACACTGACTGTACCCAGAGACAGGTTCAAACAAACAAGGTGGGATATATTTTCTTGTTCTTCTCATTTTTATGGACATTTGCAAAAATTCAGGCAACTGAATCACAGATATTTCAAAATTCAGCACCTAGGGCTTTGGTGGGGGAAGGAAGGTTCTATTGGAAGAATGCATGAACGAAACCTTCCCATAGGCTTTAAAATTGTCTGCCTTTACAATTTAAAATCAAGTGGCAAATGACACTCCCCCCGCCCAAACTCTAAATGATTGTGCAATGCTCCTAGCTTAGAGTAAGTGAGCACGTCTTGCCCCGTTGCTCCACTGAGTTTCATAGCTAAGAGCCCAGCTACTGGTCCAAGCCTCTGTGTTGACATGCCATGTTTCAAGTTTTATGTGAGACTTCCTCATCTGTCACCTTTAGTGATCCATGAAAAAATGCAAGCTGGTTAGAAAATTGCTTGATGACTCAATGTAAAAACAAAAAACCAAACAAAAACCCCAAAAAATTAAGAAAGAAAACCACTCCTGAGGCCAAAATTCTACCTACAAACAAACGAATTTGCTTCCAAATAATGCCTGAATCGTTTATTTAGCTTAACCCTTAGCTTGGACATTCCCAGCTGAAGGCCACACACATTCATTAGCTGTGATCTGGGACCCTAATCCCACTTGAGTGAGCCACCTTGATGGAGCCACCCTAGATGAAGGCGACTCAGCAAATCAGACCCAACTGCAATGGGACCAAGACATAGACCTTGCTCTCCTCTGACATCTGTCCTACACTGTCCTCTGTCATGAAAGAAATGCCCTTCAGATGGCCACTGCCTGATGCCAGGGTGTGGAGTCAGACCAGCAGCCCGAGTAACTCCTGGAGGAACTATCCCTCTGCAAGAGGGGAAGGGAAATTTTGCCTGTAGGTGTTAACATAGCAAAGATGGGACCTCCAGGAAAATGAGAGCATGGAGAAGCAGATTCTTCTTTTGCTCACATTGCAAATGCTGGGCTGCTTGTTCTGTGGCCAACAGGTTTAGCCAATATGTAGTCCACAGAATTAAAGCTGAGTTAATAAGAACTGAACTGCCTGCTGCCTTGTTTTCTCTAACAGCCATTAAAAGCTCCTGTCTTTAGGTCTCTCAAGGCAGCTAAAGTGGTGGTTGGGTAATTTTGTTATTGACTCGAGCTTTAGTGTTTCAAAATGCACAGGGCATTTGAAACCCTTAAATTGAAAGGTGAATAGTGCCTATACATTTAGCTTCCTAGAAACCAAGGAAACAAACAGTTCCCCCTCACCTACCCAAACCCCAAGTGTTCCGCTGAAAATCTGTGTAGATACCGATATTAATAATTAATTAACATTCTGTGCTCCTTCAAGACCTCCAGATCTCAGGGCATTTTTTTCAAAGCAGCAGCTGTAAGGTAACTCCCTGGGGTGGAACAGCAATTGTGGAACAGCGTCTGCCAATACTGCAAGAATGTGAGGCAGAAAGTGAAGTGTCTGTTTAAAAAGGTGAATGAGAAGAGTGTAATTACCAAAGCAGAAGCTTAATTAGGATAGCAGGACCAGTTCTTTACTGCACGCTGCCAAGAAGATCATTAGGGACTTCCTTTTTATCTCTCATGCAAAAAGGAGCACTTGATAGCACAATGCTACTTAAAACCACTTTGGGATTTGGCTCTGTAGTGGTTCACAAAGCAGCAGGTTGCCTGCTTTATCAGTGCCACTCCTGGTGACACCGTGAGGTGTCGTAGAGCATCCCGCCTGCATCCTGCCTCCAAGAAAAGCTTTGCTTGGCTTATCAAAGTGGTAAGACTGGAGGCTTCCAGACCAATCCAGGCAACTGTTTATAAATTAAACCAAGACCCCAAATCAACAGGCAGCATAGGAAAATCTAAAGTATATATGACAGTCAAGTATTGGGAAATTAGTTTGTTTTCCAGTCTCTCTGTCGAGATCTGATTTCAGAGGTGTTAAAGAGCCCTCGAGAGTGGATGGTGTTGGCAATGAGCAGTAATTCTCTCTTGTAAGAGTAACTTGGAGTCTTGTCCATACATCCCAACAGGTGAAGATTTAACACCAGCTTATCCTTAAAGTGTTAATGGATGTGTGGACTTCTGAGCCTTCTCACCCTTTTCTTTAGAGTAGAGAGAAGGTCACTTCTGCGAAGCTCTGGGATGCAAAACCTTCCCACTGCTTACATGTGATTTAAATTTTGAGGGCCCTGATGCGAAATGTTTAACATGGCTCCTTGTACAGCAGTCAACTTTGGATTTATGAATGTGAAATGAGAGCTTTTCTTTTTGAATTTAAAATCCTCCTAAGTAAAGGAAAGAAGCAAGGAAAGAATAAAAGTACTCAGAAACTGGCAGAAATTTACTTTATTTTACAAAATGCAGTTACCCCTGCCCTTTCCCATCTGCACTTTTTTTTTCTTATAGTCTCAGAAGAGTGAGCAGAAATAAATGTTTCTCTTTCAGATAACACATTGCTGCTGCAAGCATTGGCCCCCCGAGTGCCTTTCCTCAGCGGCCAAGCTCTGCTGGATATCACAGAACATCTCTCAGGTATCACCTACTTCAGCTAATTTCCACTTCTAAGTCAAGAAGTCTTCGGAGGGAATATTTAGAGGGAATGCCTCTGAATAGACAGTGCACTAGCTCATCAAACACTAGAAGGTCCAGAGCTTGTCCCTCCTGCAAATTACACATACTAGGTGTATTTGGCAGGGTTTGCCTGACTGCTACGGAGGCATGAAGCACATGAGATCAGGACGGCGCTTGGGCTCCAGCGCTGAGCTCTCACTGGGGCATCTCAGGACCCACCTCCAGGAAAGAGAGGGGCTAAAAATACCCTGTCTGGCTCCTCTTTTTGAAGGACAGTACAGTAAAGGTCATGGAGGTCTCTTAAGAGGTCCCTGTACTAAAGCAAATGACCATCCTTCAGAAAAAATTGTGGTAAGTGGTATTTCTGAGCATCAGTTTGTTTTATCATCACGGGATTCTTGTTTCCCTGTTGGAAACTTTTGAGTCTGAATCCTGCAGAGCCTGGGGGTCATAGCGTAGGTGAAAACTCAACACACATGTTACAGGGAAGGATTTTGAGCAAAGCAGGATTTGGGGGCAGAGGGGCAGAAGCGGGCGGTTCAGCTCAACCTGCTGAGGCTCCCTGCCTGCACTGCAGATATGACATTCGACCCTGAGTATTTCAGGATGTGCAGTCTATTTCTATATCAATGTTGTCTGACACACTACAAATGCAACTGATAATTGATTTATAATAGTAGCTTGCTAAGTCAGGAATAGCCAAGGAATGGAAAAAATTATAATCTCAATATATACTAGAGAAGACTATTTATAGCCTTGCTTTAATTAGGAATAAATCCACTGCTAATTATGCCAGCATCTTTTAATCCAGGGTTTAAGACACTTTGCTTCTTCATTATGAATCTCAAAAGGGCATGTTTAGCCATAGCACATGTAAAAGGGCCTTTAAAGATAATTTGAATAAAGTAAATCTCCATAAACATAGAATTTAGATTTACAGTTATTTTAATCTCCTTTTCAAATAAAGCATTTGAACATAAATTGGGACTACTTTAGAGAGAGCAGATGTTCTCTCTGGGATTTAGTGGGAACAGACAGCTCTTTTTCTTCTGAAGCTCCATAGTGACCGCTCTGTTTAATAGCATTTAAACTCAAATTGACTCCCATTTTAAAATAGGTACCATAAGCCTTTTCCTGCTTACTGGAATTGTTTTTAGGTACTTCCAGGAGCTGTTTAAATGCTGATGACTGATGCTAGATTAACAGCATAGAGAAAGTGAAGGTCCTTCCACTATAAGAATAAGAAATGGCTACTGCATAACACTTCCACTGAACAAAAAGTAAGAACTCTGTCTCTAGACCATTTCAGATTTTGATGTCTCAGCAAAATCTGCCATGCAAGGAGCCTATTGGTAGTAAATTTTTCTTTGTATTTAGTACAGTTCAGTTCAGAAAATGAGCTGAGAGCAGACTTTAGAGAGAATGAGAGGAAACGCTTTTTTTTTTTTTGGTTACATTTCAGACCCCTGTGTAAGACTTTTTTATCTCTATTCCCCTATTTCAGGGAACATTGTGAGAGTAAATGCAATTAAACTTGTGAGATGCTCAAATGCCATGGCAATGGGGTCTGGGTAATTATCTAAGACATTCTGAAGTTTGAAACAGCTGTTCATTAGAAGCCACCAAGTATGGGGGGGGGGGGGAGCTCAGATTAGACCATTTGCCAAAGACACAGTTAGTCACTGATGTTTCTAAAAAAAATGTCAAGCAGCACACATCTTTTGTGGGCTGGAGTTTTGAAGCATGGTATAATACTGCTGTTTGCTGTGTACCACTAAGTAAAGAGAACTGCCAGATTAGACTTTTGGCATTTTTCATCAAAGGTCACAAAAAAGTAATCATCCTTTTTACTAGAAATCTTTCAATTACCTCTCTAAGCTACTTTTCAAAATCTTCAGCAGCTGGTTTAGACAACTTCTTAATGGAAATAAACAGCGATTTGACATTTTTGTTGTTTGTAATGCAGAAGCGGATAGTGAAATGATTTATGAAATGCGTATGATTCACTTTGCTAAGTCTCTCATGGATACAAAGCTTCTAGTTTGGAGAAATTAAGGTCCTCGGCGGTTGGTGGTTCTGTTCAGTGGATGATCAGCCACTGTTGCCTCTTTCTGGATCATCAGGCTCTTTGTGCTTGCTGATATTAGCCAGAAAAGCCTTCCAAGAACCAAAAATAAAGGTGGGTACTTGTTTGCATTAAAGTTATCAAGAATCTTGTCTCTCTTGTCTTGCAGTGCTTGTGGAATCCGTTCATCCTCAGAAACCCCAAGTTGTCAAGCGCTATGCCCTGCCTGCGCTCTGGTTCCTCCTGGGAAACGGGGCCCTGCCTGTCCGAAGCGGCAATGTCAAAGCTGTGGTCACCAAGCTTGCAAAGAGCCTCTACGAAGTGATGGGCTCCAAGCTGAAGAAGTATGCCACCAGCCAGCCTCAGCATGTGATAAAAAACCTCTGCGACATTTTGGACCTGAATGTTGGGTGAAGCCTTGGTGTGGAAGCTGATGGGGAGGTGTTGAGTGGAACAGGTGAAGGCAAAGGTGGATGTGGCGGTGGCATTGGTTTTATTCTTTGTGCTTGAGGAATGGGATTTACCCTACAGAGTTTAAAATTACAGTTATTCATAGTATATTTTGTTGTTGGCTTTTAATAAAGAATAAAAACCAAAAGGAAGTGTTTTCCAAAAGTTTTATATCTTGAGCTCATTTTCCCTAAGAAGCTTGCATGGATACCAAAAAAATAAAATCCATGTGTAAATGCAATTTGTAAATGTAAAAAGGAAAATAATATATTTATATACATACTTAGAAAGTAAGAGATGTGTGTGTGTGTGTATATATATATATATATATATTTACTTTCAAAGTAAGAGGTAGGCTTTGGAACCGTTGGGGCTATAGGATTAGATAGCTTGATTTGGGAAGCAGAGAATGAGAAACCAGGACCTGCTCGCCCAGAGGATATGCGGTGGGGTTATCGGAGGATGTGCAGCTCACTGTATGCGCCAGGGTATGCTGCAGGTGCGAAGCTACCAGGTGGCCCCTTTACAAGTCTCTGGTAGCTGCTGGTGCGATGGCAGATACCTGAGATGTCCAGGTCAAGGTCAGAGCCTCAGTCCCATGACAGCAGAAATCTCCTCA
Organism: Gorsachius magnificus; assembly: GCA_034008185.1. NCBI lineage: Eukaryota > Metazoa > Chordata > Aves > Pelecaniformes > Ardeidae > Gorsachius > Gorsachius magnificus. Next base: position 11,672,697 of record CM067083.1, on the reverse strand, counting down.
GCTGCACTAAAATTTTCTTCCCGTTTCAGGGGATGCATCGTCTGTAGTCCCCCATGCTCCCCCATGCAGTGGACTGATGTGGTAAGGTGACTGGTGCCATCTGACTGCCTCCCAGCGCCCTGGGGTACCCCTGGGGAGGTGCAGGAGAGGGGCTTGGGCAGGGGGCTCTGCCACCTTGCAAGGGGTGACACATGGGGGTGTAGGGCAGTGAGTGGGCTGGGGGTGTCCTACATAAGCCAAGGAGAGGTAAGCTGTGGGCAGGCATCATGGGACAAGGTATAGTTTTTTAAAATATATATATTTTCTAAATGTCTTTTTTTTGCATCTTTTGAGAATTGAAGGGTTTGCCTTATATGCAGACCAATAAAGCACTTCTGAACCTGAGATTCAGGAAACAGAGTGAGGAAGGGATGTGCCAGTCCTTCACCATTCCAAGGTTTGGAAGCACAGGGGAGAAATTATGAGAGAAAAGAAGGGCTGAAAGCAGCAGATGTTGATGCATCTGTATAGTCAGATATGATCAGAGCAGCCTCATCTGTGTTCATGAAATCCTCAATATACTGGCAGAGTTTTGAAAGAAAGAAAAATGGAAGTTTTGGGGAGAAAAAAAAATAGGAAAACAACGGCATGAAACACCCTGGGCCCATGGAAGGTTAAAAGAGCCTTGATAGGTTCTTTACAGGTACAAGGACCTTGCATGAAGCTGGGAGGCCAGATAATACTCCAGGGAGATCTGCCCATCCCAGGGGTCTTGGGGTTCTTAAGTTTATTTTCTGCATTGTTTGGTACGTCTAAAGCTATACCAGACTACAACTTGCCAGATACAACATTGCATTTGGTCACCTCTTAAGGAAACTCTTTTTAGTACAGTACTAAAGTGGCGAAGTTATTTAGCAGACTCTTCTAAAATGTTTTTTTTTCCTTTTGCTGCTGTTTTGTGGTTTTAACTCCCAACTTTTGGTAGCAGGGAGCACTCAGGAACTTGCGTCTGTGAAGTCTTGGCATTTGATCTAGGCCAGGGACCTGGCTCTGAAACACTGGTGCCTCTGGGGGGTCCTGCAGAGCCTGGTGGAAGCCATAGTCCTTGCAGATCTGCTAGAGCATTTTGGAGCTTAGCATCTCAAGAATTTTTTCTCACAGCTTACCAGAAAGAGGGACAGCCTGGTAGCACGCAAAGCAGGTGTGACAGGGCTCCGCAGAGTACATGTGTTCGCCCAAATGCTAGGGGTGAAACGCTGAAGAATGTTAGAAGGTGGCCAAGTTTAAATAGCAGGTCTTGAACTATGTCACTTCATTAAGCACCTGCAGTTTGCTACTGCCCAAGATCTATTTTAACAGGCAATTTTTTTTTTGTCTTTTTCTTTAGTGGTTGGCATCTCTAGAGGGCCTCCTGGTTTTGCTTCTTCTACCTCTAAAGTTGTTCTTGCTGTTTCCCCTCCTCTGCAGATCTCTCCCTCTGGAACCCTGTAAACGCTGCTCTGTGCAGGCTGCTGTTGCTGGGCTGAATAAAAGCTCTTTGGTTTTGCTTTCTCTTCAGCTGTCCTCGGGCCCTTGGGAATGTGGGGGGACATTTCTGCACTGGGGAGAAAAAAAATCTTTTGTGTGTGTCATGGGGCCTCCCAGAGCCTGTTTTTATGCATTTAGCTGTAGCACTTGCAAAGCAGGTTTGAAAAGTAATGCATGTAACTGGTTTCTTAACCCTCTATTGGCCTCAAGTGATGCTTTCATGCACGCTGTACCCCACAGTTGATGACAATAAAGCGTTGCCTGCTGGTACCTATTTTCTGTCTAGGTGTTTTATTTTTTTAACTCCAGCTGAGACAGTTTCCCTGTGAGAGGGACACTCCTACCTCAGCGAGATCAAATTTAGCTGACAGTGTGACTGTCTGCAGTGGCAAGTGGAGGGGTTAATGAGTGGGGGTTAATTTGGCTCAGGTGAGCTCTCCTGCTACATGTTTGCACAGGTGCACCTCTCAGAAGTTTTTAAGAAGCCGCTAAGGTTTTTGGGTGATACAAACAAAAGGCAGAGCATTGTTGGACCTTCTTCCAGCACCGGTAAGAATTTTAAAATTTAATTTTTCTAACTTATTCTAATTTTATTACAGAAGTCTCCTCAGAGAGGAGACTGCAAGCTGTGCTTGCAGGGCCAGTTTAATTAATTTAATTATTGCATTTAATGTGCAATGCAGCTGCTAACCCACAGAAGTTAGTATAGCAAAAGAAACACATGGCAGTCTTGTGCACTGGCTTACTCTTCCCTACGTCCTGCCAGATCCCCAAGACGGACCCTGGCTGTCACAGATGGTTCCTCCTGCTTGCTGAAGGTAAGAGTTGTTGTCGTCAAGGGAAGGTGAGGGAGAAAAGGTAACATGGTTTCTGCCATAAAGGAGCAAGGAAAGCTTATGTTCCCCTGCAGAGTAGGAAGAGAGTGGTCTTGTGCCACCTCCCTGTGCAAGGCGGCATTAGAGCTCTGAAGTTGCATGAGCAGAGAGACTGGCGCCCTGCACTCTGAATCCAGCCTGCAAAATTCATCATTTCCTCAAATGGGCATTTTCTTCTCACCAAGAGTCAGAGCACATGCCTGGTGGCATGGCTCATCTGCTCTTCAGAGCGCTTGTGCCATGAGGATGTGTTAGCTGGGCCCTGAAACTCCCTGTGGAAATGCAACCAACAAACCCCTGAGGGAATGTAAATGCCTGAACTTGGCAGTGCCAAGAAGACTTTGGGGATGGTATGGAAAAATGAGTGGCTGGAGAGGGAGGACAAGGAAGGGTGGACCCGAAGTACAGTGCGGAGGCTGAAGGCTCCTCTTGTGAATAACATTGAAGTTGCCTCCTGGTGCTGCTGTGAGAGGTGGGGCAGAGAATTAAAGAATGCACCTGAAGGGAGCCACTTTTGCAGAGATGCAGCTGGGTCATGATGTGTAATAAGGTGATTCTGGTAGAATTTGCTCTTGCCAAGGTTAAAGGCGGGCTTGGGAACCAGCTGCTGAAATCTCTCTCTCAAGCAGAAGGAGGGGGGGCTGTGCACTGAGGTGGCTATTTTCATCCTTGTTAAATAGCGATGATGGGAATAAAAGCGGTTGCATTGCTACCAAATCTCTGACAGCTGACACTGAATCCTGATACTGTGATACTGCCTTTGATACAGGCAGAGGTGAGAAAACCACCCCAGTTAAAATTAGAGTTGACCTGAACTTTTAAGCCTCCACTCTGCCTTGGTATCTTTAGCTGAAAAAGAGGGTAACTTTAGCCAACAAGCTGCCCCTGTGGATCCTTAAAAGCCCCCCCAGTGGTTTTTGAATGCAATTGGCAGTGGTAAAGGAGCTTGTAAAGCCTCTCTCTGTGCTGATAGCTGTGCCCCGCATAACTTGAGGCTGTGCTGCTTTCGCAGCTGTTCAGCACGTTTCACCTCTGCTGTGTTTGAGAGCAGCAAGTAAAAACTCTGTCTCCTTTGGGGGCTGCGGTGAAGGCTGCAGGATGCTCAGGTCTGTCGCTACCCGCTGCTGGGTCCTGCAAAGGGCGCAGGTGCCCAGTGCCTGGCACTGAGGTTCTGCCCAGGCTCCCAGGCACAGCTGGCAATTTTGTGTCCCTTCTGGCTTGACTGCTGCTGCTCTGGCTTCCTCTCCAGCCACATGCACATCTATGCACACATCTATACATGGAGGCACTTCCTCTACACAATAGTCCTCCTCTGTGTACACTGTCAGTGTATATAATACATCAGGCTATAAAGCAGCTTTGTGTTGACACATTTCTGTCAGTGCAACTGTTCAAATAGTAGGACATGTTATTTCAAGAAGGGAAATTGGCTATACTAATAAGATGACTTTCATAGGGGTATAGTTGTGCCAATACTAGGATCTCTATTGCTTTGACTGATGTATTATTCTGGCAGGTTTTTATTTTCAGTATCACCCAGTGCAGACGAAACACGCTCCTGTTTCCCCAGGGAACAGCCACCCGCCAGCTAAACCAGCCCGATGGTCGGGTAGGTGCCCTGGCAGGCTGGACTTCTGCAGCTGTGGGACCTCCCTGCACTGTCCGGCAGCTGTCGGCAGGTACTGCTCTTTCATTCCCCGGTGATCCTGCAACTAATCCTCCATTTGAAGGTAATGGTAACAGCCTGCCTCTCTTCTGGTCCTGCCCAGGGCTGACAGGGCACGTTTCACACCCGTAGGAAGTTATTTTTTTGCAAACTTACAGATTGCTCTTGTCCCAGTTAAGTGTTGGCCTAAAACCTTCCTTAGTGTAATTTCAGTAAGGAATAAATCTGTCCCACCATACCCTTTCTTCACTGGCCTTCTCCTCCTCTTCCTCTTTCTCTTTTCCCAAGATTTCTTTGTGCCATCTGCTGCTGCTACTGATTATTCAGCCTTGTGTTGGTGTCATGTATGTGTTTGGGGGACAGTGTACCTGAGAGGTCCCGTATACAATAAAGCTTTCTAACTAGCTCTTTTCTGTGCTCATAGTAGGCCTGAGTGAAGAAAACTTGGCACAAATCCCAAAGCTTTGCACATTTACAATCTGAGTCATTTCTGGCTCATAGCTGTCTTCAGTCACAATTTTATCTGTAAGAAGAGGAAAGGCATTGCACTGGGAAAAGATGTACTGCTTTTGAAAAGGCATATATATGTATATTTACCCGGGACAGCAGTCAAATAGCGTGGTTTGTAACTTGTTTGCAGAAGGATGAGTTGACCGTGAGGCCACCAACAGGTGAGGAGGGTTTCTCAAATCTATTTATACTCCAGCCTGGGTGCCGTTCAGCCCAGAGCTATGTGAGGATTTATTGCCATGGGCAAGCGCTTGCCAGTGTAACGAATTCCTGCATAGCTGGGACAAGCGCTTTTGGGTTCAGCTCCGACTCTTGGTGGACTATGCGATTATTGACAGTGCTGCCTTTTAAGAAATTATTTAACAGTTTCATTTCATAATAATTTGGATCTGTTGCATGTACATTTTAATTTGTAGCTGCCATTATTCCTCTGCCTGAGGGAAAAACACTTCACAGCCCAGTGCAAACTATAACATTTTGACAGCAAAGTCTGCATGGTTGCCAGTTTCTGATGTTACTGGAGAAAATGCATGTGTGATGTGTTAATTAGGCTTTCTGAAGGAAAAAAATCTATTTTATGTGGCAGAATGTGTTTGCTTAACTATGGATCTAATCCTGGCCTCTGTGTGAAGCCCAGGCAGGGTAGCACATTGCAGGGAAGAACAGAATCCCCACTTCAGTCCGTGAAGTTATAGGATTGCCATTACTGGCACAGCGAATGTGTCCTTTTGGATTTTCCTTGGAGGCAAAATTAGGGAAATAAACTGCCTGTTTGCAACCACCATCAATATTCTCTCAGGTCTTTTTAATACATCGTAGCGAAGACAGTGAGACTTTACACCTGCCTGCACAGCCACTGTTTGAAGGGTGTCATTTTTTTCCCTCCTTAAAGTCATCACTCTTTCTTAGTCTTCAAACGTGGTAATAAACAAACATCGGTGATGCATGGTCCTCCCGATGATGCTCCAAGTAGTGGTAAGTGCTTGGCTTACAAAACTAAATTTAGATATAGCTTGGGTCTTAGCTCAGTTTTGTGCAAATTTAGGAGGAAAAGAAAATCTGAGATAGAAAACTTGAGATAATTGGATCCATTGGGCCCTGTGCTAGCTTTCTGTTTACCTTTTTGCAGGACTGGCTTGTTATCCCCAAACGGGTGGGTGGGTGATGGTCAGCCCCAGCGCTGCTGCTTTGTACTTCTGTAGCATATCGGTCTCCTGGGAAGCATGATACGAAGCATAGAGAAGCTCGCACAATTCCTACTCTCCTTTTTGCTGCAAGGAGTCTAAATTAAACCTATCAAAGGACTCTTAAAGGTATTAGTACACTGTTTAAAGAAGTACCTTTCTATTTTTGCTGGTTTATAAACAGCCTCTGAAGAGGTTATGACAAGTTTCATCGTGTGTTGGGAGTAGACAGGCTGCAGAGCCGTTGGTCAATGAAGGGACACTGGGAACACACCAAGCATCCACATGCCTACTGCGCTGCTCACGCTGTGGCGTTTCCAGAGGCTTTTTTTTTTTTCCTGTGGAAAAGCTTAATCTAGCTATTTGGCTGTCAAGGGAACTCTGTGGGACTGGAAATGGGAAATCGTTCACTTGCCAGGGCTAGCAGAGCTCAGAGGTGCAGTACACACTTTCTCCCCATCTTGGCTATTGGTGGGATAAACAGTTCTGAAGTACTGAGTTTTTCAATGTGACAGATGTAGTATTGTAATTTTTTAAAATTGTCCATAGTGCTTTCCAGATTGTTTCTTTATTGTGCAGCTTAGAGAGACCCTGTTACCAGCCGTTGTCAATGTGCTAATGTGGACTGAGACAAAATTTGTCTAAGACTCAGAATTAGGTAACTGCTTACCAGGAGTCCTGTGACTCACTGGCTCATCACATGAAAAACTGTGCTATGGAAACTTACTTGTATGCCAGGTGTCTTATGATAATTAATGCGTGTATGTATATGCATGTGTTTTCTCTGAAATATAAAGATGAAAGGATCTGCATGGATATCAGGTTATTGATAAAGACCTCAATATTCAAAAAAGTCCAGAAAGATGCGCTGCCTTGTGCCCTGATTGTCCATGCTAACTACATATACAAGCAAAGAGACACAAGGCTTTGAAGCAGAGGAAAACATTTAAAAAATTAAAAACCAAAGCCATTGTATTGTACTGGTAGGTTTAATTTCCAGTTTGGGTGTAAGAGATATTAAACTGATATGAGCTGTAAGAGGAGGTAAGGCTGCAAGATGGAAATTGTCCTGCTATATTGACTCCTTAGAGTCACATTTAAAAGCCAAGCAGCTAGTGAATTTGTTGGTTTAGGTTTTACCTGTGGAGTCATCTTGGCCTTGCTACGTTATCTTTGTGGGTCTGCTGGAATGCCTGGGAAGTTTTGTTCACAGCTTGACAGTTACTGCTCTGGGGAAGGACGGGTCTCTTTTACCATCCCTTAGGCTCCAGCCTTCATTCATTCATATATTAAGGACCCAGTGGTTCGGTAGTAGTAATAATAAATGAAGGGCAGCCTATAACATTGAAAGCTTTCAGTTTCTCTTTAATTGCTACATAATCAACTCATCTATGCCTCAAGGAAAACTTTATTAAAGCAGGAGGGATTCGTATGCAGCAAGATAGGCTTATCGTCCCTTTCTCCTTTAAAATAACCTTGACAAAGGGTGTACTCTATGCAGTCTAACTTCAGAAATCCTCACAGGGTTACTTAATGCCGTCAGAGAGTTGTATATTAGTAAAGAAAGAGAAAAGAATATGATGATGAGAGGTAAGAAGCCAGATTTTGAAATTCAGAACGTCTGTAATGTGGAGAGCAATTAGGGACAGTGAAGGCTGTAGTTAATTTTGTGCTGGCAAAGGGGGAACAGGATAGATGCAGGGTGGGCAGACGTGAGATGAATGGAAAAGAGATCAGAGGGATAACATGGCCCTGGCTCTTGATCACCTTGCCCTGCTGAGTATTTACTGTCTGTATCTGCATATCTTTTTTCAACATTAATATTTTCATTATTCATCCAAAATGGGCAGTGTGCAAGAAATGCAAACTTGGGATCTTTGCCCCCAGTTTTCAGATGATCCAATGCACAGTTGTGATTTTGTATAACGTTCATATTTGCCTGAGGACAACATGGAAGGGAGCCCTTAATACATACTGCAAGTGTTACGAAACCTTCAGGATCTTGCACAGGAAGATCAAAATCTAAGTTTGAAGTTAATACCTGCAACATGCATCTCTACATGCTGTAGTCATGATGGCACTGAGTGTGTCTGATGCGGAAGGATTAACAATTTGCTAATCTAGAAGGATTTCTCTTCGGGAGATGTTGGCAGCTCCTTACTGATGAGATGTGACAGTAAGAACAGGTTACTTTATACTGTGATTTCTTTCCTGCCTACCTATAGCAAAGGGGGTAACTTCTCAGAATATTCCTCTTAATGATAAAACTTCATACATGATTATGAAATGCTTTGGATGTTAAGAGGTGTGGCAGTGCAAACACTGTAATACACTGGGTTTATCAGTAACCTGCGTAGTCTTGTCAACTGCATTGCCAATAGCTGGGGTAGCTCTTGAAGTCAAAAGAAGTAACTGGAGTGTGTATAGTGCTCTTGTATTCTGGTCATCTTCAGATGCTGAGGGTATGAAATTACAAGTCCTGTAAAGTTTGAGATTTCCAGTGTCACTGGAAGCAAGGGCAGCTGCCAGCTTGTTAAAGGTCTGCAGATAAAGTGCAGCTCGGAGCTGCTGGCTGCTGTTTTCACAGTTCTGAAGCCCTGGCTGGAAAACTGATACTGCTCTGTGCTCAGCCCCTCTGCAATGAGACTCCACTGCAGTGGGTGCGCTCTGGTTTTAACCCTTAGGACAAAACTGCTACTCCGTACTCGAGTTACCTGTGGCTGTACATAGAAGCTCTACTGCACCGAATACAAAATTGCCAGGTAGCTCAAGCTTAACTCAGGACGGGGAGGGCTGGAAGCACAGCCTAGCTCTGCTCTGGTCTGTCAGTGTCCAGGCTGGGTCTTAGAGCCTAAAAAGACATATTTGCTTAATGGAAATGCAACCTAAATTACCTGATGCACCAGTAAAACATAAAACAAGATAGGCTGTGGTGGGGAGGAAGCAGATGGACTTTTTATAGCACAGGGCACTAAGTTGGTGCACTAAGGAAGGAATCAATAGTATAACATTGGGCTAAGATTTAAGCTGGTTGCATACAGAATGTAAGAGATCAAACTCATATCTTGCATATAAAAACTCTGATTTATTTACATCAGTAAAAAATAAATCTTAAAGTTGAGTATGGTCTTATAAAACAATAGTATTCCAGAAACATTGTATTCATGAAAAATCGAAGTCTTATCCAAAAAACCTGTAAAAAAAAAAAAACCACCCACAACTTTTTTTTTAAAAAGTGACCAGCCAAACCATCGTTTTCCTGCATACGGTAGTTCCTCTTAATCTCATGCTTGCAATAGAAATTGAAGGTAAACACGTTATTTGTATTAGTCCTGCACATGAACGGTACTGAAGAGAACCCATTAACTGCATGTAGCCATGAGTTCGTATTACACGCTTGTAGATCGCTCCTGGAGAAGCTCCGTTTCTCGAATATAATGCTGCAGCATCCTTAGGGCAGCATCAGAATCCTTCAGCGGCTGCAGTGTTCAGCTGGGATTGTGCTTGCAATGAGCCTCCTGATGACCGCAGCCTTGGTCAAAGCTGGGGCAGATGCTGTGGTAGGGTGCCAGCTCATGTGCCGTGACTTCAGGGGAGCCTGGTTTTCAGGGAAAGATGCTTTGGCTGACTCCATGTCCAGCTAGCACATGTGTGAGGAGGTTTCCAGCTTGATTGTTGAAGTGAAGTGTTGCTCCATGTGCTGCTGTAGCTCCTACACCACAGAATAATTTGGTGCTTGGGGAATATGAATAAATACTTTCTCTTGCCACCCACCATGGATGCTGGGAAATTTCAGCACAAAACCATAAAGAGCTAAAGTGATTGTAGTAGATGAGCAGAAGCTGTCCTCCCACCCTGTTACATTTTCATCTTCAAAGCTACATTCAGGCATGCAAAGTGCTGGTTTGCTGCTGTCGTGTTTCTGGTTTGTTTCTGTTCTGGGTGGTTACTGTCGGCAGAACAGACAAACCCCAAATGCCTGAAAATGTATTTTTATGCAGCTGGGAGAGAACTACGCTTCTGATGAGGGGGAAGACTGGCCTGCAGAATTTGCCCTGCTGCTGATTTTTGTGGTACCTCCCTTGTGATTTCCCAATTTAGGAGGCATTGGTGCATCTGCCTGTGTGATTACAAGGTGGGTCTGTTGACATCTTCTAGCTGTGCACCTTGGGTACGGCTGCTTTGCCACCTCAAGCTTGCAATCCCGTGACCATCCAAAGCATCTATCCTTGCGAGTTACTTCTTTCTATTCGATGCCTCACCTTAGATACGGCAATTAAGATTTCCTTGTGTCTGTGGCATAAAATGGCACTGAGATAATTGAAGAAGGATGGTTGTGATTAAGGCACTAGACTAAAACTCAGGAGTTCAGTATCCAAAGGGGTCCCTTGTATAGCATAAGATGAGCCTCTGTTCCTCCACCATGAAGGTGGGCAGGAAGGGTTAAAAATCCTGTGTGAAGGTGCAGCACCCACATACTGCCATCATGAAAACTGTAGGAAAAAATTAAAACTAATCCTATCAAAATAGGACTACAAATTTCTTTTTTCTGGATCATGTTCTGTACTAGAGTTGCATATGAAAACATGTCAAATTAAATTAATTAAAATTACATTAATTAAAAGTTGCATCTTAATAGTGATGATAAATTAGTTAGGTGAGCACAATCCAGTAAATTCTGAAAGTGTATTCCAGTGGGTGCTGCAAAAGCCTAGGATTAATTGACTGTAAATAACTTGTGTTTTTATTAACAGTGAAATTACAACAAGTCCCCTCAAACTGTATAAATCAGAAAGGAATATAAACCTTTTGGGGAGAACAGCATTCTCTATGCTAGAATTCTCTCTTAAAAAAAAAAAAAAAAAAAGAAAAAACATGTCCTTAGGTGCCTCAGGATTTATAATGTTGTTTGATTGGGCTATTACAGAACTACTCTAATCAGGATTAAGCCTTGTACCCTGGAAACTAGAGGTGATGAGATTACATGATAATCAAAAGTGATTTAGAAGATCAAAGCCTTTTTGAGGGAAGAAGATCCCTAATTTTATTCCTTTAAAAGGGCTTATTTTGTTTTAACTTGTTTTGACCTTATTCTCTCTCTGTGTGTGGATACATACCTAGCGTAAAGATGTGGCTTTGCTGAAGCCATTGATGTTTTTGCAATAAAACTCAATTGGTTCAGGATTTTATCCCTCCCCCGCACCCCACCCCCACCCCCCCCCGGAAATGTCACAACAGCCGCTTTTTACGTAATTGAAGCTGAGATGCCTCCTGAATAAATAACATGGCAAATAATGATCATTTCTGAAAGTTTTTTAACTCCTTTAGCTAAACAGTGAAACAAAGGACTTGGCTACACGGCCTGCCTTTATCGAATCAGTTTGGCTCGGACTCACCCAACTGAAAAGTATTTCTTTTGCTCAATGCAAATCTTTGAGTTAAACCATTCAGTGCAATCCAAAGGAGAAGCAGCTGGCTACAACTCTGCCAATATTTCCTTAGGTTGCTGGGGCCCATTTGGGTTTTTAGATGCAATGCCGTCGTACTCTTTCCTTGCAAGGAAAACTGAAGCCACATTTTGGAGGCTTGGGTAAGGCTGCTTCCTCCCTCTGGGGCCTCTGGCCTTGCTTGTGCCTCTGCCTTCACGGGCGCTGCTGCTGTCAGTCCCTCTGCAGCCCCTGGCCCACCACGTAGAGCTCGGGGTGGGAAGTGGATCTGTTGGATTCTCTGATTTCGGGCTCGCAAGGGCTGTTCCAGGAGTCGCCTGCTTTTCTAGGGCTCTCCTCCAAGCTGCAGAAGGAAAGATGCTTAAGTTAAGAGGCTAACAAATTGTGACTTTTTAAAACAGTGCTGATTAACGTTAATGCACAAAGGCTACACGATACTGTGTCATTCCCTGTCTCCTCCTGTATATATGCTCTTTATATGCACCATCCAGATGTTATTCTTGCCATGCCAAATGCACTGTACCGTCCCCTCCCAAAACTCTCCTGGGAAGCAAATATTTTGTATGCTTAGCAGGGGATCGGTATGAACCTGGGTTCACTGGCAGATAGAGACAGATTTGAGAGATGAGTCTTACTCTCTGCTGGAGAAAAGGTCTTGCCCCTGTTACGCATCTGCTCAGCATGGTTACGGTGATTTCTGAGTATGCCAATGTGGCTGTGGGATGTGTATTCTGGTGGTATAAATCTGCCACTCTGGAGACAGGGGAACTGAGGCACAGGACGTGTAAATGATGCTCTGAGGTCGCACTGGCAGTCTCTAGGGGCACGGGGACTTTATGAATTGAGATTGATTATAGCAGTGGAGCTAGTCATGAATATCACCCGCCATGGGCCTTCATGCTGAAATATGCCTTGTGTTACTGTAACTAATTATAGTGGTTTAAGCTCAACATGAGGAAATATTCCAGAGTTATCTGGGAATCATTATGGTATTTTGTGGGAATCATTATTGTATTTTAAGTACATAAACTGCTAAAACTGAATCTTTCAACTACAGGCAAGCTGTTATGTTCTTATTCTGACTGCTAGGATTTTAATGATTTGAATGGCTAAATTTGTGATACATGACCAGTCATGAAACTAATTTAGACTCAGATATCCCCCAGTTGCAGAAGGTCTCACTTGGGCTACTTGCTTTGAGCCTGATTCAGTCAACCCAATCCATTCTCAAGCCCTCCTTGAACAGTATCTTAAAGGCAATGGTGTTTAATCTTCTCTCTGCTCTGCCTCTTGGGAGATTAGCAGTCTCGGTGAAATATTGTTTCATTTAACTGCATACACAGAAATCCTATTACAGATCAACAGGATTTCTACGAGCAGAGCAACTCATAAGATGCCAATAATTGCTGATTGCTGTCAAATGACCAAGCTTAGAAAACAGCAAAGTTTGCTCAGTCTATCCATTCATAGGCTGTCCAAATGGGAACCAGTTCTTCTCACTTGAGCACTGAAACCTGAAACTGAAACTCTTGTCCAGGTACCCTAAGACTAAACCCAAAAGCTCTAGCTCCAGCCTTAGGGCTAACAATGTTTTAGGTCCTGATATTCCTTAGAGCATGGGATGGGCAGGAGACATGCTTTGGAAAGGAGTGCTTTTTGCCTTCTAGGGGAGCAGCGAGTGTGCAGAGGACACACAAATCTGTGCGCAGCTCTGACATTTAATGCCTGGCAATGCCAGCTAGCAAAATGAGATGGAAGTCGCCGCTTTTTGGGGTGGGTGGGAGGGGCACTCAGCAGCCTGATGAGGAACATGTTGCTTGTACGAGTTCCTATCTTTAGCAATCTGCTTCTCAGCAAATGGATGTTTTAATTTGGCATGGAAAAAGTGGAGGGATACATCTCGGACTTTGGGAGCATGGGAGAAACTAGCTAACTCATGGATTTTCAAAATGTTTTACCTATAAAAGAGCGATGCTATTGCAGGTTTGCCTCTGCCTCCCCTCTCTCCTGTGACTAGTGCTTGAAGCTGCTAATAACACACAAAACCCCCAGACAGACACAAAAAAAAGGCATTGTTATATTTGGAGAGGAGAGAGGTAAAGCAAGGGAAAGGAATGAAGGAAAGGAGACTGGCAGTGGGGTGGGAATAGCTTGTGAACTTGAGACCAGATACAAATATGGCCAGAATGGGGAGGTTTAGGAATACAAAATCTGGTTTAGGGAGACGTTTTCAGCTGAATGAGTTGCAAAGCAGAGGAAGCCCTGGACGCTTAATGAACTTGAAGGAGAATGATGGATCAGAGTGCAGTGCTCTGTCCGTTACAGCATCTGCTATAAAAGCAGGGGGCAGCGTTGGTGCATGGAGATGTGCTCACAGCTGTGGCAACTGCACCAGTCCTCAGAAGGAGGAGGTGACCAGCAGCCATGTGAGGGGCTCTCAGAGCTTTTGCCACGGGCTGACTCCTAAAATGGTCCTTCTCTGCCTGCCAGCACGTTTGCTGTGATATTCGTATTAGGCCATTCAATGCAAGGTCTGTAAAAGTTTACTCCAAGCAGTTTATTTTAAGTGTAGGAAAACACACAGTAGTGTATTGCATCTTAAATTGCTGTATGTGGTAATTAATGGGCTAAATTTCCCTTCTGCTTATATTGATATAAATTTGAACTAACTCAGTAGGACTACTTTTGACGTCCATTTGTAAAAAGGGTAAGCCAAATTTGGCTCACAATATATTCCATTCTTCCAAAATGATATATATCATAACACTAGGATATATAATTTTTTCATGAAAGGGATGATTTTATTTACAGTGGGTTTTCTATATTACTCTCTCTGCTCTGACAGATTACGATAGAAAGATAATACAGCCCATTGAAGCATAAATTAGCTAACAATTTATAATAGACTGTTTTTAAAATTGATCCATAAAACTGCCAGGGCTTTTGTCTTGCAAGGTTTGACATAAAGCCTCTTTTGAAAACATTTATTCCTGCTAGCAGCCACTAGAGTAGGCAAAGCTGACTTCACACAGTACATAACAACAACAAAAACCCCAGCAACAACGCCCAGGACTTTTAGGAAATCTTTAAATGCCACCAATGCTTGCAAACATGGAATTGGCATGTGTTGATGCTTCAATTTCTTTAAACTGACTTTTTCAGAGCAATGATTTTCCAGTAGCCATTGGAGGTTTTTCCACTTTAAAAAGTGGAAAATGGGCTGTGGACCCATCAGAGTTGAAATCAGCAGCTAGATCTGAAAGCCTACATGAGAAGCTCAACATTTCAGGCTCTAATTATGTCCATAATAGACCCTTGCCTACCCATTATCGGTCTGTCATTCTTGCCAGCTGATTTGGAACATCTTAATACAGATTTCATCTGAACAGTTTACTAGCTTAGAGGCTGATGTTAGAAATGTTACCCTTCCTCTTGGTCCAAGCCTATCTTCTCATGGTTATTTAAAGATGTTCTTTAAAGCTCTGAGGGTTCCTTCAGAGCTTTTAAGAAGTAAGTGTGGATGCCCTTAGCCCCCACGCAAATAAGGGGAGTTCTGTGCCATGACACCAACGCTGAATTTTCCCTGGGGTGCCTGTCACAGCAGATGTGTAAGCGTAAGGCTTGAGCAAGCCATGGGAAGTTAACTCTTCCTTTTATTCAGGCTGTTAGTCTACTGAAATCTGGGGCAAGACAATAGAATAGCATAGAATATTTCAGTTGGAAGGGACCTACAAGGATATCTAGTCCAACTACAATGTTACCTTTGCCCAGCCATCTGTTCTGCACTTTCCACATGAACAGGGCACTTTCCTGGGAAATCTCTTAAATTCCCAGGAGCTGAGAAAGCCAACGCAGTGTTATATTTCTGCTTCCTTGGCCTAAAGTGGAAAGTTTCTTACCTTGCTTGGTTAAGTGCAGGTTCGCTGCTGGCTGTTACAGGAACTGGAAGACGAAACTGGACCCCTGGTCGTCGGTCAGAGAAACTTCTCCTCACAAATGGCTGAGGACTGGTGACACTCAGGGACAGCTTTCTGGTCCGATCTATGGGCTGCCGGAAAAGCAGGCTGCTCTTTTGGGAAAGTGGTGAAGCTTCAGGCTGGCTGGTCACTTCTGCAGTGGGTTTAGTGGGTACTAGTGGAGGTCTGGCTTCAAATAAGGAAGAGGTGGCTGGGCAAAATATCGAATGGACATTGCTGCCCCTCTTGGAGGAGGATTGCTGGTGCTCGTCTCCAGTTTCCAGCCCAGCTCTTGGCCCCTTGTAGGAGCGGGATGGGGAGGTTGGTGGGGAGGGGACGGTGGGGATCGAAGGGGGGCTTGCATCTCGGCGGTAGGCTGAGGAGCCCAACGGCCGGTACGGCATTGGTGAGCTTTGCTTGTGCCCCGTGGGAGGGCTGAGCGGTTTTCGCTGGGGTGGCGGAGAGGGCAGTTTCTTCTGCAAGGGTGGGCTGGGCACCCTGGGACTTGTGGGGGGACTGGGCTTCCTCTGCATGGTGGGTGAACTTGGTTGCGGGTTGCTGAAAGCCTGCAGAGAGTGTCTGTGGTGTGCTGGGGGGCTGAAAAGCCGTTTCTCCGTTGGTGGAGATGAAGGAGGAGTTCTCGTTGGGGACACCCTCCTGGCAAATGCTGAACCTTTTTCGTTTCTCCTGAGCAAATCAGGAGAACCATGCTTCTGGTATTGCCCAGAAGTCGCAGGTGAATTGGGCGCTTTGCTCTCTGAGCTGTTGCTGTGTGATTTTGAAACCCCACTGGGATTTTGAAGAGGAATAATTTTATGGGTTTGCTTGTACAAATCTGCAGCCTCTTTCCTCTGGGTTGCCAGTATCTCCTCCTGGCTAGGGATGTGCACATTGGTAGGGTTCAGCTCCAGAGAGTACCTCTGCAGTTTCTCGTCCCCTGCTCCGGTATTCCTTAGACCTTTATTAGTGATCAGACTAGGGCCGCTGATATTTTTACTTGGCAATAAGTCAATGGACTGAAGGGAGGCTTTAATTTTGGGGGAAACTTGTGCTCTCTTAGTAGGTTGCAATTCTGTTTTGGCAGGCTTTTTGGCATCTTCTGAAGAGTTTCCTTCTATTCTTGCAGTTTCTTCAGGCTCAGATAAGTCAAAAGAAGTGTCCATTAACATTTCAGGTGGTGGTGGTGGCAGGTTCTCAATATCTTCATCAGTCTCTTCCTTTGTGTCCTTCTTGCTTAATTCGTCTGCTGGTGCAGGAGGGAAGGCATTTGGAGAGCTAGAAGAAACTCTATTGTTGTTTGAAGGGTTTGTGTCTTCTACTGGTGAAATACGATGCTTCAGATTTAAAGGTGCCAGGCCTATCTGAAAGGGAACGGTGGGTGGAATGACGGGAAGTCCAAATTTTCTGATGCACTTTATTGGTCCTAAAGCTCTTAAAGGTGTGGCTTTCACAAGATCATCGGTAGGACTGAATGTTTCAATAAGCTTTTTGACAGACTGTCGGGGGGCACAGCTGCTGCCACTGAGCATTTGTGTTCCAGGAGGCTCCTTTTCTTTGCCTCCTGATGTCTCCTGGGTGGGCACAGTAGCTCTTAAAGGCTTCCTGCCTCTTTTTTCATCTAGCTGATGGGCAGGATTTTGATCAACCATGAACAAAGGGACTTTATCCTGGTTAGGCAGGATGCTGAAATTTTTTGCAAGGCATGCCTTCAGTTTGCTAGAAGACCTAGCTGTAACTTGCTCATCCTGTAAATAAGGTGCTGTTCTTGATTTCCAAGGCTCTGGGTTGTTGTCTGTATCCTTCTTCCCATAAAACATTTTCAGCCTTTTGCTGAGCTCTTTTTGAGTTCTCTGAAGCTCTAGGAGGGTTGGGTCCTCTGCCTGGCTTCTGAGGGACTCTTCTGACCTGGACCGTCGGTGTTTCCCGAAGGTTTTCTGGCTGCCCATTGCTGTACTGGGCCTTGTTGTTAGGACTGCTCTTCCGCTCTCATCCTCTATCCATTCTTTACGCCCAGATTTGGCTGGGACGAACTTGATTTTTTCACTGATGGCATCTTTCATCTTCAGAATAATTTCGTCTGTCTCTGCATTTTCTGTCCTCTTGATGGACTGCCTTTGTGTGCTATCAGTAACCGCAGGGGAAGACAGGGGCCTCCTCGGCAGGGCATCCTTCCCCATATCTGATAAACTTGTGTTGTCATCATCCTCCCCCAGGGTGCTCCCTTCGTCGTCGTCGTCGTCATCATCAGAAGGAAAATCTGTTGATTCACAGATTTTGAAATGTTCACCTTCCTGAGTAGAGTCGGACTGGAAGGAGTTATAAGAATGGCTTTTGCTCAAGCTTGCATATTTGGGCATGGTAGAAATGCCTTCTGGTACTCCGCCCTGACAAGAAGTCACTTCTCTACTCTGCACAGATGTATAAAATATATCTTTAAAATGCCTTTCAAGTGCACAGTCATGGGATGCGGCTGTGCCCGGTGACATTGTCCCATCACACATGTGCTCCACTGTTCTGGTGTGCTTTTGGGACAGATGTCCATGTGCACAAGAATCACAGCTTGCTTGTCCTCCATGCTGGCTGAGACCACTGAACTCTTTGAGGGATTCGTTGTCCACGCCAATGCCACTGTCCTCAGAACAGAGAGTCTTGTCATCACCATGGGACTGAGAGGATCCTACTGTTGAGGCTTCAAGCAGCCTTACCGTCCATAGTAGGCGCTCTTCAAAGCTTTGCTTTGCTTTCAGTTTTCCTTCCAAATTGCTTGCAGCAGACTGCAGGTAGCTGCACGTCTCCTGCAGGGCATCGGAGGTGAGGGAGGCCAGCGTCCCACTCAGTAACTGCATTTTATTGACCGTGTACTGCAGCAGTTGTTGCAGAAGATCAGGGTGCTCCTTCAAATCACCTTTTTCTGCTGGCCATGCCAGATTCCCACCTATGTCTTTGAGAAGACTTTCTCCATCATTGGCAATTTCTTCCAAGAGCTGGTTGATTTCATCGAAGCGAAGCACGAGAAAGCTTACCATCTGCTGTAGGAAGAGTTGAGTTTGGGTGGCCTGGTTGGCCATATGAAGTATAGTTTCATACTTTGAGAGGTTGGGATTTAAGTAGGCATATGCACTCTGATGAGCCTTAACAAGAAGTTCTGGGAAATCCACCTTTTTCTCTGTCTCGCACGGGGGCAAAATAGACTTTTCTTTAATTTTTTTAGGTCGACCTTGCTTTGCCAGCTTATGATTTTTTTGCTTCTTTCCTTTCTTTGGGATTTGCTTTGCATTGCTTTCATTCTTGTCATCCCAAATGAAAGCCGATGCTTCTGATTCGCAGGAGCTTTGCTTTCTGATCTGTATGGCCTCAGTGATATGTTTCTGAGATTCAATCAGTTCGGACATAGCAGCTTCAGCATCTGTGGCTGCCCTCTCAATTTTCTTGTCTTCCCTGGAAATCTGGGGATCCGAATGAGCCTTGGAAGATAACTGAAAATTATCATTTTTGTCCTTCTCTGATGATACTTTATCCTCCTTTTGTTTCAGGTAGTCTTTCCTCTGGATCCCACATTGGTGGAATTCATCAATACTGTAGCAAGATGAACCTTTAACAAGCAGTGGGATTCCTTTATCTCCTGGATCAATACGCAAAATACTCTTGGGTTTATTCAAAGCCTTAAGACCACTTCTTGCAATAGTATTAGCAATCTCGCTGTGAGAGGGTGTGCAGCCCATCCTTTCTCTGTCTTTGGCTTTATTTTTGATTAAAAACCCAGATGAACTAGGGAAAATACAACAAAGAATCAAACTCACTGTTTCATCCCGAACAGCAGACTGGCCTTTTTCTCATGAGTTTTCTATCACAATCCCAGTTTTGTTGTCAGTTTTCATTGTCGTTTGCCTCAAAATCTCACGTGCTTACTGCCCAGGATCTTCTCTTGAAGTCGTGCACTGTCCCATTGTACGTTCCCACTCAGGTTTTCTTCTTCAATTCAAAAAAGGAGTGTGAAAGCTCTGCTGGATTTAGAGCTAATGGATTAAGAGGACTTGCGTGCCTTACTTCTGTCTTGACAGATGTCCACTACAAATAAGATTTTAAGCTCATTAGGGTAAGCAGGCAGCAGCCAGTCAGCACCCGTGTTGTATTCATAAAAGCAGATTTTTTTTCTGCACTATATTGGGAGGCAAAAGGACTTGGTACCTGTCTCTCCTTTTTTCCCTTGTTGCAAAAACATAACATACATTGAATGCAGAGATCCAAAGGAAGAGGCTGTATTTTGAAGCCTTTTTTAAGGGAAAGTGTTTGAACAGGTGTGTAAATGCCACTAGGTGCTCCTTAACCAAGAGAAAGGTGACCTTGACTGAGTATGTATCCACTGGAGAGTACAAGACACGAAATCAAATGGGTTAGAGATGCCTGTTAGATTTCTGCCTTGTGGGTCTTCAAAATTTTCCCCTACTTGCAAGTGACAAGCTGTTTACTTTTTCCTTCAAAGATTTCCAAATGAGACTTTGATTTTTTAATTTCCCTCAGGAGATCATTCTTGGAAAGTATTTTTTTTTCACTTCTAGATAGCTTCCTGAAAAGCCGAGCTGCGCAATAACAGTATTTGTAGAATAAGTTTTGCATATGTTTTTAAGATAGTGTCTGCATCTAGTGGATCTAAACTGTAGAATTTCAGATTAAAAAAAATGTAAATGAAAATTAATTTTTTCCCTTCCTCTGAGTGTCTTGGGATAAAATTTGAATGTGTTCTTTGCAGTCACAAGAGTGATTTGCTTACTTTTGTTTATTTTTCATTGGCTAGGACTTAGGTCTCTTAACTGCAAGACTTTATAAGTTAAGATGCTAAAAAAAATAAGCTAACAAATTAAAAATATAGACACATTTCTGAAAAAAAAAAACCCCAAACCAAAACAACCGTTGTTTGAATCACTTCGGAGGTCAGGACAGAATAATCCCCCTCTGAAAGAGAAATTAAAGAAGCCAAAGTAGGAACTGGGTGAAGCAGAAGATATTTACCTTTTCCAAGTATTTATTTATGAAGGGCGGTATGTGAATGAGGGTGATAATAGCAATCACCCCCCAGTTTCCCTCTTCATTACTCAGACTGGCCTAAGTGGATTCGTCTTTTAATTTCTGGATGCAGCTTTTCTACCGATGGTGGCCATTTCGCAGTGTTGCAAAGGTTACAGACAACAGTGGCCAACTCTAAGGCTGGCTAGAAGCCTACAGCTTCTCTCTAGCAATGTGATTTCTAACTGCGTGGTCGTGGGAATCTCGTCTGATTCCCAGAACTCTTTGCATGCTGCGAAGCCTATAAAACATTCTTAGACTTTAAAGAACTGCTTACACGATTCATTCCTCCATCCCTTGGTGCTGAACTGCATGGAAAGTCCTTATTCTCTGTAGCCTCGTTGTTTAAATCTCTTTTTTTGCTCAACAGGTAAATTTTTAAATCTCTGTGGGCTTTCTCTAAAGTAATTTTTCTGGAACAAATAAATTGTACTTAATATACATGATGGAATAGTCATTTCCCTCAATGCTTTTCGGGAAAGTGTCAGGTAATTACTTCTTGGCTCTGCTTCTTGCAAGTCATGCCACTCGCCCTCTGGCTGCTTCTGCCTCGCCATGATGTGGTTTCTACACAACGGTCCCAGCTCTTTTTGCATTCCCTTTTAGGAACATTACCTAATGTGTTCAAAGTGGAGAAATGGAGCAGGTTTCAGCAGCTGCTTCATCCTAGTGATCCTACCAGTCAGGATGCTACCGCCCTCCACAACACGTCAAGGGAAACACAGTAGATCGAGCAACCAGCCTTAGCGCACCTCCTCTGTTTACAGTGGGGGTTGAGAGGCATCTTTATGGAGCTGCTTAATATTTGTGCTATAAAATCTTTCGTGACTTCTCTTCAAAAAGTGGCTCTGATGGTTCCATTGTTCACACTAGAAGTTTTGACAATTAACTCCATGTGAGTTGTTTGTTGTATTTGGAAGTTGTTTTTCTTCACGTTTTCCTCTGATTGTAGAGTCACGTCAATTTTGTTTGTTTTTTCTAGTTATTGTCAGGCCATGCATTAACATCTTGTAGGAAATACATGCATGGTTTAAAAAAAAGCAAAATCACGGTTTATGGTTACTTATTATGTACTCATTTATTATTTTAAATATTAATATTAAACCAATATTCAGTTCATTATTTATTAATTATTAAATAGAGATCCAGGGTAATAGAAAACGTGTTTTAAACAACGCATCTGTTTTATCCTAACTTTAATTGCCATTTGCATGTATATGCAATCTAACTATTTAATGCTGTGTCAAATTTTTTAGCTTTGGTGAGAGAGCAGGAACTTTGGTGTGCCTGTTTCCAACCACTTACGGAACTGCATTTTCCTCATCAATATTCTCATTACTAAGTCGTTATGTCTTGTTTTGAATGCCTGAGGCACTTTAGAAAAACACAAATGCTTTATCTCATGGAAAATGCTAAGGAAAATGCTTTGTCTTGTGGTCATGCAGCAAAAGAGAAGACAAAATGGGTAAGTTGGATAAAAAGTGGGGGTAGAAGAGAGTATCGATGAGGAGAATGACAAGCATTTTTGAGTGTAAGGGGATTAGATGAATTTGTAATCTGTAATTTATGATTGCTAATGTTGATGTCATTCCTAGTGCAGTTACTATAGTAATGTATTTTGGTTTACAATGCTACTCTTTGCAGAACAAAAGTTGAAAAGGAAACAGTTGGTCATGTTCAAGTAGATGCCCAAGTGCTGTTCCTTGTGAACGTGGTGACTCGAGTGATTTTACAAGTGTGCCAGGTGAACGCAAACCCGTGTTTGAGAAACAGTCCCTAGGAGACCACCAAACATAGGATAATGAAGGGTTAAAGGAGGCTTTCCTTTGCATGTGGATTGTGTGTAAATTGTCTTATCCTTCCATACACTTTCTTCCTACTGTTCAAATTGGCAGTATTCTCATTTTGAGGGAGCTGCCTGGTCGCGCAGCACTCCTGAAGGGAAGAACTTAAATGCTCAAACCCCATCAGACATAGTTGGTGCAACAGATGATAAAACCCAAAGACTAGTCTGAAAGCGGCACTGCACATGCCCTAGAAAAGGCAAGAATAAGGCCTGAACCTGATGGAGATATGCGGTACCCAGACCCCAGAGGTGTTACCAATACCGTAACCACGGGATGGATTTTAGGCCCTTATGAAGGAAGAGTCAGTTGATTAAAAACTGTATGAACTTTCAGTGTAAAACTAGTAACATAAGCTTAAAAATTATGAAAACAAGGGAAACATGATAACAAGGGACTGCTTTTGAGAGGTTGCAGGACTTAAAAGGGGAATGCGTATAAATGTTCATATCAGGTCTTAAAAATTTAAGGTTTGTATTTGTGGATGACTTCTGGGGAAACTGAATTTCTGCTCACTGAGGAATTATGAAGAGCTTGAGTGATAACAACTTTAAAGAGCTATTTTACTCTGAAAGAAGCATGCTTTTTCTTCTTTTATATCAGCAAATTGAATATAACCAGGGAGCTGTTCATATTGTTGGCCTAGATAGCACTAAGTAAATAAGAAATTGCTGCTTTTTATTTCAGCTTCTTCTGCAGAGCTGGCACTGCTCTGGGAGATGGAGTAGATTTTCTCCTTTCTGTAATCACTAACAGAAATACTTACAAAGCTTCACCCTGTTTCCCCTGTGGAAACCTGTTGACAATGGTAAGGAATAGGAATATCATGATTTGAAGGAAATCTAGTTGCAAAGAATTAAATGAAATCAGTGCCTTTATTAGTCATTTATTACTATTTAATTAAATTAAATACAGAGCCTTTATTAGTGGTGATGGTGCAAGTGAAAGACAAAATTCATATTGACTGGGTCAAGGAGAAACTTTTCAGAACTGGCTGTCTGAAGCTCAACCCATGCCTTCTCTTTTTTTTTTATTCCTAACTTTTAAGTAAACTGCTTCAGCCTGATTGCATAAAAATTTTCAAAAGCAAACTTTTTTTTTTTTTTTTAAACAGCAGCAGGACAAGAAAAAAGCAGTTGTTAAAAAGGTAGGAAACTGGTTTCCTTCTCCAGCAAAAATACTTTATAAAGGAGTTAACAGAGGAAGAAATATTAGTAGAAAATTAAAGAGAGTCAGTTTTGGGGGTTTCCCTGCACAGGGCTCAGAACACTCAGATGACCCAAAGGAGTTGAGAAGAATTGTATGAGTTCAGCACCACTTGAGGTCAGCAGTAGTCTTGTGAGATATATTTACATTTGTCTATTATTTCTGGAAGGTGTATTCTGGTCAGTTGGTCATAGTTTCTCTTTGTTAAGAAATCCATGGGTATTTAAAAGCTCGCTATCAGTCATAACTAATACATTCACTGCTGGGTTCAATGGTTAAGACAGTGACTGCCTAAAGGTAAGGGTTAGGACTCAGAACTGTGTGAAACAGCATAAAGCTTTAAATATACATTTCCAGAATCAAGCAAATCTAGAAAATTAAGAGGGGACAGTCCCGTTAGCCTAGGTGGTGATTACATCAGCTCTCACAACTGGAAGCAAGTTTGTGGTTGTGGAGAGATTTCAAGGAAAGAGAGTTTCTGTCAGTTGGGGGCTGGCAATTCAACAGGCAGGCGGTGGCTTCTGTCATTTCTAGTGGAGGGTGGTAGCGTTGATTTGGGATCTGGAAGTGAGGTCCAGGGCATTTGTATTCCTGAAGAATATTCCAGGATACTATAGAAAAGAGAGCAGCTGTTTAGCCTCATGCCTCTTCCTGGTGGGTTCCCTCACCTAAAGTGTCTCAGGGTTTCCCTGAAAATTGGGATAAATACAGCATTCCTCCTGGAGTCCTCTCACAGACTGCCTCAAACTGCAATGTGTGCGCTGATAGCTGCGTGAAACCACATCAAACCCGCAGGTAGCCTGGAGCGCGGCAGCATGGTGTGCCGGGGCAGCCATCCGGGTGTGAGTCCTGACACGCGCGCGTGTGTGTGTGGAGAGGGCATTTACTCTGGAGAGAAGATGATCTTCCACTGCCTGGGCACTAACAAGAGAGGAGCCAAGTGGCCCTTGATGATGTGCGAGGCTCGAGGCTGTTGATCCAGAAGCGGTGGATGTGATCTGAGGAGCTGGGAGTTGGCACAACCAGCAGGAATGGGAAAGGGCAATTCACGCGGCGGGGCGCTGACCGATGCTTGACAGGAGGAAGGGTGGCGTGTCCCTCGGGACTAATGGGCAGGGCTGGAAAGACTGACAGTGACCGGTAGCATTTTTTTGTAGGAGAGAAATGTCCTGACTGCGTGTGGATACACAGCTGCTTTGTTTCACACCCAGCTCTGAGGGTAGCTCCTGAAGTATCCATCGGCTTTTGAACACGCTTGCTGTCCTAAAGCTGCACTGAAAGCAGTACGTAAGCGCACTCGCTTTCAGAACCTATCTGCTGCCCTAGTCCTCACTCTAGTTCTGCTTGAAGCTGCGATGCCTTCCAGAGCTGTTGAAATGATCCCTTTCCTCTGGCACGTAAATTTGTGAAGATGAAGGAACTGGTTAGTAATGCCCTATTTCTGCCCAGAGGAGAAACAAGCAGTGAAATAGTATTTTAGTTAAAACAGGCTTGTTGCTCACAAGCGTTGTTTCCCCATCTTCCTCCCAAGGTGGCCAGAGCTGCTGCAGCCCATTGTTTTGAGTGCTCCAGGTGCTCAGCAACTTTGCTGCCCGTGGCAGCACCGAATGAGTCAGACAGGATAGGCTGAACAGACTTTTGTTTAGACTCATATCCTGGCACGTAGGAGTGGCTGAAAAAGATATTGTGAAAAGGACCAGAATGAGATTTAGAGACTTTTAAAAAAATTTCCACAGCAGGGCCCAGGGGTGGAAGTCAGGACAGGCAGGTGTTTTGTGAGGCAATGGTGTCCACTCTCCTTTGCAGTTGCAGCACAGGATTCCCTCCGAGCTAAAATATTTAGCTTTTTGCCTTTACTGCTCCAACCAGAAGAATGTTCCAGAACCCGAGATGCTTTGTTAGGTGCTTGCTTTCATTTTCTAGCATAAAAGTGTTTGCATGCAGTTTTATCCTGATATTCAACCTTACCTTTGACTTCACACACCACTTTCCATGGTTTATGGCAGACAGCAAACATACCCTCTCTCTCAGCTTTCATTCTGCTGCATTAAACAAGCCATGCTCTGGTAACCTCCTAAAATAGACTGTTCTTTCCCTTGACTGTGCTAGCAAATATTCTCTGGACATGCTAGTTTAGCTGCCTCTCACTGAAGAAAGGTGGTCAGAACCATGTGCAATTTCCCAAGGGGATGGCAGAACCTGCTGGCATGAACGCTTCCCTGCCACGGCTCTCCAGTTATGTATCCTAAGATAAGTGTTTGCTTTTTATGCCATCACATCATATTGCTAATGGTGTTCATTGTGTAACTGTCGACTACAATCACATCTTTCTCTTCCTCAGTCACTTCCATATGATGATCCCATACATCTATCTTATTAGTTCATTCCTTTTTAACAACGGTCCTTTCCTTTTTTTTTTTTTTTTGTCTCATCAGTTTGCTGTTTTTTTCTGCCAAAATCATTAAAGGAAAATATGAAACACAGATTAGTTCCAAGAATAATACCCCAGGGTGTCATCGGTAAACTCCTTCAGCCCAGTACTTTCCATTCAACTGTACTCAACACTGTTTCCCCCTGCGCTTGAGCTTTACCTCCACTGAAGTTCTCCTAAATTCTAGTCTCCTCCGGAATTGCTAATAATTTCCATTTCAGGCACTTCACTAAAGTCCATTATTCATTATCAGCCATAAAACATTTCCTTTGACCAGAACATCAAGCATCTCAAAAAAGGCGGATATCAACTGCCAATACTAACCTCGTATTTGATCTTGCTTACATCCATGTCTTTGGTTGTACTTCAAACTCTTTTTCTAAAGTACCCTTGAGGTGCAAATAGCAGGCCTGCATTTTCCTGGATTACAATTTTTCTTTGCCTTTTCCAAAGCATAGAACATTTCTAAGAAATGGAAGGGATTATTTTAGCTTTTCTCTAGCCATCTGGTGTCATGTTTACTCTCACAACTGCAACTCCATGTTCCACTTCTTTCAGTTTTCAAGTCTCTCCGGGATCTGAGAGCACTTGCAGTACTTGACTTTTCCAGTACTTCACTTGAGGTAATTTCCACTTGTCATTCCCATTATCTGTCCTGCCTGTCCCCCACAATTAATATTATCACTGGAAAACCAACAACAAACAGCTGATTATAAACATCAGTTGTATTTACTTAATAGTGACCCACACTGAGTATAAAAATATAGCGGGATTTGTCTGAGTTTTTATCTGGGTTAAATTCCCCTCAAGTAGCCTGGGCTCAAGCCGTAGGAAAATGGGTTTACCACTGCATGGGTTTCTTAGAGATTACCAACCTTTGGATTTAGATCCTTATTAGGTTTACAGCACTGGATTAAGCACCCCCTGAAAAGCCTTCTTGGAAATCGCAACGTTCGTTCCTCCGATTGGTTACTGAAATAACTGGGAAGTCCAGATTTCTGAGGTCTGTGCTTAAATCCACCAGCAGTGATGTGCGACCTTAAGCAAATCCCTTTGTGCAGCTGCTGGTGCACATTTTCTTGGTGTTAAGCATTCATGAACACTTGGGACCCGAAATCCTCAGTTAAGAAGCACTGTGCTGCCATCTCTCTCTGCTCCCCATCTTCTCCTCCTGGACATACCTCCTTATCCCTATTTTAGTTCGGGTGCGTGAGCAGTGTGAAGCATTGGAATTACTTCCCTACTCATCCACAGACCAAAGCTGCCAGGTCTGCAGTTCTCTGGCCTTTTAACGTCTCCTTGGCTTTATTTCTGAGCGCTGTGGTGCCGGTGTGGGGTGACTGTGGGCAGGTGCAGTGTGGATCAAGTGGAGAGATCCCGGCCTTGGCCTTGCCCCAGCCAGTCTCCAGGCCTGTCCCCAGCCAGGATGAACGATGAGCCGTAACCTGCCCGAGTGCCCAGCGAGCCCCCCAGCCCCAGTGCCGGCTTGCTGTCACCCCGGGCCTGCGTTTGGGGGGTGTGCATGTGCTCAGAGCTGCCTCCTGTCATCCCTGGAACGTGTCCAGAGGAGAGCAACCAAGCTGGTGAGGGGTCTGGAGCACAAGGCTGATGGGGAGCGGCTGAGGGAGCTGGGGTTGTTCAGCCTGGAGAAGAGGAGGCTGAGGGGAGACCTGATCGCCCCCTACAACCACCTGACAGGAGGGGGTAGTGAGGTGGGTGTTGGTTTCTTCTCCCAAGTAGCAAGCGATAGGAGGGGAAATAGCCTCAAGTTGTGCCAAGGGAGATTTAGGTTGGACATTAGGAAAAATTTTTTCTCTGAAAGGGTTATCAGGCACTGGAAAGGGCTGCCCAGGGAAGTGGTCGAGTCCCCACCCTGGGGGTATTTAAAAGCCGGGCAGACGAGGTGCTTCGGAACATGGTTTAGGGGCGGGATGGCAGGGTCCGGTTAACGGTTGGACTTGATGATCTTAAGGGTCTTTTCCAACCTAAACGATTCTATCCCATCCCACCCCCTGCCACAGGCCCCCCCTGGGGCTTCTCTCTTAGGCTACGCGCAGCCTGGCCAGCAGCGCCTGCAGGCTGGGAACGACTCGTTTCCCGCCTCCTTCGAGCTCGGCGCGGGACGGGGTTCCCCCCCCCGGGGGCCGCCGGGGCCCGCCCCCCGGGCCGCGCTTGCCCCTTGGTAAGGCCGCGGGGCCGCCGGGGGCCCGCGCCCGGCGGGGGGGCGGGGCGGGCGGTGCCGGCCGCCGATAGGCTGGCGGGTGGGGAGGGGCGGGGCGTGGGCGGGCACGCGGGGGCGGGGCGGGCGCGGGGCCGGGGCCTCGCTCGGCTCCCTCAGCTGCGGGCGGGCGCGGGAGCCCCCGGCCGCGCCCCTCCCCGCGGAGAGCAGGTAGGGCTGGGGGGCTGCCGCGCCTCCCGGGGGGAGCGGGACGGGGGGCAGCGGCCTCCCGGTGCTCGCCCGCCCACCCTCCGCACGGGGTGGCGTCGCGGGGGCCGCCGAGGCATGGCGGGCCGCGGCCGGCCCTGGCCCGCGGCGCGGCGATCCCCCCTTCCCCCGGCTGCGGGCACAGGTGCGCCTGACGGGCCGTGCGGCCGCCCGCGGGCCGGGGTTGTGTGAGGCGGAGACAAGGCGGGAGTGCCCGGTGGGGGGCGGGGGGGGGCCCGTGTGCCCCAGCCCGCTGGGGCGGCGGCTGGGAGCCCCCCGGCTCCCGGGGGTCTGCTCTGAGAACCCCGCCGTGGTCGCGTCTGCGCGGTACCAGGCTTTCTGCTGGGGGAGGTAACGTGGGGAGCTTGGAACCAGCAGAGCTCAGCTTGGAGGGCCCCAAAACCTCAACTCCCTTAAACTTCCAGCTTCCCAGAGCGAAGCGCCGCGTTGCAGGGGGGCCCCGCGCCCCAGCTGAAAAACCAGTCCTGAGCGGGGCTGGGTGCGCTGGCGGGAAGCCAGGTACCGCGCCGGCGTACGCCCAACGCGCCCGCCACTCCTGCTGTAAGTTTTCTGGAGCGAGCAGGTAGCGTACGTGCAAGAGTTTGGTTCTCTGAACTTAATTTTTCTCCTCGAGTGCATATAAGTACGTGACAAGTAGTCAGTTACGTGTAGTCACTGTCAAGAGTAGCATCGCGTTTGTGGCAAGTTCTGCTATCAAAGCCCTAGCGCACTTGTACTTCATCACTTGAAGTGCTTTATTTAGCATTTGCAAGTTTTTTATAGCACTTGCAGGAAAACTTTGTGCTTTAACACAAATTGCAAATTACAAAGTCTGGAGTACCTGAAAAAGTTGGATCCTGTGTTATACGACTTTTTTTTTTTTTTCTTTCTTTTTTAATATGTGGAGGTACCGTACACTTCTCTGTAACATGTGCGTATCAGGAAACCTGTAGTTGCTCTTCAGTCTTATGTGTGCATCTGATGACTCCTTCAAGTTTTCTTATTTTTTTTCAATGATATTTCTATTTTTCATTTACAGATTTAATTCAGTTAGAAGAACGTATGGCTGGCAAATAGTAAGTATGATACCCTGCTGTGCCCAGCTACGCTTAGTGGTAGTTTGGCAATGGCATGGACAGGAAAATTCTGTCCTTTCTTTCTTTCATTTTATTTCTCTAACTGTTTCTTTGTTTGTCTAAACTCATCTTGCTAACGTAGGGCAATCTTTGCTCTTCTGGAAGGCCTTCCATTCTGTTTCACCAGGGCTTCCTACCTCAGTCTGTATGCATTGGATATTATTAATACCCCAGGCAGGTGTGCTTTTGCTCAGAACAGAAGTCATTATGAGGACAATGTCTCTTTGTCTTTTCCCTTTCTTTAAAATAGTTTTCAACCTTTTGCTTTTCTTTTGCCTTTCTAGGTATGCGTGTGTGATGTTAACTGGTTGTGATGTTCTTATACTTGAGCTAGCAGTCTCTGGAGGTAGTCGTGGGTGCAGAACACCTTGTTGCCTTGATGTTGCAAGGCTCAGCACTGTGTCATGACGTGGTAATATATTTCTAGATCCAGATTAAAATCCCACGGTGTAAGGATGTGCGCATTTAGGTCAGGGGGTGTTGGCACTAGCTGGGTTGGTGTGTGCATTGTAGCGCTTGGGTCTTCATGCCACCTACCCCACAACACGGGTTGTTTCACTGTCTGCTTTGCTTTGGTAGCTTGTGTGCTGAATTCTTTTCACTTGTGTGACAGACTGTATTCTCCCCTCTGACCCCTCAGCGTAAAAGATGCCCTGGATACTTGTGGGCCCCTCAGCATAAAAGATGGCCTGGATACTTGCGAACTCACAGATTCTGTTCTGTTCGGTCTGCTTTTCTGTGTGCAGTAAACAGTCTTTTTTTGTATTAATTTTCAAATGTCTCTGTTGATTTCTAGTTCCAGCAACTTTTGTCATTGTGCTTTATAAATCTCACCTCTTCCTGGTTACCATCTGCTCAGTCAGGTCTGGCTACTTTTCATTGTGTTTCTTTTGTTTCCTCGGTGTTGTAATGGCAGCGCTGTGCAAAAAGCTCAGGATTCTTTTCCTGTCTTTTTCTAACTTAACAGGTTCAGCCAGCATCTCTTCTATACTCATGCTTGTGTTCCTTTGTGCGTTTTGTGAGAGTGTCTGATGTGCTACCTGTGAAAAACTGTTGTGGATTCATGTGTTTTACAAAACTGTGTTTTGTTTTATTTTGACGTAGCCTCTGAACAAATATCAGATGGTAGCAAATTTATTTCACTGTTGCCCTACAAAACAGATTTAATTAGCAACTTGCAGATTGAGACACTATTTAGTCCCTCATACAGGAAAGCCGTTGCTATCAAGTTTACGGTGACTATAAAGCCATTCAAAATGTAAGCACTAACTTTTCCTTACTGGATGAAATAATAATTGAAATAATTAGTGATATTTTTAGCCATCTTGAATCTAAGAATGCTTAAGCCAATGCAATTTGATAATGCTGTGGGGGGAAAAAATAGTCCTGCCCTTCCCCCTGGCTGCCTTCTTGATCTTCCCTTTGTGCCAGCACATGGATTTGTACAGCTGCATAAGACTGAGGAAATGTACCATTTGGAGAGAAACAAGCATTCTTCATGTGGACTTCTTTTCCAACTTGAGGACAGGATGAACTGTGCATGGTGTGTGAGAAGAGGAGGTCTTAATTTATTTACTTCAAGATTAGCATCTGTAATTCACTGCTAAAATGCCTTTTATGTTAGAATGTAAATTATGTGAGGTTCCCAAATAGCGTGACAAATTTATTTGGGGAAATACTAGAATAAAGCTATTCACATAGCTTGTTGTGTGTAAGATACAAAAACCAAAATAAGTCTCAAACCCAGACTATTTTTCCTGTTTACTCATGTGTATAGATTAAACGTAATAAAACCAAACATGCCTTGAAGCTCCATGAATTCTTTCTGTCAAGCAAACAGGCTAAACAAATTCCTGAGTAAAGAGCCCTGTATAGGAATCTCCAGAATAAAAATTCAAGTTGTTTAGTAGAAGCGCTGCTTTTACCTTGAGTATTTAAACATGAAAATTCAAGATGCAGAATTTCATTTTTTCAACTGTGAGATGTAGTCTCCAATAGTGCAATAATGCTTGTTTCTATTAAGAATAATATTTTTTGTTACTTGTTACTGAATTTGCCTGAGTAGATGTCTTGCAAGTGGTAGCCAGCTCTCCTCTGATCTTAGCATATGAACCGTAACCAGAATGTAACTTGGCCTGGTTGTTAGAAAATGTCACTATAATTCTAGAGGGCCATTTAATCTTTCTCTTCTCCTCCTAGGTCCGAGGCCTGAAAAGTTGACTGGAAACAGCACCGGGGTGGACGTTACAACACTGTGGTAAGTATGCTATTTTAGAACATTGATGGGAGAAGCTGGGAAAGGAGCTGATACGGAATCATGAGTTCGGGAGTGAATCACTCAATGATGAATTGTCTGCAGCTTTGTGTGGGAAGATTAAAGTGCTGGGAATTTTCAAAGAGGAGAAAGCCGTAGCTGGTAGCATGTTCTTGCTCATGGTGAAGGAGTAGAATATGCATGCAGAGCGTGAGGACAGGCACTTGATGCTTCGCATTTTCATAAAGCTGTAAAACACGCTAATCCATTCATCGTCACCATGTGGTTGCTAATTGTAGTAGTATTATTTTCATAGTTCTTAAGTGGAAAGCCAGGGAGAAATACCATGTTTTCCATTAATAACATGCAAGTTTAGTGATGAAGTCAAAACTGGAAGTTGGCTATCCTTGACACCATACTCTACTAGCTTTTTAATTAATTAGTTTGGAGAAATTTAATGCTAGTAAGAGTTTATGCTTGCAAAAAGGAAGGATCTATTCTCGTTGCACATTATATCTTACTACGATAGAACTAATCCAAAGTCTTTCTAATGAGGTTATTTATTAATTATTTTTCTCCTAAAGTGGCTTCCTAGAAGATGACCATAGAGGATCTCCCAGAACCTTCCTTAGAAGGAGATTCCCTCATTGGAAGAGAACGGTTCTTATTCCCAACCTCTGAAACGTCTGTTACTTTTTCTGTTGCTGCAGCACCAATGCCTTCAGACTGCGGTATGTACTTTTACCAGAAACTGAAATTGTGATCATCACCGAATAAATTTGAATAATAAATTTTAAGAAAAGCTATTAACTCTTAGTTTATTCCTTCTTTTCTGAAAAAGTTTACTGCTTGTTAAATGAATTTTCTATTATTTTTTTAAAGAGAGTGGAAGTTGAAGACCCATGCTTTTTCTGTTTTTCTTATTGCATACATTTTAAATTAAAATATCTTTTCCTTACTTTTCTTTCTGTGTGTATGTGGTCAGATGTTTGCAGGTTTTTTACATCTCAACGTAGAATTGGATATTGTGTTAAGATGTAAAGTCACAGTAATTAAATGTAGTTAAGCATCTACGTCACATTTAAGACCTCTAGAGTTGCATTTTTTCTCATGCTTTCAGTATGTAAACAAGAGACTATGGGGGATACTTCTTTTGGAAGTGTAGATGTTTATGGTGGTAAGGACTGAAATGGCTGTTAGAAAATCATAGCAAGTATCGGTGATCAGCTTTCGAAATAATGTTGCATTGTCTTCACACGTATATATTATAATAATAATATTTTAAACTGGATATATAATGTATTAAAATGTCACTGTAGGTAAGGATCTTCATAGATAGCTACAATTATAATGCCTTTGAATACTGCAGATGTTAATAGCATCTATATACTTAAAAATTACTGCCTCCACCTCTGCTTTTCCCATGCATTGATTGCAGCAATCAGCTGTGTTCAGGAAGAATCAATACATGTAATGTTCTGTCTTTGACGGACTTGGCACTCTTGAGACCCATTTGATGAATTAGTACAGGTTGGAAATGTAACAGTTCCATACAATATATTTTAGTACACGAACATGTGTCTTTACACAGTTTAGCCCTGTTCAACTTGTTTGTCCTGCCTGCTGGGTTAAACCATAACATACTCTAAGTATTGCCTGACTTACTCCATTCTGCTTTCTTATCCCTTAGAAAAAAATTCCATTTGTCCTTCTTTAAACATTGTTGTGTTGTGATATCTTCTGATAACACTGCAATATCACTACTATCTGTCCTACTCAGGCTATGCCTACTCGTTGAATAAAAAATTCCTTCTATAGGAGGTCATTGTCACCTGTGTAACAGTAATATTGCTGAACCTGGGTAAAGAAGGTTAAACCACAACAGATGAAGATTCTTGGTCATTATATTAAGTGCATTTATTTTCCCTTAATGCAGTTTAGCGCTGTAATTAATGTATGGGAGAGAGGTGGAAAAAGTAATGCTTTTTTTAATTCCATGGTCATCCTTTCATGGAGCTTTTTGTTTTAACAGATTTTCTGTAACATTTCTTTGGTTTGCAAACTCTACAGCTGATCGCTTGTTAAGCACTTATGGTAGTTGTTATTAATACTTAATACATTCTCAGGTTTTTACCCTAGCATGCTGATTGTAACAGTCTATTAGAGTTGATTTCTGATCTATAATTTGGTTCAGATTCGTGGCTAGAAATCTTCCTGGTAGAGCAAGAATCATGCGTGTTGTGTAAGATCATTAATCTTATTGGGTAGTTGTCTGATTACTTCATAGCTTTCAGCAGCAGTTCAGCAACTATGGTTTATGTGGAAGTTAAATATTAGTGGATAAATCAGTAGATCTGTGTCAACACATGGGATGCAGTTAAGAAGCACACTTTGTGTAGTCCGGGGAGTTAAGGCATTTGCTTTTTTTTATATTTTAGGTGCAACAGAAATTCATGGTAAATATTAGTGAAGTTGGCCTCCTTTTTCATTCTTGTTGAATCAAGGCAATGCAGTTAGAGGAACTCTAGATAGCCAGGAAGCGAGCTCCATTCGTGCTTTTATCTGTTAATCCAATCTAGGAGCGTGGTATGCTCTTTTTGAGGACAGGTTGTGATGATTCATCCAGAGGTAGCTTATACCATGTCATACACCCAGATGGCTGATGCTCTACTTAACCTCTACATCCGCTCTGAGAGCCTTGTATCTGCGGTTGATGCAAGCTGACATTGCACATTTATTTGAAACATTTTAAAAAGGCAACTCCCTGATAGCTGCAGCGGGGGTAAAAGTTCAGTGTTTTCCATGATTCAGTCATTTGCTGATGACAGTAGGTTCTGCTTCCATTTCCTTTCCTTATAGCCATTGCTGTCCACATTCTTTCATATGGTTTTCCAGAGCTGGAAGAAATTCCACAAATTTAAAATACAGTATGTGTATATACATGCACACACATACAGCTGTAAGTAACATGAAATATCATACTTTAATAATAAGGTGGTTTTTATACCTATATTTTGGGTTGCCTGAAGCAACATGAGGTGTAAAATCTTAAAAATATATCTTTTTTCTGATCTTGGTTTGGTGGCTTAGTTTTTTAAAGATGTTTGTTACCTGTAGCTGCCACCAGCTGGGTTTGATACATTCATGAAATATCTGAAAATAATGGAGGCCATAGAATTCCTTCCTGATTTGTGCCTGTGTGTGGTTTTTGGTATGTTTTATGTAAATTGTGATGGAAGGAGAAGGAAAAGACGTGTTTTGTAGCTTATGGAGAAATCACGTGTTGAATCACTGAGAAATCAAGAGGCTTGTCTGTGCTTGGGAACAGCTTAGAATCAGCAGGCTTTGGCTAGCTGGAAGCAAGAGTAAACCCTTATTAGCATAATCACTGCACATCTCTGTTAGTCCTCGCCTAAACTTAAAATCAGTCTTGTGGTACCATTGTATTGGTTGTTGATTCAAAGCTTTTTTGAAAATATAAGCAAGACCTTGGTATTAAAGGAAAAATAGACCTAATGTTAAAGAAAATTTTCTAAATTAATTCAACATTCTGATTTTCCAGTGTTATTAGTAAAGTGACTCTCTCTGCTATTCTTTGCCCCTGAATTTGAAAAACTAGATGCATGTTAAAACTTACAATTGTACCTAATGGTTCCTTGTTTTTAACAGAGTTTTCCTTCTTCGATCCCAATGATGCGGCATGCCAAGAGATACTTTTCAACCCCAAAACATCAGTTTCTGAATTGTTTGCTATCTTAAGGCAATGGGTTCCACAGGTCCAGCAGAATATTGATATTATTGGGAATGAGGTAAGGTATAAGTGATGATCCTTGAATGCTTTCAGTGTTGAAGACCTGCTATGTTGGCAACGAATAAAACCAGTTCATTCAGAAGCAGAACTAATCATAAACGCAGATACAGTTTCTGCCTTTTAACAAGTAGTTACTGATCAGTGCCTTGTATTCCACATGTCAGGTTTCATTTGGAAGAGAAAGATGATGGATAAAAATTCAGTACGTTTGGATAGATGGCAGAAACAATGTTTCTTCTCAAAGCAGTTGTTTAGAGACCCTTCACCTTGTTGTTCCAGTCTCCTACTTAGCAGTGATCGTAAACTCCAATATGAAGTTACAGTGAAGCCTGACCTTAAGAGCAATGTTTCCAAGGCACGAAATGAGTTAGGAACTGAAATCTCTTTGCCATCTGCAATAGGCTGCTTTCAGAAGACGCCTTGTTTCTAGTAATTCCATCCTACTTCATTATTTTTCTTCTAATGGAATGCAGGCTTTTCCAGACAGGTGGGGAAGTATTGTAAAGATTCTTCCTACTGTAGTATAACTGGGGGCTTTCTTGGGGGGAGAATTGTTGAGAGATCAAAGAGCAAGGGAAGAGACTTCATAAATGATATCGTTTTCCTGTTGTTCAGTTAAACAGTTAACTTTTCAGCATGTGAAATGTATGCTAGAAGTAATAATATAAAGAAGCTTTAAAATCTGTAAACAATGAAGGTTAATGATACTCATCTAATAATATTTATTACATTTGTGCATGTTGCTCAGTTTTGCAGTTATGGTCTATTCTGGCAGGCTTCTTTGTTATTAGCCATCAAAATGAATCCAGGAATCAATGTATCTGAAATAACTTACTAAATAATACTGACGTCAGAGATACTCCAGAGCTAAAATGTGCTTGTTTTCCATTTGTCTCTCAGATCATTAAAAGGGGTTGCAATGTGAATGACAGAGATGGACTGACTGATATGACTCTCTTGCATTACACTTGCAAATCAGGGGCTCATGGTATTGGTGAGTAAAGAACGTCATTATAGATGTAAAAACCTAATTAATTCACAAAGGCTAATCCCACTGACTATTGCAGAATTTTTCCTTGTAGCAGATTTATTTTTAGCTTCTAGTGGCCATCAGAAAGGAAGATACAGAACTGTAGTGCAGTCAGGGCAGTCGGGAGTAAGTTGCGTTATTGGTATAGGTATTGCAAGCAATAGTACCAGCTTAAACGTATTTAATGTAGCGAAGGCTGTTTCAGGCTGGGGTACAAACTGCAAACTAAGCTACCGACAGTTTTCTTACATCAGAGAAACTAGAACATTTAGGAGACTGGCTGTTCTTTTTTTTTTTTTTTAATCTTTCACCCTGATCATGTCAGAAGAAAACAATAATCTTTGTTTGCATTATCTTGATCATAAATGTAGAAATAAGAGCATATCTAAGTCTGTTTGAACACCCCTGATAACTTTTCTGTGTTATGCTGCTACTTTGTTGACCTGAACCCAGCTCTCCTCTGAGTTTGAACTAAGTTTCTGGGTGAGGTCAGGCTTTTCTGATGTTGGCAGACCTCTTAACATAAACTTCAGCATTATGGTGTGTAATTTTTTTTCTTCTTATTGGATACTAAAATCCCTGGTTTTGATGGGTGATGTGTTATTTACGTTAGTGTTAAACAGATAGTGTTGTTATATACTGTAGTAGAGATTTCAGCCCTTTGTGATAAAAGGCAAAGATTTCTGCACCCTAATCCTGAAAAGAAAGGCATAGTAATTGTTCTGCTGTGAGCTATAAGGGTTTAATAGCTTTAAGGGTTTAATATACATTATGTGTTACACATAAGCATGTGCATGTTTTTTGAGGTCAAATCTCTAAGGCATGTTTTACAAAATTTACTTTGCAGGTGATGTTGAAACTGCTGTAAAATTTGCGACGCAGCTTATTGATTTGGGTGCTGATAGCAGTTTACGCAGCCGCTGGACAAATATGAATGCCTTGCATTATGCTGCCTACTTTGATGTTCCAGAACTTATTAGTGTTATTTTGAAAAATGCAAAGCCAAAAGGTAGGCATTGTTACTTTTGTTTCATATAGTTGTCTGTATTTAGTTACTCTGTTGACCCTAAACTGGTATGTAGTCGTCTTTAAGTGTGGGGTTTGTTCATCCATTATACTTAAATTTTCCACTTGCTTATTCTTTTAGTCAGCCTCATTGGTTCATATTTCTCTTAACCTATTTTTTTTTGTTTGTTTGTTTAATGCACTGATTCCATTGCTGGTTTTTAAACTTAAGCTTTGTACAAGATGGTAGAGAAGAAGGCAAAAAGGGTAATTCTAAGTTGTTGAGGAATGAGTGAATGTGTACAGAAAACCAAAGATGTAACTATTCTGGTAAATTCTTAGGTTTTTTAAGATTCTTTAAACATTGAGCAGTATGTTTGAAATGCTGGGCGAAGGGTAAAGGCGAAGTGGGCATTTGGCAACGGCATGTGGCAAACTAGTGACTGAAGCAACTTTGACATGCTCATTTTTCCCACTTCTCAGCTATCTAGAAGGTCATGTGTAAGGAACAGTTTGACTTTAGTGTTTGGCTTAAATAGATAGTATCTTTTGGAATGATAATATGAAGGGTTGGTTATTGGAGCCCTATTTATACTAATGCAAATGGAAGTATAGAAATGGTTCTGAACCAGAATCATTTGTTCCTAATTTGGTCAGGGTATCAAAACCAGTGAGCAATTTTAATTCTGAAGTTGTACAAATGTTAATTTATTCTACTGAATATCCTGCTGATTGTGCCATTTTGCAAAATTATTAATACCCTTTTTTAGCTACTCGTAGCTAAAGACTCTTGTCTCAAAATTCTGAAAAGCTGATAGGTTTTTGGAGCACACAAGGCTTGCTTACCACATCTTGAATTATCATGGAGGTAATTGTTAAACAGCGCTGTTATTGGTATGACATGCTTAAGAGGTAACAAGCGTAGGTTGGTAATGAAAGGCAAACTAAGACTGCACAGTAGTTAAGTCCACGTTGCATTTCAATAGTCTGGTCTCCATAATTTGGGTCAGCAGATTAGGCCTTCTTTCAGACATCATTTGCATTTGGTGTTGTCATCTCCTCCTGTGCAGTGCTTACAAAAGGGGTGGTGGGAATTTGCTCGGATTTCCAAGGAAACCATGCCGCTTAAATGCCTTGGCAGTTAGCAACTCTTGGATAAGCAGATGATTTTTTGTTTTGTTTTTGGTTTTTTTTTTAATCTCAGAAAATACATAAAATGGGTGGTCTGAATTAATAGAAAGAATAATCTTGGCTCCACACTTCATCAGGCAGTTTGCAGAGAAAGGAGGACATACATAGAAGGCAAATATGCCTTGGATGGACCCATACTGAACTGGAGGAAAAATGGTTGTTAATGTATACATAACTTTTCAAGACAGTGGTGTGCTGACTCTGAGACACCCATTGTGAAACAGCCAGTACCACAGATGTTTCCTTTTGATTTACTGCTAAACTATTTCCTTTATGACCCTCTGCAGTTAAATTTCTTTTTACAGATTTACTCCTCAATTGTTAGAACAGAGAGCTAGTTTGATCTTAGATTTTTAGAGGTTTTTAAATGTAAAAATTGTTGAAAGTTTAAGAATTAGAAATGCTGTGTGGTGCCATTGGACAATGACTGTAACCTGCATGGGTTGCTAATGACAGGCCATTGCTGCATGTGAATTTCCCCCAGATAGTTTGGGGGTAGTTACTGGGTAACATCTGATATATACCTGTTTCTTTTTGTCACCTGTGCTATGCCAACTTAGACCTAGAACAAAGCCCTAAGAAAACAGTGTTTAAAAACTCTAAGCATGAAACTTGCAAGTCTGAGGAAGTCACATTAGTCTAATTAAAAAAAAAAAATCTACTTGTCAGTTACTTTTTAAAATAGGAGTGCATGCAAGTGTTGCTGACTCAGCAGCTGACGTATCAGTATTTCTGCAAATTGGTTCCTATGTGTGCAGAAAATAGGCGATAGCCTTATTAAACGTGGAAGTTTCAGTGGTTGTATACAACCACACAGCTTCTACTCAGCTTTAAACCGGTAGTGGTCTTTTGACGTTTGATATAGGAAAGGTACATCTGCGTACGTAGCTGTCATGAATGCAGTCTTTTGTCATGCATGTGCCAGTTATATTTAAAATAGCTAAGTTTGTATTCGTATTAGTGCAATTGTAAAACTTAAAATTTGGGATCAAATTTTATCTTTGATCTTCATATAATTTCAGAGTCAATCTTTACTAGTATGTATAAAGTTGACGTATCTAGACAGACGTGTATATTTATGTATCTTCTATATATGTTGATGTTTTATTTGCTCCCCAAATAATAATTCAGTATAACTATATGAGGATGTTGGTACAGTTGGGATATACTTTGTTTATCACAATGTGAGAAGGGGTAGTGGTTTTTGGGACAGAGACTGATGCTGGAAAATACTAGGAGACTGTACAGCCCTGAGGCAGAAAGATTCATGTTCCTCACCAGTATTTCAAACTGGAACATTATTGCTAATATTTTTTGGCTTTTGGTTTGTGTATTAAATCAGCTGGCATTTTTAATTAACGGTCACATACATAATTGACTCAAACTGACATCTCTCTTGTATAACTTAGGAGATGAGCCAAAGACTAAATAGACGCTAAAGCTCCAATCTTCTAGAACAGTACTAACTTCATAGCAGATTGAAAGATATATCAGGAACAATTGGTGGGCATATGTATTATACTAAATCTCTTCTAGTCAAATGCAGTGCTTCGTTTTCTAAACTATCAGTGCAAGACCCTTCAGAGTGCAATTCTTTGAAAACAAAGAAATTTTAAAAATCACTAGATCTTGCTTTGTTCTTGGCCATTAGTAATTAAATCAATGCATAGCAGAGGTATAATCGCTTTTCCCTTGCCGCACTAGCTGCTCACAAAGGAAAACAACTGGTTGAAGAGGCATCTCATTTTAACATTTGACACTTAGAAGCAGTAAAATATAAATATTTCTGAAACATTAATTTACACGCAAACCTAAAGTTCCTAACTTGTTAGTCTTAGCACAGTAGATTGGGCAGCCTGAATAGCAACAATTTTGCAATTAAGTCATCAGTATTATAAAATGAATGAAAGTAAATGCTCATCTTCCAGATTGGTTCATGGTATGAATAAACAGATGCAGATAAGGTTGATATTCTGTGTCGAATTACTTTTTATATACATTTAGTACATAAATAATGGGCTGTCTGTATAACTGTTAACATAAATTGTAAAAACTAATGTCCTCTCAAGGAATCTGTAGGGGTGAAATGTTCACGTAACAGACTTACATACCTCACATGTGATGTTTAATTGCAGATGTGGATGCCACCTGTAGTGATTTTGATTTTGGAACAGCTTTGCATATTGCTGCATTTAACCTATGTACAGGAGCTGTCAAGTGTTTACTGGAACATGGAGCAAATCCTGCCTTTAGGGTAAGGAGTTAGGTTGTCGATTCACCAAAAGGTGAAAAAAGTACCTGGAAAAATTGAATAGTCTGTCCAGTATTTTGGTAAGCTTAAAATGTGTTATGTGGAGTGATAGTGCCTCAGAAAAAAATCTGTAACTCTTAGTGGATGATTTTGTATGCTTTGTCATACTTGTGTGTTGAAGTTTGTGGTTTTGTGCTACAGCCTAGTTCATTAGTTCAAATAGCTTTCAAGGTGTTCTGTTTGTTGCTTGAATGTTCGTTAATGTTTGTGTCTTGGTATCACGGCGGTGGTGGATCTTTTCAGAAATACAGGGGTGCAATCTGCGACCTCCAGAAATGCGGTGTATTGCTTAGCAGTAAACTTAGTCTTAGCATAAGAAACTGATAATGAAGAAACATTAACTGCTCTGCTCACTAACCAAAAAATAGGCCTGAGTTATAGTGTGAAGTGCTGCTATATATATGTGTCTAGCCACAAATCTTGGGGGTTGCTTGGGTTTTGCGTTTGTTTTTTTTTCTGGGGGTTTTTTTTGGTTGGTTTTTTTTGGTTTGGGGTTTGTTGGGGTTTTTTTAGCATAGGCAGTATCTCAGTTTTCCACTTTCAAATTCAGGATTTTTTTTTTAATGAGAAATTATAGTTTTAAGGGTACTCAAAAGTTATTATTTTATGTATCGCTGATGATGTGAAATCTTCTGGAACTTCATTGTTCATACAGTTCTTCATGCTGTTCAATCTAGATCTCTTCAAAAATGCTGATTTTCTTTGTTGTCTCGTTATTTAGTGTGCATGTACGTGTTTCAGATTCCACGGCAGCTGCATGTTTAAGAGTCTGTTGTCTCAGGGAGTACTGCTTTTTAGTTGCACAGGCGTTCTGAGCTGGCCAGAGGTGGCTCTGCCCTTGAGAAAAGCAATCCTATGCCACTGTGCCCGCTCTTGCCTCTGCTCTGCCCCTGGCCTTGTGTTGGCACACAGATTTGCAGGGCACCTGGTGGGCCGAATCTGACCAAAACAATTGATAAAGGGATGACTAAAAACTCAAGACAAACTCCCTGCTATATCCTGTTTTTAAGGTACTGTGACTTGAATGGGGCTGACCTTGGATTTACAGAATGACTGTAGATTTTTAAGGAATGGTAGGTGTTTAATTCTTCAATCCCACAATAAAGCTCTGACCAGAGACAGTGTGCAGAGTTTGCTTATATGAGGCCAGCAGAGTGTAAATGCTGAGTCAGGATTATAGTTCTCTAGGGTTGGGACAGGGAGATTTATAGGGGGCTCGGGAAAGGTTGAGCTTTCAGTCTGTTTTCTAAGGAAACAAAGCAAATACAGTCTTGTCCTGCCTCATTCCCTCTTGGAGCTTCTGGTAATTTCTGAGTCCAGGGGCTCATGAGATGAATTTGGAAGATTGAGATAATTATGTTTCCACAGACTTTGTGAAAATTGTCAGATAGGTGAAGATCCATTACTAATCCCTTTGCTGAAGAAAGCATAGGTAGAATTTGCCATTGTAGCAGCCTGACAGCCCAACGGTGTGGTTGCTGTCTGTCCAAATGGCCTAGAGTTAAGTTTAACTCCAGCTGAGCTGGTACTCCAAAAGCTCTGGCCTAGGGTGAGTGTCGCACGGGACAGATGGGGAATCACAGTCACTGCTCTCTGGGAGTGGGAAGTGTTCGGAAAGGACACTGTCCTTAATTCATCTGGGATGCAGTAGTCTGTATCTAAATAAACCTGAACAGCTTTATTCAACTATTTATACGAGACATCAACTTTGTGTAGTCTATGCATGCAATATAAATAATTAAATTCTAGTTTACATTTGGAATAAACCTCACCAAGGAGTACACTATACACTGGGTAAAGAAATTCTTTGGGAAGTATTAGCATTATGTTATTGGCATTACAGACCAGAATTCTTGCTTACCTTTCTATATCTGTGTTCAGGTACACACATATATACAAGGTGTGTTCTTCACTTGTTCTGAGTACTAATTATGTTCTCTAGGTTAAAAATTTTGATGACTTGGCACTTTTG
Organism: Gorsachius magnificus; assembly: GCA_034008185.1. Taxonomy (NCBI): domain Eukaryota; kingdom Metazoa; phylum Chordata; class Aves; order Pelecaniformes; family Ardeidae; genus Gorsachius; species Gorsachius magnificus. The sequence continues at coordinate 11,629,873 of CM067083.1, read as the reverse complement.
AAAATAAAGTCACTGCAAATGCTAGTTTATATATCTAAGGATGTTTTGGCATCCTTCTTTGAAAATGTGGATGATTTTATAGTTGTTTATATTATAGGAAAAATACCTAGTGAACTTCATAAACTACTCTGGTTTTGCCTAATCGGGTTTGTCTTGTCACAACATTAACTACTGTGCTATGTTGTATTTCTATAGAATGACAAAGGGCAGATTCCAGCAGACGTGGTTCCTGATCCAGTAGATATGCCACTGGAAATGGCAGATGCAGCAGCCAGTGCAAAAGAAATCAAGCAGATACTGCTGGATGCAGTGCCTCTCTCGTGCGACATCTCAAAAGCCATGATTCCAAACTATGATCACGTCACAGGCAAAGCCATGCTTTTATCACTTGGCCTGAAACTGGGAGATCGTGTTGTTATTGCAGGACAGAAGGTATGGTGAGCAACCTGATACTGCCCTCCTAATTTTTGGACAGTCAATTTATCTACCCCTTTGGAGACGTACCTCAAATTTGAGGGTCTTAAACCACTTCTGGTAGGGCTGAACTCTGGATGGCAGTAAGGATCTGGTTACAGAAAGTAGTGAGCCGAGCAGTTTATGTGTTAAAGAAAGCTATGAAAAGCTGTTTTGGCAGGCACAGTCTGCATTTTGTATCTGTAAACAGTTTTTATTAACATTTTTGGTGTCACATCAAAATGATGGTAAAATTTACAGATTACTTTGTGCGTTGCCCAGCTTTCAGTTATGAGTATGCATTCGTGAATTACCCCTGGTAGTTTCCAGAAGGCGGTAAAAGAAAACTTTATTTCTGCTTACCCTGTAGTAACCCAATTTCACTGGTGCAATGCAGCTAAAATCTTTGAAGCAGTGCTGTGCCAACAGGGTTGCTACGTGGTTCTGTGGAAGTATACGAACGTCACTCATACTGGTCCAGCTCACATGTGAATAGCTGTTAAGAAGCTACCTTGCTAGACAGGTTTTAAAAAATGCATTTGAAAAATGTAACATTGATATTGCAGTTAGTATTCATACCTTTTATTTGCTCTGATAGCAAGGGCTGCGATTTAAGAGTGCTAGAACTCTTTTAAAGATTTCTAATATTTTTCTGGTAAATATTGAAGGCATTTGTGAGTAAAATTTTATGTTTGAGTAGGTTTACTTTTAATAATTTTTCTAGTATAACTTCAGGTTTGTAATTATCGTAATGGAAGTGTTCTAAAGTGAACTCCACTGAGAGTGCAAAGCAGCTTCCATTCTGTGTTTTCATTTGGTGTATTCTCGAAATTGGGTCAGGAAGAGTGAAGGAATCGCTAGCTATGCAGGAGCCATTTTTACTGAAGTACGTGCAGGAAGCTGCTTGTTCTTTAAAGACTGTAAGAAGTTCATGGAAGTTTCTTTTACAGAAAGCCATTGCTTAGTGAAAGATGATGTAACTGCAAGCTAATGGAGGCTTTATAGCAAGAAAGGGAAGAAATTAGTGTTCTTGTGTATCTTCCCTCCAAGTAAGGCCCATAGAACTGTTTGTACTGTAATGTGCTTAATAAAGCTTCCTGGGTTTGATTGCTTTTTTTTTTTAAATTGAGTATGCTATTACAGCGTTCTTTAAGAAGTTGTTGGAAGCTGGTTTTCTGCTGCCAAAGGCCAGCAGGGCTTTCCAGCTAGCTTTTTTTTTAAGGGAGCCAAAGCTGTCATACAGCAGGTGGGAAGGAGGAATGTGATTGTGCTTTTTGGCCTTCCTTTTCCGCCTCTGCCTTTGTCCCTTCCTTTCTTTGTGTGCGAGGAGCTGCTCTGCATTACTCCCACATTGTTTCCCACCCACTTTCTCCATTTGTGTGAATGGAGAAGTTGATCTCAGCCCATGAAAACGGTGCCCAATTCTTAACCTCCTCTTGGATCGGTTCTTATTTCCGGAATATGGAAGCTGGGACGAGGGCACTGGAATGGCAGCATTTTTACAAGCAATGCTTATGGATTCCTGTTCTTTTTCCTGCTTCCGCAGTCTCCTAATGTACCGGCTTTAATGAAGCTTGAAAGCCAAGCACAGAGGATGTCAGAGGGAAAATGGGTTCCTCTCTTGATTCCTACTGCGTCTGTCATTCTAGTTGTCTTACAGGGTAGAAAGCTGTGTAAGCAGGTGTTTATGAGCACGTGATTTGGGGTCCCCCAGCTTCACCAGCTCATGCGCTGGTATGTTATCTGAACGGACACTCAATGAAACGCGAGTGCAGGGAAACGGGTAGCTGGAAGATAACTTTTCCTCTGTTCCTGCCATGTTTCTCATGTGCGGGATGTCCTCTGCTCCTCGTCTCCACAAGTCCTGGGGCTTGTGCAGAGTTGGAGCCTCAGTTTTGCCGTCTCCACCTCCTGTTTAAGACACCAGTCCCTTCCCTCTGCTGAGTAAGTGTCCATCAGCCGGTGCCCGGAGAGTGGAGGAGTCTGGAGCTGCTTGGCCAAGCTTCCTCCGGCTGAATTTGATCTCTGGGTTGGTAGCTAAAAAGTCTGGGTCTAGATTAGTGTGATATACCTGCCTGTAACAATCAAGTTTAAAGGAGATCTTTAGCGTAAAAGAAGAACAGGCTCTGAGTCACGTTTATTTCTTTACAGGACATTAAGAAAGAGTAGCTGGAAGGTTTTATAGTAAAGAAAAAAAATGGTTTCTTTCTGTTTACTCTCTGAGGGCTGGATTAGACAGTGAAGTCATAGTAAAAAATGAACTAATAGTATTAAGGTCACATGAGATAATGAAAACTGAGCAACTGAAAGATCAAAGGTTTTTCTTACTAAAACTAATTTAAAAATCAAATGTAAAAATTAATTTAAATCAGTGTTAAATGCATCTCTGTTAGTTATTCCTCCCTCGTTTGGTTGAAGTGTGTGAACTTCTAATGCGTATTTGTGGAGACTGACACCCGCTAGAAAGACTGGTCTGTCTTGATATACTTATCTGTTCAGAGTCTACATAGTATATACTGAAACAGCAAAAAATGTTATAACATTTGCTGGTTTTTTTAAATTTTGTTTTATCATAAGGCGGGAATAAAAGACTTATGAACTTCTTCCAATGACAAAATTAAGTATGCTCTGAATTTTACCCTTCAACCATTGCAATATATATATAAAAAATATATTTATATAATTATATATACATGTATTTATACACATATTTATACATAGATATATTTCTAGACTTTTTGATCGAGTATGTCCATGGAATCTCCAATCCACCAAGATACCCTAGCCTTTTTTCATAGAATCATAGAATCATAGAATGTTTTGGGTTGGAAGGGACCCCTAGAGGTCATCTAGTCCAACCCCCCTGCAGTGAGCAGGGACACCACTAACTAGATCAGGTTGCTCAGAGCCCCATCCAACCTGACCTTGAATGTTTCCAGGGATGGGGCCTCCACCACCTCACTTTTCTGGAAGTATTGGTGTGGAAGGCACTGAAAGTACAACTTCTTTTTAGACATATAGTCCTGTACCTTGCTGACTTGGAGCTGTATTGTACGGTGGTGCTTGCTGTCGAATTCTTGTCTGTTACAAGATCTGTCAATAACCGCTGCTTTTGTTTAATACAAAATAAACGCATGAGGACTAATGCATCTTGGAAAATGCATTGGCCGGCGCTGAAAGATAGGGATGTCAATAATCAAGGGAGATGGTTGGTTGTATTTCTCTGTTCTGAGCAGAAGCTTGGAGATGACTTGCTGTCTCCTTCGGAATCTATACCGTGTTCTCGTAAACAATACTTGTTTAACAAAGTCATTCTCTGTTGATGCTTTTTGCTTTAGGTTGGTACATTACGATTTTGTGGCACAACGGAATTTGCCAGTGGCCAGTGGGCTGGCATAGAGCTGGATGAACCAGAAGGAAAGAACAACGGAAGTGTTGGAAAAGTCCAGTACTTCAAGTGTGCGCCAAAACGCGGTATAAGCTTTAATTTTTTTCTTACCTTTTTTTTAAACCTGAATTTTTAAAAAAGTGTTGGAAGGTATGAACCTTTTGGGAGAATAAAACCAGATAAATTCTGTTTGCTTTTCTTTTTAGTCCTTTGTTTGTTTTCATTCTTTTAACTGTTCCTAGTGGTTTGGCTGCAACTATTTGCAAAACCACTGAATCAACCAACCAGTCAAAATTTCTGGTTAATTCCTGGAAACTGTGAGATGATAATCTTTCCTGGTTTTCCATCTATATTGTTGAAGCTATGTGTTTGTGTTGTAACAATAATGGCCATGCTTCTTTTACCTGCTTCACCTTCCTTTTTAAGAGATTCACGTCTGCAGTTGTTTTCTAACTTCCAGCTTGAGGTATTTTAATTGATACTTCATGGACAGTCATGATATACAAAGTCTTGCGTTTTGTAAACCGATAGTTTTACTGACTTCCTGAATTACTCGGTTCAAGTTGCTTGATAAGCATTTTGGTTTCCCTGTTCCTTTGAGCCTAAGTCCTTCCTACCCGTCAAGTGCTTTGACAGCATAGCAAGCCATGATCGTGGCTGAAAAAAATGCCAGCATTAATTGCTGTAAGAGATAGTAGCCAGAAAGTTTTGTAACATTAATATTACTCCTGTTTCTTTTTTGGCATGTACAACTTTCTCTCCAGGTATCTTTGCACCTCTTTCTAAAATAAGCAAGGCTTCTGATCACAAACAAAGCTCTGTACGAAGTTCTTCCACGCGGTCTTCACCTTTGGTCAAATCCAAGAAAATAGATGTGACGCACATAACGTCCAAAGTGAATTCTGGTGAGTGTTCTCTTGTATGTTGAGACAGTATCGAGATACTAATCTTTAAGAATTACTCGTTTGGAATTAGGTCATCACTTGGGATGAGAAGGTGATACTTATTAACTATGTGTTCTCGTTATTAGAAATTCAGTAGTCTTTAAACTAGTACTTGGAAGGATATTGTGTGTAGTTGCTTAGTGAGTATAGCCATCTGATGTACTAAGAGGTCTTTATATACTCTATTTAAAAAAAAAAAAGTTCACCAAAACATTTATTCTAAAGCCTTTAAAGTAATTTCTGGTTGGCTGTGATGTCAGTTAAATGTCTAAAATTAACGTGATTTCATTTACTACGATCTTCCTGGGTAACTTGAAACATTTCCCTGAAATCAGTGAAAATCTAGAAACTAATCTGTGTACAACTTTATGTGTAGAAATTGAAGAAATTTAATTTATTTTCTGGCAAAATGATCAAGGAACTATTTAACTGATTGTGTTTTATCTGCTTGTTAAGTTATCTGACTAAAACCAGAGGCAAATTAGAAGAGAAGGGATGCCCTTGTAATACGGCCTCGGTCTACTGATTGGAGTTAACAGGCTCAGTCCCTGGCTCTGGCTTAGTCTTTTAGTAATTTATTAAAATTACTTAATCCTTCTGTATAAGTTCCCTCCTTGTGAAGCAAGAATGATGCATCTTTTCTGTCTGTTTAGGTTCCAAGGTGTTTGGAGTACAGACTGTACTGTGTCCCCTGCTGCGTGCAGTGCCCACCATGCATAACCTGGCCCCATGTCTGGCTGGCGACACAATAACACCACTAAATATATTACATAAACATTTCCTTTGCCTTTCAAACCCTGTTCAGGTGACTCTTACTAAGGCAGCACAGCTTAAGGGATGGAAGATACGCATATGTTCTCATCAAACTTACTCAAGCACCCTAAACCACTCCACTCTTTACCAGTAATACGCAGGGTATAGAAACCATGTGCCAGGCTGGTAGCAGAGATGCGTTTTGGCAGCATTTCGGACGATTTATGTAACTCTTCTCTATGTAGATTGAAGGGGAAGCAAGCCCTGAGTATGTGTATTTACAATTAGCATGCGATTTAAGCTATTTATAAATGGACATCCTGCATAAAAAGCTTCTCAGAATAATGGGTTTGTTAGGAGTATTGCTCAAGAGCAGATCTAAGCTGGCTTTTTCGGTTAGGTATTTTTCAGTGTTTGATGTGAACTGTTGATAACTCGTTAAACTCCAACGGAAAGGACTGTTTCCTTTGTCACAGACGGTGTGTTCCAGACAGTTTAGTCATAAGCCAACTTTTCCATCATAAAGGTGCATTTGTATCTTTGTAAATTTTAAAACATTTGCTACTTGCTTTAGGTAAAAAAATCAGAATGCCTTCTGCATCATCTGCCCGGCAGAGCTTACATCCACTAACAGGAATCTGGAAGCTGCCGTTTGCAAGATGTTCTTGCGCTGAAAGGTCCGTTAGAGTTCACGTGCCCGGCCGATTCGCTGGCCGGAGTGGGAGGACAAAGCTGCAGAGGCAGAACTTTTGTTTTGCAGTGTTTCCATCCATCAACAGATTACACTTCTTTCCCTTGAACTTTATTCCTGCGACACGCTGGTTTGTAATGATCCAGGAGAAATTAATATGCTTTTTGTAGATATGGTTATAAGCTGCAAAGGAAAACATAATACTGTATAGAGATTTTCAAATTTGATGTGTTTCTACTGGATTTGAATAATCCATCAGATTGATGATAATAGGTCTTTTTCAAGTTTTTAGAAAAAGGATTACTGTGATCAAATTGAGAAATGTGTTATCAGTCACAAACGCTAGTTTTTTGATCTGATCCCTTAATGGCTAAAGCATAAAATTTTGGAAAATACAGTACATTTGCAAACTAGTTCAGTCCCTGTAGCTGAATTAAGCCGACAGATGTAGTTAAATAAAAAAGATGGGATTTTTCTTTCATGACAGGGAGGGGATAAATCATACATGAACTTGCTCTTCATTGAGTTAGGGTAGGCAACTGTCAGAAATGCAAAATTACTCTTCACAAATTATAACTTACGTGGCAATATGAGTTCATGTGCATATCACAACATTGCTGCTCTAAGAGTTAGGCTCTTAAAAATCACACTGGCATACTTCATTATTTGTAGACTGAATGAAGATTTGGTCTCAAATCTCTCTCAAAACTTTTATGTGTAATCTTTAATGCAGAAATTGTGAAATTAATACGAGTGAACAGTATACATTAAGTACATAGAAGTGAATATTGTATATATAATAGATGAAAATGTTTGAAAGATTTAAGTGAAACTCCTTCAGTATAAACATTAATATTTTGCAGACAATTTGTGTAGTGTTTGGCAAGATAGTTTGGACTGTTTTAATGTGTTAAGGGGTTTAACGTCTGTGCTTCTCCGTCAGAACAATTCTGCAGTCTTCTTACCCATTATGAAGGGTTCTAGGAACTGTACAGTTGTACCCCTTTTATCCATGCATCCACTCATCTGCAAATCTGTCAAATTGTTTTTGTATGTGACTTTACTGTAAAATTATTGTTCTTTGGTAGGATGTATAGATTTAATTGTGTATATTCTTTTTGTAGGCCTAAATGTGGCAAAAAAAGACAGTGCTGCTGAAACCAACGGCGTGGCTGCTAACAGGGGAAAAACTGTACCTGCGAAAGATGGTAACTAAACTTTTTTTATTTTTTTAACATCTTGAGAAAAGTTTTGGGTAGGACAGAGGAAGTGTCATTACTGCCTTACCTCTGTAGAAGTCCTGTATCTACACCATAAAACCACGTTGCCTTGCCTGCCTGTATTCAAGTCCCAAGCAGGCGGTACACACCTGGTTTACTAGGAGTCATTTGTGTGGATGTTTGGCTGCCGTTCTGTGTTGGTTTGGTAACAGCTTCTATGCAAATACACAGACAAGAATATAGGCAAGCCCTTAAAGCTGAAAAGTGTCTCCTACTAAGTGATCTTATAGAGGATCTGCAGAATTGCCTCCTTAGGTTTCCGAGGGAGACCTTTTGCCCTTTATCATTACGGCTTAGATTTTGATGAAGAACTGTGCATGTATTCTGTTGGAATTTTTATTCTTTCCTATATCTGTGTGTTCAAGTTTGTATGTAACAGCACTTAATAGTCATGGTGTTGCATTGTGGAAGACTCACAACAGCAGACTTCAAATATGAGAAATGAAACTCTAGCTTTTTAAAAATTTCCTTTTATGTAGGAAGCGTTCTCTGCAATTACCTAGTTTCAGAATTGGTTCACGACTTCTTCTGCATCAATATTTTGTCTGCTGAACTTTAAACATCAAGGGACCTCACCTTCAGAGGTGTCTTTAGCAAACTGTACCAGTCGGGTCTCCTTTGAGGTTTTGTCCAGAAAATCATTCTGCAGTATTTCTTTGAAATAGTTTGAAGCGTGACTTTGAATATACTCTTTCGAAAACAAGCATCTTTTTATGTCCCCCGTCAGTGAACAGTTGTGGGGAAGAGGCCAGTGTAAGGTATTTAAGCACTGTCCTGTAGGATACTACTTCAGAGGTGAGCTAAAAAACTCGTGTAGGCAGAGGTTTCCAACATTTTGTTCGTGGAGGGCACTTAATGGCTGGTTCTTCAGGTTCTGATGACAGAATGAAATTAGTTGGCAGTAAAGTGTCTGTTTGATGGATGCAATAGGGTATCTGCAATTAATGGGGCTCCAAAGGCTTTGCAGGCTGTAAGTGATGTGGAATGAAGCCTCATTTGGGGATCTAGTGGGTTAGGTGATAGCGCCGTAAGGCAGGTGCAGAAAGTAGCTCTCTGGGGTTCTTTGTCAAACAGTAAGGCTATTTCAGCTTGGGGTTTTCCTGGAGTTTGTGCCAAGTCTGGTAAATGTAAATTTTTTTTTAGGGTTAGAATCTGTTAATGAAATATGCAGGTGATGCCTGGCAGATGGTTGACTGGCTTGATATTTAAAAAAAAAAAACAACTGCCCCCCAAAAAAACCCTTGACAAATTGGAAAAAAGATCTTGGTGGGGGCCGGGTGTGAAAGATGCATAAGAGTAAGGACAACTACAAAGTTATGTAGCAAGGCTGAAAAAGTCAACTGTATAAATACACCCCGAGAATGACATGCCTGCTGGTAGTTTTATAGAAAAGGACATGGAGATATTGAGTATTACAAGGTAAATGTGAGCCCTCTATGTCACGCTGTTGCAAAAGGGGCAACGTACTGGAATGTACAAAAGGGGTGAAGCCGTGAGGTACAGGAGGCGCCCTGGGTGCTTTCCTTGGCACAGGTAAGGCCTCAGCTGAAACTGCATTGAATTCTAGGCACTGCATTTCAAAAAAGATGTGAATCAGCTGGAGAGAATCTGAGAAGGCACCACAATAATGGGAGGTATAAACCATGACTTAGGAGAAAACACTGATGGGATTTGTGACTGTGTGATTAAAAAGACAGACGGTTAAAGGGATGAACCAGGAAGCTTTCAAATACAAGGAACAGTATAACCCATTCTGCGCGTGTAATGGGAGTAAGAAATCTTGAGCTAAAACTGTGGTAACTTAGGTTTTATATTAGGGGGGAAAACCCCTGCAACAGTACAGATAATTATGTGGTGAAACATATTGCTGAGGAAGTCCCAACATCTCCCTGGTGGGAGGTTTTTAAGAACAGGTCCAACTCCACTGGTAGGAGCGATGCAGGAAAGACTTGTTTTGCCTGATGGAAGAGGAGCAGATCATAGGGCCTGCTGCAGTCCCTTCTGCTCTCCCTTCTCCCACCTCATGATTTCCCACAAAGCAAAGCGTTTAATAGCTGGTTTAGTTTCTTTAATGCCACATCAGCAGGTTTTGTTGTGTTCATGTAAATGTGCTAGGTGCTCTGACCTCCAGTGAGTCCATTGCTGGACTGACTTCTAAATACGGACTTGTAGTACGTGTTCACAAAAACACACGTTTGTTTATACCTTGGACTGGGAGCTGAATTTTGCCTGTTTAGTCACCATTTATTTAGTAATTTGCATTTTCTTCATTGCAGCATAGCTGCAGCCAATATCTCAGAGCCTTTAGATTTCTGACCCCAGATACCTAAGCTTTTGCTTTGACCCGCTGCATTTGCCTTTCTGCAGTTCTTTACAGCTTTGCCAAATTGGAGGATTAAATTGTATTGAACACACTAACCCTGTGTCGATACAGAGATGCTTTGTGAAAACTATTGAATTAAGCCTCTCAGAATTCTGGGAAGTTTGATACGCAATATTATATTAGCTTTTCACATCGGGAAACTGAGGCATAGGCATGTCTTGCTGCACCCTGCCTTATTTTGAGTAGAAGGGGGTAGGAAAGGGGAGAACTGGGGAGAGCCTTGAAAAGGAAGGAGGAAAGCTGAATCAAGTCTTACCGGGACAGTTCAGGCATCAGGGTTTGCTAATGGAGATAGAAGTGATTTATTTCCCATTCTTACTTTATAGTACAGATTTTAATATTAATACAGTATGTAATGGAATATAGTGGGCTTTAATCCAGACAATAATTCACTCACATAATATCACCTTCCTTCCGCTTCTCATCAACTCTTTAATAGGCTGGATGCTGAAAGCGTGCTGGTATGATCTCTTATTACTAAGGCTCCCATATTTTAATAAATAGGCTTGCGACTCTTTAGAAAAACTTTCAGAGTAACAGAGAAGGGAATTTTGGGGACCTCTTCCAGCACCAAGCTTAGTGCCCTGTTCCCAAGGCAGGGGTAGATGCACCTGTGTCATTCCTGATGGGTGTTTGTGTAAATGCTGCTTAACAACCTCTCATTTTGGCTCTTCACTTTGTATTCTGCCCACTGGGGAGAGCAGCTAACTGCCATCTTACAGAAGCTTTCCCTTCTGTTTAATCTGTCCTTTCCCGAATATGATCTCTGGAGGACTATTGCCATTTGTGTCTCTTAGGTCTTCCTGTGTACAGCAGCTCTTCCTCTTCTACTACCTCCTTGGAAGGCAAACAGAATTACTGCAAGAAGCGGAACTCCACTAGCAGCAACAAGAGAGCCGTGACTGGAGTGTCTTCTGCCTCATCTAAAATTAGTGCTGGTATGGTCTGGTTCATGGAGGTGTGTTACCACAGGTGGAAGCTCACTGCTGTATTGAACGCTTATGTAGAACTGCTTGTGCTGTGTCAGAATCTGAGAGAGTTCGGACAGACACTTGGGAAGTAGCTTAACCATGAACTCAAATTTTTGGCAACCCTTAAAAAGTTTTTTAGAACATCTTAGAGAGGAAAACTGTTCTTGCAGTTGATCACCGTAGCTTTCAGCTGCAGAGAAAAGGCAGTTCTCATGCTGAAGCAAAGCCATTCTTTGTCTAGGCAAAAATTTGCTGTGTGTTGCCGTGTGTTAAAGGTCTGCTATGTTAAAGATAGATACTCTGTTTGCCAATCGGTTGGCTCATGATTTAAGACTTTCTTAAATTTTAAAGATACAATGTCACTAATTTCAGATCTTGTTCTTCTGTTGAACAGGGTTGTGTAGTTCTTCTCCGGCTACAAGGAAAAATCCTTTTGATGAAGGAGAAATTCAGGTTGGAGACAGAGTACTGGTGGTAGGACAGAGAACAGGCACCGTTAGATTTTGTGGGACGACAAAATTTGCACCAGGTATTTGCAATACGCTTTGTGTATGTTGTAGGATCAATATGGAATAGCTTACACGTGAGCACATGAATGTTAAGAGAACTCCATCTTTTTTCCTCACTCCCTCCAAAAAAACCCCCCCTAAATGTACCAGTTTGTTTCAAAGTTCTCTCCTATGTATCATTGAATATTTTTTGCTTTAATGTGACTGCCAGGAAAAAAATAATGGTTTAAAATGTGACTTTTTCTTGTCCACTAACACAGCTTAATTTGGAGAAATATTTTGATGTTGAAATTATAGGTATTGTTACAAAGCTTTCTGAAAATCCTCAGTTTAGGCTCCAAAGCGATAAATAGTTTATTGAGACCACATGCCTTTACTCCTTACCTTTTGGCACAGCTCATCTCTTGCAATACTGGTACTCTTACTGTGTCATATATCTGTCTCATTCTTATCTTCTTGGTGTCTTTAAGAGGGTAATTGTGAACATTTAAATCTTAACTAACAAACCTTTAGGACACGGGACAGATGAAAAGTTAAAGGCATCTCAAAAAGCCCCAAACTCTACCACTGTTTTGTCATCCTTTTCCCTTTCAGCTCCCCCCTCCCTTCCCCTTGCTAAAAAACCACATTGCAGTGAAGCCTGTTGTTTTCAGACAGGAGCGAGTTGTTCTAAATTATGGAAACTGATTTCTGAATGCTATTTTTTGGTAACCAAATCCTATATTTTTAATGTCCTTATCAATAATCTTCTTATTGCAAGAATAATGCAAAACCAGCTGGTAAGTACTGGTGTAAGTACCTAGGTTAAATGAGGTCCACGCGGCAATACTCTGTCTTGACACTTGGTGGCATTGATATTTTAAAAAAAAAAAAAAAAAGATAGAATGACAGAATGTGAGACTGTGGTACAAGCTCCGTACTTTTTTTCATTCCCGCCCCTTTCCCCAATTTCACTGTAGGCAGTCCTTGCTTCACATACTGCCATTGACTGTTCTGCACTTCAGTGTGATTGCTCTCACCTTCCTGTTGTTCCTTACCAAGTAAATAATGGGAAGAGGACTGGCTTTCCAAATTTACTGTAACAAGTGTACAATCAGAAAGCTGTTCGACAGTGTAAGTCTCCTCCCTCTCGCCCCAGGTGAGGGAACAAAATGTTTTGGAGGAAGACATGGTATTGTAAGAAGTGAGGATGGAAAGATCGCAAATCTTCACCATTTGTAAATGTGTTTTGCATCTATAGAAAATGTAACAGATGCATTTTTAAGTATCTCAATTTTAATATGTATCAAAACTCTGGAAGTTACCCAAACTTTATTTCTTTTGCTGCAATGCAGATCTTTAATTCTAAAAACAGGAAGGGGGGAACTTCGGACGTAGCGAGCCCTTCTAATTCAGAAGCTGTCATTCCTGTGTTTCTCGAGCTGATAATTAGAATTACCATTTTATCCAGTGCCTTAGTACCAAGTGACTTGAATTACATTTTGAATCTTTTGGGGATGGATAGCATAAGGACTGCTAATGGAGTATGAAATTTAGCACCTTTACATAATTAGCTCACATTTATCACAGGTTATGAATGATCAAGCTTATTAACATCTCGATGCCTATTCAGCGTGCTGTACGAGATGAATTGCCAGCCAGTTCAGATTCTTCCACCCTTCTCTCAATATCACACAACCAGCCTTGCAATTTGTTTTAATTATAACTTGCTAGATGGAGAGAAGGAATGAATTAATATCAAAACTTTTTAATTTTACTGTTGATGATCTCAGATGAGGCATAAACCATGTGGTCAGAGGACTAAAAGAGGGACACCTGAACTGCCACCACCACTGCTCTTCTTCCCCATCTCCTTTCTGTCCAATAGCCACTGCTGTGTTCAGTAACATCCTGTTCGGCTTTAGTACATATACCAAGGGGTTTACCTTCTCTGTATTAATTAAAATGTCAATGATTTTCTGGAAAGAATATAAAAATGCTGAGATAATTCTCTTTAGATTTATGATGATACAATTTTTTCGCTTAGTTACGTAGATAATAATACATATATATATATTTTATAAAATAACTATCTAGACAGTTTCCAACTAGAAACTGTTTTCCTTGATGTGGGTGAATGCCAACTGTACCAACTGTCCAGATGAAGAAAAGCCTGTGGTGCTTTGTTCAAAATACCATGATTTTACTGTTTTGAAATGTAGGATTCTGGTGTGGAATTGAATTGGACAAGCCTCATGGGAAGAATGATGGTTCCGTGGGAGGTGTTCAGTACTTCAGTTGTCTTCCCAGATACGGAATATTTGCACCACCATCTCGTGTACAGAGGTAAGCACTGAAGCTCTTGCAATGTTTGTGTTGCCAAACGCTTTCTTAATACGTTTCCAGTGGGAAACAAAGTTTTGTGGCAGATATGTAAGAAATAAATGCTTTCTTCTGCTAATGGAAGTTTATAACCTCCATGAAAAACCCGGTGGGTTTTAGATCAGCTTTTTGAAAGCAGAGTAGAAATTAGAAATGAGGCTCCCCCTCTTTCTCTGGCAGCCACTTCAAGTATTTTCATTCCAGGGCCTCCATTTCTGATACAGTCTGTGTTCATTAAACCTTAGCTCAGCACATCAGGATTGGGTCATGAAAGTAAACTTAATTATAAATATTATAAAAGGAAGTTGCCCTTGGACATGACTGGAAATACTGTTCTCAATTCCAGCTAACAGCACAGAGGAACCAAAGCATCCACCACTTTATTCATAGTCTCTTTGTTAGTTTTCAGGAAGAACATCCAAGGAATACCGTGCTCTTCCCTCCTGTATTTGTATCTAGTTACTCTGCCAGACATGTTCTTGTTTTTCTTTCCCTGAATATCCTAGCTCAGCTTGCCTCAAAATTATGCACGCTCCCTTGCTGAGTAAAAGGCAAGTAGCTTGAGTACCCTAGTTTGCTCCAGGCACCTCTTGCATACCAGCCTGATTACAGCTGAAATGCTTGTGTAAGGGAAAAAAAAATCAGAACTTAATCAACATGTGTCAGGAAGGACTCCAGCAGTAGGTTTGCTCAGAGTTGAGTTGAAATGACGACTTCGTTGTGTTATTGCTTTTCAGACTAACAGGTTCTCTGGATTCTCTCACAGAGACTTCATCCAGCAAAATACATCACACTTTCCCAGGTAGGAGCGTAAGATGCTGTGATTTGGCTTCGGCAGCCTACCGCAGCCTACCATTCTACAACCAGAACCTGCTGCAGAAAGCCCACAGCAGATGTTCAAGGAACCCAAATGCCAGCCAAGAGCCTGGCTGGTCCCTTCTAAAAACGCAGGAACCATGGAGTACTATGGTGTTATTAACCTATACTGGCAGAAATAATTATGTCAGAGTTAAGATTGTTGATGCTCTTCCCTTATTATTGTATTGCATTCTAATCAAGAGTTAGCCATAAATTGAACCTGCTCCTTAATCTAAATTGACATTGGTGAAGGGATCAGTGTAGGGAGAGGTCCACCTGAAATTACTAAAACTTCTCTGAGATACTTGAAGCGGTTATTTTTCTTTCTCCTTACCTAAGCTTTTTTGTGAAAAGGCTGCTTCAAATTACTCTTGTTTGGTTTGTTTACCTTCATTTCTGTCCTCTCTGAAAATTTGAATGTGTTACGGACACTGTCATGAGAAGTTTCATCACTGAATTTCCAAACTGGAGGGGAGAAGTGTAGCAAACGTAGTGGAAGCAGTATAAAAGAAAACACAAAGGATATGAGTTCATAAAGGGTGTTTTGTGTGTCTGTTGTTTTGTTGGTTTTTTTAAGAAGTCAGTCCTACACAGCTTACAACCTTTCCACTTAGGTTTTAGACGCAGTCTAAGCACCACTTCTGCATCTTCACAAAAGGAGATAAACAGAAGAAACTCCTTTGTTAGGTGAGTGTCTTGTTCAGAACGCTTGGGTGGGCTGGCTGTTAGCTTTACTGCTTCTTGTTCAAAAGAAAAGCTTTATGCATGTATAATATTTAGACCTTTACATGTTCTTTTTTTTTTCCTTGGGTATCTAGGAGTATTCTGTGGGTATATGGTCCTTGGATTGAGATTGGCATTAAAATTGTTTTCCAATCAGTCATTCATTGCTGCATATTCTCCAAATTTTTGTATTCTCACACAGCTGGGTGAAGTTCAGAGGGTCTCGTTAAAGGCCTTCACTTTGTCCTGGTGATCCTGACTGACCCTTGCAAGTTAAAAGTTGTTTTGGCTAAACTCTTTTAAGCCCCAAATAAAATGCTTTGTACTGCTTAATCTACCAATACTGTCACCTATGGCAAATGATCCTAGCATCAGGTGAAAGGAAACCAATTTTCCAAGTATTTCAGACTACCGTGTGCACTAGCCTGTAATGTTGTTGCATGTTCTGCTAGTGACATGAGATCAAAACCAATTTTTTTGTTTTTAAAAGGGATTTGAGTTGTGGGGTTTTTTTTCCATGCACTTCACTGAATTACAGATTTTCCCTGGGTGTTTTGTAGACTTTTTTTTTTTCCTTTTTTTTTTTTTTTTAACTAGATCCAAGAGCTCTGTGTTACGGCGCAGCTGGAGCACTACCACTACGGCTAACTCTGAGGGACCCGTGAAGCTGCATGAAGGCTCCCAGGTTCTTCTGACCAGCTCCAACGAAATGGGGACAATCAGGTACATCGGTCCTGCAGACTTTGCGCCAGGGATGTGGCTCGGACTTGAACTCAGAAGTGCCAAGGGAAAGAATGATGGCTCCGTGGGGGAAAAGCGCTATTTCACCTGTAAGCCGAACCATGGGGTCTTAGTTCGACCCAGCAGAGTAACCTATCGTGGGATTAACGGGGCAAAACTTGTCGATGACGTTTGCTGAGCCAAAACGTGCTCATACAATAGGAAATAAGTATTTGAAGCACACAAGACCCCCATCTTGAATGCAAACTTATTTTTAAATTATTAAAGCTGCATTTGCATTTTACATATATATAAGTATATATGGGTATGTGTATATATAATATATATTTTAATATATATATAAAAAAATATATATAGATGAAAAGAGTTCGGTCGCATTAAGAAGTGACAGCACCATTCTGTTTCTCTTAGTGAAGCAGCCCTTGCCTGGGAAGGTTATTGCAAAAGCATCTTGGGTTTGAGATGCTGTTATTTGAATAATTTTGCAGTTAGAGAATGCGAGTATCGCCAACGTTCTCTGAAGTTGCTTTGTGATTCATGCAGTATTTAAACGATTTTCCTCCGTGTAGTAATGAACTGATAATGCTTTGTGCGTTGCCTGCTTTTGACAGAGGAGGTGGTTAATGAGTGACATTAGTCTGGTTACCAGGCACTTTGTCAATACCAATATCAGCTGCTAGCAATAAGAAAGCAAAAAAAAAAAAACAGAGACCCTGTTTTCAAGCAGTTGTGAAGTATTTTTATATTTTATCATTCAGAGCCCTCCTCTTCCTTCCCCCTCCTATTCTCCCCTCCCAAAGGGCTGATAAATATAAGGATTTGCAGCTATCCTAGTGAACAGCAGCAATTAAATAAAAAGCCTTTAAGAAGCACAAATATGCTGCATGTCAGTCTGTATAGTAAAAAGCACTTTTTGTTGTATGCATTTGTAGAAAGAGCTAGGTGTAAGCAGCACTCTTTAAAATAATGCACTTTGCACTCTCCTGGAGAGCTTTCCCTCATTTTTAAAGACTTTTTTTTGTTTGGTGTGCTGCAGGCTGTGAGTATCACAACTTTTAAATGCAAATAAACTCAGAGTAGAACTATACATAATAGCCTCATCATAAATATTAAGTCTGTATAAATACAGCATGGTAATTCCTGCCAGTGGTATGGATTATATGCAGGGTTTTCAAGCAAGCTATTAACATTATTTGATTTGTTTGTGATATGTATTTCTTTTTATTTCCTTCAGAGCAGTTTCCAGTATAAATTTCTTGCAAATGTCTTATGATAAATTAAGGATAGGTTTAGGTGCAGCACTGTAAGACACCTTGATGTGTCATTATTTGCGTATCAGCCTTTTAAAAGAGCTAATATTTTGTCTGTGTTTTAAACGTGTATTTTAATTGCTCAGCTTATGTAAACATTATCTTATCAGGATGGGTTTGTGTTCCAGAACAGTCATTTTAGTCTTGAACGATCTGCTTGCTCTTACCTACTTGAAGAAGTGATACTTTAAATTACAACATGATAGCCTATTTTTAGACAGAATTCTGCTGCTGTTATCTTCTTGTAAATATTGCTGTAGTTATTTTTCCAGAGCTGTATTTAAAATAATGCATATTGTAGTCTAACTTATTGGAATTTTTAATTAAATATAAAAGCTGTAAATTTTGAATGTAAAAAAAAAAATTAATGCTTTATATCTGAAGATGCAGATACTCAGTGATGTACTGAACTTACTTTGTCCGATATCTGTTTCTTGCTGGTATTAGTAAAATGAAACTGTGGTGAATAATAGCATGGCAAAAAATTTTCATTAGGTCGTTACAGAGCGTACATCCTCTCACTTCTGCTCTTATGTACAAGTTAGGCAAACAGGATACGGCACGGAACGGCGGCGTGTAAGCCAGAGGCGTTTGTGCTTTCTGGCTCTTGGGTGCAGAGCTGCCAGTTGTCACACGAAGCGCCTGTACGGCACCTTTCACTGGTTTGTCCCAGCCTTGTGCTCCGGGGTGGGCAGTTCAGTTTCTGTGATGAAACACTCACTCATTATCATGAGTGATATCAAATGCCATTCTTTTTCCTGCCCGACAAGAGGGAATGGATGTAACTGCTTTATCGGACGGGGAGCCCGAGTTCTTCAGCAGGTACGTAGGGGAGTAAGCCTGTGGGTAAGGCAGCAAGCTCCGGCAGTTCATTACAGTCACCCCATTCCTGTGTGGCATATCTTGCACAGCTGATGGAATATATGGGAATAACCTCGTTCCAGAATATATGGGAATAACCTCTTTCCAAGAGTTTTCTGATTCAGGGGTAACTGCTTTTTTCCCCAAGACTGTCAGGCTGCACCTTCCAGAGCTCTGTAGCTACACCCAGTTCAGCTGGAAGTGGGGTCTCGGTGGCCTGGGCTAGCAAAGGCTGCAGGACTTAATTGAATCCCATCTGATGGGTAGAGAAGAGGGCGTAGATATTACCTGAGCATTGCTGTAGTGTTCGTTCCCTTCAGCTTCAGCTACCTGCACATTTCTTCCAAAAGTGCTGGCTAATAATCAGCTAGCGTGCTGCAGGTTAGAGCAGCAAGTCAGGACTGTTATCAAGTATGGCGCTGTTCTGGTAGTGCTGAGATCTTCTCCAAGGCAGCAAGAAGCACTGTAAATTTATGTGGCCTGAAACAGAAATAAACCAGTCCCTCCATTCCAGAGAGGGTTACTGATGGCTGTCTTCAAGTTGGTGATGTGAAGGGATTTGTGCTTCCCTAAATCCAAGGTAAGTTGCCATAATCCTCTTCTCCAATTCCTGCAGGAGGACACTTTGTGCCATAAAAAAAAATTCTGAAAATAACTGGCAGTGAAGTTTGAAATTAGGTGCCGGGCTGAGGTCTGTACAATCACAGCCCCACACCGGTTAGAAAAAAGCCAAATGATCCTCAAAGTCCCTTTAAACCGTATAAATAAAATATTATCTGTTTATATAAACAGATGGTCCCCAGCAATTCTGCGCTGCTTGTCCTTGTTCCACAGCATGCCTCTGGGGTCCAGTTTCAGAAAATGTACTTCTTCAGTGCTCCCAAGAAGCTTTGTTGGATGGAAAGGAGAGGTCACAGGTGTGACAGGAGGAGGAGAACTTTCTTGAGGTGTCCCAGGATGGGGACTTCATTTCTAGTGAGTTCAGTCCTGTTGGATTCAGTGATTGTTCTGCAGATGTCGACACTAATGGTTTTCTGGGCAGGGAGCCTGTGCTTTTGAAGTGTTGCTATCCAGCAAGATCTGAGGCCTAAGGATCCAAAACTGGCACAGCAGATTTACAAAACACAACCTCATGTCTCTGACAAGTTAGCTGTTACCTGTGAGAGTGCTGCATAGGTGGCAAGTCAAGTCCAGCATTTACATCATGGCTTTTACAGAGTTCAAATTTTGCAGAAGCCTTGTCAAACACCAGGTGGAAGCTGAAACTGTGTCCATGACAGCCACACAGCAGAGTGCCCACCTGCATGCTTTGTCCTGCCTTACTGCTGACAGACAACTCTGGGAAAAAAATGGAAATTAGAGCGAAGATTGCCAGCCAGCGCCAGATCCAAACCAGTATGTGGTGGCTGGCCGGTGACCAGCGCCACTCCAGGAGGAGCACAGGTGCCTGCTCAGGAAGAAAGCCTTGTTTGCTAAACCACAGCACTATCCTGCAGGAGAATGGGCATGTGAAGGAGAGTAAGGTTTATAGATAAGTAAGTCAGTCCTCATTTCAAGGCTCATTTCTTGAGAAAGCAGCTACCTATGGCACAGGAGTGGTACGGGGAGGGGAAAAAAGTGAGCATTCCCAGGCAGGAGCTACTTCTTTCGTGTTTGTCACAGGACTCACTACTGGCACACCACTGTAGTAAAATGGAGCTTATAACTAGACCTACTCAAAGTCCATGTCCGGAGTCAAAGAAAAATACTGTCTTAGGATATAAACATTTAGGACTGAAAACACCCACATGCTCTCTTCAGCTGTATACATTGGCTGGTTTCCTGGAGGTAAAAGCCAACCTTGGTGGTTTGTAATAGATGGAACAGCACCCTTCTCTGTAAGACACTTGGAGGTATGACTTTGGAACGCACACAAGTCTTAAACGCCCTGCTGCTAGCCAGAAAGGTGGCTGTCTCAGCTTAACACCACACCTGCTCCGTTGTGTGTCTGTGTACCTTAATACTGCCATAACTAAAAGTAAAAATTGATGTCCAGATCCAGTCATTACACAGCCCAACACAGAGAAAGCCAGCTACAGTAATTTTATTTGTCTTCATGCCTTGTGGTTCACTACACTTGTTTACAATACAAATACACTATTCAATACAAAATACTCAATGACCATATATTAGTGTTTTTCTTCATAGTATCCCTGAAGTGCACAGGCCCTTCCTTTATAAACAATGTTGGGTAAACTGCTGTACATGAGACAGACACTCCTATAATGAAGCTTGTTACTAAAAGAAGCCAGATGCAGACAATTTGGACATTTTTCCTGTGATGGGTTTAACTTTGAGACAGACAAACGGGGATGTCTTTGCTGCTGTGAAAGGCTGTTTTATGCTATTCCTATGTCAAGGTTCTTGTCACCCAGAAGACAGGCTCAGTAACAGGAGCAGACATGCAAAGTTAAATCGCTCATAGCCCATTTCAGACCTCTTACATCATGCAGTGGATACACGACTGCGCCCAGCGGTGCTGCAGCTGCTCTCACACTGAGCCGTGTCCTTTCATGAGCACGTGGGGAGGGAAGCTGGTGAGCCTGCCCTGCTGCACCCCCGTGAAAGGCTGACTCAGCCAAATTAATGCAGCCCTCGTGCTTCCAACCTCCTCCCCTCGCTCCAGCCTCTCCTGCCACCACTCCTTCCACTGCTCCTCAAGGAAGAAGAACCACCCAGATGTGTTTGCCTTGCTTCACTTCCAGACACACGATGGAGAAACAAGGTTCAGTAGCAAAAAAGGAAGATGATAGGTCAACGGGTAGCTAAAGGGGCATCCCTGCCCAGTCTATGTTCAGCAGCTTACGGAATTGGAGACCTACCTAACATCTATAGGAAACAGGTAGCATCCGCATGGAAATAAGACTTTTTCAGAATATGAGCGTAGTAGCGCAGGATTTTCCCAGTCGTGCTTTGCATCCTGTAGATCACACTGCTTCACGCTTTTCCACTGCAGAGTGAGGAAGACACATAAGGTGAGAATGTAAATGTTGCCAGTGAAAAAGATTAACAGTCTTAAAAAAATAAGTTCCTTAAAAAAAATTTACATTGTCTCAATAAACTATATTTAAAAAAAAATCATCATAGACAAAAATGGGTAAGAGGGTTTAAATAACTTAAATTTTTTTTTTTTTTCCCTACAAGACTGTGGGCCTGGCGTGGAGGGGTTTAATAAGGGAATTTGGGATTTGCACACACCAGGGTGCTTTGGTCTGGTGAGCTCATGGTGACTTAAGTCCCTTCTGTTCCCTGCAGCTCTGAGAACCGAACGGGTGAATCTTTCTAGACACAGAGATTAAGAATTCCTAGTTTATGACTGGACAAAATGCTCTTGCTAATGGTGTACAGCTCTAGCAAATGTGGTAGTATGAAACTGCCAGAAATTGGAACAGAAGAAACATGAACACTGAACGCTTCCAGCTGTTGTAAGGGAAATGCTAAAATAAATTCTATGAAGTACCTTCTTGCACAGAATTTAAGCCAGTCTCCTTACAGCCGTGGCGGGTGAATTAGCTCTTTACACACACAGACACATGCAGAGTCTAGAACCTCTGAACTGCCGTCCGTTAGCTTTCCCCAGCACACAAAGCTGAGTTTCTGATGTTTCCCTCTGCCCTGCCTGGACTGTCCCTGAGAAAACCCTTCAGAAGCTTCTTCCCTACCTGCCGGCACACACTGCTGCTTAGGAATCCTTCCACCCGGGGCAAACCAGCATGGCAGCTGCAGCTCTCACAGGCTTACTGGTTAAATGCTGCATCGTTTCTGTCAGCCCTTCAGCTAATTTGAGGTGGCGCAGTAATTGATAGTGCCGGCCTGTGAATTGCTACTTTAGTGACAGAGGGAACAGGTATCATTAGAGAAAGCTTTCTTCATGTCATCCCAGTAACACAAATAAAATCTGGCCGTGTCACTGAAATCCTGGCAATGCTCTGGCAACAGGACAGACGCTTAAACTTAAGCACTGCAACCGCAGAATGACCAGGAGTCTGTCTGCGATGCAGCCTGCAGGCAAGTAGCAGAGCACCCTTGGTCCAGGCAATTAATTCATGGAAATAATTTGTCACTGACGGTATTACTTGTTTTCTAAGAAAAAGGACAGGCAAATGCTCCAACCCTTGTTTCCTAGTGGCAAGATTTGCTTAGCATCAAGATTTACAAAACGATTTTTGCAAACTGGGGTACTGCGCTTGGACAGCACGCTGGGGTACCAAATGAAATGCTTGCTGTGGGAGAGCTCAGAGATATTATGGGTTTTTACATTAAAAATAAGTCCAAACTACATTTATGAATTCTAAGAGTTAAGAGGGAGGATTTTAAAAAAAAACACACCAAAAATGAAACACACAAAAAACCAAAACATACCACAAAAAAACTTACAACAAAGCATTTTATGCTGGCAACACTGGAAGGAAGCTTACTTAAAACCCACTGCTAGTGCTGAGCAGTATTTCTCTCAATGCACCATACCCAGCAGGCTAGAGAATTTCAGTAGTAATTCACCATTCCCCCTGACCAGAATTATCTCCTCACGTATTCCATAGGTAAGAAGCAGTAATGTGTTTAGCTCCTTCATTTTTTACAACTCCCATTCTGTAGGAGTATTTCAGTTGAAATTCTATGATAAAATAGCGGCGCGGCACATGCTGCAGAGCAGTAATCACGCTATCACAACGGCTGGGGAAAGCCTGCCTTTCTCCCTTCCCTCCCCCAGACTGCTAATCATCTCTGGCTGCTTGTGCTTTTAAAGCTGCTTTCAAAATGCCACCTTTAACATCAAAACCTGGCAGCTTATCTGCATTTGTACAGCATCAGAGCTGCTGCCCCAGATCTAAGGATTAATAATTTCAGCTAGTCAAAGATCATTAACTTTGCAACTTTTTGTTCTTGTATGTTCTTTAAGACCACCCATCAGCATATGGGTCAGATTCTGTCCTCAGTAACACGCAAGAAGCAGGGCAGCAAAACCTCAGCGTGTGCTCCTATGAAAAGAAGAGCTAAAGAAAACGGTGAAGGGCTTCAGCCCTTCTGAAAATGAGAAAGCTGGAATATTTAAAAGAAAATTGCTGTTATATGAGAATAATATACTGGCGTAAGAAATTGTTCTGATATTGCTTACCTTCTGAATTAATCAGCTTCCCTGAGACTAGAAAACTTCCCCATTGAGTTTACTGAGCTAGAAAGGGAGAGACCAGTGTGACACTAATGCAGTCCTAAGCTAGACAGGATCCCTCCCCAGTGGCTATTTCATGACAAGAGCTGCGAGCCTAATAACCTTGGAGATCACAAATATTCTCTTAGTTCAAGCTGAAGCAGCCTGTGCGCAGCAGCAGGACACCCGAAGTGTAACCCTCGTTATCCCCACCAAGCCCACGGAGCAGCGGTGCGGAGGATTCCTAGCAGACCAAGAGGAAATTCAGAGCAGCCCCTGACTCAGGCTTCTCAACACATGAGCCCCGCTAACCAACCACCACGCACAGGTTTTGGTATTCGTCTAAAAAAGGGTTTCAGTTCGGTATATCAGAGAAGTCAGAAAGGCGGGTTAGGAGAGCGCATCACCTCCCCCCTGTTATGTTTGGTTTTTGGTTTGGTTTTTTTTTTTTTTACAAGGGTGGCGGCCCAAACCAAGCCCTTCGATTTCAACCTGCACATCTCAAAGGTTAGGAGTAGGTAAATAGAGATTCTGGTTTGTTCCTGGATGAAGACAGGAAGCTTACCTTAATGTTTGGATCCAGGGCCAGATTCAGAGTCACTTCGCTGAAATGAAGAGTCTCGGACTGAAGAACACCTTCACGTTCCTTTGCTGTTGCTCCAGTACACCCATTTCTATGGAAATAGGCACCCCTTTTTCGGATAGCGTTCATGCTAAAACAGCTCCTTGCAACCCTAAGTTGAAGTTACTAATGCACATCTTTACACATGAATTATTTCCTACATCTATGTTTTGACAATACACTTAACTGGACTATTTTTCATGCACAAGGTGTACAAAATGAGTCAATGCCGTGTTTGTCTTTAAACCACTATCATACACGTATTTTGTTAAATGAACAAGGGCTCTAAACCCTTCAAATACAGACAATATCTGGCATCCAGATTGTGGCACGATGTAGTCTTCTGCCTTTATGTTCTCGTTTGTACAGGGTATGTCAAAGGCTACTGTAAACCTCTGAGGTATACAGGTGACTGTCCATTTTCAGGGCACGGAGTTTCTCTCATGACCATGGTCCTTTAAAACTTCACCTTGGTTCCACTTGGTGCACACAAGTTCCTGATGAAGGACATTCCTACTTTTGTAGGACAGAAGGAATTTTAAAGGGCTTACTCAGTTTTAGTGCTTAAACACAGGAAAAAGAAAACAAAAAACCCAGCCAAACAACTCCCCTCCCAACCCAGAACACCTCATAGCACCTACACCCATCCTCTACGCTTCCTGCCCTCTTTCAAGCAATGCAGTACGTCAGCGTCTTTCTATTGCCCTGCCAACACCCCCATAACCGCTGTGCATTCAAGGACTTTTGAAGACTGGACTGTAGCTGGAACACAACTTGGGAACATGCCATTGCATCACCATTCAGCGCTGTTGTCTCCTTTTTTGGTTTGGCTAGAGAATGCTCTCCCCAAACCCACTATAACCTCTGCCAGCTGCAGGAGATCTCCAGGTGTTCCACAGCAACCACAAGTTTGACACAGAAAACCCCAGACATGAAACACTCAAGGCAGTGAGCCGCGGCTTTACACTTAAGCAGAGAACGCACAACTGAGAAAAGCTCACAGGAAGGGCATGACAACAACCATGCGTATGAGTTGATGCAACAGCAGCCGGGCCTTGCAGTTAACATCTGTTTGCTGTATCCTCCCTCCCCCTTGTTTCTTTTACTCTGTTGGGGCTCCGGTGATTTGAAGCCTCTCGGGTTAGTTGAAATTACAGCTTCAAGGGTGGCACTTTTGGAGCAAGTTGGCACAAAATGGAAGGTAATGCTGTCAGATCCCTTGCTCGTGGTGTATTGGGTAACAGGACATCTCTCCAAGGCTCAGGGGCCACAGGGGGAAAAGTCAAGAGGGTAGAGGGCTCTCATGGCCCCTGCTGGGTTATGTGGCTCTTGTTTCTAAGGACGGGGTCCTCGTAACTGCTAGCGCAAGGTGGCGTGGAGGCTTCCAAGGGTAAACCCTGCTGTTGGTATCCATAGTTGACATTTCCACAGGGGAAGTGGCGGAGCCTAAAGAGAGGCACTTCTTTAACACTTGCTGTTAGGGAAGATGGCTCTAATAGCAGGGAGGAGCCTGGCAGCCTGCCAGTCACAATGTTGGGCCCCACAGTACAGTTTCCTTCCTGTCCCAAATTCTCCCTCTCAGGCATCTCCTTCTCCAGCAGAGAACTGTTTTTGCTGGCCTGCTTCTCTGCAAACCAGGAACCGTAGGTTGGATTCCAGAGGTTGGTGGGCTTGTTTCCGGAGCCCCGGCTTTTGTGCAGCTCAGAGGGGGGATTGGACTGGGCATAGGCCATGTTGATATGTCCCCCCGCTGAGGCTGACTGCACCTTCCCCGGCACTGGCGGTTCCAAGGCTCCCACTTTCCCTAGAGGTTTTCCAGCGGTGACGGCTGACAGCAAGGGTGGTGGAGATGGCAGAATTTGCTTGTCATCCTTTCTGTCTTGGTGTGTGGAGACCAAGAGAGGAGGAATTCCTTCTGGATCGTCAGGGCGCATCGCTACCTTCTCTTCCTCCTCAGCTGATGGGCCATATTCTACTGGCAAAGCAGTGTTGATGACATCTGGATCCTGCCAGAGAGAACAATGAGAATTTCTCAAAGCCTGCTACCATCGTGCGTATTGGACTTGAGTAAAAACCCGACCCATCTGACAGCTGTCACACAATGATCACAGATCATCGTTCCCACTACCCAGAGCCCATGTTCTATGTTTAAAGGAAGCTGACAAAATGCAGTTAGCCATGAGATGGAATAGGATACCCTTAAAATCGAACTCTTTAAAAAAAAGCAACCCTAAAACTCACCACAGAACAGAAAAGGCACAAAAGCAATGAAAAACACTTTTTATGTCCAGACAAATTTCCTGTGGGAATGTTGTTTTGGAATCTATATCATCTCAAAGTTCATAACATTCTCAGATAATATTGAGAAAGGTCCAGCCATGAAAGTATTGCTTCCACACAACAAGGGAGGAATGGGAATGCAGAGAGAAGGCAATACTGGCAGACCCCTTGAAGCTTGGATCGATAGGGACTGCGGTTCTGAGCTATTTAAGCAATTTTGAAAATTAAACAGAAAATGTGGTGATCTGGGCAACCTTTAATTATTGCTAGACACCATGGCAAGCTATAGATAGCAGAAAACAATGCTTCCCAAACCCAGGATCCAAATACACATGAAAAACAGACTAAGCCTCCCAAACAGCAAGGGAAAGCAAACTGACGGAGGCAAATAACTGTGTGAGGCCACACAAGAAGCCTACACTGATGCAGGCAGCAAAACATTTTCCAAACTACTCCGTTCCTCATAAGCTAAAAATGCTGGTAAAAAATAAATAACTCTGATTTCAGCCTGGAAAGCCAGCCACATCCTTTCCCTGTTGCCCAGCCTTAGAATCCCCACTCCTTTAGCGTGGCTGTCTCCACCTGCCTTCTCCAGCATAGTCTGATTCAGAATATTGCTGACAGCTGCAGAAGCCACCTGCAATGGATGCTCAGAGCCAGGACCATTTCTGCTCAGTGCTGACTGTGTCCTAAGGGTAAGCACGGGGATGGAGTGGCTGATATGAAGCACGTGAAGTGCGTACAGGTGCCAGCCTGTCAGCCCCTTTGCTTGCTGGAATCTGTGCCTTTATAAGCAGAAACAGAGCTACAGGTCTGCTCTTTGTAAAGCTGTGTAAGCTTGTGTGTAAGCCTGTGCCTTTCAACAGTGAAAGACAAGAAGGATCAGACACCCGATGAGGTAAATATCCCAGCCACTGGTCCCAGGCTGACATCAGTCTCCCTGGAATGCTGGCTGTAGTAACGCAGTGCTGCCTTCTCATCTCGTGTTCTGGCTTGCGTAGACCACTCCTCAAGAAGAACCCTCTCCACCCATCTCATTCAAGACAAATGAACACCGATACCTGAGTGCAGTACTCAATCCTCTCCAGGATTATGGCAAAATTTGGCCGGTCTTCAGGCTGGTGCTGCCAACACTGGGTCATAATGCGATAACTGAAAGAGCAGAACAGAGATGCTCATAAATGGCAGATCCTGTCGGTACATAACAGCTAGCTTAGAAGCCATAAGCATGCATCACCACTCTGACTTCTAATAAATAAGAGTGCTCTGCCCTCCCTGGAGTCAGACAACTGATGTACTGGTAACCACTGAAATGTGGCCAACAGTGGGGTGAAATCCACAGTGCATCAGACAAATAACTCACCCACCCAAAATCCCTTGGATAATTCCCTAAAGGTAGGCAGGGCTACAGATAAAGAAGCCCAGTTTTCCCTACCTGTGAACAGTCTTATGCACTTGCAGTTTCAAAGTTTCACCTAAGACACAGAAATATTGCACCATCCTTGTCCAAACAAGCAGTGGCCAGTACTTCTCAAAGAGTCCTTCAATTATTCTCCATTTAAATAGTAGAGAAGTCACTGGCACTCAAGTCCAATCAGGCAGATCAGCCACGATAAGATCCATCTTAAAAGTCATTAACTTTTGACTAGAGAACAGCATTTGAAACGGAAACTTATTTGCCTGAATATATCAAAGTTAAAATCTCATACACAGGGCCAGGGCAGTTTTTAGGTGGATCCATCCTTCCTCCATTGGTGACAAACTCCAGAACCTCCTGGTTACTTTTGCTAGGGTAGGGCATGTATCCCAAAGAGAATATCTCCCACAGCAATACACCAAAGGACCTGAATACAGAAGCAAAGGAAAACAAAGTGAAGGATACGGGAATGACTGTCACTGAGAGGCAATACCCTTAAGTGCAGCACTGTCAGCATTGCTCTTTGCAGTCTGTGCTCAGGCATCTTGTGGAAATCATTGCAGCAGGATTCAGAAGTAAATAAACTGCACAGTTGTAATGGCGAACTTTGAATAATTTAATGTATACAAGTAGTTGACTGTTAAGTGAGTGAAGTCTACAATATAGGTAGGTAAACGAGGTTGCTTTGTCCTTGTATTCAGCAGTGTTCAGCTAGAAGTAACAAATGTAAAAGTCAGGTTATGCTTTTCTGAGACATCAGCCACTGCTGGAGACAGGACTGAGTGGAACAGTGGCCTGATCACTTATGACAAACTTTTCTTCTTGAATAAACTACCTTGCATGGAAGAACATGCCAGTGAATCCCCACAGTCCCCACCCGTAGCTCAGAGTACAACAGAAACAGTCCCCAACTAGCACCACAGCACTGGACTTGTGTGGTGTGGCCTACAAAGCCCTGGGGACAACGGCTGGGACAGGACCTCCTCCAAAGCATTCATCTGGTCAGCTGCTTGGAAATCACGACCTTGTTAATTAGCAAAGAGCTATGTGCAGCAACGGGAAACTCTTCTTCTTGGTGCTGAGACAGGCAGCAGCTCAGCTGCATGATGGTGTACCTCCACCCCCCCTGCTGGGGCTTGCTCAGGAGCTGTGTCCTGGCCACCAGTCCCTTCTCCTCCGCACACGTCCCAAGCCCTCGCCTTCTGCTCACCCAATTTCCCTGCCCGTTCTCTGGCCACCAGCAACTCAAGAGCTTACAGTGCTGCTGTGGGCCAGGAGACAGATGAAAGCCACAATACATGATGGCCTTCTCCCTCACTGGCAGGATGGATCCTGCCTGCAGTCTCCCAGGCTGGTTTCCTCAGTGTGGAACCAACACCTTCCTCCCTGTAGCAGCAAAGCAGCACCTGCATCTTCCTCAACCTCCCTTCCCTGCCTGCTCACCTCCCCAACAGCACCCACCTTTGCACGGGTCTATTCTTTCTGCTCCCTTGTCTCCTCCAAGATTACTTGCTCTGAAAGACCCCATTTGTCTTTTTAGTAAAGGAGAGATGAACATGTGTTTTTTACAAAATATTCACACTTAACAGAAGGGGCTACAACACAGACAGACAGACTGGACAGAGAAGGAAAGGAAGCGCACCATGTGTCTGTTTTTGATGTAAATATCCCTTCCATGAAAGCCTCAGGAGGCATCCATTTGACAGGCAACATTGCACACCCACCCTTCCGATAATAGCTGGCTCTGCAAAGAACAAAACAAAGAATCAGCCAAGAATCCAGAAAATGCCATTAGTTGGGGATTTTTATAATTACAAATATTAAAATTATGAGCCAGAGAAGAGACTATTTTAGGCGAAACAGCATGGCAGAGAAAGTGCTGAGGACACCTGCTCCTTCTCACAAAAATCGTGGAAACAGGCAGACCAAGGGGGGAGTGCTCTAATCTCCTTGCTTTAGGCCTGATCTGGTGAACCCAAGTTATCCTTATCCGTGTGCATACTCCCAGTGAATTACTCTGCTGGCAGAGCCATCCTACTGCACTTTTCAGCCACAGCAAGATCTCCACCTCAGCTCACACGTGGTCACCTTGAGCATCCCCACCAAAAATAAACAAAGCCTGTCCCATATGCAGTGAAATCCAAACCCCTTTATAAGAATGAGGAGCCTGGTGAGGATGATGCTTGGCCACTAGAGCTGGGGCAGCAGTACAAAACCCACCTCCCATACTCCTGAGACAGGTATTACATCAGTCCTTTAGTGTTGTCGTAATTTCAAATAAAACTTACAAGCCCCAAATCTTGCACTGGCAGCTGCAGGAGCTGGTATGGCTGTTCATAACTATGCAGCCTGAGCATCCAAAGGATATTCCTGGACACAGAAACATGTGCAAACTTCAAAGGCACCTTTGAAAACTCAGCCCCGAAGTGTTCACCTTAGCAGTCGGTTCTGCTGATTGTGTGAGTGTGACAGATGCTACTTTGTCCCAGCAGAGTCCCATCTGACAGTGGGGCAGAGTGAGGGCTCTTTGTGAAGTGAGAGAGAGGAGGGGAAAAAAAAAAAGCAGCTCTGATACACTTGAGTTTTTGAAGGTAGCACTCTGTTTGCATCACCTCAGGCTGTGATACTGTCAGATCTCAAGCTTAAGCAGAGCCAGGCTTGGCTTAGTAATTGTACAGGAGAATCCCCAAGCAGGAAAAAAAGAAGGCAAGGCACTGGAATAAACCATGGAGGTGACTGAGTACAAGGTATTCCTTCCTCTGAGCCAGAGGCAAATCAATTCCTCAGCACAGCAGGACATGGTGCTGCACTTCTGGAGGTGCTATCTGGAAGATGAGATATCAAACTGCCACCCTGACTGCTTGTGGTCATTAAAGATTTCCTGGCACTTCTTGCAAGAGCAGAGTAGTTAACCCTGTGTCCTGGCTGAATTCCAGTTTGGGTGATTACTTTTTCCTGACCTTCCTCTGCACCTTCCTCCTTTATCTGCAGTAAATTGAGGAGATTTACTGATGACACCACACCAAAGGGGCAGGGGTAGCATCAAGGAGAGAGATTAAACTCAGAATGATTTGGGACCACAAAACAAAAGGGCACATCAATGCCATTCAGTGTGGAGAAAGTCAAGACAAGAAACTGAGGGCAGAAAAAATGCCTTCCATTACCATCAGAAGAAAGCTGTCAGGGCTGGGAAAAGTCTCCAGAGCACAGTTAAACTACAGGTGAAGGCAAACACCAAAAAAGTTGGGATTCATCAGGGTGGGATCTCTCCATTCTTGCCTTGCTAGGGTTACACAGAGCAGCACCTGAATCTGCTCTCCTGCACAAACACTGCACCTCCCTCATTTTAGCAAGCTTCCACTTGCGGATACCCTGGGCTTAGCTCTGCTACCTGTATATATCCCGGGCCATTCCAAAGTCTCCAATTTTAGCCACTCTCCCAGGCCCTCGACAGGTAAGGAGGCAGTTCCTGGCAGCAATATCCCTACAAGGAAAGGGAAGAAAAAGCAACAGAAAGAGAAGAACCACTTAATCATTTATTTTGCAAGCCAAAAAGAAAACAAAGAATAGTACCTACTTTCCTGGGCTGCAGAGAGCCCACAACAGCCAGAAAAGTCTGTGTCTATTGATAAGTAGTGATGTCTCAAATTCCAATCTACCCCAACAGCAGAGGCAATTCTGCTCTTAAACATTTCCTCTTTAGACTTCATGTAACATCTTCCAGCTGAAAGAATGGGCCTCCTGTGAGCCTCCCTTCACCCCATGAGCTATTTTCGAGTCTCTAAGGAGTTGCAAGTAGTGGGGCTGATTTCAGCAGTGTACTAGTCCCAACATCAAGCTGTCTGGGGAATGATCCACTGACCTGTTCCTAGTGTGCTTGTTCAAATATTGCCAAACAGGTGTTGTACCATCAGAGACAGGAAGAATAACAATGTGCAGGTGTTGCTCTAAAGACTGAAGGTATAGGCCTGAATCTGTGTATGCACGTAAAGCTCCAGCTCCACCTCTGCCGGGCTGAAGTAAACCTTAAGATCTGAATAACATGGTGGCATACCTCGTGGGTAACTCTTTCAGAAGAGTGAACTGCAATCTCTCTCCACTCATCTCTACTCAACAGGCAGAATTTTAGACACTTGCCAAACACCCTGTTCTGCAGGAGCAGCTATTGGACTTCTGGCTGTAGTTGTACAGCTGTTCTTTGAGAGGGAGAAGAGAAGGGTTCCAGAATGAGCAGGAAGGCACTAAGCAAAATTCATGACAGGGAGAGCTTTGAAGACTTTCACCATGAGACTGTGTTTCCATTTGCAGAGTAGCCAAACAGGCTGCACAAATGCAAGCACAAGACAGAGCTCAGGATCTCTGGTAAAACTACAGACCTCTGCAACCTGATTTATAGCAGTTTTTCCATTAATTCTATTATTCTGTTTTTATCTACCTTGTTTAAAGGTATCCAGCCACTAGAGTGCAGCAGGACATAAACATATCAAGCAGGGCATTATGAGTCCGTGCTGGCCTGTATGCAAGTCATGCCCCTGCTGACACAGATGTGTTCACCTACCTGTGAATGAAGTGGTTCTCCTCCAGGTACTGACACCCACAAGCAATGTCACGAGCCACATGGAGCAAGTCCAGCATGGAAAGGGAGGAGGGCTGACTCTATCAGAAGACAAGGGACAAACGTGGGTTAAAATGAAGTACATGGCATGATTCATCACTGATACAGTACTGGGAATTCTCCAATATGTGACGTAGCTCTGATATTAATACACAAAGGGATTACAAAAATGTGCAAGAGAGAGTTCATATCCATGGATATCATCAAAGGATGTGCAGGCACAATGCCATATAAATCCCAGGGATGGAATCAGAACAGCTGGATCTGACTTTCCAGCTCCATTGGGATGTCCCTGTAAGAATTTCCCCCAGTTCTCATGGGAGACGCTTCTGAATTTTCAGCCTGATTTTTGAGATTTGTAGCCTGAACTGGTCCTCACTCAGTTTCTCTGTATTACTGTTAGCTCCTCTCTAAAGTCACCTTGAACAATGGGAATGACATTTTGTATAATGGCATGAGTCACATTTGCTCTTTCCCTCCTCCACATCTGTGTAGGTTTTATCTTGCACCTCAGAGCACTGACACAGGTTTGTGTAGCCAACGGCTATGGAAGGCTAAGGCTGCCAACTCCTTGTTCCTGCCTCTG
Organism: Gorsachius magnificus; assembly: GCA_034008185.1. Taxonomy (NCBI): domain Eukaryota; kingdom Metazoa; phylum Chordata; class Aves; order Pelecaniformes; family Ardeidae; genus Gorsachius; species Gorsachius magnificus. The sequence continues at coordinate 11,596,939 of CM067083.1, read as the reverse complement.
ACGAAGTCTACAGCCCTTGCCAGCAGGAGCCAGATGCTTTAGTGAAAAGGGCAGGCTTAGCACTGGCTAGCGTTTGCCGGCCTCTGAAGCCAAACCATCAGCTTCTGCACTGAGGTGTGAATCAGTGATCCCTGCGGCCAGTCCTGCGGGGGAGGAGGAAATCACTGCTGCCAGTGGCGTGATGACAAACAACTGGGTGGCAGTGACTGCTTATTCCACAGCAGCCATTTGCTAGCTAAGTGTTTATCTGTGGCCTTAGTTATTGCACCAAACAAGCCTGTCCCACCATCTAGCTCTCTCTTATGACACCTACCGTTCCACCCAATGTCCAAAAGGCACACCTGCCCATTGTGTCTCTCCCACTGATGCACAAACTGGCATGGGTTCTCTAGTGACAGGGACCACCGTCTCTGCCAGCCTGTCTGTTGTGATGAAACATATCCCCAGACTGATACGATGCTGTGCTGGCCATCCTGCCTGATCTAAACCACTGCTAAATGGGACTGGAAATAAGTCCAGGTGCTGCAGCAGGCAGCAGCCAAGAGTTAAACAGTGGGCATTGGCTGGTAAAACCTAAAAGTCTTAATGTCTTCTCAAGAGATTAGGAAAAACCTGGCCTCAATACTTGACTAATGAAATAATTGAAAAATGCTGCATTTCTGTGTGAACAAAGCCTGTTTTTTTCAGTGTGGTGCCATAAAACAAAATAATTTGTGACTATGTATCACTTGCCTATATTTTGTTATTAGGCAGTGTAGTTCATTGCATATATATACTTAACTGATTCCTTAAAACACCAGACTGCTTCTCCCCCTAAACCTTTCTTTTTGTAGAGTAACCATTTCCTGAAAACATAAAGCCTCTCCCTGCTCCCCCCCACTCCCTTTTGTGGGGAGGAGGGAATAATCTTTTTTACCTCTGCGAGTTAAAGTGACTCACCAGCTACACAAGATGGCTACAGTAAGAAAGGATGTAGATGCCTTCTTTTCCTCTTTCAGGGCATAACCAAAGGGAAATGAATATCTCAATCTACCCATTCCCTCCTCTTCTGAGCAAGGGTCAGAAACCTGAAGTGAAAACTGAGTAAAAAGCCCAATTCTTTACTGTACAATCGATTCCAGACTTGAGCTATACTGCAAGGCAGTCAGTAGACTGAAGCCAAAAGCTGATTTGAACAGCATAGATTTTTTTTCTCTTTTTCCCTTTCTTCACCTTCCTTTTCCTCCTTGGATGAATTCCTTCCACCTTTTATTTGGCTAAATACAGTCCTAAAACAAATGTGACTGCCCAGCCAAGGACAATTTAGCCATGTAATTTGTTTGAAAAATGGAGGTTTGGGATTAATTTTGCAAGGGGAGCAGCCTTGAGCCACCAAAGGATTCACTTTACAGCTTTTTCTCCCCAGATGAATGGACAATGTCAGCTGCAATGCACTGCTGCTCAGAGCAGCGGGAGCTCTGGAAGCGCTAGTGTGACACCTCCCCAGATGAGGCTGAATCTTGGTAAAGGTGAATGAAATTCTGTGTATTGTTCAGTGTAATCACTGCTCTGTGCAACAGGCTGCACAACACAAAGGAGGGGAAATCATTTATCCGTATATGATTTATCTTCCAGAGCTGTTCTCTGATTGCTGTGCTGTGTGCGAGAAAGATCAGCACCGAACTTCCCAGAACGGACAATTCTGCAACGCTCATAATGAGCCAAGGCTCCGATTCCAGGTGTCTCCAAACCTACCAGACTGACTCTCTCCAGACGAGGGGGAAGGGGTAATCCTGTGATAGATGTGAAACTTTACTAGGAACAGAACGCAGAAACCCTTCAGGGCTGTAAACCCTGAACCCATGGAGAAGTATGTATCTGAAGCTTATGGAGTAGACCTGGCTGGCATAAACTGCCAATATTCCACAAGAATCACTGGTATTGTATCAGCAATGTTGGATGAACATTTGGCTTACACATATGATCATTCTTGCTTAGAGAAATAATTTATGTGTTGGCTGAACATTGCTTTCATTATTTACATGATGAACACAGATGAACCACATGCAATAACCTTGTGCTGGCAGCTTCTTGATCTCCCATTAAGCTGGATCCCATGTCCCAATACCTGCTGCAGTACCTCTAGTTTCCCATTTCACATCTCTCACAATGTCTTAAGTTCCCCCTTCCCTTGCTTCACCTTCTCCTTCACCATTCTCCCCTGGTCCCTTCCACACTTTTCAGTGGCTGAGTGCATGGCAGCTTGCTGCGTGTGTCTTGCTCCATGTCACACAGGTTCTCGCTGGCCAGTGGCCAGACAAGACAACTGTTTTGCTCAGTGGTTGCTCTAGCGTGGTGCTTTCTTTTTCATGAAGCCTTGAAATTAATGCCAAGTTAATGCCTTTCACACCTCTATTAAATTTGACTAAAACTGCCAAATGAGTTCAAAGTTACTGGCAGGGGAGTGGGGAGAGCAACTGGGGGGGATGAAGGCAGAGAATGAACACGTAAATCTCTCTTTTGTAATCAGGCTGAAAGCAGAAGTAGGTGGGAAAGACAAGGTAGTAAGGAAATCAGCTGGAAAATACAAAACTGAAAAAAAACAAGGGCAAATGACAACAGTAATTCATAGGGTGCTTACTGCACAGTAAGCAGGGCACCTCTGTTACTGAGTCAGTCAGCTAGGTCTTGTGTGTTCAATTAATTCCTGTTGGAAGCAAAGCTCATCGAAGCCTGTCTACTCTGCACTGTTCCTTGTCTCTCCTTTCCTTTAATGGGCCTGGAAAGCTAGACGTCCAGTCTGCTATGCCTAACCTCTGCCTGTCTTCCTTGAATGAGTAATAGGAGGAACCGAGCAGCTCAGGGTTCATTAAGAGCAATGTAAAGATACATCCAGCAGTACTGAGCCATGGGCCTTATGTACAGACACTCTGTCACACCTCAAGTATATGCAGAGGGTAAATCCACTTCCACAGCTGGATCCCATATTTCACAGAGCACAAGGCCCCCACCACATCTCACCTCTCATCAGGCAGTCTCCTAGCCTCATATTTCTGAGCCAGCAGCCAACGTGGGCAGAGGCTGATTTCTCAGCACTCACAGGTGCCATCAGCCCCTCAGAAGCTGGCCCAGCAGCCAGACAATGAATTACCCTGCCATTCTCGCCAGGCAGCTACCACATGGGATGGTAGGAGAAGCAGGGCAAGGCAAGGTGAAGGAAGGTGTTAGAATTGGAGCAGAAATGTACGGATCTGTGTCTGCACAGTCAGGCTGTCCACATTCACCCAGCAGTTAAAGAGGGACTGGAAACTGTTTTTCTGAATCAGGTCTAGCTTGCAACTGCCCATCTGCATTTGAACCTCAGCTTTCCCAAAGGGTGACAGGCATGTGACAGAGCAGAAAACAGCAGCATCAGTCCCAGGTCTGCTTCAGTCCTGGGAGCAAGTTAAATGCAAGAATAGGGGACGATCTTCAAGGTGCTGGGAACAGCCTCTCTGTGTAGTAGTAGTTATGATCAGTCTCAGATAACCTGAAACAGCTCAGGAAAGACAAGGAAAGAATAGGAAAGGAAGGAGAGACTGTGAAGGTAAAAAGAGAAATACCAAGGAAGTAATGTATGCTGTGCCTGGAGCGAGCCATCACCTCTTCTGACATGAGCTTTCACAGGGCTTGCACAGAGCTACTGCTAACAGAAAGGGAAGTCCTGGCAAGCAAGGAGGAACTCATGACTGGGGCAGGGGCAAACAGAAAGAAACCCTTCAGATCAGAAGGCTCCCATGACTGCATCCTATAAAGATGAAGGGCTTTTCATCCACAAAAGCAACTGGTTCATTTTACTGTGAGTAGGTAAAAATTCCTGCTGTTCAGGACTAACATTCTTGGTGCTTCCCCACAAGATTTTGATCATTACTGAGCTGTCTTCTCTCTCTAATTTAGCGAGCCAAAAAGATGCTTCCATTGCAAAGGGATGGATACCCTTACCCTACACCATCCTGTTTCACCTGCCACTTCACACATCTGGCACAGCCTGTCCTGGCAGTTTTGAACAAAGCACCTACCAAGCAGCATACCTTGCTGTGCTGGTTTGGCTGGGGTAGAGTTAATTTTCTTCATAGTAGCTGCTATGGGTCTATGTTTTGGATCTGTGCTGGAAAGAGTGTTGGTAACGCAGGGATGTTTTAGTTAATGCTGAGCAGGGCTTACACAGTCAAGGCCTTTTCTGCTCCTCACCCCACCAGCAAGTGGGCTGGGGGTGCACAAGAAGCTGGGAGGGGGCACAGCTAGGACAGCTGACCCCAACTGCCCAAAGGGGTATCCCACACCATATGATACCACGCTCAGCATATAAAGCTGGGGGAAGAAGAAGGAAGGGGGGGGATGTTGGGAGTGATGGTGTTTGTCTTCCCAAGCAACCGTTACATGTGTTGGAGCCCTGCTTTCCTGGGGATGGCTGAGCACCTGCCTGCCCATGGGAAGCAGGGAATGAATTCCTTGCTTTGCTTTGCTTGTGCACACAGCTTTTGCTTTACCTATTAAACTGTCTTTATCTCAACCCATAAGTTTTCTCACTTTTACCCTTCTGATTCTCTCCCCCATCCCACCGGGGGTAGGTGAGTGAGTGGCTGCGTGAGGCTGAGTTGTCGGCTGGGGTTAAACCATGACACTTACCCGTGCCATTTTGCTCTGCATCAGGACACCGCAAAACATGAATTTCCCCATTCACCTACCACCGAGTTCAGCCCATTTGTATGAACTGACAAGAGCATCTCTAGGTGCTACAGGAAACCAACTTCTATTTATAATGACTGTTTGCTCAGATTTCAAAAATCTTGACTTTCTGGGTGCTTAGCCTTCTTATCCAGGCAGGAGTCACTTTACTGCAACCTATCCAAGACTGCAGTGCTCCTGAGCAACACAGACCATTTTATATGTCTGAAAACCAGACTGCAAGGAAAAAATACAAAGTCGATCTGTTTCCAGATGCTTCAAGGAAGAATCTTATTTATATCTGTTACAGCCAATTTGTGTCTCTCTTGTACTGATAAAATCCAGCATTTTGCCCTGTGTCAGAGAAACATAGAGACAAAGTATGAAGCTGGGCCCTCGTGCTAAACTTCAACAACATCCAGGTGCCTTTCTGATCCAGGGACTCAGAACAAACTTTATTCTTCTCAAATACTGATTCCTCTCTAGAAGTCGTAATTTATTTCTCACACATTTCTAACTGACTGTCATTTCATATTGATGCTGATTTCAGTGGGAAGAATCTTTAAAACTCCAGACTAAAGATATTTGCTATTAAGTCAACAGCTCCACGCTGGAGTCTCTCCTTGCGTATATCAAACTTGCACTGACAGATATCCACAGAAATGCACCTGATCAGCAGTTTAAATAATGGATTTATTTTATTAAATAAGATTAGAGTTTAACTTTTTTTTTTTTTAAAGTTTGATTTTGTTCTTTCTTTAGGTAGTATCTGCAATGCTATAGAATCATAGATCACAGAATCATTTAGGTTGTAAAAGACTTTTAAGATCATCAAGTCCAACCGTTAACCTAACACTGCCATCCCACCCCTAAACCATGTCCTTAAGCATCTTGCCTACTTGTTTTTTAAATACCTCCAGGGATGGGGACTCAACCACTTCCCTGGGCAGCCCGTTCCAATGCTTGACAACCCTTTCCATGAAAAATTTTTTCCTAATGTCCAACCTAAACCTGCCCTGGCGCAATTTGAGGCCATTTCCCCTCATCCTATCGCCCGTTACCAGGGAGAAGAGCCCAACCCCCAACCCCCACCTCACTACCCCTTCCTGTCAGGTGGCTGTAGAGGGCGATCAGGTCTCCCCTCAGCCTCCTCTTCTCCAGGCTGAACAACCCCAGCTCCCTCAGCCGCTCCTCATCAGACTTGTGCTCCAGACCCCTCACCAGCTTTGTTGCTCTCCTCTGGACACGTTCCAGCAATACAACGTCTTTCTTGTAGTGAGGGGCTCAAAACTGAATACAGTCTTCAAGGTGCAGCCTCACCAGTGCCGAGTACAGGGGGATGATGGCTTTCTTGGTCCTGCTGGACACACTATTCCTGATACAAGCCAGGATGCCATTGGCTTTCTTGGCCACCTGGACACACAGCTGGCTCATATTCAGCTGGTTGTCAACCAGTACCCCCAGATCCCTCTCTGCCAAGCAGCTCTCCAGCCACTCATCCCCAAGCCTGTAGCGTTGCATGGGGTTGTTGTGACCCAAGTGCAGGACCCAGCACTTGGCCTTGTTCAACCTCATACAGTTGACCTTGGCCCATCGATCCAGCCTGTCCAAATCCCTCTGCAGAGCCCTCCTCCCTTCAAGCACAGATCCCCAGATCAACACTTCCACCCAGTTTGGTGTCATCTGCAAACTTACTGAGGGTGCACTCAATCCCCTCGTCCAGGTCATTGATAAAGATCTAGCAAAGTCCAAGGATGAGGCACCTCTGTATAACCCCAGCAGCAACTGTTCCCTATACATCTGTGTCCTGCCCCCACAGTGGTCTTCTAGTAACAGAAATTTTCTGACCCTCTAAAATGCTGGGAAACAGTAGCTGCGTGGATCAGTTCTTTTATAGTATGTATTTGCCTTGTGGCAGCAGCTTACTAAATAAAATTCAATTTTCTCTTTTCTTACCGGTCTAGGACGCGTCTCTCTCAGGAACGATTTCAGGTCACCTCCAGCCATAAGCTCTAGCAGGATGAAACGAGGCAGTGCCTGCAAGCTCACCCCAATACAGCGCACAATGTTCTGGTGGTTGAACTTGCTGTGGAGAGAGGGAGACTCAATTATGGAGCAACTTTGATCCAAAAAGCACAATTGCAGGAAAGAATCAAAATGTTTTGCTCCAGGGAATGTTGGGGTTTTTTTTTTCAGAAAGTAACAAATCTCAAAGGTAGGGTAACTGGATAAAGCTAAAGAGCTACCCCTGCACTCTGTGTCTGTCTGCATAGTGCAGAAACAGAGGTGGGAAAGGAATGGCTTTTGGCTGCTTTTCCTCTTCCTATATTCTGCATGCTTTTTGGGGTACAGTGAGACTTGCGGGCCACAGGAAGCAGAGAATGATAACAGAGACAAGTCTCATCCTAAATTCCTTATCCAAGGGGTAGAAACTGGGCTAGGGCAGAGTTCTTCCAAACAACATACTGACACAGGGATCTGCTTACATAGGGGATATTCCTCAAAGTCTAGTCTCTAATACTTCCTTATTTCTCCAGACGTCAATGTGATGGGAAACTATTTCCATGGATTGTAGGACTCAGTCAACTGAGGTGTGACAAGACAGCAGCATTAAGTCAATGCCATCTGTTAGTTTTGACTAGTCAAACCCAAACTCCTAAGGTCTGTTTTTACCTCGTGTTCTGGTCTCTAAGAGAAATCAGAGGATCCTGTTATCAATTCTGAAAACCGGGCCTAAAGATTTTCACTTTGAATAATGAAAACCAGTGTGGACCCTCTTGAAAATTTAGCCCTTAATCATCTGGTGCCTCCTCATTTGTAAGAAGAATAGAAAAGGATGGTAATGCCTATCTTCTTTATAAAATACTGACAGCCATGTGCTAAAACTACTGTAGAGATGTGTTGCGTAGACATCACCTCTCAAAGCATCTTTTTTATTTACAGTGCTGGGCTTTGCAAGCCTACACAAGTGCTGTTCATCTTACTCATACACACCTAATAATGAGAGCTTCCATGAGGAAGTCCAGTTCATCTTGCTCTGAACACACTTCTGGCAATGTCTGGAAAAGAAAAAACAGGTTGACAAGAAGATATTTAAAGTTACAGATGTAGAACACCTGGCACAATCAAAAGCACTAACATCATCTGCAGCAATTCTTGTTTCTAAAAGAAACCTCACTCTAAGAGAATAGCTAGACCGTTACTTAACTAGACTGTGAAGCCTGTTGAAAAGTAAAGATCAGAACACATGGCCCATCACCACCACTGTCATCCTCCTCCCAGCAAAAGGAATAGCCCAGAGTGCAAAAGAAACACTGTTCAATATATGGGACTCTGCTGTATAGAGGATGAGGAATGAGACCACAGTTCCTGAGCTCTCTGACAGTTCAACACTCCTACCTCCCAGCAAGACTATGCACTACAAGCAGCAGTAGGACTGTGCCGCTATGTAACCTCTAGGAGAAAACAAACTAGCTAGGCTGCTGAAGGCCTAGGGCCTCTCAGGATTTAGCTTCAGTGCATATGGAATGTAATGGAGTGGTGATGTCCCTGGAAAACCAGCCATCTTCTACCTGCAGGCTCTTTGATGTATATGCCAGCTGTTGTTTGCCCTGTGAAGACTTTTGGCCTCTGACACAAAGGCTTTGGACAGATTACCACACCAGGTATAGCATGTGGAGGATGGACAGAGGATGGATTTATTTCTCATATCTGCAGTCTACTGCAGCTGTATAGGAAATCTTTGCCTATTTACTACTTGAAGACCTCTTTTAATAGTCTCACAAGCCCATATGCTACAAGTTGTACCGTCACTATGATGGATTAAAGTGTTGCAACAGAGCAGCAACCTTTCTAGCCACATCCTTCAGTACTACAGTAATGCTTAATTCATCTTCATTTTTATAATGCATTGCGACTCTTGGGTGAAAGGCGCATGAAACCATCATGATAACTCATACACTGTCACTTACTTTCACAGCCACCTGCAAGGGAGTGGGGTCGCTGGGGTTCCCTGCCACCTGACCTTCATATACCTCACCAAAGGCTCCGTGGCCCAAACCCCTGGACAGACCAGAGAAGACAAGAAGGTTTTACTACAGAGAACACACATTATAATACTGTGGTCACAGCTGACAGAACGGGCTCACAATTTTCATGGTAGTGAAACACAGAGAACTGGATATTGACACTGGCGATACCACTCCTCACACTATGCAGAGGACCAGACCTTGATCTGATCTTTTCTGGACCTACAATGTATTTAATTGGTAGGGAAAGCAATCCTCAAAACTGAACAGTCCTCAGTGAAATCAAGCTGCTGGCACTGCAGTGTGTAATGGATAGCACTCTCCTATGGCTTTGGTGTCAGTGCTCTAGAGGTTAATAAAGATAGGCCTTGGTGTTCCCACACCCTGAACACATTAACAGTTCCCATGATGTTTATGCATCACCATTAAAGAAAACATTGAACAAGAAACTAGGAGGTACAATGGTTCTCAAAGGACCTGAATTCTAAACCAAGTTATCTTTTCCTGATTGATTTTGTGATTCTGGGTAAGTACCTTAGCCAGTAAATGGTGATGATAGTGCTTTGTAAAGCACTCTGCTCTAGGAATTCATGCTGAGAATCGTTTCGGGCACTGATCATATTAAGAAATTCACAGTTTTATTTTGAATAAGGGTACAAAAAAAGGAGAAAGGAATTAAAGTAATCACACAACAGATCCTGTTCTATGTCCTTATGATACAGATTTTGCATACCTGTCTACTCAGTCTTCACTCACTTAACGTTAAGTCAACTGATATAACAATAGGAATACCGCATAGGTGGCATTTCATAATGACATAGCAAACTCTGGCAGAGAATGAGGCTGCATCCCAGATCCCGAGTCCCTCTTAACCCTGCATGGGCTGCACATTGGGCAGTAGTAGTTTGAGCCTCTAAGAGACATTCTTGCATCTTGGTCTGGGTAAAAGGCTCTCAACAAGGCTCACTTCTACAACACGCGCTTTCCTGGTAGAGCCAGGACAGCCTGGCAGAGCCTGACAGCCACACTGATTCTGTCTCTCCAGTCTATCGGTGAGCTGTTTTTGCATGGGGTGTTGCCCTCCTGTCTGTTCAAACAGGTGCTGCTAAGGGTAATCTGCTCTGTTGTTGCATAAGCTCTGTCTGCAGTTTTGCCAGGATAAAGACCAGTCTAGGCACTGAAACCACAGTGAGGACTTGTGTTGCCTGTGACTCAACCACTTCTTTTAATAACATTTTGTACGTATCAGCTTGAGACACTATTCTTGGCTATGCCTGACCAACTTACTACAAACTGAGGGTATAAAACAGATCTCTACAGCTCATAACTCACCCTTCTCCCCAAAAGCTGCTCTCTGCAGCTTGCCACACTTCAAAAATCCTTTCAGAACCCAAGTGACAAAGGCAGCAGCAGCACAGGATACTCTGGAAACTTCCAGATGCAGTCCAGCAAGATGTGCAGGTAAGGGGGAATGAGATAAGAGACAGCAAAACATTGCAGACTGCGAAGACTGCTCTGAGCATCATCTTTTTTAGCACTGTAAGCTCCCTAGTCTTCCAAGCTCTCCTGCTTCTGCCTCTTGGCTTTTTGTGTAAACTGCATAGTACAAGGGTAATGTCACATTCACAAGTGGCATGCACTGTATCCTGCAGCAGAGCAAGGTGGGAAAGAACTCTGAATTTTCAAGTTTTTCTTAAGAGACTATTTCAAACTTTCCAGAAGTTCTGATCTAAACATGACTATACTGCAGGGTTTATATTCCTGTTTTTTAAATACTGTCTGGCAGTCTCAAACCCATTGCTTTTCCTGCTATTGTACTTAAGGATGTCATTGTCTTTACCAGAGATCCCATCAAAGACTTTAAAAGAGCCTCCTACAAGCCTCAGCCTTCCCAGCATTTCATCAGTTAATACTGGAAATGGGCCATTCATTGCACAGTCTGCAAAAGATGTGTCTGAATTGCTGGTGATGACTCTTCAGTTCCTCTCATAACCCCAGAAGATTAACACTGCACCTGTAAAAGGCCAAGGAAACTGCCAAACTCTAGTTCCCTCCATGCAAGCCTAACTACTGCAGCTTTGCATCTTTCTTATGAAAAGGGGCGTGAGTCTAAAAGTGCATGAGAATTTGTACGTGCCTGCACAGACATGAGCTCACATCTGTGTAAGAGAGCCAGCACACATGAGTGTATAATGTAAAGCATAGGGAAGGCAAAAATGAATTTACCGGATGAGGGAGATGTTTTTTCGAGGCACCTCTTTGAGGTCACTAATGGATGTGGTCTTTCCTGCAAAGCAGTAGTTGGGATTGTAGTCTGTCATGATAGTGGAGGTACGCAGCTTGCTCAGCTTATACTCTGGGCTCTGTAACTCCATCTGCATGGCTTGTAGCTCCTGGTGCTTCCGACGATATACTATATGTGGAGAACACAGGAAACCAGAGACACAGATTGACTTTGGAACAGGACAGCAGCCATGCAGCACATCTCACTGGAATTCGCTGTGTGGCCAAATTTCAGTGAATCAAACCAGACAGTGACACTCATATTTCTGTACATCGATTAATTACAGATAGAAAATGGAATCTGAAGTTATCCAGGAACCTTTGATTTACACATTTTATGAAGAAACAGGCTTGCTCATGAACTGTTTGGAAGAAGTAAAATTAATTTCACTTGCAGAGATCTCTGATTTCACAGTTCTGAGGTTTTTGTTTTGCTCTATTTAGTTTAACTTCCAAGTATGAGTCCGGTTCCAAACTTGAGGGAGTCAGGGTATAACCAACTTTCCTAAATCATGCAGAAGTGACTAAAATCTGAAATGAATTATTGAAGCATATTGTTCAAAATCGATAGACTAAACTGCTACCTCAGAATAACACACTGTACATAGAACCGAGTTTTTAAACAACAGAGTTGGACTAAATTTGAAATCAGTTTATGGTAGTGTTACATTCTTTGAATCACTTCACTGATACTTCTGAAACATCATTAGAAATCACACCTTGAAAGAAGACATCCTGTGGATATTCCTTAAAATAGTGATTGATATTGCGGTATTTTTTTTCAAAGCAAGATGCCAGGTTAAATCACTATTACCCTTGCTATTGATTTCTGTGGGAGCTGGATTGAACCCAAAGACTGTGACGGTAATAGCTATTGCATCTTCTCCAGCAGATATTGCTCAGGGGAAGAATTTAAGGGGTAAACATGCACTCACAAAGGCAGATGGATGTAATGACCTATCCACAAACCCTTCCTGTCCTCCATTTTCCTCCTCATTGCTTTTGCTTTGATTTTTTAAATCGCTGCTCTTTCCTGAGATGGCAATGATAGGCTGGTTGGATGGAAAGCGGATTACTCTCCCACTCCCTGAGAAGTAATTAGTAATTTTAAAGGGGTACTGTCAGGCCAGAAATCATATGTGTAGGACCATGTGTGTGCAACTGATAACTCCTGAAATTCTTAAAACTGAAACAGCTGCACAAATCTAATTTAATAGTTGCCGTTTGCTGCTCTGGGTACATGCCTCCCCCCACCCCAGACTATATACAGTGTGGACAAAGAAAGGTGGCAGAGCTGTGGTTTGAATCCCTCGATATTTTTCACTGATTCAAATCTTTTCTGCTTGCAATTGAATGCAGGTGAGCAATTATTTAAAATAAGAAAATGAAAGGGTGAAAAATACCTTTTAGAATTTCAAATAAAGATGCCAAGAATGCCCACATCCTACTAAGTAGCAGTTTGTAAAGGGGGAACCTATGTGAGAATTTCAAGCTTAAATGGCATACATTAAGAGGCTAAGTCTGTATATAGGCACACAAATAAAGAAGCTTGCTTTTAGGCATTAAGCACCAACAGCTCTCAAAAGCAGTGGCAGCTGTGTTCTGGCAGCTTTACACTACAACACAAGCAATAATGTCTCTTTCGAGATGCAGTCAGTAACTGAAACCTCCTCAAATTGGTCACTGTAGTTAGAAACAACTACTGAAATCTGAAGTTAAGGCATGTGCGTGGGAAGGCGTCATTAAATACAGCAGTAGCTAAAAACCTGAATCTTTTTGCCTCCCAGGGCCCAATTATCCCTGGTTCAGATCCAGCCCTCATATGAAAACATCTTTTGCAGAGAAACACTCACCTATCATGATTCCTGAAAAAGCCAAAATTAAAGCAGCCACCAATGCTGAAGTCACTACAGACAAGACCAAGGAGAGAGGGAGATGAACCACTGGCTCAGCTGTAACAGAGGCAGGAGAAGAAGGAATTACATGTTTGAAATTATCTTCCAGCAGCCACTTCTTTGCAGACAGATTTTTCTGCTCTTCCATTTACTCATCTGCTGCTGCTCCTACAGTGTAGGAGCAACCTCTGGCATGATCAGTTCTCAGGATCTATGACCTCTAATACCTCATTGTTTTACTTTCCTCAATTAATATCAAACCGTTAAAGCAGATGGTTTGCTATCAACAAATTAACATGTGCACTCCCTGGGTATGAAAACAAGACCATAAAAAACAGGGGCAGGAGGTTGGGGAGGTGGAAAGAACATTACCTTGCCAGGGTTAAAGTGCTGCTATCAAAGCCAAATCACAGCAAAAGCAGAAGGAGGACTGCAATATATCATCTCCTAAATGCATCTAATCCAGGCAGAAAAACCTGGTTACAGTAAGTGTGGTACAAGGTATTCCATAGCTGCATCCCCACCTGGGATCACAAGACATTCAATGACCATCTACTAAGCTTTACTTTACCCTGGCACAACGACCATACTTTTTACTGATTTTGCAGATGGGAATGGTAAAAAGAATAATTTTCCCATGCCAGTGACAAAGCTGTGAGCAGGACCCCAAAACCCTGGAATCATTTGCTCTAACTGCTGGGCAAGAATATGAAGAAAACCTATTAATGGAGATCTGAGCACTTGCTTTTTCAAGTAAGGCAAGCACAGGCACTGTCTTTAGTTTTCCTTAGAGATCTCGCACGCAGAATTTCTTATAGATTCTGCACCTGCACCTTATATGCCCAAATCCACAGGAATGATATTGTCCTTCACCTTGTACATTTTTTTGGTTCTTAAGAGGACCGACCTGGAATTTACCCGTAGCTGGAAAATCCCTTCAGTGAGCAAACTTTCATGATTTCAGAGCAGAACGTGAGCATATGCACAACCAGGCGCAAAATTTGACTCTCCTCAGTGCTGCCCAGTGTGCTAAACGTATACTGTAAAGCAAACCAGCAATGCAACTCTGTGCACTGTTCCTCTGCACTGATGGGTGTATATCCTAGCACAATAACTCTGCAGCATATACCAGCAGGGAAAAAGGTAACATTCAACAGAAGCCAGTTTTAAGGAAGACTAGATAACACTTTCAGGATGTCTTACAGTCCAAACTACAGATTTTTGCCATGCATTTTCTGTCTCACACACTAGCAGCCTACCCCACACACCTACTTACCTATGCAAGACACACCATCCTCAGCCAACTCTGTGCCTGGCTCACAAAAGCAAATGACTTTCTGAGTCTCAAGATCAACATGGCACTCGTCCATCTCACAGTGACTGCAGTTAAGGTGCAGCTTAATATCCACCTCTCCGTGCCCCTCTGTCACTAGGGAGTGGATGAAAGAAGCCGAGTTAATTACTGTAAAGATCATTTATAACATTCCCTTAGGTACTGACAGAAACAGGGGACATGGTGGTCATGGTTGCCACATGTGGCAGGGTGGGCCCCATCTAAGAAACCGATTTCTCCCCACCTTCCACAGCTCCTATCCTTTCCTCATGTAGAAAATAACATCCAGCTAAATTAGCCCCACTGCAGTTGAGGTGCACCGGCTCTCTTTGAGCAGATAGTCCTACCAGGTTAGCAAGGAGGCTGCTGCCAAGGCGAAGGGAAACATGCCCTTTCAGTGGCCTGTGGGGCTCGCCCTTTTCCTCCCTGGCCTTTACTCCCTCTGAGATCAAACACCACAATGTTTTCAAAACTTTCTGGCTGAATCTATCAGGCCAGAGTCCACCTGTCTGTGAAAATACTTCTGGCTGTTCTAAAGTAAACATTTTTTTTTTGAAAAATAGATATTTTCGTATTTTCTGAATACATCACAAACATACTCAAGAAACTGACTTCTGGGCAAACACAGGCTGGAGTGGCAGTATTTATCACTCCCATGCACTGCTGGGCAGCACAGCACTGTTTCCTCTAGAAACAACCTAGTCCAACCTGGGTACTTTGCTGAGGGATGCTCTAAAGAACGTTTGTTAGTGAATAGTCAGGTGCTGTGACTGTTTCTTTCCTAAATTATCTGAACTATGAGGTTCTGTTACCATTTTCCTTGGCCAGAATTATTCTATAGGCTGGTAGACTACATTGCTGGGAAGTGTTTTCTAATAGCCTTGATGTTGTCTCCACCTGCTACTTCTGTTTATTCTCCACTGGACTTTGTTATGCTTTCTGCCTCCTCATATTCATGATGACACTCAGTTGTACCCAAAGGGTTGTAAAGAGTCCTACAGATGCAAACTATTCTTAACATGAAATAAACCCACTAGAAGACTTCTGACCAATATGAATACCTTTAAGTGCTGGAGTGTATAAAGTACCAATTGGATTAATGAAGGACACACCATCCTCCCCATCCATCTCTGGGTCATTGTCCACTGCAGCATTGCCACCTACGTCAAACCAGAAGTTACCTTTATAGACTGAGGCTCATTGGCACTAAAATACAGGTAAGCATTGCAACATGCATGACTTCAGCATATTTAGGGAGGCATCCAAATGAGAAAAGACAATAAATCCAAGTATTTAACACATAGGGAACACTTAGCGAGTTGTGGCATGAATCACTGGTCTTTTATCTCTAGAACTTCAATTTAATACCAGCAGCTTGTGACAATCGATTTCTTAGCTCTGTTTTAGGCAGAGTGTTTCAAACTAAGGCACAAACTTAATCTTTAGCCATTTGGATGCTGTGAAACATATCAGCCCTTCTTAAAATTAATACAGCCAAGAGACTGGAAAACACCAGTACTCAAAGGCTAAGTTCAGTACCCTTGCTAATGATCAAGGTATGTACTGTGTCAGCAGTGGGAATGAATAATCCGATATCCTTCTTCTCCTTTGCACCCTGAAAGCAGGGTGGTCCAACAGGCATGGGGACTGAAGGAATTTAGGAGTTGCTCATTTGTCCTTGGGCATGTATAACATATCAGGAGTAAAGTATGGCCAATATATAGAACATATTAGAAGCACAGTATGGGCCATATATTTTGTACTACAAGCATGCAAAGATTCTCCCCCACCCCACCCAAAAATGGCTTTTCCTCTTTATAACCATCTTCAGTGAAATTAAAATTATGTCATGTGAGGCATTCTGTTGGAAAAAGAAGCATTACATAGTAACATTGGTACAAAACATGCACTTAATCATTTAAACTCATTACTTCCTCTCAGGATTTCTAGTCTATCGTACACTTGATTTAAGCTGTGGAGAACCAGGGGTTAAAAAGTCCACCACAGTGCAGATGGCTGAAGAAACTATGTGGCCCAGGAGATTATGGGTTAGTAGAGATCTTGAATCTGGCCCACACCAGTTATAATCAACATAATGCCATCTGACAGCTGTCCTGAGACCCACAGCACATGAAATTAGCTCAATGTTGACTGAAGTCAATACCACCATCGTTATTAAGAGGGGTCCTGGCTGGCAGCCTGAGCCTCTGCCCCCAGAAACCACCTGCGCAGGACCAAGGCCCACCCACAGCAGGGCAGGGTAGAAGAAGCTGCGCCTTTCCCCTGGCATAAAGCCTGGCTGCCAGTCTCCGGGACCAAAGTCCTCAAAACACAGGTGCTGGCAATGGGAGCACATAGCCTGTGGCTCCTCATTCTTCAGCACTATAACCCCAAAATGGAAGGCTCAAGAATCACAGCAGGATCTTGATGGCACATTTTGCAGAGTGCAAAGCCAGGATTACAGCTGAAGGACTGACATCTGGCTATTTGCTCAAAGACTAAATGCCATACATTCATCTAGTGCTAAAAAGGCAACAGACAGACATACTAGTACATAACAGTCAAATATACTAGCTACAGGAGAATTATCTATCAGCGTTTTGCTGATCATTAGCACTAAAGGAGGGGAAGGGACACCTTGAACACGAAGCCACTTTACCTATATATCCTCCGCCTCCTCCACCTGAGGAGCACCCCCCTCCACCCCCTCCGAAACCCCCTCTTGTCTCCCACCCCCACTTCTTCATGGCCTGGGGGCAGGATCTTCCTCCAGTAGCACCTTCCAGCAAGGATTTTCCTGACCACAGGAAGGAAGTGTTATCATTCCAGCCACCTCCACCACCTGCAGTTAAGAGAAGAGAAAAGGCACAGGTAGGGGTTATTTTTGTGTTAGAAACACTGCAGGGATCTGCAGACCAAGCACTCCTTCAAAGCACCTCAGCTGAAGTAAGAATCTCATGGCTTGGTTAGAAGAGGGGATGTGCTTGCTACACAATGCTACAGTGACCTTTCCATAGGGCTTTTGACCATATTAATCATCTGCACCTCTTTTCACCTATCATACAAGGACAAGTATTTTCTATGGAAAATGTAAAAAGATATCCCTGCCTACTCCCCAACCACTTGTTCCTGGCTTACAGAGCCTTCCCCTTTTCTTTTGAAATACTTTTGAAAAAACTCTATGTCGGTTCTGAAGTGGAACAAAAGGATTTTAGTGAAAGGGATGTGAAAACATGTCCCAGCCGCGCTCTAAATACAACATACTCACCAGTGACTCACTTTCAGCTCTGCTGGTTGTTCAGTCCAAGGTCTCTTCACAGAGACTTCTAGCCAGGGTGCAATTATGCTCTTTCTGCATAAGCCAGGGAAACTGTGAGTATGTCTACACAGCACAAAACAGTGCAGGGAGCAGGATGGCCACATCAGCACTGCAAACTCCCACATGAAAAATCAAACAACTTCCCTTATGAGAGGTACTACATTATTTTGGGAGGATGTTGCCATTGCTGTGGCTGTACCATCTCCAGTACCCTTATTTAGGCCAAGTATCCTGCACTGAGGGTACATCCTACATGCATGTTATAATTCCATCTTCCCCCTGAACTGTGCTTTCATGAGTTTCACCTCACTTCCTTGTGAGGAAGAATCTGGGAGTACCACATATTCATAAAGGTTTTCTTAAGAAGAATAAACTTTCCTTACCTGCAGCTCCTGAATTTCCATTCAGCCCTGGAATAGAGGAATCATTCTCCAGCCTTTCTGGATTAAACGTGTCTGTTTTGGCCCTGTAGGCCCTGCCACCACCTCCTGCTGCAATTATCAAGGGGACCGGTTCTCCATTCTCCATCTTAACAAATTCAGAAATAAAGGCAATGTTCCAAGCCAGACACGCAAATGGAAGTTCAACCACATGCTAGTTACTGCACGTTGCGCTAAGCAGGCCTCTAGGACTGCTTAGCACTACGAATTACCATTGCATTATTTATGCACCCACATCCAAGAGATTAATGGATAGCACTAGTCCTACCAAGCTCTGCAACAGAGAACATCAGCAGCTCTATGAATTGTACCTACAGTGTTGATGGCTCTTAGAAAGCTTGTAATGTTACCATGTGATGACTTCCACCAAATGAAGCAGCTAAGGAGCACTGCTCTATATAGTGCAATATAGTGTCTCCACTGATAAAGGACTGCTATGCTGGAAATGGAGCGTACAGAGTTACGTAGAATTATGCAGAAGCTGGGTGATCTAAACATATTTTTAACGCCTGAAACCAGTGTTTGGAATGAGTACTGTCTCAGCTAGTACATGAGAGAAAAGATCAGTGGTCCCTAGCTATAGGGTTGCCAACAGAAAATATACAGGCTATCCTCAACTTTTCTTGTCAGTGCACTGTATAGGCTAAATGTGTAGCTGAAGTCTAATGTTCTACCTGTGGAATTTGCCCTTTGCTGCAGAGTTATGCTTCAGCATCTCAGCTTGCATTGAAAAAAAAAAAAATCCAATTAAAACTGTTATGTTTGCAAAGAAAACTCCAAGCCACTGAAGCAAGTGTGGCCATACTGCGTAGTAGTTCTAAGAAGCGTGAAGGGCCAACTCAGCTCACTACAGCTATCAACTGGCAACGAAGGATACCCAGAGATCACTTTGTGGACCCTTCCCCAGAGGTGTATAAAGGGTTCTCAGATATTTCAGGCTGCAATACTAGAGGCAAATTGCAGGATGTGTTCATGCTGAAGGTGCATGGGGACTATGTTTCCATACCTTAAATATGTAAGTTGCACCTCCCCCACCTCCACCTCCTCCTGCCCATTCATTGACACTTCTGTTCACACGTATCTCTTCTTCAATCACATTATTCTCTCCAATGCAGACTTTCTGTATAACATCATTAGTCTGCAAAGAGAAAACCAGGTCTGAATTCTGGTAAGAAATCTCCGTGTCCTACACACACAGGCCTCATGGACCCTTCACCCTCCCAAAGCAATAAATTGTCCTCCAGTGAAACTACAGAAAGAGAAGTAAGTGAATGCTCTTCTGGAAGAATCTAGCTTTTTGCTTTAACCTTTGTCATAAGAATATGTGGCCAATTTAGTTGAATTATTTTGAAGCAAGCTCAGTGCTGGTATCTATTACCATGTAAAACAGCTCCATAAACTTTTAACATACAAGATGTAGCAGAATCTACTGCAAATACTTCCCAGCATTAACTCTCTGTATTTTGCAGCTAGGGGAAGGGAGTAACTCAACAATGAAGTGACTTGCCCCATGTCACACAACAGCCAAATGGCAGAGACACAGAGAGAACCCAAGTTTCTTTACTCCTCTTCCAGTGCCCTACTAGCTGGGACCAGGCAGCCAACATACATCTATCCAGAATTAAGGTGTATTGGTGGATCATGTAGATGTACCAGAGCTAGCTTCAACCTTGGTAGTCATAGCACGGACAGTAGCTATGAGCTCAGCATAGACTAGCTACCTAATATTTATCTAGACTTCCAAGCAAGTTTTGATGTTGATCTGACGCTTATGCTGTAGCAGCAATTTTACTGTAATTACCACTGCTAGGTAGTTCAAAGCTTACCGAAACAGCTGCGGTCCCACCTTTTATTGCAATATTTACCTGATGTTAAAGAAAATACCTCACTAAAAAACCTCCATATTTCCTACTTAACATTTTTTCCCCTTCACCAATTAGCACCAAATGTAATGAACCTTCTGTATTAGGCAAATCACTGAATTCACTAACTGATGTCAAGCGCAACATTAAACCACCATTTATGAGTACTTCTGGACTATGACCTAAGAGAAATAACCGTTGCTTCAATTTTGAATTGGAGTACTAAAGTGCATGACAAGCAGCACTCTGCTGTGAGCAAATTGTGAACTTTCCTTCTAGCTTATTTTACTTTATACATTTCATCTCAGTAACACTATTTTGTTATGCACACTGAACTCACTAAGTCAACACCACTTTAAGGGAAAAATGCACAAACAGTCGTTATAGTGGGATTAACCTTCTGCTTCCTTATACTTTCATGCATGTGTTTTCTTTTGAAAGAGGAACATGATAAAAGCATCCTCAAGTTACAAATTATTCTGTTGACCACAAAATGTGTCCTAGGTTGTGTCAGAGAATGGCATCCATTTTGTGAGCACAGACTTGCCTATGGAACTAAACAATCATCCTTTCCCTAGTCTTCACTCTCCTTAATTGATTTGGAGTTGGGTGGGGATGATTAATAAAATGACAAAGTCAATGACCCAAAGGAACCACTAGATTACAATTGAATTTAAAAAAAAAAAATCCTTCATGGCAAAGACATAACTGATTACAATCCAATCTAGTAAAAGTCCCTTCTACAAGTCAATGCAATCTCTTTGCCTCAATGAAAGAATTACATTAGCACTCAATAAATTCTCACTAAGATTACAGTGGCCTGCAATTTAATGAGTCCATATATTACACTCAGCTGGAACGTCCTAGTTATAGACGTTAGATGGAAGTTTGAGTTAGGGCATTTCTCATTTCAAAGAGGCTTCATATTAATGGTTTGTTTGTATATATGTATAATTCCAGTTTTAACATTATTTACTCGAGCACCCTGCCTTGAGAACCCCTTTTTTCTTGTCTACATCCTTCAACCTTTCTCTGCTGTAACAGACTGCTAAGCTTTCATCTCTTGGATGCCAGCCATTAACAGCTGAGAAATGCACAGCATTTAAATGTCCAGCTCAAACCTATAGGTGAAATTCCATCAGATAATGCTTAGTTTCATCCATAAGAATCTTCTATTTCCCCATCCTCCAAAGAATACTAAATGATTAATAGATTATTGTGCTTGTGAAGAGTGGATGTTGCACCTTTCTGTCAAGGCATTTCTAGCAACAATTGTTCAGTAACACAAAAATCAAGACTGACCCAGCAGCGATTAATTTGTCTCTCCCATTCCCATACAGAGAATAACCAAACAGGCCCTGTGAGGTGGGTTTCTCCAGAGTTGCAGAGTACTGTGATAATGGCAGGGCTGAGCAAAACAGTGTAGCAAAGACAAAGCCTTGTGAAGTCAACCTTGAAGACTGATCTTCAGAGGAAAGGAAGGCAGGGTTGTCTTTTCTCTCCAAAAGCCCACACAAATGCTCTGAGATACGCAGATCAATCAGAAACCTGTAGTGTAGTATCAACGGGGCATGAATGTTGAAGAGGAAGTGAGTACAGTGACATGGTACTTCATCTTTTCACACTCATGCCCTCCCAGTAAAACTGTAGCTATCCCTTGAACCATATAACCCAAAGTCTCTCAGGGACAATGGTTTTCTTTGCAAACAGACAAAACTCCACGGATTTATAGAAGGGATTAAAGCAAAACAGAAAGGGCAATCACTTACTCTAGGACAAGCATCTTCTCCTTGCTGTCCCACCAAGATATACAAAGTATCACCCTTCTGAAGGTCAAAAATTCCCAGCACAGACACGCCGTGGGATCGTACCATGGTGTTCTTCCCTCCTTTCCCACCAGCAGCTCCATAGCCTGAGATGCTGCAGGAAAAAGAAAAGAAGAGCTTGACACCCGAGTCGTCCCAGACAAGTGAAAGGTAGTACAAACCACTTCTGGGCACTGAGTGTTTTGCACACCTGGACTGTACACAGTGTCACAGGGCGACACCCCGAAGACCTAACACACTAAATAAATCTGACCCCAAAGCTTGAAGACCGAGTTTCTCTGCTCTACACGGTCCTATGAACTTGGGTAGCTACAAAACAGCTTCTTTCACATTGATTCTTGGGCAAACACTTGCTGAAGACACAGCGAGCAAGTACCTGTAGTTCAAACTTTAATATATGAAACATATTTTGTTTCCCAGAAGGTATACCCTTGAGAGGTTTGCAGCAAGGAAAAGAAAGAATGGAAGCTGGAGAACTGGTAAGTACAGCACATATGGCTAAAGAGAACATTAAGCATGAGATTGACATGGGGAGATTTGAGAAAGCAGACAGCATAACTGGTCCTGGTAGCATGGACCAGATGGTAAACAGCTCTCCTATTCCCAGGATCAGAGGAATATAGAAGAGTAGATGGACACGACACTACCTGCAGTAAACAAGGAAGGCAAAAGTCCCCTGGCTAAACTCACAGCCATGGTGAACGCCTCCCTGTCTCCAGCCAGGAGTGGCTAGGTTGCAAACACAGGCTGCTGCAGTCTCAGTTAAGGCTCTGGGACTTCTATTTCAAGCAGTCAAGATTCAGAGGTGCTTACTGTTGTTGATGTACCCAAAGATTTGGCTGTACCACTGTATTGCTCAGCTCCTCCCTCTCCCTTTCTAAGTACACAAAAAATATACATACTTGAAGCAGCTTTTATCAAAGGATTTTAAAGCACATTATAAAAATCATGATAAAACACCTGTGCTGCAACAAAAGACAGAGTTACTCAACTTTCTGAGCAAGTGAGTGGTGGTACAGCAAGCTCAATTTAGATCTGAAATAAGCAGGTGATTCTCCACCGACGTTAGTAGCTTTGCAGCTATTTCCATGGAAGCAAATTCAACCTGGAGCATGTGAACAGTGACTGCAGGGCTGAGAACACCAAAATCCCATTCGGCTTCCTACCCAGTTACAGTATAGGTGCTCTGCTTTAACTCCTCCTTTCCTCTAGCACCTGGTTGGTCTTTGCCCAGCACAGTCCTGCATGCAAACAGGCTACAAGCAGAACAAATCAGCATTGCCCATCGTACGTGAGCACCCTGAACAGGTTGGGCAGGCAGCAACTTGCCTTAACGATTAGCAAGAGGAACTCACCATGTGATATTGCTCTGAGGCAGCCAGCATGGAGCAGCTCTGATGTTGAAGCAACTACAGAGCATCAAGTGCCTCATTTAAAGCACATTAGATCCTCACAATGTGACATGATTATGTTCATGCCACTGCTGATAACCAAAGCAATCATTCCTCAGTAAGGCTGCACCGGAGCCAGCAGAAAAAGCGATGGACATAGCACTGGGCTACCCTGAACAGATGCTGCATAAATCTGAAGACTGAGTTGATTTGCTGTAGAATTTTATAATGCCTAATGAGGTGCACTATCAGGCACAGCAAGCTGGCAGGGCTAATCAGCTGCAATTAGGGGCTGTATTTTTCTGTGTATGAACAGATTTTGCATACAAGCAATGATGTCAGGAAGGTTCAGGAGAACCCATTTTGGCCTCATTCAAAGGCTTCAGACAAATAAAAACAGTAGATTCAGGTGACAATCATTCCCTATTCAAAATGGGTGTCACTACTTAAACATGCGGGTTATCTCGACTTCAAGTTTTAGCAGGATCCCTTTCCTGAGGCACAAGTTTCTTTTACAGGAGGAATCCATTTAACCATATTGGCTCTGAAGAAAGATTTAGACCACTCTGAGTAGATATAATCAGAACACAGAATACCTTCCACTGTCTTCCTCCTTTTCTATTGCTATGACACTTGTAGAAAATGAAAAAGAAAACTGCATCTTCAGGAAGGATCAGGATGAGCAGAGTGCGCTGGCTGTGCAAACCAAGGTTGGAGAAAATAATCCACCTCTGGGTATCCAGGCCATGGGAAACACTGGAGCTCATTTTGAGACTATGAGAAAATGCAGTGCCTAGGCTGGCCAACTTAGAAGGACACCTTTTTGCATTCCACTGTGCCATGTTCTTGAGCTACCTTACAAGAAGGGACCAGAGAAAAGAGAAAAGGAAGTGACAACAAATGCAGCACTCAGCAAAACGGACCAAAGACTTTTGCTTTAAAAATAGAAATAGAATTTGGATAATGGATAGTAAAGTGTAATTTATTACAGTTCACTTCTCTCATACTTGAACATAGGCCTAGATATGGATGACAAGACCTTCTGAATGCTTAGAAGGAAATCTGATAAGAATAGTATTCTTTTATATTGCCTAACTTTATTGTTATACAGCGTGCAGTCCGGTGGGAGAAAACCAGAAGATTTTGTCCATATCGGCATTGGAGCATGTAGGATTCCAGTCTTCAAACGAAGCTGCCTACTGTCTGTGGCAGCCTACTCGGATCTTCATAGGTGGTGGGGTTTTCTGGATGTGGTTAGGTTGTGCTAGTAGAGTTTTGTGCAAAGTCGAGCTTTCTGCCTTTTCATTTTATTAACGTGTATTCTGCCTCATGTTCACACTATCTATATCCTTCTTCTGCAATTATAAGTGAGTGTAACTCACTACTCTACGTTACACAGTGTAAACCACACTCATGTGGCATAACAACAGCTTTCTTAAGAGCCCAACATCCAGCTGGAGGATTTTATCTCTGGGTTGGGTATATTGGAGATGGCTATCAGGCTAACTTACAGGACCCACAGTACAGCAGGCCTGCAGGGGAGAGCTAAATATAGGCAGTTGGCCCAGACTCTGGGAAGCCCTGGAATTGATATTGCAACTTGACATTTTCCTAGGGCTATGCTATACTAGGGGACTTTGCTGCCCCTTCAGCAGCCCAGAATCAGGAAGATGTCAAGTTAATTTAAGCCCACAATTGCCTCCTCCTTTCCCCTGGCTGTGAATTCTCTACTCTAGTCTTAAGAGGTGCAGAAGAGAACGTCATCCATTTATATATAGGTTACCAATTACATTAGCCATCTGTTATCTATACAGAGCCTAAAAGTCTGTTAGGTCATTTATAGTACTTAAACAGATAGGTCCTCCCTGAAGGACCTGTGGTTTGTATTGTATAGCAAAAATCAGCCTACAGTTGCACTGGAATTCTGGCTCTTCTTGGGCTGTGATATTAAAGAAATTACAATGTTTTAAGTTTATTGCCTCTTCTCTTTTGGGCTATACTTTATAACCATATTTACTGAATGCCAGTCCTGAAAAATTCTATTCACCTCAGGCAACTCATTTTTGATAGCCGAGTAAAACATCATTAATGCTTTTTCATTGCCATCAATCCTTGTGGTAATAGGCACTCAGGCAGATCTTGAACCCACCTTAGCCTAGCCTAGCCAGTTTTTCAAAAGTGCTTTGCAGTAGACTTCCGCTAGAGACTGACATCTGTCCTCAATATTAATATTCTTTTTCAATTAGAAGAAAAAAAAAAGGAGGTGCTAGTAAGTTTTAACTGAAATTTGTTCAAGGCTTTCAGTGGAATGTTCTGCTTTGAAATCCATCATACCATCACTGGTTTCAGTAGGCAATGTTGCATAAAAACCCAACACCAGTCATTGATTCAAACAGACAGCTCTGCTTACAAACTGATGCATGTAATGGCTTGATGTTACCATTCAGATACAGCGAACTAAACTTTGATTGTACTTCTTTCCTCAGCAAGAGCAAAAAAAAAAAAAGATTGGTAAAAATCTGATTAAGTAGCATTGAACCGTATCTGATCATCTCCCTTTGAAAATAACTCCACAGAGGGATTTAAGCGTTAGAACCTTCAGTATCACAGAGCTTAACATTTAGGTGGCTGGCTTCCAAAATCAATTTTACAGTGGTGAGCCAAGCTTACAGGCTCAACTTACCATGCCTAGATAAAAAAAAGTCAAGATGCTGAGCAGAGCTTGATGCAAGCTGTCTCATAAGAAATGCTGACATGCTATTGTGCCTCCTATACCAGGTGAAGAGTGGGAAAAACTCATTCTGATCCCAGAATTCAACAGCTAGCATATGGGATATGTATGCTCCTTGGCCTGGGGAAGTCAAAACACTTGATTTTCAGCTACTTATAGAGCTCTTCCAACTTGTAACAATTTAGGCTAAAGATTTGTCTGCCTCAGATGGTTGCTTGCTTCTCTTTCTTTTCTTCTCTCTTTCACCAAAAATTCGCATCTTCCAGACAACAAACCTGAGACTGAAAAGGTTGGAAATCACAGGATCAAGGAGAAGTAAAACCCGAGTAGATCTGGCCAAACTTCCGAATACAACACTTTTTATATGCCTAGCATGTATCTGCAGCTTGGATAACTTTCAAATGCAAAGATGTATCATGACAATGAGAGACGGTTCCCTTACCGGTATGTATTGGTTGCTGGTACTCTCCAGATCTGAATGCCTTGGAGAATCCCTTCAGCTCCTACAATCACACTGAGGTTGGAGTTCCTGTAGGCATCATTACATTGGCTCTGTGTGGGGCCATAGGGTCCACTGGCACCACATGTTGTGAATAACCAGTGATCTGAAATGAGGATATATACAAAGCATGATCCGAACACCCAAAGATCAAGTAGCTGTTTTGCTCTCTAAACACTCTCTTGTCAGACCAAGGGAAGAACCTGTCCCCTGAGGTTTTAGCCAGAACAAATACTCACAGAATTCTTTTAAAAAACTCATAGCACTGCATATCTCAGTATTTGACAGCTTTTCATCTGCATCTCCTGAAAGCTATCACAACTATGAACATAGCTTTACTTTTTCTAAGGCTGAAAAAGGCAAGGATCACAGAGTGGAGTAAAATGCAACACAGACCACCCAGTTTTGGGCTCTGCTCTCTGGGTTGTTGAAGCGCACACTCATAACCTCAAGACTAGTGCATTTTAGCCCTTTCCGTTTCTGCAGACATTTGATTCTTGAGTTTATTTTATATGGGAAAGTAGCTGTTAATTAGATTAAAAAAATGTAAATACAACACCATCTCACTAATTTAAACATAACAGTAAACTAATTGTGTTTTGAAAAATTATTTGCTCACAAGAGATTCAAGTTAAGCTTCAGAAGGCAAAACACCTAACTGAGGCCTGTAAAACATGCATTCAGCTCCACATGTTCTAGACCAGATCTGCAGGTGTAAATCAACGCATCCCTATTGCAGCCATTTTCATCAATTGGAAGTACTAGTCCTGTACAAATAGATTTCTAGAACAAGGCTTTGCTAATTTGTTCCTCAAAAATCTATTTTTTTAACTTGAATACGTGATGCTGAAAATGCCATCCTTTTCCTTAAAGATTCATTATTAGTACCAGCACAGTTGCAAGACCACAATGCTCTTGTAAAACCTACCCTAACATATTTGCTAGTATATCAGGAAATATTTCATATGGAATCAAAACTAAGATCTAGGTGGTCAATAAGTGGACTAAGCATTTTTGGTGCACATGATTTATCATTCATGCTTATTAACAAGCTAATATACACAATCTAATAATCTCCATTAGTTAATTCTACTGTCATTAAAGACAAAAGACTTGAACTACGCCTAAGAAATATTATTTCTACAAATGATGTTGGGCCAGATGGCCCTCCTTATGGTTTTCTCAAAGGGCACCATTTTCCCACCTAGCATCCACTAATGCAATACAACACATGCAGACTCTCAGTGATGGTACTAATTAGCTCAGAGCATTAGCTTGATCTGCTTCTTGGAATTTGGAGCTATTGCCTAAGCAGATCTGGTCTAGAAAAAATGGTCTGCACGAGTCTGGAAAGGAGAGGCCAGCAGTTTTACCATTGCTGTTACTGGAGGGGTTCACCCACCAGAAATACAAGGAAACACATTAGTTTAGCCAGGCACAAGGTCTGAATTACCTTTTCACAAACTAAACCTGAAGTTGAGCTAAATTCCTTCTTATAAAAAAGTTCAATGCATGAAATGCATCAGATAATTTGGCAGGACTTTAAGAAATAAAGTGGCTGGTATTTCTGAAAAACCTTTGTAATACAGTCTTGGCTATTCCAAGAAGCAATGCAAAACTACTACTTTAGGAAAGCTTCTCGATCTAAGTACTGCTGAGAGAATAATCTCTTCCTTCTTTCTGCAGAATCTATGCCACCCCTCATCAAAACTCCCCTGCAAGGGTCCTCTAGAGATTTTGCTATTGTTACTTATTTTACATGGATACTTACATACTTATTTTTCTTATTTCTCCAATCCTTCTGCAATGGGTGGCAGTATAAAATCTTAAAATTAGCAGATAGCAAATAGAAGAATTCCTCTCTCCTCCTCTGCCCCCAAAACACCCAAGAACAACACGTGAGAGGGGAAAACCACCTAAGAATGCAAGGTCTAAAAGTTCCTAAAGCAAAACGCTTCAGTAGCTCTGATATCAACAGTCTCGCACCAGAAGTTACTTATGTTTATTCTTGCAAAAAAACCCCCACCCAAAACCCAAACCAAAGCAAAATCTCACAGAAAATGGAAGATGAGAGACTCATTCTGTCAGCTATCACAGTCATTTAACATTGCAATATCCCAGTGGGCTAAGCCACCTGCACTGAAACATATGTTTAGTAAAGCAGGCAGGTAAGTGTCTTCGCTTGGAACAATAAGAAGCCATTTGGATGTCTCTGGTGAAACATCAAACATGTTCCCAAAGGTAGGAGCAGGTGACCTTCAAGGGGACAATAAGCCCAAAACATGAGAGAATCAAAATGGAAAACTAGAAGTGATAAAAGCTTGGACAGACCACAGCATGTGCACACTACTGCTATGGTTAAGCTTTACATTTCTGATTTACTCCCTTTAAATAAATCTTGCTCCTCAGGTATCTGCTTACCTGGTCTTGGAAAAAGTATCTCTAGACTATCACACAAGTAGCACAGCGCAGCTGGACCCGAGACTGGCAGCTCTTGACTCCCACTGGGTTCCAGGGACAGGGGATCAATGAACAATGTCTTATTCTAAACTGCTTGTTAATGGCCCACTGTTTCCTTAAAAGCCCAATGCCCTGGTGGAACAGAAGAAAAATGTCCTCCTGCTGCAAACATTATGCCTTCAGACTTTGACCTGAAGTAACCAGAACAACTTTTGTGATTTCTGCCTCTTGGACAGTCTAGAGGAGGCTCACTGCCAGTGCAGAGGCAGTATCGAGGTAAGAACAGTGCTGGTAATTTAAGATTAGTGAATGTGCATCTAAGCAATTCAAATCTGGCTTTTAAGAGAATGAGAGTATGGGGAATGAAAAACCACATATATGTTTTGCCAGGGAGCATGACGTAAGGAACCTGGAGATGACTGAGCACAGGAGGTACTATCCTAGATTTCAAAAGAGGTCCTGTTGTAATCGATACAGTGGTATACACAAGATTGCATGTAAAGCCTCCTAGGTTCTGCAGCTGCTGCAGTCAGTGCTAGCAGATATATTTACGTGCTCTATTCAGGTAGATGGTAGACAGGAATGGGAAAAGATGTGTTTCACAAGTAGCAGAGCTGGGTGGTGACCTTCGCCTAAAACATTAGAGGAGGAAGTCTGGCCCAAGTGAAGTCCATGGGGAGACTGCACCTACTTTGAACCAGCAAGGATTTCAGTAAAACGCACAGCCAGGTTTTGCGCGACCTCCTCATTTGCCACTGACTTGCAGACAGTCCTCCTCCTGTTTATATGCACTTTCATATCTGATACTGAAAGCCAGCCCAACACATAACAGCTTTGTCGCTGAATTAAATGGTCAGAATATGGCATGGGAAGAAGTCGCCCCTCATTTCAACATAATTAGGACAGATGGGTGTTAGTTACAGTTCTGGATATAGGCTAAAAACCTCGCACTTCCCTCCCTCTGCTCTCTTAAATGTTTCACAAAGCCAACCCTCAAGCTGCAGATGTAACAGTAGCCCAAGATCTTAAACAACTAACCCAGTAACAAAACCGAGTACTGCCCATCTTGGATAATCCACAACTTCTTTTCAGTAAGCATAACCATTCACTCTCTGTAAAGTATTGATTTTCTCCTGATTCTAGAAATGACTGCAGCATGTCTCACGAGCTCAGAGAGTGCGTTTCTACAGGTTGCTGCATGCCACAGCAGTTTACAGTAATTCAATTTGAAGCATTATTTTGATCTCCAAAGACTAAAGCAGCAGCACTGAATCGAAAATCCTTAAGCAGCTAGGTGAGAAGCATGGATTTTTTTTTCCATCGGTGCACAACCATGGTCTGTCGCATACAGCACGGCATACCTCCCTTCCCTTCTGCAGTCTGCGACAGGCTAACATTGCTGGCACCTCACACTCACACAAAAGGAAAAAAAGCAGGACTCTCCAGTCTGAATCTTCCCAAACAACTAGCAGATTTCGGAACTTTGCCCAACTTCACACAAGTGAATAATTGATATATCAGTTCATTTGACCGGATCCCCACTTTCACGGGAAACGTGGCAGAGGAAACATTTGGTCTTCTGCCTGTTTCACCCACACACCTGCCCTCCTTCAAGCTCCCTGGCAATCTCCCCAACATATTGCTAAGGTCCCAGCAACAACATTTTGCAAGAAATGCCATTTTGGCTCTATAAAAAAGATTAAAAATATTCCTTTTCCCCGCCTTTTCTTTCCAAATTAGGTTTACCGGTATATTTACACACACAGTCACTCATGCTCATTTTCTTTTGCACAACAGAAATTCTGGTTTTCACACAGCTTGGCTAGATATGTTAAAATGCACACCAATCAAGGCACTGGATTTCGGCCACAGCAAAGGGGACTGATGTCCTGCTCTTGGAAAACAAAAAGAACAAAGCCCCACAAGACTTAAAATGACTAGTTCATTTGCAGCTCTGATACCACTTGCAGCCCAAGGCAGCACTGCTGCCGGCACTGCACCAGCAACAATGAAGAGGAAAACAATGGAGCAAAGCCGAAAGCACATTTGTACTTCTAACACAGAAAGCAATTTCACTGGCATATATAGCACATAAACTCCATATCACAAAATAGACATAGGCATTTTAGCTATACCTCAAGGGCCCAAACATATTAACTGGTATTTGTTAAATTAAGCTGGTTTGAACTGAGGTCCAACTTGTTCCAAACCAAAAGTTTACTGTGATTTGAGAGAACTGCCAACCAAGCACCATGCTACTTGGCTTCTTTTGGAACCTAGAGTAACGCACTAGTGAAATGCATCAGTGCTTTAAAACAATGTGGAGGCAGTTTGTGGATCTTGCTGCCACAGCCTCTACTCAGGCCAAGAGGCTATCCCTACTTCCAGTAGAGTAAAAAAAGCATTAATAAGGGCCATAAGGTCTCATGCTTTGGGAGCATAAGAATCCCAGTGGCTAAACTTCTGTAGGCAATTGATTCTGTTAGTTGTCCCTCAGGGAGTTCATTTGACTTTTTCCTCTAAGGCAGATGTCATCAAACTTGATACCATGAACAAGCAGAACACTTGCTTCCTCTATTTGTAAAAACATTCACAAGCTCCCTTACAATACTTGGACGATATGGGAAATCAGAGGTTTACAGGGAATTGTCATCTTTATCATCACTAACATTTGGCTGCCATTGGCACCATGGTATATGTGGAGGGATATACCTTTTCCTCGGTGCATGAGCAATCTCCATTACACGTTACCAGTAATTCCAGGGTTGGTCTGTACTGAAAGTCTATAGGCAAAATATACTACAAGCATACATAAGAAACGTGTTCCGTGATGTAAGGAAGGACAAACCTTTTAATTTTGCTTTTGGTTCTGTTGTTTAACAGTGTCCTGTGAACACTAATTTGAGATTATTATCTATTCCAGGACAAAGTTTGCCAGAGATTAATGAGGTGGGGCAGGAGTTTGAAAGGTGATGGTAAATGGCAGAATTAGGTTGTGCTCACAATGACAGTCCCTGAACTGTTAAATGTGTCTACAGAATGATATTAGTGGGATATAAAATGATCATGGAAATTAGTGAGTCTCGCCAGCAATACCAAAACCCTTGGTATTGCTAGGTACAGCTAGACTCAGAGGAGGCCGGCTTTTCAACTGTTTATGGGGTTACTATTTCTACCTCTGTCTTTCCATTTTCTAAATGAGGGCAGCAATGAAGACTGGGCCACGTTTTTTAATTCAACAAGAAGAGCATCTGCAGTGCTGACAAGTGTATGCCAGACTGATCCTGAGTATCATTTCAAAGAAATACTCAAAGCTTGATTCGTGCTTTAGGTTTTTCTTAAGTGTCTATTTAAAGGGAACACTCTCAGGGCATCCTTGTAGGAAGGTACCTGTGGTCAGTATAACAGGGCAAGAGCATAACTGACTTTGAACAGCAATGAGAACGGCTTGTTTCTTGCTACCTTCTGAAGTCAGAAACTAACAAAGCAGCATGAAAAAAACTACTTTCTTTTCTCTTTTATGTTTCCCTTAAAAGAGATAGCGGGACTCTTCCATAAAGGGTGTTAAGTGAGACATGCCACTAACTTTTTGGAATTTGTTTGTTCACAATTACAAAGGATAGTAGAAATATACGTTGGATAACAAAGACCAAGTTTCAAAACCTTTCCTGAGATTTATAGCATTTTCTGCACAATTTAAACTGCTATTCTTAAGAGTGAGCAGCTTTAAAATTTAGGTCTAAAATGTGTGAATTGCCATGTTTATTTCAGTTGTATGATTAATTCTGGAGAGCATTTATGCCAATTCAGCTTTGCTATGTTGGGATCTGGTTGTACGTTAATTTTCAGTATTGCACCTTCGCTATTTTCAGTGCTACAGAGAAAGCAAATGTAACCACTGCAACTGAGAAATTCATGCTTACATAACCTGAGATCCCACCATCCATCTCTGAACATTTTCTATCACTGTTCAGGATGCTACTTTTGTTGGGGGGAGGGCACTGAGCTGTTATTCACTGTGTTAATTGATGCTTAATACAAAAATACAATTCTGCAGATACCTTTATTGCATTATGCCAACAGTTCAGTTAGTATAATTGCACACAAAGAGCAACGAAATGTAATTTTGTTTTACTTAATACTTGCTCTGTTGTTCCTTTCAGCTCCTTCATCGGATTAACTAATGTGACTCAGAGTTCTTCCGAGAAACAGCCACGTAAGTACTCGTAAGAGGACTCTCCCTGATGCAAAAGACAAAATCTGTGCAACCACTAAGTGTTGCGAGGAAGAGACCCAAGCTGAAGGAAAACAGTAATCCAGCCTAGATGAGAAAATGATTTGATGACAGTTTCCATGCAAGAAACCCTGGTCACACAATGACTGGTGGATATGCAGATCAGATGGGACAAAACAATGCAACATTTGAGGGGAAAAAAGGTTAATATTTTTCTACATTTTACAAGACACCATTTTTGTACTGTGTGCCCTGACATGAGTAAGTTGTCAGTGGGACAGATGAGAAGCTGAAGCGTCAAAAGAAAGGCTATCCTCATGGTATTTACAGCCTATTCAGACGCATCAGAAATCTTTAATTAAAGCTTGATTGCTCTGTGTCTTGTTATCTCCTTTTTGCCTACTGAGAATCCTATTTTGTCTCCTCCAGTTTCCATGATAGTAATTTGTTTACCTAGAGTTCCTCATTATTGTTCACTGTATCTTTATATGCCTGAATTTCCCATATTCTGGCCTTGTCTATAAAAGGAAATTGCATTAATTTGATATAAATTGGCTTTTTAATTGGTAGTTAAAACTCCCTGTAGAGAAATGCTATGGTTTGAGCAGCTTTCAGTTTTATTTAAACTAATATCTTATCAATTTAAAAACAAAGCCAAAGTAAGCTTGGTTTACATCAAAATAAGCAGTGCACAGATTCAACCATTTCAATCAAAAATCCTAGTTCCACTGAAGTTGTTTCAATCTTCTGGTATACCCAGGTTTTCTTGCAACTTTTTTTCAGACTTCTTTTAGAATCAAGTTTAACCTACAACCTTTCAGCAAGAAGCTGGCACATCAGAAAATAACATGTCATTAATTGATTGAAAAGGAAAGCATTTGCATTGCTTGCTGATCACCTATCTAATGGCCACCTTGCACTGCAAGTAACTGTGTGACTTGAAACCTACAGGAATTTTTCTGTGTTGGTCCTGGTTATCATCAAGAAACTTGAGAGTGCAACACCACCACATTAGCTGTAGCAGTTTTGGGTCTTATTCTTTACACAGCACATTCATCATCCCATGTGTGACACATGACCGCGAATAACAGATTTCTGGAAGCTTTAGGATCTTTCACAGCATGGCTGTGTTACGTGGTTTGAACCTTCGGTGTACGTATCCTGGAAGCATGCCAAGCCACGATAAGCAATGGCAAGGCTGAAGAAGTAATTCACTGGGCACAGGGCCTGAGAACAGAGAGGACAGGGAGGCTGGTGGCGGTGACTAACGCTTCTGCTAAAAATGTATTTCCAAGCACAGGCAAAACCAGAAGGTACATGTGAGAGGTTGTTCTCGGTTACAAGGGAGCAAACTGAGGCCCATACCCTTGAAAGCAGTGGAGCTTCTTTGGATTTACTGTCATGTGAACAGAGTGTTACCTGTCTTTCAGATTGTACTTCCTGCTGCGTAGGCTGAGCTGGCTTGGGGACTTGGGGAGGGCATTTTATTATCCTGTTGTCTCCTCAGCTATAGAAACACAGTTCTTTGTTTTAATATGATTTCTTAAGAAGGAAATATTATACCCTGTGATCCATCACACAAGCCAAAGATCACATTAGCCGTAATTACTTTTGGCTGAGCTTATATTGGTCAACACAGTCTTTGGGACTTCAGGGTGCTGCTGATGCTGTTGGTTCACTTGCACAACAGTAAATATGTGGCCATCAAAGCAAAGGCCTTGACAGACTCAGCCTGAGGTTTCTTAAATGCATTACAGGATGCAGAAACAAGATTATAGCTGGGTAAAATGCATAGCTCGGGGACAAAACAAGCATCTGCAGTGTTTACTGAGAGCAGGGACTCAGCAACACAATGGGAAAAAGTGGCTCAGTGCTGTGGAGACCCTCAGAAATGCAATGTCTTTCCACTGCAAGATTTCTGCCCTATCTACACTGGGGGCACAAAGGAAAGAAAATTGCTGTGGGAGTGATTTCAAACCTCAAGGGCTGGAGACAGTTTTAGACAGAACATGAACAGGACCAGGGATCAAGCCCAGAAATTGGGCAAGCTGGCTTAGGTACTACAGGAATTGCCTTGAATTTTTGCCCCAAGTTCATAAAAAAATCATTTTAATTGCTCAAAGTACCTCAGTGACTTTCTCTTCTACCCCCATGCAATCTGACTCCCATTATTTCTACTATCCAAGCATTTCTTTAAACTGCATTCCTCAAATAGGACAGGGAGCAGAAGGGCTAGAAGATGTTCCATCATTGCAGGTCTAGTGAGAAGTAGGAAGTAACAAAATGCTCGAAGAAACCTACAGCCACAAGATTTCTAGCC
Source organism: Gorsachius magnificus (assembly GCA_034008185.1). Classification (NCBI taxonomy): domain Eukaryota; kingdom Metazoa; phylum Chordata; class Aves; order Pelecaniformes; family Ardeidae; genus Gorsachius; species Gorsachius magnificus. The sequence continues at coordinate 11,561,632 of CM067083.1, read as the reverse complement.
TAACAGCCACACACCCACTTTACATTAATTTTGGATCCAAACTTCAGGCCATTCTCCCATCTGAACCTGATACCTAATGGCTTTTGTGTTACTGAAACAGCAGGTACCCTGGAAGGAACTACATTGCCACCTAAGCATTGACATTGCTATGGAAAATCAGTCAGAAGTCCATAATCTACACCTGTGTATGGATTCTACCACAAGATCACTGACCTAAAAGCAATACTGAAAGCACTTAAAAGTAAAAGGTGGCTCCACTTACAGGCAGGAAACGGAGATACAGGTATCGAAGGGAACACTTCAAAGAATCTGCGAAGAGGACGTAAGGGTCTTTTTGGAAATTATACCTTTGAGACCAGTCCAAACTCACACACCATGTCTGTAACAGAGCTAGACACAACCTTTAAAGCTAAAGCACAGGTCCACCTAGCCCACCATACTCTTATGTAGGCTCATTCCTTCTGTCTCATTCTCCTGAAACTCCTGTCAGTGCTCCTGCACTTTTCTTGCTGTATGATGCTCTGTACATAAAATATCAATAAACTCCACTTGATGACAAATCTTGGCCTATGCTGCAGACCGTATCATCAGCCTCCACTGCCAGAGCTTGCTTCACAAGAGAGTTCAGGTACCAGCAGCTACCCTGCTGCAGCAGCACAGAGTGGGATAACACATCCAGCTTTTCAGGCAGGCTTTGAAGACTGTGTGGAGCTTTTGACCACACTGACCAGACTGCTGTTGGTATCAGAGCTAACACCGCTAGTTCATGTATTTCAGCAGTACACTACAGGTAGCAAAGTGAGACATAACCTAGAATAACAAAACAGACTCAAAGAAGTCTTTCCAAGACGGAGGAGTGGGAGAGGAGGTGGCAGCAGGAACAAATTCCTGGGCTTACTGACAAAGTAAAGGAGGTATATAGCAACCACACCCCTGTTCTCTACCTTAAGAGGGGTGGTATTTCAAATAGGCAGGTAACTAGCTAGCCCTAAGTGAGGAGTGCTGAGGGTGGCAGTTACAGCAAGTGCTTGTCTCTCCTGTAGTCACCTCTCATTTCCATGGTGAGCCCTGCTCCCGCAGGTAGGCTGGAGGTTGGGGCCATCTGAATCAAGTTGGGAAGCGAAGCTGGCAAGGAGGAGGGAAGGAAGCAGACTGAAATAGAAACACACGCAGAGCCCCAGATACTGTGAATGTGTGAGAAAGCCTGGGAGAGGGAAGGGACAGACATTTGGGAGACAGCGATGTGAGGGGGGGAGAATGGAAATCTTGTATCTATTTGGCTCATTCTGCTACAGTTAAGCTGGAAAGGGGAGCTGGGGTACAGGAAAGAATGACACAACATTGAACATACAAGAATGGCATTAACTAATTTTTAGTTAGACTTCTAACTAACTAAAAATAATGTTTTTTAAATAAAGTCTAATGCTGTACTTTTTCAAATAGGCAATGAAAATATTACTGAAAAAGCAAAGCTATGTTATTTCAAACCAAGCCTATATTAATTAGAGATGTGTGTTCAAGTTACCACATGCCGGACTCTGTCAATTTGGACACTTTGCTTTGATTTCTGCCTATTTTTAAATGACCACAACACCAAACCACGGTTTAAAAGCACTTTTACATCAAGAAGAGGCTCCCTCTGGTTCTTTCTTTCACCAGCTTGCAATCAAAATCCAAGTTGTAGTTAACAGCTAAAGGTAATTGTTTTGTTTTGTTTGTAAGGGACTTAGAAAAACTCTGAACAAAGGCTTTGGTAAAAAAAAATAAATAATAAAGGAATCATATTATATTTAGCCACATCTAACACAAATCTGTACTAGCTGGAAATCTCAGCTGTCTGAAAATGCTTCTCAGACCAGACAATTACCTGCTGGACCAGAAATGGGGGCAGTGTTGAGTTGGAGATTTCCCAGAAGCTTTTTTTCCCATCCAAACTTCTTCTGGCCACCTCTACTGGTGAGCAAATTGCTTGAGTCTGGAGCAGTACCTCGAGGTGTCTTCTCTCCACTGACTAGAAAACAAGAAGTCACAGATTGGTTTATCACTGAGGGTGGCTGAGTCAGTATGTAATCCAAAACCGAAGCTAAATTAAGGGCTAAAGGCTTCTCTGCTGAGAATAAGAGCCTGAAGTCACAGGATATAACACTATTAAAAGGAAAGGGCAGACTGCCTTTCCATTGCTATTATGGGAACTGTGACAAAAGAAAAATAAACAGGAATGAGTGGTGGGCAAAACACCAAGTGAATGAAGACACAAAGCAGATATACAGAATACAGTCTTTAGCAACTATTAGAAAGTTTCTCTTTTAATCAGTAAAAGTATGTGTAATCTTTTTTAATTAAAACCTAATTTTAAGATCTCTTTAGACTACTGGAACTGGAGGTACTTTGTACTTATGCACCAAAACCAAGGGGTATTACTGCATAAATGGAAAGACTCACAGCCCCAGCTAATGCAAATTAACATAACACAAAGCAGATGAAACATTCTGACTACTGTTGGATGAGGAAGTGGCTTAGAGGTTTTAAATCTGAACAGGGCTACAGAAGTCGTAGCTTCAAGCCTAGGAGATGAAAAAACACACCTAAGTTCTACTGCTCAACCCAAGGTAGACGTTTCATGTGTTCAGAGCAGTAATCCTTCAATCCTCATATAAGTTGTTGGTCTGAGGTATAGAGTGACAGATCATTGAAAACATTTACGAATTAAGTAGTTGACTACGCACTATGCATGAGACTGTGAAAGCTGAGCCAGGCACAAACGTTCAATAAAAATCTAAATGGGGTGAAATCTGGCAGCAAGAGGTACAGACTGGGCATATTCTAGAGGCCAGTCAATCACAGAGTCTGGATCAGAATCCAGATTTTTCCCAAGAGTAGGAGAAAGTGAAGACCCTAGTTTCTGATTCAGACTTAACTGCATGTCAGTCTAAATAAAATAACCTTGTTCTAATTTAACTGGAGTATTGTGCCCAATGTTATTGCAAAGTTAGTGTCAATCACAGGATGCCTGTCTTTCCCTAGCCAGAGTCCAACTGTCATTCATTTTGATAACTGTCACACAGCAAACCAGGTCATGTGGAACTCTATAATCACAGATTGGCTTCTGCATCAGCCTGGGTGGATAGGTGATGCTACTGTCTCAGCTGGAAGCTGACTCTCCCATACCATATGTCTTACTACCCATTTACTGCCAAACTCGGCACCCGTTCACTGGTTGGCTCCACTAATAAGATAGGCACCTGAACGGTCTCCTCCACACAGTTATTTCTGAAACATACCTTTACATTTCAAGGGTTTTTTGAAGATAAGAACACCCAATACCTTTCCCACAGTTTCAACCCTTTTCCAAATTTCAATTACGTGGCAAATAAAAGACAAGTCACTTGCAGATAAAAGGAAAACTTACTTGTTAGATAACAGTCCAGACTAAGGGAGACATTGTCAAAAGCAATAATGGCATCAGATCCTTCTTCCCATGAAGCGATGATCTGAAACCAAAACCTGCACAGAATGGAAGAACAGGGATTAAATTCTGTTAAAGAGATGAAACTCAGAGCTCTTTGCAATTAAAGTGGTTTTAGAATGGGGGAAAAAAGCTTTTCTTTTCACATATAAAAATATTAAATTGACAGAGAAAGTATCTTCACCCCTAACAAGAAAAGATGATCTGAGGAGGGGCTGTATATGAATATTGATAGAAAAAAAGAATACAGCCCCTCTTCCCTCCAGAGACATAGAACCTGAAGCAGGTGCAAGTATGTATATGTGTGTGTGGGTACAGAATATAAAGTCTCCTGGCTTCTGGCACAAAAACCCCCAGACACCTAAGCGACTTTATTCTCACAAATGATTTATACCCAAAAGTGTTAAGAAAAATAAGTATGCTAGGGTTCCTGAAGTCATTTGGAGTTTCTAAAAGGAACTGGCAATCAAAGGCTGAAACCAATTTAGAAAGTATTTGGTGTTGATCCACCCTCTAGGAGGCAAAGGATATGTAACAGTCCTGGCAGTCACAAAAGAGAGGAACTGACACTGGGTAGTCCATAGGCAGAGCAAGAACTCATTATCTCCTTGTAGAAGCTGAGCAGGTTTGCCTTAAATCACTTCCACACTCTCAGCTGGCTTTTGCCAGGAAGTTCTGCCACTCCTACATTACCAGAGGAAAGATCACTGTAAATTCACCCTCAGTGGTATTACAGGTCAACAGGAAGAACAAAACGAACCCACAGTCAAATACTTCAAATCTGATAGAATATTGACCACGCATTAATTTAGTGCACTCATGGATTTAGATTTTCTCTTAGCTTAGCAAGTTCATGTTCTCCCAATGCATATCTGCCACATAAAGTCATAATACTCTGCTTCGGAAGGAGAATGATTTCTAAAAGTAGCCGACCATGGCCCAGAAGCGAGGTACAATGCTGAGAGGTTGCATCGAGACTATAAAAACATGAAACTATCATATGCTGTAGAACAAGATTCAAGAGAATAGAAAATATTATTTGAACCTCATTCTCTGTTGTATCTTGATGTTTTACACCAGCAGAAGTGAAGCCATTCATGGGTCTTTCTAATGTAGATCTATGGCTGATGGTTACACTGCTCTATCTTTTAGATATAAGCGTTTAGTCAGAATGTGAATTCTTGCAGGTGTTCCAGTTTAGACGAGAAACTGATGACAGAACAAGGCATTTTTGAGGAGCAGTCCTATTTATGTAGAAAGGCTGTAGAAATCCTGTCCCTTCACTGCAGCAAGAATCTAAACACCAGCAGAAGTTTTTTTTTTTTTTTTTCTTCTCACAGACTCTAGTCCTTTATGCATAGTACCAGGTCTAAAATATTTTCTCTCAGCTTTTTGTCTGCTATCAGTATTCTTAAGTTAGTCTTCTTGTCTCCTACTGTTTTTAAAAATCTACACTTCCTTTACCAACAAACCAACCTCACAAAACAAAATTCAAGTGAAGCTTCTCTTCTCATATGTACATTTACTTTGGGACAGCCTGTTCCTGTGTTTTGAATGAGGGTTTTGACTGTTTCAGGCACCTGACTGTCAACAGACATAACCAGCTTCCATGCTGTTCTCAAATACAATGCAGCTTTCACCACCAGTGATGACAGTGAGGTTTGGCATAGCTAAAACAGACCCCAGGGATATATGTGCCTTTTGAGAACATCTAGATTGAAGTGTCGTCTTCTGCAGCTGGTATTCTTGCTAAGCTATAGATGAGGACACAGTCAGAAAAGCTGATTCAACCAAAGCAAAAGCTTCAAACAGAAAAAGACCCTGGCAGTCCCTGAAAGCTGCAAAGGGTTTTGAACAGGACACAGTCCGTTCACAACAAAAAAAGAGTTGATATAGTTACTATGTTCCTCCTCCTTTATTTCTGGTGAAGCAAAACAATCATACTTCAATACTGAAATTTCTTGCTCCTTGGAGATATGCATTGGACATATGGAGAGACTTTTCTAAAATGGATTTTTTATGTTCTAAAGACATGAGCAGCTACTATGAAAGAGCAGGTGATTGACACAAAGAACAGTGGACATGGTGAAGGAAGAGTATCCCTATCAAAGGAAACTCCAAACAGCAAGACATAATTTTCCATGCTAAATGATCTGTCTTTATCAGCTCAAAAGGAGGCAGCTCCATCCAAACAAATCTGAAGGTCACAAAAGTGCATTTTTTGCCTTCCCAATCCATACAAAGTGCAAGTGCAGTCTGATGTTGCCAGAAGCCTCACAGTTCTTAGTTGGTATGCCTGAAACCCACTGTGAGTATGTCTAGGAGGAGAACTGGAAGAATCATAAAATCCTTGGATGTTAAACTGGCTTGCAAGTACATAGTCTGTCCTCCCCCTTCCTCCTCCCCGCATTTGCTCCACAGCTGACACCCCACAACACTTCAAGTGAAGTTACAAGCTCTAGCGTAAACAGAAGCTGTTCAGTTTGAGACACACCATCTGAGTCTTAAACAAAAGCTGTTGGACAGACAAAGTGCGCTCTGATCTACTTTTTCCTCTAAGTTACTGTGCCAGCAGCAGAGATGACTGAACCATATGTAAAACAGATCCTGAACCACCATGGGTCACAGTCTGGTATGTTATGGAGAACCAGGACCTACACTTTGGGCTGTAAACTACAGGCTGTAGCTCAGCAGAAGCTTATTCCTCCCTGTTGTGTGCTGCTGAAACCTCGAGGAAGCGGTAAGGTGGAAATGGGTGCAGCTACATGTCTTTCAGTTGGCTGTGTCTGAAAATCAGTGCCTTGCACACAGTGAACCTCGGTGCTACATTGAAAGGACCACTGGAACTGAGTCTCTTATGCATTTGATCTTTAGCCTGTTGCCTGGGGACACACACTAAATGCCACTTGGAGGTATGGACATTTTGATGTGTGCTTATGTTTCTAAGGTGCTAAACTGAGGCTGGGAAATGAACTACAAAGACAAATAAGCAGTTCTTAGACATGGTCCTCCATGTCAGCTTTTCCCTCCACTTCTGCAGACTTTAGCTCAGGTTGCATAAAAGAAGAGACAGATACTTCTGCAAAGACTGCTACAAACCTTCGCTGTACCTAGCAACCAAATACTTCTGAAATAGCTCTAGGCAATTTCCTTGGCAGAACCTAAGCTTCATGCCCCAAGGTGTTACCCTTTGATGCACTGTTCACGTCGTGCCTCTTCAGACAATGAAGGGTTGTCCTTGTAGGAATTATCAAATATTCAGCCTCTAAGAACAGAAAGGCATGATACAAACCAGCATTTCTGTTGCTGAAGGGAGTGCCATCTAATGTGCCCATATAAGAATGCAATAGGTTGCCCTTTACTTTTATATGCAGTTAAGAGACAGCCTTGCTGATTTCACCTGCAGGAGCACTGGGACCAGAACACTTGAAAAGTTTCCTGAAGTTCACCAGGGATGAAAAAAAAATTACAGAAATGCCTCCAAAGTAGAAAAATCATGTGGATGTCAAACACTGTTAGGACCATCAGTCTGCTTGTGTTGTCTATCAATCTGATTTTTCCTAACATGAATGCGGTTTCATACAAATCTCTTGAGAGCAGCATTTCTGCAACAAATAGTTCATCTTTTCCTCTCCAGTTTAATGCCACTATTAATTTAGAAATATGATGTCTTTCAAATTCCATTGAAACAAGCTCATCAGTTAACCAACATTTCAATCATTAGCTTTGGTGGTTTTAGCTTAATGGGCTAATTAAGGGAAATTTAATCAAAACTGAAGATGGAAATGTCACACATCAGTGAGATGGAAAAAACCCCACAGACAATCTTGTTCCCTTGCCCCCTCCTTTTTTTTTTTTCTTTCTGTTTGATCCCTGAAAGCAGCGAAACAACTCCCTTTGACTTTGGTGAAAGCTGATACTGAAACATCAGAAGCATGTTATTGCAGGGGCTCGGTAGAACGCTGGAGGTGACAATGTCTCACGAGTATTTGTGCACAGATCAAAGTGGGATATGCTGACTATACATTCAGTACTTCAACTGGCACCTATACAGCACAGATACTGGTGTACAGCACAGTGTAGATATATTCACGACAAAAAACCAGATGCTGTGGTGGATGGCCATGAAAGAGTATTCCTGAAGGCTATTACCCAGGAGCAGCAAAATTAGTGCTGGCAAGTTTGTTGTGACTTTATTGCTTAATAAATCCTGGCAACTTCCTCACATGGAATCAAAATCCTCATCAGATAAGTCTGTGTTTGTAAGCTAGATTTCTTCATAGGAATGAAAATATGGCTGCTACAAAAGGCTTTAATGGCTTGGATGTTAGAAAAAATGTTACTTAAGGACTGGTGGAAATTACTTCTTATCTGTCTCTTCTTTTGTCCTACTTGACCCCAGGAGCATAGCTAGAAGAAAAATGTTCCTTAGATGTATGACAATTGGGAAATACAAGTTACATCCTGCAGAGTCGAGTGTCAGCTGAGCTGTGAATGCAACTCATACAAAGGCCTTTTTAAAAAAAAAAAAAAAAAAAAAAAATCTGTTTGAGGCAGATGGGAAATGCTATACCAGGTGGACAAAAAAAACCTACCTCAAATCTCTCTTTTGGGGAATATCAGCTAGGCTGTCTGAAGGATACAAATTTTATATGAATTCAAAAACCATTCAAGGGTGAGTCACAGATAAGAAATGGCACCAAAGGCATAACAAATAAGATTTTCTCAGCTTGTTTCTTTGGCCCAACCTGTGAAATCTGAATCCAGACAAACAGTTCCTTGAAAAGAGGACCAACCATGTTCCAATTCAGTTAAATCCCATAGAAACAGGATAGCTTCAAAGCTTCTGGGCTGTAATCATAGAATCGTTTAGGTTGGAAAAGACCTTTAAGATCAAGTCCAACCTAACACTGCCATCCCACCACTAAACCATGTCCCTAAGCACCTCGTCTAATCTTCCCCACTCCTCAGGATCTTTGAACCTTGGGTTTTATTTCTGTGTGGTCAGTATTTGAGCTTGACCACATCATCCTGGATTTTCTGTTCAGTTGGTTCTTTCTGCTTGTTTGTTTTTTTCTTGATCCTAACAGAAGACTGTTTTCCCCAAAAATATCCGGGCCTTATTTACAGAGGGAAATACAGAACTAAAAATATGAAAATACAGCTACAGTTATGTTGGTATAGTCTCCATGAGGACAAACTGTTTTGTTTATGTCACCTATCCTTAGGTCTTCATTGCACAGAAATGTTAGCTTTTGGGTGTATTATAGTCCTCTTCTGTTCAGAGGGAAATAAAAAACATTCTCCTTGAATTGAAGATCTCAGAAAGCCGATTTTGTGCAAATTCTGTAGCTCCCTCCTTTCAGTAACAACTCTGAATTCCACCTAAATATTATCCCTGGCTCACACAAACTGTTCAGGTTTCCATTAGCCAGACTCAGGCAGCTGTCTTCATGCCATTATTTTAGAAAGGCTCATAATCGTTATTTTTTTTCTTTTTATCATAAAGGTAGGGATTATGAACCAAGACTGCATGTTAACCTCCTCTGTACTCAATCCCCCATGCAGTGACACGATCACAGCATGCCTGTACGTACAGATCTCATTTCATAACTTGTAATGTTTTGCCTCTGATGGAACTGATTTCTCTCTCTACCTACCTAAAATAATTATGGCTGAACCTGCTTGAGACCGAGGTACTTACGGAATGGAGAAGATTCAGGTCACTAACCCTTATTACATTGAGGTTCCCATTAGCTTCTCTGTTACAAATGATGCATTGTTAGCTCACTTCACAAAGGAATACTTACTATTTGGGATAAAAGACATACTTAGGTGGAATGAGATTATTTGGAGAAATATGTTAACCAAACTCAGTTACAGTGACAGAATTGCCATGCAGGAAGTTACTTAATAGCCAGTAATAAAGGTTGAGATTCAAAGGTGTTATTGAAGGCAAGCACGCTGAATATATACATGTACAATATCTGTCACAGGTACTCTGCACACACTGTCACCAGAACCCCCTTTTTCAAATGAACAGAACAGCCATCAGCAGAACAACTCTGTTTCAAAAGGAGGACAGTAGCAGACATAGCCAATGCTGCCAAGCAGAAGAGCAGCGATACAGGCATTGAAGTCTCACTCTGTTTTTAACAAAGTAACATGGGACCACATCAGAGCAACAGAGGCTGGGCTTGTTGGATGGATGTGAAAAGAAAGAATAAAGAGATCTGGGTGCAGATCTGACCAATGAATGTATATGTGGTAATGTGGAGGGAGACATATGTCTAGCTTTTATGGAGGGTCCCTGTTTCTTCATAGCAGAATGGGAAGAAAGTTCGAGAAGAACAGGAGACAAACAGATCTCTGGGTACAAAACGTTGCCATGAACTTTCCTTTTCTTTTTCTTCCTTGATAGGAAACCTGATGCTCAGAAACTTACTAGAAAGAAAATCTGAAAGCAGTGTGAAGGAGAGAGAGAGCAATGCAAGAAGAAATTATTAGATGAGAAGAGTGCTTAGCCACAGCTGGTAGAAATCCAGCAGAGCAGTATGACTATGAGTCAACTTCTTTTTACTGCAGCAATGAGAGGTTCCCCAGCTGCTTTGGCTGCCATTGAGATCAGAGTTGCTGAAGGAGCCAGGCAGAATAAAGGTCTCACTTCCGAGGACTGAAGGGGAATCCCACCTGGATATGTAGACAAAAAGATTATGAGGACCAGTGTAGTTCAAAAAAATCCAGCAAGCCAGAAAGACTGGAATAGCTAGGGAAGCCAATTTAAAGAAAGAAAGGAAGTATAAACATCTGGACATGAACTTTGACTTGTTGCAACAGAGTATCACCTTCTGGGGTAACTTAAGTTGTAGATTTTTTTGCTTTCTTCCTCAGGAGGGTCACATCCATACCTAGCCTTCCAGGTAAGTCCCATTTTTCTCTTTCAGCACAGTAAAATTCCTCAGTCTGTGTTCAGGAGAAGATCATCAGCAAGAAAATAATTCCAAAGCTCTCTGAGCACAATGGGACCAAAAGAAAATTGTTTTTTACTTTCTGAACGTGCCGCCCTGTTAAAAGGACACAGGGCCTAGTCTTGCTATCAGTGACAAGGTAAATAGTGCTGCTACTTATAACTAAAAATTTAGTTTCTAGGGACCCCAAGTAAAGTCCTCCTCTCACGCCTCCTTCCACCATCTGGCCACTACTACTTAAGACTGGCTAGAAATTTAGACTTCGTAATGCCAAAATAATAAACTTAAGAAGGAAGGAAGCTAAAGAAACCTTTCTAACCACTAGACACATTTACATTTATTTTCTATTTCTACATAATCTTCTATCAGAAGACTGTACTGAGGTTGGACAGGTTGCTATTAATACTTGCTATTTGTAAAAACATTCCTCTCTCAGAAGTTACAGTGAAATCTTTAAAGAAAAGGATAGGTTGAGTAGAGAATACAGGCCTTAAAAGACCAGAGCTGGGCTGGCTCACATGGAGTCCACTTGCAGGCAACTCCAGCCAGGTAGCAGATGGACCCACAGAATATTTAGTCTACATGTAACTCCACATGACTGGCCTCAGCTTTGCCAAGGGAGCAGAAATCGTGAGAATTAAAATTTGTTTCTCAAAGCATTATTTTTCCAGACAGGCTTCAGCCTATTAGAGCTAATCCACCTTTTACACTGCCTAGCAAATCAGTTGCTAGGCAGGTTGGTGATAATAAGCATCAGCCTGCAGCAGCCTCCAGAGAATCACTTTGTTACATGTGCTTGTACCTATGTGATGTACCTTAGCCATACTTTTAAACTAACAGAATGTCTAATTATTAGCTACACAAAGCACTCATCTTCAATTACATCAGGCTTCTGTTTGTTCTTGCTGTCACATTCCCATGACTATATCATTATTAAAATTTAAACTCACATTTACTTACTAACTAAAACCAAATGTATAAAGCAAGCCAAAACTACCAACTACAAAAGAGCTTTCATGACTGTTTCCTACCTGCATTTCTGTGAAGTTAAAAAAGAACAATTCTCAACAGACTCATCACTTATCATTGTAAAACAAATAGTAATTTTCCAACAAATAAAACAATTTTACAATAACATGGTTCTCTACACTACTCTCAACCCAAATACTGCAGCAGTGCATTAACATGTAAATTCCAGTAAGTAAAAATGACCAATTCTCTAGCTTTTGCTAATCCATGCAGATTATGTGATTTGCAGATAACGTGTCCTTCTGAGAGAGATAGGTGGCTCCATGGGGGCCAAATGAAGTACAGTAAGGATTGTTAGTTCATGTTGAGTGTACTTTAGTGGGAAGTTAAAATACAGCACCTCTGGAGACTTTGCCTTTTGCCTCTGGTTACCAGACACAATTTGTTCATCCAACAGTTCAAGAAGCTCTTGCCCATAACCGGCTTCATTAATTGTAGCTTCTTTGGTGGCACATTCTTCACCAGGCCCTTTGCCCTTCCTCCCCCACGCACAGAAGATACTGAGCATTTGGAACTGGGTTACAGCTCTTTTAACCTCCACACTGCATGAGCCAACTCTGAAGACTGTTTTGCCAACACCTTCTGGAACAAGGAAGGATAGCTAACTTGGGAAGAATGTAAAAAGCCAGGACTTCAGCCTCTTTAAAGTCCACACAGAAAAAGTAAGACCTCACACAGGGTGGAATTTTGACTGGATGCTTTCCTAAGCATCAAATGGGAGGAAAGACAACAATCCTCTCCTCATCGTACTCTCTGAAATTAAGCATGTGTCCAGGGTTGCCTAGGCTAATGCAGTGCTAGAAATCTAACATCCCTCAGTCCCAATTTAGCTTCTTTGTCATACTCCTCCCTACTTTCTGTTCCTGCCAAATCACCTGAAATGTTCTAGCGGTGATTTTCTGCCAAAATATAATTTCTTCCAATAGCCTGAGGGATATCAAACATTTAAGAAATGTCTGTTTCTAAAGATAGAGCTGATCTAATTTCTTGGAAGTCTTCCTAATGATTCTTTGAAGTGCTATAAGCCAAACATGGAAATTACAGCTAAGCAGCTTTTGAACAAGCATTCTTTTGAAAAGTTTTAGAGCATATTATATTGTTATTAATAACACTTTCCATTCAGCTTCCCAATCACAATGGAATGTGCTTTAATTTTGTGTGGAACTGCTACACCAGTGTGCTTTGTTCAAGAGCTTTACTTCTGTGAGGTGATTTAAAGTTTCAGCTCCTTCTGTAGGAATATCTGCAATATCATGCTGCTTCTAATGCAGACCCTCATAGCTACTGACACAGGAACCAATTAGAAAGACAGACACAGCAAACTTTCAGCAGCACCAGCGTTGTGGTCACATCAATTAAATACTTCTTACAGTTCAAAAAACCCGTCATTTATCTCCAAGGTATATATACTGCAGCCTCCCCAGTACCATTTCAGTGTACACTTCATAGAGTTTTTTCCCAATTTGTGTATCAGTCCGGATTTCCTAAGAAACAGGTTTCAAGATGGTGAGAAAGACACCTGCAGTATTTCCCAGGAAGGACTGGTTTCAACTAAAGCAATCTTAGAAAAAAATAAAATCATTAAAATAGTGCACTTTCTGTGAATAAATAAGGACAAAACTTTCCAAGAGACACCAACTTCAAAGTTTTCCTTGCTTACGTCTTAACCTCCAACAAACTCCCTTCCCTCAGTGAACCCAACTGTCTTTCTAAGTAACGGGGAAGTAAGGGTGTCAGCACCTTACCCATAATAGTCAGTACCATGTATCAGTTGGATCTGTGATTCTACATGAACCACTGCTAGCCTGACTAAGATCAAAGTAGTCTCTGCCTGACTGTGTAACCAGAGAGAATTTAAAGGAAAGCAATAGTATAAGAGTACAGAATAATTCAGATACAAAACATTCCCCTGGCAACATTAGAAAATAAATCACATAAATAATAATGGCAAAATACACCATTCTTCAAAGGAAACACAGCTGAAGGGAATGAAGCAACCAGGTATTTTTACAAATGGTGCTTCAGCAGTGACTGCACAATAAGCCTAATGCTGATATTTTTTAAATCTTTGGTGTACACACATTAATTATACATTCAGGACTGAAGCGTTGGCAGTGTCCTTGTATTTGCAGCCTACGTGCATCCCCAAGAGCCAGCAAGATAAAAGATGTATTCACACAATGTTTGTTCAAACTTCTTATGAGGCAAACTATCCCTTAATGAAATCCATTATTTCTAGGGAACAGATTCCAAAAAGACAAAGGACACCAGTGCTCATGACACAGACTGTAGATGCCTAAGGGCCAGGGCAGCAGGAGGTGAAGTATGTCTGTGTCTTCTCTATAAACAGCATCAGCCAGAGCACACACATAAAGTAAACAATGAACAACAGAGTATTTCCCTAAAGCTGACTTGTAAGAAACAGCTAAAACAACACTCTTTAAATAAGCATATGCTACCAGATTGAGCATATGCTACCAGATAAACTTTTACGCTTAAAGCCAGAATACAGTCATAACTGAGACAGCCCTTTATTAAGCTGAGCCTCCTGCTACAGCTAATACAAAGGTGTTCAGATGCATCCTTGTCTGATTTTCAGCAGTTTCTTATCCCATCTCTTTCATCCTTAGATCTAGACAATCAACTATGGAACTCACATCCAACTCTAGCAAACCGTGTAAGATCAAATCTGCTACATGAAACAGTATGTGAGGAGAATGATTATTTCCAGTCAATGAAATGGAGACACAAAAGTTCAAGCACCTTGCTGTGGACTACCCAGTGACACAGTTTGTGAACCAAGACCACCACTCAGGAGTTCTAAAATTGGGTGCTTTGCTCTAACTACTCAGTTATTGTCATTCCCTGCCTGTAACAGAAGATACCGCCCAGGGACAAAGTGCTTCCTCTCCCTGAGGGAACCATTTCCAGGAGTGATGCTGGCCATTTTCATTGCCAGGTAGCTAGTGATGAAATACTGGATCACCCGTGAAGGAGAACGATGAGGAGACTCATACCTGTCCAGTATATCTGGGAGAGGTAAAATCATCCACTGCCATATTCCCAAACCTTCGCTGTTATCTGAATGCCAGAACATCCGGCTCTGTTCCTTTCCTGTCTTGTTCTCGACCAGCACCAGGGATATATTTCCCAGCAAGACACCATGGATGAGCCATGACATTCGTAGCTAGAAGAAAGAGAACATGAGAATAAACATCACAAACGTTATCCAAAAGTTAACAAAATTCCCAACTGTTCTTTCATTTCTTTGTTTTCTAATCACCAAAAAGTCTATTCTCCCTCCCTTCTGCTCATGTAATCTCTTTAGAAAACTCCACAGATGTGGAAGCCTGTAATACTTGGTGTATGCTATTTAATATTGGAACTACTGGCCTTTCCTTTTGGCAAAGGTGGGTCCAAAACATCTCTGGTTTGGCTTTCACATATGTGTCTGTAATTTTAAAGGGATAAGCTAATACCTCTATTATCTGCAGTACAAAGATCACACTCCCCTAAGATGCCACCTAAGAGATTCAAGTTAAGACTAACAACTTTTCAGCAATAAACTTTTATATTCTGGCAGCACCAAAACCACGGGGAGAATAGCTGCAATAAGCAGGCATCACTACTAATCACATCCTCATCCCTCAGATATTCTTTTCAAAATCAGTTTTTCCTTACCTCTTTCCAAGTCTCTACAAACCTTCCAATTACAGTTTAGTGATAATTAGGTTTTTTATTAATTAAAATACCTTAGGGAATCGGTTTTCTAATATTTTTCTATGTTTAATGTAACTGAGTCCATTTCTATGCATTTATCCCCGCAAGTAAAATTAGTTCATGTAGTTTTATCATTTTATGACTTTGTCTCCCTCATTGTATGAAAAGAAAAACAATCCTTTCTACATCAGGCTAGTCTCAGAATCCATATTATATGAATAGTCTTCTAATTTTCTTGGGAAGAAGAAGAGGAGCTAGCTCTTTGTTGATAAAGAGCATAAGTAAAATACACATACATATTACATGCAGGAGCTGGGTCTCATCTCAATAACCAGTATGGGTGAGAAAGCTGAAGGAATGCGTTTATTAAAGCTTCATTAACAATGGATTTTTGGACAAAAGTAAGTTTTCAGTACAGTATCTAGCATCCACGCATGTTAAAAAATAACCCTCTAGTTTTTAACACTTCAAAGCCAACACCTAAGTCAGGAATTAAATTTATATTTTACACAGGAATGCCTGATACCTTTACTTACTTTCTTGCTTTGATAGCATAGAATATTGACATCCTTTTTTTAGCGTAAAACACAACTGCTAGATTTTGCTTGCTGTTCCTATCTCATGGTGTAAGTCTTGCCTGGTAGACAAGTTAGATTTAGGCATTAAAAGGTGTTACTGTTATTCCTAGCTTATGCTCACAGTTTTGGGGTGGGTGAAACAAAATTCTGGTACCCATTACATTAATTATCAGTACCGAATTTAGGTAAACAGTGAAGTTCACCTGCCTGTCTGCAAAGTTACAAAACCAGCAGTGACTTTTGACTACATTGCAAAACTATGTCAGAGACCAAAAAATCTAGACGTGGTCCTTCTCTCTCGCCACTCCAAAAATCACTGCACTTGCCTGGAATCACCCCTGGGTCTGTTGAACCGACACAACCATTGATAAGGTGTACAAACTGATATGCAGGTATGGGTCCATGAACCCATCTCATTACCTCATTTTGACCACAGACGTTCAAGACTGATGTGTAGGTTTTCAGTAGTTCAGCAAACCATCACTGGGGCCTACCAGACCGCAGCATTTCTGGGGAAAGGCCATTGCTCAAGTCTGACTACCAGCTCACTCTTACCCCAAGTTTGGGAAAGGACTCATGAAGTCCCATGTCTGTTTCCATGATGTTGGACAGTGGAAACCATAGGATGAATTGTGAGGATTTTCACCTTGCAGACACCAAGGAGAAAAAGCAGAGTTGAGTAGGGCTGCAAAGAACTCCTTCAGATGCGACATAAAATGATGGCCAGGGAGGCAGCTGGGGGAGGGCTGAGTTCATACCCACAAGTTCACCAGAACCAACACTGGTGGAAGAGGCTGCTGACAAAGGTTTATGCTCTAGGAGGCCGATGCCTTCAAACTTGATACCTGCATGGCTACTCCTAAGACCATGTAGCACTAAGACTTAAGGTCAGGTGACAATCAAGATTAAATAACCTGTTGGGCATTTTATACTTACAAGTGCCTATGAAGTGAGACTACAGAAATTACAGTGAAGACTGCTCTTCCTTAAATATCTTTAGAATACCTTTAGACCCACTGAAGTAATTTCCCTTGAGAAAACTGACCAGGACTAATTTTTTTTTTTTTTTTTTTTCCAATGACTTTGGAATGCCAGTGGACATTTAAAGCACTCAACCTATAGAAGGGAAAGCAACTCCTCTTACTGAGAGTTCATATATGAAGCACTTTTAGGACCCTAATGCCAACTCTGCTGTAAAGCACTATATGAAATTTCTAATACAGGTAAGTTGGAGCAACTTCACTGTGCCACTTTGACAGTTCAAAATTTGAGAGGTAAAGCCCTGAAGCTTCTACTATGGAGGAGCTTTCAGACCTCTGTCTCTTCTGGAGACCTGCCAGAGAGTAAGAGGCAACATCTACATGGTCAGAAGTCAGAAAAGAGCAAGCCTTTGACAGCTATTAACGTAGCACTAGAGCAAAAGCTGAAGCAATTGATGAATTGGAATGGATGCCTTTGCACACATGTCAGCTGTTTGAAGGAAAGACGTGGCTGGCATTAGATCTGGGAGATCAGCTCGTTGGCAAAGTGCAATATGAAGACTCTAATGAACTGGCTCTGAGTGAATCAACTGGCACTGCGTCCAAATGGGCATTTTTGGCTGTGATATCTATGGTTTCTAAGCTTCACAGCAGGGCAGTCCAGGTCTTTTCACACCTGCTGAAGTGAACCAGAGCAGATGATGAGCTGGATGCCATAGTAAAGACTTCTGAATGGGGCTGGCATTCATTCTACAGAATATGGCATCAATGATGGCAGATGGTACTATGTACATGAAGCGTCCTGTAAGTAGTGCAGTGGCACATTTGGAAAAATCTGAATCTGGGCTGTTGGTGGCATACCCCTAACATTATATATCAAACATCTCCCTCTGTGTTAAACCAGCAGCAAAATATTCAGAAGCTAGAAACATCACTGAGAAATTAATTAAGCATTGCAGGTAGACATTGGCTCAACAGCACCTTGCTTTCTGGCTTTAGAACCCACCATAGCTGGTGATTAGCTGTTCATATGCAAACCCACTGAGTCAGTAAATGAAACGCTTTAAACTGATTTGGGGAAAATTAAAGGGAGAGAGAGTCTGTGGTAAACACACAGCATATTGAGGCAAAACTTGGGTCAGATGGCCACATGCACTGTACTGCAAACACCATCTGGAAAGATGACTTCTGAGAATCCCCTGAGCCTCTGAATTTGTGGAATTTCTGAATTGACAAACAGGAGACTCAGTTCATCCAAGAAAGAACAAAGAACTAATCCTTATCAATATCAACAGGGTTTGGCAGGTTTAACATAGAGGTGAAGAAAAACAAGGAAGGCAGATTTTCTAGCACAAGCTGCCTAATTTCAAGACCACCTGAGAACTGAGACTTGCATTTTATTTCCTTACGCACAAAAGAAACTAAATACTGAGAACCTTCTGGGTGAAGTTTGGGCTTACTTACACCTGTGATTCTACTTTAATGGCTAGAAACATTCCAGCATGAACCAGTGCTTAGATATCTGACTGAGGACCAATGACACATACTCACAGCAGCATAAATAAAACATTCCTCAGTGGCACTCTGGAGAGTTGCTGGGTTTTTTTTGTCCCTTTCTGAGTGGCAATGCCCCTGATTATTAGCATTACAGTCCTACCTGGCAGAAAATGTTAGTTGTCCATCTTTAGCACAGGTAGCCAAAGAAAGAGGAAAAGATGAACATACTTCAAACAGGGCTTGGAGCAAGGTATTTTTAAGAAGATGGAGTCTACAGGCATCTTGCTCCCAAAGAACTTGCAGTAGTTGGATCCCACTGGTATCTATCTTGCTACCCACACCCCAACTCTGCACCACAGGCTTACATGTTGGAACACAGCACATTATTCAGTTCTCATGCCCCCAGTCTTTGCCCCCCATCTATAATACTTGCTCAAAGGAATTGCTCAAAATTTTCCTGACCAGGAACTGTGGATTCTTGAAATAGAAATTCATTTTTCTCAAAAACATAACTCTTGTCTTGGGTCTTTTTCACTGGATTCAGTGTTTTCAGATGTGAATGCACCGACCCAGTAAATGTAAGTCAGGCATTAAAGAAGCTTAGAAAAGCCGTCATTGTTGGAATATGGTTTAAACAGAATTAGACAATAGCTGCAGATGCCTTTGCCAAGTCTCAGTAAGTTCTGAACATGAATATGAACTACATTTGAGGCATGAAGATTATCACATTGGCAATATTGTTC
This sequence comes from Gorsachius magnificus, assembly GCA_034008185.1. Taxonomy (NCBI): domain Eukaryota; kingdom Metazoa; phylum Chordata; class Aves; order Pelecaniformes; family Ardeidae; genus Gorsachius; species Gorsachius magnificus. The sequence continues at coordinate 11,542,651 of CM067083.1, read as the reverse complement.
TTCTTACTAGAAAGGGGAAATGGTTGTGTGCAGCAGTACAGACAGAGACATCTATTAGGTCTGCTCAGCAATTTAGACTTGGACTCTTATAAACAAGAAAGATGACCAAAAGGTCTTATTCCTGTTTTTTGGCCAGATCAACAACTGTACACGATCAATCTCTCTTGTACTCTGCTGACACTTCTGCTTTTACTTAGGATCAGATGGGCAAGCAAAAACCTCATGTAAATGATAAGACAATTAACTGATCTGATCATGTAGCTTTAAAATACCTAGGCAGGCAAGAGAAGCTTGTATTTTATATGAACAGATTCTCATGCTATTTATTCTCACATTATTTCTTACTTGTTTGCTTTTATAAAAACAAGAACCTAATAAAAGCGCCTTCATTTCAGGAACCAAACAAATATAAAAACAAAGAGAAAGAAAGAGAAAGAGTTCATAATTTTGCTTCCAGAGTACTGCGGAATTACCAGACCTTCAAGAAATTTCAGATATTATAGACCCTCCAATCCAATGACACAGAAGCCAGGTAGCAAAGGAAGCAAGAAAAGATTCACAGGTAACAGTGAATAAGCTGTACAGATTTTAAAACCAAACTTTAAAATAAAAAAAAGGGTGTTAACAACATTCTGCAAAATAAAGCACATGAAAGCCTGTGCTAGAGGCATATCCGTGTTGCACTCTTCATGCTCATAAATGTTCTGAGTCAATGTTATTACTATGTACCCTTCTAAGTTATTTAAAGCTCAAGGAATAGAGGAGAAAGAGACGCATGCACTGCAGGTGCCAGCATGGGGCTCAGAATGCACTCAAGGAATGACTTATATTATTGATTTACATGCTTTAAAAAAAATACAACACTTCTGCATAGAAATGAGAACTGAATTAACAACCACAGAGGAGGAAAACATCTTTATATCTATAAACCCAAACGAGAGGGCAAACTTCAACTATACTCTTTTACATCAACATATTTATTTCCTAGAGAAAGTATGTTTATGTTCAAAAAGTAATTTCAGGTTTAAAAGAAGCGTGGCTCAGTTTAGTGCTTACCTACATTACATAATGGTGGCTTTTAAGAAATAGCTAGTTGAAATGTCAAAATAGCATCAGAAAAAATTTTCATTATTTTAAACATGGCCAAAAGCACAAAGCTCTTTTATTATCACAGGAATCTGTTTTCATTTTTTTTTTTCAGCACAACTATACCCTTTAAAATCTTTGACCCAGGATCTAACAGAAGAATGAAACAATATGGTTCCCAATCTCAATGTTGTCCCTCCTGCAAAGAGTCACCTTCTTTTGTGGAGATAGATGCGATAAGATTTATAGGCTAATTTCATCACCATCCAGGCAACACCACCTCTGTTCTTATTCTCTTATTCTCCTTCTCTATTACAGCCTACACCAAAACTGCTTGCATGGGTTTTACTTCTCAGATATGGCACTAAGGTCTATCATAGATTCCCTTGTGCTGAGCAAAGCACAGCCTTTCTAAAACTCAGTCTCCAGACTCTTCACGTTTTTGCAGTGACTTTCAAACAGAAGTAACAGTCATAATCCACCACAAAACAAAATCTCGCAGGATAGATATAACTACTGCTGCCCAGGCAGGTACACACTGTACCAGGCCCTCACAGAATGCAGTAGTCCTGTACCTGGCCTTACATCTTTTTATGACAGAAGCCCAAACACTTCGGGAAGACACAGGTGTGACTTATGATCTACAGGCACCACAGCATCTTTCAAAGCCTGAGGATGCAGATGGCAGGGAGCATCTCTGAAAAATGGGATGAAAAGCAAATCAATGTATGTGACTCTGCACTTGTACAGCAACAGTGCTGGGACTGAGGAAGATGGGATTGCCTTGTTGTCCAGACGTGGGGGGCCAGAATTGAGTCCTCAGCTTCCACATGAAGGCGAGCACTCCCTGGACATCTGCAACACCCTTGTGTCAGCTCTCTGACATCATTGTGAAGTACTGAGAAGTAGGTGGCCAATATAGTCTGGACCAAGGGGCTATCAACTGTGGCAAAGCAATTTAGTTTTGCATGGGTGGTGTCTGAGATGACAGCTCTTCTCTTGGGCTTTAATTGCAATGTGGTTTCCAGATTCCCAGACAGCAGTACAGCTACTGATGTATGGATTTCTTCTTCAAAATGAGAAAATGTCTAACCAGCCCATGATCCTCTTTGCCCTGTCAGCCCTGTGCAGGCCACCTGATTCCCACTCAAAGGAGGGGAATCACAGTCTAAAGAGAAGGGGTGAAAAATGCTGTGCTTTATTGCTCAAGCTCTATAAATTCTGCCTTTAAATCAGGCCACTACTTGGATTAATTCTTTGCACCTTATATGCATTCCTATGCTCAATTACACGTGCTTTGTTTCCCATGAACTTTTACATGTGGGTTAAAAGATTTTCACTCTTGATTACTGTGACTCAGTTCGGTTCCTGAAGCATTTCCCGAGCTTTTTGTGGCATCTCCCCTTTCCGGCTACTTCAGGAGCATCTCTTCATGGACTACACGTACCACTTCCTGCATTCCCCCAAGATTTAGTAGAAGTGCCACAGTCTTCCTCTGCCACATAAATTGGGTTTTAAACACGCAGTTAATGGGGTCAATAGGCAAAGGACTCTACCGAATGTGCAACATAAAAAAGGTAACAAAGACTGTCTGGACTGCAAACAAGAGAGATTCTTTGAAGCCAGGATACTCTAGCCAAGATTTAATAAAACAACAAAAAGAAAGAGAAAAACTGACTGGAGAAGAACAAAGGGCAGCATCACAAACTAACTGCTCTGACCTGCCAAAAGCACCGAAGAACAAAAAATGAAAATATAAAGCTGCTCAAAACAAACAAGAGCAAAGTGCGATACAAAGCTATACACAAAGTGCAAGGCACATTAGGACCAATCCCAAACATGTGTGGGAAAGTACAGGCTGTATTTATTACTGTATCTCCTGCATGCATTTTTACCCTCTTCTCATCTTTTGATGCATGTGGGGCAGCACAGAGTAGGTCAGGCTGATTTTTCCTTTCTGAGTTAATGAGAAGCCTCCCACAGGGCATGGGAAACACTAGGGGAGCACAGCCTGCGAGCAGCCCAGCACGCTCCTGGTGACCAACCTCAGGCTGGGGAAAGCACAAAGATGGAGGGTCACACTTGTCCTGCACTTAGAGGCAATACGTATGCCAAAGATCATCCAGGCTCTAGAGTATCCAAATGCTAGCATCAGCACTACGGCAAACAGCTGCCCAGAACCTCAGCAGGGAAGGTGTTTGGACCAGGCCACCCCACAAATCTCCAGGGTGTTAGCAGTCAGTTTCTCAGACTGTTCAGTTGTCTCCATTGACAGTCTATCACAGTGGAAGATTAAACAGCCAGGCTGAGGGAGAAAAAACAAGCCCGAAGCATTAGCAAACTCTTCATGGGTGGCACCCACTGTGGACTGCTTGATTGTTTCCTTATCAGCATTGAGTCCTGTTTCCATGGACATTCTGGCCAAAACCCAGAATTCTCCAGCCTGGTAAACAGTACTGCAGCAGGTAATGTTCCTCACGCTGAGGTTGAAGTAATTAAATCCTATGTACACCTCAGGCTAAAAAGCAGGGTGTCAGCATTTGCAATGGTGGGTGTAATTGTCTAACAGGACTGGATAAAATAAAAGCAAATTAAGGCATAAGGGAGAAAATAGTAGCTTCAGCAAACAGTGGGTCTAGTAGTGCCCCAGAGCTTCCCCGTAGCAGGGAAAGAAGAGAGGGGAATCAAGATCAACAAACTGGAGACGTCTGCTGGCCTCCCTGTTGCTCTCAGGGCTTGCAGCACACGGCCTTTGATAAAGTCCTGTGCACAGAGCAGGAGCAAGCTTCACTCACTCAGGAGAGGTAAGCGAGCTGAGCAGCCGGGGCAGCACATTCAGTCTCATCCCCAGGAGTTCAGCTGAGCTAGTCATGTTCATACTGGCGTACACATGGCATACAAGGAGGAGGAAGGATGTTAAATGACAGGCTTAAGGACAGTCTCCATCATTAATATATATTAGTGCAGGATGTGGATCTGAGTTGAATCTCTCTGGGATACTGGAATCAGCTGTCAGAACTAGCCGCTATGCAAGTTAAGATGCAAGGAGAGCAAGCAGATATCTAAAGGAGCATGTGAGCTGGATCAAATACAAGAGGGAGGGCAGTTTTATGGCTTGCTCTGACTATGGAAGAATAAATGGGTCTAATACGCACGCACTTGCTGAGATCCCTTTGCCACATGAATCACGAGTGAGTTTTGTCAGTGGGATTTCAGTTGCCAGAGAATCTGTCCTGGTTGTGACATGCCAGGTGGAGCTGTCAGCAGTGACAGGTAGAAGAAAACTCATCTTTTAGTGCCTGAACTTGAGCCAGTTCAATCAGGAAGTGATTGAGGGTGAATAAATACAGGACAACATTATGGTACTTTCACAACCTCTTTTCTAACTATAATTTCACTATAAGGAAGTTTGTTGGCACCTACTGGAGGAATAAGTGTGTAGGGGGGGAATATCTCCTTTCTCCTCTTGTGTTGTGCTGAAAAGTGGAATTAAATTATTCTGCTCACAGACAGATTGTTCCAGTAAAATAGAATTTGAAGCCACCAGGGGCTCATTGAGAAGAGCAGCTTTTACACTACATGAAAAGGCAAGAGACAAAACCCTTGCCAAACTCCTTCACTCTTTATTACCGACAGCTGCAATGTTGGATGCATCCGGATGCCTTTTAAGTGCCAAGGGGAGTGACGGAGGTGGGATGGCATGTGAGCAGATGAAATACATGGCAGCTTCTCCCCCGACGGCAAGTTTAATTATTTGCACTGTTGTATACACACACGCAAAAAAAAAAATTACACATATTGGGAAATCATTCACTCTGATTCCCGTGTCAGGTGGATTATGAAAAACACTCGCTCTTGCTGGTCCATGGCAGAACAAGGTCTTAAAATATTCAGAACCTGCATATGTCTCTGTTGCAGAAGGGAGGAAAAACAAGGTAGAATGTATTTCCTAAAGAAGGAGGACATGAATATATCAAGAGAGCAAAAACGGATGCGCTTTGCTACATGAACTGAGATATCCAACAGAAGTGAACCAAACCAAACTTTAAGCCAAAGAAACACCATTTCCTACGTACTTCCATTCCAGAGAACTTTCTAATGCATCCCTGCTTGTCCTTTCTGCATTTTAAGATCAGTGGTACAGGGAGAATCTGATTCTTTTGTCTGTTCAGTGCTCAACGAACAAACACCAAACTGTGCTTTGTTAGGATCAATTTTCCCAAATCCCTCTATTTCAGGATCCAGGAGCTTGTGTGACATTTCAGGGTGACCATTCAAGATGTGAAATGCTCCAAGTCACTAGCCATAGCTCAAAGTCTTAAGACATTAATAAATCCTATCAGTGAAAATATAATCTGTGAGGCTATAGACTAGAGTAAAAAGATGCAGACAGGTCGTCTTTCTGTAATCTGCAGTTTAAGGGTTAAGTACAACTGACTCAGAAATGACAACCATTTATGCAGGGTTGGCAAGCCTTGATACACTTGCTTAAGTTCATGTTCCATTCTACATGAATTAATCTCTGTTGCTGTTAACTTCAGTACACCTATGAACAAGGCCTACCTGAGAATTGGTAGGTTTGAGTTGCAGCATGATGAAGACCTGCCATCTCACATCCCAGCCATGATAGAGAAACTATGCACTGTGTTCTCTGAGCAGCTCAGGGGAAGTCCTGAAACCGATTCTTTCTTGGATCTCGCAAATATGTTTGTTCATGCAGTAAGCTGCTTCCTCTTCGCGTTTATGTCATGCTGGCTGCCCTACCTTTACAGCATATACACCTAATTATGAAGACTGTAATATATCATGTGAGGCCGTACAATGAGGACAAGATATGCCAAGCTTTTCAGAGCACATTTTGTGGCATTTCAAGCACCTAACCATATCTTTCCCCTGTACACAGGGGCATTAAGTAAGTATATATTATAGATAAGCCATCAGAGAAAGCGGTTGCTGTGCTACTGACCCAGTGCCTATATTTGAAAACCAGAGTCATACACACAAAAAAGCTCTGTAAATTGCAAAAGAAAAGAGAACATTAGGACTTGCCTCGCAGGGAGAGTTCCTCAAAGGAGCTGGAAATGCAGTGCTGGTCATGACAGCGTTTGCTACTGCTGGTGCTTTGCTGGTGTTCAGGAGGAGTGCACAACCTGGATAAAAGAGCAGGAAGAAGGTCAAACTGCAGCATTCACCTTCTGGTTTCAGGGTTTGTGAAACCTCCCCAGAACCTGTATTAGCTGGCTCCTACTACAGGAGAATGCCAGAGAGCAGAAGCTTTTTCAGTTTATTACGGATGCAGCTTCACCCAATAAACATATTCAGGAAATACATTTAACAAGTCTGTCTACCTTCCCCCTACAGCTATCTTCTGTTTGTCCATGACTTCAGATTCATCCTCCTTGCAAGGCTGAATAACAAAATGTATCTTTCATGAACGAAAAGTAACTTGGAAGACAATATTTTTCTTGGCCAATCCCAAACCAAAATACAACTATGGCAAAATACCACCAGAGTAATATTAATGTAGTTGGAGGCCTCTTTGCTCCTTTAATCATTTGTTATAACAAGAGGAACAAGGGCAGTAGTAATACTAGTTTTTTTCTTTGGCAGCTCTGCATGAAAAGGTGTGTCTTTGCACTATTTCAGCTCAGGAGGGTACCACTATTTACAGCCCAGTTATTTGGACTTTCATTGAAATTGCCTCTACAGCATAGACAAATCACGAACCAGCAACACTTTATTGCCAGCTCCCCACAGTACCCTCTTTCTGGCTCTTTGCCTTTATGTTTACCTATGCTTCCATCACTTTGTGGTCTGTAATACTGTGGGCTGAGCCATCAGACAGCATAAATGTACTGTAGCCTATACCAGTTCACACAAAAGTAGAGAATCTTACTCTTCATATTTAACCCCCAATCTAACTTTATAAAGCAATGTTGGGATTATACACCATTAACTCTGCTGTTCTTACTGCATCCCTTTAGACACTCTGTGCCTCAGCAATAAATGCCTCCAATGATTTACATTATTGCATTAGGAAAAAGCTTATCCTGGCAGGTAGCCTGTTTGCCAAAACTCAACCAGCAGTTCAATGGTTCAAAAACTCAATCGGTTCAATGCCCAAGGTATAAACCTTCAATAGTTAGTACAAGAAAGATTAGAAATTACTACTGGGATTTGGCTGGAACCGGAAGTATAGAGTAATTATACACAGAAGTGGAACTCAAGGGACAATGGAGCAAAGAGAAGAAAAATTAAGAAATCGGAAGGGGAAAAAAGAAGCAGAACAGAGAAACAGAGGAAGTAAATAGGAAAATCGGAAAGAAAAAATCAGATCAGTACGGAGGACGGTCATTCAGATGAATACTTGGTGTGAAGTTGTTTAGAAAGGGTCAAGATTAGTACCTAGGTCAATTGTGGAGACCTGAAGTACAAATGTATACCCTCAAGACAGAAAGTGAGCAGGATAGTCTTTAGCTCAAAGCACTTAAGAGTAGAAAGATGTCTTTCGTTTAACTGGAGGCTGTCATAAATACATATGAAAAAGTGCCTTGTGTTTTATTCCCTCTCCCCACCATTTGTGCACCTTTTTTTCTCTCTACTGTTCATTTTATGGACTTACTTATTTAGTCTCACACACCTTCTATTGAAGGAAAACGGTTGTGCTCCGGGCTTCCAATCCGCCATGGAGAAGGATGGGATGCGGAAGAGCCCTGCATCCAGCCACAGTCTCCTTCTTCAAACGAACAGTAAAAGCCAGAAGGAAGATTTTCTGCAAGAGGGAAAGACACACACACATACAGAAGAACCCAGGTGAGCCGAGGAGGAGACTCCTGGGTATGCAGAGAAGCTGCAGTGACTATTCTGACAGGGTTGCTCAGGGCATGCAGGCACCCCCACAGCTACTCAGTCCTTTTTGTGGAGTCATGCGTGTGCCGGACCCTAGGGAGGGTGGTGGCAGGGGAAAAAAACCCCAGACTGTGACTGACTCCCCCCACACTTAGATGCATCCAAGTGAGCGGACATATCTCAGTGTATACTATGGGGTTTCCTAAATATCCTACAGCTCCACAGGTATAAACCCACTCAAGGTTACACCTTGGAGGTGGCTTTCCTAACCGCTGCTTCTGCAGCCTCATGGAGGGAAATCTTGGAGAGAGATAAGTTCCTAACCTGATTCCCCTCCCTTACAGTCTAGGTCTTTAGTCAGCCCAGCTCAGTAATGAAACCTCTTCTCTCTGTGAGCACTGATGCGGTCTCAGGTAAAGCACTGAATTGTTTTGTGCCTTGGTTTTTGCACCTGTGTATCTGTTCAGTGAGATGAATGGATGAAAAGAGGATAGTTTATTTTAAGCCATACTTTCAGGCTTTGAAGCCCACTCATTCTGTCACTGGCTTGGGATTTCAGGCAAATTCCCAGCTCCAAACAATACATTAGCTTTTTGCCTTTAAATTAACCAGTTTTAAAGTAATAGTCATCTCATTCAAAGCAGAAGGTAACTTCATGCTTTCTTCAGCTCCTTCTCTATCTACATTGCAAGGTCTTGTTACAAAGGGTGCAAAGCACTGCTCCTCTTGCCCTGACCCATACACTTATATTGCCATAGGTGAACATCCTCTAATCGGCCACAAATCACGCATTTCCTTCAAAACTCATTAAATTATTTTACCCATCATCCTCAAGAAATACTCACTGCCTCCCTAATTTCTACTGTTGTCTAGTTCTACCTTTGCATTTCTTTTCTTCAACATGAGGCTAGACTGTACTTAGTAAGTAACCTCAGCAGAAAACAGATCTTGAAAAATGCCATGTAAAATCACAACCACTATAAGATGATTTTCACTTTTAGTGAATCACTAATGATCCTTAATACAGATTCTGCACACAGGGTGGAGCTGGCAACTCTGCCAGGTACCAAAAGGCTTCCTAGTAGTAAAAGGGCACAAACTGGGTTTTTTATGGGGAAAAAGGTAGAGCACAAGATTAGCCTGGCAGAAAAAGGTGCCCTTTTAATACAGAGTTACATTAGGCATTAAAGATGCCAGTAAAGAAGAGCATTTTACCCTGCTACATAGATTAACCAGTCCTTGGGGCTGGCAGTACAAAGCCCCTGAACATGCTTGTTCAGTGGGGGTGGTCCTTCTTCCAATAAACCAGAAAAACTGCTGTGATGAACAGATGCAGCCATAAAAGGGATGATGATATTCCTGACTTCTCAGACTTTTTACACCACTGTGTACTCAAATCTGTACTAAACAACAGTTTAGCCCGTATTTCTTTTCTCCTTTCCTGGTTCCCCTAAACTTCCCCAAAAACTATCTTTGTTGTAGGTGGGTTTTTTCGGTTTGGTTTTTTTTTTTTTTTGATAAAAAGGAAAATGAGACAAGAAATCAATTAAATACCTGCTCACAGGGCCTCAGCTTTGACTCATACACTTCAAAAGGCAATTCATTGTCAAGTGGCACATCCACCTACTTCTTGGTCTGCCCTGAGAAAACAGCTGGGAAACACCACAGCTGCAGTGTCTAGACCATGAGTATTTGATTTTCTAGGAGCCTGAATCACAAGTCACTTCACAAAGGAAACTGAAACAAATCTTACATCTGTGGCTTTTTAGTAGGGCCAGATTTGAACCTGGAACCTGACATGGAGGTGAGAGCCACGTTTTATTGCTCTTTTCTGCAAGCACCCAAATTTGTTACGAAAAGATCAAAACCTGTATTGGAGTTAAGGTTTTTTCAAGTTTTTCCTTTTAAAAATCTCCAGATTCATTCAGCTTAGTCTTTAAATGTGAAGCTGTTAAGCAAAGAGTTGCTTCCTTGTGTTATACCCCTCTACAGAACTTGATTATATTTCATTGCGCAGCCCGAGGCTGGGATCCAAAGAAAATGACAAATTATAATGTGTCCTGAATTCCTATTGAAACAGCTTGGCTCAGTGTCCAACTGAATTCATTTCATGGCCATACACTATCTAGGATGATGTGAACAAGTCAGAGCAGCAGGAAGAGTCATCTAAGTAGCAATCCCTGCCTGGAGGCCAGAAAAAGCTCACTGTCGATGAACAAGTAAGGCCATAAATAAGAAGCTACTACTTTCCCAGAAAATTTCATTCCTCCCCCACAAATTAATTTTTTATGAATTTTCAGATGTCCCATGCACTGGATGCATTTTCTCTGCTGCTCTTTCTTACTTTGAATACATACAGCACCTATGATTCCACATATTGCTACTCCACCAAGAGCTATTTGGCTAGCGCTTTTCCATCATCGTGTACTTCTCAATTTTCTGAACATTTATAACTCAAACTCACATTAGTGCAGACACTGCACTGATGAGAGAAAGCTAATCTGAGTTTCTTGGAAAATCAAGTAAACAACAGGCAGGAGGTACGCCTACTGAAACGTGCCATGTTGAATATTATCATTAGTGACAGAAACCTCAAAAAATTTAGATCTCAGTAAGATTAAGATGCAGCCTGTAGATACGGGATGGAGAACAGAGTAATCCAGTGAGACTGGAGCACTGTGAGAATACAAGAGTCTCTGCTTTCGAGTGATGAAGTAGAGAAAAGCTGTAGGGTGTTAAACCTGTTCCTAACCAAGTATTTTCAAGCCTTCAGAATAATTTAGATTTTGCTTGAAAGGTAATTAAGTTCAAGGGTTTTTTAACTTTAACACAGAGTTTTCATTCTTTAATAGGAAGAAAAATTAGCAACTGGCATAATTTATGAAGCAGATGGAACATGCTCTTGATTCAAAACTAGGTGTAAATCAACCAGATACTATAGTTTAATCTTCTGGGTGAAATTCCAGACATACATTATAAAAGACACAAGCGTAAGAGTCTACTCTGGTATGTATGGACCTTTACCAAATGTAGAAGGAAATCTTAGAAGGCAAAAAATCATCTACTCACAGAACTTACAAAAGCACATGAATCTTAAACATGAGTTTGTTTCAATGGCTGCCTCAATGCTAGCAAAGTTGGTCTGACAAATCCTACCAGAAATGAAGCATAAAAAGGGAAAATACTTTTCAACACAGTCATCCAAGAGTTACCCTGTAATGCCAGAAGGCTTCGCTGAGTTCAGAACTGCCACAGGTTAGAACGTGTTGCTAGGGGTACAGCTTTTGATCAGGAAAGAAGCAGAAAGATTAGTGTATGCAAGACAGGAACCTTAAGAGAGCACTGCAGAGCAACAGATTGCTACTTCCATCATTTTGCTTACAGGGAGACTCTGCTGGGCTGTATCTATAACTAGGACATAAATGAATCCACTGGTTTCTTCATGCATTTTTGCCTGGAAAGTAAACTGGCCCCTGTAGAATTAATTATCTATGCTTTTTTGGTCACTTGCTCATGCTATCACAACTTCAAACTTTATAGGTTCCTATTCCAGCTGCCATCTGGTCTTTTGACAGATGCATGCATGCACTTCTCCAACCACATAGCACAGCCTGAGTCACCCCTTTCACGAATCAGATACTAGTCTTCCTTATCTCACCTGGCAATGTGTTTAACATCTTCAAATATTCAATGAGTCAAAGAGTGAAAATTACCCTACAACCCAGTGGTTATGAGATTTATTTGAATGATAGAGGACATTACTTTCAATTCCAGGTAAAATTTATAAAATGTGGAAGAGCAGCCTGAGGATAGACTTGAGTAACCCTTTTTCTTCTGAACTAGACCAGAACTCCAGACCACAATCTTAGAAACTCTCAATGGAAATAGGAAATATGGGTCCAAATTCCCTTAAGAAGAAGAAAGAATCAGTCCCGGTTTTGTCACATCTTGGGTGAATCCTCTAAGTTTTGGGTCTCTAGATAATATATATACTGTCAACACCTCCTTTCTTTTTTTTTATTTTTTTTTTTAATATATCCATTACTCTCCTAATATGCTTTGACTGATTAACCAATATTTTCCCAGGCTGAAACTTTTTGGTGAATCTGAGACAGAAAATAAAATAATTTTGGACTAGCCAAAAATATATGCACTTTCTTTCAGTAAAACTTTTATTTTTGCCCAGAGTTGCTGCCCTGCAACAAAAGATTACTGAACCAACACCCAAGATAGTTAACTAAAAAGAGAAGTACGAAACTACTGAAACAATTTCTCCCTTTCTGTAAAGCAGAGCTCTGCCAATCTATATTAGTAAATAATTTGAGTTTTTATCTCTGTTTTGTGCCATACCAGCTATATTACATATATGCTTCTCTACTACAATAAGAGGAAGTATGTTATTTATTTCCAGTAAGTTATAATCCATAAAAGCATGAATTTACTAGCAAAGATATAAGAAGACCACTATCCGAAGTCTTAATGTGTGTCTGCAAAGTATACTTTTGCAAAGTGATTTCCAGTGTGGCACTTCCATCGGTTAAATCTGTATGCCTGATCCCAAATCAACACAGTTTGGCATCTAATTCCACATCTGCCTCTTTGAAGCTGTCTTTCGCTCCTGCAAGAATATTTGATTATGACTCAAACAGCAACATTCTTTTCTCTAGGGGTCATCCCTCTCTGATTTTGCACTCTCTACGCAGACTAATTGGTTGCATGCAGAACAAGCACCATGACATTTCATTGGCCATTAATAAGTAGAGAGATGTTAACAAACAGCTGGCATTAGGCAGATTTTTTTCAGCTAAGAAAGGAACAAAAAAATCAGATGAATAATAAGAAAAAAACCCAAACACAAAAAAAAGCTGAAAGACTGAAAGGAAAAAAATCCCAACATCTCCTTGAAGCTCACAGATAGAAGCCTTTGGTTAATAGTAATTTTAAAAGCTCTCCCCTCAGTGTTGAGCATGGCTACATCTTTTTCTGACAGCTCTTTTGTGTAAGCAGAAGCATTTGGGAAGACCCTTTCTCTGCTTTATATAACTGAATCACTTTTTGCCACACTTGCAAAAAGCTGATGAAAACATCCGCGTTGCTCAGGAGCAAAATGACAACTGAAATGCTGAAAGATGACATATGTTTTGTGTTGGGCTGCCATGCAGATGTAACTGACATCTAAAACATCAGATCATTTCTCTGTTTTGTGTAAGAATTCTTATGCCAACAATATTCAACACAGTAAAGAGGCAAAAAAAAGCAGAGAAATCAGCCATAGAACCGAGCAGGCTTGTAAGTTCATAAGCAGACATACCCACAACTCAAGCTCTTGCTAAGGCAAACCAGCCTTTTTTGTTGCTTTAGTGGAAGATGGTGCTTTTCAGGTTGGGAGTAAAAACTCTTATTCCCAGTACCTGTGGTTGAAAAGAAGCCGCATGGTCTTCTCCTCAAGCTAGGGGGTGATGGTCTGCTAAACAGGGGGTTAATAATGCTCTGCTTTTCACATTTTCTCATTTCCAATCTCAGAACATTCTTTGCTGACACTACTGTGCGTGCTATACTGGTTTATTCAAATGAATACAGAAGAATGCTGTGTGGAGGGGGAAAAGGCAACCAAACCAACCCCTGTGGATAGCGTGAGAGGGGGATTGGTCACTTTACCAATTGGCTCACCACGGGATAGAGGCTGGCAGCTAGGGGCAAAAGCAGAGCCAGCCTCCAGATATGTGAATATGGACGAGACACCAGCCACAGGTGCACTCAATGTTTGAAAATAACAAGTAAGCATGTTCCTCGAGGCTTACCCCATCCTATGGTAGTATTTAGTTTACATCTGTGATTGGTACAACTCCACCTTGTGAGCTCTGCTCTTCCCATGGGTACAGACAGGATTACCCTCACAAGGCAGAGCCATTTATAGCAGAAAGGCACAACAGTGTATCTGGAATGAAAATGCATTCAATCTACTCATAGAACCATAGAATCATTTGATTGGAAAAGACCTTTAAGATCATTGAGTCCAACCATACCTGTCTACTACTAAACCATGTTTCTAAACGCTTTATCTACACATCTTTTAAATAGCTCCAGGAATGGGGACTCAACCACTTCCCTGGGCAGCCCGTTCCAGTGAAAACCCTGATAACCCTTTCAGTGACAAAATTCTTCCTAATATCTAATCTAAACCTCCCCTGGCACAACTTGAGGCCATTTCCTCTTGTCCCATTGCTTGCTACTTGGGAGAAAAGACCAACCCCCACCTCACTACCCCCTCCTTTCAGGTGGTTGTAGAGGGCGATAAGGTCTCCCCTCAGCCTCCTCTTCTCCAGGCTGAACAACCCCAGTTCCCCCAGCTGCTCCCCATCAGCCTTGTGCTCCAGACCCCTCACCAGCTTGGTTGCCCTTCTCTGGACATGCTCCAGCGCCTCAATGTCCTTCTTGTAGTGAGGGGCCCAAAACGGAACACAGGATTCAAGCTGCGGCTTCACCAGTGCAGAGTACAGGGGGACAATCACTTCCCTGGTCCTGCTGGCCACACTATTCCTGATATGAGCCAGGACGCCATTGGCCTTCTTGGTCACCTGGACACACTGCTGGCTTATATTCAGCTGGCTGTTGACCGGCACCTCCAGGTCCCTCTCTGCCAAGCAGCTCTCCAGCCACTCTTCCCCAAGCCTATAGTGTTGCATGGGGTTGTTGTGACCAAAGTGCAGGACCTGGCACTTGGCCTTGTTGAACCTCATACAATTGACCGCACCTATCGAATCCAGCCTGTCCAGGTCCCTCTGCAGAGCCTTCCTACCCTCAAGCAGATCAACACTTCCACCCAGCTTAGTGTCATCTGCAAACTCGCTGAGGGTGCACTCAATCCCCTCATCCAGGTCATTGATAAAGTTGTTAAACAGACCTGGCCGCAACACTGAGCCCTGGGGAATACCACTTGTGACTGGCCTCCAAATGGATTTAACTCCATTCACTACCACCCTTTGGGCCTGGCCACCCAGCCAGTTTTTTACCCAGCCAAGAGTATGCCTGTCCAGGCCATGGGCAGCCGGTTTCTCCAGCAGAATGCTGTGGGAAATGGTGTCAAAGGCTTTGCTAAAGTGCAGGTACACATCCACAGCCTTTGCCTTGTCCACTAAGCAGGTCACCTTGTCATAAAAGGAGATCAGTCAAGCAGAAACTGCCTTTCATAAACCCATGTTGACTGGGCCTGATCTTCTGCTTGTCCTGGACGTGTTATGTGATGGCACTCGAAATGATCTGCTCCATGACCTTCCCTAGCACTGAGGTCAGACTGACAGGCCTGTAGTTCCCCAGATCCTCTCTCTGGCCCTTCTTGTAAATGGGCGTCACACTTGCCAACCTCCAGTCAATTAGAACTTCCCCAGTCATCCAGGACTGCTGATAGATGATGGAAAGGGGCTTGTTGAGCACCTCCACCACTTCCCTCAGTACCCTTGGGTGGACCCTATCCGGCCCCATGGTCTTGTGTATGTCATAATATAATACATAATGTAATACTCATTATCATAATTTACTAGCTTTTTTTAATTAAAGTGTAGAACAAAACAGAAATACCATTATGAGGGTTTAGAGCTCTATTTTAAAGCTCTTAGTCCAAAAGGTTTCACTACTACTAATATGAAGCATTATTGGTTCTAAGGAGCTGCAAGTCCGCATTGATGACGCTGTTCCTATGAAAGCGGATTTAATGTTCACTGAGTGTGTGTCGTTAATGAATATAATTGCAAATTGCAACAGCGTCTAACATGATGGAGAAGCATGTAATTTCAAGCTTTTAACTAGTTTACTAGATGATCCCAGGTCAAACCACGGTTCTCCACACCAATAAAAACTGTTACTTTATTTTTTTGTTAGCAGCAAAGAACTGAAATTTGCTAGAAGTTGTGTGTCACTCATGTTAAGTTTATGCTAGAAACAAAGGTCTGTTAGTTTAGACATTACCTATATCAACACAGCTTGTTTGAATTACCTTACCCAGATTCTCCCCTGCTCTAGCTGTCGCATATGAAAGCTAAACTGAGAATAATTGCCTCTTCTATTCCAAAGGCTTTTGGCGGAACTGGTATTGTGGTCAGGGAACACATTTTTTGCATACTAAATCAAAGCAGCTCTGTCGACAAAAGTCCAGAGGCTAAATCAGCTGTGACACATACACTTTAAACTGGTAAATTATGAACTCTCAACAAGTATTTTTCTTGATATATTTGCCCCGTGGATAACCATAAGGCTGACAATCCACCACTCCTAACTATCTGTAGACTGGCAAAGGGGAAGATGCTGGAAGTAGAACATGTAGACCTATAGAAAAAGAGATAAGGCATCTTCAAGGTGGTTAAAGGAAGGTCCTAAAGTATCTAGGTTATGCAGCACAACTACAAAGCATTCAGGCATGGCAAGTTTTCAGAAAACTCAGGCTACTATCTATCTTCTACTGTACTTTATTAGACTACTGACTGCTGAAGAGTGGACAGAAAACAAGAGGTATTAGAAAGACACAGAAATTGGTCTAAGGCACACTACTGGCTCTACTCATTTTTCATCTTAGAAGTTTTCTCCTTCCTCTCCCTTCTGCCACATGCTGTGCTACATTTTGATTAAAAGCTCTAACTAACTACACATTTCATAATACTGTAAGGCATCTAGCTATTCAGGCTATACTTCCTTTGCATTTTTAATCAGGACTTTGGAAGACATGAAGCACTAAGAGCATCTTAAGAACCTGCTGCAGAACTAATGCAGGCGAGTACAGGAACATATCAAATGGTCTGCTCCAAGCAGACAGCCAGAGAAACTGTATGAGTTGCAGAGGATACTGCTCTTATAATAGTACTGAATTAGTCCATCAGTGCTAAAGTCTCAGGCATTAAAATTCAAAACAATCAATGCTTTTGGAAAAGGACCATGTAGCCTGGGGGTTTGGATTTACTCACTACACATATCTCCTTCATCTTCTCCCTCGGTGCAGTCCCTGATGAAGTCACATGCCTGCCCCAGCCTGATAGCCGTTCCATTCCAGCAGCTGAAGGAACCCTCCAGAGCCATCTTTGAGGCAGAAGCAGATCCTAGAGAAAAAGAAAACAAAACCCACTTCAGATTACTGAATTGCCTTCCTCTCAACCAACAGGTCACATGATCCTGGATAACAACGAAGGGGAGAATACCTCATGAAATCCCCTCAATCCAATACTTACTTGATAAAATAATTATTTTATTTTGTGTGACCTGTTTAATCTTCTCAAATATCTAATGGCCCACTTAACAGAGAAGGTCACTTCCCCAGGCATTTCTGGTGTTTTAACTTGGAAGACATCTCTGACCCTTGAAAAGAGGGTTGAAATCCTGCAGCCTGCTCTGTAGTACTTCTCAAGAACAACACAATATGCACGAGAGATTTTTAATTGTATGTGAATTTTCTGCTAGACTGACAGTCCTGAAGACTGATATCCTCTTTGTCTAGCTCAGGAATAACATGGCTACATGGTTTGGAAAGAATACAAGCTTTCATCATACCCTCCTGTCAACATGTATTACCTATGACTTGGATGTATCACGTTGTCATATTTTCTCTGCAAGTCTGATCTCTGCTTATACTTTTCTTTCTCTTCTATACCCACTCCTGCTCCTGCACTCCCCTCCCCTTGAGACAGGGAGCCTACAGCAGGCTACATCTACGAGGATACAAAAATCACTAGTTCATTTTACCTATGCTAAGCAGCAAAAGGCAGCTAGCAATGTGGAAAGGAACAAACTTATGAAATGAGATCACTGAATATTACAATCAGAGGCCAGTATCATCCATTCAGAAATGATCTTGAGTACTTGACCCTTAGCACCATCCTTTTCTGGAGGCACTTGAGTCCCTTGACAGCCAGGGGAGATCATCCAGCCTGATGGGTATCATTTTCCTTACTGTAGAAATTCTCTTAGCCCAAGGTCTCTGATTGTAGCCAAGTGAGATGCTTAAAAAATACAAGAAAAAAAGGACTTGTCCCAGGAGACACATGCTCTAGATCAACCACCTGGAGGACGCAGGAATTAGTTCAGCAACATCCTACAGTCAGTACATATGGAGGAGGCCAAACTTCAGAAGTGCCAGAGCCCCTTCTGCAAAAATCTGGGTGTAGATACAATTCACCAAAACCTTCCTGACTCTCTGCAGAGATGTGCTTCCAGTTCACTACTCCTAGAAGGCAAGCCTAGAAGTACAAAGAGGTCTGTGCTGTGAATTCCCCACTGCAACAACTCCTGTCCTGTCTCATATTAAATGGGTAAACGCTCAAGATTAAACCAAAGCCTGTGGGCAGAGTGAGCCTTTGTTTGCCTAACTCATCCATGCTTGCTAAACAGCACAGCTACATCATGTTCTCTGGTACTACAGGGAGCTGGGAATCACTGGTGATTCAATTAGATGTGCACTTGATACTTTTATTTATATTGCCTGCCAAAACTAAAAATTAATGAAGCATGTAGGAAAACAACCACTATTTCTCTTCAAGCTTATTTTATGGTGCAAATCAATTCGGGAGTGGAGGGAATACATGCCAAACCTTTTTAATAAAGGACCCTGGGTCCTGAAAAGGGTGCTCTCTGTTATTGCCAGCTCGATTTTTTTGACTGCCTTAGAGCAATTCTGGCTTGCCGCATACAGGCTGCACAGTGCCCTTGTATTTCAGTCAAGGTCAAGGCTGACTACAGAGAAGAGCTTTGCAGAAAAAAAAACACCCAAGTATCTTGGAGCTGGTTGCTGATAATTTCTGCAGGCCCCCTGGTAAGGGTTTAAGGCAATGAGAAAATATCCTCCTTGGCCTTGCTGTGCTGCTTGCAAAAACACAGTCTTAGAGACACTGCTGAGAGTCTTCCCTATGTCAGAAGCAAAGCTCATCACATGTCACAAGCCAGTCACAGCAGGCTCAGGTCAGTGTGCAAGTGGATGCTAGAAAACTGTAAGAAGCAAGTCTGGTACCTCAGTTGGTGTTCCCTTCTCCTAGGGGTGTGCAATGAACCTATATTGCATCATGTTGCTGGAAGTACCACCTAAAGAAAAGTTAGGAGACAAAGCCCAGCGTGATTCCATAAGGCTAGTAACATCATGGCACTCTTAAAAATGTTGGAAGTCCGACTCAAATTCAGAAGTTCTTTCATTTCTCTGAATTATCCAAAGATGGTTTTGAAGAAATGCCCATGTTTATTACCAGCTCTCATGTCCCACTCAGTTTATCTGCAATCTTTTCAGCAATGTCCATGTTTTATCCCAGCAGCTGCTGGGATACGATATGCAGAGATTCAGAGGAGGGGTTATTGTAGGGAATGGTGTTCTTCTGTTTATTCAATTCATTTTAACTTCGTAAAGGCACTCAGTTTTCCTAGCACGTGACTGCATTAACACTACTTATGATGGAACCAAGGCATTCAAGAGCACCTACTATCTTCCCAGGTGCCTTTGTTGCAGCCCAGGAGCACAAATCTCCTGAAGTCAACTGACTGTGATATTTAAAAGCCATCAGTTTCAACCAGACATCAAGCAGTTCCAGGAGCTTTTCCTCCAAAACAAAGCAGCAGATTTGCATGCTCATTCATCTCTGCGGAGACAGAGCTTGAATTAGCTCAGATTTGCATTAGACACATATATACATACTCCTTGTACAGGTTAGAGAACACAATTAGCAAAGCTGCAGCCCAGGGAATGGCTGGGCTCTGTGACAGTGTATGATTTATTCCTGTCTCCTGTTTGCTTGCTTACTGTATGCACAAAGACAAAATGAATTGGGTGAAGGAAATGATTAACTATTAAATAGATAACAAAAAAAAGCCCAACTAAAAATTACCCTTTTAATGGGCCACTTGATGCAGAGGCTTGCATGCAAGCTCAAGGAAACTTAATTTTTAATTAAAATATTTTGTTACAAAAATAGACATTTGAGCTTTTCATTTCCCAGCCCCAATCACTCCTGGCAAGGTGAGCCAGAATGACCTGGATCGCTGAGTCAACTGGCCTCAACTCACACACAGATGATGTGTTAGGAAAGGAAAATGAATGGTATCAAATAAGTATCAAAGTAAAATTTGTGGGAGACATCCTTTATATTTACAGCAGTGTTTATGTAGCCAGTGGCATCCATAAATTATAGCAGACATTAAGCTGTACCATGGCTGGCTTAGAGTCTTATAAATCATTATTTAAACAGCAACATTAAACAAATGGCATTTCAGGCTCTAAATTGAAAGGAGAAACAAACAACTCCTTGGGGAACAAGTGTTGACTTTGTACCTCACAGGTCTGCTTCTGAACACAGACCAGCCTTGGCAGTGTTCAAATCCAGTACCAGACCCTAGACACAAATGACAGCCTGGGCTCTTGACTGCCTATGCTTTTGGACTTAAGTTTCCACGTAGCAGATCAGCGTGAAAGGGGAAAATCATGTGGCATAGCCTAATGCAGAATAAGCAACCTACTGCTCAGGCTGTGGGGCCAAAGGGGATATATTTCACTCCTTGGCAGATTTTCTCCAGCTTGGGTTGCCTCTTCTCTCTTCCCCCCTCCCTCGATCAGCAGAGAAATCAAAGTGTGCTGGCAAATTCTGGCATATCTGTCTCTGAGGAACGTGGCCAGAAAGATTGTGATGTTTGACCAGTGCAAAATGGGAACCTTCACCTTACTGCCACCACAGCTGGCCAAGTGGGAGGGAAGACTGAAATTCTTACAGGCATTTCCAAAGATATCCCTTATTTTGCAAACTGCCTATGCTGCTAATTATCATGCAGGATTAATCAAGCTGAACATAATTATACCTTCACATGTTACATTCAACTTCTCAGGCCATAATTTTTAATGCTACTGAAAGCTTTTGGGACCAACAGTCAGGTAAAACCCTCCCACTCAGCACACATTAAAACAAGAGAACTTAATAGGACAGTACTCACTTGTTGTTAAAACCCCCTGTCATTTCTATTCTGCAAAAAAGATGAACAGAAATTGCAAAAACCTGGGATGAATGTGTACCCTTGTGCATGTTTTACCAAAAAGCAGCTGCTCTCTGGGCTATCCCTGAGGATTCTGGCTGGACACAGCTGGATTGACTCCAACAGTTCATGGGGCAAGACCCTGTATGCACATGCAGTGAAAAACATCCATTTTAAAATGCATGTATCTAGTAAGAAATACCTACCCATGGAACTCCACCATGCTTATCTCACCATATGTGCTACCCCTCAAAAACCAGAAACTTCGCTGTTATTTAATTACACCTCTTAAACAATATTTTCTAATGGGCTAGTGCTACAGCCTAAAGTTCCTCCACTAACCACCACTAAAAATCATGGATTGTGCAACCTCACTGACAATGCTTATCTGCCACAAGTGTTTGTCATTAACTTCTCAATTTCACCTGTTCCTCCTTTGATTTGGGTTACTGGCCTTGACTCAAAGATATTTAAAAAGAGAGTACTTGTGGGATTTAAAGGCTGTATGAAACAAAGAAAAGCTGCTGTCTAGCTATAAAACAACAGTGAGAATTCTGAGGAGTTTCTGATTATTGATTTTTCTATGACTCGCCATTTATGGTGGGCACATCATTTCCTCACTCTTCACCTCCAACCCTCCAGCCTTACAGCAGTGCAGAATTTTGAAGGCAAATGGCTCACTTGGTGCTAAGGATAGTCATATTCCAGGAAAAAGTAAATTGTCTATTGATACGAGTCATTAATACCCCTGCTTCCACCATTAGAGTAGTTGGAAGGTATGAAATTAAGGTAGGTAGTAAAGAGGAGAAAGACAGAGTTCATGTTTAAGGGAACTGAATCCATCCTTGGCAAATGACCATTGCACTCCAACATGATATAGGGCAGATCACATAAATCAAAACTTTCATAGGGAGCTACACTGCCCTCATTTTCCAGCCACCCACCCCACAGGACAACTGTATTCAGATCTGCAGAGAAGTCAAGTGGTCGCAGCTGCAAATGAGACCAGTAAGAGAGATACTTGGAAAACAATGTCCTCAAAAAACACTTTGAAGAAGGATTGGACTCCAGGTTTCTCACACCAGGCAACCAAAATTAGTCAACACTTCATAATTTCTGGCTTTAATCTTTCTAACAGCATCGTTACTGTTGCCGTCATTGCCTAAGGATGCAAGTGAATCCACATTTGTAGGAGGCAGCAATCTCTTTTTATTAGTCTGCCTGATACAGGCAGAAAAAGCAGCCCATGTTTGTATATGCCTGAAAGCTTGCCCATTTTTCCAGTTACATAAATTGGCTTTAATCTTCTTATTTCACCTTCTATACATAAAATGGGAATAAACTCATCACAAGAGCTCTATGATGTTCATTTCATTAACATTTGTAAGGAACTAAGATGTTATGATAATGAAGCCATGAAAAAACCTGTAAGGAAATTATTTACTCTGTCTTCACAGTGCAGTTTGAATAATTTATGGTACAAAATGAACAGGGACATACATCTGATGAAGACAGGACAGAGGATAATAAGTAAATTCTCATTGAGGGAGCACCCCTTGCCCTGCATGCTAAGGGTGCAGCATTCCCATGGTGAGCTACTCCAAGGTGAGAAATCTTGCTCATTAGAGCCACACAGAAACAGAATTTTAATTTCCCAGAAAATGTCAACATTTCAAAATCTATCTAACTATAAAACAAAAATCCCCAAAGTTCTCACAGAACAAAGGTTTCAAAACCATTCCGGCTTGGAAATACTGACTTAAAAGGTTTCAACACATAACTAAATATTGTCATACATAAACCCAAGATATTTGAAAATGTGTGAATTCAGACAAAGATAAAACATTGAGCAGGAAACTCAAGTGGACACTTACTGGTTTGGAACTCACTCATGTCAATAATCCAGCAAACTCAGTTCTAACATGCTCTCCCCCTCTCTGCTGCTGCTGCTCTTTCAAAGTAGGGATATCATACTCAGTAAACAAATTTTAAAACACCTGTTTCTTCAGCCTCGCCTAATGCCAGTATGATTGCTTACACCAAAGAAAGCTTCACAGCACACCTGAGGAGCTGGCACTTGTTCACTGCCACGTTTCAGTAGTGTGAACTCTCTACAGAGCTGTACAGCATTCAGACTAGCCAAGCCCTACACATTCTCTTGGAAATACTTTTGACCGGGTCTAGTTACTTTTCCTACCCTTTGACTGAATGACTTCCCAAAATGAACGTCGGTGTGATGTAGCTTTCCTGAATTTACAGCAACAACTAGCTTCCTCAAAACTATAAAGAAATAAGAATGTGGAATAAGAAAGTTAGCTATATTTCACACTTTCTCATTTTTCAATTAGGGAAGTTGACTAAGGATCTAATATTTATCTTCATAGCTCCTGAGACAGCAAATAATTGCTGAGCGCAATAAATGACATGATAATGTTTTTCCCTATTAATCTTGCACAAAATCGAGCTGCTTTTTTTGGTTTTATTAGGGCTCATGGTAACATGTGTTTTTTCCTGTGATTTGCTTACCAATCAACAAGCAGCTCCAGCAGCACATCCAAAAATTAATAGTAAGCAAGTAAACAGCAGCAGTGAATTTGACAAAGGAAGCATCATTTTCCAGCATGTAGTTGTACCTACATATTCTGTGGTATCTACAAAATTGAAAAGGGACAAAAGAGATGGAAAGTACTTATTCCCAAATACCTATGAAACACTGTGTATGCATAGTCATTGGACTTTTTTTTTTAATTGCATCTCACACAGAAAAGCTTTAAGGTTTTGATCCCTAAATATAAACATCCTGACTTAGAAAAATTCAATGGGATAGAGTAATTTTGTTAAAATCCCACATCTCATTTCTTTTGGTTGCTTTTTGTTGCCCTTGTTTCAGTGTCAGACTGCATTTGCTATTCGATTCCCTTTTCTCTTAGGTATCATTGCATCTTTGTGAGATTAAAAAACAACCACAAAAAACCCTATAACACCCCAACATCACCACCATCCCCCCAGCTTTCACACCTCTCCTAAAAGCAGTGATTAGTATGTATGTAACAGTAGGCACCTGGTTAAAAAAAGACTACAAAACCTTCTCTGTGATTTTCAGTTAGTTTTTCAAAATACAAACCTTGGAGAGGGAAAATAAGAAGGTCTAAGTCCTATTATTAACTCTTGCTGTTCCCATCAGAGCTCTCTGGGTCTGACTAGGCTTTGGAGACCAGCTCTTATCAGCCAGCCACCTTACCCACAGGGAACACTGGCCAGACTGATTGCTAACTCACTGGAAGATGAATGCTGCTTGCCACACGTGGTGGCCGCTGACAAAATCATGAGGTGGTTAAGATCTCTAAGCTTATTTATAGACAACAGGAGCAGATTTAACATGGCTCCACTCTAAACATCAGACATGGAACTGACTATGAAATAAAACAAGGCCATGAAAATAGTGCTTCCAAACTTCACGCGTGCGTCCTTTTGGTTAAACTGTAAGAGTTTATTAGATAGGAAATACATGTAATTTTTCACATTTTGCTTCCTAGAAGGCTGGGTACAAATCCACTTTCATTTACTCAAGTAAATTTTATCTTTGCCTGTCCCCAATTCCAAGGACAACCAACACTGCCACTTCACATAGTGAATTTTTCTTCCCATCCTTATTCCTTAAAAACACCACATCAAGAAAAACATCACTGGTATTTTAAAGATGAGGAAACTAAGGCACACACCAACCAATTTCAACTAGTGGAATGAGAATGTAAATTGCCCAAACCAGACTAACTCTCTGACTCCTGTTCCAACCTCTACCAGTTGGACTGGGGTTGACCAGATTTAAGAAAAAAGCCACAGAAAGGAGAGACTGGAGAAGATTGCTTGGCTCATCAAGTGCTGATTCCATGCAGGTCAGATGTAACCTTCTTCTGAACCCTGCAATAGTAGCTTCTAAGTAATCTCTCAGTCATGTGCTTTTAGCCCTGCCAAACCAGTCAAAGGTACATTTGTATGCCTTGTCATGAAAAACACAAATAGAGGTATGATACTTAATTGTATTCAAACATAATTTTAGATAGGAATCATATTTTTTGCTTCTAAAATGCAATTCTGCTTCTATAACTGTTTAAAGCAGTATCTCTTCCTTTAGCTGTCAGCAGTATTAAATTAAGGTTTATGGCCTTACTGCAGATCAGTTGCTGGGGGAGATGGGTGGAACATCACAAATCAGCATAAGTATGAGCAAGTATATATGGTCCCTTTCAGCAGGGTGCAGTGATGCATCCTCACATCACAGCCAAACACTTTATTGTGCAAAGTGGTGGCCCCACAGTGGAAGAGCAATAGTTGTTCTAGGTAGAAATAGAAGCTTTCTGGGGAAGAAAGTTTCATGTCGTGTTCCTCTCCACTGTGCCGACCTCTGCGAAACTCTGTAGTTGTGTAAGTGCAGCAAATTGTCATCAAGGAGCTAATTTCCACTTTGTTCAAAAACTGAGCAACAATGCCTCAAAACCTCAAAGCATAAGCAAAATGAAATTGCACATGAGCACTTGCTGCAAGGCAGAGCAATAGTATTGGTGACACGTAACAGGTTTGCCACTGAAAGGGACTTAATGTGGATGGAAGCTCCCCAGCTTTCAGTTCCAGGGAAGCAAAAGGAAAGCCTGCAGTGTTACCCTACCTCCACACATCCCTGAACATCAGTATGTTGGTGGATGCTATGACTCACTGGTGACTCTTCCAGCTGAATGCACTGAAAAGTGCCTACATCTCAGGGCTTTGAAGCCAGTCCAAAGGGATGGAGAAGTAGCAGTTCTTTGCTCTTGTGTATCAGGCTGTGCTTCAAGGCCTTGCTACACTTGAATGAAATTATCCCAGAAGCAAAGCTGCTGAAGGTCAACGGCCCTCAACATCAAAAAAAGCCTGGAGAAGGACTCCTTCCCGGAGTCCATGTCCCTGCTGGAGGGTCTCTGCTAACCCTTGAACATGTGGAAGACTTACAAATTGGGAATGCTTACAGAAAAAAAAATCAGATGCCAGCAAAGAACACAGTGATTAGTTCTGTGTAAGTCAAGGTATATACTGAAGTTATTAGGGAAAAAACACAAGAAGGGATGACATTACAATTCCAAGACGACTACCCAGGTTTCAGGCAGTCTCTCTACTGTTTTTGTGGAATGCTAAAAGACACTTGGTTAATGCTTTCCATGCAAGACCTCCTTCCTAAACATATCATGAGGTACAGAGAGAATTGTAGGAGTTGACCAATATCATTACCCAGTATTACCATTCCCTGAGGACCTGTGGGTTGCTAGTCACAGTAGAATAGTCAGACAAATGTTAAATAATATTTAAATGGATTTTTTATTATTTTTAATAATGTGATAGGAATCATAATAAAAGAGTTGCTATGTGTAAAGACAGATCAAGGAGACAGAACATGTCTTATGTCTCTCTCTCTGACTTCTTTAAGATCTTTACCCTTCAATTAGTAGGCTGCGCAGTCAAACACTCAGAAGTTTTTACACACTTACTCAGAACTGACAGCCATTTCTTTTACAGTTCTCATCTTCAAATTTGGCACCATAAAATGTATGCCAATCCAAAATATTCCTTTATATCCACTTTGTCAATAGGCTTTCTGTTGAGTGCAAACTCCTCCTTCAAGGTTCTTCCAACCCCTCTTTTCTCCATTTTGCTAAGTGATTCAGTTGGCTATTGATTAATCTCTTAAGTATCATCACCAATAGCATTAAACTTTCACAAATTTCTTACTGCTGTTGTTATGTAAAATGCTCCTCCCAGCTGGGTAGGTTTCAGCAAAGTGTAGCACCTTGTTGACTCTAGATAAATCTATTTATACAATGCAAATGTACCTCTTCCTGGCAGACAAATCCTTTATAACTGCAAAACAATTCATTATACAAAGTAGAGAAGTAGGAGGACACACAGCTTACTGCTCCTTCTTTATCAAGTCCTAGCAAACATAAATATTTGTGTACAAAACAAGTAATAAAAAGAGAATATGAAACAGGGGTTGCAAGTCCCACTGCAAAGTAAATGGAGTTAGCCTGGGTTTGTGGCAAACAGGGGTAGTACGCTACACATGAATAATTATGGGAAGGTCCAGAAAGAGGGCAGAGCACATGGAAATGACATACAGAACCCAATCCAGCCATCATGCATAGTAGTCTGACTGACTTGGAATCAAAAAACAAGTAGGCATATAAGGAACTAAGAAAAGAGAAATATAAACCCATTTCAGGGAACAATGAAAGTCTGCATACTCTCCACCAAAGATCTACTGGATTATGGCGCAGTTTCAGAGGAGATGTTGGAAGAAACCCCATCAGTTTAGGAGAGGGTTACAGTTAACAAGCTGTGCTGGACAGGACTCACTTGACAGCACAAACACTGAATAATAAAAAAGAACCACCAAACTTTCTTTTGGCCATAAAATAGGCTAGGGGAGACCTAAAGGTACTTTACATTTGCATGTATCTACACTTGGTCTTGAAGGATCAGTTGATTCTATGATTCTATAAAAGACCAAATATGGATTAAGATTAATTTTCTTATGTATTTCATCAAATCTTATCTCTGAGAATAGAATCATAGAATCATAGAATCATTTAGGTTGGAAAAGACCTTTAAGATCATCAAGTCCAACCATTAACCTAACACTGCCAACCCACCACTAACCCTAAGCAGTTCATCTACCCATCTTTTAAATACCCCCAGGGATGGGGACTTGACCACTTCCCTGGGCAGCCCATTCCAGTGCCTGACAACCCTTTCTGTGAAGAAATTTTTCCTAATGTCTAACCTAGACCTGCCCTGGTGCAACTTCCCCTCATCCTATCGTCCAGGGAGAAGAGGCTGACCCCCACCTCGTTACAGCCTCCTGTCAGGGAGTTGTAGAGGGCGATAAGGTCTCCCCTCAGCCTCTTCTTCTCCAGACTAAACAACCCCAGTTCCCTCAGCTGTTCCTTGTAAGACTTCTCCAGACCCCTCACCAGCTTTGTGGCTCTCAGCAGCCAACCTGGGGAGGTCAGCCATCTTAGGGAACACAAACTCTCTCTGTTTCTTACTATCAGCCACTGCTTGCTCTCTATTTGTATTTCCATTCATCTTAGGCTGCCCATGGTCCTCTCTGTGGTATAGTTAAGTTATACTGAGTGCAAAGATACACACTATATATTTTTTACAAAGAGAACAGTTAAAATACCTGACTTCCAGCCCTCCCGGGGCTTTAACTTAATGGGATGTGGATGCAGTTCACCAGCTATAATGAATGTCACTGGCCAACTACTCACATCACTGCAGTACCTCAAAGCCTGGAATGTAACCCATAGCGCACAGGGAATCTACATTCAGAACGGTTAGTGAAATACTATCAACAAAATTAACTGCCCTGGAATTTGTACTTAGACCAGGAAAAATGCCTTGCCTCCTTTTCCAGGTTTTCTTGATAAATAGCAGCAGGACTCTTATGCAGCAGTAGTTACAGTAAAAGCTCTCTACTTTGACCATGCCCTTCCTTCCCATCCCACAGGTAATTACCACTGCTTTTCAGTGAGCAATATAATTTTAAACAGTCTGTCAATGAGATATCAGAAAGATGATAAAAGTGCCTTGCCCTAGCATCTAATATGGATAAAATCAATGATCCACTGTCCCACAGGCAGTAACATAGTCAGAAAGCTCAGTGGCTTCTGTGTCCACGGCAGGTAGGTCTTTATGGGCAACAGCCACTGCATTCTCTGAAAGGTTTTCAGCAGAATGGTACGACAGTCAAGCAAACTAAGAGCTGGCAAAGATAGGGTGGCAAATCCAGACAATCACCCCCCCCGTGTGTGAAGCAGTTTCAGCACAGACAGTAGCAGTTCAAGTTTTCTCCGCGCTGCGAGAACTCATCCATCCAACATCCATTTTACCTCCCTCTTCTGTTCAGTCCAGTGACAATCCTGCTGGGAACATCTCTGGACAGCTTCATTCATTTGCTAGCACAAAGAAGTGGAAGGTATCTCACAGCAGTCACTTGGCCTCTTCCAGGTAGACCATGACTAAGTTACCAGCTCATCCAGGGTATTCTCAGAAATAAAAAGCCTGGCATCCTTTTCCCAACACCCAACAAAAGGAAGAAAGAATTAAATAGCCAAGCACTGAGCACAAAACAGCCTAAATACAGCAGCCTAGCATCATTTTTTGAGGTACTTCAAACCAGCACTCCATCTGTGTGTGTAAGGGCCTTGAATTGCTAGCAAACTACCTTCAGAAATGATGCCTATCAAGTAAGGAATCTGACAGTCAGGATTTCCAAACTGGCTGTTACACTGCTACCTTGGATAAGTCTCTTCACTTTTCCAAGCTTCCATCTCGCTGCCTGTGACAGGAAGGAATAACACTTTGGGGGGGATATCTGGCCTCGCTATTGTTTAGAACTAGCACTATGTGAACAGCATATTTTTGTTTGCACAGGGAAAAAAAAGTCTCATTTTTAAGAGCTATTACTCCAAAAGATTTTATTTGACCTGAAATAAAATATTGGTTAGCTCCAGAAAACTTGTTATTGTTCAAAATTTGGTTCATTACAGATATTTCATCCTTCCTTTATGCCTTTTAACACAGTTTCAAATAAAAAAACCTAAAGTCCAGGGAAAAGGTGTTAAAATTTAGTTTCTTCCCTAACTTTTTTTTTTCAAAACACTTACTTACTAAGTTTGACCAGAATTTTGAATAGCTTTGTCCCACTAAGTTGCATTTTTAATAAACCTAGAATAAAAATGGGGATGCTACTTACCCTTGTGTAACACATGGAGGCTCTCAAGTGAAAGACTATACTGAGTGTATCATTAAATGCTAATCACAAGCACAGAGGATGACAGAATCACTTGAGTCATTACCACATGCTAATGCAGCATCTGTCTGAGGAAGCCCTGGGTCATTTCAGCTCGGTCCTGTCCCCTGAAATCTACTCACTCAGACAGCGCACCAAAGAGACAACTTTTGACCATGTTGGCACTGACAGGACTGACAACATTCTCTCCATTTGGGATGTACTAAAACATGCAAATATTAGCAAAACACAGATTTACCTGAGGGAACCTCAAATTTGGAAAGTAGTGAAAAACAACCATGAAGCCTACACAGCACACGAGCACTACGGAGGTATTATGCTGCTGTTGCTTTCTCAGTGAGAAGCAGTATGGAAAACAGTTAATGTAAACTCAACATTAAAAATTTAACTGACAATTAAGATGACAGATTAAATTGATCTACATGCAATCTGCAAACTGCTTTGGCATTCACTGATTAATGCAGTAAATTAGATACTAATATCTCACATGCAATGTTATAAATCACTAACTTCACTCAGCAATGTATACGTGGTGTCAAACAATTTTTGATGCTGTATATGTTATTAAGTTTTCCATATGTGAAGCACTGAATATCCATTACAGTTTTAGGATGAGATTATGAACACAGACTTTCAATTTCTGACCCAAATTACTTCCAGACTTCGTCACTAGAGTACTTGATACTATTATAACTGCTCAGATTTCCAAAATTCAAGTGGAAATTGCTTTTCGTTGTAGTGGAAAATAGCAATAGAAACCTACCAGAACCAAGTCTGGACCCAAGCTTCTTTTCAGTCACAAATTCACAAGATGAAGGTACTGCCCTCCACAAATCCCAGGTAGTGCAAGGCTTTAGCCTTAGCAACAAAAGTTCAGCTCATGATCGTCAACACTAATGAGTTAAACTGGACTTAACACGATCCTGGAGTTATTTGTGGCTGTGGTACAAGTAAGCCCCTTTGGTGGCAGGCAGATATCCTCCCCCAGCTGCATTGGCAGGAGAGGTTATTGCCTCCATCTGTTCAGGACCGCTTTCCCTCCTGATCCGCTGATGAAGCAGCATGTGCAAGTACTCCCTAATTTATTTCAGGCAAAGTCAGACAGGTGAGACTAGAACAACAGTTCTTACCTGCTCAGGGATTTTATGTTAACCTGTCTCATTTTCAAATGGCAGCTACTCTCTGGGCTGCATTAAAACATCTTACAGACTCTTGTGACCTGCTTAAAGACTAGAGGAGGAAAGCCGCAATACAGCGGTACTACTAAGCAGAGGAGCAACTTAGTGGTTGTGCTCTAGTCACTTTTAAAACACATCATTCTAATATGTCAGATAGTAACAATATTCTCATGTATCAGAATTATTTGATGCAAAGCAATTTATGGAAGAGGGAGTAACTCCCTCTCCCTTTTTTAAAGAGGCCATACTGTGGAACATCAGACTGCTAACTCCCATTAGCTTCGCAGCTTTGGCAAAACTTGTAAACACAGCTTGGTCTTGATCTGAGATACTAAGCTCAAGTCTACCTCTAAAACAAGGAGAATGGAAAAAAACAACTGTGAGTATGCTCAAGTTCAGAGGAAATTCTGTCTCAATTTAGAACTGCACAAGAGGGACCTTTAAATCAAAAATGGAGATAAAAGGGTGTGTTTATATACAGGGAATCATAGCAGCTTTTCTGCAGGCTAGTATTTGAAATTATTAAAACACAACGGACATATAACAAAAATCCTTGGTACAATTTTCTGCTCAGAAAAAAAACATTTTGTTTTAAATTTTCCTGATAAAGAAGAAACATTGATTACACTAACGTAATGGAACAGAAGTTCCCTGACATGACTCTTAATGGTATATTATGCCTAAGAAGTCCTGCCAGTTGAAATTTAGGCTGGAACTCAATGATCTCTAGGAACTGTATTTGAAATTACCAACTCCTGAATGTAACCAGATATCCTTGCAGAAGTAGGATGAATTAAGGTTCAAGGCAAATGCTGCATATAATACAGATCTTAACCTCATTTAGAAGCAATGTTGTTTAAGGCTTTATTAAGTGATTGAGTTACCGCTTCTGCTTAAACAGAAGTGACAGAGTCGTTCACAAGGGTAATAAAAATGAACAAGATAATGCAAGAGAGGGAATTGCACCTACTGGTAAGAAAGTAACTGAAAAAATAATGTGGATTTATTACCAGTCTTTGGAAAGCAGCATGGGATCCAATATCCAAATGCAACTCAATTTAAGTAGATTTTTCAAAAAGCCTTCATTGGGGTCTCCCATAAAGGAATGCAGTCAACAAAAAAAATCAAAGCTTTTACATGTGGGTGATTTTGTGAGGACACAGAGAAGCAATATGATCTACAGGGCTCTTGGCTGTAGCTCTGCTTCTTTTGACAAACCACTTCTGTATCTGAATGTTCTTCTATGTGAAAGGACTGTGGGTTTGGTTTTTTTTCAGAAATATACCTTCTTTTCTAGACCCATTCATAAAATATCTACAGAGGGTAAAAGCCCGGGCTGATTTCTGGTTTATAACTTATACAGGATTCCCAGAACAGCTGGTCTTTTTAGTGCAGAGAGGCTTCTAGGACTGACTGGAAGCATCCTGTCAAAGCTGCACAGATGAAGCTTCTATTGGTAATGCTGGTATTGTAAAGTATTCCTGGATAGCACTATTAATCTTGCACTCAACAGCCATTTAATTTTTTTCATTTTTATCCTAACAGACTCTGAATAAACTCCTGCAAAATAATTACTATAAAATGATTTATCTGGCATGCTAACCAGCGAGCGTTGAGGATGTTCAATAGAGAATCAGTTTGTTAAAGGTTCCTTGCCTGACACTATTCATTCGAAAGTGAGGAATTGGCAGGCAGACTTTATAGATTACAGGTGTTAAAGCACCCACTGGCTTTAAAAGGATAGTTCTGTTAGAAATTCCAGGCTACAATTCTTCAAGCAAAGCATTGTCCCCTTTCTGACACTCTGATGATGCTATGATGTTAAAGGTGGAATGAATTGCTCTCTGAAGTGCCTCTTTTTCTCTCTGTTGACTACAGAGAGACCCTAGAGACTAGCTTTGACATGATGCCTAACTTTCAGATAGCTGAAGTCACAAAAGATGAATATCACCTTGTCTAACTTCATACAACAAAGCATCTGAATGTCTGAACTAAATCTTGCCTAGGGAGATTGAATCCCATGATGTTGTGAATTAGATGACTGGTTTATTATACAGATTTTATTCCCTGACAGTTCAGTTGAGGTCTAGACTGAGAATTGTGCTGAACTGCTTCGAAATTAGCTTTGCAAGTTGGAGTTTAGGAGATTTTTTTTGTCTCTTATCCACTGAAAATATTTTCTGGCCTTTATTCAATGCTAAAAAAAGCAGACAGCACCAGCAGAATGGAGATGTGTTAAAAAAAAGAGGTCTCCTATACACTATTAAGACAAAGAAATAAGGAGAAAGGGACAAGTCCATTGCTTGGCTTTGTAAACTGGAAAATAAACCGTCTTGATTTCATCTAATGCCTTTCCTACGGACTCTTTATGAACATTTGGCACTTAGAAAACCCCACGTAAGTACAGCAAGGTTCCTTAGGCAAACAGTGAGGTTCTGCCATGACCAAGCTCTCTGCCCAAGTAACTTTCAGATGGAGTGCAATTTTCTAAAGAGGAGTCCCCAGAGACAGCGCTCAATTATACCAACACGGTCGCAGTATAGGCAATGCCTAGCATTAACTGAAAACTCAAAGCTGACAGCAAGTCTACTCTTTCCTGGTTCATCAGTCAAATCCCTCAACTTAAACTTGTTAGAGATGCCCCAGTAAACTGCTGGTTATTGTTGCTACCACAAATGGCCTGATTCTGTTCACTGACTACTTCTCTCTCATTTCTAAGACCAATGAAAGGGCTATTTAAAATTGTTTCCATTTCCTCCCAACTAAGTCCATCCCAGGTGTCAGCTAATCTAATGCTCACTCACTGTGGCCTGGCCAAAAGGCTTTGGTCATCCTTATTCATCTGTTGCCGCTTGCCTTTGTATTTGAGCTAAGGAATTCACAATCTAATTTCTTTTGTCTTTTGCTTGTACTCAGTGCACAGCACAGACCAGACTCATCTGTGACTACTGCTCTGAGATGGTATAGCAATATGAAAAAACGGAAACAGTAATAAACTCCTCTGTAGTATTTACAGAATAGTATCAATGTGGGCTTGCAGTGTAGGAAGAGCAATTTTGCATGACTGACTTCCATGTGGTGGCAACCTGCCCGGTCATGACACTTCGGTTTCATTTCAGCAATTATCCTAATTGTCCAGGAAACGAATGCACTGTTTACTTGAAAAGTCAAGAAATAATATGAACCAGAGAATGCTGTGACTACTATTATACTTGAGAAAGACAACTGCAATGCATTGCAGAAGGACATTTATTATAATTTAAGGGGACCTACATGAAGTCACAAATTAGCCCACATTCTACGAATCAACAATTAAGATGAAGACTACTTGCTACAATATAAACCTATAATGGAGGAATAATTGCCCTAAAGGTTTCGTGATGAGATTAGATAGGCAGGAATGTTTTATGACTAAAGGGAAAGAGGAGGAATAGGCTTGTCCAGACGAGAAAAATTGCCTGATTTCACTTGGGAGCAGAGGAAGTTGGAGGTGCTCCAAAGAGGAAATTAGAAGAAAACAGAAGACAAACACCGTAAGCAATGGAAAACCACTGCAAAGCACTCTGTGCAAAGATGAGCAAGTCAAACATCTCTTGAAGTAGAACTTTCTTCCAACAAATGATAGAAAAGGTTATTTTGCAGGTTATTTCTCATTTGTCTTAATCAGTTGTAAATTATATTTTTCAAAAATATGCTTTGTACAGAACATATTTTGCAATCCAATTTTTTTAAAAAAAAAATCTATGTAACTTTATAGTAATATGTATCACTGCAAACACTAAGCATCAGCTCCAGCCTCTATTACCTACAGTGAAAGAACAGCTATAACCTAAACCTAACTTGTCTGTTTTCCAAACCGGACTCTTCTGTTGGCTGTGAAGAGCCCAACAACGACAAAGAAACTTAAGTCCAAATCAGCGATGTTCCCATCAAACCTCTTGTTATTCTCCTCCTTTTGCAAAAGCTTTGATAAAAATCTAGGGACAGATCTTCAGCTGATGCAAGTAGTTGAAGCTCCAATAATTAATGGGATGACAGGCGATGTGATTTACAGCTTTCACTAGCAGAAGCTCCACCAAAGTAACTTCATAGTTATTCACGTCACTTCCTTTAGTTTGGGAAATAGCTCACATGCAGTAAATACTTTGTTACTTTGCCGTCTAAGCCATTTGGCAATTTTTGTAGACAGGTGAGTCACTTTACTACTGTTTTGTTACTGATGTGTACAATAAAAGTGCCTGGTGAGTTAATACTGTTGCCAAAACTTTACACTTCGTGTTTCTGACCTTGGAGTGATTGCTTTCTTTTTGTTAGGTTTCATTAACATATGTTTATAAACACATGTACATACACTGTTATTCCATGAGCTGCTTCAAGAGTCAACAGTGACTTTTTATAAATCAATAGCAACACTGAAAATATTACAGAAATATTGAAATTTCATCCTTTTCATATTTATCTTTTTTTTGTACTGTGTAACACAATGTTGGATTTATGCAGTTGTTGCTTACAGCTCTAAATGACGTCTTAAAAACCCAGTACATAACTTAGGCTTAAGTGCACGGAATATTCATTGCTGTAGCCTCCGCAAAATCATTTACTCTAGATTGTGGCTCACACAAATCAACCAAAGCAGCTTAGATCACAGTATGCCGCAACCCATCATCTCACAGAACCAGACAGATTGCCTCTCAACCCTCAA
This sequence comes from Gorsachius magnificus, assembly GCA_034008185.1. NCBI lineage: Eukaryota > Metazoa > Chordata > Aves > Pelecaniformes > Ardeidae > Gorsachius > Gorsachius magnificus. The sequence continues at coordinate 11,507,007 of CM067083.1, read as the reverse complement.
AGTTTTGAGGTATCAAAATAGTTGCTTTGTTCATCTCCACTCACATCAAATGAAAAGGCCACCACTGATATTATTTTTGGAACATGATAAATCTCTCTAAGAGTTGACTAAATTATATTTCCTTGTAGATCTCAAGAACGTTTCCAAACCTTTTATTTTGCTTAAAAATTTGTTGATACTCCATCAGTCATGCCCCATGAACAATACACTTCAATCTGGAATTGGACCTAGAATCCAGCTGACTCATTTAAGCGCTTGCAACCTCCCAGTTGTACAAAACTTCAGCACTTTAGCTGGCAATCATTTAAAGAAGGGGGGGAAAAAGTATTCTTAAAATTTCTTTCATGTAATAAAACCTGACTGGTAATTTAAGATCTTGCCATCCATGTGTGACTTCTGGATCAATATGCCTCACCAGCAGGGCTTTCAAAGGCTCAATTCATAAAAGCCCTGTATGCCTCATTTATGGAGGTACTCCGTAAAACTGCCTCCATGGAAGCACAGTGCACAGTCTGTCCTTTCTCATCCTCACAGGTGGAAGGCATGCCTCAGTGCAATTTAGTAATGATGGAATTTTTTGAAAACTCCTGGGGGACTAAGGAGCACAGTTCCCATTAATTTGTGCTCCTAAATCACTTGGCAGCTTTTGAAAGTTCCTCTCTTTCTCCACATTTTTTATGACTTCAAAGCAAAAGAATCGCAACATGCAGGTTTAACGATCCTGACCGAGATTCTGATACGCGGCTATGGGTTGTGAGTTTCCAAATACAGCATAAAGGAGTCTCATTTGTTGAAAGGGCATGCACTCCTTTTCAGAAAAATTTGGTCCCTCGTTACAGATTCTTCAGTTTTTCAGGGAAAGATCAATGCATTGGGTTTAGTCAGCTGGCATTTCTATTTATGCATTATGGACTTGATTTGGAATTACAAGGTCGGAGCTTTTTGGTTTTAGTTGCTCTATTGCAGAGTGTCTACTTCAATGTATCCATCACTGCTGGCATCAACGTGCCACACCTCTCCCATGCTAGACACAGTGCAGAATTATTAAACAATGTCTGGTTTGGTGCAGCAATTGGTTTGCTAAGAAAGCTGGCAGCAGTAGATCGAGGGGAGACAGAACAGCAGGGCTCCCTGAGGCAGAAAGAGGAAGGCTTTGGACAAGAAAGGAAGAGCTGGACAGGATCTTACAACAAGACTGGGGCAGATTTGCAATGAGACCACCCAGACAGAAAAAACAAGCTGAACCTGAATACTTCAGAAGGTAAGCCCTGAGGCACAGAAGAGCCTTGAGCCAAAATCTAAAGAAGTCTTCACTGTGGTAGAGAAAGAAGAAGAATTCTACCTTTCCTCAGTGTTGTATGCATTGCACCACTACAGAGCAGTGCTACCTCAGAATCCAGCATTTGTGTGTATGATTCCTAGGCAGGCCTTTAAAAAAATAAGGTTCTTGCTGCCGACATTATTTTGTCTTCTACAACCTGGAAGTGCACACAGAAAATCTTCTTTCCTTCTTGTCCTACCTTCTCCTCGTTCTCATTCTTCATCTTCTGAAAATGATTTTGCTCACCAATGCCCTTCGGGCTCTTTTGTGTCATGCCAGGAAACTGGACTAGCTTCCACCTGAACATCCATGCATTTATCTTTGCATTTGATAACTTTAAATGTTAACTGATTAATCCTTTTGCATTTCATTCACCTTTCACAATTCGCTGGATTTCCCTCAGTCTCACTTGGTTTCTTTGCCGGTTCAACAGATTATCCATCTAGTTAGTTTGGTCTGGTTGATTGAGTGGCTATCTGATTAAGTGTGATTGCTCTAGTTAATCAGTTGGATTGTAAATATTTATTCCAATCACTTTCTAACTGGTCAAACTCTTTAATCATTTCCACTATCTAGACCAATTATTCCTGCCTGATATCCTGTCATTTGTTTTCAGTGTTACTGATTTATCGCCATGTCTCCCTTCCTCGTCTCTCCCTCTCTCGTTTATTCTTTTGCTCACACAGCCTGACTCCTATCCTTTTTGCTTGATCATCTCTGTCTTCTGTTCTGACTTTCTAAGCTTCCCCGCTGTCTCTCACCTCTTCTCAAAGACCACTGTAATTCTCCACAAACATGAATCAAGTTGCATAGACAGGTCTTAAAATCTTCAAACAGTCCTGTTTAAATCAAAAAAACTTTCCTGCAGCTAACAGGGAACTTCATGGATCTATATAAAACAAAACTCAGAGCAAAACTACCCCTGACTTTGTTTTCGCAAAATCAAGGTTCTGCATGCCTTCTGGTTACAGGCTAGCAGTCTTTTGAAAATGTAGGGGTTTATTATGGAGAGAGAAAGGGAAAGGTAGACTGTCATCTACTTACACAATGGAATCAGCTTGCATAAATCTTTGAATCTGGAGTAATACTGGTTTAAAATCATTGGGTCATCTGTAAATCATCATTGTCCTCCTCATTTCTAAAGTGATAATAGTGAATCCTATGATTGTTTCAATAAATCCAAGCAGTTAAAACATCACATGAACTAAGTGGCAGCAATTAATAGTAATAAAAATAAGTTCAATTTGGGGAAAGCAGATTACAGAGTTCATTTTCTTTCACTGAATCAATGGCTCCCCTGCTGAAATAAGCCTTAATTAAGGGAGAAGGTCAGGATAAAAATCATATACAGCATTAAAAAGATAATGTATTGGCCAATTCTTCAAGGTGTTAAAAAGTACTTAAGACCCACAACTGCCAGCATTTGCAGGGGAACTGAGGGATGTGCAATGTTTCTCAAGCAGTTTCCAGTACCCTCTTATCAGCAGGCACCCCCTCTTAAAGCTTTGGATTTTGAAGGCTGAGATTTCTCAATTCTCTTTCTTAACCCAAATCACCTCACTTTTTTTGAATTAGATGAACCCACCTACTCTGGTGAGACAGTAACTTCGTCTAAGGAACACCCACATTTGGTCCTGCTGTGGCAGACTCCAGCCTTTCCACCTTCTGTATGAATGCATCAATTTTAAAGAGCGGCTTTATGAGCATTATTACATCATCTAAAACATTTCTTTATACTTCCCTCCTCATATCTTAAAAAACCAAACGTATCATCAGTTGATTATTCAATAAAACAACAGAACACTAGGTCCCATTCACCAACATACCAGCCTGACAGACCTATGAAAACTAAATGCTCTTAATATTCATGTTCATCTCCCCCTCCCCTTTGGCGAGTACACTAATGTTCTAAATAGATTAAATTATTTAACATAACCATCACTGTCTAAATTTGGCTCCACAAGAAGTAGGTGTTCGCAGTCAGCAACAGAAATGCATAATCACTAATTCATTACTGTAAGAAGCTACTCTACCACTAATTGAGTTACTGTGCCTTTTCAAGAAGGAATATTAAGACTAAATTTGCTTAATTTTTTATTCCTCGCATTACTATAACTTAATTTAAAAAAGATGAAAATGAAAAATGAAAACAAAGATAAGGCCCATAACAAGAGCATTACATTTATTTTACTTAAATGGGCACAAACCACAAGTGAAATAATTTTCACTTTGGAATTACTTTAAAATGATTTAACTTCACTACAGCCACCACACTCATTGGTAAAGCATTTTTTTCTCCAACACAAGATCCCTACAGGATTAAAACACTAGCAGGTTAGAGATGTTTTTTGGCACAGAACCTGAAGTCAGAATAATCAGTCACACCCCATGGGGGAGCAGAGGTGAATAGGGAAGAAGGTGGTTGCCAAAGCATTTGGAGGCAAATATTCTTAAAATAGTAGCTTTTCCAAATGCCTACTTAGTGAAATTACATCCACAGGAAAAACAGCTCAGTGGAACTGTATAAATAGCATAGGCCACTCCAAGGAAAATGCAGCCAATCTGCCTAATTACTTTTTTTTTTTTTTTTAAATGAAGGATACTGAGAACTTAATCCAAACACACTGAATAATTCCCATTGACTTCAATTAACTCTGGATCTATCCTCTGGCTTGGTAAGCTCCTTAACCATGGCATTAATGCCAAAAGAAATTCTCCAGCTTCCTCTACACAAAAATCACCTGGATAGGCCAAAATAAGTATTATGGTAAATGTTGGTTCTAAACCTCAAATAGAGACAAGTACTTCTGAAATTTAATAATACTGCCTTCTTTATTTTTTTTTTTTAATCTAGGTTTATTCAAACCTATTTAAATGTCTGTTCTTCAGTTTTATAGCAGCAGCACAATATTGACTGTGCTCATCGTTCTGTTCACCCGTTCCCCTGAATTTCTGGGCAGTGGTGGATCTCCAGGCCATATAAGATGACACGGTTGGTTCCACTTGAAGGTACATGTCTTCTCTCTACTGTCCCATAATTACAACTAAGCAAATAATTAATAAAAAAAATTGACACAATTAAGTTAGTTGCTTCATAAATATGTAAACATCTTGCAATTCTACTCAAGTGAAACTTACTTAAAAGTTATACAAAATCTTTTATGAATTAATTATTAGCATCTAAATTAGCTGTGCCATGTTGGACTTAGAAACTCATGTTTAAATTTTTTACAGTGAGAACAAACAATCACTGGATAAACCTGCCCAGGGATGAGGTGGAGTCCCCGTCACCGGAGGTTTTCAAGATGCAGCTGGTCAGGGTGCCAGATAATATCGTCTAGGCTCCCTTTCCCATGAAAGGTTGGACCAGATGATCTTCTGAGGTCCCTTCCAGCCTGAGCTGTTCTACAATTCTGTCGGACACACTGATACTATTTCAGTTCTCAGTTTGGATGGGGTTAACTTTTCTAGGTGATTTCCCAGTAGGAAGCATCAAAAATGCATTTCGGAAAGGGGCTCACTGGTATTTCATTAAGTTCAGTTAACCACAACATCCTGTCAGCAAATGAATTTATAAGACAAACTGTAGAAAGTGAGCATATGGGGGAAAACTGAAATGATGCATATTCAGGTTTTGTGTGAATACACAAAACCATCATTTTAGTAATTATTCAGATATATAAGTAATCCTGTTTGGAGAAAGCCCTTATTGATTTCCTGCAGTTGATTCATAAATTTGTTGCTAGACTATTTATCAAATGGAGCCATGAACAATTCCATCTGGCAGTTGCTCATATTTCTTCATACATGTTGCAAGTCCACATTCTTACTCTTCCCTCGCTATCTCTTTTTGCTGTAAAATCACCTTTAGGTTTTCAAAATTTTTCCTTTCTTGAGAGGTCCTCTGCTGTGGATCAAGGATTTTGCTTTTAGTACAACCTTAACTTCAACTTTCAGAAATTTGCGTATGTGTTATAACCATGAGATCATTACAGAACTGACTACTTACCAGCTCTGAAGGTAGTGAGTGTATTTCTATTGTACTTTCAGTATCTTCTGAAAAAAGCTATTGCTGAGTGGACAGAAGCATTAACTTAATCAACAGCACACAATCTTTTCCCTCTCTGAAATAAATATGGTTTTTATGTTGCTTACTGAACTTGAAAACTTGAAAGCTAAGTGCTTCCTCTTGGACAGGCTGAGTGTCTGAAATAACTGCTTTTAAGAGTCTCGGAGTATCATTAAACCTTTAGCATGTTTTAGAAGCTTTTGATCTCCACTCCCCTTACTTAAAGTTACTTAGACTGGTAAATCGAACATTGCTAAGTAAAACAATGTCTTGTAATTTACTTGTGCTTACTATTAAGTACTTTAATTAAGACATTTGGAAATAAGTTAGCAAATTAATTAATTTACAACTGCAATAAAAAATCAGTAAGAAACCCATTAAATATCATTAATAAGTCAATACATTACTTAGGAAATTAACTCTATTTTTATTACTAGAAATTACCATCAACTATAAAATGCCACTGTACCAATTACTTTACTTGTAGAAGGAACAAATTCTTAACTGAAATTATTAAATTAATATATTACTTCTCTAATTTTTTTTTTTTTTTTTTTTTTGCTTTGGATACTGCATTTATTTAAATAGCAAGTTGTAAGGAAGAAAATTAGACAATCAACAGTTTAGGTTTTACACACTGACAAACACAATCTGCTTCACATTTAAGACAGTAATTGAAAGTCAATTGGCTGTAGGATGGTGGGCAATGCTACCTGTTAACTGTCCTGATCCAAAACCCAAATGAAATCGCTCAATATATGCAAGGTTTCCTTTTTTTCTATCAAGCTAACCCAATCAAGACTGATTATATGATGGGAATTGGGAAATGTGAAGATATTCAAACAAAAAATCACTTCCATTTTCTACTCTGCTGCACTGTTGAATGAAGAAAGGGAAATGTGGAGTACAACTAAGACATTGAAATGACAGAGTTACGTTTCCACTCAACAATTTTTAGTTAGATGAGATATTAATCTAGAATTTTTAAATTTAGAATTAAAATAAATCAGAATCTTATCAGCATCTGAATTTATTTTTTTAAATTTTAATTTCCCTTTCAATCCCAAATAGGCTGTTATTTTTTCAGTTCAAATGCAATAAAAATCCCATCCTTTCCATGATGAAAGAACTCAAAAAATGGAATTCCCAATGTTTAAAAGCAAATGCCAACCTCAAACTTCTACCTTCTTCAAGCCCCTGTTGGCATCTAATTTAGATCCAAACCTGTATCCACCTATGGATATGAGCCTAATTTCTTCACACTGTCTATGTGCCTTGATTTATTTTTAAATTGTGTATATGATCTTTAAAAGGCTTAGAAAATTTAGGCTGAAGCGTTGTTACTATTTCTCAGAAGCTTCTTTCCCAAATTCACCCATGTTTTAGGTGTTTCACTGACATTAAGGTATCCAAGTAGCTAAGATGCCCAAAGGCTTCAAACAGCTGCAGAAAAATTAGATTTAGATTAATCTTTTCTTATTGCTTTCCCTATTTCCTCCAAGCCTAAGGTGCCACCCTCAGGTGCTCATCACCACCTTCTTTTCTAGTAAAAGGACCACATCTTTACCTGCATGCAAAAAGCTTAGCGGTTTGAACCAACTAAAAAAGGAAAAGTGGTTTTCTTCCCTGGTCCTATTATTCACTATTCACACACCGTGTCCTGTAAGCAGAGCAGGGGAGTAGCCAAATTGCTACAAATCTGTAGGCAAAATGGGAGATTTGTTCCTTCTTCTGCTCACAATGTATCTTAATAGCCTCAGCAACTGACATCTGTCATCTGCAGAATGGTGCCCAGTACTGGTATGAGCTCACTCAGCCAGCATTATCCTTTCGCTCAGCTGACTGTCCTTCACCTACAGCTCTCCTTCAAGCACTCCCAAGAGAAGAATCCATGTACCTGCATGGGAGCTGAGTATCTCCTGTAGTCTGTCATAAAATTTGTTGCAATGAATTCCCAAAGCACTGTGGATTTAAATTACTTCTGTCCCATTCACTTTTTTTTTTTTGTTGTTTTGGAGAGTTGCAATACTTTATTTTCAGCCTTAGAGAGATACCAAGATGTGTTCCGTACATCAGCAGCAGGACAGGTGCATCCCATCTGAACATGCCTTCAGCTTTCAGCACAATGTCAGGTTGTTCCTTGTTGGAGCTTAGACATCCCCTTTATATATACACAGTACAATAAATGCCTCAATACAACTGCCCTTTGTGGAGAGCAACACAAATAACCAAAGTAATGTATATTCTCCAGCAGATTTCCCTGTCCTAGACAGGCTGAAAAGAAGGGCATGCAGCTGAACTCAGCAGTACTCCAAATAAATAAAATGGACAAAAGTTAATGTGTTAGGTACTGTAAGTAATAATATTCTTCACTGACATGCCACCTAAAGATTTCAGGATGATTCACAAGCTGGTAGAACTAAAATGCAGCTGCTTCTGGCATAAAGCACTACATTTACATACTAGAATAGATAACGGAGTTTGTATTTAAAAAAGTAACCCATGTTAAGGTTGCCCATTATTAAAATTCCATGCACTACATTGAGCTATTAGGGGTTACTCAGCAATAACTGCTTTGGAACATTGCCAAAGAAAGGCATATTTTATTAGAATCAAGTTTTCCACAATTGTTTAAAAAACAAAACAAAACAAAAAAACAACAAACAAAACCCCCTGAAATTTGTTACCAGCAACATCAAAAATATGACTTGCAAGCTATCTGTCTAGGAACCACTCATCTGTTCTACTTTCTGCTGCAGAAACTGAAGTCGTCAGGGTAGGCATCTAGCAAGCCAGGATGCATACTGCTTTGGTTCTCCCAAAATTAAATTTTCCTAGAAATTCTTTCCAAATGGGGAGGGGGGGAGGGGAGGGAAGGGGAAATCTTGTTTCCTTCAAGAAGTTAAACACTTCTAAGGCAAGGCTAAAAAAATTCTTCCCTGAAAGGGACCCCGTTTCTTTTATTTAAACAACTGATTTGACAAGAAACTTTCATTCTGTGAAGGTTCTGTGACAGCCAGAAATCATGCTCCTCTCCAAAAAGGCATCAAAAGACTATCAGCTAGAAGCAATAAAATACTCTACGTTACCTGTACTGCAGTTCTTCATTGCAAAGGAATCCACAGCCGCTACGCTCTTGTTTCCATTAGCAACATACTCCAGTGAAATCCGAAATGGTTTCTCTAGATGTCCAACTCTCCTTTGTAGCAACACCCATCTGGTCTCATCATACAGCGAAAGGAAAGAACAAAGGAGAAAAGCAGTAAGAAAGGCTACTTTACAAGGACCAAATCCCCCAAAGCAGCAGCTCCACACGTGGCTAGTCATACTATGCCTCCTACTCCAGCCCTCACTCCCCTCACGGTGCCCCATGGTCAGGGCCTTTTCCTCCCATGGATTTTGCAAAAGCAAGCTTCTAAGCACCAAGATTTCCACCCAGCTAAGATGTGGAAAACCCAGTTAAATAGTAGCTCGTTGCTCTCTGCTGTCACACTCCCGTGCTCCCGGATTTCTCACAGATGTCTGCCTGCTGTTTAAAAGAAGCCTAACTTTGCAAAGCAAGCTGTGAAATCTGCAGTGCACATGCACACCCTCTCTAAATATCACTCCTCCTGCTTCTCACCAGCAAAGTCTCTTAGTCACTCAGGCTATAAGCCAGTCTCTAGGGCTTGCACAATAGCTGTAATTCCCAGCACTACGTTGCTGGTTGAGGTAACATGCTTTGATTCTGGCCAGAACATCTACACGTGCATGAAGCACTACAGCTAAAACATGCCATTTCTCCTCCTCACGATTCCTTCCCCCCACCTCCGAAACAAACAAACAAAAAGTCCCACCAAGTAAATCAAGGAACTTAGGAACTGGATTAGCAGCCCTGGAGACCAACATCCACACGCCAAGAGTGTTTCAACTTAGTCTGCTTGTTGCCAAGAGTAAATGAGAACAAAAAGTCTGTATGGGCATAATTTACTCTCTGAAACACTAGAAGACATCAAGGCCTGGCTGCCTTTAACATCCACCTTCTCCCCTCTGATCGGCTGGGTCTGCTGCTCCGCCTGAAACACCTTGCCAGCCACCACAGGAACTACTCCTAGACCCTCAGCACTTACACATCACCTTTGATTTAACTTTCAGATGTTCTGTGTCCAGCAAGACATGTCTAAAGGTAGACAGTAAAATATAATTATCTGTCTTTTCCCCAATATACTGATCTGCAAGGAAAACTTTAAGGACTAAAATACTTGTACGATAACATGCTCTGGACCATTTCACCTTGGGCATAGGCTGCCAGTAAAACCACTTGTTGACACCATTAGTGAAGGGCTGCTTCCCAAGAGGCGTGCAATACTTTGGCAGCGATACAGAGCCCATCACACATTTTGCCCCAGTTTATTCAGTGCCTGCTTGCTAACTATAAACAGAGACAACAGATTCTATAAAGCCACTCAGTCACTACTAATCCAATTTTTCACATTTCTCTTCTGTTACAGAAAAAAATGCAGCACCAAGGAAAAAACATTTCTTTTTAGTGTACTGGTCGGCAGGGGCCAAATAAGACAACAGGGGTCTAATAAAGCCTATTAGGAAACGCTCTTTACAGCTCCAGCTGTAATTTTTAAAAGATGAGAAGAAAAACTTACCGTGTTTCCTTAAGTTGCTTTTGAACACCAATATCAAGGATTTTTGAGGAAAACTGTAACTATTTCCAGTTGACATAATGGATTGGGGGCAACACATTTTTCATTTGTCTTTCAAAAATGTTTCCTCATCAAGTACTCCCATCACCCCTAGGTGAATGGGTTTGTGCTTGTATGGGGGCTATGCAAAAGAAAACATTTTTCTTGAGGTAGGGAACTCACTGGAACCTACGTTCTGAACAAAGGAAACTACGTAGTTTATCTGGCATCCATAACAGGAACCTCCTTCTCCAGAAGTATGCCAAAATTTGGATGTTTTCAAGTTAAGACACACTTCAGAAAGGAAATATAACAACATATGTGTATGACATTTGCACCAACCAACCATCACTTGTGCCTGCTACAAGCATGGATGAATCCCAAATTGCAGACCCTATACTGCTACCAGCTAGGAGACTTTTTTGTTCCAGAGACAGACACACTGTTTATCTCATCAGGGACACAACAGTGTCATTACGCTCTGCTGAATTGGGCAAAATTTCCAGCAGGCAAGGGAGCTGCCAACAGGTGGGTATGTTAAGGACCTAAAGAAAAGTCCTAAGCAAGGGCTACTCAAGGACCCTGCCGACAGCTAACACTTCAACTTGCAACTCGGAAAAGCAAATGCTGCTTTTTAATGATTTACTAGGCTTTTTCCTCCCTCCTTTTCCAGAAAGAAGAGTGAAACTAGACCGCTAAGCTTTGTTTTTTGTTTACAGTTATTTTCATTTCCACACCTCATCTTCTGACTTCTATGCTCGAGGTTCCCGCTTGAGGAGGGGATGTTGGCATCCTCGCTCCTTTTCTGCCTCCTTCCCCCTAATAGATAAATCTGCTTTTACTGCAATTAAATAAAGCACTGAGAGTATTTTAAATGCCTAGCTTCTCTTTGTGTTATTTCTTTTGATGTCATCTCAAGTTAGGTATATTATAGGGATTAGAGGATAGGAACTTCCCTACAAATAGAGTAAAAAAACACCCTAGATTTAATTTTGGTTATGAAATACGGAAGCATCTGTATGTCATGAAACCCGTTCTCCTCAGCTTCAGAAGACTGATGGATTTTAATTCCAAGTACGCAGTGGCTCTCAACAATGATTTCCATTTCTCTGCTAGTGCTAACCCTCTGGATAAATGTGCCAGGAGTTTTAGGAATTGCTTTTCTGAGTTACTGGTGCAATAACTTTAGTCTGAAATTCTCAGACCTCTCATAGTTTACCACAGAAACTTTATTAACTCCCAGAGCCGTTGCCAAGCAGGTATTTTATATCACTGCAATGCAAGACTGGAAAAGGCAGACTCACTCAATCCCAGATTCATTACAAAATATATTCACATTTTGTGGTACAAATGCCTACAATAGGTTGTCTGAGATTCAAAGACTCATGAGAAAAGAAATCCCAAGTATTGGCCTCTTTCTCAGAGACATGAAAATAAATGAGTTAACATGACACTAACTGGTGGATTTATGGGGGACACTAAAAATAGCTACTGGGTCAGTAGAGACACCTGCGGGCAAATTCAGATGGGAGTCAATTCTGCTGTCATTCTGTAGCAGAATAGGGACTCTGATCTCCAGACCTTTCCATACAACCCCCTGTATTTTACAGACCCATACTCATTTGCAGATCCTGTACTACAGGTTGCCTGGCAGCAGCAAGATCTACTTCAGCATAACTGATATGCATTAGATGTTAATTACTAGTAGCTTTATTAAATTTCTATTAGTGGCCTATACTTTATGAATCTAATTTTAGAAAGCATTTTAGCAAGGTAACAGAAAAGCTACTTCAGTCATCTTTTGAGACAGATGGGGAAATACCACATGTGGAGCCTCTTCATCCTGAAATCATGCTTAACGAACCTGATAGCTTTCTATGCTGAGATGATTGGCTTAGTGGATGAGTGGAGCAGTGAATGTTGCTTATTTTGACTTTAGTAAGGTTTTCAATCTTGTTTCTCATCCCATCCTCACTGAAAAATGATGGAGGTACAGACTATGTAAGTGGACAGTGAGGTGGACTCAAAACTAGCTGAATTGCTAGGCTTTAAGGGGTTATCGTCAGTGGTGCAAAGTCCATCTGGAGGCCAGTCACTAGTGGTATACCTCTGGGCCAATAGTGAGGCCAATTATGTTTTCTATCTTCATTAATGACCTGGATAATGGGACGGGCTGCACCATCAGCAAGCTTCCAGCCAAACTGGGAGGAGTGGTTGATATGTGAGATGGTTGAGCTGCCACTGAGAGGGGCCTTGACAGGCTGGAAATTTGGGTCAACAGGAACCTCCTGAAGTTCAACAAAGGGAAATGCAAAGTGCTGCCTCTGGGGAGGAACAACCTCATGCACCAACACACACTGGAAAGAGGCTTTGCAAAAGAAGACTTGTGAGTCCTCATGGACAAAACATTGAACATAAGCTAGCAGTGTGTCCTCAATGACAAGGAAGGCCAATAGCCTCCTGGTCTGCCCTGGGAACAGCAGATCAAAGGGGTGATTCTTCTATTCAGCGCTGGGGAGACACATCTGGAGCTCTGGCTCCAGTGCTGGACTTCCCAGCACAAGAAAAACATGGACTTACTGAAGCGAGTCCAGCAAACAGCCACAAAGATGATTAAGGGACTACAGCACCCAACATACAAGAAGAGGCTGAGAAAATTGGGACTGTTTAGCCTAGTGAAGAGAAAGCTGAGGAAGGATCTTATCAATGTTTATATATTATGAGAGGACAGAAGGAAGACAGAATTAGACAGTGGCATCCAATGAAAGGACAACAGCAAGCACAAGGCACATTTGCTTGGGTTGAAAGAAAAGAAATTCCATTTAAACACAAGAGAAAACTTGCTTACTCTAAGAGCGATTGAACACTGGAACAAGTTGCCCAGAAATCTTATGGAGTCTCCACCCTTGAAGATATTCAAAACCTGATTGGATACAGCTCTGGATAACTTGCTCTAGCTCACCCCACATTGAGCAGGCAAGTTGGACTAGTCAGTCTCAGAGGTTCCTTCCAACCTCAACGATTCTGCAATTCTGTGAAACTTAGGTCCCAAAAGCAAATTACAGCAGGTAACAGATTGCTCCTATTATCCTCTGCATAACCTCCAAGCACTCTACAGAGTGATGAATTGGACTGGTGAGTTGGCCACTGCAAGGACAAAAGCATCAGTTATTGTGCACATAACTATCATCTCCACACAGCCTTGAACTTCAAAACCTATTTTTACCACAACATTGGCCATAATAGCCATGATGATCTCTCTAGATACAGCCTCAAGCAATAAAAAAGACCACAGTTTAACATCTTAATTTAATCCTTTACGCTGTAAAGCAACACACTATATTATATTGCTTAGGCACTGCTCAGTGTCTTGATACAGCAGGCCAGATCCACCCAACAGGACCTTCACTGAAGTTACAGTAAGAAAGAAGATGGCTCAGATATTCAGAATCTGCAATATACATAATTTAGACCAAAACTAATAACACTGTGGTCTTCAGTGACAGAGTAGCTCAAAATCCTAGATCCAAATATTTTCAGACTTTAGACAAGTTCAGACCTGGATGTATTATCTAGAGAGAACTTGTTTCATAAAGAAAGCCTAGCCAACACTGAGAGTTTCTCTTATGAAGCTGTATCGCTCTTCCTCAAAACAGAAAATGCTGCTGACAGAACCTGAACACAGTACAAGGGCTGAATTTTCAAATGACCTTGTGTATACTCATTCACACTCCTTAACATGAAGGTATGCTAGAAGCCGTCTTGGGCCTCGCACAGCCCAGCAAGGGTTATGTGTTAGATCCTGAACAAGTCAACACACTTCTCTGTAGCCTGACCTTTATTAAACCTCCCATCCATGACTCAGTTTGCCAGGTACCAAGTTTTGCTCCCCCAATTCTATTTCACATGTAGTTACCCAATTTCAGAAGCCATAATCCAGTTTCATGGAAACTTAATTTCCAAGAGATATTTACAGTTTAGACATCTTTCGGTTGTTCATGCAGTGTGTAGCTTCAGGAGGAACACTTTCCTGATTAATTCTAATCAATACACTAATGCTTTAAATGCCATTTTGCATGCTCCTCCGGGTAATGCCAGCACAGATTAATTGCAAGTACAAGTCAGGATGCTCTCTTAGAGGCAGTGAATTAAAAAAAAAAAAAATAAATGCACTAGAACTCTCAAGTAAAACCTCAAGCCAGAATATATGCATCCTGCATTTGTCTGTCTTCATGGATAAATGATTTTTAATCCAGTTAATACACACATACTTATTGGGTGCTCTTTCATCCTGCTAAAGAGGGCTTTCAAAATGCTTGATTCCAGCAAGCTTTGGGACTTCAGTCTTGACATCCCATGTACAGCAACTATCTTTGTGACCATTCTCCAGACATCCATCTACATCTGGAAGGTAGTATTAATTTCCCTGATGTCAACCAGCCTGACACCTGTGTTGCCACCTGTCTTCAGTACAGTGCACTGTCAGTTTGCACTAGCCCCTAGCTATAAGTTTCACCCAGAATGCTATCCCAGCCAGGCTCCGATAAAGCCACTGCTTTCTCAGATTTAGAGGCCAATCTGAAAGCAAAAGTCTTCAACATATGAGAATAATATGGAAACAATTAGCAAAAACCAAAGGACCAACCCTTAAATCCTATTGCCTTATATGTAGTAAATGAGGGCTAAATGCACTTGAACTGTGGTGGGAAATTAAGAGCTGCATGGGTCAATGATTCAGCTCGTGAACTCTCAGCAGCTATTCATAGGAGGTTGAGGGAAGACGAGAACTTCGAACTATCCCCTTTCCTTAAGAAAAAGCTCTCTGAATTCAAGCTGTGTTTTGCTCTCTCATCTCCACTTGCCACAGAAAAAAATTGTGGAATTTAACAGACTACTCATACCTAAGTTGAGTTACAGTGTGATTTTATTTCTCCAGGTCCAGGAGCTCTCTCATCTAAAATACTCCTATTGTTACCAACACTTATCATGGTATGCCTGGGAGGAAAATGCAATGTATCTCAGCAAGGACTTAGTTTTATCACTTTGGTAAAAGATTCAGCGAACTTTTGGGAATTACCAAATTAAATAGTAACAATAGCAGCTGCATCAGAGTATTTCTCATCAAAATCCATCTGCGGCACGATAAAGGTAGTGAAAAAATTAGAAGCTGATTTTTGAGAATGAAACCTTGTAAAGGGTAGAACTAAAATTATCAGTAGGAGTCCAAAAGAGTATTTTTCCCCTTTACTAAATGAATTGGTGAAAGAACATAACTTTCTCCATCCTGTACTCCATTGCATAATTATCCAGGAGTTTGTAACAGGTTCTAATCTTGCCTCCGTACCGCTCCAGTCTTTCTTTTGCTTCAGGAATTAATGGGCACTGCACAAAGGGAGAACCAGCCTAGACCTTTTCAGGCTGCAGCAAACAGAAAATTAAAAAATGTTTTCAAGATGATGCCAATACAGTTCTAAGAGACAGAAGGAGAAAAAAAATAAAATGACCCATAGGAGGCTGTGTAAACTCTTTTCTCATTAGTTCAAACAACATAATACACTGTCTTGTAATTGCTATTAATTATCAACTTTAATTTTGGTTTACTGATCTTAAAATTACTTAAAAGACATCAGGGCCTGAATTTGATGCATGATGGTAAAGTCTTGAAAATTATCTACTTTCTAAAATGGCAACAAATAAACTTTCTGTATATTAATGCAAGAGATAATTTTGCATTAAAGGAGATAATTCTTGATGTGCAAAGGAGAATGTTTGCAATGCAAACTCTTCTGCTCATGGCTCATTCTACTTATTAAAAGAAAGAAAACCAGTATACATTTTCCTATATTGATTTAATGCCAGTTGTCTTTCTATCCTTTTCTATGGCCTTGTGGATAAGCAAGATGTAACTGTTGGTGATAGGTTAAATACAGTTAAGACCTTTATTAGCATCATTGGATCAGACCTTTAACATCGTGGTTCCAAGAATGCTTCCCTGCCCTTCCCTCAAAATGCCATTAGAAGATGGCTTCATGAAAGTTTTACCATAGCAAAGATTAAATAATTGTAATGATTTTCTCTCCTTTTACTCTTTTAATGCTTTTAAGATAAAACTAATAACACCACCCTCACCCCGAGAAAATGCTCTGTAGTTCTTCTAGGTTTGACAGATGAGACAGGGACAGTGTGTGATTACCTTGCCTAGAACAGGGGACCAATAAGATTTTAACTCCAGAAAACTTATTAAAATGGCAGAAGATAAAACCTACAGAAAAATATTTTTTCCTGTTAACTTCCTTAGAGTTAAAAATATTAAAATTTTTTTTGGTATATTTTTCCTGAGTGTCTCTTAGAAAAACCATTGTTACGAAGATTTTGCTTTACTAAGCTGGTTAAAGCAAATTCCCCCTGCTCTGAATATTTGAAGACTTACATCTGAGTGCTGTAAAGAATTGAATCAGGTAAGTAACTGAAGAACTACAGCCTCACAATTAAATATAATTCTTGTGATTACAAATGAGAATCTTTTAATGGAATTTAATACAGACAGAGGCCCTGGAAGAAAGAGCACAGGAACTATAGAGGCAAAGACAGACAATGAAATTATGCTGGAGGGCAGATGTCTTTCCAACAGAGTAATCTGGCACCTTTGCACTGGAACGTAACCCACTAAATAGCAGGGTTAGTATTAGTTAAGTTTTCCTTTTTAAAATGTCTATGGAAAGAGTAACCCAGATACTTCTAAGGATGATTTTTATAACTGATCATTCTGAAATGTAAACTAACTGCTACAGGCATGCTAAGAAACTCATCTATTCACTGTTGGCCAAGTGGGGCTGAGAAATGAGAAAGTACTGTTGGTTTTTTAAATGACAGAACAAGTTATTTTAATTAGCCACTTCATCACATCCAGTAAACAGTTCTGAGTTTTTCATGGGAGCTCCCCACTGACATGACATGACTAATCACTCCAGTAAGAGACTACTGCAACTGCAAATACAGTAGAGCTAAACAACTTGCCCAGAGGAATATGTTAATCTGGCACTGAACTTTCCTTTCTGTTCCCTGGTTAAACCATGCAAGGTGGAACTTTCTTCCACCTCTTGAGAAGTACATGGTTGGAGGCGCTCCTGGGATGCTACAATTAGTAATTCTATCTGAGATGTAGCATCAAAACTGATGTGAGAAGAACAACAGCTCAGCATACTTTTCTGATGCACAATGGCTCTTTAGTGTCACCTCCTCTTGTAGTCCTCTCCCTATTTGCATATGAGTTTGATTACACTCCCTTTAATGAAACTAACACTGCCAGAAAATGAGATTTCACTGTATGAAACCAAACTGCAATAACTGCTGGCAGCATGTAAGCTAAGGCAATCCCAGCAACACTAAGCATTCATACAAACCATTACATCTTTAGATGCTTATATCAAGCTCACAGCCTCTTAGCAAAGAAATCAAATGCCTCGTTTTTCAGGTGGGTGAAAAGGAGGCACAGGAAGATTATGACTCATTTAGTCAATAACTAGATGGCAGAACTAGGATCAGAGATAAAAATTTCTGATTCTTATTCCTATGTCCCAATCCACCGCATCATGCTGCTTCTGATGAGGGTAATTAAATTTCATGCTTCAGGGAGTAACTTAATTGTCTTTGAGGATCACAAGAAAATTCCATCCTTTCAACCCAATGTACAGCACTGCTTAGGTGTGCCAAAGAGTAGTTTTCATTTTTTATGTAAATATTGAAAGTAAAAAATAATCTAATCTTAATTACAGTCAAGTACAGTCAAAGCTTCAGAAAGACATCCTGTCTTTTCAAAGAGTAGTGGCAATGTACTCTGAAATAACTGAGTTCTCAATAGCTGTGTCTGGGAGACCAATTAAACTGGGATTTTTACCCCAGCACTCGGCAATGACTCTTCACAACAAAGCTAAAGGGAAGTATGAATATTGTGTCTGCTCACCATCTATATGGTGGGATAAAAACCATGAAAGATTTTAGGTTCAAAGGCTGAAAGAGTGTATGAGAGGGAATGTTTTATTTAAGAGAACAGCTGTGCTTAACTCTGTATCCTTTAGGGATATGTTGCAATTATCTAGCAGCTTTAATAACCTAGACTTCAAAATACAGTATCAAGATATCCGAAGAAAGATTAAGGACTAGATGAAGGACTGTTTGGATCATAAGGTTCAGAAGGATTTACAGAACATCTACTAAAGGCATTCCCGCCAACTACAAGACAATCCCCAACCTCCTGTAATAGGCTCCTAAAACCCATTCATCAGGTCAAACCCCATAAAAAGCTGTCTGGTCAGAAAAAAAATAGCCTGACTGGATTTCAGAGATTCCCAGAAACCAAAAAGGCTGGCCGATAACCATGAGCAAATATTGCCTTTCCTGTAACTTCAGCTATTCACAGAGTTTGGCTGCAACACAGAGGTAAGCATATGATTGCATCGGGCATAAGATGTGCCGTATGAGGTGCAAAATAGGTAAGTAAATAAAAATAAAACATGGTGCAAAATAAATAGAATTGAAATGTCTGCCAGAAAACTTTAGAATACAGAAGATGTCTATACATAAGCAATGTGAGGGGTAGCATGAAATGAAATTGCAGGGGTGAAGATGAAAGATATATTTCCTGATGAACAACTGCCTCTTCCCATTTAATTTGGTTCCTTCAAACAGACTTTTGAAAGAAGCGACTCATTAGGAAGAACCTGAATGGGGAAAGATGAGGCTTGGAATGCAGAAAGGTTTTGTCCGTTATTGCTTACATAGTGGGTATTTTAAGAGTTATCCTGTTGGGGAAGGGGTCCTTTGAATTGTGCAACTCAACTTTGAATGAAGAAAGATGTTTAAAAAAAAAAAAAAAAAAAAAAGAGAGTAACTAAAACAATCACCTGGTCACTGTACTCAAAGAAATGGAACATGGGAGGCCAGCATCTACTCGTCAGAGCAAATGGCACATCAGAAGTCCGACAGACTGTACTACTTAACAACTGAAATGTCAACTTTAAGGAGAGAGAAATGCCATGAAAGCGAAGTGTGCACAGCTTTCAACATAGCAGCAGTCACAGCAATGCTATCATAGTTGATAACAATGTCCTCACTATCTTACCACATTTGGAATATATATGAGAATAACATCTGCTGTGTAGGTGCAAATGGAAGAAATGCTGCCTACGGTCAAGACTAACTTTTGCCAAACATGTTGAGTCTGTTTCTGTCCCACTAATCTAAACTTCCTCATTTAGTATTGGATATTTCTGAGAAAGAGAATTGTAACTGGCCATGCTGAACATCCAGAAGTGAAGCCAAGAGTAGCTGACCACATCTGCCACTGCCTGGAAACACAAGTTTAGGCCACTGTCTGGGATCTCAACTCCCTAGAACTTGGAGCGCAAGGATGTTTTATTGAGCTCAGCATACATTTGCCTGTTAGTCTCAACATTTGGCATATACACTTCCTTTGAGCATAAATAAGAAAAGCCTTGACAAGGAACTTGCACAGAAAACAGACTTCACAAGATGTTCTAGTATAATTTACTGGCTCCTCGCAGTCAAATAAAAAGGTACCTAAACCAAGAAGCTCATTTCCTTGGGTTAATATTGCCAATGAAATTGAAGGTGGTTTTGAACAGTGATTTTAAACCAGCACAAAAACATGATGACTGTCTTTAGTGTTTACCGATAAAGAAAATACCTAGGCCTTTTCATGCATTCCCAAACCACAGCAGTCCTGCCAATGCTGTTCGCCTCAGTGCCACATTAAATTGTTTTTCAAATGCAAGTAGTCTTTTTTTTTTTTTTTTTTTTAAACTACATCAGTAATTGCAATTCAGTAACGTAGGGATAGCTTTTGCCTTTAGACACCATTCTGGGAAGGAGACCATGCACTGCAGCATCCTGGAAAGTTCAGAAGCATGAGCTTGGCCTTAAAGAGCAAGTCTCGCTTGCAAGCTCACCCGTATTAGGCAAAGACTGGAAAGAAAACCATTCCATGATCCCTTACAAGGCAGAAATGGGGTGAAAGGTCCCTGCTATGATATCCCAGCGTGACTTTAGAAACATTGTGACATTTTTGTGAACTTAGGTATAGAAAGGTATACTTGGTGCTTGAGGATATTGTAAGGCTTGATTAAGTTAACCATACCCAGCTCAGTGAAAAAGGCCAAATCAATCGAGGCGCCATTCCTAGGGTCTGACTTAAGTCCTATTCTGAATATATAAATCAAACTCTGAACAAGGATGAGTTTTTCTACATGAATCTGCAACAACCTTTGAGCACTTCAGACAGCAAAGGCTGCAGGTAAGCAAAGTATCTGTGCAGGGGTACAGAAGTGTCAGCTCACCTTCAGGCAACATAAACTGGTAGCAACACCAAGACTGCATTTCCTGACATGTCACATCAAGAGGATTTTTCAATGTACTGTTTTCCAAGACCGTTTCCTCAGTTTCTGCTCTCCCAAACAGAATACAACCATAATCCGAGTGCTGCAGGCTGACGGGGAAGACATAGTAAAATTTCCAGCCCTTTCTTTCCTCCCTCACTACTTTCCCACATGGGCTGCCTGAGTACTTGCTTCAGAGTACTATTTTTGCCTTTTTCATCAAAATTTAGATGTATTGACTCTCAAAGTCTCACAATGACCTCTAATTTTCCCTAACAAATGTAACCACAAAGCTCTCAGGCTCCGTTATCTGCCAAGAACAATCAATACTGTTGAATAAAAACCAGCCTATGGACCGCAGCGGCCTTTGCCTCTGCCTAGCTCAAAGGTTTTATGCAGTCTCAGCTTGTTCTTGGGTGAACCAGCTCCTGGGTAATTAAGAGCTCAGATGGTCCTGCACAACCCTTTTTGCATGGGTAAACTGTCTCAGTAGATACCAAACTGTAGTCACAAGGAGGTTAAAGCTGCCTGAGTCTGTAGGATATGCTGAGCTGAGCAATGGGCTGGAAGGAAGACACCATTAGGTTAAAACTCTCTCAGAGCAGTAAAGTGATTGCATTTTAGTCAGTAACTCCATCCCTGCCACAGCCCTACCAAGTACATCCATGTTAGCCACTGCCAGCTGCATCCCAGCGTTTCCATTAGCCCACGCTAGGATGACTTTCTGCTGATTAAATGCATTCATCTGACACAATGACAAACTCTTCTTTTCTGGACAGTAGTTCAGAAATGGGCTGAATACAAGGATAAGGAAAAACAACAGGTAAAGGAAGGTATATCGAGAAAGGCTATGGGTATACTTGAGCTTTTGTTGGCTGGCTGAAGTCTTCAGGCTTTAACAAGGACTGCAACAGCAATTTACCCCTTGCACTGCAGTCCCAAGGCAAGAAAGAAATAGGGGGCTGCAGAGCAACCACTGGCCTGGGGCCTTCATGAATTGGTGTGGACCCTTCCAGGTGCTCTGCTCATTTACAGCACAATTATGCACTAATTTAAAAATCAGTGCAGAATGTAAAAATAATCACCTTTTAACCTCGTAATATTTTACATTCACTTGTAGTTTAAGTCATTGAGAATAACAGAGAATTAGGATGTCTGGTCTTGTAGGTAACATGAATTTAGTCCAAAGAGCTTTATGGCCTAAAGCAGCCTTCCCTCACCCTCTCCCTTTTTCTTCTCCTTTCAAAAACTGAGATTACAACAACACACTAAAAGCCGTAGCAAATTCTCTTCATTAGTTCTATCTAGCAAGTGGCTGTGTTTGAGATTCACATCTAGAGAAAAGGCCCAGAACACACCACAGATCCATCAACATTTTTGAAGGTGAATGAATAAAGTACTCTGAGAGCAGAGCAGCTGTTTCAATTATAGCATTAGCAGCCCAAGCCCTAAGCACTCAGTGCTCCTGGAAGCCCAAGGGTGCATAGGGAACAGAGCCATCTTTATGGATTATAATGAAAAGACCAAGGCCAATTGCACATTCAGAGCAAACAGGCAGCAAATGCTTCGGTTGCAGTTGGTCATTTTCTGTTTCAGCCTTCCAGATTTTTGTTTTTGCTGTGCAAATGTGAACAAACCCCTTTCAGAGTATGCCAAGTACAAGCAACTCCAGCATTCCTATCCTGCTGGTTATATGTTTTGCAATTTCTACTTTGTGAAAATAAAAATAAAAATATTTAGGCACCTTCTTCTCTTCCCTCCTACTTTCACAGGGACATGTTTGTATCCTGAGGCACTTAGTGGATACAAAATGTTCATTTCCAAGCAGGTAATGTCCCATGTAAATCATTGCTCCATTGCAGCAAGAGAAATGGTGAATCTATGTATTACATTTCATGCTTGCTGATGCGAACCATGTAAATTCAAGAACTTGCCTTATAACTTTTGTTCGTCAGACATCTAAGTTCTCAGACAGCGATGATTATACAGAAAATAATGGAGTTGGCTCAAAGACACACAGAGATTCCTCCCTTGAGGGATTTTCTGTTCAATCACCCACAATCGAGTGGACAAACAAACCAAATTCAATTTTACTAAACGCTGACTAAAGAAAAAGTCAGTTTTATTCCTCTGACCATACTGATACACCAGTATAATGCAGTTACTTCTGGAACAAGACTCGTCAGTGGTTTAACAGAGCACTACAGCATAGCGTAATCCCCTGAGCTTGAACATGAGGTGCCAGGGAAGTCTTCAACATACCACCAAATAAAACTTCGTGATGTCCACTGGTTATGAAAGGGGGGAAGCAGAGATGCAACACACAGGAGTCCGCCACAAGACTCTGCTAAAGGCTCACAGAAATTGCAGCCTGGGGTCAAAGCAGTGAATGTGGCAACGTGCCTGAGCAGCAACACTTTCTAGGATGGATGGATAGGGCAGGCCCTCTTCTGCTAGAAGGCCTGAACTCTGCCTCCATAAACATCCCACTTCAGTTAACTCAGACATGAATTCTTCCAGTAGAAGACAGATTTCTCAACCCTACAGTCACACGGAAGAACAGCGTCCAGATATTTTGATAAGTAGGTGTTAGATGAATAGCTTAGATAGTGACAGTATGGACTGGAGCATCTGACATAGGAGGGGCTGAGAGAGTTGGGATTGTTTAGCCTGGAGAAGAGAAAGCTCAGGTAGCATCTTATCAATATGTACGAATACCCTGCTTTGGCTCTGCTTTGAGCAGGGGGGCTGGGCTAGATGATTTCCAGAGGTGCCCTTCAACCTCAACCATTGTATGATCCTGCACAGGTACAAGATGCTTCACTGAGTAAAGATCTCTGTTTCACTGCTGTTTTGTTTAACAAAGAGTGCTAAATTACTGGTGCTCCCGGATCAATGGTACTGGAGGCTCAATAGTAACCACATCTTCAATTTTTCTTTTTCAGCTATATACTCAGAGCTTCAGTTTAATAAACCTAACTTGCACCGAAACAGAATACATGAATAAGAAAATGCATATTACTATCAGCTTATTGTGCTTTGCTCCTGTTGATGTAGGCCTTGAAAATGCAATGAACTAGAAGAGCATCAAGAGCTATTAATAAAGCTTTTGTCAAATGTTTCAAACCTGGCTCCCATCTGAAATTCATTTCAGAGTGAAAGAACCATTTTCCTGTTAAATGTGCAAAAGTTAGTAAGTCTCAAGCAGCCTTTCCCTGGAGGGAAACCCTTCAGACTGTATTAGACATTCTGCTCTGTGCTTGGTTTACCTTGTACTTTGTTTTTCCAGTCGCTATTCTCTATGAACAGAGGAAGGAAGAAAGGAGAAAAAGGTTATTTTTTCTTGTTACTTTGCGTTAGAAAAGGGCAACATTCAAAACTCTGAAAAGTATACAGGTCTTGTAAACAGGGCACTGCAGAATATGGGCAGATCACGTCCAGGCCAGAAAGTTCATCTGTTGGCGAGTGAGTCAAAGAGCAGAAGCCAGGGAGAAGGACAGAGGGGGAGTTGGTGAACCACAGCACTGGCAAGCAATGAGTCAGGCAGAGTACAGACAAGCACGTGGGTATGAGCAAGGCAGCCAAAATACACGCAAGAGCACTAGCTGCCTCAGACACGATGCCCCAGAGGCAGCCAAAACTGTGACCACTTTCTCACTGTGGTTGTAGTTTGTGGTTCACACAAGATGGGAAAACAGGTGCTCTTTGAACTCTTCTGGATAAAAACAACAGCCTGGCTAGTGCAAGGCAAACAAAACAGTGTACTGAAATGCTTGAAGGCCAGCATGGACTGACTCTTCCTCTAGGTAAACTTCTGCCTCAGCCCTGTATTGTTTTTCCTTTCCTTCAGCCCTTGGGATGTCAGGGTGTAGCCATGAGTCAGGAGCAAAGAAACTCTGTGTGCTGTTTAGCATTCTCTAAAGGGCACCAGGCAATGCGTGAAACATTTCAGGAAGAAAGCCACTGAAAAAAGTAGAGTGATCTTCCTAGGATGAAAAACCGAGCTGCACAAATTACAGTCCAGAGGAGACCTCAGTTGTTGTTCTTTTCCTGAGATAATCTTTATAAATAATCCTGTACTTACAACCTTCACAGAAATATCTGTTAATATCAGAAAGAGCATATAATTGCAACTTAAGGGCATGAATCAGAAACCCTATCTAAAAATGCCTGAGAAAAAAAATGCTATACAAAGGGAGTTTTAATAGTGAATTTCAACATCACCATTTTCTGGGAAATGGGGAGATGGAGACAGGGACCCACGAGAAAGGAAAAGAAACAAGATTGGGGACAAGGTGAAGACAGCAGATTAAAGACAGGACATAGCCTCCTGAAATAAGCAATCTGTGTAGAAATGGGTGAGACTAGTGAACTTCTGTTCATTTGATGAGAGGAGGAAAAAAAAAAATTCCATTACAGTGGAGAGACCAGAAAGGCAGAGACTAATGCCCCAGCTCTTGCGATCCTAGTGATTGCTCCCAGTCTTATGTTCCTAACTTTAAGTCATGTTTTAACTCAGCCAAAATCTGATGGTGATCAAAAGCTGTTTGCTTCCAACAGCTTTTTAGATTCAAAGAGTTCAGCAGGGTCAAAGCCTTCTCCCCGCCCCTCTTTTTTGTTTCTCGTTTTTTGTTTGTTTGTTTGTTTGTTTGTTTGTTTTTTTAAAACTGTCGGGAGTCTAGATTACCAAGCCTGATACAGGTTTTCACTTTCTGAGTACAAACTGGACTTGGATGGTGGACTACCATTTCAGCTGTGTCTCTAAATTCTACTTAAAAACACCTGCTAAATATATATAAAAAACCCCAACCTGTTTTTATGCAAAAGAACTATAAAATTCACTTGAGTTCAATAATCCCTCATTTCTAAATTTATCCTGAAGAAAAGGTAATGACAATATGTGTATTATGCATCGGCAACAAAGTCAAGGTCTCAACAGAAAGGTAGGTACACAGCCAGAGCAGCTGAGGTGACAGTCAAAAGAAGTCAGGTGAGGCACACAGAGAAGGAAAACTTCTTAGAGGGAGGGAAAAGTGGCACCTGAAGACCTCACCACAATAGACAAGGATGCTGTATTCATATTTATGTGATGTCTGATGAAGTACAAAAGATGAAGATTCACATTCTCACCCTAGCTATTCTTTGCCCATTTCAGGGCAAGGCTCTCTTGAAAATCATGCTGGGAGCCTGTGCGGACTGCGAAAACAAAATCCTTTTCTTGCCACTAAAAATTATTCCTGTAGTTTATGACTGAAACATACTGGCATTGCACAGAGACATCTCTGAATAAATGGAACACTTAGTCTCCAAAGAGGCTAGTTCCGCTTCATGCTTTTAAAACAGCTAAAAAAATGCCACAAGCATACTAAATGCCTGCAGTCTTTAGCATCATGACTGAAGAATAATGAAAATGGGCATGACTTTGCTCTGACCAGATCTAGGATTACCAACAGCTATGATCCATTGCACCAAACACGACAAGTGGGGTAATGACAAACTTGGCAAGTATTTGTACGCGTTTCTCATAAAGGTTCAGATTCCTTCCTAAATTTGTCTTTCTTATCCAAATAGATTTATCTACCCTTAGCCCTGATCCAAGGAAAGTTTCTTGATGGAGCCTTTGGAGTGCTGTAAGAGTTTTCTCCCTAAGCTGTTTTTCTTGTGCATATTTTCTTCATCTCTCTTCACTTGCATATAGCAGAGAGCTAGCGCTGAATCATTTATATTCCACAGAGGTGGGTTTCTGTGGGAATAATGTATGAAAGCAACAGGTGGCCAGAACAGCACTTTTAGATGTTCTTTCAGCTAAGCCTGCTAAGAAAGTGCATGCAAGCTGACAATGTACAGCAGCTGTGTCCAGCCTGCGCTAGACACTACCACTTGAAACACTCGTCAAAAACTGCCAGCAGCCCAACTTAACACACATTTGAAAAGTTTTCCTTTAACAAGCCCACCAGTAACCCACTGGGGATTCCACTGGCCAATTACTGGGGAAAGGTCTTCAACAGTATTACTCAACCTTACAGTCTGGGATAGAATTAGAGATGAAGTCACCATTACTAACAGAATTTAGTCCTTCAAGCAAACACATTAAAAGTCTCAGCTGCAGATGCACCCTTCTTCTCGGGGGATGACAAAGGCAAGTTGAGTTGAAACTCTTCTGGCAGTGCAGATGTCCTTTTACAGAGACAGTCTGTATGGGAGAAGGAATTCTTATCTTCCAAAGCATGTGAAAACACACGAAAATAATGCTGGGATACAAAACCAGAACTAGTAAACAGTCAGAATTGTTTTTCACCAGAGCTTCTCTATTTAGAACTGTGTCACTCCATACCAGAATGAGAAGCAGGTATTTTCAGTAAAAGGGAAATTCCAAGAGAAAAGACAAATGACATGTCACAAACAATTATTTATGCCTATTCAGAGGCTCCTGATCTGTGAGGATTCCTGGGTTCCAAAAATTTGTATTAAAGAGCAAAAAAGACACTTTTAATCTCAGCTTTGTAACAAAGAAGAAGAATTAAAGTAAGTAAAATGATACATCAGTGGGAATTTAGCATTATTTGGATAGTTCCTTTGGATCCTTCAGGATTCAAACGTGTATGAGTATTTTGCTGTTCTAAACAACAGAGGATTATATATAGGTTTGTTCCTACAAAAGGCCTCAACATAATTTCACAGATAAAGTTACATGAAACTTCCAAAGCAGGCAAACCATGAAACCGGCAAAACTTGGTTCAGGTGTGGATTCCACTGAATCAGAACAATTATTATTAGATGTCTATATTTCATTATAAACAATAATAGTACCTAATAATATTGTAATGGCAAGAGTCCCCATGCAATGCTGAGTTTTGCAAATCACTTTTCTTACAGCAACAGCATGATACGGTCTTTGAAAATGTTATGTTATTGGTAGCATTGTGATGCAATTTATTCATGGGTGAATTTTGGCCAGCAGACTTTGCTATTTTTGATTTTTCAGCATCAATTCTCAGGGGGAAACAAACTGCTTCCTGAGGCAAGGACATTTGTACTTTGATCGAAATTCTGTGAAAAGATAATTTCCAACATATTGTTTGAGCCCAGCTCTGCTCAAGAACCCATGCTGCAGGATGAAAAGCAATTTCCTGAGCATAAATCCAGGCTTCACATCACTGACTTCTCCTTTAACAAAAAACTAATGTGGAAAGCTTCAGTACCATGTGCTAGCTCGCCAAAATATCCATTTATGACATTTGTTTGGTGCTTTTCATCCAGAGCTACAAAGGCTCATTCCAAACAGGTGCTGGGTACAAGCATACTGCTGGGTTAAGAAAAAGTTCTGCGTTTCACAGTCTCCGGTGGGCAACCTCTCACCTTCATGTACCTGACAGCATGCAGTCGAAACAACAGGCTGTTGGACTTTATACATGAACAGGCATCTGGAGGAGTGAACTGCCCTGTGCTTGGCACAGGCTCAGCAGGAGGTATTAGCGTATTGGCACTAACAAGCTACTCAAACAGCTCTAAGGTAGGTGCAGTGGTTAAAAGCATCACTCCCTAGGCCATCCCTGGTCCATCCTGTCTCTCAGGCAAGCTGCATAGTACCTCCTCACATGTTCCTTATTGCTCAACGTGCTACAGAGTTCCCCCTCTGCAGTCCAGATTTCTCAGTGGTAATTCTCATTCTGTTTGCTTAAAAGGGTATTAGAAAAAACAAATTATATCTATCTCAAAACAAGTGCACTTCTACCTTTAACAGAACAGGTTCAGTGAAGGTAGCCAGTAAGCTACAAGCAGATCTAGTGACAAGGGAAACAAAGTGCAAATTGCAGTTTGAGTTCAAAGCAATTACCTCGGGATCAGAGATCCTCTTACCTTTCTCTAGTGAAAATATAATACCCATTACATGTTTAAGTGATGATTTAGCTGACCAAAATCTTGAAATGCTTGTAACTTAAACTTTGTTTTAAGGTGCTTCATTTTTTGCCTTGTACATGAAAATGTGCAGGTCTTGAGACCACTGCATAGACACACAAATATTTCAGTAATTCAAGCCTAAATGTTTGCGTCCTATCCTTCTGGGTGACTAACTCGGGGAATAATAGCAACAAGGCTTAGATTGTTAAAGCTTGCAAAAACTGACAGAAAAAAAAAGAAAAAATATTAAATGTGTATTTATCAAAATACCATTTGGAAGATGAAGAAAGTGCATTGTCCAGCTCCAGTGAATACATGCAATAAGTGAAGATACTGATTTTACAACTACCTCAAAAGACATCTCAAATGATCTTCAAAATAAGGAGACAGAAAAAGAGGGTGGGAAGAATTCATTTCCATTAAAAGTGTGGTAATACCTCAATGCTCTAACCAAGTCTGCATGGAAAACATGGTAGAGAGACTGTGAGGATACACCTGCCTCAAAGTACTTGAGCTATTTGGAGGAGCTGAGAAAAGGCTGCAGGTCTCCATTCTCTTGCAATCCAGTACTGTCAGAAAGCACGTATTGGCATTGCTACTTCTCACGTTTTCATCAGCCATCCTTTTTCAATTTGAAAATCTATTCAAACAGATGCTCCTACTTCCCAGCTTTTATTTGAAACAAGAAAATAATTTGCAAAGTTTCACTCTGAGAAAGCTTTATGTGTAAGCTCTGGTATAGTATTCTCAGCCTACCTCTGTCATTGTCATCTTGGTTGTGTTAGACTGACAAGCCTGGCTGTTATCTTCAGAGCAATTACAGACTACAGGCAGCACTACAAGTATTTGCTCATTGCCCACCAGACTGACCCAGCTATGACCTTAACAGCAGCTTTTTATTAAGAAGCAGAAAGCAAGGTTGGTATCCAGCGCCTCTTTATTCCTGGACCTACCCACTCGCACAGCAAACAAAAGTGACAAGTAATGTCAAGTGTAAGGGAGAGCACTGTGACCTGGGCACTAAGCGTAGGCTTCTCAAAACCAGGCTCTGAGGTGTGGTTGAACTTCACCCCAGATGAAGTCAGGGATGAACATGCTTGCTTTGCTGGGACAAGAGTCAGACATTTGTTCACACTTTTGAAAATCCCACCTGGGTTCATTAAGAGTTATGGCAAGTTCACCACCTCCTTTCAAAACAAACTGCAGAGCCTTTGGACAAAAATAATTTTCAATCCATGCAACAAATGATCAAATGTTCAAAATCTTTCCATTTTCTTCACATAAAGAATGCAGTATTTCAATGTTCTATTTAACTTGCTGTTACTCTAACCTACTTCATCAGTGAACAGCATGCCACCTGATCCTGAACTTCACCAAAACACCCACGATCAACCAAATCGGTCCATTAACTGCAGTACCTCATACATCTATATGGCACTTAAGAATCCACCCACACACCAGAAAACTAACATTAGTCATAGGCTTGACACCTCCTAAATCCCTCAAAGATCATTTGCAAACTATGACTTATAGTAGCAGTATCTTGGGGCTCTTTGATTTAAGGCGCTTAAGAATCAGACTCTTCCAGCCCACAGCAAAAAGTTCTTGTGCAGTGATGTTATGCAGCGTGGCTGAAAAAGCAAAGCACTCACAGGCTGTTAATGAGCCCCAACTGAACTCGTGTCCTAACCTTTGTCTGACACTAGTGTGCGCTTTCTTTTAAAGCCTTTTCTGTGAGAAAGCCCCTCATAGGCAATCCAGAGCCAGTCCTGTAAACATGTCTCTCCATCAGATTCTCTTATCATTAAATATCAGAGAGGACACCTGCTGGGCATGTTTCTCTCTGTACAATTCTGTGTTCAAAAAGCCTTCTGTTGTTAATCAGCACTGATTACCGATCTCTTCGGTGGTAATTGGTGTATCATGCTGCAAACCACAGCTCTGGGAAACATATAAAGTATCAGTAAAGGACATGGCCATAATCCCGGTCTCTGATCCACGTGGATCCACTCCAGCACCACAACAGTTAGTTAATGCTCACAGTACTATAATTTGACAGAATGAAAGCAAATTTTGTCACTTTACAAAGCATTAGAACATGACTTTCTGTAACACTTATAAATCCTCAGGGCAGTGTCCTAGAACAAGAAATTTGATGCTGTCAGTGTCAAACTCAGTGAGTGAATGTGCTAGCAAACACAGCTCTCAAAGCCATCGATCAGACAATGCTTCTCTGCTCGTTTCAAGTTTTGATTACTTCATGAAATTTTTACATCTTTTCTTCCCTCAGAATAAATGGCACATATTGAAGAATTCTTTCAAAAAATCATTTTTCCCTCTAGGGAAACAGTTTTCCCTCTAGTAAGCATGTACTGTTACCTTTAGGTTCATTTTAAAACGGGAAGAAGAAAATGCTGAGAAATTCAGCGTAGAAGGTGTGCTACAGTTTTAATGGCAAAATCCCCCACAGTAGAGCAAAATAAAACTGGTTGTTATTGGTTTTTTAGATTTTGGGAGCAAGAGGATGGGACAAGGTTTACCATCTTTTCTCGAGTCTGCCAGAAGCTATAAAGTCAAATGCTCAATTGATATTTTATGATCTACCAAGGAAAGGCTGGAAAAATGTGCTGTACAAATTAAATACCTAAGGGAGGTTACCCTAGAAAAAAAGACCTTAGTTTGCAAGTAAATCCTTAGACTAATAATGTTAACAGATGCATTTCTACTTATTGTTTGGGAATTTAATAGCTCAGTCTTAGGGTAAATAGGGAGTAAGAGGAAAGGCAAAATAAATAATAATTTCAGATTGTTCTAATTCATCATTCTGCTTTTCGAGTGATTTTGCATGTGAATCAGTGCTCTTTCTGAGGCAGGGGAAGGTGGGAACTATTTTGTCCATGGCCTGTTCAACACAGAATTCAGCCACTCTAATTTGTGGTCCACAATGAGTCTGTTCCATGCAACTACATCGAGGCTGCTCGAGGTCTCAAACAAAGGTGCTGACAGTAAGTGTTTCTCAAAAAACTTGCCCCAAACTCTGAAATGGTCTGCTGGCTAATGCTAAGGACAGTCTGGCTAAAAAGACTTCAGTTGAAACGCCTTTTTTCAGTTTAGAAGGTCAAACCAAAATCCCACCTCAATCATCAGCATGAGGCCATTCCACAAGGCACCCCTCTGTGGTACCTGCTTCATTTTATACAATGTACTAAATGAGTGCAAAGAGAAAGCAAGCAAGAGGGTGAGAAAGGCTCTGTTGATTGGGATATTCACCTGGAAACCACCAATCCCTGGTTCAGCAAGGATTCAAGATTGGTTACTTGGACTGATACTGCTGCCAGGAGAAATCAGAGCTGTAGTTCCAGCAACACACACTGGCACTGGCTGAGAGACCTTCTCTAAAATACAAGTTAAGTTTTGGCCTATCAAACTGCACAGATTGTACCATATGAAAATGCTACTAGTTGTCAGAAGCAATTCTTTTATTTCTTTCTCCTCTTCAGCATTTTGCTTCTCTTCCTCCTCTTCTCTTTCCCCAGTGTTGATGATGTAAGGAAGGAAAGAAGTGGATCAGCACTTCGGTAGGATCAGGCAGTGAAATTGTCTTCCAACTTCTTTATTTTTTATTAAAAAATAATTATGGCATTGCCTTTGCCATGCTCTTTTTACAACAGCCAAAAAGTTGAAAGCAAAAGAAAAGTTTGGTCACTGACTCATGTCTCTGTGAGGAACAGAGAAACTACAGAAGGTTTTTATTCAGGGGTTTTGTTTTGTTTCTTTCTTCTCTCCTGCCTGTCTTTCATTACAAGAAGATCAGGCCTTCCCTTGTGCTGGAAGGCTCGTTAGGTGGTAGGTTATGACTCCACAAAAGCTATAACCTTGCTGTACTGAGGGAATATTAAGTCGGGAAGACAAAAGGTTTGTTTTCAACTCCTGAGAAATAAGGTTTAGAAAAAAATACTTTGCAAAAGCTGTCTTGCCATTCATCTGAAGGCTGAAGAAGCTGCAGCTGCTGCAACTATGTTAAGGAGGTTCCTCCAGACCAAAAGATAAAGGAATAAAGGTATGGTTTTGCTTTTCTCTTGCCTCAGAAATAGTCCTATCCCTCCCTTTAGAAAGTGGCAGTAGGGAAGGGTGGGAAACTGAAATTCCCTCTAGAAGTAGTGAACATAAGCAATGCATTTTCTGCACTCACCACCTTTAAAATGCTGAGCTAATTCAATGGCCACCGTGATCCCTGGGTGCTGCTGAGGGGACATGCAATGAAGACAGAGGAGGCTGAAGAGATCAGGAGGGAGCTGCTGCTAGCACCACAGCGACAAGAAGGCCTAGTGCCAAACTGGTTGGTGGAGGGGAGGCTCTGTCAGCAACACAAGCTGCAGGCAAGCACGAGGAGGCCCCGGGAAGGAAGAGCAGCTCTCAGGAGACCACAGAATAACACTTAGATCAACATTTGGGTGGTCAGAATTATCACTCATTTTTGAAAACTGAGGTGGGATTTATTAATGCAGATCTGTTTCAAGCTTTTTAAAGCTATGCTTTGTTAGTCAGTCTAGAAAAATTCTAGATGAGGGAATGTGGGTAAGGCAGAACTTACAATAGTACAAATTAGCTCGTAGCAATATAGGGTCAAGCAAGTATGCACCTGTTGTAAAAAGGATGTGCAAATTTCACTGGCAGTCCTTAGACAAACCATGGCTTGGGATCTTAGTGCTAAAACGTTGACAAGTCCTGTTTTGGAAGGGTACAAGTGGATGGTAGCTTCACAGAATAAAAACAAGTATCCTGATTGGAGAAGAATTACAGATGCCTCCAAAATTACTCAATTTTGCAGTCCTAAATGTATAGGGAGAGGTTTAATCTAATCTAAATCTAAAGTCAAGTTTAACATATCTTCTGTTTCCATTGTTGAAATCTTACTCATTGAAATAAGGCATGTAGTTTGGCCTTACCATGCATTAGACATGGCAGATTCTGCTTTCAATCATGCTATCATAAAAAAGGACCAATGAACTTAACTGATTCAGTCTGGGTTCAGACCTGTGCAACAATGTACAGAGCAATGACATGAACAGCTGTACTTAAAAATGTAGCATGCCTAAGTAGAAAAATCACACTATGTAAACAGAATTAAAATTATTAACACGGTTGGGTCTCGCTGTCATTAAAAAGAGCTTCTGCTCTCCCGCCCCCCACCCCCCATTTAAGTGAGAAAGCTAAGGTAAGTTTGTACAGGACAAACCTCATCCTCTCTTTTAAGCAAAACTCTGTTTTACGCCAGGAGGGTTTCCAAGCAGCTTAGGTGGGTGTCTTGCCTATGTGGAAACTGTAGCATTTAGCCAGTACCAGAAACAGAAACTCCTTCCACACAGCTCTAGGGAAAACCGGTATCACCTCAAAGAATATAGTTCTGAATATCCTTTCTTCCAAGATACTTATTGACTTTCATATTTTTGGTTAAAGAAGAATGATCACAATCAGGCCAGTGCATTTTTTGTGCTAATAAAAACAAGTAACTACTCACCATGCTAGCAGTCAATTTTTTTTGTGAAGGAAAAGGTAAGTAACCATTTTGAAGAAATCAAAACTTGAGTTATAACGCCAAAATTATACTGGAGCAGCTC
Source organism: Gorsachius magnificus (assembly GCA_034008185.1). NCBI lineage: Eukaryota > Metazoa > Chordata > Aves > Pelecaniformes > Ardeidae > Gorsachius > Gorsachius magnificus. Next base: position 11,473,024 of record CM067083.1, on the reverse strand, counting down.
ATGGATGCAAACTCCATCTAGTCAATTAAAAAATAAAAGGAAAAAGATAAAGGCATAAGAGGTGTCACTGGTCCTTCCTCAAACCCCATCTATAGACCTGTTGTTCAAATGAACCCTACAACACAGCCAGCCAAGATCTTTTTAAGAATTAATTCCTTTTCAAGAAATTCTGGTCTCTAAGAGCTTTTCCTATGAACACGCTGTTCAGCTGCAAATTTTTTTTAGATTCCAGAAGAATCTTTTCTGAAGGAGAAATCCCCCTTCTCCCCACACAAATAAAAGAGACACAGTAAAATTAAACTTTGGAATGACAAAGACAGTGGATAAGAGCTGAGGAAACTAATGATATGCTGCACTTCTGTAATACCTGTATTCACCAAGAACTATTAATAAAAAGTTTACAATAACTATGAGTAGAAATACTACAATGACTTACTAATTTTTTCCAACATCTCTCATAAATGTGAATTTCAATTCTGGGGAATCTTGAGGGTAGACTTCCACACAGTCTGAGTTTTTCCATGATAAATAGTTGCCTCAGGCCAAGTACAGAAAAAAATTCCCAGGTTAATTACTCCCTCTGCTTTGTTGTTTGGGTTTGGGGGGGGGGGGGGGGGGCGGGGGCAGGTTTTTTGAAAAGGCAGGAAGCTTGAAACTCTGCAGAAAGACTGTCTTTCTGTCAGTTTTTCACTGTCCTAGTGAAATACATGGGAGATACTTTTTGACTATTCAGTGTCACATAATAAATCTGCTCATACATGTCTCAAACTGGGCTCTTAAAAAATCAGTGAATACTTTTGAAGCCCCCTTTTTCTTAGCTCCCCAATAGAAGATGGCAACGAACATAGTTTTTATGACCAGATTGATGACCCCAGTAATAATCTCCCCACCTGACTAGGATGGTGTGGAAACAAATCAGTATCTAAAGTGTTCAAAATTCTAGTTGTAAGTGTGATAAGAATGAAACCCCTAAGGAAATGAACAACTTTGTCTTCTGAGCAAGGTTTGAATCATTTCAGTAAACAAACCACAGAGGCATTAACTGAACAATGAGAGCAAAAAAAAATTGCATAGCTACTCATTATGTGAGCATCATCTATCCTCTATGCTGAATCAAGTATGTATTTTGTACTAAAAATACTATGATTCATTCAATTAAAGACTATATCATAATGAATGTAATTACAAGAGGTAGAATTAAGAGCGGACAGGAAAACATTCTGGCATTTCATAAATTTTGAATGCTTGATTTTATCCTTCAGTAATATTCTTTCAATGTGCTTACATATGTAAGAGTATATAGTAAGCAGGAAAGAACATAAAAAATAATGTCAGAGACTAATGTTCAGAGGAAAATACAGATTTTAACCTCATTTTTAACTACAGTGTTTGGAGAATAAGACCATATTAAAGCGAGGAGAGGTCATGAGATCTCACAGCGGTTTTGGTCAAAATGTGTGATGCTTCATGCATGTTGCCATCTCAGACTAAAACCAAAGTAAAGCTTTTTTTACCTTTGAGGTGCCTGAAAACCAGAGAAATGCCCCTGTTCTGTTTTTGCTGTGCCAAGGAAGACCCAGAAGCAAAAAGCTGACTTAGCTTTAAGGATTTGAATACAGAAAGGCCTGAATACATTTTAATAGGCTATGATTAGGTGCTTTACTTTTGCTATCTAACTAAATACATGCAAACCCAAAAGGAAACCAAGACACCCATCCCCTGAAAAGCCCCTTGTCAGGTGGCACAACCAAATAAAAAAAGCAGTACAAAAGCAAAGAACGGAATCAATGCATGAAACTTGTCATCTGTTTTAGAAATACCTTTTTAGAGTCAGGTAAAAAAAAAATTCACGTTTTCCAGTTTAAGTTTTAAATTTAATGTCTTGACAGCTTAAAAAGTCTGCAACCAGACAATACACAGGAGGAAAAAGATCTCTTCTACACCAAACCTCTGAAAGCAGACTCTTCTCCACTTTTAAAGACACAGAACTTCCCAATTCCCAAGGCTATTGCCCCAGCATTCTGCCAGGCTGCCCACGCTGAGCTCACCGCAGCAAAGCAAGTCTTCCACCAGCAAAATCCATCTCATGCTATTAAAGGATCACCATACTCAATTTAAAATTTCAATCCCTCTTAAGATGCACATTTGCAAAAAGTAACACTTTTGTTCCCTGGCTATAGAACATCAGAAAACAATGGATTGGATAAATTTACCAGAAAGATGTTACTGAAATAACCAAAATGTCCTCTCTTGCACGTGGCCACATAAAACAAGTAAGATGTAACTATGGTTCCCTCCTCTTGAAAAAAAAAAAAACCAAACCAAAAACCAACCCAAATTCACTCCAGAAGATCCACCCTATTCCAAATAGGGCACTAGACTACAGGGACAAAGAAGGTAGTTGAGAATTAGTGTTGCACATTTCTCCCAAGAAATCCAAGGACCAGCTCTATGTAGATGACTTTACCTGCTCTTGGGTAAGGGGGCCAAATCAGAGGACCCATTGAACTGAAATCACAGAGGGAAATTTCGTTAATTGGAATGTAATTCAGGAGTTTGGAGTTTAATCATGCCACTACAGACTGGGGAGAAGGGCATCCCAGGGAGCACAACTAACCTTGAGAACGATGGCATTTCTCCCAATCCTTTAAAACCTGTTTCCATATGCCCCCAGCCTACCTTGCCAGACTGACTTGCTTTCAGGTCTTTATCTTACACTTCTTGCTCCACTCCACTCCAACACAAACTCAAATAAACAATTTATTCACCATGTCTCCTGTCCCCACTGCTGCTGGTACAAACCCCATCCTGTACTGCAGATCTTGCTGCTTGGAACAGGTCTCATACAGCCACACCTCATTATTTTCCTACATCTGCTCAAACAAGATTTGAAATACAGTAAATACAGTCCTTTCTCTGCAAGGTATGCTTTTCAAAGTTTTATCACTTAATGTCCCCAAATGTTTTGGGCTACAAAGAGTGGCCCAAACATTAAAAAAGATGCACTGTATTAGTCTAAATACAAACTACAGCTAGTCAAAAAATAGTACACAGTTTTTTTTGAAAGCTTCCACAAACTCTTCATGTCAAAATCCAGTATTTCACAAAAATTTGGAGTACAAAAGTTTCTGAGCAGCTCTAATAAAAAGAACTTTTAGCTCTGTAGAAAACGTTTGTGTTTCCCTCCAAAATCTTCACAGTGATCCCTTTCTTTCTGTGGACAAAGTTTAAGAGGATTTTATGTTCTTCTGTTCATTAAGGTATTTAGCGGTACAAGGCAGGGGTTGCCTTCAGATCTTGTGCACCAAACACAACCAACGCATCAGTAGGATATAGCTTAACCATGACATAACTCACAAAGGCAGGCCAGTCTCAGATAAAGAAGAACTGCGGGTCTTTAGAAGGCAAAACAGTCATATATCTGCCCTCATTTTCATGAGCTACAGCTGCAGGAAACCCTGCCAAAGCTTGCAGCAGTAAGGGCAGGACCTTGCCTGGTGGAGGAGGCAGCAGAGCTGAGCGATGCACCGACCCCCCGGCGCTGGACAAAAGGCCATCAGGTTCACAGTCTTGTTTCAGTCCCTGACAGAGCCCTACTTTACTTCTTAAAGGACAGTCATGTTCAGAAACGCTGCTCGCAGGCTATTTCTGTGTGCATTAGATACTCCCTATTGCTTTCTTTTGAAGAAGCAGTTGAACCAGAAGTGCCCAAACCATCAATGGTATGATGCGGATTATGCCCATTCTTTGAGAGGTTTGAACAGACAGCATTTGGTTCAAAGGTCAGGCATTTGGCTACAGAATTCCCTCGATTTAGGAAAGCATCAGATGCAATGCCCTGCACATGGAGTTGTACCTCGAGGCCTGCTGGCAGCAACAGCCTAAAATCAGCATGCTAGATGCTTTTGCATTCCTTCAGAACTGGTTAAGGAGTATTCAAAAGAGAGACCTTCAGATATATCTGCAGTTAATTAAAGAAGAGGCAAATTCAGAGAAGGGTAAATACCTGGTACAGATAATCAGAGAATGAAATGTGTAAGACATGCTTCAAATGAAATGTCACTGCAGAAATGAAATGAAAAACTGGAGACTCCGTTTTTGTCTGACCAGTTAATTTACTGCATCCTCAAGGTTAACGTTTATCTGTTTTCAATAGACCAGTAACATTACCAACCGCATTGAGGGTCTAATAACCATTGTATAAAACAAGAGAATTAATCTCAAAATACACTGAGACATGCAGAGCTCGGGTACATCAGTGCAAACCCAGGGAGGCTTCAGTTAATTGTGTGTGTTATTTATATATTTGTATCCTGAGTACTTGGGAACAAAAGGTGTTATATGGTTTTTTCCTCTTTGAAAAAAAATCACAATCACTTCTTACTCTTGCTTCTATGTATTTGTGTGCACATGTGTTCCTCCTGATGCAAGAGGAAAGGGTGATGAACTTTCCACCCAGAATATAAAAACAACATCAATGGCACAGTCAAAGAGCTATGGACAATTTTCCATAGTTGATGATTAGCTGATTTAAGAGACAGTGAGCTGGAAAATTAATCCTTTTCAAATCTAAAATATGGACATAAACACAGGCGAGTTCTTTACTAAACTGTTCTACAGATTTGCAAATAATCATCAGTTTAGTATCAGGATTTTATCATCTATTTAATGCCAGCATGAGCACAAGTGGGTTTTGTTGCTGTTTTCCTTCCCTTCTACCAGGGAAAAAAAGACAGCTTAGTACATACCACAGTTGACTAGAATTCAAGACATTAAAGTTTAAATCCTGAGTGTGTTCCCTGTTGTTAAGAGCAAAGAAATGGAGGCAGGGCCTATCTCTCAGGTGTGAGCTCTGGGGGTTGTTTATTTGAACGTCTGATATGAATTCAGATGACAAATCGTGAAGAAAGAAATTCTCATTTCTGAGTGCTTCTGCCTTCCCTATTCCACAGCATCACCAACACAGCACAAAAAATAACAGTAAGTTTCCACACCTAGGACCCCTAAATCCTTCAACTGAGATAACTCTATTGCTGTGGAAAAGTAATAAAATAATAACTTGTGCAAATCAAAACAGAAGTAACAAAGAGCTTGATTAACCTCTGTTCCTACTATTTTTCCTTTTAAGCAACAGATAGTGCCCTAATAGCACTTTCAGAAGGAAGCCAAGATAGAAAGGAAACCAACACTACCCAACGTAACCTGTTCTTTACTAATCATTTCCAAAGGACGGTCAGAGATGAACTCATGGTCAAACTGCACAGCATTTTGAAAAAACACCTTTGAAAACAAATCTCACACAACTCAGAACTTCCTGCAGATTGGTTTGACCTCCAAAACATTTACCACATCAGTAGCTTAAAATACATCACAGCTTCAGGTTTAAAACAAAGACTTCTGAGAAGTGTGCAAACCTTTTCAAGTACTCCTGTTTGTAAAATGGAGATGGAAATTTCTTGAGAAGTTGTTCCAAATCCTATCTCGGAGTTGTTCAACTCCTGGTCACAGAAGGAACTAGAAACACCAAAATAAAACTTCACTTTCTCTGAAAAAAGGTCAGTCACAAACCCTGAACTTCTGCAGAATACAGGGTTGAGCTTGCACTGCTTACTCAGCCACATTTCACCTGACCCTGTCTGGCCCCCTTCACCTGTGACAGAGGTCACAGTTACTACTAATGTACTGCAAGGTACATTACTAGACATAACTACTGCATTGCTAGAAGTAACTAGGTAAGTAACTTCTTCCGTGATCAGCTGGCAAGAACAAATACAACACTAACAGAATTCAGGAACAACTGGGCATAAAGGACCACGAAGAGACAGGGTTCAAACACCTCAATCAGTTCATGACTTCAGCAGCTGCTACGCACCCCCACTTCCCAAGCCTCTGGGGAACTGCGGCTTCAGAAATCTCTCCCTCTGCTTCTTCCCTCTTCCTTAATTAAACTGAAAAGGGTAAATAAGAAATACAGCACATAGAATGCTTTGAGGTCCCTCAGTAAATCTACTGGTCATTTTAAGACAGTACTAAGATGCTTTAAAATATGATATTTTCTCCAGACCCTGCGCATCTTCAGTCAAAAAGGCTTTGTAGGTCATTTTACAGAAGGACAAAGCCCAGAAATATACAGCGGGAGTCCAACCTTTAACCAGGCTCAGATTCTTTGCCTAAAAAAAGGCATGGTTCAACAGTACAAACAGAATTTGAAAGAACAAATATTATGCCTGGATTTTGACAGTTAAACTAAAAAATAAACCTAAAGTCTGCTCTGAAGTTTCTGAAGCAATGTAGACCCTGTTCCTGAACAATCTTAAGATGTGTGATTATTAAATGCTAAATACAGAAAAAAACCCGATGATTTTAAAAGGGCAGTCATAACATTAAATCAAACAATGACTGCTATTAGACAGTTTTACAAGTTACACACCTTGTTTAGTTCTAATTTCAAGGCAAAAGAAATGACAGCAAACAAGAGGTGGGCTACTTTGGTATAAAGTATTTTATTTATGGAAGATGACACTTAGAATTAAGTGTTACTCTCGTGAGAGTATTATACATGTGCATAAGGTAGTGAAATGACAACACTGAATTTTGATCAACCTTACTGGGAGCAGAGGGTGCACAATACCCAGCAGAAGTGATCCTCAGTTTATATCTCTTTAATAATCCTGTTAACAATAAATTAGGCTTGACCAAAACCATAATAATGCATTTCCTATAAATGAGATTTTAAAATGTTTACCCTGTAATCTCCAAGGAGCCACTACAATTACTGCTGTTGCAGGGCTTGTTAAAGTCTGGTCCAGTTCAGTAAACCATATTATTCTGTGCACGGGGAGAATTACACCACTCCAAAAGTAATTTTTGCCTTGAGGATAATTAAATGCATGTCACACCTTAAAGTTACAGCACCGGGAAGCCTTTGTATATTGAACTACTTTAATTAGAAAGCAGTTTACATATTTCTCAGCCCCAGTTTGTTGTCTTAAAAACACTGGTGAAAAATTTAAAGAGGGCTAAAATTCCTCTTTCTGTTTTTTACTTTGCTTAAATTACTGTTTATAAATATTACAATGAATCAGGCCACTAGAGCCAGAACCTTTCACTTACTGACTGGGGAGTAGTTTCTACTTACAGTTCTCCTCAAGGCAAGCCCTATAATCCTTTTGTTTTAGAGAAGTTTGCTACACACTACATACTCAGTCACTGCACACCAGAGGAATGCTAGCAACAAGCCAGGAGAAAAATTTCTAGCTTTTTGTTCTTATTAAGCTCCCTCTCTTAACAGGTGAGAGAGTGAACTTTATCATGACTATGCAGCCCAGCCTCTGACTCCAACAATTTGGATTAGAGGGATTTTTTTTTTTTTTAAATCCGTAGGGTTTTGCATTATTAATAGGATACAGTTATATTAAATGAAAGAGGAAGGTAAAGACATCTGGGATATGCATATAAACAAGTAATATGAAAATGCGGTGGAATTAGTTTTCATCACCCTTGCAGGTGAGCATGGATCATAGCAGTTCCTGGCCCTTCCCTCCAGGCTAGGCACTTTGCTCTTATTAGCACGACTTGATTTGTGTCATCTCGTCTTCATCCTCTTTTCACACAAAACATTTATTGAAAAAAGCATGAAAGTCTATTTTTGGAATACTTATCTGAGGAGCCGCTTGGGACTCATGACCATAAGCAAGCAACGCAAAGAAGCTGTCGAAATGACATTTCAAATTAGGTACTGATTTTGCTTTAGCTCCTGGGATATATACAAATGCAATCGATAAAGGTAGCAGAACGTAATGCAGGTAGGAGAGACCTGTCCATCAGAGCCCAAGGAAGCAGCCCCATGCTGACAGGATGCGGTTACAGCAGGAAAGTAGGGGAAAGATGTGACATGCTGCCTGTTCTACCATTAAGCTGACCACAAATATGTTGAGATTCATCATTTTGAGACCACCAAAGCTAAGCACCACAGAGACCTGTGCTCATTTCTCCTCTGCCCTACTGCGGTACATTCCTAAACCACAGAGATAGCTGCTTTGAATTAAGTACAGTCAGTGAATTTTAGGAAAGCTGAAGAGAGTGATGGATTGCAATTTATATGCTGCATGATACCTTCAGTTTAATTGGACATGTGTACTTGGCATTTCTTTCAAATCAGCTTTAAATGTAGACAGATTCAAATGGCCGGCAATCTGATCTGAATGCAAACTGAAATACAATCGGAGTTTGGGATGTTCACACTGAATGTGCAGATTTGACCCATTAAAGGGGAATTCAGAGGGATTCAATATCCTGACACTGATGTGTTCAAATGGTTGGATCCAAGTTTTTGAGACCCTATCACTACCTTCAGCAATTTTTGAAGAAAAAAAAATGCTATTGAAAAGAAAACTAAGTAAAACAAAGATAAATATAAGCAGAGACCTATGAAATGAGAACCAGCTAGAAAACCAAACCAAAACACACCACCAAAACCCTGTCAATTCTAGTGTTGTCATTCAGGCGTGCGGGGCCTTAGGAAATTCTCTCTGCTGACCTTGGTTCCTGGTGTCTGCAGAAGGTGTATTTGTACCGCTATAGCACCTACAAGCTACAGCACTATATTAAGGCACTCCTGCTCCTCCCACTTTATCCCAGACCTCTGGGATTGAGATCCAGAAGGTTCAACCCTTTCATTAGGTTTACATGCACGTACTCCCATTTGTGCGCTGACACAGAAATGAAGCACGCTTTGTCAAAGCTGCATGTTAGGTCTTTCCAGATGCAGTCATGTGTCAACAGCAGAGATGAAATGCTGGGCTGCACTGTGGCAGTGACATTTGATACAATGCTTGAACACCATGTTGGGCTGCAGTCCACAAGGAGCAATCAACTTTGCAGTTAGAGGATAAGAACGTCACTTTGCTGATCATTTAATGCGCTTGGTCTTCCATCAGAGAAGTACAAGCAACAGTGTTGGCACTAAGTACAAATGGTTTCTGTTATGATAAGGAGAAAATATTGCTCTTGATAGCATGACAGATTTCAGCCAGGCTTTCAGATGTGGAAGCCTCATTTGTACCCAAAACAGACCCCCCGGGCTATAAGCAAGACAGATGCTTGAATGTGAAAATGAGTGACTACTGTGTGACACTTTCTGTACACAGCTACTTACTAATAATTTAGAAAAGTGGATCTAATAGGTACATAGTCATCTAGGTCTTCAAAATGCTCTGCCTTGCCATCTCTTGTGAATTCATTACAAGCCTTGCAATATTTGATGTCTTTCTCAATGTCACATAAGTGTTTATCTCTAAAAGTTTCTAGTCATCATTGCTTTGGGGAAAAAAGGTTTAAAAATGTGAGGTAAGGTCTTAAAAGCTTGAGGCAAATTAACAGAACTTGCCAATAGTATTATTTTCAAGCTAGACACATGATTTATGAATACTGGGGAGTAGAAATATGACTAATAACAAGAAACAAGAGAGAAATTTAGTATGAAAGTGTATGCTTTATAAAGCTCATGGTTTAATTAAAAGTACTAGGTACACAAAATAAAGAATTTCAGCAGATAATTAAGGACTCAAACCAGAGCCTCACTCTCCACTAATAATCATTATAAATTACAGATATTTTAAGGCAATCTGACAATTAACCTCCAACGCAAGCAGGCATTAGCTACATATGCTTGGGTAGCTCCTGCCCCTCCTTCTTCCAGAGCTGCAAATTGAAATGTGCTAGTGAAGCGAGTGAAAAATAATATACTACTACAAAATTCACACTGTGATATTTACCTTTGCTTTCATTCAATGTCCCAATTTTGATCACTTCTGTAAGAATGCAAGAAGAAAGAAACCTAAACCTCTGCCACTACCCCTGAAAAGATGGTTTTAGCAGAACTCTGTGCCAAGGGCACTGATTTACAGCCCTAGAGCATCTGTAGCTAAAAGCATTTCCCCAAGGCTTCTTAGGAAAAAGGAGAGAAAAAGCCTGACTAACTGAAGCCAGACCCTCCCTGAGTCATGGGTGGTGAGGCCAGAGTCCTGCCTGTGAGAGGAACAAGACTGCTATGCTGGTAGTTACCCAACAGAGTTTGGTATGTTCAGTATGGCAACCTTTGACTCAGTTTTGAAGGTAATTGAGGCTGAAGAAAGCATTTATCCTGTGAACATCTCTGCTCTGATGGCAAGTTTTTCAGGCAATTCTCCTCAAATATGCTTTTGTGATGTCAGTCCACACCGTATGAATCTCAATTCAATTGCACACCATGGGATCATGCTGGATGAAGAATACCAGGATTCTAGAGAGCAGTAAGAGAAAAACATTTATCCCCAGCAGACCAAGCTGTTGAGGATTTGATAAAATGCAACAATGATTCCTTCTCCACAATGACATGTTGACCCTAGGGGTATTTTCTCCCATGTCTCCATCCTCACAGATCACGCTTGTTGATAGAATTGCAATATATGTGGTGGGAGGGAACATAAATACAGAGCCAGCAGCAGTGGTATCACACTGAAGCTGATCAATAACAGCACAGAGCTTCTGGGGGTTTGGTTTTGTTGGGGGTTTTTATTTTCAAAAAGAAAGCCACTCTCTCACTGAAGTTGCACAGAAGGCAGGGAAACAGTACCTTTCCTCTCCTGTAGCAGGTTGTTTCTGAAGTCTGTTTGGGTGATTCCCAGCCAAGAGGTGCCACAGATCTAGCACAATTACTCCTGTGAAAAGTCCTGTCTGCATTGTGTTCTTGGAGAACAAGCACACCAAGGCATTCAGACACAGACTGCAGCATGACAGCTTCACCCACTCTGGGCCGCAGCCACAGCACGTGCTAACTCCTACTTGGTGCCATTTGCACACCTTTGCAGGCCCATGCTGCAAAGTCCTGCCCCCTCAGTTGGCTTTGCTAGTGAGACTAGCAAAAGACTAGCAAAGAATGAAAATCAGCCTTGGCACCAACTTTTCCAGTGAATCTCTACATTACTTTCTCTACTAGTTACTTTCCTTTCATGTGCAGTCTGATTTATCCAGGACTGGTTAGCTCTGACACAGATGACAGGAGCCATGTCCCCTGGCGTTTCATACTGCAGTAAAAGTCGAGGGTAAGAGATAGGGGCTCAGGAACTATGGCGTGAGATTACTGGGGCAGTAGTTTAGTGCTAACTGAAACAGCATGACATGTGAAATTCACTTTTCAGCATGATTACACTGGCTTAATTTCATTGAGAACATTGACATTTCACAAATATTATCTCTCAAACATATTCACTGGATTAGGAAAAGAGCAAATTATTGTTAATTATGTTATTCTGAAAATATAAGCATCAGACTTGCATTCCTGTATCTACTATTTAATCAAAGTGTACAAACAGCAATAAAAGTGTCCTTATTAAATATAGAACCCTCTCCTCATTTCAGAGCTTGTAACATTTAAGTATACTTTGAAGCATTTAACAATATGAAACTGTAGCATCTAATTGGCCAAGTTAAATTTAACATTTTTATATCCAAAGTACTAGTAAATCAGCTTACGTTGCCTATCACCTGAACATTGGATGTGCCAGATGATCGATCTCACTAGTTCTGCAGTCTGCCTCTAGCATACAGCCACTACACAATGCTTGGGAAAGAGATAAAAACCAGCAATCCTGTAACACATTAAATAATTGTTACAGCATGATAAGCTGAAAAGAGATCAATTCTTTCTGACCTCTGCAAGATATTAAATTCCCTGCATTTATTCTCTTCCCAGGTACTGGAGGAACCCAAACTCAGTGTTCCTGCAGAAAGAAAGAAATACACTTTTAAATATTGATTTGCTAAGGAAAATAAAGACCAAATACAAACTACCTAAGCTGCAACATGTAGCTTCAGACTGACCTAACTTTTCTGAAAGTTCACATGAATTTTGATTCGGAAGAACAACAATTTGAGGCCCATCATGAGTATATAACATTTAAGAGAACACAGCTGGGGATACAAAACAGAGCCTTAGCTGAAATGAAGAGACAAAAATCAGAGATCAGGGTTCCATTTTCAGACAACAGAATCATAAAAGTGTTGGCTGGAAGTGATCTAGTCCAACAGACTCTGTGACGATGTATACCATGCCCTTCCAGGGATGGGAATGAGTTCCCCAGGTCCTCCACTTTCTTGCCTTTCCAAAAAAACCTACTATAACACGTGTTATTTTCAGTCATGAGGAATTTACTGGCCTCCTTCCCAATTACCATAATTTGTCATAGACATTATACACCAGCCCCACAAACACATCAGCCTACTTTTTCAGGACCCTTGAGCACATCTAGCTCCATGGATTTGAACACATCCACCTTCTGTAAGCAGTCCCTGACTTGTTGCTCCCCTGATGTTGGCTGCACTTCTCCTTTCCAAGCTGGACTAACATGCACAAAGGTCTGGGGCCAGGCTTTGCTTGTCAAGTCTCAAGTTAAAAAAAAATTCCATTACTTTTGTCTTTTCCTTCTACCAGTGGACAAACTTTTGCTGAATTTTCTTGTACTACTAGAATATTTGCAAACTCCCTTCTTGTTAGCTTTCATGTTTGCTACTCATTCACCTCCAGCTGGGCTTTGATATGATTCTGGATTAATTACTTAGGTCAACGTTTTCACAAATGCCCGCTATTTTGCGTTCACCATTTGACTTGAAAGCGAGAACTGACACAAGCTTAGCTAGGGGTTAGGTAAAGAACCTAAGCCCTCAAAACAGTTAACAATGAGGTTGGAGCTCCTGCAAGTGGTATGAAAATCCCCAGTGGCATTGCTAGCTGGCCAACGAGGAATTCAGGCAGACTTAGCAGATACTATGGCGTGGTTTACAGTGCCTCATGACTATGATTTCTGTGAAATAAAGTAAGTAACTGCTAACATTTCAAAACTACATGTGAGCACTCAAACATTTCCAAAAGACATTGCAGGCCAAATGTTTATACTTTCGCTGGTCCAACACCATGTATTCTTCAACAAGGTCCTAATGTTCCTCAACCCTGAGGAAATCATGATAAAAAGACTCGCTCAGGATCATCCAGCAGGTCAACAGCCAAGCGGGACACAGACCTTTGTTCTCTTCCCAGCTCAGTCAATGACACTGGAATGCACTGCTTGTATGCAAAACGGAGAGCACAATATGTTATTACAAAAGGATGAATTGCTAAGAAAGCAAGTGGAGAAATGTTTACATACTAAGAACACACTGTAAAGTGAGACCACAGATTCTGTAGCTCTTCATGGAGACAGAATCAGGAAAAAAAAAAAAAAAAAAATCAACCCAAAAATAGAAAGCAGTTGGGACCCTGGACTGGCATAAATCTACAATATACCATGTACACATCTAATATTACAAACAAGCTCAAGACTAAAGAGTAAGATCCCAGTCAGTCAGACAGAAGATGTTAACAATCTCGGGAGGGGTCCATGAGTCAGATTCCCTTGCAGGGGAATCTCACATGAGAATCTGAAAGCCGACGGCATCAGCACCGTGACAAAAGTTGTGTGCTACAGAAAGAGTAACACATGTATGGAGAGCTCAAACAGACTGATGTCAATCAAACAGCAACTGGGGAGAGAGGTGGCAGCAGTGCATACAGAAATGCTCTACTGAGTCATGTTGGGAGAAAGGGAGCAGATTAAGCTGTTAACTCACTTGCACAGACATTTGCTCCTCATAAAACCAATACACAGCTGTAACAGTTGTCACAACTCAAAGCCTTCTTCCACAGTAACAATTATTCATACTTCCAAACATTACAGGCTGGGAGACAAGTAATGCTAACAAACAAGCTGTCAGCTGTAATACCTGGCATTAAAACTACCTGGTCAGAAAAGGACTAGATCTCTGTAATAGCATCTAAAATTATTAAAAAGAATTTGTTAAGACGACACTGTTGGGAATTCTCTGGCTAAAGACATTTTCATCTGAAAATGAAAATGTAACGGAACACAATTTTTGATAGAAATATACCAATCTCAATTATACTTCTATCTCAAAAAAGTTTTTAATTTCATGGTGGAATTTCTGTTAGCAGAAAGAGGGATTAATACTTACCTCACCCCAAACACCACTAGAACAGACAAATCCCAGCTAGGAGCCAGACTATCTCAAGGCTGATAATCATGGGAAAGCGAGTGGTCTAGGCTGTGGGTCTACTGTGTGCACCAGGATAGATCCCAGGTTGTTCTGTAGGACAGAAAAGAAGGGCCTGACAAGGAAACACACACCTAACACTTGAAAAGGTGTTAGCTTTGTTACAACATAAAACAATTAAAGGCAAAAAATTGAATTAATGACAAACAAAAACTTCACTAAGCTATTCTTTTATTAACGTAATTATTTCAAAGGCTAAACCAGTTTCTAGCTATAGAAAATACTAGGGTAAAAAAATGGGATAAAATCTATGATGTAGAAAAGCAGATAACCCAGCATCAACCAAATGCAAAGTTTTTTGAAAAGCCTATTCCACTCCTGTAAACACAATATCAGACCAAGAAAGATGTGATCTAGCCTGCATTCCTCAAAGCCAAATCTCAGCTTTCACATTTGGGCCAATTCCCATGTTTGGCCAACTCTCCAAGTCCACATGGGAAAACAGGACAAGCCATATTGCACATCAACACAATCCTACCACCTGTGTGCTTGGATCTGTCACAAGATGTTGGCAGCCTGTAGAATGTAATACAGAAGGCTAAATGTCCTCCAAAATTGCTGTAAGCATTTCTGATTGAATGCCATTCAGGAGGTCTGTATACTATATGCTAGAAACAAGAAAGGAAATGGTAAAAAGGAAGGATACCTAATTTAGCAGATTATAAGTGGACACATCTCCACTGATTCAGTCAGAAGCAATGAATGAATGAATTTCCAAAGACCACCTGAGATTTGAAGAAACTGTATGTAACTTAAGGACATGAAAGTTTTCAACACCAGCACTCTGGGCTGTGAAGATTCAACTTACGCTTAAGTATCACACTGAACTAGAAAGCTGATAATGGTAAGCTAAAGAATAAAAGAATAAAAAGAGAGCTCAGACGACTTCAAAATTTCATTCTTTACAACTGTACCTCTGCACCACCGGTATTGCCTATCTTTCCAGAACAGGGCTTTCCTGCCACTTGTTCCACTCAAGGAAACTTGGATTGATCTGGCACTTACATCAACAACTTCCGAGACAGATGAATGTCAATAGCTGTTATAACAAGTAGAGATATGGGTTAATCTTACAGCCTTCATAGCAGCAGAGACAACGCACAGAATGTCTAGTATTGGTCTCTTAATTTTAATTACAGAGTTTTATTTGTTATTCTGATGGGTAAAAAAAAAAATATTCCTTGTGCTAGGATAAAGAGGAGTACAAAAGGGAACAACAGCGATACAGGGCTAGCCAGTTGTCCCAAGTGTGACCTAACCCTCCTTATGCTGAAAAACTATCAGGTATCTACATCTGAAGACTACCATCCTTTCATGCAAGGCAACAGCAAAGGTTATGAGCAATGCTAGGAAAAACACATCCCAGCAGGTCAAGCGAGTGTTTTCAACTAATAGGAAAATATTCTATCCACATCACCATACTGACTAGTGCTGGCAACTTGTATTCAGACTTGGCAAGAGTCCACCACCACCACTGATAGTTTGTTGAAAGGATTACACTCATTATAGCAAGATAGGTGGATAATAATAATGAAATATGAAATTGCCACAGGCATGTCTTCCAGCCTCTTCTAGTCTGGCTGAAGGCACAAAACATCTCCAGCCTCAGTGGCGGTGCAGGGTACTATACTCTCTCTCTAGGAATCAAACATTTTGGAATCTCTATAAATGTCATGCTTTGCCCAATAGTCAGAATTAGGGCAGGCAAATGTCTCTGTTCCTCTTTTCCAATGAACTCTGGAAGATATTTTAAGATACAATACCTGCTCTGGGCAAGAGTTTATCCTAAACAGTGAAGTGATTCCATCTGTTGCTCTATTTTATCAGACTAAAGCCACAAAAGCTCTCATTACAAAATTTGCTTTTAGCCCTTGGAGAGACAAAGGTTGGGATCCTGGCTGTGTGACAAAGAAACAGCATTCACAGAGAACAAAAAAAAAAAAAAAAAAAGCAGTATAAACAATGTGATGACAAAAACTCTTCAAGGCTCACAGCAAGCATTCAGCAGGACAACGGCTCAAAAATGAAGTCTAATGCCACCGCACACAACTGTGACACAGGGCTGCTGGGTTCTGAATAGAGTTGTGCCTTAACATTGCTGGTCTTCTAATCAGCTATCTGTAAGACAGCAGACAAGATGTCATAAAAAAACTTATTACTTGATGAAGTCCTGCAGATTTTTATCTGAAAGGTATTGCTGAAGTGCAAAGCATTAAATTATGTATGGCTAAACCGTGTTGTATATTAGCATAACTTCTTGGTTCCTCTAGCAGTTTGTCTTTCTGTCCTAGTGAACTTCTCATACTATCTTCCCCCACCCCCAGGATAAAGTTTGCTAGCAGCCAGCATTCAGAGCACCTAAAATCAACATCTGTATCCACAATTTACTTGTCTGACTGTTGCTACTTGAAATTGATGTATTGAAATATACTTTCTGGAATTTCACTTAGAAGATAAAAATTGCAAGGAAGACCTGTGCACAATTCCCCATTTTGCTTAAAAAAAAGGGGGGGGAGGGTGTTTGACATTTGGGTAGGTGAAATATTTCCATATATTTCTTTCACCAAACTTATCTGCCACATGTTGCATACATTAAAACAGAAAGATGTAAAAATACTCCATAGATGCAGCCCCCAATTCTGCATATTTCAAAGCATATTAGGAAAGAGAAATACATCTAAAATGTGGCTGCACTCCTGGCTGATGATTTAAGACTTGACCAAAAGACTACTGAACCCAATGGACAGATTCATAGAATCATAGAATGTTTTGGGTTGGAAGGGATCCCTAGAGGTCATCTAGTCCAACCCCCCTGCAGTGAGCAGGGACACCGCTAACCAGATCAGGTTGCTCAGAGCCTCATCTAACCTGGCCTTGAACGTTCCCAGGGATGGGGCCTCCACTACCTCTCTGGGCAACCCGTTCCAGTGTTTCACCACCCTCGTTGTAAAGAATTTCCTCCTTATATCCAGTCTAAATCTACCCTGGTTTAGTTTAAAACCATTACCCCATGTCTTGTCACAGCTGGCCCTACTAAAAAGATTTTCCCCATCTTTCCTATAGGCCCCCTTTAGGTACTGAAAGGCCGCAATCAGGTCTCCCCTCAACCTTCTCTTCTCCAGGCTGAACAACCCCAACTCTCTCAGCCTGTCCTCATAGGAGAGGTGCTCCAGCCCTCAGATCATTTTAGTAGCCCTCCTCTGGACCTGCTCCAACAGGTCCATGTCCTTCTTGTGCTGAGGGCTCCAGAGCTGGACGCAGTACTCCAGGTGAGGTCTCCCCAGAGCAGAGTAGAGGGGCAGAATCACCTCCCTCGACCTGCTGGCCACGCTTCTCCTGATGCAGCCCAGAGTACGGTTGGCCTTCTGGGCCGCCAGCGCACATTGCCGGCCCATGTCCAGCTTTTCATCCACCAGCACCCCCAAGTCCCTCTCGGCAGGGCTGCTCTCCATCCTTTCTTCCCCCAGCCTGTATTGATACCGGGGGTTACCGCGACCCAGGTGCAGGACCTTGCACTTGGCCTTGTTGAACCTCATGAGTTTCACACAGGCCCACCTCTCCAGCTTGTCCAGGTCTCTCTGGATGACATCCCGTCCTTCTGGTGTGTCAACCGCACCACTCAGCTTGGTGTCATCCGCAAACTTGCTGAGGGTGCATTCGATCTTGCTGTCTAAGTAATTGATGAATATATTAAATAGCACCGGTCCCAGCACATCCAGGACACCACTCGTCACCAGTCTCCATCCGGACATCGAGCCATTGACCACTACCGTCTGGATGCATCCAGCCAGCCAGTTCCTTATCCACCGAACAGTCCACCCATCAAGTCCATAGCTCTCCAATTTAGAGAGAAAGATGTTGTGGGGGACCGTGTCAAAGGCTTTGCAGAAGTCCAGATAGATGACATCCATTGGTTTTCCCTTGTCCACTGATGCTGTCACACCATCACAGAAAGCCACTAGGTTCGTCAGGCAGGACTTGCCCTTGGTGAAGCCATGCTGACTATCTCGAATTATCTCCCTGGCCTCCATGTGCCTTAGCATAGCTTCTAGGAGGATCTGTTCCATGATCTTCCCAGGCACAGAGGTGAGGCTGACACATTGGTAGTTCCCAGGGTCTTCCTTTCTACCCTTTTTTGAAAATGGGCACAATGTTTCCCTTCTTCCAGTCACCAGGGACTTCACCTGACTGCCATGACTTTTCAAATATCATGGAGAGTGGCTTGGCGACTACATCGGCCAATTCCCTCAGGACTCTGGGATGCATCTCATCAGGTCCCATGGACTTATGTGCGTTCAGGTTCCTCAGGCAGTCACGAACCTGATCTTCTCCTACAGCAGGAGGGGTTTTGCCCTCCTGGTCCCCCTCATGCCATCCATCAACTCGGGAGGGGTGAGGAGAGAGGTTGCCAGTGAAGACTGAGGCAAAAAAGTTGTTGAGTACCTCAGCCTTCTCCTCATCTGCTGTTACCAGCTTGCCGGTCTCGCTCATCAGCGGGGTTACGCTTTCTTTAACCATCCTTTTCTGGGTGATACACCTGTAGAAACTCTCCTTATTATTCTTTGCATCCCTAGCCAAGTTTAGCTCCAGCTGAGCCTTGGCCTTCCTGACCCCATTCCTACACAACTGGACCGCGTCCCTATACTCTTCCCAGGATGCCTGTCCCTGCTTCCACTGCCTGTGCAGTTCCCTCTTCCTCCTTAGTTTGACCAGCATCTCTTGCCTCAACCACGCCGGTCTCTTCCCTTCTTTGCCCGATTTCTTACACCTAGGGATCGAGAGCTCTTGCACTCTGTGGATCACATCCTTAAAGATCTGCCAGCTCTGTTCTGTTCCCCTGTCCCTGAGGACTGTTTCCCAGGGAGTCCTTCTGACTATCTCCTTGAGGAGCTAGAATTTTGCTTTTCTAAAATTCAGGGTCCTGACTGTACTCTTTGTTCTTCCCATTTCCCTCTGGAGCATGAGCTCTACCATCGCATGATCACTGCAGCCCAGGCTGCCTCTGATCTTGACATTTCCGACGAGCTCGCTTGCATTGGTGACCACCAGGTCCAGTATCGCATCCCCTCAGGTAGGGGTGTCTATTACCTGGCTTAAGAAGTTGTCCTCAATGCATTCGAGAAACCTGCTGGATTGCCTACAGCTTGCCGTGTTGGTTTGCCAGCAGATGTCGGGGTGGTTGAAGTCCCCCAGGAGGACGAGAGCCTGCGAGCACGAAGCCTCCCGGAGTTGGAGGAAGAACGCTTGGTCAGTCGGCGCCTCTTGATCTGGCAGCCTGTAGTAGACACCAACCACCAGGCTCCCTTTGTTGCCTCTCTCTCTGATACTTATCCATAAGCTTTCGACCTGCTCGTGGCTATTCTTCAGGGCCAGTTCTTCACACTGTAATGATTTCTTGATGTAAAGGGCAACGCCTCCGCCCCTCCTTCCTCGCCTGTCCCTTCTGAACAGCCTGTAGCCATCAATAGCTACATTCCAGTCGTGGGATTCATTCCACCAAGTTTCCGTAATGGCGATCAGGTCGTAGCTTTCTAGCAGCACGATAGCTTCCAACTCCTCTTGTTTGTTTCCCATGCTGCGGGCGTTTGTATAGAGGCATTTCATCTGATCTGTCAGCCTTGTCACCTTCATAGCAGAACACCCCTCATTTACTTTGAGGTGTTTCACGGGCTTTTCCTTGTTGGCTCCTGCTACCCCAGGAGCCTCCGGCTCACCTCTGCCGGACTTCAACTTCTCTGCAGTGCCCCTGGCACACTGCTGGGCAACAGGTTGAAGGCTCATACTAGCCCCCAGTCCCTCTAACCCGTGCGTTTCATTCCCTAGCCTGTCACTGGCAAGCCCAATAGGTTCCCCTTCCCCCTTCACATCTAGTTTAAAGCCCTGTCAATGAGCCCTGCAAACTCCTTGGCAAATAATCAAGAGTGCTTGAAATGGGCACTGAAAAGACCTGATGCTACATTGTTGAAGACATACACCATAAGATATCCATTTTTCTAAATATTAAAAAACTCATGCTCCACTTAACTGATGCTATGGACCCCTGATGACACTCATCCAGTTGCCAGCCTCTAAGTGTTATACACACATTGCTGAATTCAGCCTTACAGCACCCATACCCGACAGGTTATCATCTACAGAAGAAAGCAACAAGTATGTTGTCAGCAGCTATTTGATCTTTTAAAATCAGTTTGGTTTGATTCAGACTGTACCTGCTCCATGTATGTTTCCTGCAAATATCGTTATAAACATATTTACTACTACAAACGGTCATAGAAGAGCAATTTTAAAAGAAACAGCAGAGTATTCATAACAAGCCCACTTTGGTGTCTCTGGTTTTTGGGAATGATGAACACTACAGGAAAAATCTAATTTCAAAACATTAGAAATATTGAAGGAAATAAAGGGGGAAATAGAAAAACCTTTAAGTTATTTTCTGAGTCAAGCTGCTTTATTTCTAGTCAACTGGACACTGATAAGCACCTGTGTAATATCTGTACTTGCATCACAGACTGGGCAGCCATGTATCCTCTACAAAATTAAATTACATACTTTGGTCACGGTATGTCTTCAGTGCAGCACTAATGAAGATGTCCTCATTCACACCTGGGCTCCAAGATTAACCTACTTCAGATGGGCAACCTCATGGCAAATCAACACGTGATTTGCTGATTCTGCAACAGTGCTTCACTCCCACTCTCATTTCTCCAGACCTTTTGGGGCTTGTATCTTGACAGCATGTGGGACTGCAAGTAAATTGAGTCGCTCAGATCCTCTGCCAAGCAATTGTGAAGAGGAAAGAAATTCACTGTTATTTTGAGTACAGAGGCACGATATCTTGGGGTGCCACTGTGGTTTGCAATCTCAATGGAAGAAAAAGGAAAATTAACTACTTAATTTAATTAGAGAGTGTTTCACTGGTTTGCTAGAACCATTTCTGGCCAGCAGTAAAGTACTTAGCAAATCTCTTTCAACAAGAAGCATTTTGAGACTATACCGATAAGGTTACATTATAATATCACTAAGATGTTAATGATACTATTAACATAATTTTAATGTAAATATAAATGAAGGAATGGTGTTGCTGATATGGATTAGACATCCTACTGTCTTGATGCAACATCATTAAGGCACAAATGCGAGCAGTACATAAGATTTAAAAGGCAAGCTTTACACAATACTTCTTTGGAGCCTTCTCCAAGGCAACCATGTCCAGCATCCCATTCTGCCAGGCCACAACAAAGGTGAGCAGGGTAAGACACTGGAGGGTGCCAGAAAGCAGTAATTATCACAGCAGAATGAAACCAGTGTTAACTGCATCTCTCAGCTTCTGCTAACATCAGCCTAGGTCTCCTGTAAGTTCAGAGTGATTTGTCAGTCAAAGTGTTAAGATGTTACTTTGACCCCATCTAATCTTAGGCCAGCCTGACAGTCTGCCAAACTGAAGAACCTTAAAATAAAACACCATTTCTTCATCCTGCCTCTTATATAAGCTAATGCAGAAATTGGAAATAGGACCCAGTTCCCCCTAGACTCAGTTTCCTGCAGCTTAATGGGGCAAAGAAAGAACTATGAAATGCAGTGTGGCACACCACTTTTGGAAAAACTTTTCAGTTCATACACCCAGAAACACACTAAGAAAAATAATTTCTCTCCGTGTCACTTTCACACATATTTGAAGCCAAATTCCAAAGTGCAAGTACATATCAATAATTTCATTCAGAAATTAAAAAATGGAAACTGAGGTATGCAGTCAGAGCCAATTACACACAGCTCAGAGAGAAGAGCTGGAGGCTGTTTCTTGGGAGCATAAAGGAGCCAAGTGGTGGACTGCTTGGCTCTCCAGTCAAGGGAGAATAGTTGATGAAGATGAAAAAGGGTCAATTCTTTCCCTAGGAAGGAGGCTAGAGGAGAAAGGGGAAAAAAAAAATAAATCAGCATTCTAACAACACAGAAATAGCTTTCTGCTAGCAACATGTTAATTCAGAAACTCCCAATGATATTTTAAACTTTCTTCCAAATTGTTGTGAAGACAACTGTGACCTCCTGTGCAAGGTCATAAAAGTAATTACAGCATAAGAAGGTAATGAAATTAACCAGCTTTCCAAACACACACCCTTCCTGCGTGGAGAGAGGGGAGTGGATAAAACAAAACATTTAATTAATTCAAAATTTTTAGGCATGGTGGGAAAAATGCAATTTGCACTCAGAGCATAAATACTGTTATTTAGCAATATCCAACTTCTACATCATAAGGTCTATAAATTTAATGAGGGAGACCACCCTTTACTAAATATATACAGCAAGTCTCATTTTCACACTGGAATACCTTCTTCCATTTAAGCACAATGAAAGTGAAGAGATTCACATATTCAACCACCATTAGTGTAACCTGAACTACATGTGTAAGTCCATCAAGTATCCTAGAGACAAACGACTCATCATTCTGTGAAAGTATTAACTTAAATTTATAAGGTAGAACTGATACAGCCAGATGCATAAAATCTTAATTCTGCTTACAGAAGAAATACTAAATGTATCTTTCTTCCCTTGCCCTGTAATACACACAGTTCTCATTTGAAACAATAGCTGAATATGCAATAATAATTTGTAATGTGAAATACTGTTAATGTGTTTCCTCTGAGAGTTCCTCTCCAGAACATAGCAGAAACTACTTTTATTGCTCAAGTTTTCATTACAGAAATGCCATAGTACATATATCTTTGGTCTCACATGTACCTTGCTACAGAGCGTGACAAGCTAATGACAAGGCTTTTTTCCTGCCTCCCCCACCACCCCCCTTTTTTTACTATCATCAGTGCACTAATATTTAGACAGATTTACTGTGGAGCAAATAGTAAATGACTAGGAAGCTGTTTCCATTTCTCATTCTCATTCTGATTAATGAGCTACAGGAACACTCCCTCCCTTCCTTCTCCTTCTGTGGTAGAAAACATATTGAGCTTATGCCTCACCATTAAAAAA
The DNA here is from genome assembly GCA_034008185.1 of Gorsachius magnificus. Taxonomy (NCBI): domain Eukaryota; kingdom Metazoa; phylum Chordata; class Aves; order Pelecaniformes; family Ardeidae; genus Gorsachius; species Gorsachius magnificus. The sequence continues at coordinate 11,449,897 of CM067083.1, read as the reverse complement.
TAATTTTAGAATTGCATTCCCTAGCAGATGGATAGGAATTGCATAACGCTGATGGCTTTTCCAAAAGGGAATAAGGTTCAGCAAAGCCACCCTTCAGCAGTCACTCCAGGATGCAGGATGTAAGAAGACACTGTACCAGACTATTGAAAGACAGTAAGAAAGCAAAAGGTAAGCATGCATGCATGTGTGTGTCTCTCGCTCTCTCACACACACAAATTATGTGCATAAGCAAAGCCCATAAACAAAACACCCCCTACTCCATATGAAGTCAAGCAAAAAGAGAGAGAAAATAGTAACTTTTTAGGGAGTGGGAGAGAAAAAGCCAGTTCCTGTATATAGCATATTGCAGATGTGAGAGAAAGACATGACAAAGAAGTAAACCAGGAGTATCATACACAGAAAAGAGCAAACAGCAAACATAGCTCAGTAAGTACGTACTGAGAGTGCCCCAGAAACAAGACTAGAGAGGCTTCTGGGCTACACGAGCTGTGAACAACAAATCTTTTATGGTGTTTGAAGTCTCCAGTTTTCAGGAACACAAGGCTTTCAAATCAACAGGATGACCAAAACCACTGGCCCAATTGCCAACTTTGCTTCCTTACGAAGACAACCTGTGGATCTTCAACTCTCAATAACTATTAAAAACAGTCAATAAAGGCTAAGACTTTGCCCCTCAAGAGCATTGTGAACTTTCCAAGAGGATGTTTAAAATACTTTTCTGAGGTAAAAAGACATCAAAATCCATTTTACTCCTAAACGCTGAAAAAAAACACAAACCCAAACCACTCTCACTAGAGCTGTCACAGAAACAGAAAACAAAATACTTTCTGATGGATAATTGAGCAACAGCAGAGTAAAGAATGACATTAACCTGCAGAAGTTATTACCACGGCTTACTGTGCCAGTACTGAACAGTTACATTACAATGAATGTTGTTTGTAAAACAAACTCCATTATCAGTCAGCAGATAATAACTGAACACGATCACAGCATAAATTATTACAGAAGACTACAAGCAGAAGTCATTAAGAAAAAGTCAATACTGGGAAAAAGCAGTCATATCAGTCCGAGAAACAAAACGAGTCCGTAAAAGGCAACAAATTTCAGATTTGAAATTTGACAGACAACTTCTTTTTCACTCAATAATTAATAAAGTTGTCCTACAGCAGGGTAATTTTTCTCCACAAAATAATTTACTCTTAAGCCTGAGAAAACACAGGACACTTTGGCTTTGCTGTCAAACTTCTGAAGTTCAAAAAACCCAAACAATTTGTAAAGCAGCTGCACAGTTGCATTTTTAAAGCAAAATTTGGATATTTGTTTACCAGCATGTTTTACTTTGCTTTATATAGCTGACCTGTAGTATTTCTCTCACAGTCAGTTCATCATTCAATTACACTCCCTTGTGATGCCATACTGCTGTATGGCACAGTCATACACAGACACTCAAATGGTGCTGTTATTCCTTGTATAAAGAGTTTTCCCATCAGCACTCATGATCATGCTCCTCAAGTCATGCAACTTCCATGGCAGGCCACATAGTGGCTGGAGAAGACCTGCTGTCTCAGAGGGATGAAGAACTATACCTGCGAAAAAGGACGTAGAAGCTTTGTTGCACATGAACTAAGGCAGCAAAACGATGTCCACTGTACTCCTGAACAGACAGCTAAGAAGGCATTTGGGGTCAGTCCAAGAAACCAATATTTCATCTAGCTTGCCCTAAGGGAAAACACTTAATCAAAACTGAAAAGTTCTGATTTCATGGAAGATACAATTTTTGGATAAAAGAAATCGTGCGGCTGTCCTAAATTACTTCAGGCTTTTCAGTCCTGCTTTTGCCCCCTCCATAACACCCCTGAGACTCCATTATATATTAGGCGTTTTAATCGTTCCAAATGGCAGTTTGCTTCCTAAGTGAAGTCCAGCTTCAAAAGAAAGGGAGAGCTTGTTTTGCTGACTTGCAACATCTCTCCCAGAATGTAGGCAATGCAGAACACATTCTGTGTTCTGGAGCTAAAATGTAGCCTATCCATTGCAATTAAGCCTAGGGCTCTGTCAGAAATGGAAAACTAGTAAGACATTCACTCGCTTAAGAAAAAAAAAAAGAAAAAAAAAAGAAAAAAACAACCAAAAAACATACTATTCAAGTTGACTGCAGAGGCAAATAACTAAAAAAAAGCCATCAGGATTTTGCAATTTTAATTTCTCTGCTCATTGAGCTTTCTACTTTAAGGCAATTAAAACCAGGCATCAAAGGCACATGAAACTGGGATTGGGCAGTGATTAATTTGAGAAAGAAATGTTCACAATTCAGTGAGACAGACACAATACAGACATCTTAGGAGTGGGGAGCATAAATGCAATATGGAGAGCTGGGAGGGACATGGGGAAGAGAACATGGAAAGAGTATGTGCAATGCCTGTCCCCTGCAGGGCAGAAATGAGTGTGCCACGTGCTGTTCACAATGAAGACTCAGGAGCAGATGCAGAGCTAGAATTTTTCTAGCCTATGAACAATTATTTTTTTTCTTCTCTTAGCTTTGCCCCTACATGTGTTTCTGCATTGCAACAAACGCAGAATCTAGATTTTGTGCGTACACTGAAATTCAGCGGATTAATGCCTGCTCCCCAAACAGTGCTAGGCCACTCACCTGAGGTGGAGATACACAGTAACATCTCTGCCCAAATCAATTCCTTTGACTCTGAAAATCCAGACATCAACATTATTCCTTCCCATTAGTACATGCCCTCTTCTAGTAAAAACAATGCCACAAATACAGTGCCACTCGACCACATTTCTACTGAATATCAACCTCACTAATGATCTGCTAGAATATCTCTTTAATACTTGATTGTGTCCATCTGCATAGTACCACCTACTTCAGTAGGGTCTTAATGTTTTTAAGAGTCCTTCAGATCACTTGATGAAAGCACTGCTGGAGAGCTATAGCATCACCTGCTTCATTTGTGTGGCCCTTTCTGTGAAAATTCACCTCAATGAGGCCAGTTTGCAAGCCTCTAACAAGCTGATGTTTGCATCCTCTTGGCAGACATTTTCCTCCAGAAGTGGCAGCTGAACTGCACAAGGGAAGTTGTTCAGCACTCACCCTGGGCTGCAGCAGGCAGCACCAGACCTGGGCACACAAAATAAGCTGCTCTGTGCCTCCCCCAGCCTTTGGACCCAGAACGTGTGAAGAAGAAATATACCTCAGTCAAAGGCAAGCAGGCCAGGAGCAGGAGACAGGGAGTGAAGATGAATGAAGTGAGAGAGAATGAGACCTGTTGAGGAGCTGGAAAGCCTGTTTAGAAGAAAAGCCTGGAAGACAAAACTAGAGGCGGAAGAGTATGTTGAGATGGAAGGACTATGGAACAATTGAGCCCTGGAGATAAGCGAGAGGAGAAAAAGAGCTGATGGAAAGGCAGAAGTTCTGTTGTTCAAGACACCACCACTCTCCCTGTTTTCAAATTACTAAGGAAAGAAGTCAGTAAAATTATATAGGATTTTTTTCTTCCTTTCATAATAGAATACTGGCAGCAAGCCAGTGAAAGTGAAAAGAAAGCAAGATGTTCTTGGAAAAAAACATTTAAAAATTGATAGTGGTCTGATTGTGGATAAACATTGAAGTTGCTGGTATCTCTCATTGTTTGAGAGGGCTGTTTTATGAGGCACTGTCAACTGCAACTGCCTCGATACTGGCAATCAAAATCCCCTATCTAAAACAGAAATAGTAAGAGCAGAGTCAATTCCCTTTCAAACAGTCCAGATACATGCCCCAGCCTTGACCTGGAGAAATTGCCTAAAGGAATGAAAGGAGCCCAAGTTCCCAGACAACTGGCTTTAACAAAAAGGAAATCAACTTGTGTCAGATGTTATCTAGAGACCTCTAAGAAATGAGCCTCTGCATAGCTCATCTGGCATGAAATAATAACAAATTGCAATCATCATGGTTTTGATATGGATCTGAATTGTCAAAAGCATTAGCCCGCACTTCCCACACAACAACCTCCTGAAAGCAAGGCATTTAGAAAGGAAAGGAGCAGAGATGCAAAACCCAGTTGCTAGATTGGAGAACACTGTCTCCATTCAAACTAAGACAATATCCAGATGGATCATCTCACATTTTTATTTTCTGGTGTGGTAGTACATTTAGCTAGATACTCTTAGGATGTTAAACATCCTAAAAATAATCAGGTCATCCATTGCACTTAACGTACTGATAGCAATCTTCTAACTAAAGTTATCTTAACATCTCTGAGCAAGCACACTGCACCAGCAGTTTTTCTACACTTTGTATTTTTCTTCTGCTGAAGAAAATCAGATTATTTGGCTTCTTTATTAAAAAGCATTCCAATGTAAATATTTTGATAAAATCTTCCCCTTAGTGTAATTTTGTTCTATTATAAAGGCATCATAATAACTGGCCACTGATCTGAATATGAGAGACAGCTGAGTTTGTCTCATTTACTCTACTGTTTGCATTCCTTACTAGATGAAGCAGAGTCATAAAAACTTTGTTGCCTCATGGAAGATTTAGACTTGTGCCGGTCTTCTGCAGTCTTATCCTCATGCAAAGTTCATCAAGGATGGCAGACGGTGCTGCTGGTTCAAGTCCCAGACTAGAATAGCTTTTTCTTGTCAAAAGGAACTTTATTATGTGTCTTTGTGGCCTCAATCCATCAGCATGAATGGCATGCCAAGCCAAGGATGATCAGGAAAAGCTCCAATTACATTCAGTAAACAAACTTCACTGCTGCTATTTCCAATAGAAAATCATGTGTAGTCAGCCTGATATAGGAGACAACAAATATCATAAGGTTACAGACTGATGTTTATAAAGAGCTGGCAACTGTGCTCGGTGACTCAGAGAACTCATGTCCATAAATAAAAACAGATGAATACAACCCTTGCAAAAAAGGTAGGGAAAAGGCAAGTACTTCCAAATGAGATGGGGAAGACTGTTCATTTCTGTATACAAGATACCAAAATGCTACTGCGCAAGCCATGAATGTTCATGGCTTCGCTATATTGATTCATTTTAAGAATGGGCATTATCCAGCACAGTGTGTGGAAAAGCCTTCTGCCACAGTGCACAAGTCAAGAAATAAGCTGTATAAAGCAGCGTATAAAGCAGATCTGACAACCCTGTCTGAAACCTGTGCCTTTGGTGTTGGTGTCAACCCAAAACCATGTTTTCGCCGGACTAGCTGCTGACATTAATGGCTTGCCACTGCCAGTACAAGAAAGCCCTTGAGACAGTATTTTGTTACAGGAATATAATTTCTAATGTACCAGACATGTGTCATAGAAAACAATAAAATTGCGAAGCAAACAAAGGTAGCTATTTGACAGAAAAATGACAGAAAAATGCTTTCAGGCATTAGCAATACTATTTAACAAATATGGTACACGAGTTTTAAATTAAAAGCTCTGCGAAGTGCTTCACACTGGTGTCAAACACTGCAGTCCTCACTGTATTCCTGCGGAAAGCAAGCCGCTACAGTACTTTCCTCGATCACTGAAAAGAACCCCAAGCCGCCTCCTCTGCCACTGCAGCAAGCATCAGTGTCTAAATAGTTTCTTAGCTTTCATTTCCTTCAATTTTCCAGTTGGGAGTTTATTGAGAATTAACTTGCAAATTCCTGTTGAATTAATCTTTGATTTCTTTTTAATATGCAGAAGCAGATTCTAAGTTAGCGGTCAAGTCTATCCGAGTTCTCTTTCTTCTTTCTTAAGTGGAAAACAACCTATTTGCCAGCACTTGAGAATAACGGGCACCATTTTTGGTGAGGCAGCAATAGAGAAAGTGTTCTTTAAAGTGAGGGTGCAAAGCTGCCCTACTGGACTTGAACCCTGTGGTGCAAGTCATGAAACAGAACTGAGATAATTTAAGAGCGATACCCAAGAACCTGCTTTAGAATGCAGAATCAACTGCATTACCACTACATTAACACTCGTAGCAGCTGGACAGGTCAAGGACATGATTTTTAAGTCTTGCAAGGTCATCAGCACAGAGTTAATAATTTCTCTCTGAATTTGAAGGGAGGAATACTACCTAGTAAATCTTCTATAGTACTTACTATGGCAGGATAGATTTGCCTTGGATAAGAAGGAGATTCTTAAGCATTAGCAAGGAAAGCCCCAAGGAAATTGTGCACAATGACAAAAACCACACTCCAAGGTAGGACAGCTGCAGAGAAGGTTGCACAGAACTCAGAGGTTTTTAAGGTCAAAAATAAGTAGTAGATACAGAAAGCAATTATACCGCAGGCTAGTTATAAAACTTTGCCAACAGCAGAATGACAGAGAGCTTAGCTTGAGGGAAGCAGAAAAATAACTAGAAACAAGGCTGGCAATATTAATGAGGTGCATTACCTAGTCTCTGGAAACAAATGTTGGAGGCATTTTGGCTGTGGGAAAGCATACTTGGATGCTACGTAGCAAAGGATCCTAAGGAGACTGCCTGCAATGCTGTAGAGCAGAAGGGACACCTAAACTAATAGAATAGAATAGAATAGAATAGAATAGAAAAGAAAAGAAAAAAGACAACAAAATGAAGTGCGTGTGCGTGCTTGGGAGAGAGGAGGCTGGGTGGCATGTGTATGTGTGGTGGGTTGTTTGCTTGTTTAGGTTTTAGGAAACTGAAATTGATCTAGGCATGCCTACACTGGTAGGAAGTGCAACATGGACTAGGGCCAACATGGGGCTGAAAAGATTAGTTTGGGATGACTTTTAAAAATTGAAGTAGAAGCCTCAGGTAAAGAGGAAAACTAAAGATCTATAAAACAAGGGAAACAGGTTAAAGGAATAAGAGAAAGGGGGAAGAGAAGCAATCAGACTTTGGAAACTGAGAATAGCACAACAACCAGAAAAGAGGAGCCTCCAAATAATTCTGAAGGACACAGCGTCTGAAAGTTTAAGACAGATTTTTGTGCCCAGGATTTGGACAGTATAAAAATTGGATTGGGTTGCTCAGAGTGGTCTGAAGAAATTGTTTCAGCTATGTAAGAAGTAATTTATATGAAGGAATCTTTGGTTTCAAAAGAACAAATACCCAAACCAGTCACTTTTAAAGGTGCCCCAACTCTGTTACTGTGGTCTGTTTGGCATCATTTCTACAGGGTCAGAAGTGCCAGCCTCTGGGGTTTCATGCACAGAAGCAGCTCTCAGAGCCCAAGGAGGTCACCAGCAGGTGCTCCAACTACTTGGAAAGCCACAAGGATCCTTGTGCCAGTGCACACTGGGTATCCAGCTCACCACCTCAGCCCTCCTCCACTACAGTGTGTTCAGCACTATGTCAAAAGCAGCAGAAAAGGCTGCTCCACTAGGCACCCTGAAAAGTAAGTTCCTTCGTCTTCTACTGTTCCATTCTCTACATATTAAGTAATCTGCTTCTGCAGTAAGCCAAATTTTTGTTTGACAAAAAATTTCCTCATTTGCTACTTTTATTTTGACTTTAAAATGGCTTTTTTTCGCTGTCTTTTTTTATAATTGTAACTGGAAGTAGACTACTCAACTTTGGTCTTTCCATTTGCATGTGAATCTGGAAAATGTCAATAAAAGGCAGCACTGCTACCTAATAACGGTCCGATAACATGTATTAGAAGACAAGAAAGAGCACTTTCCCCCTCCTTACTGCCCCAAACTGATTTCCAATCAGTTTGAGTGGGACTGTAATTAACTGCTAAAAAAAAAAAAAAAGTAATTGCAATTACTCATTACTGAACTTCAGTTGGTTAGCTTTGGTTGGTTCAAGAGGTCATACAATATTATTGCTTCACAACAGGATATACCACAATAGTGAATGGCACTCAAAATCCAGTTTCTGGTAATGTTAATATATCATTCTTTGTAATATAGTTTGCTTCCATCTACATGTCTGTAAGAGGAAATAAACTGCTACAGTCCAGTCTCAATTGACAACACAGTAAATCCTTCTGGAGCAGTTTGAAGCTACTGCTTTGCCGTAATTGAGGTTACATGCAAAAATAAGACACACTCTCAAGCAAACCAATGCTGCATAAAATCTACAAAAAGGATCCAAGTTTATCTCAAGAAATAATATAGCACTTCATGAGCAGCAAAGCCACTGAGAAGTTTAAAGCAGAAGTGAACAGACATGTGCCTACCTCTAGTGCTAAAGTGACAATTTAGTCTACATAATCTAGTGCTCAGGTGGTATGGGAAAACAATCTTTCCACATCTGCAAATGTATGTATATGAGGTTCACACTGTAAAGCTTTGAAGGGCTCCATTTCACCTTATACATTCTGAAAGGTTTTGATTTAAATCTTCTCATCCACTGAAAATAAACTAGCAATGAACTCTTCTAGGTGCCACAATCAACAGAGTTAAAGCTTTCTTCAGATGAAGACTTGAAATACTGAACAAACCAAGGCTTTATTAGGTGGAGATGAAAAACTTCTCTCCAAGTACATGCATCTGCTATAAAAAGGACTGATTCTTCACAGGTATCACAGACAATATCTTGAAAAGGGAAGGGGGAAAAGAGACACCAACTTCTTTTTCTTTCTTTGCATTTAATTTGACAGACTGTAAGGGACTAAAAGTTGGCTAGTGGATAACAGCACAGGAAAAGTTTAAGTGCTAATTTTCTGTCTAGGACAACTGAAGTTTCCTCTCTCAAAGTAAGGATTAGTGGTGCCTGGCCACCAAGGTGGGAGAGCTTAGTTTCTAATGAATCCATAAAACCAGATTATTTTCCTGGATTACCTGAATTTCTCAAATGTATCGTTTAGACTGAATGAATTAAATTCCTGATTTAGAATTCTCTGAGTCAAATGTGCTGTATATTTTTTGAGACATAATTTGATGCCTAAAAATGACTTTAAGTGCCCCTATGAAGTACCCCTACACTCACACACACTTAGGTCTTCATTCTTATGTCACAGACCAGGCATTTGCAAAACGAAGGCTTGAACTTAGTAATGCATTTTTTTTCAAGGAGAAGGAGGAAAAAATACCCAACCACAAAAAAAGCCAAGCAAATTCATATTACCACTAACCTGAGAAAGGTACTTCTAAGGTTAAAGGGTTCCAAGAAAGTCAATTCCTTCTACTAAGCCCATGGTCTGTGAGACAAACTAGTGAAGCTATTGGAAAGAAAGAAAGAAAGAAAGAAAAAAAAAAAAAAAAAGAAAAGAAAGAACAAGAAAAAACACAACACTAATACAAGAAATAACCTTCAGACTTCAAGCCCCAAGGTCAAATGTGACAGATACTAGTGATTCCTTTCTTTATTTTTCTTGACATCTATCAATGCAATCAATCTCGAGTGAAGTTGTACATGCCAGGAAAGGAATAGCCTATCATGATTTGTAGTAACCTTCAAACACAGGTGCTCTTTCTCTGTTGGAAGTGCTCTGTGCAGCTTATACACGTATCTACTAAAGTACTGGCTATACAGAGGAGTAGTATTTTATGGCTTCTTTGCTCATGCATGCATGTTCAGATCTCAGGTTTTATTTAAGAGACACCTTTTACCTCACATATTTACACAAAAGTCTTCAGATGAATCTCAGTTTTGGTTAAGGCTCTAGACTAGTCTAGAGGTCCTACTCACAGCCCCAGAATCACACATGGCTTGCAAAGTCATTTTATGTGGTTTGCCTACATATGCCTAAATTAAAAGACATAGTTCAGTACCAACAATTCTATGCAGGGATTCTACAGTCCACATCCCCTAAGCGTGAGGCGACAGAACAGATCATGTTGATCAGTGTCACAGCCTCAACCTCCCTTTGCCTCTGAAGTGTTGCAAGGATTTGTGGGAAGAGACGAAGTAAGCAATTACAATCTAAAAAGACACAGGGAAAAAAAAATTCTAAGAGAAATTACTCTGCTCTTTTCTATAGAGAAAAAACAGCAATACAACAGAACAGGCAGTGTGCCCAGCTCATGCAGGAGATGGGGGATAGATGTCAGAAGCGAACTCAATGCAGTAGTTTAAATCTTATCTTTTGAATCTACATCTGAACAAGGCTAGCATCCTGGTATTCCTGATGAAGTAGCTGATCTGAGGATCTTCCCCGCCTCCCCTATTCAGGGAGGCCTGAATTACCTTTAGTCATGTGAATGGGATTAAGATCCACTTGTTACACATTTTTGGGGGCAAGAATACAATTATGGAATTAGTAATAAGGGAGACCTGCAATGAAAGACCAAATTGAATTTATGCTGTAATTTGCTATGGGCTTATTAAAAAGTTTGGTTTGATTTATAACATAGAATACTGCAACTTAACATTAATAGTGCAGGTAGAGGTGTAAAATAAAAATGGTAACCAAAATGAGTAATGCTAATTTTTGTGCTTGCCCAACTCTTAACTTCTCTGGAACACACAGATCAAAAGAAATAAAAATCAATCCTCTATTACAAACTTGGACATTGTTGACAAGTTTTCCTTTGTGTTTTCCCCACTCTACTAAACACATTTACAATCTAGCTAGCTTTATAATTATAAATTTAACAGATGGAAAAACAAGTAAGAGGTGAAATGAAATCAGTGGCCGCAGTGGCGGTCGGACAAGCACCCAGAAGCCAACATTCAAATTGTGGAAGTAACTGTGCTTTGCTAAATAACTGATATGCTACATAAATGCATTTGCTGCCTCCTCACCTTCGGTAACACAAAAAAGGAAGTCCATAAAGTCCATAAGAAGGATTGCATACAGCACCACGGGAGCAGAAAAAAGCAAAAGATAGCACCCACATCTAGTGACATTTGGGATCACTCAGAAAGTGCTATGCTCCATGGCAGGAATTATAACAACTCTCTTGCCATTACAAAGGATCAATAGCACTACACTGATTCTCTCCCTGTATCATTTGCAGGCGTGCTTGTAAAACACAATAGAATTGCAAGAGATGCCAGAAGAGACTAAGCATATAAAAAACAAATCCACAAAATCGGATCATCTAGAAACTCAACAAATCTAATTCTAACAGAATATAGTAATGTGTTGTTTCCCATAAAGGAGTCCTACTGATTGCTTAGGAACTGAATTAGAGAAGGTCTAACCAAAGGTGCTCCAAACCCCATAGATTAAATACAGAGTAAGATCTTTCTGCTCTTTAAAAAAAAATAAGAAGGTATACAATTCTGTTGAACTCATTAAAAAAGGACATAATTATCTTCTGAGTGGTAAGCATTGTTGCAAATACTATGTTGAAAAGTTATTATTGTATTTGGCAAAGTTTCTGTATAATACAAAACAAGCATCCCTTTGCCAGCCTCTGGTGTTTCATCACTCGGGAACCATTCGCAGCTATCACTTCTGGCACATTTTTCCTGGTGTCTGTTCCATCTGCCTTATCCTACTGCTATGTAATGCATCTTAAATTAGCTAGTTTTCTTCCTACGCGCAGTAGATCAGCTGCAGTGAAATATGTCAAGTAAGAAAATAAAACAAATATGCATCTTCCACACAACAATTTCTGTAATGACTATGCTTCATCATGGAATTGGTACAACTCTAGTCCACAGGCTTGGGCTATTTTTTTCTAGAGAGAATGAGACCAGAGGGGCAAACAGAACATCACTAGTTCTGCCTTTGAGTCTTTATGTGTGCTGAGTATCCATCGAAATCACACCCGGTATTCTGCACACAAAGACAACATGGTTGAACCCTGGTAACAAATAAATATTGGGTGCTATGCTGTCTTTACCTCACTAATAAAATTTCATACCTTTACTTACATTCTACTTAAAATCAGCTCCAAGTGCTGTCAACCGAAACCTTCGCTTGCCTGGTTTCACCCTGAATGAAACAGTTATAGCTGACAGCATCTACTTTTTTCTCTTGTAAATGTAGGTGAACTGTGGAGACCTTGTAAGATATTAATATATGTAATTCAGGCTATGTGGTGCAAAAAGAAAAAAAAACCACAAAAAGCAGGGTAAAAAGATACTGACACTGCGCATAGTTCAAGATATGAGAAAATCCACCCTGGAATTAATTTATTGCCTCACCACGCTTCAGGTACATTTGTTTCAATAAAACATACTCTTCCTGCTATGAGCCTGACTTTCAGCAATGGCACGGACTCACTACTGCACATACAAGTCACTGGGAATACGCACGCTTTACACCTCTTGTTTGTGAAACAATATATAAAGCGCAATGAATCAAAGAAGTGTCACCTGTGAAACTTTAAAGTGTTTTTATTTCTAATGCAGGCTCATCGCTGAGGAATTCAATTACCTCCTGCCCAGAGCTAAAATTTTAGAAGTCACTTAGTTATAGCATGGTCAAAGAATTCATTACAAAACAATACAATTCTTTGCAATTTCCAAGACAGATTAAAATACTAAACAGAACAGAGTACCGCTGTAGGACTGCTAGTTCATTTAAGAACTTTACTGAATTATTCTTGACTTCCAATCAGCTATTCTTGATTCCTATTTAAAGAAAAGAAGATTTTTACAGAAGTGAGATTTGCATGTTGGTTTTTTTTTTTTTTTTAATCAGAGCTGGGATAATCAAATGTTATCAATCCCAACATAGGGCAGAGGAGCACTCAAATTCTGGAATGAAGGTTCAGGGTAAGTGATAACAAACTGCTACCCTATCACCTGTGGCTGCAGTCTGTGGGTAGATACTTAACTATCCCTCTGTGACATTTCTGCGGGCACTGTATGAGAGCCTTTCTGCGTTGCTGAGCTGGGAAGAGCTACTGCCCCTCACAGTGAAGGGACAAGACCAGAGGGGTTAAAATGAACCAGCCAGTTGCTCTAACTACAGAGTTTCACAGCACACAGAGTACCAAGGAGTCAGTCCTGCAAAATCATGAAAGCCACAGGCACATCCTTGCTACCCTATGTGTTACAGAAATGCTGTTGGGGAGCAAGCTACACTTTTTGCAAGCATATGGGATAGTCAAGCTATAACCAAAACCACCTTTAAAAGCACAAACCCTCTTTACTGCGGTGACAATCTCCATCTGCAACACACAGCTGAGTAGTCCATACTGTCTCCAGCAGATGGCAAAGGTAGGCATTTGTTATCATAGTTAAAGTAATCTTTCCCTTCCCTTCAAGGTTCCTTACATTCGGCACTTGCCCATGCAAGCGAGTTCGTGGTGAGTTCTGCCTGCCAGCAGATCCGAGCTGAAGCTCCTCCATGCAGCAAAGCAAAACGTTTTACACGCAGCAATATTCCTTGCAAATGCCAAGGAGCAATGGCATTGCCAATGCAGGAGGCACTTTGCAGAAAGCATGTTTATTAGCTGTGACATAGAGCACAGCATTTGCAAAGAGCTAAGGAAGAAGACAGCTGCTGCAGCTCCCCTAATTACCTTTCCCCAGACATCAACAGTAATTTACAATTTGGATGATGTTGCTGGAACTAAGTACGATCTAGAGTCACACAGAAGCTCTCCTCCTCACTTTTATAGGCCATGTGTCATACGAGAATTACAACTATTCAAACCATTTTTATGAGTTAGGTTATCTCCTGTCAGGTTGTTTATTGCGCATTCTTCTTTTGGTATGGGAAAATACAGAATTTGCTGTAGACAGTAATCAGATAATCACATCTTGTTACAAGCACAAGCCAGCAGGACTTGCTATTAGAAACTCTCTAATCTATTACATCAAAACAAAGAACATTTGTGATGCTTAGTAAAAATTATGTTTCTTAAAACACATTTCGCAGAAGAAGTAAAAAATAAAAATAAAAAATCAGTATCTAGAACAGGTGGAACATTAGCCTCACAAATATCCAAATTCAATTCTAAGTTACTCCACTACTATAGCATTTAGAAATATTTACTATGTTCAGCCACGGCTCCTGCTGTTTGCTGCTAACCAAAATTTAAAAGAATGCACAGGAAGTCTGACAAATTAAGACATCATCAACAATTAAAATTAATTGCACAAAGAGGATAAAACATTTCAAACATTTGTACCCTTGAAAGATCAAAAGCTCTCCTCCTCTGGCAGTAGCTCTGAACTACTCTATTGACAAGAAATAGCATTTAAAAAAACCCACAAAGCAAGACAAAACTTTAAATGTATGCAGACACACGAAACTGTGATGACAGTAGATATTCCAAGCCCAATAGTATACTTGGGTAAAGAAGTAGTAAAAAGAAATCTGGCAGAGCAAGTTAGACAGAAAAGCTTTCAACTTAGGATGAGTATCCACACCAGGTCTGTTCTTGTAAGCATGGAGAATAAAGACGACATTGACTCAGAGACTAACTGTTACACGGATCCAGTAGTTTGCTGATGCTTTGTATAATAAAATAAGCACCAGCCTCTAGCTTCTACAATAACTTAGACCCATGAAAGACCAACATCCATTTGGTGTGATGTCCTGCTGCTCTTAGATGTGCACTATGCATTTTGTGGCTGTATTGCTACACAATCATGTGATTCTTCTCCAGTCAAGCTGCGAGTCAAATGAGAGGATACGACTTACCCATGTTTCTCTGGACTCTCCTCTGATAAGATTTCACTGCTACTTTCGTCGATGGGAAGGACACGAGCAATATATTCTCCGCTCTGCTGGTAAAACTTATAGACAGCCACTTGAACTATGCATTGGTCACTGCTGCTTCTCAGCCAAGGACTCAGGATGACAGGGCTCAGCCTCTCTGACGCATTGAGGAACAGGAACGAACCTAAAACAGATAAGGCAACAAGAAAGCTTTAAGGGAAAAAAAACCAAAACACAACAACAAAAAAACTCAAAAAACCAAACCAAAAAGCCTCACAGAGTGCAGACAAATACTTGTAATTTTTATGCTGCAGCTTACACTGCAGCCCTTCCCAACCTCCCAGTCAAAGATTATCTTTGCCAACTAGTTTGGAAAGTTTGCCCATTTTGTATGAAACCCATTAAGATCTTCCCAGGCAAGCAATATGTCAATTCACCTTTGGATGGTCCAAAACAAAGATTACATTTTAGATCTAACTCCCAGAAAAATACACACAAAGTGGAAAAAGTCATAAATATTATTAAACAGCAATAATAAAACTCAATCAACCAGGAGACTTCCAAAGCTTAGCCCAGGCAGGCGATTACGGAGTTTTAGGTTTAGATTCTTGTTTTCATGTACCCATTCTTCCTGGACTTCATCTTCATCTCTGAAACTTCTCAGAGATGGTCCAGAGCCAAATGTTACGGCCTTGGTCCAGTGGGATCTTGAGTTGACAGCTCAGACACATATTAATACTTTATATCTGTTTTTCTCACCCAAATAAAGAGCACAAATTCAACAGCTTTACTTTTGTTCTTCTATAAACAGAAGAGTGCAGCATTTTTAAGTCATTAGAGTCAGGATAAAGGCCTGACAATTTTCTTTCTTCAGCAATTCATTCTAACGTATTAATTTTATATGCAGCTAATCCACATTAAACTTTTCATTATTATCCAGTACATTGACTCCCTTGGCCTAATTCTATTTCAATACAATCTGAAGCTTATCCACTGGGACAGAGGTAATGCATTTTCATCACACTGTTGCTCATTTCAGGTAAGTCAGATTACTCCCTTTTGGCAGCCAACCAATTTACCAATTTTTCCACAGAGCAAGCACATCAGGGTGTGTAGTTGGTAAATGAAAGGTGCAGTTAGGTAAATGAAAGGGACCAACCCTTGAAGCAAGAACAATTGTGATATTCCACAGATTCTAGCAAGACTGTTCAGATAATCAAGACAATGAGATTTCATTTCCTGGAGTGACCATTAATAAAGCCTGTCTGTTAATACTTAAAACACACAGATCTAATTTCATTGAGAGAGAAACTAAGGCTCAACGGGACTGTAATTTAAATCCCTTTTTAAGTTTGCATGAATTTTAGCAGGAGCAGCAGCTTGGTTTTGAAAATACCAGGGTTGAATCTTTAGAGGAATGTTCTTCCACATCACTGCACATGGCTCAGCTGTGATCCAGGGTGTCTAAGAAATCCTGTGGAAGGGCCACGAATGGATCCTGCTTGCCTTCTCCTCAGTGTTTAAGCTGGGGACCACAAGGGGCAAACCAGCTGCTCTGAGCTCCTGTGGTAGTTCACCTCATCCTAAAATGGATCTGGTGACTTGTCCTTTGGTGGTTCCCATTTCCCTCCACTGAACTGAGGGTCAAGAGCTCTGATTTTACTATGTCACTCTCAGATGCCAGTTTAGAACAGGGGAATTCCACTCATGCTCACAGATGTCCCCTTTGAAAAAGTCTGATTTGGCAATTCATCTGAGGTGACACACAGGGTAATAATGGAAGGGCTAAAAATGAAACCTGGATTCCTGTCAACCACCACGTTTCCCTTCCATACACACATTTATCATAAGCAGCATTTTTGACATACTTGTCAGAAACAGTGTTCTTGACATTGGTATCATGTTAATGACATATCTAAAACTAGAAAACATTTGTACTGAAAGAAACATGCAGAAATACATAAGGTACAGCCTGCTCAGATGTCAAGGTTTGTCAACAGAGAGGAGCAAAATGTAGTCACAGCATTTTCTTTTTTAATAAAAAGATTCCTTTATATGAAATAATAGCCTTTAATCCATTTACTAACAGGATGGTTTGACAAGTTTAAACAAGCTCTGTTATTGTCGCAGTTATACATACACAGTATTTTTGCTGGTCAGTAAAATAAAAACAAAAACCCAGCCACATGTATCATCCTTTCCTGTCTTTCCCTTTTGTTGCAAACAAAAGAGAATTAGAACACTAAATCTTGTGGCTTTAATTGTACCATCCTCGTAAGAACAGTGAAATCTGTGACATGAAAGGGAGCAAAGAGACTTCTGCTGGTGGCAGAAAGACACTAAGCATCGCAATAATTGCTGATGGTAACTTGCCAGGTGCAAGAGCCATTTGCTCATCTTACTGCCTTGCAACAGGGAGTCAGATTTTAAAAATAACAAACAACAAACAAAGGCAGCTCTCACTCCTCCTTTTCTTGCAGGGGTTCTAAACAGAGCTTCCAAGGGTAGTCCCTCTTACGGCCTGCTCTTACTGCTCGTCTAGTCCATAAGTGCTACGGAAAGAACTATCAGAGCCGCATTTGGCTCTGGTGTTACCGGAACTGTTTCCAAAGTTGAAATGAGGGGTACTTGCTATGAAACCACACAGAAAATGCAGAGGCTTTGTTACACAGCAGAATCTGCAGATTCCTGTTCATGCAGTACAAGTTAGATCTGCTTATTACAGCACAGACAGGTGAGTTCCTATAATGACCCGGCCTGGTATCTATAGCGTACATTAACATCGCACATACCCTTTTCCACATAAGCAATAGACTTGAAACAGCGATTCAGACAAACCCCATTTAATGAATTTGCTGTCTCCAAAGCATACATGACATATCTGTCAGTCAGCTGCACACATACACACACATACACAAAGACAACAACCCGCTGACAGAGGCCCAAATCCTCTTTCATTAAAGTTGACAGGACTTACGCTACTGAAATCAATGGCGTCAAAACTCACAAAGGAATAATTAACATGTCTGAAGTGAGAAATGATACGTTTTGAACACAAATCTTCATTCTCCTCCCTTCCCTCAGAGGTGCAGTCTCTTAGTCACTGCTTGCCACTGTTTCATGCGACAGCCTCCCACAGGATCAATATGAGCACCATTTCCAGGATCAGATCGGAGACCGCTAGTTAGAAAGAGTTAAAAGATCACATGGAGATCAATACCCTGTCCATGCTGAGAGACAGAATAATATTCTGTTTCACACCAGTGGACTTTCTGGGCAAAATTAGAAGCTACGAGTTCACTTGTATTTCCCTCCAGCGGGAGGGAATCCATGTGGCATGCTCTGAGATCGTTGTGTAGACACATAAGACTCTAAGGTTCCAGCTATAATTTCCTTGCATTTATTTTCTCCTATTAGCTCGCAGCTCTAATAAGGCTCTTGGGATCTTCCCGGGTGAACAGCTAGAAAAAGCACTGTAGCTTCAAACAAACTTCTGCTGCTATTTAGATATCAAGGGATATAAGCTGAGATGAAAGGCCCCTTCACAGTACATGCCGCCAGTGTCATGTTCTACTGCTCAGGACTCTGAAGGGTCTATTCGCTTTTCATAAAAATGTTCTCCAATGAGTCATTTCGAGAGTCTTCTGCTACAGGTTTTAAATTGGACTCTGGTGGCACAGCGCAATGCTGATATTAAAGAGGTGCAGTTAAAATAATCACATTATAACTAGATATACAGCCACAGACCCAGGCACTTAGCACTTCCTGGGTCCCAAGCTCATTCATCATCATCACGCAGAACCGTGTGGTTGCAGTGGGAACAGCGTTCAGTCTTTTCCACCAAATACACCTGTGTTTACATTTTGTGACTGAAACCCTATGAGCTGATATTGCTCTGTGGTGTTTCAGAAATTGCTGGTCTATGTTGCAAATACTTTATTTCCTACATTCCCCCTAAACAGTCACAAACTCTGGGAGAAAGCTACCAGTAGCACTCAGCTTCTAATCATATTTTTCCGTACATTTTTAATACCTGCAGTCACAATGCAATTGTTTTCCTCATCCTCATGCGTTGTGTCTGATAACATCTCCAGCAACTTGCTGTCACTTCAGACAAACACACATGAAAAGATATTTATGCTTAAGCACAGGGAATTACTGCAGTTGACATAAAAGGAATATTACAAGACAAATTAATATATCCTGCAAGAAAAAATTGCTGTTGATCTTTTGGAAGCTTGTTTACAATGTTTTAACATTCATGTCACAAAAAAGGAAGGATGGCTTATCAGCTTAGTAGCAAGATGTTTTTGAGATGAAGACAGCTTCAAGTTGTGCTTTTCAGAACTAATGAGGTAACAGATATTTGTAAAGAAGAAAATTGATGCTAATGTACTATGCATGTACAGATACACTATGAAGAAATCACCTATCCAAAGAAGCTTTCAAATGAAGGGGTATAGACTAGTAAGACTCAAAACCAGTGAAGACAACCATTTCTGCAATCTTTGGCCCAACATCCTTGTCTGATACAGATGCATAAACCACCTGAAATTCATGCCAGTAGGAATGCTGAGGCAACCCTGAGATCTTCAAAAGACAGAACCATCGCTTGGCCCTAGGAACTGGGAAAACTCAGTATCCTATTGCTAGCCCCTTTAAAAGGTGGTCATCTGATAACAACCCAACAGCTTTGAACGCACCCTGCTAACTGCTCATACCCTAAATCCTTCCTAGTCAGTCTCAGGATAAACTCAGTAGAGAGCCAGGTCAGGTTCTTCTGCTAAACAACCTCATGATGCTCAGCGAGGTCAGTGCACCCTATTGCATCCTTCGACCTCTCTGAGGCAGCAGTCTAGGAAAGATGGCTGCCGGCCAAAAAGACATCAGCCTGAGAAGTTACAGTGGAAAATAAGCTTCTTCAGGAAAGCATTCACTGCAGAAAATACCAACCAGCTCTTCTGGGACAAACACATAGAGGCAACTCCTCAACTTGCACCTGAGGTCTATGTTCTTGTATACCTGATATCACACAATCAAATAAGATCCTAAAGACATAACATCAAACAGAGCAATGGGACATAAAAACCAGTTACAGAAGTGGCATGCATTAGAATTCATGAAGAAGGAAGTTCACATTATTTGAAAATAATATTTAGCAACACACCCAAGCCAATAATACACATAGAGCAGACATCCAGATACCTGATACAAATTAAAGTCCAAAGACCAAATTTTTTTTAACTTACTTTCTTGAAAAGCAAGGCTCAAAATGCAGCTAGGCTGACTTAATCTGATCACAGTTATAAAGCAGCAATTTAACAATCTTTTGCAAAAACTGATAGATTGTTATTCTGAACATAAACTCCTTCTTCCTACTAAAAGGATTTTATTACCTTTCACGTACAAGTTCAATACTCTACCAGATTAAATTAGAGCTGTAAAAACTATTAACAGTCAACGTCTGTTGGGGACTGTACAGTAGGAAAAAAAATTTAAATCAAGTTTTATGGTCTTTGGAGATGCTGACTGGAGAGAACATTTCCACTAGTATCACAAAACATCCCACAGAGCTGGTCTTTGGATTCTTCATTTTACATTCAACTTCCAAATTAACTATTCAAGCAAAACTCTCATAGGAAGAGCTCAGTAGTTGGTAAAAGCCATGGAAGAACTGGGCACTACCTGAGTGACAACATTAAGAAAAGATACTGTTATACTTTTTCTAGGCTTATTTATACAGATTTTCTAATTGCCTCATCAAGGCTCTGAAATGTGCTGAACACTAAGAATGTGAATAATCTCCAGTGCTGAGTGCAATGTGACTGCATAAGCACCAAAAGATTTGCAACATGCTATACTTGCATCTGACTTAAAATTCAGGAAGGTAACAGCCTTTGAATTATTACAAAATTTGGAGCTGAACAATTCTTAACAATCTAATTATGGTAATTGGATGGTATCTTACCTCTTTTGAAGTCCATCAGAGCTCTTACTATTAGCTTAAATAGAGCCATGATTTCACTTCCAATACCTAGCAGGTATGTGAGCACGTTTCTCTAGATGATGCAAGAGCAATTCAGAAGCGCTAATGAATTCATACTAACTCTTCTGGGCATGTAATACATTACACAAATGGACAAGTTAAGGAAGACATTAAACAACTGCAAATAGCATGTGGCCAAGATTGGTATCAGAACAGAGATCTGCAAGTCAAGGGTCTTTAAAATTACCTCCTATTCAAGTATTTTTCATTTCCTAAATATAAAGACGAAGGCCAATAATCCGTCAAAGCAAAATAAAGTCAAACTTTGTCCTCTCACTAAGGCATCAGGCAAAGCTGATTTGCTCCATTTTATTTCTCTTAAATTCAAAGACTTCACTCATATAGAACCTCCTCCCTCAAACATCCAGTATTCACTGTGAACCTTCAGAACTGCAGCAGTGGTATAGAAATATAACTTGAAGTTAGGAAAGATAGGAGTCCTCCCTTTTCTCACACTCCAGTCCCAGAAATTTTCCTTATTAATTTACCTATCTATCCTCTTAGAGGCAATCCTGAAGCCTTACACACAGAGGGAGCAGTCTCCTAGCAGTGACCTTCACACAGCTCTTTTACAGATTTCCTCTGTTGCTTCCCTAAACTCAGGCACAGTGTCCAAAGGAACACTATTATAAAACTTGATTACTATTTATCAGTTTGAATTCCAATAATCCCCAGCATATCCATATGGGAAGCAAAATCCCATCGCACCACTTACTTCAGACAGACGACAATAAAAGATGTTTTTCTCACAAAGTGTTTTACATCCAGTTTTTCAAAAGGAAAAAGTCAGAAGGAAGAAGAAGAAAACAATTAAAAGCTCCAGGTATTGCCTTCTGTAATGGGAGCTAGAGCCAGATGCTGTTACAGCCCAATTCCTAAATGACTCAGCAGTGTTTGCTCCCAGCTGAAAAGCACTGAACTGAAAAAAGTAGTTAGTTAATTAAAAACTTAAAATTCAATGCTGAAATTAAAATCTTTCCTAGACAATGACAAAAGAGTGTTTAAATAATTCAGCCTTGCACAGCTGATTAACCAATATGCATCTCTTTTGCTGCTGACAGAGGCAAACGGCAAGTTACTTTTGAGATCTCTGTTCTGAGACTAGAAGATAGGAGAATTTTCTATCATCATGAGCAAGACAGACAGACCTAAAGGGAAAGCTAAGAGGAAGCTGGTTCTGTCAATAAAAAGAGAGAGGCAGAACGCCGTTCAGTACTTCACAGTATGCGCAGTGGTTAAGGGGAGGGTGTGAAAGGAAGCCTAATGCTGTGCCTCTAGTTGCCACTTTGCTCTCGAGTGTGCTTATTCGATTACACTCAGGAGGCTAAAAGCTTAAAAATTAAGAAGTCTGACAATACTCTGATGCACCAGTACCTGAATAGAAACATGCCTGGAACAGAATGGGTTTTGCAACGACTCATAGTTCAGTGACGCCAGAGACCACATTAAACAAGTAGCAAGTACTGTGAGTTATTCCCCTGAAGAACTAGAAAAGCCACAAGAGAAGGCGCATAATTAAATCCTGTGCCAGGATTAAACTCATCACACAGAGGCTGCCATTATGTCAGCTTTAAGTGTGCAAGAGTTATAACTCAGACCATTGGAGAATCATGAAATTGGTCCGCAGATAACATAAATAAGATAAAGCTTGAGGAGATGGTGTACTTTAATGTCTCATACATTTGAATCTGTCCTTGTCAGCCTCTCCTCTACAAACATGCATGTGCATCCATGCAAACAGTGCCAGGAGACAATTAGCTGGCCAGCTCTCCCCAAAAGTATTGGGAAAGGCGATAATCCTATCCAGAGCTTGTTGAATGCCTGATAGCATAAAGCATCTGTCGCCAAATCCCTGCCCATCCTGAGGCTCAGCCATCCTTCCTCCATCTCCAGTCTCCACATCTCTTCCATCCCAAATCTGCCGTTCAGTAACTCAGTTATCAGTTCTGCACTATCAATTCTGTGCACCAGTTTTGTCTGGCAGACCCCTTCCCACTCATCTTTTTAGGTCCAGAGCTTCCTCATATTTTCTGTGCTTTCCTAAGTCATCATTGCAGAAATGAAAAGGGAGGAGAGTGGCTTGGCACATCAATTATAGGATGGAAAGAAATGCAGATGGCAGAAACCTTTTGAGGACCACTCAGCTCTCTTGTGAAAACTGCACTGGCTGCTGGTTTTCCTTCTGCTGATTCAAAAAACCCATTTGACATTCGTGCACAGGAAAAAAGCAAGCTTCACCCACACACCACTTGTCAAGGAGTAGACAAGTGAGGAAACAACAACCCTTTCCCCTAGGTCTAACAATGGGCTAGAGCTTCCCTGACCATTGGCAGACATACTGAAAAAATGATGTGGCAATCAATGAAAGAGAACAGGAGTCCAGGAGCTTACACATAATGACTTTTCCCTGGGCCTTCAGATCACTTATTAAGTGTTCTCCAACAAGACAGTTAAACTTCACATTTAGACAGCATTTTATAAATTCAAAATGTTGCACAAACATTAACTGATTAAACCTCAGGACTCTAAAAATCCATTTTTCAAATTGGAAAAGAGCACAAAAGTGAGGGGCTTTCCTCTTTAATACAGTAAAATCAGGTATCACATAGAATTAGCAGTTTGAAATGCTCAAGTGCCAACAATACTATTTACAATGGCAACATTCATTTGAAAGAGCTGTTTTCATCTGCTTCTTGCAGTTAGCTCTAATTAAAATTCTACCTAATCTGCCTCATTCATGAAATAAAACAGATTCTCCTTTCTATTCTGAAGATAGCAGCGCAGGTGAAGGAAGGAGAATGGTTCAGATAAAGGCTACATGTCCTAGTGAGATCAAATCTCAATAGACTGGACTCCAGCTATCTGGTCTCAGTTCTGGCCTCTGGAGAGCCTTGCAGCCCAAGGAAGGAAATGACCTGCCCACTGCAGTCACTGTTTCACAACAGGATCACTGAACCACATGAACTGGAAGGGCCCTCTGCAGGTCTGCATTCAATGGCCTGCTCTGAAGAGGACCATCACCAAGATTAGATGAGGGCAGCTATGGCCCGAACAGCAAAGTGTTGCCACTACCTCTTGTAGCATCTGCTACTGCTGAGAACAGTGTGGCTCTGCTGTCTGTGTATCTCTCCATGGGGTGGTTGTAGGCCACCACTAGGTCACCTCTCGGACACCTCCAGCCTAAGCAAGCCCATTTCCATCCATCTCCACGGGGTACGTGCTATGGGCCCCTGAACACATGGGCAGCCTGCACTAGGCCCTGGGTATTACTCCACATCCCCCTTGACCTGGGAAGGGGAGCCAAGGGCAGACACAGCAACCCAGGTGTGGCCTCACCAGCACCAAGCAGACTGAGATAGTAACTTCTGTCAGTACTGGCTGCTTTCCTCCTATCTTATTTTGAGTTGAATGGCTTCCTACTCTAATTGTGATGGGTTGGGTCCCCTGTAATCCTCAGGTCCTCTTCAGCAGGACTACGCAGGCCACTGTTTCCCAGCCTGCAATGCTGCACCAGCAGGACCTCTCGTAGGGGCAGAGCTTCTTCTGGTGGTTCCACAAGGCTCCTGTTAGCCTAATCCTCAAGTTTACCAAGGTCCCTCTGGAGAAAAGCTCTGCCATTCAGTGCATCAGCCAAGCCCCTGTCCTCTCAGTTAAGGAACATCTAGAAATTTGACCAGTGTCTCATCATGCAGGTCACAGATGAGGATACTAAGCGCTACCAGCCCCAATAATGGCTTCTGGGGCCAGCTCTGCTCCATGCCGGCTGCCACCGGGCATGAAGCCACCAAGTATTATTAGCCTCTGAGCTTAACAGCCCAGACAGTTTTCAACTTGCCCAACAGGCTCTTCACCTACCCAGACTTCCTCAGCTACCACATGACAGTGCCAGGGATGATGGTGCCTAAAGCTTTACTAAAGCCAAGGTGAAGTACATCCATGGTCCTCTGGTGCTCACACAGCCAGTCATTGGACACAGGAGACCATAAGGCTGGTGACCTGTCATATATCCTTGGCAAATCCATGTTGACTATTCCCAACTATTTTCTTGTCCTTCTACCTGTTTAGGAATGGAGTCAAAGAGGACATGCTTCATGTTCTTTCTAAGGACTGGTACGAGGCAGACCAGCCTGTAGCTCTCCAAGTCCTTTATCTTGCCCTTCATAGAAATGATGGTATTGCTAGTATTTTCAGGTTGTCAAGGACTCCCTTCAATTGCAATGATTTCTCACAGATTTTAGGCACTAACCTCGGCTTACTTTTAGAGCACCTTTGGGCTTACCCAGTCCCAGGGATTTGAATACATCCAGCTTCTCTAAGTAGTTCCTAGTTTGGTGCTCTCCCTGTACTGGCTGCCCCTTTCCTGAAACCGTGCTGTTACATGCCAAGGCCTGGGAGCAGTCTTGGCTTGAAAAGAAAGGGCACTGAGTTCTTCCACCTTCCTCGTATTATCTGTCACTAGGTTGTGTTGTCATCTCCTTCTAAAAATCATAGAATCATTTGGTTGGAAAAGACCTTTAAGATCATCAAGTCCAAGTGTACCTGTCCACTACTAGAGCATGTCCCTAAGCACCTCATCTACACATCTTTTAAATACCCCCAGGGATGGGTACTCAATCACTTCTCTAGGTAGCCAGTGCCTGATAACCCTTTCAGTGAAAAAATTCTTCCTAATATCTAATCTAAACCTCCCCTGGTACAACTTGAGGCCATTTCCTCTCGTCTTATCACTTGTTACTTGGGAGAAGAGACCAACACCCATCTTGCTACAACCTCCTTTTGGGTGATAAGGTCTCCCCTCAGCCTCCTCTTCTCCAGGCTGAACAGCTGAACAGTTCCCTCAGCTGCTCCCCATCAGACTTGTGCTCCAGACCCCTCAACAGCTTGGTTGCCCTTCTCTGGACATGCTCCAGCAACTTAATGTCCTTCTTGTAGTGAGGGGCCCAAAACTGAACACAGTATTCAAGGTGTGGCCTCACCAGTGCTGAGTACAGGGGAAGGATGATTTCCCTGGTCCTGCTGGCCACACTATTCCTGATACAAGCCAGGATGCCATTGGCCTTCTTGGCCACCTGGGCACACTGCTGGCTCATATTCAGCTGGCTGTTGACCAGCATCCCCAGATCCCTCTCTGCCAGTCAGCTCTCCAGCCACTCTTCCCCCAAGCCTGTAGTGTTGCATGGGGTTGTTGTGACCCCAGTGCAGGACCCAGCACTTGGCCTTGTTGAACCTCATACAATTGGCCACAGCCTGTCCAGGTCCCTCTGTAGAGTCTTCCTACCCTCAAACAAATCAACACTTCCACCCAGCTTAGTGTCATCTGCAAACTTACTTAGGGTACACTCATGCTTTAACGTGTACCAAGGAAGATCAATGGATCATTTAAAATACTTTTTTTTTTTTTTTTTTTTTTACAGGGTCTAGGAGTCTCATGGAAGGCCAGACCTTTTTACAGAGAATACATTAGAAAGTTGCTGCACCAAAGAGTCCAAGAGAATGAAGGAAAAGACAGCTGTCAGCTATGAATAGACAGGCAGTGACAACGGCACACAAGGGAACAAAGAGGAGCTTCAGTCATGTCAACAGTGACTGCTAAAGCACATGTGTCTGAAAATATTTATGCTACAATACCAAACCATAATTCCTGTGCCTCAACTTTTCAGTTTGCTATTCTTACCGTGAGTGCACTGTGATTCACTTAGAAATCACATTTCTGCTGAGGAAGGGGCACTTCTTTATATATTCTACAAACTGCCTATCATGCTTTTGGGCTCTGAATACAATGAACTGACTGGAATAATAAGGACACTGCTTTTTCCAACACAGACAACCAAGCCCACCACTCCCCTTGAAGGCAAATACCCATGGGACTTCAATGTGGGTTTCACATGAGTACAAATTGTAGAAGTTCAAGCTCTTGATGAACATTATGGATGAAAGACTGTACAGCTCTTTTTCTCTAAAAACAAAAAACACAGACACAGGGGATGTGCCCACTGAATAGGGCATGTCAATCATCTCACATGTCGTAATCCTACCTTCAGTATGCCTTTTAAATCAATGCTACTTCTCAAGAGATAAATGGTTATCTTATAACAAGTGTGGACAGCACAAGGCCTAGCTATAATGGAGACATTTTACATGAAATTCAATTAAACATTACTAACTGCTACAGTGCATAAAAGTTTTCTTCTTCATGAAAGAAAATAATACTTAAAAGTCTCTGAAATGTCATCACAGCCCTACCAAGCATTTCTGCCTCAAAATCAAACTGAGGAAGTTACGTGCATTATCGTTGGGGAGAGGTAGGTGGAGGTATATCTGCAAAGTGGTACAAGGCTTTTCTGACCAACTACATTCACTTTTCAGTCTTACTGAAACTACCTAAGGAGAGGGGAAAAAAAAAATAAAAAAAAAATTCAGACTTATCATTCTGTTGGTATCCTGAACAAATTACCTTTAGCTCATTGACATTCTAATTTTCTAGAAACAGGCATAGTTATGCTAAGAAGGTTATGACTTGTGTATTTATCTTGGTTACAATTATTCCATCCTCTTTTCACTTCCTTAAGACATAGCATAAACGAGAAATTCCATTCTATTTGTCTTCTGTTGGCTGTAGACTGAGAGAACTACTGTCTTATTAAAAGACTATCTCCCTACTCTAGTTTTATCCTGGAGATAACAGAACAAAGACTGGATGGCAGGGTGAACTGGAAATGGATTGTGGCTCATAACATGGATTTTACATAGCCCAGAACAGCACTCAAGAGTTTAGAAGCTGTCTGACAGAGTGTTTCCAGCTGATGGTTTCAGTAAGTCCTCATCACAAAGCCATTACCATTATCAGTACCAAAGCGAGACATTTTGGTGAGGTGGCATAAATGAAACTTGTGTGGTTCCTATACTGCAGATACACGGTGGGTTTTGACCTCAGTGCTGTCAGATTCTGCACTAAGTCCTAAATGCCTCCTAGTGCTTATCAAAACCCCAGTGAATGTTACTTTTGAAATGAACAGGTACATCAGATAGCATATGCAAAGGTACAGAAGTGATTTAGGGGCCCAAAGAGATCTGGCCCATGACTGGGGACAGCTTACATTAATACAATTATACAATTATCCTTACCTTCAGCTTTTCACTCTTGACAATAGATGACTTGCCAGCTAATGAAGCACTAGTAGAAACACCTCATTTCACAAATTGATGCATTATGGTAAACTGGTGCAGTATTTTATGCAGCACAGTATAGATGAAAGTCAAAAGTTAGCAGAGTGAATTCAAGGTACTCCTGGGAAACCACCCATGTTGTCTTTAAATTCACAAAGGTCACTGGTGTTGTACAGAGCGACAAGGAAAGATGTTTAGGACTTAGTTTTAATGAGGCTGCTTCTAAAAGCCTGTACTGTAAATCACCATATTATTATGAGAGGAAAGATCTTACCTGTTAATTCACTTTTACACCATTCAAATAATTTGCCTACATTTTGTGTTTCACCTGCAGGTCAGTTTTCTTTGTGTGACTTATGCCGCCTTCCTTTCCTAATTGGAGGCATTAGTACAACGCTGCCAAAACTTGTGGCAAGGGATAACTTATTTAAACCCAGACAAGATTCTGCTTGCTTTGACTTCAAACAAAACCTTATGACCACCTGTCAAATGATCCAAGGTTCAGTAAACCTGTGTTTTTTTGAAAGCATCACTTCTGGCCTTAAATCAGTCTGACAGCCTTCTTTTAAGCATGGAAAATAAACTCCCCTAGGAATAAGCTAGTGTAGGCAGCAGACATGTAAGCTGTAATACAACAATGAAGAGCAAACAGAGTTCTCCTATTTCTTGTGACATCCAGCCGCATAGGATTCACTGCTATTGCTTTTCAATAACCTGAGTCCTACACAGAGCGAATGTGCTATGGGCTGTTATGAAGTGGTTGGCAGAGACTCCATAAAGGTTACAGGAGATACCCAAGCTTCACTGAGTAA
Source organism: Gorsachius magnificus (assembly GCA_034008185.1). Taxonomy (NCBI): domain Eukaryota; kingdom Metazoa; phylum Chordata; class Aves; order Pelecaniformes; family Ardeidae; genus Gorsachius; species Gorsachius magnificus. The sequence continues at coordinate 11,421,413 of CM067083.1, read as the reverse complement.
CTCTTCCTCCCTCTTTTCCTTTTAGATTAAGGTAAATATTTCAAGGTCATACGCAGTAGAAATACACTGCTGACAGCACATCACTATGGAGGCCCTAATAAGCCCATAGGTATTTGTGCATATATGTCATATTTGACAGCATGCACTTTTACAGTTTCTGCAGGCAGTATTTTTCATCCTAACTGGCAAGGTTTTAATGTTTTTTTACTAATTTTTTTTTTTAAAAAGGGAATAGCATGGTTTTTCTGTTCATTACAAATGCAGAACTGATTCTGAATGGAACACTGCAGAGACTTTCAGAGTGAGGAGGCTTTCAAACCATTTCTATCTTTGAAGATGAGCTATCAAGGTACTTAATTCAGTTAAGCCTCAGTATGGCTGTAGCCCTTGTTCTAGATAGTTGATAGGGGTTTTTTTCTCCTTTAGGACAAATGTGTAAAAGAAAACAAACAAACAGAACTGCTGAAACAGGAAAAAAGCTGCCTCCTTTTGGCAGCCTTCAACACTGAAGAACAACCACCCACATGACTCTTGCATCAAGAGAAAAGGTGCAGTAGTCCCTTTCAGCTCTTGGCATTCTTGTAGGAAAATCAGCTGAACGGGAGCTCTGAACATAGGCAGACAGAGACAAGAACAATGTTGGTGAGATGCATGATGCCACCATCCTCTCTTCAGGGCTCTAATTCAGCATTCAAGCACAAACAGGTAAGATGGGGAATCTTAAGACCTTTGTGGTTTCAGAAACCTGAAACTCAAAGCCTCTGCCAGAAACCCCTATATGCCAGCCAAAACTGGCAGGCCTGGCTCACAGTGATCATTGCTTGCTATCCTATAGACACTGGCACCTTCCAGACCACAACCAAACTGAACACCAATAAATGTGTCAGAGTCTGCTTTAATTTTTTAAATTTGCATGGAAAATAGTATTAAGGCCAGTATGAGCACTATGTCTTCCTTTATTTGGAAATAGCAGACAACTAGAACTTAGTATTCATTTTACATCACCACACAGCCCACAAAGCCAAGAAAATGCCCTCTTGAGAAAATACTAACAAGGTACAAGATGGAAACCAGAGGACAACTTGTATTACAGTAAAAGTATCAACTTTGTAGTAAACAAAGCATATGAGACCCAAACCACACCACATAGGATGGTGAGGAATGATATACAAAGCCATAAAAGACAACCTTCATGGTCCTATACAGTTCAGTCTGCAGTCCTCAAATTAAGAGGGCAATATACAGCAAACTCAATTTGATGTTATTGCTGGAAATACTAAAGGGTGTTCAAGGGTTTGACATCAGCCTGCTATTTACAGGTTGTAATACCTTGTGCGGGGGAGATGAAGGCTGATCAAGGATCATGGTTCATAAACACTTGGAACATAAACCATTCTAAAATATAACAGCACTCAAAAGAATCAAAATATTTCATATTTTCTAGGGAGCTGGGTAAAGCTAGTACCACCTACATTATAGCATACAGAATAATCTTGGCTTTATAGAAATAACAGTGACAATTTGTTCTTTGGCCTCTAGACTTCCAGCAGGGGCTATCAATTTACAACAGAAGGTTTCTGTTATGCGGATACTTACCCAGTCAAAAACAGCATTGCAGCTGCTATTTATTTCGTGTAGATGATCCTAAAACCTTCACAGCTGGTAAATTTTGGCCTTTATAATTCAGATACTTTTAATGTAGTACCTTTCCTCCCCAGCCAGCTGCTTAAAAAAAAAAAAAAAAAAAAAAAAAATCATATCTGCCTTTCCATTTTGTTAATGATGCACCCTCTCACAGGTGCTGACACTTTCTTCAACTTCACAGTTACTATTTCAGATAGATTAGGAAGATCCCGCCCACCTTAGCACTCAGCATATCAGGTGAGACTTAAGAGGATCTCAATTATAAGAGAATTGTCAGTTTTAGGGGAAAAGACACTAATGTCCTATCACAGTTCCTTAGTATCAGGGTCCACTTGAAACTGAAACCTTTATATAGTGAGAAAACAAAGACACATTTAGCCCAACATTTATTCTTCTACAGCTAGTAAATTACGTACTTCTGTCCTGAATAAAATCAATCTTTACCTTCTTACACAAAGGAACTATTCCATACTCTCCCTTCCACTCTTTGAGCATGTACTTTCGTACACAAAGAACCAAGCCTACTAATTACACCACTCCTCACATGCACATAGCACTTACTGCAAGGAGAGAACATGGAAGAAGATCACATACAGAGAATCCCTGTGTACTGGTTTTGGCTGGAGTAGAGTTAATTTTCTTCATAGTAGCTGCTATGGGGCTATGTTTTGGATTTGTGCTGGAAACAGGGTTGCTGACACAGGGATGTTTCAGTTATTGCTGAGCAGGGCTTACACAGCATCAAGGCCTTTTCTGCTTCTCACACCACCCCACCAGCAAGGGGGCTGGGGGTGCACAGGAAGCTGGGAGGGCGCATAGCTGGGACAGCTGACCCCAACTGGCCAAAGGGATATTCCAGACTGTATGATGTCATGCTCAGCATATAAAGCTGGGGAAAGAAGGAGGAAGGGGGTGGATATTGGGAGTGATGGTGTTTGTCTTCCCAAGTCACCGTTATGTGTGATGGAGCTCTGCTTTCCTGGGGATGGCTGAGCACCTGCCTGCCGATGGGAAGCAGGGAATGAATTCCTTGCTTTGCTTTGCTTGCATGCACAGCTTTTGCTTTACCTACTCAACTGTCTTTATCTCAACCCATGAGTTTTCTCCTTTCTTTTACCCTTCTGATTCTCTCCCCCATCCCACTGGGGGGGCAGGTGAAGTGTGAGTGAGCTAGTGGCTATGTGGTGCTTAGCTGCCCACCAGGCTTAAAACACGACTGCGTGTCACTGGACAAAAGGAGGAATTTCTAGTACCAGGCTGCTACTTGTTGATGGGGTAAAAATACTTAAGAGACAGAATCCTGATGCCCCATTCTTTGAGGACGTTTTAATCTATCTCCTGGATTTGTTTAAAGATAGAAATAAACACACTTGTGTACTGTGTCAACCTATAACTAAGTACTGCTTTTCCTGTTCCATGCAAAAGTAGCTTTTATATATATATATAAAAGTTTAATATTCCTAGTACATTGAGAGAATACATAGTTTTAAAAAGAAATCTGTCTGTGTTTTTTCATTAAAGCAAATAACTTTTTCCATTCAGCTCTCCTTACCTCACCGTGCCTGGAACACTCATGTTGACAGGCGATTGCTTTGTGCTACCTTGATAACAAGCCAATTACAAAGTATTTGAAAAAAATGGCCTCATATAAAATTACACTATAGTTATTGAAGCACGGATACTGGCCCTAAAATGGAAAAGAAAACCAAAAAACCAAAACCCAACAATCCAGAAACCTGACTATTAGATGCACTAGTAGTCTGGCCATGAAATGATAAAGGTTTGACATCCCATAAGTTGCAAGCATCCAGTTCGGCTGTCGGGAAATTGCTTGCATACAAGCCACCTCAAATCCAATAAGCTTTCCTGAAAGTTTGATTATAAGTGAGATTATAACTCTATTATATTAATCACTGCAAAAGAAGCAGACAAAAAAACCCCATACCAGACAACACCCTAATTGAGAATAGTACGAAAGATGAATAACGTACAGTAGTTCACATAGGTGCTTTGGCTTTGTAATTGCTAAACTCAATTAAAGGAAAGAGAAGTTGGAGATTCTGCTACTGCTGCAATTTGCATATTAGAGTTCAAAAAAGAAAGCCGTTCAGAAACTAGACTATACTGAAATCAATCCTACAACATTAACAGCAAAAAAAGTCTGAAAATTTTTGGACAATAAATGTCAATATGAATTTGCAGCAAATATGCATACAAGAGAATTGTACATAAAAACCGTAATAAATATTTTGCATTTCATCTGAGTCTTAAAACGTGATTCATAATATAATTCTCAGTACCTACCACACGTAAGCAAATGTCATATAGGGATTTAATTTGCTCACACAGAAAAGCATCACATTTTGAGAAAAGGCCAGCAAGCCTTTAATGGTGTCAAGTAACACTACAAAATAGGATAAGAAATGAAGAAGCTCTTATCCAGCCAAGTGAGATCTAGAGAAAGGAACATACCCCCACATCACTATCCGCAACCATCTTTTACCAAAATACTTTTAAGTCTGCTGCTTAGGCAAAAGAAATAAAACTTTCTTGCAATCTCACAAATATTAGATTAAAAATCCCTAAAGAGGGGGAATACCTTTACACTTTGCCATTTTGCTGCTGAAGGCAGTCTACCTCCTTGACTCATGTCCCTGCTATGGCAAGTACATAATACACTAGTTTACAAACTGACACATTTTGCCCTGGGGAGAAAGGTGGAAATGAAACAAAATGTTACGGATGTTACTCTGATTGGTCATTCAGAGAGCACTACTCTGACCGCCAACGCACCTCAGAGATTTTCTTCAGAAATGTGCCCACCTACACACTGGAGGGGGTAAACAGACATGTAACTATCATGGCACCAAGAAATGAACATGTAATTTTTCTGAGGATTTTCCACGGCTAAATTACAAAGGTAGCAAAACAACAGCGATAGGATGCAAGGTGAGTACCTACAGAACAAGACAGAACCAAGATCACAGAAACTTAAAATAATTCTAAGCAGAAGTACAAGACACTGAAGATTTGTCTGTTGGTGGGCTTGTCTCTCAAGATATTATTTTTTTATTTATTTTCTTAGGCCTAATTTTTAAAAGCCTAAATAAAAGAATGACTTAAAATGAATTAGCATTAAGCATACCGAGATCATTAACAGGCTGAACAGCAATATGCTTCCCAGGGCACCATGCCGCCTCCAGCCAAACCTCATTACCCTTCTGAACTCTAGTTAAAAGAATAAATGGATTGACCTATTTATTTCATGTCTAAATTTTATTAGAGGATTAACTTATTTATTAGCATTCAGCAATGGCAGCAGCAAAGGTATTTGTACTCTGTGAAGTGGTCTAGGAGAGGTAAAGGGAGTGACTGAAAGAACTTTGTTGATGCAACTGGATCAGTTGCACAGTGCAAGTTCCTGCAACCAATATCACTTCTTGTATGTATCCCTCTCTCTGCTCTAGCTATTCGCACACAGCAGCTTTCTTGGTAGTCTCACACTCTCAGTCTTAAATTCACTGATACTCATTTTGCACTTTTTCTTATCTCCAGTTTTGGTATTTTTCCACGCTGCGCACACTGGTTTCTCTTTAGCTATTACCTTCTCTGCTGCAAGTTGACTTGCTGATACTTCGTCATCTATACCACCTTCTAAATCTGCTTGCCACCATGATCCTCTACTAATTTCCTTCTCTCTCCCTACTTTGGGATTCAGCCATGAAATCAAAGATGAATCAGATACCAGACATGCACATTATCATCAGATTAAACTTATCACAGCTGCACGTTCCATTGCCTGTAATGAGTGATACTGAAGGAAAAAAAAAAAAAGAGAAAACATCATGAGACATCTGACAATGACCCAAATTTATTTCTGTGACCAAGCTATGCTAGAAGGGGTATGCAGCCTAATAAATGCATAATAAACTGTGTAGAAGCCAAGGCCATAACTCAAATGTGATCTGCCTTCCAGCACAGCAGACCCAGCAGCAAAGACTATCTTTGAGGAAGCACAACTACCACGCAGTTCAAGTCTCAGTTCTGAAGCATATTTTGTGGTCTTTGATGAGACTTTTTTGTTTGCTTATTTTTAATGGCAACTGAGGCAGGAGTCCGAAAGGCGGCAATGAGAAACCTGACAGTAAGAGAGCAAGCAAGTGAAGGACAGTGCTGGGTCTGTGCAATGCTTCATCAGGCTGCTAACACCAGCTGATCACTCATGTGCCCCACACCCTTCAGAAGACCAGTTTCTTTTACAAGTTTTTCTATATGCTTTGGATCCTACATTATTGCCTCAGCCTTCCTTCTTCCCCCGGCAGAAAGGAGCACTTATCCCCATCTACATTTGATCCTTGCAACTTGGTGGACAGATAATCATCATGTGCAAATCTACCAGCATGTGAAAACAAGCAGGTGTCTCTACTACAGAATCTGCTCAGGAAGGTGGTGGTATCACAGCAAGAGCTGCAAATGTGTGAGTGTTCAAAAAGCATTTTTTCCCCCATATTAATTTGTAAAAATCAGAACTAGACTTTCTTTTAAGAACTTTATATGACAAGAAAACACCAAAAGGCAATCAGAAATAGTTCCTAATAAATAAATGCAACCCTATAATAAAAAAATAAATGCTTGGCCTGATGCAAAGAGCGCTGAAATTATTGGAAAATTTTCCATGGAAACATCTGGGTTTTGTAGTCTTCTCATCAGTTTCAGGGAGCTTTGAAATAACGTTTTTCATGTTATCTTCTACAACAGGAGTGGGTTTTTGATTAATTTAGTACTTCCCTTCCCCAGGAATATAGATCCTGGAAACCACTGTACTACAAATAATATGAATTGTGAAATGTACCTCTGGTGTATCACTGGATCTCGTGGGTCTTGTTGTGTTTTAAACACAGCTGGTCTTTATAGCATATCTTATCAAGGCATTTCTCAGGTTCACATTGCCATAACTGAATAACATAGGAATATTGTATTAATTTAGCCATGAATTATCTGCAAACAGACAGAAAGTTTTTACAAACATGTTCCGTACTGAAAATTATTTGATGAGTGTTTTGTATGCAATATAGATTGCTCTTCAACTGCTAAGGAAGTATGTGTCTTAGAGAATTCAATATTCTTAATTCAGTGTTTGAACTTTTATGTTTGCACTGTAATGCAAATGCACCCTCTGACTGCATGAGCATTAACTCTTCGGAAGCAACGCTTCTTTCTAGGACTGACTGAAACACTTCTATGCAAAGCAAGAAAATACAAAAGATACAGCTTGCTCCTAAGAAGAGTCAGACAGGAGGAGAAGATTAAGCCACAATACAAATAAGCTATTTCAAATAGAAATCTTTACATAAGGAAGCAGCAGGCTTAAGAAAGTGTTTGTAAAAGCATTCCATTCTATATTCTCCAGGTAAGAGATTGCTCTCTATGTGATGGTCATCTTAGTACTGGAGACCTCTCCTTTACTAAAGTCAGGGTGCAGAATATTCACCTGTACCTGAACTGCAGGGTCTCCTTAAAAAATCCTCCTTACCAGGATCCTATCCTGTGATGCACTCCATGATCTACTACTGATTTAGTCGCACTAACCAGCTATGCAGCTACAAGTTTTTGTTACTCTCACAGTTGCTTGGGCACAGGGGGTGTGCATTTTTCAGTTGTGTTAAAGGAAAATACAAAGTTTTTGAAAACTGCTGTCCTGTGTTTTTTGGAAAGAGATTGGAATAAATGCAGTGTTCACGGCCAATCTCCCAGCTCAAAGTATGAAAATCATTGCTTTTCTTAGGGCAAGTATGTACGTCAAAATTTAAGAAAGTGTCCCCACATACTACCTTGCTACCATAATATGAATCCACTCTCAGGACTGACTGACAGGGTAGCTCAGAATCTTTGGCTTCACTGCTGAAGCTATCAACAGGGGTGGCCAATTAGCGCCAGCTCCTGTGGACAGTTCTTTGATGGAAAAGACAGAGTTCAACATATTTCCTGCTGACTATCAAATGCCCTGCAGACGGCGATGACTTCCAGCATCTGGTGACTGGCTGAATTTGAACTGGTGACCCAGGTTTGAAAAGGTCCCAAACCCATTACAAATCTCCGGTCTTACTGATATTTTTAGGGCTGTGAAGATAGAAAGCTGGTCCTATCAGTTTGCCATTCTGCACCCAAGCACACACCTGTACCAGCAAGGAAGCAAAGAGCACTTCTCCAAGCACTTTGTTTTGTTTCAAGTTCCCCACTTGGGAAGTGATAGAGGTGTCAAAGAGAAGCCTTGGCCAATTGCATAAATCAGATTTTGCTTAAGTAGCTAATGTCAACCTTGGGGGGAGGGGGGGAGATTAAGTGTTCATTTCCAGCGCCCAGCTCATCTTTTGTGCTTCAAAAGCATTTGAAAGAGTATAAATCAAAGCAGAATATGAACAGGCAAACCTAATTCACTGCCTAGCTGTTTCATTTCAGTTGCATCTTTCTCAATCTCCTCAGCCAGGTAACATGGCCTTTCCTTGAAAGTTACACAACAAATCAAGTAAGTGGGTGCTGGGAAGAAAAGAAGAGGGGAGGAGAGGTAAAATTTATTACTGCCTAAAAGGGAAGGTGACTCATAAGAGAGTGGTATTAACAAAGTGACAGTATGAGACAAAGAGGGAGCGCTTTGAACTCATTCTAATGATCTAATGACTAATATAATCCATTAAGAAAAGCAAGGGCAAGATCTTTTTCACTGATTAACGTTGTACCTTATCCATGTTTTTAATAAAAAATTTAATATATACCGCTCCTCAGCTATCTGCATGTTTAATTAAAATGCTGAAAGCTTCCAGAAAGCGTTCATTTCACTCCGTCAGATGAAATAGTGAAGTATCCAATCCTTCACCATGGATCTGGAAGCAGTAGGAGAAAGTGAGAAGGAAAGGAAAAAAGGAAGAACTGTATCATAACAAAAACAAGAACACCCATTGGCTTAGTGACATACCTGTTTAGTATGGTGTGTGAAACCCCTAGACAAATGCTACAAGAATTTAACACTAATAGTTTATGAAGCAGATATTTTGTTAAAATTAGAAACAGCATAAAATATCTGAAAAACATTAAAATTATGCTCTTATGCTTCAATGATGTATAAGTGAATGTAATTTACTCTCAGGGACATACATGAACTTCATACAAATATAATAACAATATTTAAAAAAAACCCACCAAACTCCACACTCGTCATTTACTCCACAACTGTATATAAATCTCTAATGCCCTCAAATTGAAATTAAAGATAAGACCCACCTTCTTGATGTCTGTCCAAGCATTATGCAATCACTTAAATCTGTGAGTTTCTGCTATCAGAAAAGACGCATCAGTGTGTGTACAAGTTCTGCTAAGGTTCTGCTGAGCACTGTACAAATACTTTTCCTGTTCAGACTGACCAACTCCATCACACATTTTGAAAGCGGAACACATTATTAAAATAAATTCAACTCAACTGAGCAGTCGAGCTATTTCTGGTTCAAAATAATGGACGGGGATCCAGATCATCATCTTGAATACATTCAAAATGGAAGCCTCTTGCCAAGACAGTGTTCAGCTGACTGACTGGAGTGGTGGGCAGCCAAAAGCTCTATCCTGGCACAGACCATCCTTCTGCGCACTTTCCTACTGTTAAGCCAACATATTCAGTACTGATTCAGAAACAGCCTTTCACAACAGCAATTAAAGCGTTTTTTTTATTTTAAGGTGCCAAAGTAGGTATGAGGTATACAAAAAGACTGCTTGCTAATTGTTTGCAACTGTTTAACATTTCAGCAGTGGCTTCTTATTATTCATAGGTATTTTATTAGTAAATTCAGACAACACTGACTATATAGGTTTGAGGAAAGCACTGCTCATTCACCTCATGCTTTTTTTTGCCCTTTTTATTTTTTTTGAACACAGTCAGTGCACTCTGGGTTAAGACTGGAATATTGTGAAAGACACGTCTAAAGAAGTTCTCTAAAATGCCAGGTTTTATCTTTAATAACTCCTAGAAAAACAGGGAATTTCCAAGAGAAATTCAGCATTACACAAGTACTTTTAAAAGGTTTGAAGAGGTGATCCTGTCATTCTGAACACCAGAAAATCACCATGGGACAGGTTAAATGGCTTCAGAACTGACTGATGAGTCTTAAAACATGACAGAGATGAGATGATTACTAAGTAAACATATTTTCACAAGGGAGAGGGGAACAGGTCCTGCCGCATAATATACATCAAGAAGAATACAATAGGCAATAAAGTCTGCAGTGGGCATAAAGGTAGGGTAATCATAAGTAAAAGGTCAAATCATTGATTAAAAATAAAACCAGTGCAAGCAACCTATACTTTATTAAAGTTCAGTGCCAAATGACATGCGGGAACAAAAACATGGCAATAGTGACTGTATGAAGATATGCGTTCTGGCCATGACACTGAAAAGGGTACGGTCATAACTTCAGATGGTGAGCTGAACTTGTGGTTGCAGTCAGGCACTGCCACGAGCTGTGGTGAGAGGCCCAACCTGCGTTGCTCTGACATGAGGACCGAACTAGGCTTTGAGCACAGTCATGCACAAGTTTTGGGGAGCTGAGTACAGCTCTCAGTCTCAGCAACGTGGTTGTGGGCCAGGCAGTGAGAGGAAGCAGAGCCTGGAAGAAGTTGGACTACAGCCAGCTAAACCCTTTTACACAGACAGGTCCTGAGCTTGGCATCTTTTAAAACTGTTCTTTCATAAGTCAGAAATAAACACTTTTAGCCAAGTAATTAATTACTTTTCAGGATAACTTCTATATAAAGGATAGTCCAAATATGACCCTTCCACCCCCAAAATTCTTATCTTTCAGTCTGTTGAGATCCCCACCAATGTACTGCTATTATCAGAAACTTGCTATTATCACCCTCTCTCTTCAAACAACTGAAACAATGCAGGACTTTGACAATGTGTAGTGTGCTTTGCACACTGCCACTCAACACAGCAAGCAAAGCAAACACTGGCCATCCCTCACTAAGGTGTATCTTTAATAAATAACTTACTGGAATCAATACAGAGATTACAAGATCAATTTCTATACACTATGTACACAGGAGGTCAGATGATCTAATGGTCTCCTTTGGCCTTAAAAATCTATTAACTAATTTGTTTTCCACAGATGACCAAACATGACTCCAAGAAGAACAGTCTTCACAGTCTACCACCCTGGACAAAGAAAGGGCAGGGGGAAGCCACCTTGGTATGGAATTGCTTTTTAATATAAGGTGTTAATTTTCAACTGATACCATTCAGTTTAGGTATAAATTGGGATATAAATGTGGTATGTGAGAGCACTGACCTGCTAAGAAGATGAATGATGTTCTAGATGTCTGTGAGGAACCCCCAGAGAAGAATACTACCAGTATTGATACTTAGCTTAAATGTTTTGTCTTTTCCAATGTGAAAAGCTATGGCAAAAACAATTAGAAAAATGCAAAACCTCTCAGTATATCCACAGCAGAGGCTGTCCAACAGAAAAACATTAAAGATGCACTGAAAAAGGTGGAAAAATCCAAAGTAAACGTGATTAATATGGGAATTTGGATTTACAATACATAATGTGATTACTAGTCTAGACCCCTTAGAGTATCTATCATCTGTGGCAGATCCAAAAAAAAGCAAAGTGCTTGTCCTGCATGCAGTTCAACATTAGCTTATTGGCCATGAGAAATAATCTCTTAGCAATGTGACTTACCACATTTTCTCATAGGCTGCTGTATTATACTAACAGTAACCTTATGCAGCAAAAGGTTTCGAGAAGAGAAAGTGAACTTCGATTAAGATATGCAGGGTCTAGCCTTTCATCTGAACTTACCATTTTAATGCTTTTTTACTGAACTACCCTACTGCTGCTGTACACGATGATATTCACTTAGTTTTATTGTATCTATCATTTTTAACTTACTTACAACAGTTTTAAGAACCTCATACATTGAATCAAATGTCAAGAAAATCATGTCACTCAAAAGCTTTTCCCAAGCTTAAAACAACAGCCTACAAAAGCAATCTTTCTGGACATTGACTTGAACATACTGCAAGTACTCTTCCTAGCAATGACTAAGACTCCTACTACAACTCCCAGGCTATACAAACCTCCTGGTGTACCAAGATGGGAAAATGGTAAAATACAAAGGCAAGTGACTACTAAACCTACATTCTGGGGAGAAAACAAACAAAAAACCAACCAAACACCACCACGAAAAGCAATCTCCCCTAAAACGAACTTTGAAGAACATCCTACTCATTAAGAAAACCCTAACAATCATCCCAAAGGTTTTTAAACCACAATGTTGGCTTGATTTCTTTATATAATCACACCTGCAGCAGCATAGTATGGGGGGAAAGTCCAGGATCTCAATCCATACTCAATCTTATTTAAAATGCTATGCAGTACCACCAACCCTGTGCCTGGACACTGACAACAGCTTGGGAGTAAATCCCCTCATCCAGGATAAGAACATTTTGAAGCTATACTGCCCCTAGATTTATAAGAATGCAAAGATAGTGCAGGTGTGCCACATCCAAGCTGAAAAGAAATCATTAGAAGAGACAGAGAAAATTAAGGAACAATGCAATTATACTCAGAAAAAAAATAATATTACATGAGTTTTCTGCAGGTTTTCTATGTTTAGTCACAGAATCATTGGGTTTGGAAGGGATCTCTGGAGATCATATAATCCAGCCCCCCTGCTAAAGCAGGTTCACCTAGAGCAGGTTGCACAGGATTGCGTTCAGGTGGGTCTTGAATATCTGCAGAGAAGGAGATGCTACAATCTCTCTGGGCAGCCTTTTCCAGTGCTCTGTCACCCTCAAAGTAAAGAATTCTTCCCTCATATTCCAATGGAACTTCCTGTGTTTTAGTTTGTGCCTGTTGCCCCTTACCCTATCGCTGGGCACCACTGAAAAGAGTCTGGCCCTATCCTCCTCACACCTGCCCTGAATATATTTGTAAGCATTGATAAGATCACCTCTGTCTCCTCTTTCCAAGTTAAGCAGACCCAGCTCTCTCAGCCTTTCCTCATAACAGGGATGCTCCAGTCCCCTGATCATCTTCATAGCCCTCCACTGGACTCTCTCCAGCAGTTTCTTGTCTGTCTTGAACTGGACAGCCCAGAACTGGACAGCCCACAACTGGACACAGTATTCCAGACGTGGCCTCACCAGGGCAGAGTAGAGGGGCAGGATAACCTCCCTCAACCTGCTGGCCACACTCTTCCTAATGCACCCCAGGATACCATTGGCCTTCTTGGCCACAGGGCACATTGCTGGCTTACGGTTAACTTGTCCACCAGGACTCCCAGGTCCTTCTCCGCAGAGCTGCTTTCTAGCAGACCAATTCCTAATCTGCACTGCTACATAGGGTTATTCCTCCCTAGGTGCAGGACCTTGCCTTTGTTGAATTTCATTAGGTTCCTCTCTGCCCAACTCTCTAGCCTGTCAAGGTCTTGCTGAATGGCAGCACAGCCTTCTGGTGTATCAGCTACTCCACCTAGCTTTCTATCATCAGCAAACTTGCCACTCTGTCCCTTCATCCTGGTCACTGATGAATTAGTTGAACAAGACTGGACCCAGTACTGACCCAGGATAGCTACAGGCCTCTGCCTAGACTCTGCGCCACTGATCACAACCCTCTGAACTCTGCCATTTGGCCAGTTCCCAATCCACTTCACTGTCCACTCATCTAACCCACACTTCCTGAGCTTCCTTATGAGGATGTTATGGGAGACAGTAGCGTTGCTGAAGTGAGTGTAGACAACATCCGCTGCTCTCCCCTCACCTACCCAGCCAGTCATGCCATCACAGAAGGCTATCAGATTGGTCAAGCATGATTTCCCCTTGGTGAATCCATGTTGACTACTCCCGATAACCTTCTTTTTCTCCTTTTTCCACTTAGAGATGACATCCAGAATGAACTGTTCCATCATCTTTTCAGGAATGGAGGTGAGGCTGGCTGGCCTGTAGTTTTGTGGGTCCTCCTTCTTGGCCTTTTTGAAGATTGGAATGACACTGGCTTTCCTCCAGTCCTCAGGCACCTATCCTGTTCTCCATAACCTTTCAAAGATGATGGAGAGTGGGTTACCAATAACATCTGCCAGCTCCCTCAGCACTCAGGGGTGCATCCCACCAGTTCCTGTGGATTTGTGAGTATCCAATTTGCCTAAATGGTCTCTAATCCAATCCTCCTCGACCAAGGGAAGGTCTTCCTTTCTCCAGACTTTCTCTCCTACCTCCAGGGTCCAGGATTCCCAAGGGCAGGCCTTAGCAGTAAAGACCAAAGCAAAGAAGGCATCCAGTAACTCTGCCTTTTCTGTATCCTCCATCACCAGGGCACCCACCTTATTCAGCAGTGGGTCCACATTTTCCCTGTCTTCCTTTCACTATTGATGTACTTGAAGAATCCCTTCTTGTTGTCCTTGACATCCCTTGCCAGATTTAATTCCAACTGGACCTTAGCCTTCCTCACCACATCCCTGCATACTCTGATGATGTTCCCATATTCCTCCCAAGTGGCCTGTCCCTTTTTCCACATTCCGTAAACTTCCTTCTTCCATAATGTCCTGTAATATCCCAATCGTGCCAGTACACACATCCTTATTTTGAGGCCAGTGAGCTCAAATATGGAATTGCAAATGTCGACACTGTGATTTGCTAGGCAGGACTACGATTAGAAGTGGGATTGTATCCTTCTGAATTATTAATAGAAACATGTCCAATTGTTACCTTTAACAGCACTTTGTACCGTTAAGTATACAGAAACCTTTAAGAAAAGGCCACTTCTCTTTTCTAAAAAGGACACCATTTTTAAGTATTTTAATGTCCTTCCTCTCAGAAAACTATCAAGCTATCTAAACTATCAAATATCATTACAAATTTTTTATTAAGCTGCAAATACAGTTCAAATCAAGAACAGGTAATTGCCATTATAAGCTGTTGTGGTTTAACCCAATGATGATAAATGCATTACAGACAGAAGAGAACTGGCTGGCAGAGATAGAGCAGGAGACTGCTTGGGAGTACCCAGGATGCCCCAGGGCAGTCCAAAGCAGGGATGATCCACATACCTCCAATGAAACAATTCAAGCCAACCAAAATGTGCAATCTTTTTGAAACCAGGATGCTTCCTAAGCTTACTTGACAGATGTTTCACTGGGAAGGCCTCTCTTTCAGGGATGGGATTGCTAATAAAAAACAGAAGGGGAGAAATGTTTTTTTCCCCTCTGCTTTTGGGATAGTTTAATCACACATGTCTCTCTAGTCAAGAAAGATTAGAAGTCAATCCAAGCCCTGTGAAAGGTAACGGAGAATGGTATTTCTACCAGTGATTGCTATGAAACCCAAGGCAGCGGAAAGGGTTTCTTTCTGTGAAACCCTAAGGGATATTTCTGCAAGGAAAATACAACGAAATTTTTGTGGAATTAAAAAAAAAAAAAAATCTAGTCTGCAGAATGTAGATTGTGCTACCTAAACATGTTTCACCTCCATCAAAAATAAATCAATATGACTGACTGCACTCTTCTTGCATGTCCGCAAAGAATTTATTAAGTTTCTGCAATTTTATATTGATTTCATATAAAGTCATTTAGAAACCTTCTCTTTCTGTAGCATAGAAGATGATACATAGCACACAGAAGTTATGTGGGGGTTTTGTTTTAAAGAGATACTAAGGACATGAAAGCTATGAATAGTTACAGGCAGAGATTTTAAACACTTCTGTTCCAAGTATAGACTCTAAGCACTTTCAATCATTCATGCCGATTGTTTTTTACATTGATTCCCTGAAAAGGCAGCTATTCCAGAAAAGCTAATTTTACTTCAGATTTTAGAATCTAAGGTTTTCAGGGTCTCTTTACCCTAGTTCCAAACCCTGGAGTGTTGTTTCATAAAAAAAAAAAAAAAAAACAAACACCACCAAAACAAACCCAAAAAACTAAAATTTATTTCCTATGACAGGACAGCAGTTACGTGCCTAAAACATGCATACCTTTTTATATGTCCGAACCTATGCCAGTGAAGGTTCCCAGGAAGGACTTGTAAGAGTTCACTTGCAGTCACTACCCCCATTTTATGCCACTGAAAGGAGAGGGCTTGCCCCCTTTTCCATTTGCAATGCCCTAACCTTTGCAAATCCACAGCTCTTACCCTAAAGGACATTTCCTCTGCATAAATCTCACTGTCACAACATCTGCCCAGCCCCCTGACAATGTTGCTCCATGTTGTGGCAGCAGAAACAACAGTCCAGAGTTTGTGGTTCCAACCTCTCCTCTGCCTCTCCAGGCCTCCTCCTTTCCTTGAACAGCTCTAGAGCAATACAGTTTGGTCCACATTAGAGTGCGGAAACCTGTTGCCACCTTCTCTGCTTTGTACCATTTATGAAACTTATTATTTAGGTACAAATCCATATGCATTTATTTATGGTTTTAAATGGAATTTCAACAAAAGAGAGAATATGCTTTCCAGTCAGTCAGCTACCATACTGATGGTACAATCTCTCTGCAAATCAACTTTGGTCTTGGAGAATTTGGCTTTGTATCAGCTTACACTGTAAATTGCAAACTAATTAATTTGTATTGGCAGAGGAAAATGTTTCTGCTTTTACAGACTACAGCATTTACTAGCAAACAAGATTACTAGGAACAATTCCCAGTTTCCCCAGCAACTTAGTTACTTGCTTCTTACAAGGCTCATATGTTGATTCATTCCTCTCTGTG
Source organism: Gorsachius magnificus (assembly GCA_034008185.1). Lineage (NCBI taxonomy): Eukaryota > Metazoa > Chordata > Aves > Pelecaniformes > Ardeidae > Gorsachius > Gorsachius magnificus. The sequence continues at coordinate 11,405,027 of CM067083.1, read as the reverse complement.
GTCCCAGTATAATGAGTCTATGCCTAAGCACCAGATAAAATTATGAATGCTAAGTTTTATGAGTTCTGATATTCTGAAAAGTTAGAGTATACCTAAGTGCTGGGCACAGGACCTGGTTGCATCTTGATGTCACCAGAGCTCTAGGTTTCTGCTTTAGGAGCACCCCTCAACATTTTTGCATGTCCTTTCATTCATTAAGCTCAAGATAAGTATGCAGATCGAAATCATTACTTACCTTCTCAGCTCTCCTCCTATTTCCCTGTTTTGTAAAACCATGGAGACACCCTTAAGCTGTGAAGCCAGAATTACCCCACAAGTAGGAATCTACCTACAGCTAATTAACAGTGGCCCTTGTAATATAGTTCCTTGTCCCTCCCAAGTGCATTTTATTTAGAATAATGGGAAGACACTCGTTTTACTCCCTAGGACCTCCAGCTCTCCAAGGCAGTTTTGCAACTTGAAAACTCCTGATATTTGCCTCAGTTTTTTATCAGTTACAACTGAGTTTTGTGTAGTAGTTAGAAATACACTGTCAATTATAAAATGATGTACCTGTTACAGTATCAGTGTGACCAGCTAAAACCACGTTGTTGATAAAAAGCAATTAATGGTCTTTATCTGTATTCTTTGAAAGCTGGTTCATAGAGTGATCCAAGAGTAATGTGTTATTTTATCTGAGAAGTGAATTAAGCCACACTACTTCAATAGCAAGCTTCTGAAGTACCACAGATCTGAAGTACTCACATACATTAAACTGTTAGAATAATGCATTTTAGCACATTTGCTAAGCCTCAATCAAAAGGGAAGCACAAATCACTTTGCAAACTATGGAAGAAGTCCACCAAATCAGTGAAATGCTTTGTCCAGATAAAGAAACATTTGTATAAAACATTCTAATTATAGTCTGGCAAGGCTTAAAGAAAAAGCACAAATAAATAGCACACATCTGCTATAGACAGATTTTTTACAGGCTGCTAAATACCTAACAGTGGTCAGGTATCTCACTCCCATAGAGATAAAGAAAAGTCAGATTCTGAAAGCTTTTTAAAAATAATAAATCTAGTCTTTTTTTTAAATCAAGGAGAACATAATTTCCTGTATGTTAAATAGATCTCTACTAACATTAGGATGAAGAAAAGTCTAGCCATTGAAATGTATCAGTTTGAAAACTGATAAAAGAAAAATCTTTCATAGAACATAATATCTGCTTCTGGTAGTCACTGCAATAAAGTATTGAAACTAAGAGCATTTAAAAAAAAAGAAAAAGAAAAAGAAAAAACCAAGAACAAACTAGCTTTTTATAGAGATAAAACATCCACAGCTCTAGGGAGACATGAATGCTTGGTTATGACAATGTAAGCCATCCCTGCTGGACATGGCTTGAAGTTGGTTTTAGGTGCTTATGCCATACCTACACATTAGAGTGCTTCTTGCACCAGTCCCTAAAAGAGCATGACACAAAACTAGTGTCTGCATCAATATCTTAGATATGATGAAATGCTACTTTCACGGCATGAGAGCTCTCACCTTCAGTCTCAAACAAAATTACAAATGTTATCATTGTTGATCCCAAATTAAGGCCTCCCCATGGGTTAGTTCACTGGAGGTCATCAGTAACTCTCAGCTTCTTCAAAATTAGCACCTGTAGGAGATTCTGGTTTCATTCCTAGCAATTTACAGGGGCAGACAAGTAATTTTATGAAGCTTCTCTAACAGTACAATCCACAGATACCTAAACATATACACCTACAATAACCAAAACATAAAAACATGCCTAAGGGCCTACAGATTTTTTTGTGCTATGATGAAATTCTGTAGGATGAGAGAAATTTCCTAAAACTTAAGAAATGCTAATTTCTCCCCCATATTTTCACACACCCCTAGAGAAAAGCCAGAATTCCTACCAAATTGAGCTAACATACTTCATATTTGCATGTTTCTGTCCCGAGTTAAATAGAGGGAAGGAAAATTAAATTGAACAAGAATTATCACATTTCAGGACTTGCAGACAGATTTGATAGTAAAAATTGCATGATAAGTACTCTTCTTTTTAAAAGTCCAGTCTAGTTTTGATATCACATATGATACAGGTCGTTGACATGCACAAACATCAAAGATGTTAAGGGTAGTTACTTCTATTTGCTTTTGGTTAAAGAAAAGTTGAGCTTGACAGTATATATGCTGTAACAGTCGAAGTTCTCTATAGCTTTTGCTATTTCCACTCATTTTATTAAGGAGATGAAGGAAATAGTAAGACTTACTTTATAGAGATAAGATGTAGGTTTCTACGCCTTTGAGGCCACTAAAACCCACCAAAGTAGAAGCTGCTACACATGAGAACACAAAGTATTTATTCTAAGGACAAATATCACTCAAAAAACACAGAGAAAGACACGTTCCTCTTTTACAGAAGGTGGCACCATGTTCAACTATGAGGAACATTTTCAGAATCTAACCACAAAATTTAAAAAACCATATAAAACTAATCAGATTTAATTTATTTTATAATCTCAGTGCCATAATAACCTGGTAGCCACAGACCTCATGCAATTACTGCATTATACTTTCTGTTTGTCAACCCATTTTCAGGCACTAATTTACCAAATGATGATTGCTGTTTTTATGAACTACATTAGCTGGAACATAGAGCCCTTGATTTAACTTGTTATTGTCTTTGAAAGATCTTTGCCAGAAGTTTCATTTTTAGACTGAAATTAATATTTTCCTTTTAAGGAGAATTGCTTGTTCCATGTACAAAACTATTTTTCAGCAGGCCAAAGGATGTTTATACAAGGTCACGTATATTTTTAAGTTGTCTTGATAGAACTTTTAGCAAGAATAAAAAAAATCCAGGTTTAGTTCATTTAAACCAGTTACATAATTGAATTATGTTCACAATGTTGGGGATAACTTGTAATTGCAACATGTGCTCATTCAGGATAATTACTTCTGTTAATATTTTGAATTTTCTAAGGGAGAAAAATACAGTCTCTAGAGTATTTTAATTTTTCTTAGCTGACATCTTCACAAGGATTAAATTTTCTAAGTGGATAGCCCTCAATAAAGCTAATAAATTCCAAAGAGAATAGCTCAAGCAGACATTCAAAAAGATCAGTTCAAGTAAAACGCTGTAATGTAGCATTGGTTTTTTATGTCTGCCTGACCAGCTCACACCAGGCTGACCAGGATGAGCTGTGTGGCTTTCTGTCCAGTTCACTGCACGTCCATATAACAATACTGTGTGGAGTAAGTGTGCAATTCCTACTTTGGGACTGTAGGATAAATGAACAATAAAAATTTCATCTTTAGTCACCACTGGACAGCAATGCTCAATTTTTCAAGGCTGAAAGCACAGAACTCTGCATATTGGCACAAAGGACAAAGACGTTCAGCTATGAATGCTCTTCAAGATGGCTGGAGTGGGCTGCCTGGGATGACACTATCACAGAATAAACCATATTGTTGAGGTGCTATATCCAGTTAAAATTTGAATCATAGAACAGCCCAGGTTGGAAGGGACCTCCAAAGATCATCTGGTCCAAACTTTCACAGGAAAGGGAGCCTAAATGAGATTATCTAGCACCCTGTCCAATCGCATCTTGAAAACCTCCAGTGATGAGGAAGTTCTTCCAGCGAATGATTGTTCTTATGTAAAAAAATTTCTTTCTTAGGTTGAGAGAAACCTCTCCCAGTGCAACTTGTACCTGTTGCCCCTTGTCTTCTCCACGTGGCTCCTTGTGAAGGAAGGGCCTCTGTCCTCTTTGTAGCTGCCCTTAAGTACTGGAATATTGTGATGAGCCCACCCCCCCACCCCCCCGAGCCTTCTATTCTCCAGAGATAAAAGGCCCAACTCCTTCAGTCTTTCTTCATAGGGTAGGTTCTCCAGCCCTTTGATCATCGAAATTATGTTTGCTCTGTGTAAAGAAAATCAGGTCCACATTCTCGCACATGGGTATGCATTTTTAATTTCAGGGGAGGTCAGAGACAATTCTTGTCCCCAAGAAGAGCACCATTAAAACCATATTACAGCACTGAAAACTCAATTCTGTTCTTTCTTTGACTTTGTTCACTACTCAGCAAAATGTCTTCTTGTTAATTATCAACTTCATCATCGAGAGGGACAGTTTAATCACAAGACTTTCTACAGTTCAGGCTATCACAGCAGTATTAGCAGGGAATTTTGCACTGTACATAAATGGCTAGGTAATAAGAGTACAACATCCTTAACTGCTAAGTTACCAAACATAAGTGGTGCAACATGCAGTGTTTGGCTGGTGGAGGACTTGGGGGAACCAATGCAGCTGCCAAGTGCTCACTTTTACTTCTTTACAGCATAGCAAAGCAAACAGCACCAGTGGCTTACTACCACCCTGTTCTCCTAGGAGGTGGTGGAAGCCCTTTCATTCTGTGATGTAAAGAGAAATTCAGCAAATTGATTGTGTTTCAGGATATCCAAATCCACATAAAAATAAAACTATAAAACAAGGGTTTTTGAAAAGCAGAGAAAGCCCAGCATCCTCACAACAATGGCAAGTCAGAGCTGATATACTTGCAGGAAACAGTATCACTGCCAAAATCGACAAAGCTATTGTGTGGGACAGGGTGCAGTTTCAGGCTGGGAACTTACTACAGGATCTGCATGGTCTGAGCTACAGATGTTTTCAGGACACCGTATTTCTGTATAAATGGGCAGGTGCAGTATACAGCTCAGAAGAGCAACTCTGCTCTAGTAATTGCCTTGCGGACAATTCAAAAGTTACCACCACGGGTACTTTAGAGCAAGAAGTGTACAATGATACCAGGAAAGGCAGTTCTTTCATCCATTGATGGACAATGTGAAGTGCTATGTTAAAACCAGCCAGATTACCAGGTCCCTGCACTGCAAGGCTGATTCACACCTCTGATACTTTGTAATCTTTTTCTCATTTTGGCGTTAAATGAATTTGTGGCCTGTATTCACTTATTCCTTGGACAACACTTCCTTCTCCTTCAGCTGGCTCTCTTCTGTAATTCAGCACTTGCCTTTCTTTCTCCAAATGTATCTATAAACATCAATATCTACTCATGTCAGTAGATAAAAAGGGCTATTTTGTAATATCACCTGATGTGGCAAGATCTCTGCTCCCTAAGCACCATTCTAGGAGCTCTTTTCTACACCTATTCCCATTTTAGATTTCCTTTCTCATAATTGACCAAACTGGTGTGCAGTACTCTGCTTTAGGCACCGTTACTGTTTCATGCAATGGCAATAGCATATTATTCTCTCTTCCAGAAAATCTTCCCCAGTCCTGATTGCCGTGGCGAATAACAGAAACTCTCAAGTCTGCCTTACTGCTTCCACTTCCAGCCAATAAAATCCCTGCTTGGAACGGAAATTCTTACTATGTTCCATGTACAAGATTTTTCATTTTCTGCTACAGTTTTTGCCTCCAGGACTCCAGTCCTAAAGGCACCACATTCTTCCTTACTTTATTCCACCAAAACATTAGCATTGCCTCTCAATCCTATGTGACCATGTTTATCCCACTGCTGCTGTGTTCTCTACACTGTCTAGAGGCAACGACTCAAATTCTTGTACCGGTTGGTCCAACAATCCTACACATTTCTCACTGCTCCTCCTTCAGGAGTTTCTCTCTTTAGCTTGTGAAGAATCCGCAATTGCCCACACAGGCTTTTCAAATGTTTTGTTTGTATGGGAACAGGGTAAGACATCTCCAGCCATAGAACAGAACTGGTAAAATTTGTTTAGTTTTTAAGAGAAGAAAGTTGTTAATACAGGGTATTTGCTACTTGCTCTTGTTCCCAAATTAAGCCTTCCTTTAAGGAATAAAAATAACAGCATGAAATTCTTTAGCGGGCAAGCCCTACAGAAAGCTGCTTTCTGGATGAGAACAAAGGAAACTTTTGCAAGAAGCAGCTAATTCAATTGCTTGTTGCCTTAGTGCCCTGGTTACATTAAACCTGCACAATACGATTCTCACTGGAAGGAGAAATCATGAGCCAGACATAATCACTAGGCAAACTCAATCATGTTTATATTATTCAGATATAATCAGAACCTACTTGTCCTTATCATTGTAAGGTGTTTGAAAAGCACAGTGTTTATAGCGGGGGGCTTGCCACCCCCCTTCTCCTATTGTAAGTCTACAAAAGGTAAAATATTGGACTCTCCATTTCTTTGTAGATTCAATTCAGCATAACAGAAATTACTTTGCTACAGTCTAAAAAAAAAAAAAAACCAAAGTAAATGTATAGAATATTTATCACTGGGCAAAGACAAACTGCCTTTGAGAAAGCGAGTCAGATCCAGAATTGTGATAATCTATGTGTACACCCTGAAACAGTAACACTTTCTATAAACCAGTGTCTTTTAAATTTATTTAAAATATAAACAATACATAAATAGAACTTATTTTCTCTTCCAGGTTCATATAAATTCACCATCATCAATATAATTAGAAGCTTTATACCATAGTGTAAGATCAAATATCCTGCAGGTATTAAGTAAATAATTTCCTTAAATAAATTTTCTTCATAAGCAGCTATACTAATGCAGGATCTGTCTCTTGACAAATAGAAAAAACACTGAATTTCAATAGGGCTATGCTACCTTACCTTAAGATAGTTTAGGATGTTACCCAGAAGCTAATTTGACTTAGTACAAAGGATGGCCCAAACTTGCCCAAACACCTGGATGAAAACAGCCAAGCTTTCAGAGCAGTTAACCATACATATCACATTTCACACAAACAGGACTTGCAGGATCTCAGAACTCTTAAACCAGTCAATTTTTTATATTCAGCCACATAACCATGTTTCAGAGCTTTGTATAAATATCCTCTACTTATCAGGGATAAATAGCTTTTAAACCATATTCACTTAACAGTAACATTTTCTTGCTAAAAATCTAGAAATTTTTTTGCAGTCTGAATTAATGCAACAAAACCAGTTAACAAAGCAAGTACTTTGTATCGACCTTACTTTATACCAACAACACTTCACAGAAGGTATTTGTTTACAACAGCGGCCTAGACATTAAATAACCAATCTAAAGGTCACATAACTAAAGCATGCATTAACTTTCTAGCTTTGACAAGTTCCACATCTTCTTCATATCATTATTTACCTAAGTACAGTTCAAGAATGTTCTCATTAACCCGCAGGAGTTATGAAAATACACCGCTATATTTTATGATTCTTAAGACCTCTAGCTACAGTCTTAATATTTAAGGGGGGGGGGGGGGGAAGAGAGAGAATTTGGGACTTTAGATTTTTAAAAAAAAAAAAAAAAAAAAAAAAATATCTGTTCTCACAGACTCTGGAAAGCCCTGGTGATAATCTCAGCCTCACAAAGTTGTCAATATTCCTTCTACTTTTTCTAATTTCAGAAATAAAACACATACTACTCACAGTCTAAACACTCACCCACCACCCTTCCCTGAAGGACAAATGACTAAAACGCTTTTCTATATTTGAAGTACTTGGCCTGCCTAAAGAACCCTGTGACGTGAAAAGTCATACCTATTTCACTGGGTACTTCTCATTTTGCAAAGTTACCATCTCTTTCTTTTTTGAACCATAGCTATGCAGTCGTACCAGCACTATAAACCAACATCATTTAATCATTAATTTCCAGCCCTCCAGCCTTTGCCGACTCTGGCATGGTTCTATTAAACTTTGTGTTTCATTGTAATATGATTTCAATTCAGTGACTAAACATATTTACTTTGAATTAAGATTCACAACTACCCAAGACAAATGCTACTAAACCATGGGCTGTATCATGATGTTGAGTCAAGAGAACATGAAATAAGAAGTAAAAGTTTAATCCAGAAGTGAGCTGGGATTTAACTCTTTTCTGAAATCATTGCAGCAAGACCACTCTTAATGCATTTAGCAACAATTAATTCTCAAAGCCAAAACAGCTGCACATTGTTGATGCTCTCCAGATGCAAGCTAAGGAATTAAATCATGGGATAATTCAATTGGAAAATTGCTTGTAATTATGGAGAATGCAGCGTCTGCTTGACTCCTCGTGGTGATTGGTAGTTGCTTTAAGAATAGTGAGGTAGTCTGCTCAATGCATAGTGAATACAAATAAGTAGCTGTGTTAGGAGAAATCTTATTTAGTTTCACAAAGATATGGGTTTAACATTGTTAAAACTGTATTTGCTGACATTAACGATAATCCATTTTCACTGTCCCATTACTGCCAACAACCCACTATCACTTACACATAGAACAGTAATATTAACTTAAAGCACCTTCCCTCTGAAGGAACTCAAAGTACTTTGCAAACATACAGAATGTGGTCCTACTCTAAACAACTATGATCCGAAAAGGGTTTGTTCTTTCTCACCTCATTGAATATACATGCAAGGAAAAAGGCTTGTTCTAACACATACATCATTTAAATCTCTGAAGCCACAAGGCTCACAATTTCTGGGAATGAAGAAGGATGCTCCTCCACTTTAAATATTAAAAATAAAATTCACAGTTATTCAAAAGCAGGCTGCACAAAGGTCTAGTCAGAGACCCTCTAGTATTGTTGACAACAGCAAAAAAATCCAGAAGAATCTGGTCTTTCAGATTGATAGTTACCAGTGCAGAAAAAAGCCACCTTGTCATCTGTAAACCGAGCACATGTATTCTTAAAATAACAGGATGATGCAGTTTTCTACTCTTTCTTTGTAAAATAGCCTTACCAGAACTGATCCTTACTAGCATTACAACATTTGACAGAGTCTGCTGACTATTTTAAAGAACGTTGTTCATTGGCAAACTGGGGACAAAATGGCTGCTGTATGTGATCATATTCTTACTGAGTCAGTGACGGAATGGGAAAAAGACCTAGAAATACAGATTTCCAGTTTTCTGGTTTAACTATTAAAACACACAGCTCTTAGTGTATAGAAACCCACTTATGGTAGCAGTGGTTACTATGACACCCTATGTTACCTGTGCTATGGCTACTGAAATATTTGATTTTTTTTCTTTTCTCTAAAATGCATTAACAGAAAAACCTTTATGGAATAAAAGATCAATTATTTACAAGTGGCTTCACAAATCAATCTTGCAATATAAATTGAAGATGTTATTTTTAGCACTGTTAACTACACAATAATTAAAATTTATTACAAAGTCACAACCCCTCATTAAGTTGCTGTCAATTGGGGGAAAATTCCTCAAAAGCAGTATGATTTTTAAAAAGTGATTGTAAAAAGATTCCCATCAATTAAAGAGATATCTGGTAATATGGAAAAGGTGATAAATTATCTCTGTTCTCCCAGCTAGTACTTTATAGACCAACAGTGGTACAGGGGAGAAATCCTTACAGTCATTATCTCCACCTGAGGAGGAGTAGAAACACCTTGTGTTGGGGCCAGTGACAAGTCATTCTTCTTGTATAAACATGTTCTGTGGTGACCAAAGTGCAGGTGTCAGTAGCAGAGATGACATGCCAAACTGATAACATGTTCTGTGAAACCAAAACTGCAAAGAGGCAAGACTTGTATTTCAGTCTAATGAAGTCCTTAAACACATGCTGTAAGTGTTTGAGCAGTCCTAAGAAATACAAAGAAGTTCTTTGCATATCTTTTTGTCACACAGCAGACACTGGTCCTTAGCAGGAGAGTGTCCTATAGCTGAGTTGTAGTAACTGGACATGCTACTGTTTCTGCAGCACCTACGCTGCTCCCCTAGTTCTCCCCTCTCTGAGCTACATGCCATTACTTTACATTTTAATTCTGAAGAGAAATAAAATGGTGAGTCCCACCCTCCCTTTAATATAACTTCCCAAATTGCAAGAGTTCACAAAATACAATGTTTCTTCTCTTGTGAACCTGTTTCACAAGCTTGCTGTACAGGTTGTCAAGCTGCTGTTGATCTAAGTTGGTGGTCTAATACCGACTCTGTAAGGGATCAACGATAAATAGCTGGATCACGCTCAGAAATGCCCTGTGCAGAGGCAAACCTCTCTCCAGCTTTCCTGCTGTCCCTCACCCCATGCAGAAAATGCTTAACATCCACACAATGCACATCTGTATCACCTTGTGACAGTGTCCGGCTTTAAGGAACATCACAGACTCAGCTTAACATGCTTTTTTTACCCAGGCAATGAGAACCTGGGAGCTACTTCAGCAATTTCATGAACAGGCCCATAGCAAATACACTTTGGGCTAGCAAAATGCCACTTCCTGCGGACTGCACCCCTTCATCCAGCAAGCCCAAGATGCTATCAAAGGAGAACAAGAGGACAATACCTGTTAAAGATCAGAGGAGGAGGAAGAAACAGGAAGGTGCTTTTCAGAAAACATAACAAATAAAAGAACAAGGCTTTGATTACATTGCAGGAATGAAAGAGTAATCTGTAAGAGTAAACTGAAGTTTCTGCAGTCTATATTATGAATAGTCGTTTTAGCAACAAAAAAATTGTTCAGTAACTCAGTTTCATTTAAAAAAAAAAGTTTGGCTTGCTGATAGAAGTAGCATACCAAGTAACCAATCAAGTAACCAACAAGTTAGTTAATTTTTGCAAGTCGTTTAGGTAATTCCTGCTGCAATGCCCATTAACAACACACTCAGGGTCAGTCTTTGGTGCCCCACCCTCCCTGAGAGTTAATAGATGTAACATTAAGGTACACAGCAATCAATTTGTAGCTCTAATGCAGTACATTTCACCTGCCCACCCACAAAGCACTCTGAAAGGTATCATTTCATACAGATAGAAAACTACATAGTAAAGAGTGGTTAAAGGCATTCTCTGCAGTGTGCACCTTTTCCATAGAGTTAATTCCTACCTCTTATTTCAGGGATATCCCAGCCAAACTCCTCCATGCAAAAAAGCTCTTCCTCTGAGTTAAGCGGTGCTTTACACCAGCATGAGGTACCTCATCTGGTTGGAGCTCCATTATTTCAACTACACTTTGTCACTCACTCTGTAATGAAAATACAAGACAACCACCTCTCAAAGTACTTCCCCTACTCCAGCATTTTTTACAGTTCCCCTTACCTGTCCAGACAGACACCTTCTCACCATAAGTCAGTGGAAAGAACTGGAAGTGCTCAGTTTGGCTCAGCACTCATCCATGACAAACTCCCCAAACATCTCAGCTAAACACATAAGCAAATGCACAATACCAATACTACCGGAAGCACATTAGCTCTAGTATGACTTTGCAATGTGATTTCTCATCACTGCAAGGAAAACTTGAATGCTGATCCCCAAAGTTACATCTGCAGTGAAAAAACCCTTAGTCCTGTCACCGAGTCCTGGCAAATGCCCACTGTACAACAGAACAGGAGGTTTAGTGTTAATGGAAGCTTAAATTCAATTTCAATAGTCAACATTTTAATTTCCAGTTCTTGAGTTTTCTCTGATTTTAAGGCAACTGGGAGTAATACTACTGAATCCAAACACCCCAAATATTCCAGAAGTCCATTTTCAATTCAGCTTCACATATGACAGAAATCCCTCAAGTCCCTTGGACAGCAAACACCCACCATTCATTCTGCACACTGGCCACAGAGAGCGCTGGCCTGCAGTAGTTCAAACACCAACCTTGAAAAGACCTGGAGGACACGTTAGTCACCCCTTGCTTCAAAGCCTTTACAAGTATCACTATTTTTTCAAGAGGTTTACAGGTAACTGGGATCCAGGTTTTCTGTTGTTTAATTAGATGATTGATTCCTTCAGCAAATCTAAACCTCCATATACACCTTTATTCGCCTTTCTCCATAGATGGATAAGAGAACCAGTTACCTATCCTACACTAGTATTCACACTTTAAATAAGTGTCCTTAATGAACCTTGCTATTAAAAGTGTTAATTGTTGCTGTTCACTCAGCTGTTGCCGCTAATTTGCAAGTGGCATCTTTACTAAGTAGTTGTTCTTTAGAATATACTCTTGCTTAACAGACACTCCTTTGGCTTGGTTAGTCACTGGAAAAATCACTACTTTAGATAGCATTCATAGCTTCTGAATTAAGATATATAATATTTTATAGTATCTTATTCTAGGATTCTTGCTTTTACCCCTTAATTGATGATAAACCAAAGATTAATTAAATCATCTAAACTGTTGATTCCTCAGGAACCTTGATTTGGCAATGACATGATAACACTAAATATATTGCCCTTAGCCACCTGGATAGATAAACCAGCAACTACAGAATTAAAATTGTTTTGCACTACCATGTAATTAAGCAGTGAGGCTATCAGAATGATCTTTTCTTTCCTCCCAATCTAAAAAAGTTCTATATGTAAAATCCCAAGCTCCGTATGTCACAGCAAACTTTTGCTTGTAATGAAGTGACCTTGTTGACATGCAGGATCAGCTCAGGCAAGCAGGCAGTTGGCAGCCTGAAAAGCTGTGATTTTTTAGGCCAGTCAAACAAACCATCCTCTGCCTCCTCCCCATATAATTCCACACTTTTGGGAAAACTACCAAGAGTGGAATTAAACCTGCAACATAATGTTTTAACGTGGCCTTTTTATTTCTTCAATGCTCTGAATAAACACCTTGAAACCAGAACATCCTTGAACCTTCAGCTCTTCAAAATCAATAGCAGAGTTCTGCAGCTTGGGCTTTTCTCTCATAAACAAAATTACAGCGACAGGTGAAAATGAGTTGTCATCTAACCTTTATTATGCTGTTTATGTGCCTTGCAAGGCTCCAAATGACTGCCAGAGATGACTATCTGTGGTACACAGCAAAATGCTTCCATTCATTGCCTGACCTTTCCACTTCCCCACTAGAAGCACACGAAAGCAGCAAGATGACCCACACAAAAAGCAGCATACAAAGCGAGTTAGTGTAGCTCTGTCTTACATCAGGTTTATTCTTTTTAACACAGGTGATGGCAAGCAACAAACCTTCTGGTTGTGCTGTTTGAACACCTCTTCAAATCTGGAGAAGTCTACTCATCATTTTGTTTACTCACGTTTACACCCAATAATTTAGAAAGGCAACCTCTCACAGAAGAGTGGGAAGATCTGCTCACAGCCATAGAACAGGAAGAAGAAAAAAATGCAGAACAATGGCTAAAAGCCCACTATTGCATTTCTTGAATTCTTAAGGAAATGCTATTTAGAATTAAGTGGTGCTTGCTTCTCTCATCTCTGTTGTGACACTGGAGTATTCAGCTAACAAAGCTGACCTTCATCTGGGTTTGCAAGTGATATGAACTCATTAATATCAAGTCAAAATGATTTTTTTAAAATAGTCTTTTTTTCATTTTAACAAAATACAGTCACTTGTATTTATCTTCTTTTAAATTCTTTTTATTTAGGGAAGGTAAAAGACAAAGGTTGAGCATTTCTAGATTGTTTGCATTTGATAGACAAGAGAGACTGTGCCATTGAGACTTAAAAGGACTTAAGGGGACTTAGAGAAAGAGATTTCTTTACAGAGAGGGATGCACATTAATTCACTGCACAGAAAGGCAGCGTTGCTCAGCATAGGAATGGGGTCTAGGATTGGAGATCCCAAATCAATAACAAGATATTATAGTGTGTATCCCAGCAGACTGACAACATGACAATATCCTATGGCTCCCCTCGGCGCACAAGTCCCCGACACAAGCGTGTCTGGATAGTGAGAGAATATTCTGGGAAGTCGGGCTGTAAGTTTGCTTCCCTCTCCTGCTCTCCCAGTATGGCCATTCTCGTGTTTTTACATTATACCATCTGTTTAATCACTGTGCTCTCAAAACAAGCAAACAAAGAAAACAGATGAAACTTCAGGGATAGCTTCTAACTCATAATTGAATGGATGATTATTCATTAGAATCTATGCAAGTTGCTTGGGGCCACCTAAACAGACATTGCATGGTAGTAAGAATTTTTTTTTAAAAAGACACAAACCAAAATACTCAGTCTTACATTTAACACTGCAACCTGCTTTGGTTGCTTTGAGTAGGATAAAATAAGCATGCTCTGCTTAAGCTGCTTTAAGAGAAAACTTGAGGATTATACAGCTAAGCTCATAGGTTCCCCTCCCCTTTAAGGTAAGGGTAAATGAAACTGCTCTAACATTAACAATTCCTGTGAGATATAACCTCTGAAGGCATTTCTAGGGGAATACTTCTTGCAACACCTCTGTAGTAGTACATTCAATTGTGTCTTTTCAAAAATGAGATATTACACAGGCATTAGTACTAACATATCCTTTACAGATTTGCATCTAAAGAACTCAAATTTCATCAGAAAACCAAGGACAGAAATATTAAAAATCGATCTTCTCTTTCTTTTCCCAAATTTACCTGTCTAGATTAGGCAAAAAGGTCAAGCTGTACCTGGGTTTAGCTTTGCTTGCCCTAAGATCCTGACTGAATCATGATCTTTTCTCTCACACAGTTTCAATTAACAATTTTTTACTTCTGCTTAATTATTGGGGCTTTGCCCTTGACAAGAGTCACAGCAGCAAAACCTCTTAGCTTTCAGAGTTCTGCAACTCTCTTTCAATGTATTTACTCAAGCATAGGCATGTAAGATAGCTACTGCAACACAACAACAGACACATTATTATTGATGTGAAGAGCAATAGTGAAAATATTCTAGTCCTTATCAATTTATTGATGCTTTTAACATAATCTCACAGAATAGGTCTGTAGAAAATCCCACATGATAATGTCTATTCATTACAAGTAGAGCAAGCCAACTTAATGACAAAAATACCATACAGCAACAGGCATCTAACTGTTGGTACTAGTTAATAAGGTGCAAGAGATACAGCACGTTTGGCACAGCTGGGAACACAACTCACCTTGGGCGACTGATTTAACCACACTGTGCTTTAGTTTCTCTTTGATGACATGGAGAAACTCCCAACTCTTTAGAATCGTTGAATCATTAAGGTTGGAAAAAGATCATCAAGTTCAACTGTCAACCCAACACCACCAATGCCTACTAAACCATGTCCCAAAGTGCCACACCTACATGTCTTTTAAATACCTCCAGGGATGGGGACTCCACCACCTCTCTGGGCATCCGGTAAAGAATTTTTTCCTAATAGCCAATCTAAACCTCCCCTGATGCAACTTGAGGCCACTTCCTCTCATACTATCACTAGTTACTTGGGAGAAGAGACCAACACCCACCTCGCTACAGCCTCCTTTCAGGTGGTTGTAGAGAGCGTAAGGGGCACAATCACTTTCCTACTCCTGCTTTAAAACCATATGAAGTGTCTTATTTAGTAGAGCATTCTCAGAGCCTCATAGGTAAAGTACTAAAGAAGCACAGGTTATTGTAATACTTGGCAATGGATAGAATTAGACTATAGTTGTTAAGGAGTGGCAATATGCAGCCAAGTGGCTATGAGGCTTACAGTGTCTTGCTGATACTGCTTTATCATACACTATATTTTTACATACAGAGCTGTATGTGTGAGCTGTCACTGGCATGGTAAAAAAATAAATATACAGAAAACAGAGGTAGCAGGCAGGCTAGAAAGAAATTAAAACTATCAAACAACAATTTATTAATTCATTGAATGTTCTTTGCACAGATATAGTTTTCTATACTTGAAAAGTTCAATTAAAAAAAAACCAAACACAGCATATGCATGGATGTACACAAGCATTCAGGGATAAAGAACACTGTCTCTACATCACAGAGGAAAAAAGTTACAAGTGTGTGTTAATCCAGTAGTCTCTTCCTATAAAAAGGTCAAACACAGCCAAGAGCAGGATACGCTTCCCTCCAGCTGTCCTTTTAATATGCCTCATCTTGCCAAGGAGAAAGCATCTCTAAGAGTGAGAGACAGACCATTTTACAACCCATTTATTCTTCATTGCCTATGCCTTTTCTGGATATACTTGTTGAAGTACACTACTCACAGGTATGCAGCAAGCCATTAGAGCATCCTAACATCTGATGCATGCTGAAATTAAATTTTTCTTTTTCAGCTTGGGGAACAGAATGCTCCATATGTTAAGTTGCACTCAAGTCTTCGCTGAATTAAGGAATGAGCAAACAAGATTTCTAAAATCAACAAACCCACGTGCTTATCCATAGTCCATATAAATACATACCTAATCTATAAACAAACACACTGTCCTACAGTGAGACAATAATTTGCCTCTTTAGAGCAGGCTCATTAAAGGGAAATAATTTTCCAATAACAAAGCACAAGTGTAGTACTAATGAGAAGAGCAAGCTGCAAAATGCTAAGAACATCTGGTCTATTTCTTGTACTGACAGAGCATGAGCTAGAATCTGACCATCATAAAAAGGCTGCATTTTTTTTTTTTCTTCACAGCCCAATAGACTCTGGAAGCAAGATTGGTTTGCATTTTGTGGATTAATGTTGCATAAATTCCTACGGGGCTGTGTTGTAACACTTGATATGTATATGTTGCCAAGTCAAGTATCAAAATTTAAATCTCAACTAGAACACCCAGAACTATTCACTGTAAATAATATTTTTTATTTTAAAATCCTCTCTGTTTACAAAGAACTTGATAGTCACCCCTACAAATCCATAAATCTCTCATTCGCAATAAGATTGATGAATAATTTCCAGTCCATGTGTTGCTTCCAGATCTCACTTAATTCTTCTACTATTTCACTGGTGGTATGTAGCTGATCCTTCAACTCACACACAACACTTATTTCCACTGACTCAACGGCTAAATCTTAAAGGGGAAATAAATAATAGAAAACTGAATCCCACTGACTAAACAAAAGGGTGAAAGTTTACAAATTTTCATAGGATACCTGTAGTTTACCCAAATGCTTATAATAATAAAACTAGGGTGGCATCATACCACAGCAGTATCTTTTTAAGGACTATTCAAACACCTGGACTGAATCTTTGCAGACTAAGATGATCTACATTTTTCTCCAGCATTAAAAAGAGGGGTGCAATAAACATTCAGCTCTGCAAGGTTTTTGTCACAATTTGTGATAGGTTCAAAAATATTTTTCCTCCAAAATAGAAATTCTCCTGAGAAGACAGCTCTGGGTTTTTTTTCAGACCCACCTGTCAAAACCTCAAACTTCATGTACTGATTTAGTAAAGAAAAGAAGAAATACTCTGGTATCTTGTTTAAAAGACACACAACATAGATCAATTCTGTGAGATCAAGGCATATCCTCAAACCAGTCTTAAGGATTAATGTAAAGGCAAGACTTTTGTCTGTCTAGCATGAGCCCAGCTACTCCCTTTACCCTTTATTCTTGCCTCTGGTAAATAGCTACCTTTTTCGGAGATTTTTTTTCCCAAATTTTTAGTGGAATTGTAAGTGTTGCAAGTCTTTTTTCTGCTTAAGAGTCCTACATGAAAAATAACTTCTCAACTACCTACTCTTGGCAAGCCCACATTGATTTATACTCTACTGTTTTGTTAATAAAGTGATAATCTGAAACAAAATATTATTTATTATCTTTTATTATCTGCCTCATTCTTCTTTGTCTAAGGAATCATAAATTAAAGTCAACAGCCATTCTATAATCCTGCAGTTCATTATCTCCCATTTGCTAATATGCTCAGTGCCTTAGCCTTGCTCCACTTCTTTAGTAGTAATTACAAAAATCAAAAACACATTAACACAATGTGCAGATACTTCTTGGTTTAGAACTTACATAAGAGCTTTTCAACTAATCAGTGGCTGGTTAGGACACTGTCCTCATTCATCTCCCTCTTCTGCCATCCTTCATGAAAGTTTAATCTACATTTTCCATTAAGGAGTTGCCTCAGTTGGTGTGGCTTGGGTGGCTTATTGCAGGGTGGCTTATTACTTTTTCGGTTCTAATTTGAAACGGTGGTCATACCTTCCCAACTTATCTCTTCATCTGAATTTTTTGCCAAGCAGCTACATGTTTTCATGGTCCTGAAATCTTCAGATAACAGAAGCAGAAATTCACTCACTTTATCTAGAATCACAAGATTTAAAAGAGAAGCAGGCAACCCACTTGAATCATGATAGCCAGGAGTGGTCAAGCCTCTAATCCTTCAATTTTAAAACTGCATTTACACTTAGAAACAGATCACTCTGACACTTGATCAAGTACAGATCTGCATCCAGTTTGTGTCTACTTGTTTTGGGTCCAGATGCTGCTGGTTCTTCCTCCTTAAATACACAAGATTAACTTTGTACTAGTGGTTTCTCTCTTCCTTGTAAAATTTGACTTGGAAGAAAGCATGACTGTGCTCCCAGATGAGGAACCACAATTATTGTCCGCTACAAGTCCAGGGGCAACACAGCAACGCAATGTGGCTGACAGGAAGGGAAAATACAAGTTCTGCAATGAGGTAGTAGGAAAGATGAATTCTGGAAAGGCACACTTTCCAACGTATGTTAAACCACCTGCTACTCAGAGCTGTATGCTAGAGGCCCCCATAACACAGAAAACCCTGGGTTTGAATCAAGAGTTGAGAGGCACAGAATTTATGGCTGCTTTGACCCATCTCAAGTTTATCAGAGAGGCAAATGACTCACTCACTTGAGCATGACAAACACATACATCCACACAGCTGCAAAATGTGACTTCCTTGGTCTACAAACTCTGTCATTCTGACCACAAACTGGGTTGTCTAACCTGCCTCCTTAGGAAATACTGCCACAGTTGCAAGATCTCCAATTCCTCGTATTTCATTACGATAGACTGCAGTACATTTGCTAGTATAATATATTATGAAGGATCATAAATAATTAAGAATTAATCACACTTGTCAAAATAAATAAATGCAGTCAGTGATGCAGAATGCTTGAATTTTTTATAGCATCTTTTTGCTCATTCATGAATTAAAAGAAAAGAAGTTTAGTAATCCACAATGGATTGCCTACTCGTTACAGCACATACAGGTCTGATTCAGACCCCAACAGTGGAGG
Source organism: Gorsachius magnificus (assembly GCA_034008185.1). Classification (NCBI taxonomy): domain Eukaryota; kingdom Metazoa; phylum Chordata; class Aves; order Pelecaniformes; family Ardeidae; genus Gorsachius; species Gorsachius magnificus. Next base: position 11,386,193 of record CM067083.1, on the reverse strand, counting down.
TTTTCCTGTCAATCTTTAGTACATCAGTGGAATTTTAACCTTAAATTCCTGATCCTGCAGCAAGTTACATAAGTTTAACTTGGAAATATTAGTAGCTCCAGCAGATCTTCATGTACCGTGCAGGACCTAGCTGGCAGATACACTAGTGATTCTATCACCCACTGGTCCACTTACAAGATGGGGGGGAACGGAACAGAGTGAAGCATTTTAGCACAAAATTTCAAAAAAACCAAACCACAAAGTACCTTGGATAGCCTGCCTTCTATAGATTTCTATAGACAGATAGTCCTGCAATTCCTACCAAACACCCAATATTTTTGCATGGTTCGACACTATTCACAAAGCTTTAACAGAATAGCAAATAATATTAAATGTTTAAACAGCACCTTTTCTCTGACTCTCCAAATTGGTCTGAAAGCCTTAGCGCATTTTTCTCCTTTTTCAAAAGGAAGAAACAACTGGGCTGGGAGGTAAGGGAGGGACACACCACCACACCAACCCTACCAGCACAGACTGAAGATTCATTAACTTCAGACATCTGGCTCTGAAAACCGACAGGTGTAGATACATAGGAAAGAATATATGAACAGGGAGAGAAAACAGTTGTACTTCCCCACCCCTGGCCTTCAGGGATCTATTGCACAAGGACTTTCTGAGCCAGAACAGGTAGTCTTGAGAATTTTGTAGCTCTATTTTTCTTTCCTGCACATATCCTGTCAATTTGCACACCCACAGAAGGTTTTGGCACCAACAATACCCCATGGAAAAAGGTTCCACAATTTTACTGTTTGTTGCATGCTGAAGGATGTCCTTTTGTTTTGAACCTGACACCTGCCAATTTCATCTCATGCTGTCCCATTCTGCAGTAGAAGAAATAATGAATATGCCTTCCATACTCATCCTTTCTGTGCTTTTAATACAGTCTTGGGAGTTTATAAAATTTTATAAATCTTTTATAAAGATTTTGGAAAATTTTGTGATGTTTATAATTATTTTGTCATGTACTTCTTTAGATGTCTCTTCCAGGCAAGGTAGCCCTAGTTAATTTAAGTGTTCCTAAAATACAGCCATTACATACTTTAGAACATCCTTGTTTCCATTCTTTTAATAACTTTCCCAGCTGTACTAAATAATTTTTAATGCATGGGAACCAGAATGGAATGCTGTATTTTACATACAGCTGCCCCACACATTTATACTATAGCATATTGTTTTCTATTTTCTACTCCTTTCCCAGTAAGTCCCAAGATCACATTTACGTTGTGACTGCTATTAAGTTTATGTTTTCACAGCTCTATTCTTACCCCAAAATCAGCTTAAGCAATTACAACCATCTCAGAAGCTGTCCCTATATATGCCAAACTCTGATTGTTCCTCCCACCACCTCCATTCAAATAATCTACACTGAATTTCACCTGCCACTGTTATCCAGTTAAGCATCCTTCTTCAATTCCTTGCAAACCAGATCTCCAGTCTTTTACCCTGAATAATTTAACATCAAACATTGCCACCTCCTCATCTATCCCTATTCAGAAGATCAATGATTTGTGTGACACCACGTTGAACATGTTAAGTGAGCAGAGCACTCAGATGTGACTGCAACCAAATGTTGAGACACCTGAAACTCATTCTTCCTCTAGGTAGCTTGATCCATGATGATTTGTTCCGATTCCTAGAGACTGAGCTGTATCACGCTGCAGGGAGAGGGGCAAAAAATACAGAAGTTCTTCTAATGTTTCTGTTCAGGAGATCTACCAGTGATTTCCTACTGAACCTTTTACAGAAATGCATATGAAGCACAATGAATCATACTCAAGGCATTTGTCTCAATCCATGTCTTGACATGACTTGATAGCCAAGTGACAAGGATGAGCTAAACCATCCCAAAATCTAGTTATGCTCTCTGTTTATCTCTGTGCATTGCTGCCTGCAAAGGAGATGAAATGAGATTGAGATAATTGGAAGTACAATTTGCAGGAAACAGTGGGGGTTGGAATTACTGTGCTTAATTATTTCAGATTGAAACAGACCACACAACTATCTGTGCCAAGCAGCTGTAATTAAAGTGATTTAAAATAGAGAGATGCTAGCTCCAAGTGTTGATTTTCAAATGAGTCTTTATACACACATGAGTTAGTCATCTATGAGTTGCAGACCTACAGCTCTACTAAGGGGCTCAAGAGAAAATTACCACTATGTCCAACAAGCCTGATAATTAGAAAAACAAGGCAAAAAACCACCTCAAACAGCCCACCCCAAACAAGCAAAGAAAACACTCTAAACAGCCCACCCTGCCACCCCACAAATCCAAATCCATTCAATCAACATGACACTGGGTACTTGCCCCTCGGAATGGGAGAAAACAGCAGAACACAAACTTCAGCCTAAATTGCCTATGTTCCAGATGAAGAAAAACACCTCCAAACTTTGGACTTAGAAACGGAATTTTATCTCAACAGGGAATTGGAAATCATCAACCAATACTACGCTTGTTTTTGGGCTACAGGGCCAGCTAGTCTCCCCTCTTCTGCTTTGACAGACATATAAAACTGACTAAATACAGACAAAGGTATAACTTTACCAAAAAGAATCCAAAAGAAACATACATCAATGATATGCAGCACTGCACCAATCTGACCAGGCCCTTCACCTGGAACAATACATCAATTTCCCTCATGGGTTTTCCCCATTTTTTTTTTCCTCCACTCCAGGAAAGAGACAGCTACTCTTCTCAGTTCAAAACAAGCAGATTTTAATTCCTAAATTTCAGCAGCAGCCAGCTTGCACAAAAATTTCAGAAAAAGTGGAACAGCAGCAGACATTCTGATCTACCTCAAACTTTCGCTTAACTGTACCTTTGTAGCAAGAAGTTTAGTATGCGCATGTACGTTCTTTGATGTGAAAATTAGAAGATACTTGCATGCATCACAAATGTGGTCCATCTGCTTTACACACAACACCAATCCCACCAAAATGACTCTGCTGATGAATCAGTGCTCAAGAAATGGGCCTTAAAAGTTAATTTATAATCGCTATCCAGGGAAAAGTACTATACTATTGATAGGGATGAGAAAACAGAATTAAAGAATACGAACAAAAGCGGCACCAAAACTTTTCCTCAGTATTTGCCTGAACATAAGAACTGTTACAAGTGGTCAGACTGAAGGTCTGCAAAGTCAAACGCCATCTCTGACTCTGGCTACTAAGAAAAGGATCCTTTAATCTGCAGCTGTCTGTATAAAAGGCTTCTTTAGTCAGGGACTGTAAACAGACTATTGAATTAAATCACTAGTGATGAATGTATTCTGCAAGAATTCATCTGATCTTTCTTTAAACTTATGCATACTTCTGACTTCCATAATGTTAATTCATGCATCTTATTACCACAGTTTATTCAGGTACTACATGAAAAATACCTCCTCTTGCTTGTTCTATCCCTGGCACCCACTAACTTCACAGCTGCTTCCCATTGCTCTTTAATGTGTATTTTTATAGACCTCTAAGTCCTACCATCGCAGGCACAATAAAGACTCTTTGCCTATTTAGTTTTTCCTAGTACAGAAACTGTTCCATACCCCGATAATCTTTGTTGTCCTTCCCTATACCTCTTTGTTCTATATTCTCCTTGCCTGGGTAAAGCTGGTAGCCCTAACTCCCCCGTTTCCATTTTGTAGCTCCATTCTCATCAACACCACCTGACCCTTACAGAGAGATGTTTCAAGCAGGTGTCACTAACAGCAGGAAGCATGTTAAGAATTCTTCTGCTTTCACAGGATTCGAAGAGCACAAGTACACCTAAAAATCTTTTTAGGACTTATAATATTAATAAAATATGCAGCTGTTCCAGATACAATGATGAGGAGGAAAAAAAATTTCAACAAACCAAATTTTCTTCCAAGGAAGAAGAAAAGTCTGTTGCACTCCCCTCTTTTCATACTACTAAGTTCTCTTTAGACACAGGGACTTTTTTCTTATATTAAGGGCAAACCCCATCTTTCGTTTTCTCGTCAAACGGAAGCCCTAAGCCCTGGACACAAGGATATTGCCTGAAATGGTTTGCAGATAAGCAAGCAGTAAACAGCACCTAGAGCAGGGGTAAAACCAGATTCTAAATTTTATACATCTTTCCCAACCACTGAATGACCTTAAACATAGGCACCATAGTACTGTTCTCAACCAAATACCATCCATGGCATGGGTCAGCCTGATTCAGGTTTTACACAATACTATATTGGATATTTTGCTTTCTATATATATATATGATTCAGACCACCTTTAGACAAAACCAGATCCTTCATGTGCAGAATGACTCCCTCTGTGACACTGTTCACATTCATTGTCTGCTGTAGGAAAAGGATTATAGCAGTCTTAAGTATTTTAAGAGAACATGTTTGTTTGGGGGAAGGGGCTGTTTTTAAAACTAACCATTACATCAAAGACGTCATATAGTTGTATTTGTCTGACCTTTAGGTGTATTCATCTTACCTTTAGGTGTATTCTGAGAGTGATCTCTCTCTGGCCCATCTGGGATGTTTAGCTGTGAAACCTCCTCTGCACTCACTTTGAGCCAGGCATTGCTGGCGGTTTCCTGATCTTTTGAGGAAAGAGAATATTCCAGCTCACAAGGAGATTCAAAACTGCAGTCAAATACTGGAAAAAAAAAAAAAAACAGACATAGAACATACCAGGTTAATTAAAGCCAGCTGCTTCTGAGCTGGAAGGTGTGTATACAGACTCATTTTATACTTTAGTAAGTTAGGGCTTGCTTTTTTCCATAATATATATATAAAATATACATATATAAAAAAATATATATAAAGGTATAAAGATATGGAGGAAGTCCATAAACAGACAGGCAAAAATGTGTCTGAATTGGAGCACGCAGAGAGGTTCATTATGAAGGTAGCAGCAAATCAAGAGGAAGGCCCAAGAGACAGTAATTCTCCTTCAGGACAGATAAAAGGGCAGCACAGGCTAAAGTGGGAACAGGCATTATCTAGACTGAAAAGGAAATAGCTTAGTCAATTGATAAAACAGGACAGAAAGACAATCTCTTCTGGGATGCTGGTTCAACTTCAACCAGGACCATTATAGTGCAAAGACTACTAACATGCTTCATAGTCATGTTCCATCTCAGTGAGCACAGGACTGTGCAAAGCCAGTCATATATCCTGGGCATACGGGACATGCTGGTAGCCATAGGGACTGTACCCGGAGAAGCAACCTTCCAACCCCCTGGGTTTGAAACACTTCACTGAGGCAGCAGAAGCAGCAGAAGCTTGATCTGCTGCCACAAAACTTTAGCCTCCAGGCAGTACAGCCAGCACATGCCTCCAACATAGACATTTGTTTCTGAGATGTTTCTCTTTTAGAAACCAATTACCCTGCTGATTTAACTATGATTCACTTCCCAGTGTCCAATTTACTACCACACCATAATTCCAGTTGCTTAACATAACTTGTGGTGATAACCTGCATGGATTTTACTTTTAATCGCCAAGATTGCTAAATTTTCTGGAATTCCCCGCATACATCTGCTTTTGTCACCACAGTCAGCTCTGAACTCAGTGTTCAGTAACAGAAAGAAATTATTTTTGAACTAACTCAATGTTTCTGAAAAGGCTAGATCCATTTGAAAAAGCCCAGCAAGAAAATCCAGCTCTGTAAAGTTTTCTACAGTTTACTGTCCTGCCATAGCTATGCAAGTGGAACAAATAATCTGAATTGACATTAGTCAAATTAACTAATTTTTTTAAAAAACTTCAATTACATTCTCTATTAAACATCTAATTTCTTCTTAGTGTGCACAGATTTATGTAGTTCAGTCTATTCTCCTGGTGATACAACATTTTCTAATCTGAAGGTTAATACTGTTGCCCTCTCACTGTACTTTTCCCAGCTAATTTGCCTTTTTATCAGCAAGCTGGAAGGAGCAGCATCTATTTTTCCAGTTTATATTTGATTTTCTTAATCAAGTATTTTATCATTCATTCAGCATTTTGAATGCTTCACAACACCATCAAAACATATAATGTGAGGAATCCATACACACCACAAACAGCAGTAACAAGGATTATACATATTTCCTTAAATTTGAATGCACAAGTTGCTACCCTCTTCAGACCTCTATGTTATTAATATAAATTTCATGATACATGAAACACACTTCAATTTAGACAGCAGGAAACAGTGCATATATGCATGCTATACAGTTTACTACTGCAATATCATACCCAAACCTCTTATTTCTAGTCCCTTAGATGCTCTTAAAAAAATATTGTTGGTTTGGGTTTTTTTTAACCCTTTAAAGTGTTAAAGAGTCTACTGAACTTTGTATCAAAGCCCAAAATAGCAACCAAACATGCAACTCCACATCACAGAAGAGATATCATCATTAGTGTATAGTTTAGTTACTGGGAACACCTTGAGTATTATGTGCTTTAAGGCACTGTCAAGAAGGGGGGGGGAGGTAGGGAGAAACACAGCTCATACAGGGGCCTTTTTTGATGGAACCCACAGGACAAAGGAAGGGAAAGCCTAGGCAAGGACAACACATGGCAAGAGCAACCATTTCAAATCAAGTATTTCATTCTTTGTGGGCTTCTCTCCCCCATCAGTCTCTCATATTTTCATGAGCTTTCCAGCAGTCACTGCTTGCTTCCACTCCTCTCCCATACAGCTGCTGGGAACAGAAGCCTTTGTGCTCTCTTACCCTCTTGCCCCCAAGCAGAGAAGCCCTTCATGGATATCCACAAGGCACCCTCCTTTTCCTCCTCCCATCCTCACCCCCTGACACACTGATTACAGCGCCTACAAGCACTCGATAGCCAGCTCAGCTCCCCCATTCAGTCTCACTTTCCAGAACCTCCTCCTCAAAAGAGAGCTATCAATTGGTTGTGGGGCCCTTAACACAGCAGGCCTCTGACCTACAACTGAGACAATTTAATTGGGGTATGTGATTAAATACCAGTTGTCACATTTAGTGTTATGACCCCTGCAGACAACTAAAGCCTCTGGCTGAAGAGGGGAAAGTAAAGGGAAAAAGACAAGTAGCAATACTGCTTCCTTCCCTTGCAATGAATAGCCTACAGAGAAGTGGTCATGATCTAACATGCCTGTGGTGGTCCAGCTGAATGGCCTTTACAACAGGTTATTCCTTGAAAGAGGAGGAGACTACTCGGCTCACACATCTGAGACTCTGGGAGTTAATGAAAACATATTTGCATCTTTTACAGAACTTGATAATCCCCCCACAGCACCAGAATATCTGCACTCTTCATAGGCTCTTATTTAATCTCGTATCAGACACAAATTCCAGTGCTATTATTCTATTCGGTACAAAGAAATGATGACAAAGAAACGCTATCTGATGCAACACAGCAAAGTCTGCGTGAACAACATCCAGTCTGCCAAGCCCTACGTTAACTTCCTACCCTCAAGCTTTCCTTTTTTCACCATGTCCTTCGCTGCTGACACTGTAATATACTTCACAAAAAAGCATTATATACAATACATACATTTTTTTCACGGATAAGCTGCTCTTGGTGTGGTTGCTGCTACAAGACCATATAAACCACATTTGCAAATGAAGAACCTTCACAATATTTGAATTGCTGCCACAAATCACCTGCTAATTTTTATGCCTCTGCATAAAAAAAGTCTTTCTCCTTCCTTTTTTACTTTTGTCTTAACATGTTTAAATGCGACACCAAGTTTATTTTTTTCTTGCCCAGCTAAGCACATAAAGAAGTAGCCATGTGCCTTTGGAAGCTGAATAAAAGCCATTCTGCCCTTTTCTGAAAAACAGCAAACACTGCAGGAAAGGTAATTAAATCTAACACAACTTTTAGTGATTATTTTTTAAACCTAATACCAATATAAATTGACTAGACACAGAGCTTTAGGACTTGAATAGTGTACATAGTCAGTAAAGTGAGGTTTTTTGTGATTTTTTGTGGGTTTTTTTAAAAGAGATGTCACAAAGATTTATAGCCAGTATATGCATTTATGCCACAGCTATATTGACATTTCAGATCCTAAAGGCTCTACAGGAATTTAAGTTCCAGCAAATTGCAAAGTCTCTTTTTAAATATATTGCAAGAAACCCAAACCCTTGTCCAACCATCTTTTGCATCTGCAGCCACTGGATACTAGAGAGACAGAACAGCTAATTTATGAGAAGCCTATTTCATCATTGTTATACCTTTAAAGAGGAAACAAAAGTGATGCTTATAATAAAAATAAGGTAAACACCTATTTAAGAAAGGCTCTAGATATCAATCATTTCCGTTTCTGGTACGTAAGAAGATACAGGATACCAACCATAGACTGAAAAGTAAATTAAGCTACTGAAAAGACAGTGGAGTCTGTGTGTGTCTGATGACATTAGAGTCTTGTGAGTGCTTCAATTTATTTATTTTTAATCAACATACCTAACAGCAATAATTTGTGCACAATATCTGACAACTACATCTGTTTCAATTAAACTGATTAGAGTTTTCTAATAAACAAATGACTTATGATAGTAGTATAAATAATACGCCAAAACACAGTAATCTGCAGGAAATATCCTTTTACATTGCTGCAGGTCAGATTATGGATCATTTGCTCTTTGGATCATCCCAGATCATTTGTGTAACCACACATTACAGAAACATGCCTTATTCAGAACAAAAATATTCTAATTTGAAGAGACATAAAAAGCCTGTTCTTGTTAAGAAACTATTCTGATTATCCTTTCTTCAGCTGCCCAACAACAGAATAGGTTTATTTGTTTTAAACAACATCTCCTTTCAACCACAAAAATCTTACCAGCAGGTAAGATTTCCTCTTAGACTACTCCTTTCTAGTTCTACATGTGTCAAACTTAAAAGGGTCCTTTTCACTCCTGGTCTGCTAACTCTTATAAATCCCTCCTCCTCCATTACTCGCAGCTGGTCACCCCTTTGAAAAGGTGTGGTTGCTTTCTCACCTCACTACAATAGACAAGGGAGTGGGCAGAGGTTCTCTGATCTAAGAAGGATCAGTTTAGATATGTACAGCCTAACTAGCAGCTCATCAGCTTTAACATGACTAATTTGTACTACATCTACAGACAAATGCACAATGTAGAGGTCACTTACACCGATCAAAACGGGACTGCAACCTCCCTCAAGAACACACCTCCTCCAGCGGCAACAATTGCAGCAGCAGTGTAGAAACAGATAAAATATTCTTGCACAGGATGTCTTTTTTTTTATATAAATATTGACAGATACTCCTTGTGGAGGAGACATAATTTAAATTTTGTAGTAAAGATGTGCTCTGCTGAGTGAGCTTTGAGACCTCCATCAATACCCACTAACCTCTATTATACTCATGTTGTAAGGCCTATAAGCTTTTAATTTATGACAGGGAAATGACAAATTGATTTTCCAGTTATTAATCCTAGGGACAGAGCCAGTTCCTAAAGCCTTCCCCATTCCCTCTGGGTAGAAAAGGGCACAAAGTATTCAACTTAAGGGTTTTGATTGCCTCATCAGGCCCTTCTGAATTTCTACCTACCAATACAGGGGTACACATGTGGGGTGATACAAGGAAGCCTGCAGCAGTAAGTATTTCTCCCCAAAAATGGAGTATAAATAGCAGACTGTGCTCTCTGGCTATCAGCTCACCAGCCTGCTGAGCACCCAGGGGGACACCAAATACAGGCCAGGCCCTTGGAAGCAAGCATTGCCCCACTGGTACAAAAGGGTGAAACTCTTTGCAAATGGATCCCTCATGCCACCTTGCCACAGTGCAGCAATTTAAAATGAGCGAATCCACTACAGGATGGAAGGGCATGGAAAAAAACACAAGGGGAAAGGGAAAAGGTGTCTGCTGTCATGCAAATTAAAGAGGAAAAACAATCGCAGATTTTAACTGCCTTGTTCCTACCGTTAAAGCAAGCCTGAAGAGACATTTTCGCCTACTTCCTTCCATTGCTCAGCACTGAGAAAGGGCAAACTGGCACATTTTAAGGGACAGTATGACATGTGTATGCCTGCCGGGCACCCCAGGCCTTACTACCCCTAGCAAACACCTGCACCGACAGTAACTGCCTGGTCTTTGGGCTGCTGCTCCAGCAGCTGACAAACATGAGAGAAGCAGCATGGCGTGAGAGGGGAGGTGAGGAACTGGGAAGGCACTCGAGGAGCCCCATGGCACCGTTCCCTACAGCACGGCTTTGGGGTCCATCCCCGACCTGACACGCCTCAGTCACCTGCAAGTGAAGCTGTGAGGAGCGCAGCCAAGCAGCACACCAACCCCTCTCCCTGCCCTCCCTGCCTGTGTTCATCACAGACCTCCTTTTAATTTAAAGCTACTTAGCGCCAGTTAGCTTATGGCTCTGCATCCTTCCTCCGCACCAGAAGGTCTTTGTGTACACTCCTCCGACCCTGAGTTTACTGACAGGAACGCCACAGCTCCCTCACGGTGCTGAGGTTCAGTCATGATGAGCCTCTCACCACTCTCTCCCCGGCACCATGTCCAGCCCGCCTCACCCACACACCACCCCAGCGGCCATTTTGTGACCCCGCAGGCCAGGCCAGGCACAAAGCCCCAGCCTAATCCCAGAGCAGGGTGAGGCAGCCAGGCCCTCACCTGGGGGGATGAGGCCATGTCCTTTCAGCCAGCCAGGGTATAGAGGAGGACAAGAGGTGTCCTGGTGGGGCTCAGTGAAGGCAGACCCCCGGGGTCTCGCCTTGTTTGCCTAAGAGCCCCCACCCCCTTCAAGGCAGCGCCCTGTCCTTTCTCTGCTGCTGCCCACGGCCTCTTCTTACCTCCTCGCTCCATAAAAGCTTCCCAGCCCTTCCATCTCCCGCTCACCAGGACTGGTGCCACTGGTGGGCCAGGGTCCCGCAGGTGCACACCACCGAGAGCTGCTGAAAGCTCGCTGCATGCGAGGAAGACTTCAACACGGGCGGTTTCTCCCTGGCGTCCTGAGGAGATTATGGCAGGGGCACGCTACCCGCTGGGCAGGGTCAGAGCTGGCTGTGCCAGCGCTGCTTATCCCTTCAGCGCCTGCCTTGAAAGAGAAATGCTGGGGTTTCCCTTGGGAGAAGCTATTAAAGTTAAATTACATTCTGAAGAAAAAAGTTTCAGAGGACCAGTACCCCGCAGGAGGCATAATTTCACCTGCTCCGTAAAAGGAATCGCCCCCGGGAAGAGCGCTCGGGCCTCGGTGCCAAGCGCAGGGCGAGCTGCCTGCCACCCTGGGGAGCCCAGGGCTCTCCTCATGCTAGAAGCGTTTAAATTAATCTTCTGGGGAGTGAGCCACAGCTGGATGGGCCACTGCTTAGAGAAAACGGCAATAATGTAACCATTCATTTATTTGTTAAGAGAATCTTTAAAATGACAGCATATACTTTATATCCACCCAGTTCCTCAGCACACACCAGGGACTGAATCACCAAAATCTTTGACAAGCTGCTTTGTTCGGTGGAAATCAAGCTACAAAGAAGAGGGCCAGGACTCCTTTATCAATCAATTATAAGCACGGTCTTTCAAGACAGCTACAGAGAGAGGTGTGAGGAGGAGGTGTTGGGAAAACAACCAGCAATAGCTCTCATTTTCATTCCTCCTGCTCTAAGAAGTGACAGAGCTCATCCTCCACACAAGAAATATTTGTCCACCAAGTCTCCCACACATGCAGCAAAAACGATAAATGAAAGTGCATTTCTAATGCCAGCTGCGGCCAAAAGACTGAAGTATTGACTAATAGCGATTGTTAGAAAACATGCTCCAGCTGGCGCAAAGCAGTGGTTGGATGAGCTGTCATATTTTGACAATTCATACAAGGGACTTCTTGCATGAAGTTTGAGAGATCTCTAGAGAAAATGAATACTTGAGAGACAGGGAGAAAAGACATTTGTTGTGTTACTATATGTTATTTTATTATTGAAAAAATGTTGAGCTGTCATTGGCGTATTATCTGCAGATGAAAGAGGATATAAGGAAAAGAGTAACTTGAAAGAAAGTAAAAATTTCTCCCTAATAAGATTTTTTTTCTTCCTTCTTGCTTAGCACAGCTTTCAGCTTAACTAGGCAGATGCTGCTTTTCCTGTAATTTTCCTCCCCCTGGATTTCAGCACCATTGCACATGGCAAAAATACCATCTAACTGTTAAATAAGAATTCTTGCATACATATATGGGGTCAGAGCATCTTCTATTTTGTATGGACCAGTTCTATTAATCTGGTGTGAATAACTGCTGTTAAATGAAGTTTTGCTCCATTATAGTCATAACACTGTTTCCTAAACTATGTTAGGGTACTTCTAAGATTGTAAAAAGGATGTGTTTGAATTAAAGTAGTACATCATTTTTGCAGTATCTTTACTAAGAAAGCATTGATTCATTTTCCCTCTGGGACAAAGTATTATTCTCCTCATTCGTCTCCTGACTTTATCTCACCTTCCAAACAGGAACTTATTGTAACAATTAGTTCATATCCATGCATCTCACTATGCCATGCTGAACCAATTATCATGATAGCTTTTATCATTCTGAAGATGTCAGTATTAGTCTGATTTGTTATTTATAAAACAAGTAGTCATGGGAACCCAACTGTAACACAAATTCATCTGGGTGGTGCCCTCTTTCTCTCTGTCTTCCCTTTTGTTTGATGTTCAGACTCATTGAGTTTCGTGTCAGCAGTATCTATCTGGTATCCAACTCACATGAATGAAATGGTATTTCGAATGCATGCACATGAGTACTTGAATTCAGCAAGTTGCATATGACCTACCAGAGAAAAAAATTAATAATTGAGAAACCTCGCTGAGCAACTGCCATGCCACTGAGCATCAAATACGCAGTGAGAATTACCCTAAACTATTCCACAGTAAAATTAGTCCAACACTTTTTTTTTTTTTTTTTAGCAAACCCAATTCAGGAAATTATGAACTCATCACAGATGACATTCCATTAGAAAGTGTAAAAAAAAAAACCAACAACCCTGTCAAATTAGTTTTCTGAAGACATAGAGCTGAGTTAAATTATTAATAAGTTGTTAATAGAGGCCATCCTTTGGATTATGCTTTTACTACCTATTAAATCAACGCTGTGAATAATTAGGCACTCTTGAAGGTATTTGGTCCTCCTCTGCTGAACTCACCTTTTGTAGACATTTTTAAGCACACGAGTCATTTGGTAATCAGATCTGCTGTTTCTCCCTAAGTTTTAGTCCCAGCTAAGTTTGGAATCCTAATGGAACATCCTGAACTTCAGGGGGGTAAAAAAAAATCTGTAAACTACATTGCAGAAGTCTGACACAGCCTGAGAGAGGTGTTTCTGTATCTTGCACAAAGCTGGTTCAGAACAGCCAAGGAGATCAACCGCTACTGGGGGATCTGGCAAAGAGACGCACAGACAGCACGGCAGCATAAGAGTTAAAAAGCAAAAGCCATCCCGTTTCCCAAACGGTCCAATGTGGCAACCCTTATGCCTGTTACTGCCATGAAACATGTTCTTCTTTCAACACAGAATTTAGATGGGCTGAATTGCATTTGATTTTTTTTCCAATTGGTAGCGCTTTCCACAGTTGTCACTGTACCCTGCCAGGATCGCGCTCCAGGTTCAGTGTTGTTGGCTGGCCTGGGGGGATGTAGAGGATGGGGCAGAGAGCAGTGTATTAACTGCATGAAAGCTTCTAGGCCTTAAGGGGCACCCATCGTCTGGAACCCCTGTTACAGAAGCTTAATGGATTTTATTACTGGACAATTGATTTCTTATACAATACCTATACAGAAGAGAAAATTAATATTCAACCAACCAGGACAAGAAATGAAATATGTGGCTGGGCGCTGTTAATCTTGTAAGCCTCAGGACAGAGTTCCATCAGTGCTGCAAATGGGAGATTAATATGCTACCCTAAGTCCACGTATGCAGAATGCATTAAAAGTTTGTTCTTCTAGCCACATGAAATAGTCTGAGTGTACTTCCAAGAGAACAAAAGAAAACACAAAAATATGGAGATTTAGAGTCCTCCTGCCCTGCAGGCTGAATTCCCAAATAATTCTGACTTCATGTGGTTTTTTAAGTTTTTATTTTCTCAAAGGCAAGTGGATTTTGCATCTCTGAGATGGTAGGTGATTAATCAGTGCTTGGATAGACACAAATCTAGACACCTCTAGACAAGATAGAAAAAAGTACTGTGAATGCATCACCCTCAAGTATCCTGTTGTGCCAGTGATTATCTTTTGGGATTGCTGCATATAGTTTCAAAGACACCATCAAGCACTGCTCCTGCCAGAATTACTAGAGGCAGTCCGTCAGAATTTTTAATTCTGAGCACAGGAGCAGGGAACTTACTTTGGCAGAGGAGAGGGACCCCTGCATTTCAATTTACTCAGCCTTTCAATCGAAGAGAAGTCTTCAATAGCGGAACATGGGAAAAAAGTAATTAAACCAACTAATATTGCCCCACTCCAGCAATGTCAGCCAGTTAATTAGATGGGTCCCATCAGATGATTAGGCAAACAAAGTTTTGATAGAAGTTTTATAGAGCACTCTGTAATCTTAATCATGCTGGGAGCAGTGAGGAAAGCTTCTGACAGAAGAGGAAAACACTCTAGTAGTAAAGGACTACTGAGTCTTATTTCTGCTAATGATTTACTGTGTGATTTTGGATTAACCACTTAATCAGAAGGCAGGGTGGTGCTGGGACAAGGATACTTGCTTAGAGCTTGAATGGTTTAACTTTGCCTTCTGCCTTGCTCTGCTGTGTCCCTGCATGACCTTCACAGAGCTGCTCAGATCCAGAGCAGATCAGCTGCAGAAAGGCACTCTCCATCCCCGTCATGCTCGTAGCAGTTCCAGTCAGAAATCTAGATCCCTGGGAAGTTTACTAATAAACATTCAGGTGCCCGAAAGCCTCAGGTATGCAGAGGAATAGAGGGAAATTTTAAGAATTGCCCTCTTAGGCTTGGGCTATGTTTACACGCTCTACTCCACGGACCCACACCAGTCCTTTGCACGCTGCGTCTCTGAAGGGGCAGGAAGTGCATCTGCATAGGGATGCTCCGGGGTGTTCCAGTCGGAAATGTGTGACTTTGAGGGCCTCTCTAATTTAGAGGAGGTTCTGCCAACTTTTGGAAAACTTAAGCTGCAAATCTAGCAAAAATCAAACAACTCCTGCCCCTCTTCAAGATTCCCCACTAGCTTCAAGGTTCATGTCCTGAATTACACCTCATGAGGGTGAAAACAGTTTAGACTTGTCCTGAGTGAAGATGATTGTATTTGTATAATACCTCATCAAATTCCTGCCTTTCCTTGCAGAATGGATGGTTGGAATCTGGTAGAATTTGGTCTTGTGTGTCCAGCTAAAATCATAATAAATAATTTCTGCTTAGATTCAGTACATTTATCTCCATGTGCTGCTGTCAGGTAGAATCAATGCTTTTATGTTTTAAAACCAAAGCCGCCTCTTAGAATGGTATTCCTGAAAAACTGAAAGAGTTTAGGAAGAACTAATAAAGGATAAATTAAAAATCATCCTTGTAACTTCTGAGAAAGCCAAGTGAGGGAAAAAAGACTGTACTACTGTCCCTTCCAAAATGAAATTGGTGTGTCCTCATCGTTCAAGCAGATACAACAGTTAGGAGCAGATATTGTATGCCAGTGGAAAGAATATATATTGCACACATAAAAGGCTGCAACATAAATTTGAAGAAATATGGGACTCCTTCATATAGGTAGGTCAAACTTTTCCCTCAAGCAGATAATTACAGGCTTGGGGTGAGTAAATCTTATTAGCCTCTCAGCACCTTATCTCCCCTCATAGAGACTGGTAGTAGATATATAGTAGATATATTCTACTTCCGTCACTTTCTGGATTGCATATTAGATATTGCCTTATGCAGTCTGGTCTTAACTACAACCATAGTATTTCACAGAGGAATGGCTATGGTTTGTCAATAAATAGGTCAGACCAGAGAACAGATGAAAACAGATTCCCAGATTTTGGAACGGCTGGGAGTTATGAAAGGAGATGGCAAGAAAAAATAAGTTTGGTACACAGCTCTTCTCTTTATAATATCACTGGATTCCAACACAGCACCCTAATATTACAGTCTGGGACGTTGTTTTTGAGAGAGCAGGGGCAGGCTGGGCCAGCCAAGGTCACCAGGCACCTCCATGGAGATGGTGATGGGCCATCAGGTCTGGACATCAGCCTGACACCAGGCTGGGCTGAAATGGGGCTCCTGGGTCTATGGGCAGGATGGAGAAAGGCCCCAGGGGTGGCTGGTAAGGGGCAGTAAAGCTTATTAGTGCCCTCAGGGGCTGACAGTATGCATATTTTATCATGAATCATTTGACTTTTGTTGTTTTGCTCCAATATCATACCAATACCCCTAAGCAGTTAGTTAGAGCCTCTTGAGGATAACATATAAATGCTACTCACTGTGTCGTCCTCTGTGGGAGAAGAAAGGGGATGTATCTCTCATGACCCAGGTCAAGTTCCAAGCAGGAGGAAGAGGAGGGCTGCTTGCTGGGAGATCAGAAGTGCTCAGACCTTTCATTAAAAAAAAAAAGAAAAATAAACTTTATGTATGACGTAGCTGTTTGTATACTACACATCAAGCACAAAGATCTTAAACAGCTTTACAGAACATATACAATAAGCACCGATATTCAACTACACCTGATAGGTGTGCGCACAGGGAGACAGAAGATAAATTGCTTTACATAGCAAAATTATCATCACCTAGAAAAACTGTCAACTCTAATCTCACACTGATTCTAAGTTCTCTTTGACCTTTCAGTCCCTCAATTTGTTGTTTTAAAGTTTTGTTAGCATGTGGAGATGCCATACGTGGAACAGGCAATCACGTACCCACCTCAACAACCCAGTTAATCTCAAAGATGCTTTTGGGGATTAGAATATTTGTCCTGTTTTCAGCTGGGACAGAGTTAATTTTCATCCTAGTAGCTGGTATAGTGCTGTGTTTTGGATTTAGTAATAGAAGAATGTTGATAACACACTGATGTTTTGGTTGTTGCTGGGTAGTGCTTAGACTAGCCAAGGACTTCTCAGATCTCAGCTCTGCCAGGGGCACAAGAAGCTGGGAGGGGACACAGCCAGGACAGCTGACCCAAACTGTACAGGGCTATTCCACACCACATGACATCATGCTCAGTATATAAGCTGGGGGAAGAAGAAGGAAGGGGGGATGTTGGGAGTGATGGCGTTTGTCTTCCCAATTCACCGTTACACAGGATGGAGCACAGCTTTCCTGGGGATGGCTGAACCCCTGCCTACCGATGGGAAGGAGTGAATGAATTCCTTGCTTTGCTTTGCTTACGCGCGCACAATTTTGCTTTACTTATTAAACTGTCTTTATCTCAACCCACAAGTTTTCTCACTTTTACTCTTCAGATTCTCTCCCCCATGCCACTAGAGGGGGGCGGGGTGAGCGAGTGGCTGCGCGGTGCTAAGTTGCCAGCCGGGTTAAACCATGACAATACTGCAGTGACCCAGACTGGGTGAGGATCCATACAAACCTGCACTAACTCTGCAAGGCCACAATGATATTAGAAGTGCAAAGAGAAACAGTATCTGAAATAACACATAAGGTCAATGAGCAAAGCAGAACTCTATGAGCTTTGAAAGCACAGATTTTCCCTGTGAATGTTTAAGTTGGATTTTCTGAAGATGACTGGATCTTGAGTATTCTCATCTAGTTTTTTGAGGTCCTCAGGGGAAAGGTAGGGTTTAACTTTGTAGAAATACAGGCAAGCAAAACTTGTGTTTGGAACACTTGTTTGATGGAACAAAATAAACCTCTGGATTGCTCATATGTTCTGATTTCTCAGAGAAGCCACAAAGAATTTGTTGTTCAGAAAGAAAATAAAAAATCACTTTTTTTTATCTATTAAATAATATTTTTGTCAAGAATGCTACAATTGCTTACTTGAATTCTTTTAGTTTAGGCGCAACACTAAGCTCCACTGTAATAACAGCAAAACAATTTGATAATACCTCCCAATAAAAGTTTGGTAAAACTTTCCGTAACAATATGAATTAACTAACTTAGAGTAGTAATTAATTTGGAGTGCTGAATAACTGTCCTGTTGAATGGAAAAACAGTAACAGACAATAAAAGACACATTTAAGAGGATAATAGTGAATGAGGTAAATGGCTGAAGCCTTGGGGAAAACACGGCTTTGATTCTCTTAAAGCTCTGCTTAGCCCCGCTTCCCACTTCCACTGAAGAAAAACTTGAAAATTTCAGAGGGACTTGTCAGAAGCATAAATACCAAGCTCTAGTTGTGCCCTATCTCATTGTCAGTGCAATCTCATTTTTAGCGCACTCCTGTAACTGAGTAATGATAGCAAAACCATGAGAAAAATAACCATTCTTACGTAAGAGCTGTAAGGCTTGCTCACTGCTTAGAGCAATAATCTTCCAGATAAGAAGGGACTTCATGCTGTATTGTAAGCCATTCTTGAGTGGAAAAATTTTAATATCCCTAATGGCTCAATTAAACCTGGTCTCTATTCTAAGTTACGGTACAATAACTAAATGTCCCCTATTGTTGTCTGGAATGTAGCGACGCAGATCAGGCCAGTGATTTATGAGGGTAGGTATCAAACCTGGTGTCCTGCCTTCAACTGTGAATGATGAAGTGATGGGTAACTATGTAATAACCTTTATATTGGCTTTTCCTTCCTAACATCAAGACATAGTTGACACGTCTTTCAGTAGCCCCCGATGCAACTGGTTGCAGCAAATACTTTCATGTTTCATTGCAATGGTTATAATAGTTGCTAAAAGCAGATTTTTTTCCCTACAAATGTAGCTTCACTTTGATGCTAATATATAATAAATAAAAGAAGACCATTAATGAAAAATGAGCTCCTTGAAATAAGCTGGTTTTAAAAGCAATGTGTGTTTTGCCTGATGTGAGATGTCTGACCCAGTATCAATATCCCTGTTACATAACATCTGTAACCAGTGACTCTCCAAAATGGGGAATGAATCCTAAACACAGATCATGAGTCTCGCACAGACAAGAATGCTGGGGCCTCTTTACCCCTAACAGACCCAAACGAATGTCGATGTCATGCATTTAGTACTGACAGAGAGCCAAGCCTTGGAGTCGCAATCCTGTGAGCACTTCACACAAACCTGAAAACCTGACCTGCTCCCCATCTCTGCTCCTGTGGCAAAACAATCTGAGAGCAAGCCACTGAGGTGCATTTCTCTCCCTAACGCTGCAGCCACAGAACTCAGAATTAAATCACTGCTACTACCCTGACCGGCCTTACCTGGGAATAGGTGATGCAGCGGTCAGCTGCAGTACCCCAAATTCCGTGGCACTCCTCACCTTCAGAAAAATTCCCCTGACAACTGTACTGCCCTACACATTGCATTCTTCAGAAATCATGCCTACCTTCAGCTTCAGCTAAGTGGAAATATTCCCTCTGTTGCCAACGCATGCAGTAAATTGAGACAAAAAAGAAAGTTGAACATCTGAGCAGAGAAGACAGGGTAGTCCAGGCACCTAAACCTCCCCGCTGTCAGCAGCAAAAGGTGCATAAGAGATAACTGAAAAAAATGGAATGTTTTTCACTATTTTTAAAGAACAGAACGGATGCAGTTCAATTCATTTTAACCTAAGAACTCCTTTTTCCCATATTCTTTAGGATTAATTTTGGAACTTCATCTCAAATTATTTGCTTGGGCTATTGGTCTGAACTTGAAGACAAGAAGATTGTATCAGAAGTTATGAATCTTTCCCAATTAAGTTATCTTCAGAGAAAGATGCTGGGTAAAAGGTTTTTGTATAGCCAAGAGGCTACTCTTCACAGTGAGGAATGATTTGATTTCAGAGTGAGCTATAGGTTAGGAAAAGGAGAGACCTTTCCTCTTCCACCTCCAGGGCATTTTACGTCCAGAAAGGTAATTACAGAAGACTGTATCAGCTAAACAAATGTTTCTTGTGCAGCGAGGGTAATGCAAACGTAGACTACACTGTAGCCATTTTACAAAATAAAGGTGTTTTCCCCTCTCCAAAACAATATATATTGAAGCCAAAAAGCACTAAGAAAATGTTGCCTCCTTCTTTTTAAATATGCTACCCTCCCGTTCCAGTGGTTTGTACCAGGGTGCTCTGTCACTTGTCAACAGTAACCCTAACCTTTAAAAACAATTAATGGATTAGCAACTGGAAGCTGACAGCTCCATTTTTAGTAGCCAGAACTATGGCAAGGTACAACAGAGGTTTCTGTGATATTCCTGCCTAAAGGAATATTGGGGGCCAAATCCTGACCCAAGGTACTCCATCACAGCTAGAAACGTGCACCTGAAGAGAACGTTTGGCATTTCTGGTTTTAAACTTGTGCAAAGGAATCTCCTTAGGGGATGTGAAATTCATCCAGCTCACCAAGAGTTTAGGTAAAAAAAAAAAGAAAAACGGTTCATGTGTACTGAAGTCAAGCCTCAAGGCCACAAATTCATTAAATAAAATATTTATGTATTCTTTTAATGAAAAATACCTCTTTAATAGAATAACCCTGCATGTTCATATGAAAATGGAACAAGAAAAGCTTTCTACTTGGGTCCTTTTTAAACAAACAAGATTTCCTCCCTTCTTCACCCTTTCTGGAAGAAGGAAGAAATATCCCTAGCAATTAACATATGCAGTTTTATAAACTTCCTTGCAGTGCAGAAATGTAATTGAATTTTTATCAAAACACCCATGCTTTTTTTAACCAAAAAATGCACCTACATTTAACCGACTACTGCTTATTACTACCTTTGGATGTTGCTTTATTACTACCTTTGGATGTTGCTTTATTACTCAGTGGATAAGCTTTCTTACTTTGCTGAGCTGTATTATACCCAGTTTCTCAGTGGTAAATCCGAGGTGACAAACCTGCATGTACCTGTCCTCTAGATTTCAGAGTTGCAACAGATGTATAAGTTAATAACTGAGAGCAACACGTACTTTCAGCTACATCTACATCTAGAAAAATATCTCAAAATCATTCATATTTGTTTGCACAGAAATCAGAAATCAGTGTTAGTGGTATTCGTGGCTCTGGTTTCTAACAGCAATCAGTATAGTAGTTATTAGCAAATATTACAATGATGTGTTTAGAAACAGCCTCCATGAAGATCTGGATTTTCCAGTCTCTGGAAAAGCCTGGCATTTCAGAAAAGGTTATTCCTTTTCTAAGTAAAAGGTAGCAATTTTCCACAGAAAGGATATTACATGGTTATCTTTTCCCCTACTGGGGAAAAAAAAAAAAGTCAAATCTACTTGTGACCAAGCCAACTCCATTTCACTAAAACAAACAAAAAATCTTACAGGCAGCTAACTGCCCCAGGTATGGAAACTTCTGCAGACTTCTCCTGTGAAGTAGAGGCAGGACAAGGACATCCCGGGAAGAGGCAGATCCAACACTGCAGGGCCCTGAAGCCAAACATCTCCATCTTGCAAAAGAGCACTCAGGACCCTGGCATTTAGGAAGCCCTGGCTGGCTATTACCAGCAAGATGTTTGGGCTTGCCTCTGTCTAGCTGAGAGAGTACGCCCCAGAGGTCCTTGGAAAGGACTCTTCAGCTCCTGGCTCCACGAAAGTTCTTGGTTTCAGTTTTTGGCGGGTAAAGGGGTTCAACCAGGGGAAAAAACATTTCCTGAGACCTGTAAGCTCTCAAATTCACAACTGATCCTCACCATCACACTAACAGTACTCACACAGCCTCTTAAAAACTTTGTTTTTTCCCCTCTTCCCACCTACAAACATACCCAGTCATCCATGAAAGCCCAAAGAACACATTATATCGAGGTGACCAAGCAGCACCAAAATCAACAAACAGCCCAAGTAAACGCTTTGTGAATAATCCATAGACTCAGCTATGCTCATACAAATCATCGTCTAAATGACATTCAGAAGCAAAATTCAAATTCTGTTTACAGTCAAGCCAGCAAATGAGGCAAACGACGAGCTCATTCCACACAGTTTCTCGCTCTGAATAGTTGGTGAGCTTTACTTACACTAATGGCTGAACGTACTTCAGGGTTTCTTTTTACAAACCTTTTCTAAAGTACAAAAATGTTCGCTGACAGTCTGTCAAGTTTATCTTTTTCAGTTGGAAAATATATTTAATAATGCATTATGTTACAATGATTTTATGTCATATTGAAAGCCTGATGAGTGCAAATAAACCATAGTATGTGTGTCACTGAACCTGTGCTGGATGGCTGCGGAGAATAAATTTGCATTTAGCGGGCTGCAGCAGACCTGTGGATTGTGGATTCAGCCAAATGTACTATAAGAGGCATAGAAGCGATCAACGATGCTGACTGGCAGATGCTTGATGAGTAAAATTGGGAATAGCAGGCACTTCCTGTACATGAAGCATGTGTCACTAATAAAACTGTATTTAACTCAACAACTGTGCTATCCTTCTGGCCCTGGATACTTTTTTTTTTGGTGTGTGTTTGTAAGGCTTATTTAAAATTTTCTTTTAACCCCTGTCTGTTAGCAATGTATTTTTTTTCCCGTCTCCTTTTCACAGGGAATATTAACTTTTGACTGATAAAATCCAAATGCCCCAAAACTGGCTAACCCGATCAGCAAACAGGTGCTCCACGGCCCCATCTTTTCCTACCAACGAGGCAGTCCCTCTAACTGCCACATCCTGGGGACATGGATTGCTGCAAGGAGAGCCTGTGCTAAGTCTGGGAGCTGTGGTCTGATCAGCAGACCGTGGCTCTGCAAGAAAAAGAGCACAAAACACCCGATTTACAATTCCACACCCAACTTACAATTCCACAAAGGCACTGTGACAGGGAAATATTACCAAAGTATCGTGTGTTGCTGCTCATTACATGGAAAAAAGAAGTGATCTGCATTTTCCTGTTAAAAATGCAGGGGAAAATAATATTGTTTTCTTTGCTGCTTTCTGTGAAAAAAAGAAAGGGGCATGCAAAGAGCATTAAAAAAACCAATTAAAATGACCAAGCTTCTCTTCTACCCAGCTCAATATAGTTTAAAAATATACTGCCATCTAGAGCATATTACTGCATCTCAGATGCTCTGCAGCTGCTGAAGACCTGCCCAGTAAGACACCACAAAATGGCAATGAATCACTGATAAAGAGCTCAGGGTCTCAATTACAGACTGGACTAGGAATGGCTTAGAGTTGTTACTCATCTGCGTGCGTACAAGAAACCTTTAAAAAACCCAACAGTAGACTGATCTTTGCCGTAATAGTCCTTCACAGTACAATTAAGCATCTCTGTGGGCAACACAGAGAAACAAAGGACCGAGTGTTAGTAATTGAACTACTCTCGACTCTGGTTTGTCCCCTCAAAAGCGGAGGCTACTGGCAGGACTGCGTCAAGGGATGCGCTTCTCACGCCCGTCCAGCTTGCAGCTTTGCTAAACAAAGGGGGAAAAAGCCCCTTAGTAGCAAAGCTCCACGTACAAACACGCATTCAGAATTTGGGATGCTTGTGCATTTTAGCAGCTTTTAGATATTTTAGGATCACAACTGAAAAAGAGTGTTGGGGTGGTGATTTTTTGGGGCTGTGGTTCAACACAGGGCACTACTTGTCCTGGTCTTTGGACTGATAACCAAGACCTCTGAATTACTGACCAGGTAATGCAGTGAAAACCAGAAGCCATTATGCCCAGCTGTCCCCTGCAGCACGGACAGACCTCCAGACACTGCAGACAGCAGGAAAGTGCAAGATAAAGTCTGTGCAATTGGTAACCTTTCTGCTAAGGCACACTGAACTACTGCAGGTGGCAGGTGTTCTGAATTTTGCCTGTACGTGTAAAAATAAAGTGATCCTTCCACTGTTGTTGGGGTATTTGTCTTCTGTAGCTTAGAAAAACCTCCAACAAAACAACTGAGAGGCAGTATTGATGTGTGGTCCATGTGTGTTGATGTGTGGTCCACGTTCCTCCATTCACAGTCGTTAGAAGCCCTTCCAGTAGACTGGCCCCTAAAAGGACTCACCATTACAATGTTCCTTGTTCAAAGGACTTCAGAACAGTTGCTTACCAGTATGATTGCTATACCAGTATGATTACTATAACAGTATGATTCTCATCTGTCACAGCTGGGGTCCCAATCCCACATATTCTCAGTGTCCATCTATTTGCATGTCTTGGATTATGCCTCTACATGTACATCCCCTTACGCTGTACCCAGTTAACACCACCTCTAGAAACATAGTAGCCAGGCTTTCCAGGAAGAAGATAGAGCAGTTGTTTTGACAGGGGTTTAATAATTCATTACACATACTGACTTCAAACCATATAGTGCCTTTACCTTGGATTTCTGCATAGCTACTTCCATATTTAACACATCCACCCAGTTGGAGTCTCTTGTCAGATCTGCACACTTGCTATATCATTTTAAGTAGTGGGATTATGGAGAGAAAAAGAAAAAAAAGAAGAAACAAACCCAGAAACAACCTCCTTCTCTATATACACTTAAACACCTCTGCCTTTTGATCTGTGTCTCTTGTTTTCAAGGTGTGGCATTCAATGCTCACTTGTTTTTGCCTCCACATTTCAGTGGACAAAGTTATGTGCAAAAATTCCTTGAGCATTTAAATGGTAGAGGAATGACTATTTGAAGGTTTTGGTGCAGGTCTGAATCTTTGTGGTCTGCAGGAGTCTGTTCGCCCTCAGAGCAGGCACCCTGCATACCCTTTTATAGAGGACTTCTCTGATCAGGATGAAAATGGTGGTAACTCACTTCTCCCGCATTTTCATACCACGGCAGTACCTCTGGCTCTGGAAACAGTCATTACAAAGTTTAGGGAACATTTTTTGCTGTCATATATAGCAACTAAATGTCCCCTTTCCAACTGGAATCCATCTACAGTCACGCATGACCTGAGCATTTAAAACCCTCATTCCACTGCACTGCAGCACTGAGCTTGGATGGAGGTGGAAGGAAAAGAAGTTCATTTTCACACACCTATTTCATATCTGAAGGAAGGACAAGATTTCTTCCTATGACTTCTAACATAGACACAAGATATTTCAAAAGGTCCCAGTTCAGCCTGACTTAATTTGGGAAGTGTCTTTACTTCACTTGGGCTGGCTTACCCAGGTGTCACCGGGAACTCACATTCCCTGTATCCCACACCACTGCTACATATACCCCTTTCTTTCACAGTGCTCTATGAAAAAAGCCTTTTGGACATGTGCACCATCCTTCTTTCCTCAAAGAGCACTGGGCAATGTGCAAAACAGTCACTCATGCACCACCTGGCATAAACCTGCCTCAGGAGCAAGCCAGCCTCATTCTGCTGCCTGGAACCATTCAAGAATCACAGCTGCAAATGGTGGCCAGCAAATATTGGTTATTTGGAAAAAAGCAATAGCAGTGGCATAAGTCAGCCTTATTTTTCCTCATTACTATCACTATTACTATTATTGCTTCTGTGAAAGGAGGGAAATCCTCTGTTTATTGCACAAGCACATGTGAAAGATGTTAGCAGAAGGCTCAATAATGGTCCCTCATATGGAAATACAAATCCAGGGGCTTTTTTTTTTTAAAATCCAACATCACCCTTTAAAACAGGCCACAAGCAAAGGAAATAAAATATAGGAACTTCAGTTAAAAACTGGAGATTTCCCATACAAAGAAGCAGAAATCCTGAAGTGATGTCTCCCACAGAAACTGTGCCTTGACTGTACCATGCAGCCAGAGGGAACACCTTCAGAAAGGTCACCACAGCTCTAGAGGCTTTGTCCAGCTTTAATACGTGGAATAATTCTGAAACTTTGTGATCCAAAGATGGCATTTTAGAAGAAGAAACTTTTAAAAGATTCCTGCTGTATCAAAACATAAAGTGAACTCTGAGGAATCATACGAAGCCCTTACATATGTACAGCAGAGACAAACTGCGAAGCAGTGACAGTTATGAATTCCCTGCCATTTGTATGGCTAAAACCACTTATTTGCTGCATTAAGCATTTCTGTTAAGATATAGTGTTGCAGAACAGCAACATACGTGCAGGGTGTTTTGGTAGCAGAGAAAATACTAGACATTTGTTATTGGTAGGCATGCTGCATTATTTCTAGAAATAGCAAAAGGGTGCGATGACTACTTCAATCTAAAACACAGCTGTCTCGGCAGTAACAATAAAAACTACTTCATATTCCCTTTACTGGGAAAGATGCCAATGTGCTTATATTGTCTATTTTCACTGCAACATTTAATTTTGCTTAAGGTAAAGGACAGCATCTCTGACTACAACTGTGGGGTATTTAGATGTGAAAGTACTTCTCAAGGAAGTTCTACAAGTGCTGCCAAAGTGAAGGCCATAAAGCCCCTGAGTGAGGCATGAGAAATTCCTGTCTTTGCCCAGACACCTCTGAGTTGACTATAAGTAGAGATCGTAAAAGGGAAATTACTCATCATTCTGTTTTTCAGGTGCAAAAGAAAAATGAGAAGCAGTATCTCTGGAGATACACTGATTTTTTTAATTGTTTGGTTTGGGTTTTTTTACCACTGCAGCACAATTTTGCTCTGTATAGCTGCTTTCCAAAGATCTTAAACGTTAACTAATCCTCAGCATTCATGCAAGAGAGGGGAGCGATGTTGTAAAGCAGCTGATGCTACCAGCCACCACTACCCTCTGCCGGGTGGCACTGGAGAGG
This sequence comes from Gorsachius magnificus, assembly GCA_034008185.1. Lineage (NCBI taxonomy): Eukaryota > Metazoa > Chordata > Aves > Pelecaniformes > Ardeidae > Gorsachius > Gorsachius magnificus. The sequence continues at coordinate 11,359,532 of CM067083.1, read as the reverse complement.
CTCGGTTATGCGATACAAAGACAGCGCTCCAGCTCAAGGCAGGGCCAGGTTATCTCCGCTGGTGCAAACCACGCTGCTGTGAAGTCCTACTTGGCCTTGTATTTAGCTTCTGGTATAAAGATGACCACCCAAATACCCAACAGGACACAGTCTAAGACAAGTAGGAAGAGGCAGGTTATTATCATCTGCCTATCACTGAAAAGAGGAGCTTTCAATTTTCTCCATTCCATATTCCCACATACTGCTACAGCCTTCCTCAGATGGGGCAAAACTGGTGAGAAGCACTGGGCTGAAAAGCTGGCCCACAAGGAGCTGTAGAACAACTAGTAGAAGACATGAACCACATGGAAAAAATTGGACATGATGGATTTGTTGCAGAATTATGTACCTCTTATGTGTAAGGGTACTAAGAAACCATGGGTTAAATGACCTGCTCAAATTCACATCACAAAATGGTAGAAAAGTTTAGAAAAGAAAATGACCTTTACTGTTTCCTTCTCCCCAGAGGTCCCCACTTCTGGTAGTCCAGCCCTGTCTCTGCCAAATGACTTCACCCTATCTAGTGAAAGTAAAATTCTGCGCAGCTGGAACAGAGCCAGTGTGTGGATGGGGCTTTAATCTACACAAAAATAAAACAAAATAGCCTTGCAGGAATACCTAGACAGTCTGTAAGATGTTTTATACCTATTTCTGTTTTTCATTTTTCCATAAGTTTATGTGTACCTAAATCCTTTCCTGCAAAAGAGAAATAACTTTGCTTCTCTTCCCCCCAGAACCTGCACTGTTCACAAAGAATTTCCCAAAGTGATTACTGAAAGGCCTCTAAGAGAAATGATTACAAATGGCTGAGTTAACTGCTCCGGACGGCCTCATCAGTCATCATAATGCGGTCTCAGCACCAGACTCATCAGGACAGGCAACTTGTCATGACAGATGACACCTCTTCAAGAAGACTTCTTCACATGGCTTTTCCTCAAGAAAGTCCTCCTGGGATAAGGTGCTTGCAAGTAATGCTCCTTAAGCGATAATCAAGGGGGAATCATTGCCAGCTGCCTTCAGTGAGCTGCTTCAGTGTCAGGGCTTTTTTTTTTTTAGTTTTACCTTTAGTCTTTGAGCATGGAAAGTTTTATCTGCGTGCGCGTCTTGAAATCGAAGTACTTTCAGTAGCTGGTCTAAAGGTGAATTTAGAAATAAGAGCGACAAATTAAGAGAGAGGAGGCCAGAAAAGGCTGAGACAGCACTGCTGGCCTCACGCTACTTTTCCACTGCTAGCCCCGAATGCTGTAAACCAATTTGCAATCTATGCCTCATTTTCCGCATCTAGGAAAGGAAGAGTATACAGACCTCTATTGTAAGTCTGCTACAGAAACTGTTAAGTTGAATTTTTTTTGAGTTAAAAAGTGCCTTCTGTGAGGAGTACCACAAGAATACCCATTATAAAGAAAAGCCAACTTATCATCCCATAGATACTGTTCCGTGAACTGGAACTCGAGAGAGCTAATTGCATTCCCAGCTCTTCTTATCTACAATGGGATCTAAGATACATTGTGTAGTTTCTCTTTTTGCCTTGTTTGTTTCTGCTACAAAAATGGAAGTAGTGATGCTCACTGGGGTTGGGAATCCTTGGATAAGAAGCAGCAAATATTTTTATGAAGAAATGTCTAAGCAAAGTTTTCAAAATATCATTTCCCTTAAACTCTATTGTCCTGCTTCTCAAATACGTTTTTACTATGGTGAGGGTAAAATCTTGTTTAAGAAGAACAGTTGGCTTCTTAATGACACACATCTCAGTCATAGTGAAGAGGCAAACTATTTGCAATGAACACTTTGTGAAATCTGGCACTTGTTGGCTGTTTGCAAATTGTTCATGGACAGACCGCAGTCAATGAATACTTTGAAATTACTCAAATATTTACTCAGAACAGATTTCAGCCCTTGGGGTCTTTTGTTTGTTTGCTTTGTGTGCTACTCCAGCTATGCACCAGTTGGTCTTTCAAATGCCCATGGTACTAAATAGGTGCTGGATCCAAGCAGCAATCTGAATTTCTGCTTTGCAGGAAACTCCATGATTTCTTTTTCTTTCCATTCCACATGTTGGAATGAACAAGAATAAATCTGAAGTTTCCTAGAAATAAAATCTTATACAGGAAAACAGCTTGGGAGCAAATGCTTTTGCGTAAAGGAATTAAAATGTAAGTGTTTCGTGTCAATTTTACTGTAAAGTATGCTATAGTATAGTTGCAAATGAAGGAAATGATCCAAATGCTTCATTGTGGTAAAGCCAAAACATTTCATTTTCATTTTTTCCCAGACTGAAAAAGACCCTGGTATTTTGTGTAAATTGATATATTCCCATAGGAGGTCTAGTTTTCAAAATGATGTTTCCTGATGGAAAATCTGACATTAGAGAACAACTTAAGTAATTCAAATTCTTATGCATCTGACAAGGTATCACTTTGCTATGCAGCTGCCAGAGCACCTCTCTGGGAATCCCCTGACAGGGACTTTGAACTGGAGAAGCCACTCAGCCTGGCCAGTCTGAAAAAACCTCATGGAAAGTCAATGAGGTCTTTTAGAAAATTTAGTAAAGAGCAAAACAGAATGAGCACAGCTACGGTAAACTCATAAAAAATTAAAATGAACGAAATTCTCTGTTGGCTACAAATTTCAGATGGATGTTTATTTGAATGAAAAACACACACTTTCCTTTCCTTTGCAGAAATAATTGGCCTTTCTGTTTACAAGCTGCCCACACCTGGAGTCCTAGCTGCACTTTTAAACCATCTTACAGTGCAAGCAGCTGATCCATCACCAAAAGCAGTAAGCTGAACCGGCATGTGCGAAGACGCAGAGAGCCACTCTGTAGGCTTGCGTCCCATCAGGGAGGCAAGAGCATTCAGCCTGTTCGTAATTTCTGGTTTTGAATTGGGAGAAGTCTTCTGAAGAACTGAAACAATCAGTTTTACAAACTGCCTTTCTTCTTCCAAGGCCTGCCTAATATCCCTCTGTCAATGATAGGATCAGCAATCACAGGAACCATCAGGCTAGGATTTGGGGTATTTTAAAGGTTCTTTTTATACAGCTTAGCAAGAAGAAATAAAGGGCAGCCAGTAACACCTTAGCAGCCAGCCCTCCAGAACTGATTAATAAACTGGCTATGCGTTACCCAGGACTAGTCTGAGACATTCTGGGAAACTATAAAACTACATGAAGAATAAGTATTTGCATTAAGAAGCTGTTATTCAAAACTGTTGTAGAGGGTTATCTCACATTAAAATATTTGCTGCACACCACAGTGCTGTCTTAGTGCACCTTCCCCCATCTAATCTGCGTGCTGTGGAGATGACCGTACAGGCTCTAGAGACAAAACTGAAACCGTCCTGCTTTGTACGTGACAAAAGTCACCCCGCATTCAACCCACTCAGACATCGTGTCATTGCTCTTAGAGTCACTATCTATACTCCTGCTTAAGTAAAAAGTGCTTTGTGAAGGTAAGCAGCCTTCTTTCCACCCCATTTACTAACAGAAACCCAGGCAAGAAGAAAAATAGGAAGCATGCTTTTCTCCCACGATAACTTTATCTCGGGAGAGACTCTGGTTCAGCAGGGTCTGTAAAGACAACTGGAGCAGGTAATAGAGGAAGACACCACCATCCTACAGATGTGTTGCAACTTGCAAAGAGAGGGAAAGATATGAATAATTTGATAAAGTTTCTGAATTATACAGAGGTGATTAGATGATGCAGAAGAACAGAGGGTGGTAAGCAGGGGTTTTACCACCAAATCACTAACTTCAGTACCTGGCAATCAAGACAACTCACTAATCTCTAAGACAACACTAATACAATCCTGTTTTCTCTGGGACACTTGACCCACATTTTGATGGTAGTAAGAGCCCCCAGTAAGATACTTTAATACAAAGAGCATCCTCTCTTTCCCCCCAGGCTCTCCTCCATGCTTATCTGCTGCTGCCTCAGGTGTCCCTATGTCATTACACCTCCCGCTCGTGGATGTCCTATAGTCATTCTCCTGGGCTGCTAGAAGCAGTCTTCAGGAACTGGGCGTATCTGCTCCGGTTTTGCCTTATTTCTTCCCCTCCCTCTGTTCAAGAGAAGTACTAGGGACAGGCACTTTCCCTGCCCTCCTTTTTTTATATCCTTGCTCCTGCCCCATGACTGAGGGCAGAAGGCCTAGGATTTCTCATGCCATCAAGAGGGAGCTACTTTCTTGGCTGTGGGAGCTGGTACCAGAGGCAGCACTGGCTCTGAGTGGAGGTCTCCCCTGGTATTTATCAGCCAGGTCCTTTTCACCAAGGCAAAGCTTGGCCTGGAGCACCTGAAGGACACTGAAGGGTATAGGAGCAGACTGATTCTCATGGTGAGGGAGTGAGTATCTTCTGTGGACGAAATCTGCCTCTGTCCAGCCCAGGCAGAGTTTTCAATTAGTAGTTGCCATCTCAGATGCTTGTGCACCCTGACCACCCACAATCTAACATTTATCAGGGAAACAGTGCTAACTTGTCCAGTCTGCCCTTACTGCATTGCTAAAAATAGTAATTAACCTGTTTTTCTGCTCCTTGCTATCTCTGGAGTACACCTGCTTACACAAGGTTGATCAGAATCCAGCTCACTACTCACAGGAATTAACAACATTATCTCCTTGTACAGACTGCCTGAGCTGCAAATTCGCTTCCCCTGCTCTGAGTTTTAATTTGCCGGTAGTCCTTCTGCTTTCTGACCACCGCATCCTGGGCTGCATGCAGGAACATCAAGAACCCTGCCTCCTTCCTCTCTGTTCCCTATTCTGAAATGCAATCTGCCCTGTTTCTCAGGGCACCAGCCTCTGTGTCTCCAGCAGCACCTGACCCACCATTTCCACAATGACCAGCTAGAGCTGGAAGCTTCCTACAGTTCATCACTAACAGTGAAACTAAGTCAAACCCCTTCAGTCAAACTCTCTTGACTTTTGAGGTGTGCAAAATCAAAATCCAGTCGGGAACCCTGGCTTGGAGGGATCTGTATCTTATCACATCCAGTAACTGCACAGTACGATGCCACTTCTATTGTAGTCTAAAAAGGATTTATCACAGACCTATCACCATTGCCAGGTCAATCACAGTGCTGTAATCAAAATCAGAACTGCTACTTCTAAGTCTATTTGTGAAACCTTGACACTGGACAATCAGAATTGATACGGGATGAAATAAGCAACATTGCTCAGAATTTCATCTAAACTTTTTAAGATTATCTGTTTGGCTTTTCTTACATTTTCTTTGTTTTTCTTAATTGAGTTCCCCTCTTCTAGGTAAAGCTGCTTTTCCAGTAATACAGATTCAGTCTGTATCTTTACCAGCCACAGAAACAGATCAGAATGCTGCAGGCACACAGGTTCTCTTCTTTTTACCATCTGATTTTGCAGATGACCATCTCCTTAATCAAACTGCATGACACCTCCCAAATTGAATACAACTCTACTGCACAGAAATCAGCTGTTTAAAAGTATTATAATGGGACTTTATATTAATGCAGCAACACTACTCAGCTGGACAATGAAAAATGGCATAATTTCCTAACCTGCAAACACAACCTAGGGTCAGAGTTAAGCTGGGTTTCTTCTGTCCTTGTACAGTGTACATGGCAGCAAAGAGCATGTGAACTGAAATAATGGCCTCAGTAAAACCTGTGCAGTCCCAGTGCTTTCAGTGGTCAGGGTAGGTTACTCACCAGAACCTGGGTTAACAGTGCCATTACTGATAGCACTCTAGTGCCCAAGAGCCTCTGTGCTGTGCCAGCTATTAATTTTGTTGTATATAATATAGGAAGGTGGAGATTCCAGCTTGCTCAAAGCTGAATTCATTCTGCAATGCTAATAGAAGTAAAAAGCAATAAAACCCATCATGTTGTCACTAACAGAGTTTATATGTGTCTGAATGTACACGGGGAGTAACTCAATTAAATAAGGACCTTTTTTGAATAGTCATTCTCTAGAGCAGAACAGCGTTTTAAGATTGGTAGTGAATTACACTTGTTTGGGGATTTCTCAGGATGCTGTGGCATTCACAATTTTAGCATGCTCCAGTCTTGCAGTAAGAGCAAAATATCCTACAATACCTGCAAGGTTGGTCTGAAGTGGAAGCAAAATTCAGCACAATCCATAGCTATTGTGGGGTCAAAAGCCAAAGATGTTGCTAATATATAAAGCTTCCATGTGCAGCAGGGATATACTTTACTGAAGAAATAAAAAAAAACCAACCTCTACCAAGTATCTTACTAGTGGCTGTGCTCCAGGCAATACAGAACTAGTAAAAAACCTAAAACCAAGTGGGATCCAACCTAATGCCTGCATCCTCTGGCAGAATCAGAGAAACAAAGTTTCCTCTGTCAATGTATTGATTTTTCCAGGCCCGGCTCATTTTTTTAGAGCACACATTCTTTGGAACTTAACTTCATGCTGAAATGGCGGTGGTAGGGAGGAATGTAATATTTGTTTGCTTTTCTGTTTTTAACTGAAGAAAGTTGTGATCCTTAGGTACACATGACCAAAAGGAGGCAGCGGGATAAGTTTACTCACTGATGAAAAGAAAAGACAGAAAAGGCTTTCAGACAAGTGCATTTCCTTTAACTCAAGGAAAACTCTCCTTGTAAAACATTTGTAATGAAACTTCTTGCTAAATTCAGCAAAAAATTAGTGGAATTACAGGGAGGATGAACAGAGGCCACTGGTGATTAGATTTATTTTTCAATTTAGACTCAGTTTTGTTTTAAAATCAAGTATGTGGATGACAACAAAGCAAGGGGTGCAGCTGGTATGCCAGAGGGCAGGGCTGCCATCCAGAGGGACAAGGACAGGCCAGGGCAGCCAGAACCTTGTGAAATCCAGCAGGGACAGATGCAAAGCCCTTGCACCTGGGGAGGACGAACCCCTGCCTCGATACAGGCTGGGCACTGCCTGGCCAGGGAGCAGCTCTGCCAAAAGGGCCCTGGGGTGCAGCAGGCTGGACATGGGCCAGCAAGTCTGCAAAGATGGCAAACAGCATCCTGGGCTGTATCAAGAAGATGACAGGCAGTAGATTGAAGGAAGTGATTAGTCCCCTTTCCTCAGCACTTATTAGACCACTGGATCCAGTTTGGGACACCCAGTACAAGAAAAACATTGGTTAACTGGAGGGAGTTTGAGGGAGGTCACTGAGCTGGCCAGGCCAGGAGCACTTGCCTGGTGAGGAGAGGCTGTGGGACTGGGGCTTGTTCAGCCTGAGGAAGGGTGGCTTGGGGGGACCTAGCAGCAGCCCCCAGCAATCAGGGGAAAGCGACTGAGAGGCGGAGCTGAGCTTGTCACAGCGATGCCTGGTGGGAGAACAACAGACATGGGCATAAATTGGAGCTGGCAAGGTTCCTGGACACGGGGGGTGGGGGGAAAATCCCTGTAAGAATGACACAGCAGAGGGCCAGGGGCCAGGAGAAGCTGTGCTGTCTCTTGGGTTTTCAAGCCCTGACTGGCCAAAGCCCTCAGCACCCTGGTCTGAATTCAGTGTTGGCCCTGCTTTGAGCAGGAGGCTGGACTAAAGACCCCCCATGTCCCCTTCCAACCTGAATTGCTCTAAGATTCTATGAAAACAATTGTTCTGAGCCATAGCTCGTTTTCAAGATGACTTAGCAGACTGCTGAGTTTTCATTTAAGAAAATTATTACTTCTGATGGTTTGGTAGAAAACCTACTTTGAATGCTTTCCATCAGTGAAGCCAGAAAAGCAAAATTCAGCTTTCATGAATCCCAGCAGGTCAGCACCAAAATATTTTGCCTATAGATACCTTTGCTGGCTTCCCTGGGTACTTCGGGCACTCAATAGCTTCATTTTGCAGATGGAGTGACAGACAGTCTGTTTAAGTGACCTGCTCATGTTAATACAGATTCTGTATCAGAGCCCAAAGCTAAAATGCACAATTTGCTCTTATTTTGCACCAGAAACACACCTTCCGTGCAGCTGGGGAACATTTTGAATGCTTTGTATACTACATAGAACTTTTGTATTAATTATAATGTTTTTAAGACAGCTTCTTGGTGCTTCTTTGCAGAATACAATACTGTATAATTCACTACTGAGAATAGCAGAGACAAACCTCAGCACTGAGCTTTAAAACAAAAAATAAACAGAATTTCCTCTTTTTTATTTTGGTTGGGTTTTTTTTTTGTTCTATTTGTGTTCTAGGAAACCGGCCTAATATTGCCTCAGTAATTCTATAAGTTCGGCTTAATCTTAAACAATAACAACAAATGAGTTTCATTTGATCTGTTCAAACACAGAACGTGTTTGACAAAAGTGCCAAGGGCTGCTGGTGTTAGAGGGATATTGGCAGAAGCTGTTTCCTCAGTTATAGAAAGGAGGAAAGGAGACCATTTTTAACATTTGCTGAGGCAGTTGCAGCAGATTAACTTTAGATCAATGAGTTGCTTGATTATTCTACTTCACTCTCGAATCTCTTTCAAGGCTTCTCTTTACCAACCAGGAAAATAAATATACAAATTTAAAACACTCCCCCAGGCTTTATCTTCATTCACAAAGAAGGGATTTTTCAAAAGTGCCTGTATGTCATCTGCAGCAAGGCAGAGGTGCCAAAGTGTCACTGGGTGTCACTAACTACCTACTGATGCAGTGGACACCCATAGGCATTTTCAGAGGGGCTTCAACAACTCCTTCTCCCCAGGGCTGTGACTGTGTTCTAGTTGAGAAATAGGTAAAAAGTAAATTATTCCCACTTTTGCCTGTATGAATCCCTCTTAGTTCTAAACTACCCTTATAACTTGTTTCCCTTTTCTCCTTTTGCCCTCATGCTACCCTGGTCCCTGGCTCATGAGTCATGTGGATGACTTGCAAAATATTATATCTGCATGGATTTTCTCCAGTCCCACCTTGTGCTCAGCAGAGCTTGGAAAAAGTCAAGCTGGGAAACTCAGACGTTTAGCTGGCATAGTGAGAGCCACATGCTTGCAACCATGTTGGGAAGCATCAGCTTCTGCTTACAGCTGCCTGCTCAAAAATCCCTAAATCTGCCTTTCCCAAGCTCCTTACCCCTGCTCCAGCCTTCCTAACTCTGTTTCCCTCACCCACTGATCCTGCTCAGATCCAGCTGCCTTTAGACTCAGTATTACTCTACCTGAGATTTTCCAGGTAGGCAAAAGAGCTGCCTCCTCCACATCCACTATTGGTAGGAGACACCTTCAGTTGTGGCCAGGATCCAAGCAGCCTCTGGAGCAGAAGGTTTTGAAGAAAGCCTTTTCTCTAAGTGCTGAACACAGCTAGGTATGTGGCACTAGAACACTGCAGGACTGGCAAATCTATGCCCTCTGATTTTAGTAAAGTTTTAACATGAACACTACCACAGAAACTTCCAGGCCCCACTTGACTGTCTTAAAAAATAATTCATGGTAATATTTTGAAAGCCAATCTCCAATAAAACTATCTTTAGGACAACCTCCTGCAGCATGTAAGACTTCTTATTCTCCAGCGAGTAGAAGAGTAGTCTGAGTTCGGTATCATTATTTTTTGACGCTATGCCTGTTTCAGAGATGAGGTCTGCTTAGCAGACAGTTATTCCTCTACCTTTCTATGGCAATCTGCCTACGCCCTGAAGCAGAACTTAAGCCATCTTGAGTTTGTTTTTTTTTCCTTGTTCAGCTTTGGTTTGTTGAATGTTCAAAACAAGATACACCATCCCTTTCTGGACTGACATCAGGTTCTTAATAAGAGTGCTCTGGGATTTCTCCCTTCTCTGGCAAAGTCCTCTGTCCTTTCAGCTGCATAAAGTAATGGAATCTGTAGTCATATAAATGCATTAGCATTGGGCAATGTGATGAACAGACTTATACATTTGTACAACACCGCAAATGAGTATCATAATGTTTTATTGCCTTGCAACTAAGAAGCCACTGCTACAATCATTTGCTCAGCTCTGTAAACAAGATACCCATTACTCCTAAGGGCATGAATAAAAAGTTTACCAAACTGAGAGACACAGTAAAACAACCGTTAACAACCGCATTTAAAAAAAAAAAAAAAAACAACAAACACAAAAGCAAACATGATAGAAACTTATTGTATCTTCCAATGTGTACCTAGAACATAGGCAAGATAAACTCATCCCTTCCCAGACAAACCTTGTTAAGGACTTGGGAACAAGACTCCTGGGCTCACCATGATTCCAAGTTCTTTTACTTCTGTTTCTGCCTGTGGTGACCTTTTACAAATCATGTAGCCATCTAAGCCTTGTTTCTCTTTTGGCATCTATTTTGTGGCATCATTTAAGCTTACAAAAACTAAAGAGGATATGCTAAAACTTTACATTTTCTTACACTACTCAATATGCATATGTCCAAAATGTCTTAATTTAGAAATCTAGAGTATAGCCAAAAATTTGAAAACATCTGATCATACAGAGAACAATCAGATATTTACTACCATCAGATAAGAGGTATTTTATAACTCTATTAACAAACACAAACCAAAAGGCTATTAAGTAGAGATGGATGAACCGCAGCAGATATAGCAATATGCAGGTTGCTGATATTGCTTCTAACAAAACTCACAGCATTATTTGCATTGCAGCATTTTCTCTCTGTTTCTTCCTCCCCCCTCTCTAGACCACCTCTCATTGCACATGAAAACCACAGACATTGCATGGACTCCTGGTTCCAGATCAGCCAGGAATCTTGCACAGGTCTAAACTCATACATGTGGATGACAAGATGACCATAAGCCACCAGCATGCCCACGTTGCCAAGAAGGCCAATGGTATCCTGGGGTGCATTTAGAGGAGTGTGACCAGCAAGTCGAGGGAGGTTACCCTCCTCCTCTACTCTGCCCTGGTGAGGCCATGTCTGGAGTACTGTGTCCAGTTCTGGGCTCCCTAGTTCAAGAAAGATGAAGAACTCCTAGAGAGAGTCCAGAGGAGGGCAACAAAGATGATGAGGGGACTGGAGCATCTCCCCTGTGAGGAAAGGCTGAGGGAGCTGGGATTGTTTAGCCTGAGAAAGAGAAGACTGAGAGGAGATCTCATCAACATATACAAATATCTTAAGGGTAGATGTCACGAGGATGGAGCCAGACTCTTCTCAGTGGTGCCCAGAGACAGGACAAGGGGCAATGGGCACAAACTGAAGCATAAGAGGTTTCGGTTGAATGTGACGAAGAACTTCTTTACTTCGAGGGTGACAGAGCACTGGAACAGGCTGCCCAGGGGAGTTGGGGAGTCTCCTTCTCTGGAGATATTCAAAACCCACCTGGATGATGTCCTGTGCAACCTGCTCTGGGTGAACCTGCTTCAGCAGGAGGGTTGGACTGGATGATCTCCCGAGGTCCCTTCCAACCCTTGCCATTCTGTGATTCTGTGATGAGCCATGCTTTTTCTTCCAGCTGAGGTTTGGATTTTCAGAGAAATCTAAACAGAGTTAGCTTTGTACGTTCCACAGAGATTCATGTGGAGCAGCCCAGTAGCTTGCCTAGTACAATATTTTTGTTTCAGCATGTAACTAACATGGAGTTAGTCCTGGTATGCTTTACATCCACCGGCACATTCCCCTCCTCATTGCCATTATTCAGGTGGCACTCATATAGAAAGGGTCACAGCCAGCTCCTCACCAGATTTCCAAAACAAATTATACAGGATTACTCATACAAAGATGGCATAAGAGTAGCACTTGAACATTTGCTCCAGTTTCGCAAATACATTTATGCAGCTAAGCTCTTCTGGAAGTCTCCAGGTTTCTTAGGATCTCACTTGTTTGGACCGGGAGACAAGCAGTAAGCTTTCCTTTAAGGAACATGCAACACAAACCTTTCAGGGGTATGTTAGTACATGAGAACCAGAAAGCAAAACAATTACATGGAGACACTGTTTACCTTCCTAAACTTGGTTTAGCTTGCACAAATATCATAAAGAAGGAAAAGCAATACAACTGAAACGCTGCTCCAGAATGCTCCACCTGAAGCATGTAAGACAGGAAAGGAAAAAAGACTAATGTAAAACTCAAAGGTACATGGATTGTTCCCTTTTCTCAGGGATATTAAGGAACTAATTCAGTCTCCAAATTCCCCACAGCGTAGTGACTAATTAGAAGAAATGGGTTTTCATGTGTTTTACCACCTCTTTGAACCACTTAGGGAGGGAAAACGGCTAGGAGCTTGGGTGACCTTCATATCTCTCCTAAATTGGCAAGGATCTGGTCTTCTGGTGTTTTGCGGGCAGGTGTGAACTTGCTCGGCATGCCCACCTTGCCTTGCATGCTCTAAGTCGGGTGAGAAAGTAATGGCACAGAGCCCTAGCTACCGGTGCCAAAGCAGGGGAACATGTTCCCCCTTTCAGCAGGGCACACCGGCTCCACGTGAGTATGGCTCTCCTGTGGTCATGTAAGCACCAGCAGGTTAGGAACACCAGCACATGCACTCTTATCTGCCTGCAAAATATCACGCACACCTGCTTGAAGGAACCTTGTACTTCCTAACACTAGACACAGTCCCGCAGCCTCTCCGCTGAAAGCTGTTCAAAGTTCTGTTGGACTTCCAACCCTGCTCACCATAGGAACAAGACCTGGTTTGTTTTTTTTTTTCTATTAAGCTTGCCAATTTTCCTCAGACTCCTTCAGCATCTATCTTCCTTTCATATAGGTCCAGTTTTGGCTACAGCAGATACAGTAGCACACAGGCTCGATGCTCCCCCATGTCCCAAAAAAAAGACTACTCAAGGCTATTGCCATAGTAGCAAAAGAAATTGGCATCCTTAGAATTGAGCTAAAATGGTGCTTGCTTGCATGCAGCCAATGAGCATCCTGATGGCAGCTCTCCCTGAAAACCATGTTAGGTCAACCAAGCCCTCCAACAAAATGTACCAACAACTGATGAAGAAGAAAGAGCAGGGCATGAGGACTGAGAGACATGGGAACTCCCACCAATGCTGCTTCACTGCGTCATTCTACATACACACAAAAAATAAAGAGATATTAAAAACACAGACTAATTTCTGTGTGTATGTATGGCAGAGTGGTTTCCTTCCCCTTTCAAAGGCTCCTGCTAGCAAGAGAAGTAGGGAGGCTCAGCAAGTGTAGATGCCAAAATCAGTGCTTTCCAACATTTTGCTGGAACCAGGACTGTGAGTTTTTTTCTGGTAACTTCAAGTGGTAGAAAGAACACTCTCTGTGAAGGCAACAAATGGATCGACCGAGAAATCTTGCTGATTTTTACCAGCAATCTCATTGATTAGAAAACAGAAAGGTAGTACGTACGTGCTCTAGTATATGCAGTAGCCAACAGTTTGGTTCTCCATGATCTTATAGCTTTCACATTAATTACACATACATGGAGTGGGCACAAAATGAACTGATCAGTTAAGGAATTATCTCTTCCATTTTTTTTTTTTTAAGCTACAGTGAGCCCGAAGGAAAATAATACGGTTTTATTTCTAGCACAGCTGTTCCAGTCCATTCCAGAGCCTGAGCAGCAGTTTCCTAAACCTCAGATTTGATAGCTATTCAGGACAGAAGCCTCAGGAATTTGGGTAGTTTAACTTCTCTTTTTCTTACTAGCAATGTAAGATATTTCCCCCCCGCCCCAGTATTAACCCAGTCATGCTACTTCTCTCAGTCATGTTTCTACGAACTCCCACTGAGTTATTTTCTCAAGCCTTGAAAAACTTGAAAAAAACATAAACATACTTATATGCACGTAATACACATGCACACACTAGCAATTCAGCTGACTGACTGGAGGTAAAAATCAATTTATTAATCAATTATTTTCAGCATGCAATCAAAGCATTGACTTTTGGCATTTTCCAGAGAATATTTTTTTCAAGTCTTTCACATTCATTGCAATAAAAAAATGAAGCTGGGTTCTTTGTCCCAGAGTCTTCAGGTTTCGAAAAGATATTTAAGCTTAACATTTAAAAGTTAATTCTCCCTTGACAATGTTGAGAACTTCCATTAAAGCAAAAATTATTATTGGCATTCTGTAACCCTTTGTAAACGGGCCCATTGTTCAAATAAACTAACCTCTGCAGCAATTGACCTTAACATTGCTCAAAAGCTTGACAGTCAATTATCTCCTGATCTCCCTTCAATGGGCCTTGTGGCTGGAATAACCAATTCATCATCTGGAAGGTAAGCATAATAGCGTCTCATGGGCATTTCTTCAACTACTTATGCCATAAACACACTGCTGTAAAACGAGTTGAGAAGTTCTGTCTCAATCCCACTGAGGTGTACCTACAAAGCAATGATACACCAAGAAGCTATTCTCCCTTGCAGATGTCTCTGAACACACCATGAGAACCACGATGAAAAATACCTAACGGGTTGAACACAACACCATCTACTTCTTGGCGATACCATCAGACTCACACAGAGTACTGGACTGTGCCCCCACCAACTATCACAACTCCGTTAAGTCTGTAGGATGTGGATTTTGGGGTGATGCAGGAAGATGCAAGTCTCCTTCTCTCTCACTCTTTTGCTTCCAGACAATCTGACCCCACTGGGGGCCTGGGACCGGCTGCTGGTAGGGGCTTGCAACACGGTTGAGACTACCCTTCCCTATCTCTGGCATCCAAAGCACAATCCCCCCTTCCCTACACACTGCTGTGACCCCCACGTTCCCCATTCAGCCCACAAGGGCAGGAGCTCTCTTCCATCACTGCCTGCGACAAGCAAGGAGAGCCGCCAGCACGGCACCACCACTGTCACCCTGGGGAGACACGCACGTGGCTGGGTGAACATTGCAGAGACTGGAATATTGCTGGTGCCTGAGATTCTCCCATTCTTTGCTGCACTGGTCATTTACAATTGCAACGCTGTGATGACCTTAATACATCACCCCTCCCTGGTGCCGATTCAAAGCAAAAAGTGTTACTTACCATTAAAGCTAGAACAGTGAGGAGTTTCTTTTCAGCAAACAAAATATTTTCTGCACTCGAACCTTTGAACTTAAACCTTAAAGGGTGATAAAACTTCTAATATCACAGACTATACAATATTGAAACTACAGAAACATTGGTTTATTGCTAATAAAGTAAACCTCAACTGTGCTCAACCTTGCTCACACAACAAAAACTAATCATACCCCTAGCACACGCGTTTCTTCAGTAGAGACTATGCATCTTTACAGCATATGCTTTCATAAATGGCTCCGTAGAACAATAAAACCCATTGCAGCCTTTGTCCGGGCTTCTCGTGGGGGAAAATACAGACAGTACCTTGGGAGCTGGAGAGGAGCAAGGAAGAATAAAAAAACAGGTTTCTTGAAGAGAGGGACAAGAAAGCATGGAGAAGGAAGCTGGAGGAGAAGAACAGCAGGGCAAGAAGCAGTAAAGCACATTATACTGAGCTTTAGCTGGGGGGTAAATCCTACACTGCGATTAGTAACCCTTCAGTGATTCCTCAGCCCAAATGAGGTTTAGGGAAGCCTTACAAGTAGCCCTGTATTAGCTAGTCCAAACTGCTGCAGCCTTCACCGCAAGACTAACTTTGAGTTATTCCCATTTGAGCGTCTCCATGAGCTGGAGCAGCTCACACATGCACACACACAAGTGCACACACAGTCAGTACTGTGCCCACACAGGGCAGCTCACTAACAACACCAAGACCTGAAATTTCAAGTGTGTAAAAATAACCATTGCTAAGCAAATGTGTTTCCTGATGGATAGAAAAGCAGGATGAGGTGAAGAAAAGGATTATTACAGTAGGATGAAAGCATTTGAAATTAATAAAATGGTTAAGCTAGAGATGAACTGTCTTGGTGTTTCATGGTACCTCCTCTTCTGACATTTAAAACATGCCTAAGATTATCCTGAATGTCAAAAGCAAATACATACCAAGGACAACCACAACTGGACTCATCAGCAGTTTGCCTGTTATTACTGAACTTATTAACCATGCGCAATGGAACAACTGTAACTAACGGCTATAAAAGAAACCATAGGGTTTTTATCCTCAAACGACCAGAGACCTCATTTTTCAGGTCTGTCTGGTCTACATCAGGGTCCAGCATTTCAGTACAAGCCAGGGCCTCCTGGGTATCTCCTGGTGTGGGGACAGAACTCAGCAGGCCATTAGTTAGCTGCAGTGCTGCACTGTGAAACAGTTTAGGATTGAGCCTACAAGACTATGTTCCACATTTACCTGCTTGCTCTTTCATGTGTAAGATGGAGGGTGCTGACCTGTCTTTTGACTTCTTTCACTTGTCAGGGTTGATATCCCTAACTGGTGATGAGATTTTATAATTCTGTGGATTCTCAACTCCAAGGAACTCAGTCCCCTCGGTGGCATTATAGTTAGCAAAATTCTCCACTGTTCAGAGTAAATAACATTATGCCTCTTACAGAAGCTGAAGAAGTACCTGTCCTGGACCTCAAGTCAGCCAATGCCAATACAGGACATGCAAATGATGAAAGAGTCCGTCAGCTACTCCAGGGAAACATTAATGACTTTTAGCACTTGTGCACAGCAAACCCAAAGCAAAACAGCCACATTAGTGTGAGCATGAACAGCAGATTGTAACAGGGACATAACTCTGAAAATTTGCTGTGTATGTTTATTATAATAGTGATCAATTGTAAAACATGGGAAAAGTGCATCTTCATTAAGCTAAGCTCTGTTTTCCAGCTGGAGACAGCAGCAAGTTTAGATAACAGAAACGAGATCTGAGAAAATCAGTATAAAGTAGGATTACTTTACTTAAAGCTTAGGTGGCCTACGTCTACCAATTAGCTAGCTCCCACTTCATCTTGGCCATTTCTTCCATTACTAGAAGCTCCCAGAGGAAGTAATTTTGTAAGTGAGAGCATCAGAAGGGAGAGTATCAGATAGCCAACTCCAGCAAGTGCACATAATTTATCAGGACTGGAGAAGACGGCACTGTGGAAAAACTTTGAAGCTTTATATAAAGTCCAGCCACAGGGGAGGAGAATAACATCAGCTACCACTATAAGCACTCCCTCTTTCTGTTGTGACCTGACCTATCATTTCCAGCCAAGATCAGCTCCATTTTCTATGCGCTGCCTGCACACAAAGAGAAATACATTCCCTGCCCCAAAAGCTTTCTTTGTGCTCCAGACAAAGCCAGAGAAGATGTGTGTTGGCAGGGAGGGGACTGGGTACTGCTGCATTGCTACTTTTGAAGACGCTTGCTAATACCCTGGCTCAGCGTATGGGTATGAGTGGTGCTACACATATCAGCGCCAGAGGTATGAGAGCAAAGTTTTCATAACTTCTAATCAGTGAAAAACTCTCAGGATATGTTTGGCAAAACTAGACTGTGAAGCACAGGCTGCCAAGTAAATCCTGCTTGGGAGAATTGCCTGGGGCTACATAGTCAAGTTTTACCTGTGATTTCATATGCACCATTACACTTTGTCTTGCAATGGCTGCGTACACTGGTCCCTTATACCGGGAAATAGTTGCTATATTAGGACCAGGAAGTGGTTGTTTCAATGGTGAAGGTGGGAGATGAATTACTGGAAATATGTCAGAAAGAAAAGCAAAGCCACCTGGCTGAGAAAAGTAGGAAAAAAATTTGTTTCAAAAAAGCTCAAAATGAGAAGATTCTGTAACACATTGGTGATGTAGATAAAGCCATTGTCAAACTGGTAGCACAACGTGTTACTTGTTCTTCATCGCTCGGTTATGATCTAAATTTCCCTCATATCCTACCTTGGATAAAGAAAGGAAACACATTGCATAAGTGGTGTGCAGAGAAAGCAGACCTAGATCAGTTACAATTAAGTAGGAAAGCTTTTTTCTCATTATTTATTCTTTTTAATGACTAAAAACTTGCTTTTTCAATTCCTCTCTGGAAACTAAATAGGCCTTCAAGGAGGAACACTGAACAGCTAAAAGGTGTTTTTTATTTGTGCGGGTTTAATAGCAGAAATAAAGAATCTCTGGCAACCCATGACAGGGTGACAAATAGGCAGCCCTTGCGATTATTATTAGCCCATCTGTGAATATCCACAGTGGAGTGCTCTGAGGGGAAAAAGCATGAGACAGAAGAGGAAGAAAGTACCCCGCCATAATTTAAATTCATAAATGCAGAAAATATGAACACGTTTCATTGTAGTGTGTAGGCTTTAGTGCCAGGGACCTTGGCTCATAATAATTTAAACAGCCAACAATATAAGATTTACGGAAATAATTTAGCATCTCTTAAACAGAAGATTTGGCTTACTCATCTCATATGTATGTAGAACTAACACTTGAAAAAACAAAGCAGATAACAAAAGCCACTGGTATATTTACCAGAGTCTTAAAATTATATTACTAGCTTAACTTAGGTCCCAGCTACACTGACTTGCCAACATTAGTATGAATACTTTATAGGTATACAACAGCATGCATGTAGATGGTATTTTTCCAGGCCCAATTAACATTAACACATGCAAAAGCAAACAGATGGAGATATGAAGAGAATCTGCAATGACCCCCTTGTTGCCACAAACCCCGGGAATGTTACATGCCAGCAAAGAATTTACAAATATCTTAAGGGTAGATGTCACGAGGATGGAGCCAGACTCTTCTCAGTGGTGCCCAGAGACAGGACAAGGGGCAATGGGCACAAACTGAAGCATAAGAGGTTTCAGTTGAACGTGAGGAAGAACTTCTTCACTTCGAGGGTGACAGAGCACTGGCACAGGCTGCCCAGGGGAGTTGGGGAGTCTCCTTCTCTGGAGATATTCAAAACCCACCTGGACGATGTCCTGTGCAACCCGCTCTGGGTGAACCTGCTTCAACAGGAGGGTTGGACTGGATGATCTCCCGAGGTCCCTTCCAACCCTTGCCATTCTGTGATTCTGTGAATGAGTGGATGGCAAATGATGTGGTTGTGCAGGTGCTAAAGCTGATGCAGAGGAATGGGGAAGCTCATGAGGGAACTTTGCATCTGGAGAATCTTTGAGAGGGAAAGAACTTGGCCTAGTCACTGAGATAGACCAGAATTAGTTCTCCTAGTGGATCGGTTTGTTTGTTTTTAATGGGAAGAGAAAAATAAAAATAAAATTTTGAAAATCTTCAGGCTGTACTGCTCAGGAAAAATAGAAGACTTCACAAATCTCAAATGTACACACTTGCCTGACATGAAATAATTTCTGCCATCACCTGGAAGCAAGCCTTGCCATAAATTCATTGACATAGCTTTGGATCTAATCTGAGCTCTTTCATAGCAATGGTCCTTATGTTTCACCCAATTGCCCCTTTATTAAGCCCCATTCCTTCCGTTTAAAACAGGTCTGACAGAAAAGGCATCCAGACTTGACCTGAAGGTGTTGGCAGGGGGAGGACTTGCTGTTACGCTTTGTTTCAACGCTTCATTACCCTCATTACCCCCTTTCCCCTTGACAGAAATCTGTGCTCCAAGTTGGGATTTGTCTCTTTGCACATACAGGTCCTTCTCCTACCTTGCTCTGTTGGATTAACATCCATAGCTACTGCCAGAAGGAGGAAAACAGGACATGAAGTCTCCCAAAGCGACCCCTTGATCTTTTCCTGAGCACCTAAAGGGACCAAGCGCTTCAATTCTCTCACACTAAAGCATTTCCTTTGGCTATTAAATAACTTTGCAGGCTTTTCTTCATTATGGTACAGGGCAGGTGAAGGGAATGCATGACTAGGTATGACCTTCAGGTGATAGCATTCAACCAGGAAATGGGTTACTGAGGTTCTGCTTCAAAGAATATTCAATAGCTATGCACACAGCAAAATACCTTCTAGAGAAGAAATTGAGAGAGACAGAGTGCTTGGCCAGCTGAGATTATCAAAAAAGGGGCTAGAGGTCACATGGACTTCTAAAGCCCAGTATTTTCATCTGCTGCCTCCCCAGTGAAAATGGCTTGTTAATTTTTGCATAAGCACAAGTTTTTATTTATGTTCTGCATTTGCTTTCAGTCTTTTCACTCTTCTACCTCTCTAGAACCTCATTTTTGACCCAGCTGTGTGCGCATAAAAAGCTTGTGTCTGCCGATCATTTGGATCCCTGCTATGTTGTACAAGCTGAGGCCACACTCTTCAATTATGCATGAAGCTGCAGCACTCGCTCCTGCGCTCAGAAATGCAAAAAGGATGTCTTTTAAATGGCTTGCAATGTGCCAGAGACAAATGAAAAGCAAATTCAGTAAATATCAGCCTATCTCACAGCAGAAATTCACCTCTCTGTAAGGAGTCAGACGCAAGTAAAAAGTTACATCAAAGTCCCACTGCTGTAAATTTAGGTTAGGTACTACACTCTAAATTCCATCCAGGATTTTTTAACACTGTCAAATGTCCTTAAACATGCTACAATAGCTCTCACCCAAAATTCACTTAATAAATTTAAGGGTCTGGCTAGACAAATGTATTATGGCAGGGTAAACTCGCATGTGGATTTACAATGCATTAGCCACTCAGTGATCACTACGCACATAGAATCATAGAATTGTTTAGGTTGGAAAAGACCTTTAAGATCATCAAGTCCAACCGTTAACCTAACCCTGCCATCCCACCACTAAACCATGTCCCTAAGCACCTCATCTACCCGTCCATGGGACACATCAGATGTGTCACACTGATGCACTAAGACCGTGCCAAAAACAGGCAGAGCAAGCTCCAGGATCCACGTAGATAAGCTCTAAACATCAGTTTCAGGCACAGGATACAGGGTCTATTGCATGTGATTATGCCTCTCTAGAAGCTGGTCAGAGGAACTTGAAGAACCCACTACTTCTCCATGCCAGAATGAGATTCATAGCTGATGTATAGGCCTGGCTCTTCAGTCTTCTTGTCCCTGGTTCAAGCCTCTTGGATGAACACTGTTATCTCTTGCAAATGGTGAGGTGGTATATTATAAACAAAAGATGACTCCAAATAAAATGTATGATGATAGCATAATCTCTGTAACAGAAAAATTGGATAGGCGGGGAAACATCTAGCTAAGCTCAACTGTCTTTTCTGATGGGGGAATTTCCTGGGAATTTTGTTCAGGATTATGGGAAACAACAGAAGTTGGGGGGGGGAGCTCAGTTTCCTTAGGGTGGGGTATCAAGCCCATAGGGCTGACCCAGAGTCTTAAAATATGGATTAAATAGTTAATTCTAAGATCAGGCCTGTTTTGCACATAAACCATTTCATTTTCCTGTGAAGAGGACCAATTTTCAAGTAAAATCAGCTGCCCAAGGTTTTTTTTTTTGTTCTGAAGTTGGTAATTTTGTAATTATTAAATAGTTAGTTTTGTGATGGGGGGTGGAACAACCCAAAACCCGTCCGTTCCCTTTTTTCCAGCTAGCAAAGCCACTCATAAAACAACCAGACTTTGTGTGGGATTTCAGCAATTTGTTTTCACTGGTTTTGTGTAGCCCTCTGCACTCTGGGCACATACCCAACCTCAGCTCTCCTTCTGAAAGGTACTTTCCACAGAAGCTTGAAGTACAGAAACTCAAATGCTACCTTGAACTGTCACGTTTCGCTGAATCAAGGTCCCTGACAGAAACACCAAGACCCTCATGGTAAGAAATTGCTGGTTCTCCTGTTGCTAAATGAGTTCAGTTCATATCCATCATAATAAAAGTCATTTGATCTAATGCAGCATTAATGCAGACACAAAAGGTACAGGAGAATCTATTGTCATTAAGTGATTCATTGATTTGCCAGTTAGGTGTTAGCATTTTAATTTATTTAAATTACTTGCTGCATGTTAAATGAGCAAAGTAAATATGCACGTTATGTTTTGCTCGACTCCTACTGTTCACAGAAGCAGCGTCAGCAATACGCCCTGCTCGCACTTGGCTCATCACAGTGACCTCACCAGAGTAAAAAGTCAAACACAGTGCTCAAAGTCAGGGACTGAGAAGTCAGATGACTCAATCCACACTGAGGTCTTTACAAATGCTCCAAGGCTTAGCTATGCTCAGCACCTGCCAATAGCAAAATGCAGAAATGCTCTGAAGGATAGGACCCCAAGGTGAAATCTCCTTTCCAATGCCATGGCTTTGCAAAACACCACATCCTCAGCCCGCATGGGATGATGAGACGTGGCCCTGTTTCTCTAGCACACTTTCTGCCTGTGTTACAAATGCCCATTGCTTAACAGAGCTCACCTTGCTACTGCTTGAATCTAGTTCATGCATCTGGAGCATTAAGCTTGCTGTTCACCTTACCTTGCTGTTCATCTCATTGGCAGATTTTGCAATTATTTTACAATTTCTCCAGATCTTTGATACAGCAACGTTAGGTAACAAGAAGTTTCTGGGGAATCCTGTGTAGAAACATTCCCTTTGCACAATAGCTTGTTACCTCTAAGTGCTTAATTTACTTAATATGGGCCAATTTACTTAATTCATTCATACAAAATCCAAAACACAGCACTATACCAGCTACTAGGAAGAAAATTAACTCTGTCCCAGCCGAAACCAGGACAATTGCTTTATGTAGTGCTTTATCATAAATATCATATTGGATAAAATAAAATGCCTCAAACACATCTTAAACTGTGCTGGGTCAATACAGTAACTTTGTGACATTACAGAATCTATGACTAAAACTTACATTGAGTCGATTTAAGAGCAACGCCATTTGAATGTGTTCACTCTGTATATTCTAGTTTGGCAAGGAAAGAAAAGAAAAAAAGGGAGGGGGGGAATCTGTTTAGGGTCAAATAATGGGTATACCATGAGAAAGAGTGCCCCAGTAAGCATGATCTCTCTGTGTAATTGCTAGCCTGCTGGTGAGGGCTCTCAGCCACAGTGCGAAGAAGCTCTGCAGCCCCAGCTCCGCCTGGCTCAAAGCAGAGCTGGGGAGTCCCAGGGCCATGTCACAACCCAGCTACTACTGAGGCTGTGGAACATTTGCTCTCCAGCTCAATCAATACATGATTATTTTAGGTTAAATTCAACTGCTTTAGGAGGGAGGGAGGGAGAGAACGCCGAAACGCACCCTGCAGCCAGGCAGGAAGGGTGTCTCAGAGGTGAAATTGCTGTCCTGAATCAAGCAGAGATCTGAACAGCTGATACTAGGGAGAAGCAAGGCTACTTGGTTTCCACATCTTGTGTATCTAAACAGCAAGACGCAATGGGTCCATCGTTTTCAATTTTTCTTTCATTTTTCATTTTGATTAAACTGTTTACCAGCTTTCCCCCCCTCCTTCCTGACAGCAATTTTAGTAGTTGAGAACACGTTTCTTGGCTAAGCAGCTACTTTCTTCAATCAAAATGAAGCAGATGCTCCTGCAGCCATGGCCTAGCTTAGGCCAGGTTACAGATTTGTTCACAGGGTCTAGTCTCTCCCACAGTAGGCCAGCAGGCAATCCCATGTTGCATTTGGTCCAGCACCAATTTTATCCTTCTTCTCTTCCCCGAGGACATCTCATTCTTACCTTTGTGTTTTCCCCATCCTCCCTCTTTACCTTCCCCACCTTGTGCTGATGCAAACGTGTGCAGCGCTGCAGCCAAACTGGATCATTTCCAAAGAACATCGCAGTGTGTTACATAGTTAGAGGATTTCTTTTTTTTTTAAGCCCTGCCCACTCCACTGATACACCTTCCAGTTCAGTCCCTCAAATAAGTGCACCGATACAGCTGTGGCAAGGGACAGAAGGATATAGGCAGGAATGAGTGTACACAGTGAAAAGTCAAACTGTCTTTGCCACTAGAGACACCAAGGAGTGAAGCCTGCACCCCTGGCAGGGTTGCCAGAAGATCAGAAGTGACTTTTTAATGACACCAGATTGATCCAGGGCTTTCATTTTATACCCTCACTAAATTGTGTATCTGCACTCAGCACAAAATTTGAGCAATGGTACCGGCAGGGGTAAAGGAAACAAGATTAACAAGGCAGATTTGCACTTGTGAATGAACCTTCAGACAAACTGGCAATTTTTATAATGATGAATGCTCAGTCTCCTCAGTTCTTTCTTAATAGGATCACGAAACAAATTTACCCTGATCTATTAGGAAATAATCAGGCAAAGCTTCAAAAAACCCACACAACCAAGGCCAATTTCAACATTACTTTAGCACACAATTTCACCCAGAGATGAAATATTCCTGGAACAGCTAAACCAATATTATGCTAAAAGTATGTTGTATTTACCAGGAGCCAATTTTGAGTCTATCACCATAGCATCTAAGCAAACAAGATCATAGCCTTGCAATTATAATAAGGATGAATTGATTTTGTCTCCCCTCTGCAAGCCCCGGATTTTATGAAGGCCTCCAACACAACATGTTAATTCAATGCCATTTTCATTTTAACTATATAGATTCCTTTTTTCTTTGCTATAAGAATGAAGTATCAGGAGTTATACTTTGCCTGTGCATTGATGCAACACTGTGTAAAGGACTATGTAATAAATTTTTCTTTTCTGTCTCTGTGGCCATGTTCTGTTCAGTTTTTACATGGTTTGGTTGGGATATGCCAAAGAAAGGAGTAAGACCATCTGTAGTTAATAGTAATATTGCAAGGCATTGTAGAAGAAAAAATTATTCTCCTATGGACAAAGAAGGAACAGGCTGTGATTTTGGCTGATATTCCAGACAGATGTGACTTTTATGAAACCCACCCTCCCCGGCAGGTGTATTCAGGCCCATGGAACTACTCGATTGAGTTACATTTTACAAGACTCACAGTCCTGAGCAATTTAGTCATACTAGGATTTTTCTATCACAACCAAGGCAGCAGTTACCTGGTACCTGTGGAGTAGCAGCTACAGATGGGCTGCTGAAAGCAGTGGTGGTGACTCCATGCATGACTGAGCTGCGGTGGTCTCCTGCCACAGCAGCCACCCTGAGTGAATGCCTGAGCCATCCACCTTCCTTACTCTTCCTGCATGCACCTTCCTATTTTGGATTCTACCATTCACATTTATTCAAGCATTTTGGATTGTTTTATTTCCATACTCCCTATACAGTTACTAGGCAGAAGCTACCATGCTGCCATCAAATTGCAAATAAGGTCAGGATATTGGATCACAGACTTCATAATCCATCAGACATTGCAATTCAGAGGAAGGTCTGTAGGACCAGCTTGAAAGATGAGGCAGAATCCAAACACGAATAAAATGTTTTCCTAGACGAGCCAGTTGGATTTGGAGGTATATAACCCACAACACTGCTCACAACCTTTCCAAGCAGCTGTGTCTGTTGACCACTGTCAGAGAACAGCTGCACCAGCTGTTTTAACTCAAGGTTAAAACCACTCTTGTGCTATGCTCAGGTGTGCGCTGTGCTGCACGGGCGCACACTGAACACAGAATCAGGCCCACCGCATGCCACTCAGTAGATCTAGTGTCTCACTTGCATTACTTAATTTTCTTGATAGGCTTGACAAATTACATCTTTATTTCTGCTTCAGATTAATAAAAGCAAGACTGATCTCTCTGGAAATGAACATCTATGGAACTACAGGAAACACGCAAGAAATAGCAGTACAAGCCTTTCCTACTGTAGAAATCCTCTCCATTTTCCTACTTAGCTCCTACAGCGCTATGAATTAGTAAATCTTGACATGACATAGGCAGCAAGTCATTGTCACCATTGCACGAGGAAGAAAAAACAGGTCCAGTTGATAAGAAGGCTCAGATCAGTAGTAGGCAAGAGACTAAATGGAAAACCCTTGTCAGAGTAATGCATTCTCCTTAGAATTCATGGGATGACGTCCTGTCAGCATGACTTAAGTCTTGGCCATCTCAGGTTGGCTATTACAGAAAATTTCCTGCAGAACAACCACCAGAACGGGCCTATATTGTACTCTTATCTGTAACAGCAGGTCAGAGATGCATACGAGTACTTCTCGAATGGGAACAAAATGGTCCAGACAGGGTTATTCTGGAAGTTCTGAACCAGAAAGTCACAATTCTTATTCCAGACACTACTTAAGACAGTGAGGCCATCAAATACACTCAAGGAGGGAGCTAAAGCACTGTATCGGCAGGCCTAAACACATGAGGATAACAGCAGTGCCTGTAAAATGCAAGGGAGTAGGACCGGCTCATGCACACAAGATGCAGTAATAAAGGCATTTCTCTGAATTACAGTCAGATAGCCCAGCAGATAATCTGTAATATTGTCAGTTCATAGAAAGATAGAATTTTTGGCCAAATAATTCTGTTTGCTAATCTCTTCCATGACCGTATTGTTCATGCAAACCACTCAGTTACTTTAAAAAATGAAAGCAAGCACAGGAGTGAGCCACTCAGATTCTGGATATTCAAGTGGTTTAGAAGTGAGCAGAGAGTAGAATTTTAAAAAGGCTGATTATTGCTTCAGCAAGTTTTACGGAAGTGAAAATACATCACAAATGGGACAGATCAGCCTTTTTGAAGGAAATGGATATTGCTTTTAAAAAGCATATCAAAGACCTCTTGCAGGCAGGCAGCATTTGTCTGAGATGCACGATGTCTATCTGCAGGCACTCGGATCCCCTACAAGAGATGTTTGCAGCTTTTGCACTCCCACTGAAGGGAAGAATTCAAGGCTTGAGAAGGGCAGAAGTGACTTTCTGGAAAAGGGACATGGGAGATGTAGGCTGAGTTGTTGCAGGAGAACCAAATCTCAGAGCCTCCCTGCTGATGTTCTGGGTGGTTAGAAACAAACCTGGTGGGACTTTACAAAATGCCCAGTGGTTTAAAAAGAGCTCTTTGGGAAAGTGCCCACTTACACCTACACAAAAGTCAGTGTCTGCAGAACCAGTACCTGAAGAGTACCATCTCCAAGGGCAATGATACGAAAAAGAAAAAAAGAGAGAGGTACTTGCATGGTGGGTAAATCCCTCTTTAAGGCCAACCTCTAGGCACAGGTTGACCAGTTGAGCAACTTTTAGATGATCAGCACTGTGCTAACAAAGCCAGCCCTTGTTTCTCACCAGGCAAAGGGGCCGGATGCTGTCTTTGTTGCCTCCCACTTCCTAACAAATTAAAGAAACTAAAAACCCAAAAACTAAACCACATAAGAAATGTCCTGCCCATTCCCATCCTCAGAGTGGGAGAAGGATACAGATATTTCTCTCTCTCCAGAAACCATTTCTAGCACTGATTCTTCCAAATCTCGCTTTGAAATGGGAACATGAACCATCAAATATTTGTTAAAAAAATTCCTTCTTCTCCAGTGACAGATGAGGAGCTACACAGAAGAGGAGACATTGAAATGTCACCTTTTTAGCATTTTACCTGTCACTCCTTCCAAAAAAGGAATGAAGCAATCAAATATTCCCTGCAATACTTGTAAAGTCAGCAAGGTACCAGTGCACAAACCAGGACTGACAAGAAAAAAAAAGCAAACCTCACTTGTCTTATTTCACTGGGGAAATAAATTATGATGTAATAAACAAAAGAGATGGTTAAAAGTAATTATATTTACATAGCACAATGCTTTAAGGCACTCCATTTTTCCCTCTGAAAAACAGAAACTAGATTTTCAAAACACTTGCGCAACATTGCTCTAAGTGAGTCTGCAAGACCTCCTTTTCCATAAATGTATTATTTTTATCTTGAGAGCATTCCATCAACAATGCAAATAAAATAGGCAGGCAAAGAAAGGCAGATGAATAGAAGGTGAGAAAAGGGGGGGGGGAGAGAGAGAAGGGGAGAGAGGGAAAGGGGGGAAGAGAGGGAAAGGGGGACAGAAAGAGGGACAAGCTAGCTAGCTCCAGTGAAGTCAAATAATCCCGAGTTAAGTAGTAAGCAGTAATAGCAAGTGCATATGGGGATCAGGATGCATAATATATGTTTGGAACAGAAATAGAAAGAACAAAATCGATCATATTTCAACAAAAGAGAGAATTGGAGAATGAGGAGAGAAGAGCCAGGAAGTAATATAGTATTTTTTCCCATTACTATAGGACCAAATCTAGAGGCTGTATATCAGTGAAGGAGGCAGTTAGAATATTACAGAATGGATATAAAATCTGTAAAATATATGCAGCATTACTCAAAATGTATTTTCAAGCAGAATAGTAACTGCGTATCTTCTGGCTCTGGCTATAATATTAGGGTTTAGACAAAGCATGCTGGGGAGCTAACCAAAAGGAAGGAAATGGAGAAATGCCCAGCATGTTTCAAGGACTAACAGGAATGTCATCAGCAAATAAGGATAATAAAGCCTAACATACGATGCCACAGTAAGGCTATTTGCAACCACTGTCACATCCTAGAAATGCCCAAATATGATGCAGTCTCATGGCTTTCCAAATTTTCCAGATCTGTTCCATATAATGACTCTGACACCCACTCCTGCCTCCTTTCCTCCACACCATCCTCTTTCCCCAAATTTGGTTTCATTAAAAAAAAAAAACCAAATGAACAACTAAAATAAGAATAGAGCAAGGTTTGGCCTGAACAATCTCCTCAGCTTTGGGTTCTTCCAGAGCTCCTGCCTCAGGACTTTATTGAGTGGAACGTTACATCCTGCGCAGTCTCCCCAGGGTGGCATTAACAAGTCACCTTCAGGACTCACTTACTTGCAGGATCAACCCCAGCTAATAAAGCTGGTCTACAAAAACATGGAGAGTTATCCCTGGGGCTACAGGAGGGAATATCTTGCACATCTTATTTTCTTCTTCAACTAACCAAGGACTACAGTTCAGCCAACTTCTCCCTTGCTGATTAGGGCTTTACTTCGCAAGTCACTGTTCCAAGATTAGCGTGCAATGAATTAATTTACCACCCTCACAAGAGCTGCTGTCAGGCCCTGCAGGTAACCTTTCAGCAACCAACCTTGTAAGCACAAACTCCAGAAGAGGAAATCCTCTGTCAGCCAAACACAAGTAACACGTCACGGTATGAGCTGTACCTTTACCTGCTTTCATTTCAGCTACTAGGTTTTGCAATGATGGCTCATACCACCTGCATATCACTGTGTCCTTCTGCCAGCCCACCCCAAAATAGCTAAGAAATAATTTTAAAGGAAATGTTAAGGAACCACCCAGAGATAAAGCTGGATTTGATATTAAGATGTGGTGTTCAAGAAACTAGAGTTTCAACAGGAAAATTATAACCCCCCTGTGAAATGAAAAAGCTTTACCCTCACACTGAAACACTGCAGTGAACATACAAACAGAGGGAAAATGTTCATTCAAAACCAATAATATTAGTTCTCTGCAAACCTCAGACGCACTTGTTAAAGCCACAGAACTTGTGATTTCTAACCTAAGAAAAGTGTGCTTGTAGAAATGGTACCACTGGGTTCCCTAGTTGCTGCTCTTCACCAATTTCAAACCTGCATCTGTTTGATATTCAGATAAATTTCTCTTTTCCCCTCCCAAACCCATGGACAACCCTGGGCTCTTTCCAAACATACATCAGCAGCAACAGCAGGACTTGATAGCTTGTGTTACCTACACCGGGCAACACCGTCGTCAGAGAGCTCCCCCAGGTGACAGCCAGAGCTCACTTGGTAGCAGGACCAATGCAACCACCTTCTAGTTGCAACTTCTGCACAGCACCTATGCACAAGTGCCTGGCATTACCCTCTGTATTCATCCACATGAAGGAAAGGGCTACAAATGAGCTTCCGCAGGGACAGGCAAGCACCTCCCAGCACTGGCATCGAGATATGCAGAGAAAAGGAAACGGAATGCGACCGACCCAAGCAAAGGCAGAGCTGGCCAACAGCTTAGGAAAAAGCCAGGAAGTTAGGACTGATGAAGCGTTCTTCCTCCAACTCCGGGAGGCTTCGTGCTCGCAGGCTCTCGTCCTCCTGGGGGACTTCAACCACCCCGACATCTGCTGGCAAACCAACACGGCAAGCTGTAGGCAATCCAGCAGGTTTCTCGAATGCATTGAGGACAACTTCTTAAGCCAGGTAA
This sequence comes from Gorsachius magnificus, assembly GCA_034008185.1. NCBI lineage: Eukaryota > Metazoa > Chordata > Aves > Pelecaniformes > Ardeidae > Gorsachius > Gorsachius magnificus. The sequence continues at coordinate 11,329,735 of CM067083.1, read as the reverse complement.
TAGACACCCCTACCCGAGGGGATGCGATACTGCACCTGGTGGTCACCAATGCAAGCGAGCTCGTCGGAAATGTCAAGATCGGAGGCAGCCTGGGCTGCAGTGATCATGCGCTGGTAGAGCTCACACTCCTGAGGGAAATGGGAAGAACAAAGGGTACAGTCAGGACTCTGAATTTTAGAAAAGCAAAATTCCAGCTCCTCAAGGAGATAGTCAGAAGGACTCCCTGGGAAATGGTCCTCAGGGACAGGGGAACAGAACAGAGCTGGCAGATCTTTAAGGATGTGATCCACAGAGTGCAAGAGCTCTCGATCCCTAGGTGTAAGAAATCAGGCAAAGAAGGGAAGAGACCGGCGTGGTTGAGACAAGAGATGCTGGTCAAACTAAGGAGGAAGAGGGAACTGCACAGGCAGTGGAAGCAGGGACAGGCATCCTGGGAAGAGTATAGGGACGTGGTCCGGTTGTGTAGGAATGGGGTCAGGAAGGCCAAGGTGCGGCTGGAGCTAAACTTGGCTAGGGATGCAAAGAATAATAAGGAGAGTTTCTACAGGTGTATCACCCAGAAAAGGATGGTTAAAGAAAGCGTAACCCCACTGATGAGTGAGACCAGCAAGCTGGTAACAGCAGATGAGGAGAAGGCTGAGGTACTCAACAACTTTTTTGCCTCAGTCTTCACTGGCAACCTCTCTCCTCACCCCTCCCGAGTTGATGGATGGCATGAGGGGGATCAGGAGGGCAAAACCCCTCCTGCTGTAGGAGAAGATCAGGTTTGTGACTGCCTGAGGAACCTGAACGCACATAAGTCCATGGGACCTGATGAGATGCATCCCAGAGTCCTGAGGGAATTGGCCGATGTAGTCGCCAAGCCACTCTCCATGATATTTGAAAAGTCATGGCAGTCAGGTGAAGTCCCTGGTGACTGGAAGAAGGGAAACATTGTGCCCATTTTCAAAAAGGGTAGAAAGGAAGACCCTGGGAACTACCGACCTGTCAGCCTCACCTCTGTGCCTGGGAAGATCATGGAACAGATCCTCCTAGAAGCTATGCTAAGGCACATGGAGGCCAGGGAGATAATTTGAGATAGTCAGCATGGCTTCACCAAGGGCAAGTCCTGCCTGATGAACCTAGTGGCTTTCTGTGATGGTGTGACAGCATCAGTGGACAAGGGAAAACCAATGGACGTCATCTATCTGGACTTCTGCAAAGCCTTTGACATGGTCCCCCACAACATCCTTCTCTCTAAATTGGAGAGCTATGGATTTGATGGGTGGACTGTTCGGTGGATAAGGAACTGGCTGGATGGTCGCATCCAGAGGGTAGTGGTGAATGGCTCAATGTCTGGATGGAGACCGGTGACGAGTGGTGTCCTGGACGTACTGGGACCGGTGCTGTTTAACGTTTTCATCAATGACTTAGCAGCGAGATCAAGTGCACCCTCAGCAAGTTTGCAGATGACACCAAGCTGAGTGGTGCAGCTGACACACCAGAAGGACGGGATGTCATCCAGAGAGACCTGGACAAGCTGGAGAGGTGGGCCCCTGTGAACCTCATGAGGTTCAACAAGGCCAGGTGCAAGGTCCTGCACCTGGGTCGCGGTAACCCCCAGTATCAATACAGGCTGGGGGAAGAAAGGATCGAGAGCAGCCCTGCCGAGAGGGACTTGGGCGTGCTGGTAGATGAAAAGCTGGACATGAGCCGGCAATGTGCGCTGGCAGCCCAGAAGGCCAACCATACCCTGGGCTGCATCGGGAGAAGCGTGGCCAGCAGGTCAAGGGAGGTGATTCTGCCCCTCTACTCTGCTCTGGGGAGACCTCACCTGGAGTACTGCGTCCAGCTCTGGAGCCCTCAGCACAAGAAGGACATGGAACTGTTGGAGTGGGTCCAGAGGAGGGCTACAAAAATGATCCGAGGGCTGGAGCACCTCTCCTATGAGGACAGGCTGAGAGAGTTGGGGTTGTTCAGCCTGGAGAAGAGAAGGCTGCGGGGAGACCTGATTACGGCCTTTCAATACCTAAAGGGGGCCTATAGGAAAGATGGGGATAATCTTTTTAGTAGGGCCAGCTGTGTCAGGACAAAGGGTAATGGTTTTAAACTAAACCAGGGTAGGTTTAGACTAGATATAAGGAGGAAACTCTTTACAATGAGGGTGATGAAACACTGGAACAGGTTGCCCAGAGAGGTAGTGGAGGCCCCATCCCTGGAAACATTCAAGGCCAGGTTGGACGGGGCTCTAAGCAACCTGATCTAGTTAGTGGTGTCCCTGCTCACTGCAGGGGGGTTGGACTAGATGACCTCTAGGGATCCCTTCCAACCCAAAACATTCTATGATTCTATGATTCAATAATTCTATCAGTGAGATGTGACATGCATACAGCAGAGCTGCATCCTCAGTGACTTTTGATAAGCCACGTTGTGTAAATAGCCATTACGTTGGCAGGGCATTTACTTAAAGCCTGGCAACACGGGGTGGGCCAGCTACCGTGGGTACTGGTTAGGCAGTTGCTATTCTGCTGCGCTGGGAGTACACAATCGCATTTCTGACAGAGAAAAAGAGGACCTGCAGGAGAGGCCATGCGCAGTGTCTGTTCCAAGCGAAGCGCTGCTGAACTCCATGCTTTGTCATGCTCCTGATCCAAAACAAAAATAATGAGCTGAAGAAATGCCTGGTTATTTGTTGCCTTTTGCCATTAACACACATGGTATACAGGTACCTGGGCTTATACATCTGGCCCAGCTAGAAGTAGAAAGGAAGAAACCAACTACTTGACAGTTTTAGCCCAGCCTGGCATTAACGAACAACCTTAATGAGCTTTGGGTAAATATTTCAGCACTTCAGCATTCATTAGTCAACTCCCAGTCACTTTGCACAGAGCCTGCAGTTGCGGCAACAGCTGCAGGCTAATGCAGATATATACTGTGCTGGCTTTAAAGTAGCACTGAGTATCCGACCACCACATGCTGCAAAGCCCACCTGAAGGGCAAGGTGCATAACCCAGCTCTGAGCTCCACGATGTCATGGGTAAGCTAGCTGAAAGCTGTCTTTTGTAGTCCTGAAGTGCACCACAGTACAAATTTCTTACATGAATTCAATTTGACAGCAGATCCATGTCCGTGCTGTGGTCTCTTCTTGTGAATATGCTGCTGGGTCGACTAAAACGGGGACTTCCCACAGCAGTAGTGTGAGGGGAATACTCTGACAACTGAAAGAAGCCTAACATTTGAAATCACAAGCCTTTGCAGCGGAAGTCTGCACCATTACCCCTGAAAGGTGGAATACGGCAGGTGACAGAAATATGACAGAGCTTTCATTCAATCTATGAGAGTTTCAAATTAAGACTGTCAACTAGATTCACTGAACAGCTTATGTGTAAACATAAGCTGGAAGCATTGGCATAATAAACGGTCAATCAATAACAGTGAAAGGACAGATTAATAAAAGTTGCTTCTGTCAGAGGACAAATTGAGGACATCAGAAAAGATGAAATTCTATGAATACAATTGCTTCCTGTGAATAGTAACATTCAGCTCTTGTTCTGATTAGATGGAATTGGTTCAGATGAGCATCAAAACTTCTGAATGCTTTTCTAAAACTGCTGAGGCTTGTCAAAAATGCACAGCACCAATGCCAGAAAAAGACAACAAAGCAAAACACCAAAAACTCTCAAACCAATTCTGAAAGAATCCATGGGCTTTTGCAGCGTCCTTATCTGCCCCATTTGTGCCTTCCAAGTTTTCTTATCTGCTCAGTAAATTTGTATACAGGGTACCTTCAAACTCTGAATAGGTTTGGACGAGTAAGCTGTGTGCTGCTTTGCCTCATGCGACTCTAAGAAAAATAGCCAGTCTGTCAAGCCCAGATTCTAAACTCTTTACTGTGGGCAGTGATGATGATATATGGGATGGAAAAAAACCACAACTTGATTTTTCTAAGAGCAGCAGGAGCTAGCCACATCGGCAGTTGGAAAAAAATCTTGTTCTGAGTTGTAGCACTGAACAAATTTGACGGATTAATCGCTAGCTGAGAACTGATATAGAGTACCAAATTACTGTACTGGACATTCCTCTGAACACAATGCATTATATTAAAATATATAAATGTCATCATTTAGAAGGTAGCTCTCTGGCAATGTTCTTAAAGAAACAAGAGTCTGATGCGCCCACCTGCCTCGGTATTTAGGCACGTGCATGCACATGAATAAAAATATCACCTGAGACTTATCTGAAACATTTTCTTTATCCTCTTGCCCTAGAAATCCAGGTACTCCTCATGAAAGCAAAAGAACACGTTAGGGGTTATCCTCCATCTGCTCAGAATGCAAAAATTCCCCAGGTAGAATTTGGAAAGCAATGGCAGAAGAGCTATGTTTTGTCCTTAGAGACAGAAGTTATATCCATGGAGATCTGGCCATTAATAAGGGAATACTGCCCCAACTATCAAGCTATACCGAACGTTAATCCGCTTCAACCAGGAGTCACAGACATTATTAACTATTTGCCACCTTATTCTTTGTCTTCTGCCCACAGGGAACAAAACTGAGGTGCCGAGTGAGCTAAACAGTCACTAACTTCGGAGCACAGTACCTGGGGAAACAGGCAAAACAGCTTCTGACACTTCCAACCTCAGAATTGCTGCTGGTGGCCCAAATACTGAATCTCGCTCACTTCTGCCATGAAGAAAGAAGATAAGGTTTCCTTCTTCGAGAGTGAAAACTCATTGAATTTACACCAAATGGCAATAAATGGGATACAAAACAGTGTATTATATGCAGCATGTGGATGCTACGCTGAAAGCTTTACTTTTACACATCATCTGAGGTCCTAGAGAGCGTCCATGTCCAGGATTCAAAGGCGACATTACACATCACGTACAGGAGCTCAGAGCCAGTGCTGCAGCATTAAGGCCACAAGGGGGTAAGAAATAGCTCAGAACCAGCCAGGGGTACATGTCTGCCCCTCTCCAACCCTGATCCCATGCATCTTCCCACTCTTCTCATTGCATCTTCAAGAGCTAGGTACAGGAAACTCATATTCCCTACAGTGAGAAGGGTCATCAAACTGGAATTGAAGGCTTAGGTATTTTCAATATTTACTACTTTTCATGAAAGGATTTTGACGTACCTTAGTTAAACAGGTAAGTTTTACCAGCAGTGCCAGTTGACAAGCAAAGGAGGCAAAGGGGTTAAGCAAACTGGTCAATGTACATCAGCCTGCAAATTGCAGACTGGGTGACAGAGCACAGAGCCCTCATACCATCTAGGATCATCTTGAATCTCATTTCTCTCTGCTACTTTGCTTTCTTTCTTTAGTGTAATCTAGCTGCCTTCTAAACCCAAGATTACTGCTACTGCCTGCTTCAGGAATATGGCAGAAATTAGGCAGAACAAAGAAAAAACACAAAGCTTTTAACATGAAAATCAGAAGTGCCAAGGTGTAGAGTTGTGGTCCAGTCTTTCCATCATCCCTTCCTAAGTCTACACCACCATTTTTTGCAAGCTTCTGGACAGAAAAATGAAAGCATTCAGTTTTTTTCCCGTGAAAAAGCAAGGTTTTCATGGAGTCAAAATTTTCAGTACTATTTTGCTAGTGAAAGTGAATTGCTTTTCTTCACTGAGATTTCCTATGAAAAACAGAAAACAATTTCCCAATACCTCTAAATTATGCCATTAGATACTATAGGCTGTTTCAGTCTTGGACTAGAAAAGAAACACAGAATTTTGTTTCTTCTCCAGCAATCTCTGCTGAGAATTTCCTCTATATTCATTACAGGCTGTTCTTATTTGTTCTCTGCCATAAGGCACACGTAATTGCAAGTCAGCAGCAAAGATTTTTTTTAAAATAAATCTATCAAGTCAGCGGTGGTGCCATATGACCAGAGATATAGCATCTATATTTAGTAAAGAGGTGGGGGATCCAGACATACAGACCTGTTAACCCGACCCTGGCAGAATTCAGGGTTCTGAAGTGTAAAAGATTGGGGGTGAATGGAAGAAGGGTTGAAAGGTGTCTTGGGTTTACCAAAAGCTGGTGGATCCAATACAGATATTTGCTAAGGCAATTGATTTCTAAACAAGGGCGATGCCTTATATTCTACCTGCACAGACAAAGTATTTGAGACACTGCTATGGAGGGAATCTATGAGACTGTGAAAGCTGAAGGTTGGTGGAGGAGTTGAGAAAGAGAAAAGGGAATAGCTAAAAGCGAAGTGGTGATAACCGGCTGTCCTGGTAGGGGCACTCGCAACGAGAGCTCCTTAGACCATTCCTACAAATATTGCTGGATACAAATTCTGTAGCTGTTTTCCAAACTGAATTATTACAGAGCTGTAAGGAGTGTTGGGGCAGTTACCTGCACACAGAAACAGGGACTATTTCAGTGTTACTCAAAATGACAGTAGCTCACCTTTTTGGGAAGAAGAGGAGGAACACAAAGTCTTAAATGAAAAATCAGATGCCTGGATAGAAGTGCGAGACTATGAAGAAAGTGGCTGTACTCTCATACATTTAGTGATTAACTGTAATTATCAGCCAAAATGAGATATAAGACACGTTTGAGCCGTCAGTCTGAATACAGATCTGCTCTGGCATGTTCCAGCAGGATGAGTTTGAATGGGGTCACATGTATGGCTCTCAGTGTGAACAGAAAAAAGGAAGGGGACCAAATATCAAATAGAAATCCAGGGTGGAAAGGTCGCAGACTACTGTCTTTAATATGTCTGGAGATAAATAGCAGGGGAAAACAGAGTCATTAAAGCCAGAATTATTGCCATGTAAGCAAACAAATACAAATTGATGTTAAGAGAGTACACCTGGAAATGCAAACAAAGCTTCTGAACAGCAGAGGAATGAGGCTCAGCAATAACCTTTCGGCAGTATTATGGAAAGCAGGAAGGGAATCTCAGCTACTTTTAAAAGGGGTTATCTACATCTTAAACAGGACTACAACCGATTCTGTGGGGAAGCAAACACAATGACCCAGTCTGTACCATTCCTCCTACAATCGGTTTGTCTTAGTTCTGCAAACCAATGAATTCTTCCTATTCTTGGTACAGAGCATCTTTTCTTTGCCATGAGAGACAACAGGATCATTAGAGTCCTGCATTAGTAATGTTACCTTTGACCATTGCAATGGTTAATTGTAATCCCATCACATGGGGTCTGACTTTGGGTGGTTCTGAAACCCTTCAATTCACAAGAAAATCTATAGCATCTAGAGTAATCAATGCAAGGGACTTCTGCTAAGAGGCCTCCTTTAACATAAGAACATCTTCCAGAGAAACAAACACTTGAGAACTATTGAACACTAACAGCCACTCCATCACTGCACAACTTTGCCTTATTTTAGGCCTTTTACAAAGCACCCAGTTTCGCTGTAAATGTACTCAGACCTGCACAGAACAGCACACACAAGCAACCAAACAGCAAACCAAGCAAAAGGAAAGCACTGCAGTTCAAGTTCTGTCATTCCTGCCTCAGGTGAACAAGGTGGCAGTGCCTTTTGAGTTTTCCTCCTTGTGTAAGAGAAGGAGGGAAAGCTGGGGAAATGCAGTCAAACATGCTCATCATTACATGAGGTTACCTTGGGCATATATTAAAAGCATCATAAAACATCAACAATCAGGTTTTTTTCTTTTTTAATTACCCTGACATAAATTGGGAGAAACTACTCTTCTAAGATGGCACAGAGTCTACCTCCACAGCAAGCAAAGGCTATGGAGAATTGTCTGCACAGCCATGGTAGGCAACTTGGTAGTCCTTTCGTAAGAGAACTGCAAACCAGAAATCGAGTGCTTCCACTGCTATAAAGGTAAGTCCTGTCTGCATTGAGAATCACAGCGACAGCCAAAAACTGTTGTCACCCAAGATCTGTTCAGGCATTCAGTAAAGGAAGGAGATGTCCTAGACAAGTTGCTGCAAAGAGACAAATTCAGTGTATGTATGTATTAGAAGACACCAAGCAGTGGGAAGAGACAATATTCATAGCTACCTGGGCCACAGTCCAATGGATGGGATGGCAGAGCGACAAACAGTCTGCCGAGGGAGGTCTAGGACTGCTTAAGTTCCTGCTGTCACCAGAAGCCTGCATGAGGCTCTCTGACAAAGCTGGTGTACAGATCTGCAGATAGTAGGAGCCCTGGGGTACCAGACAAACTTTTTTTTTTTGTGCTATGGTTTAAAAATCAGCCAGAGAAAGAACTTGCTCTTCACTAGGAAAAAAGAAAATACAGTATTATCCTTGGGGACCAAGGCTCAGTTATCTGCCATAGGACTTGTTATGCATCACCTGCTAATCTGATGGGCCTTTGGACTCTGTGAGTCTAGGCACCCACATGGTATGGGCTGGAGTCTTCTAAACGTTATTTAAGGTTTTGAAGATGAGCATACCAACCATTAGTTCCCACTCTACCCTACATGGCTACTGCAAAGATAAGTACCTGAAAGGATTGTGAGGTACCCAGATGTTACCATATTAATAACTTAGATTGACAGAAGTTGGTCATCCTTTTTAACATGGCCTTGATAATTGGTAGATAACTGAAGGATCTACATAAGGGCCACTTCATTTCTGTTGAAAAGCAAGTTGAAAGAGGGAAATCTTTGAGATAATTGAAGCACACTGATTTTCCCTAATTACCTATATTTCTATTTGGTACTTTCCATCCTCCCACTACTAACTCCTGCTTGCTCAGGCAGTTATCATTGCAGGAAATAAACAAGATTTCAACCGCAGATTCCCTACTTGTATCCCTGTCACAGCTGCAATGAAGAACAGGCTGATGAACGAGGAGAAATACTGGCTAGAAGAAGAGGGTATCCATTAACCTCTTCAACAAAGAACATCGAACACTAGGTTTTATTAGGGAGAGTAGGACAGCTTAAGAGTTAGCACTCCTTCCTGCAAAATTTAATTAGATTGTGATCAACAACCCTAGTATATTTATCCAACAATGACTAAATTAGACAGTGCTTCTCTGAAAAGAGTTCTTGGACTTCTTGTTCAAAGCTCCCTGAAAATATCACCTCAAAACTCAACAGAAGTCAAAAAAGCCAACTTCTTCCCTCTGAGATGCCTACCTCTTCCCCTCATTCTCAACACAGACACAAAAGAGCTAGAAAAGTCTCAGGCAACAAAAGGCAACAAAAATTATCAGCCAAATGGCAGACCTGGAGAACTTAAATAGGCTAGAATTCTTCAGCCTGGAAGAGATAACTGAAGTGGTTTATAATAAGGGAATGTGAAATGATGACTTGCAGGGAAAAGATGGTAATTATTTTTCATAAGTCAAAACCTTCACAGTAAAGTCATCTGACAACTTTTAAAACACAATCATTACTCAAATGATGCAATTATTAAATTGTGGTAGTCAGGTCCACAAAATGTCATGGAAGTACAAAGGATACCAAAAGCAATGAGACAAATTCTTGGAAGAAAGATCCATTGCTGATGGAACTTCCATCTTAGGAAGTTCCTCTATTACAAATTCCTGGAAATTGGGATATAATAATACCAATTAATGCAATAAGGTGCACCACCTTATACATGCTCTGTTCTGACACCTTTTTTTTAATTTTTTTTTTTTTTTTTTTTTTACATTGGCAGATATCATAGGTTCCTCATTGATCCAGTATAATCATTCAATGTTTGAATGGTATCACCTATTTTTGGAAGCCAGCAAGGATGATTTTGCTCACTTATTGCACAAAATCAATGAATATTATAGAGCTGCACCATCAAACTTCTGCCTCAGTCTCAGATTTGTGGTACAGCTACTACATGGATGATGTCATTACAAGGCTGCAAATGATATGAGCCACCAACTGCTTTATAGATTGTTGTCCTAGCTGGTTACCATTCAAAGTCTTTACCTTATCTTATTTCCAAATTTGTATTACTCACATATTCAGTTCTTTTAACTACAGCCATATATCTTGTATCAGTGTGCAGTCAATAAGATCAGAAAGTGCCATGAGATTCATCCAAATGAAAGACCCCACACATGATTTTTTTTAAGTCATAGTACATAGCTGTATGTAAAGATGTGTAACTGGTCTGCTAGCTGAGATTAAACATTAAGGGAATGCTGAAAATAATAATAATGGAGGCAGAGTATTTTTAAGGCTTGTGGCTGATTTATCCCAGGAGGGAAAACAAAACGTGACAAGCACCAAAGTGTGCTAACTTATCTATCAGTTCATCCCAATGATAAGACTACACAATCTTTGCTGCATGCTTTCATTTGTGCTTGTATGTCATGGTTTTAGCATTCATAAGATCATTCAGCCTTACAGAAGCCTCATGCAATATTAAAATGTTTATGCAACCCCTTTCTGTGCTTTAAGCAGCAACAACAAGTTCTGAGTGTGCAGAGAACAAGAAAAAATAGGTTCTACATCTCAGGAGAAAACCCTACTCCATTCAAATGATGATCTCTGAGCCATCTTATGATTAACCAGAGCAGTAATATTTGCGTCAATTAGCACCATTTGCATTCCATCACTCTTCCTCTCTTGGCATGTGTTTAGAAGTTGCTTCTAGGATCAGATGCATCAATAAGCTAAAGAACATGCTTTTATTTCAAGAAATTGTCTCTTCAAAATAATTTTGTCCCTACAAGTAAAGCATTGAAACTGTATATCACAAGACAAAGATACCTAAAAAAGCACGCCACTTTGATCTAAGTGGTGTTTTACAGAAGCACTTGATGTTTAATGAGATGTAAGTGCTCTAAGCAGCAAGTTTCAGAGGATGATCTGGAGAAGACCTCCACTTCATTGTATCTTGGCTTAGCAGCATGAATTGCAAACTCATGAACAGAGTTAAGGGGGGGGGTGGAGGGGGAGGGAAGAAAGGTGGGAAAAGGTTCCGCTTAGTGTGAAGGGACTCCAGTGTTACGAGGACCAGCTTGCTCGGATACGCAGCTGGAATGGGACTGTTTCAGAGGCACAGAGGGATGAAACAAGAGAATATGGGAAAAACAGAGCTCTACAGAAAAGTTAGCTTCATTCCAGTGTCTGTACTCCTCACATACCCGCTTGAAGTCTTGGACCACAATTCAGATGAGAGCAGCAGACCTTCATCCCATGCAGTTTTCATCAGCATGGTCCTCTCTACTACAGAAATACTCCATTTACACTGCATGCAAAGCTCAAGCCTCAGTTACCAGCCTCACGTCTGGCTCTTGCAGTTAGCTGCAGTTTTGCCAGAGTAAAAGTCAACCTTAGTCATAGGTTGCAGTTATGTACACGAGGGACTGTGTGATCCCATCTTCTCACTGCTGCATACCACTTAGCAGCAAACTTTATCTACACAGTGAAGCTAGATCCTAATACCAGTCTGGATGATAACCAAGAAATTTCTTTACCTTCATTTCCATCAGCTCTTTTTATGACGTTCCCTCATTAACTGTGAAGCTAAACATCCTACTATGTGTTGTCCATTAAAGTTTTAGAACTCAGATAAAGCCAAGCTGAAAAATTCACGCTCTACACTTGGTTTGACCATTGCTCACACAGCTGCTGACATGCTTGACTGGGGGCCCTCTGATGAGCATGATGAGCTGCATACACACTAGCAAATGCCCTGCAGGCACCCCTGGGCTGAGCAGCAATGCTCAAAATGGCACTTTAACAAGGCACCAGAAGACTGTTTAATTCCCCGCTGCAGCCTTCTGAGATGATCACAAGGCGGTTTCAATTACTTTTTTTTTTTTAAATGACCTTAAAAAGATTTTATTCTTCAGAACAGCAGGGTTTGCATGCTTCAATAACAGTTTGGAAAGCATGGGTTTGCAAACCTACTAACGACAACGAACGTGGTGCTTGTTACAAATACACATTAAAACACGGTCTCCGAATCCCAGCTGGTAGCATGTCTGCAGTCATGGAGCCACTGTGCTGCCTCCGCTGAGCCAAGCCATAACGTCAAGAATGGTCTGAGGTTTTCCCACTTTACAGCTAGAGCATGGCCTCCAGTTGCTCATTTTAACCCAGCCAGACAGTTCCCAGCAATACACAGTCCAACATGCGTTAGCACCAGTTGTTTGATCTGGTGATGAACTCCATGTATCAACCAGCCAAGACTATTGATTTTTTTTTTTTTTTAACTTGCTTACTTTCAGAGATTCTCAAAAGTGATTCTTTTCTGAAAGAGTTTGAAGGCACGAGGCTTCACAAAAGGGGAGAAAGAATGAAAGGCCTGACAAGACTCTATGTGGGATTCACTCAAACAAAAGAGCTATAGAAAACCAATACCTATAAGCATCCAGCAGTGTTTTCCCCCTTGTTTCTAGGCATAGTATTGCCTCATTTAGTATCACAGACAGCTAAAAATCAGTCTAAATACACTTGTTCTATTATCACCTCAGCTGTTTGCTCTTAAAAAGACCCACAACACAACCCGCCTCTGAGCTGCTCCTTCCAGAAAGATTTGCTGCCACCTCACTCTCTTTTCTGCTTCTCCATGTCCTAACTTGCACACATCTTCTCTGTTTAGATTAATGTTACGTGAGTAATTGAATTCACAGTTCTGCTGCAGAACTGGGAGAACATGTGCGTGGCAGGGAGGGGAAGTCACTGTGGGAAAGAGGGTACAATATCCCTTGCTCTTATCCAGGTCTAGAGTTAATCTGAAACCTGCTTCCCAGGCAAGCGCCCTATAACCAGTAAGTTACAAGGCCTTATGAGGTGGGTTACCTTCAGCTTCTCCTGCTGGAGTTGTCCCTTTTTGTACAAAATGCTTGAATATTCATGGCCAGTCCAATAGCAAGAAGATGATGCAGTGACCTTCTGGAGACACGTCTCACCTGGCAGGTGGGCCACTGGAGCTCCAGCTCTTGCTGAAATGAGTATTCAAAGAGCTCTGCACAAAATCTGACAGGGATTCAGAGATTCAGTGCCTCCCCCACTGAATGCAGCACTGCTTGATGGCTTGGGTGCTCTCCTGTGATGTGGGAGTTATGAGTCCAAACTCCTTCAGGCAGAATTCTGCACCCTGGGGGACCGCTCTAACCAGTTAGTTAAATACACAAAAGAAAAACACTGGCCATTTTTATAAGTCTAACTCCTGATACTTTTTCCAGCTGCAACTATTAAGTTAATATATCCAGAATTTGTAAATAGTTGCAAGAAAGAATAGACTTCTTTCTTCATCAGAGAAATTACTCTGGAGAGGCACAGCCAAAGAAGAACAGCGACCTGTAATTTAGACTGTGCCTTCTCTGCGGTAAGGATGAATGAATTATTCTCTTTACTCAGTGCTGAGCACCAGTGGAGTCAGGATCCTGTCCCGTCCTTGGGCAACACCCTTAAGGAAAGAATTAATAATACTTATTTTATCAGTTTACACTCAAACAATTAGAGTGTTATCAGATAATACTCCCAATCAGTGCAAAAGGCATTAGGAAGTCTTGTTAACAGATGCTGGTACTCTGACACCCTCAGCTCCTCACAGCCCCGGTGAAGTGCTGTGACCACAACTCACCTGCATGCAAGCCCCCGCAGATGGGACCTTGGCAAGCATCAATCCTGCACTGCACCCCCTTGTGCTGAACTACCTCCTCATCTGGAACTGCCTCCAACAGCTCGAGGTGATGTGGCATGGTGCTGCATGGGTGGTCCCCAATGTACCAGACAGCAATTTGGGGGTTCTCAGTCTTCGACTGAATTGCCTCAGCAGGATTTATGTGGAATGTAGGTGCCCAGGAACGTTTGTGGATCTGAGCCCAGAAAATTTTAAAATGTATCAATACAAATTAATAATAATATATGAGAGAGTTAACATTTCTGGGGTGGAAGGTAATTGCCTATTCACTTCCTTCCTTCCTGTCTCATTAGAACTGCCCAAAGGATATCGAAGTTGCAGCATTTCAATTAAGGTGTTCAAAATACAGCCTTGTAAATTCAAACTCATCTTGAAAACCAGTGAGAAAGAAAAAAAAAAGCCCATGAGAACAGCTTCTCCAATCAAACACGACAAATTCCATTCTAGAACATATTTTAGTCTTTTTAAGTTTAAAACAAGATATATCAGAATGGTAAATATCTTGTCTGCTTTTTAAAAGCTAGAAAATAAAATATCTTCCGCTGGTGAATTTGTCATATTTGATTTGAAAAGCACTGATTTTTCTCTTCTGTGTTTCATTTCTAAATGAATATATACAATGTAAATGAATTTATGTAATATATACAGCCTCCTTTCAAAGAGGGCCATTTGTCAATGGTACATTAGCTAAGCTCTAAGCTGCTAGCACAACTGACAAAAATAGAACAACTGCAATATAAAACTATACGCAGCTCATTGCGGATGCTGAAACCTGTTAATGACATATTAGCAAGTTACAGAGGATATACCACAATATTTTCAGGCAGCATGCAACCAAAGCATACATGTGTGTACACAAGTCCAGCATTGTCTTCAAATGGTATTTACTTCCTCTGATGCTAATGAAAATTTTCTGAGTACTGGCCAACTTCTCTCCCTATTTCTCCCCTGCCCTTTGACAGCAGCTGGCTGAAAAAAGTAGGAGGAGTAAAGAAACGGGGAAAATTTTCTACTCCCTTACATAAAAATGGAAATGAGAATTCTTTTAAGAAGATCTGGCTAAACCAGGTACGACTCCAAATTGGAAACGTTGCTACAGTGGCTCACGGCCACCACAGCTGCAGCGAGTCATCTGCTGCTGGCTGCTGCCGTCCAGCCCCTGCAGGGCACTAAACCAGGCAAACTCACCTGTTGTTGATACCCCCGGCAGAGATGCACCCCGGAGGGTGTAGCCAAGTTGATGCCAACCCCACAGGGGAGCTCACTTCACCACTCACAGGCAAGCATGCAAGTCCATACATTTTTGAAAGCTCCTGATTTCAAACCCAAATACCAGAGGCTGGTTTTGCTCTACTTTACTTTCTCCCCATTTGCCACATGAAGAAGAGACTGTCTTTTCACAAAAACTCAACGGTTCCCTGTCAATTCTCAGAGTAGAATTTATTTTATTTTTTTTAAGAAAAGATATCAAATACTGTAAGGCTTGCAGGAAAATTGCAGGAGTTGGCAAAAGTGCAGCTGTAATTATAAAGGGCTATTATTCTCTGTAAAGTTGCAGAATATTTATACATGGGTGGCATCCATCAGCTAGAAGCCAACAGACCAGATGCCCCAACACAGAGACCCTCGCTGAAGTGGGGCCACGCAGTGCAGACAGCACACGAGCCTCCCTGGCATCATCGCTGCCTGTCAATTTGGGTGCCTGATACCAAGGCACCATCTAAAGCACCTACATGGCATTGGTATAGCTTTGCTCACAGTTGCTGGTGCTGCAACAGCCCAGAATACAACAAGTTTTAGCTGTATGGATTACAAGAGTGAAGATGATCTGGTCTTCACATAAATGGTATTTGTGATTTAACACTGTAAGGCTCTTAGGAATTTTTTTTTGCGTGCCACCTACCCAAATTTTCAAGAGTGCAATGCTTTCTCATGAAATAAAGGTGGTAATACCACGATTAAGCTGTTTATATGATAAAAGTAAGCCGGCTACAGTTCAAAGTTGAGATCAGTTTTAGCCAGTATTAACTTTTAAGAGAATGTACCATGTTTTAGCCATATATTTAGACACGTAGTTGTTTGACACCTGGGGTTTTATGGCCTAGTTACAGAGAACTTAGATTCTCTTTGAGCCCACAAGAAGAGCAGGTACTAAGCACATTCAGATTTCTAGAAAGGAGAACCTGAATTACAATTAGATTTATCTAGCTAATCAAGAGAATGTCTTAATATCCTAATTATACAGTCTTGGCAGCTGGATGACATACGAGATATTGAGAACCACTGACTAAGCAATTTTAAAGGTTGGCCTAACGTTTTTTGTATTCCTTAAAGAGGGAGAGAACAAGTGCTTTACGTTTCTGAGGACTAACAAAGATGGATGAAAATAGTGATCATGACTGACTAATCCCTAATTGCCAAATAAATCCGTGTAGCTGTCTGATACCTGTATAAACAAATGCTTACTCTACTCCTGTAAAGCCTTTCCATGCACTAGACAGTTCCTATAACCTGGCTCGAATTACCTTTGGATTAGAAATACCATTTTGAAATATCCTGTGATATTTCCTGATCGTGATCCTGGTTTTGATTGCCAGGAGGAAATCTGCCACCTTAATGTAGCAACCTATGCTATGTGTTCTGAAAGTCTACCTGCTGGGCATTTCTGGTCAGGAGAAAGTGGGATTGGTTTAGCGGTGGCAATCCTCAGGGCTGAACTTCTGCTTAAAGACAATATGAGATGCCCAATCTTACTATTTTTTTTTTAAATTTAAATAATTTACATACTAGTGAGTAGAGCTGAGAAAAACCCATTAATAATCTGCACCTAGACAAAAATAGACACATAAATAGAGAAGCATCCTCTGAGCCAGCTTCCGATCACTCAGGCTTCAGTAAGACTGAACAGTTAAACCATGGAGCGAGCGATCAGGGGAAAGGGGAGACAGTGCTGAAGAATACCTTACGTTCAAGGTGAGAGGGCAGCTCATGGGAGAGAAGATGGGACAATTTTCCCCCTCACTCCCCTTCTGTGCTCCTTTGCAAATTTCTACCCATGCATTTCCTATGTTGAAAAGATAATCAGAGAAAAGGGGAAAAAAAAATTAAGTATTAGACTACTGAGAAAATATAGTCCTCAGAGGAGGCAGCAATAAATAACACCTAAAAATAATTGGGTTTTTTACTAAAAAACAATTGAGACTGAGGGAACAGGAGATTCAGCTAAGGTGTGATTTAAACTCAGCACCTAAAATAATGGGGAAAAAATATATTGGTGATAAATACAGGTCTAATGTCCAAACTACCTCATGGGTCCAGACCTTGATCTCTCAGAGGACTAAATGTTCTTTGTCGTATGAGCTCCTAGGGGATGTCTGAAGGGCCTAATTTTTCACAACCCCACGCTCTCCCTGTTCTTGGAGCACATTCCTCACTTGGTGCCTGCCCTACTCCTGGTGATGCCCCTGTGAAGACCTGACACAGTCTTCAGCATAAAGGACCGGGGTCTAATTTATTACATCCAAGACATTATTCGCAATAAAGAGTTTTTCATTCTCTAAATATGCCAGCACTAAAGGACCAATACTTTCCCAGTACTGGCCATTTTGTTGGCATGTTCATACTCGTGTAAAGGTAGTTCAGGAAAGAAAGCAAGCTCCACGTCACGTACTGTGTTTCTGCCACATGTGTAACACTGCTCCAGCATTTGGATTGCCATAACTGCGTGCCAGGGCAGCAATGTCTGGCAACACCCCCAGTAATCTCCAGTTCTTTTGGCGTCCTGTTGCCATACTGTTTGACCGTGTGAATGCTCACACAAAGCAATGCAGTATCCAGGTTTGGGCCACGTGACAAAGTTTTGATTTACAGACTGATAAGCAATTGTGTACACAGCTGTACTAGACTTCGTCTATCAGATCACGGCCAGAGATCCATTTTAATGTGCTAACAGTCTCATTACCTACCCATTTCAACCATGAACATTATACACTGAGAGTATTTGGGGCTCTGGATTTCAGAAGAAATCCTTGATTAAGAGCCAACTCATAACCTTTAATTAATTAGCAGACATCCAAGCACAACATCCTTGAACTTTCAGGAGAATTAGCGTACGAGATCCGAGCAATTAGTGCATTTCAGAATCAGACAAGAGTCCATGAAGGGAGAAAAAACGTTTTTCTGAAGAGATAACAAGATAAAATCCCTACTCCATTAAAAAAAAAAAAAAAAAAAGAAAGAAAGAAAGAAAAACAGATGTAAAAGTACTGGGTCTAACTTCAGCAACATTTCCTTCTTAATATCTAGGGTGTTACGTGCCTTTGGGATTTTTGCTAAATAATCAAGATGCTAGTGTTGTCTGAACTGCAGGCAGCTCGGCAGTTCAGGCCAGCTCCAAGAGACTCTCATCCAGACTTCCCCAGAGCCATCTCTCAGTAGAAGGTGCAGTTAGGACCTCACTGGTGAACTTCCTTCCCCCGCAATTCTGGCAGAACCAGAGATCCCGTGAGATCAGATGACAACACGGTTCTGCAATTAAGACTACGGATGGGAAAGTCTGCTTTACAAAGCCACACTCAGTAATCCTAGGTAAATCACTTAGTCATAGTCCACACATTTGTATACTCTACCTACCTAATGGAACTGTAACAAGGATTTATTAATTTTTCAAGTGTTTTGAGATCCTTGAATGAAAGTAGGAACTTTTCCTTGCAGCACTTTAGCCCTGCTAATTCCAGACTGGCTCAAAAATGAGGAAATACAGGACACAAACAAAGCAAAAAGGCCAGTAAGTGTTCAAATCTCAGAGGAGATTTTGCCAATTTAACCTGGGGAAAGAGCTGGATTTCAGCCGTATTTTATACTGTCTGAAATGAGAAGAAAATGACACGTTCCATTCCCATTCTAGGCTACTTCTAGTGAAATTTCATAACATCTGTTGATGTTAAATACTTTGGACTAGAAGAATCCATTTAAGTCTACTTTTTGCAAGACCATACTATTCTCAAGGGTTACCACTTGGATGCATTTAAGGAAACCACCCCTCAGAAGGTTATTTCATGCTCAGAATGGGAGGGAGGATGAAGACCAAGACCTCACTGCTGACTTGAAATGTATAATGTTGCTGGGCTAACATTCAAATGGGACATTCAAATCCCATTTGTTACCCATGGTGTGACATTAGTTCAACAGATAACAGCAAGTCTGAACAAAAAAATTGACCGAAGGCAACTCCTGCACAGTTTAGTACCGAGCGTGTTTTTGTGACACAGACCTGACTGTTAATTCTTTCCCTTCATGGTTGCTGGGAGCCCTAATAACTTGCTTTTATCAAAATCTTTGTCACTCTGTGCATGGAAAAAGACCCCCTAATATTTGTACATTCAGTCCCATCTTACTCAAATCCCAAGTTTTATGTATTGCTTTTCAGAAGCAGCTTTTGATGTAAAATCATAAAAGCATTTAAGCAAATTATGTGTTCAATTCCCACTATATATCAAACAGAACTTCAGTACATCCCTTTCTCTGGTAAGCGCCTAATCTAAATTTTGTGTAATATGCAAATAGTGAAAATCAAAAGAAACTTAGCTGTTCAGAAAAAGCCGAAGTTCCTCACATGACAGTTAAGCTTCCTAAAACAGGAGACTGGAAGGAAATAACGCATTCTGAGTAGCTTGCAAAAAGCAACATCTGAAATGCTCACACGAGAGCACACATTCAAGCACCTGCATACGCTGCTTATCTTCACATGCACAGGTAGCCTGGGCTGCACTTACATCTTTTGTTGACACAACTTCATTTGCCATTTTTCTAATAAATGCATACAGAACAAAGTTCTTCATGCCTCCTTAATCCCAGTTTAGACTGGGACCACAGCATAGATGTAGAAGCAGGAAGTCATCGCCAGTTTTTGATTTTCACGGAAATGTGGTTATGGCATTTCACACACTATGCAGAAGGATATATGGTCTGTAGAGGAGAGTGGAAGAACCCAGTTTTTGGTCCAACTACTTAGGGGTTCCAATTTTTTATGCAGGTTGAAATGTTACATAGAATATCTTTATAAACTTTTCCCCCATCTGGGGGAGTTTTCTCAGCCATCTTCTGGCTAGCCATACATACTCCTCAGTACCTTTGACTGTGTACTGTACAGAGTCAAATTTTTTAATAATTCTATTCAACTTGACAAAAATCTCACGACACTTTAAAAAATGTTATAGGGACAATGGGATGGAAGGGCCTTTTGGCGGCTTACTTACGAGTATACCACAGGGCAGATGCAGACACAGACCTCTCCTTAAGACAACAGCACAAGACCTGACCAGATATTTTTTTCTTAGCCTGACTTTCAAAAATTATCATCAGGGTGCCACAAGATCAGTAAGACCTCAGGTTATGACTCAAGGATGCAAATACCCACCTGTAGGATTCAGTTTCTTTCATGTGCGGAACAAGGGGTCTCTGCAGAAGCTGTTTAAGTAATAAAGCAAGCAGTTTACACGTTCAAGGGGCTGCACTTGTGCATCTTTTTCCAGAGGTAAAGATAGTATTTAGGAGAGGTTATTTCACCAAAGAAGGAGAAAAAGAAAGAGATCATACAGAATGATCCACCTTCAAATAGAAGGTCACAGAACTTTCAGGATGTCCAAATATATACCACATGAGGAAGACATATCCCTTGTTCATGAATAAAGAACATTTCAGAGACTTCAGAAAAAAATTCAAAATGTGGCCACAGTTATGCAAGCCAGGCTAAATAAGTAAAATAAAGCAAGCAAGGACACCCTAAAGGAAGTGTCTCCTATTGGAGACTATTCTTAACTTCAAGAAGCTCTGTAAAAGTTTATCTTCTACGGCTGATTATCCCAATCTCTAGGGACTTCAATCTATTTTAGGCCACATATATGTGCTTCAATGGGGGGGGGGGGGGGGGGGGGGAGGCAGCAGAGGTGACCACTCAGTTGCATTCTGTGCAGTATTTGTATCAAACACAAGACACAATAGGATATCAGGATGATAATTTTATACATTATAATGTCAGCATGCATATAAACACACGTCCCATAAGACCTTCTTTACTTCTGCTGATACTTCAGAAATTATTCATCTGATTAATGAATTATACACTGAATTTATACATTATTATACACTGAATTTATACATTAATGCCTAATACTTAGGCCCAAGTAATTCCTGGACTAATATATTATTTAAAAGCATGTAGGAAGATTAGAAACTAGGTTAATTTACTAGTATCTAGCTTAGAGCTCCAATTTTCTTAAAGACAAATTCAGTACACGAACAGGGAATTGGACATGTGAGGACATATGTTTCAGTTATTAGATGCTTCAGTTATTAGGCTGTTTAAATAGATTATCTATATAAAATGGAGACTAAAGTATAAGTCATACTTCAAAATGGTAAACTAAGAACTAAAAACTAAAAGCCCCTGAGAAGCATTTAATGAATACCCAAAATAAGATTAATATTAATCTGAAATAGGAAGAAGCAACGCCCATGGCTGCAGTGTTGTTTTAGATCCTTTGCCCTCAGACACAGCAGAAGCTGTCCATGTTCTCGTATTCTGTGGCAAATGCAGTGTCAGATCTAGCTCAACAAAAACGAGCTTAAAAAAAAAAAGCACTTTGTGTCACAGTTACATGCAGGACACACTGACAGGTAGGCATGCACACCACAAAAATCACTTCTGAAGAAACTGTTTCTGTCCCTGAAGTTCAAGGGTGGGATTTTCAGAAAGTATCAGATGGAAGCCCGACTTCTTTTTCTAAACCAGACTATTTGATTGATTTTAGTCTCATTAGTATCTGCAGATGTCCTTAACAGAGATCTTTTTGCACTTTTACTTCATTCCAACCTTAAAAAAATACACACACACAAAACCAAGCAAACATTAGGGATTGATTAAATTGACGCTGTCAAATTCATTGGCTCCATCTCAAGAATATTTTCAAAAAATAGATACAGATCAACTATGTTGGAAGATTTAACAATCACCATGTGATAGAGAAATTTGGCATAGTTTATATGAGTTTTGCAGATTTTACTTATTGAACAAGGAATTTCTTTTAATCAATCCATTGATTTAAAATTGCTGCCAACCTTTCAGAAGCCCAAAGGATGGCTTGGCAAAACTCTTCCTAGTGTTTTATTTATACTCTTCTAAGTAGCAATACTTTGCTATTGCTGATGTTGTCCATCAGTCCTTCCATTGCAATGCTAGCTCCATCTTTCCCGACTCAAAAAGAGTGCAGGGAGTTGGTTATAAATTTCCTTAGAATTTGAGTTTTCCCACAATAAAATACTTTAATATGATTATTTTTGAGAGAGGATAAGATATCCCAGCTGAAACTTGGCTTGAAAAGAGTCTTTGGCAGATAATCAGCATGGAGAATTCTCTTTTCTTAAGCTTTAAAGGCTGAGATTATAAGCGGTCAAAGAATGTTGTAAGTGGAAAGTTTTGGGCAATGTTTTCTATAAGCACTGTGATCTGGGCTCCTGTAATATTAGAGTCCTATAAGAAACCTGTTCAAAATACTACATTTAAATTAATCCTTTCAGTAGCTTTTATACCATGTCTTTCAGTACATGATAAGTTTTACACCGTATCGTGTACTAAAACATGATGTTAGCGGTTCCATGCTCTGTATTCATTCAGGAGTTACTACTCCATATCCACAATATACTGCACTTACACAGTGGCTCAATTATTTCACTATATTGCCAGCTTTCAAGGGAAAACATTCTTCCCTGGACCCACTGCTCAAAAACAGTTGCATGTACAGACCAACAGTATCAGCTCCAAGGAGAGATAATCAACTTTAAAGTGAGGTCGATAAACCACTGAATAGATTTACTTGATAATTGCTGCATGAGAGGAACTCTTTTCACCTCAGTTTCACATGATTGCACCACATCTTATATTTTTCTCAAATATATTCTGAAGTTTCACAAGCTCTGCATTTTAGGACACTGCAACACAAAAGGAGCGGGGAAAGGCTGCTGTACAGCCAACCATAAATATTTTGAATTCAGCTGTCCCTAAGTGAGAAAAGGGTAGAGACTATTAAATAGAAATCAATGGTCATGCTTCATATATTACTTGATGTTTTACTTTTTCCAGGGCTTTGATTATAAAATGTAGCACAGAATGAGCAGATGTGCACCTCTTGCTTTATGCTATTTTTTTCTGCTTTGCTGCCTTCCCCGTTCCTCGCCCTGTTGCATTGCAGCCTAGGGGAAAGCGGATGAATTTCTGCAGGGAGATGGTGCAGCCGCCACGTTTCTCTTTTGTTGGACAGCAGCACTGCGTGCATGCGTTCCCGAAACAAACCGCACAGTGTGAGCTTAAATCCAGACTAGATGAGGAATACCTATAACCAATTGACTTTTGATAGTAGCCAAGTGGCGTATTCAATATTTAATACTAGGTTGAGTGAAAGGCATAATGGGTCCGCTCCCCAAGACCATCACCACCACAGCTTGCACTCCCCACAGCAGTCTCAGCAAAACACTGCATGAGCTAAGGATGATTCAATTCCTTGCTGCTCCTGAAAAACAGTCCTATAAAAAGCAAGAATGAGGTCTCAGAGGCCGGAGCTGGTCATTCCACCATTTGCGTTACAGCTCTGCAAAAGGAGTCCAGGATTTAGAAACTTAAGGTGCATCAGAGCTTTTCAAAATTATATTCTGTGCTCTGTGATCAATCATCTACTGAGAAGGGTGAAGGGCCAATGCGAACATTTTACAAACATCCCAAGCGGTGAAATATATCCACCAGCTTCTTGACTACTGTTTTTGAGTCTGATGCATGCAGTCACCAGTGATCTGGAAATACAGTAATTTGTTAGAGTTATATTCAGAGTTTTATTCAGTTGATAAAGGACGGGGGATATGAGCAAAGGGGAGTGAAAGAATATTTTATTGAAAACAATACTCCAGATGCATCCAGAACAGTCATCTGGGAGACATACAAAATCACGACATACGAAATAGTTTTTGTGTTCTTCCCAAAGAAAGTAAAAATACAATATAACTTATAATTAGTACAAACAGAAACGAGGTTAAATTCACAGTCATATATTGCCAGAATGATTCTAACAGGCTGAATGAAAAAAGCTTATGTAGGCAGAATTTCAGCTAGCAGGAATATGAGATATTTATCTGAGTTACAAGACAGCAAGAATGGCAGAACCACTAAATTCACATCCAGGTTTCTAAAATTAATTTTTGTTCACATAACAAACTGCCAGATTGCCAACATTGACTCTACATACTTTGGAGCCACACGCTTCTCTCATATTATGTTGTTCTTATTCTCGTAAAGACAACAACTATTTTTTCTTGCTCCAAACATGTATTTTAGCATTTCTCACTGATCAGGTGACTCTTTGACTAGGGGACCTTCCTGATGGAAATACTGGGGGGACTGGGGGGGGGGGGGGGGAGAGGGAGAAGAAGAAGCACAAGATAATTTGCATAAGTGCATTGCAATTATTTCTCCTTAATTATGCATGCAGCTGGCTCTATTTTAAGACATGCCATTGCATTGAGCACACAAGCACGAAGGGTATCTGTCACTCCATGTGTCAGGCCTTTAACATTCTCACCCACCTGCCTGCGAATCACTAGCAGCAACCAAAAAGAAGCAGTCAGGCTTGCGGCCACCTGCCATTCATCAGCATTGTCAGAATACTGCTGGCACCTCTTCATATTTCTCTCATGTCAAGCCTTTTTTTTGCACTGTATTCAAAATAACAGGTCAATCTGCTCTTTACTACTAAGATCCTCCATGAACTTCTCGTTCACTATCAAACTAGGCAGCCTCATTTTTGAGAACACAATCACATAAACCTGTCAGTTACAAACATGTTGAATTAGTGCAAAAAATATACACAGTTGTGTTTATATTAATTAGCACTGGCTTAAGATGAAGCTACGTTAAATGCAGCTTTAATCTCCGCTCAAATGACACTGCTGTACTTTTTTATTGCCCCCAGGGAAGATTCTATTTTTTGTCCCAGGTGTTTTATCCAGATATGCATCAAGGAAAAGCTATGTTTGTCCAGGCTTTCAGACCATGGGGGAACCTTATGTTTGATAGAAGAATCATAGAATTATTTGGTTGGAAAAGACCTTTAAGATCATCAAGTCCAAGTGTACCTGTCCACTACTAAACCCTGTCTCTAAGCCTCTCATCTACCCGTCTTTTAAATATCCCCAGGGATGCGGACTTGATCACTTCCCTGGGTAGCCCGTTCCAGTGCCTGATAACCCTTTCAGTGAAGAAATTCTTCCTAATATCTAATCTAAACCTCCCCTGGTGCAACTTGAGACCATTTCCTCTTGTCCTATCTCTTGTTACTTGGGAGAAAATACTGACACCCACCTTGCTACAACCTCCTTTTGGGCGGTTGTAGGGGGCGATAAGGTCTCCCCTCAGCCTCCTCTCCAGGCTTAACAACCCCAGCTCCCTCAGCCACTCCTCATCAGACTTGTGCTCCAGGCCCCTCAACAGTTTGGTTGCCCTTCTCTGGACATGCTCCAGCGCCTCAATGTCCTTCTTGTAGTGAGGGGCCCAAAACTGGGCACAATATTCGAGGTGTGGCCTCACCAGTGCTGAGTACAGGGGAAGGATGACTTCCCTGCTCCTGCTGGCCACACTCTTCCTGATACGAGCCAGGATGTCATTGGTCCTCTTGGCCACCTGGACACACAGCTGGCTCATATTCAGCTGGCTGTCAACCAGCCACTCTTCCCCAAGCCTGTAGCACTGCATGGGGTTATTGTGACCCAAGTGTAGGACCTGGCACTTGGCCTTGTTGAACCTCATACAACTGACCACAGCCCATCAATCCAGCCTGTCCAGGTCCCTCTGCAGAGCCTTCCTACCCTCAAGCAGATCAACACTTCCACACAGCTCAGCATCATCTGCAAACTTGCTGAGGGTGCACTCAATCCCCTTGTCCAGGTCATTGATAAAGATGTTAAACAGAACTGGCCCCAATACTGAGCCCTCGGGAATACCACTTGTGACTGGCCTCCAACTGGATTTAACTCCATTCACCACCACCCTTTGGGTCCAGCCACCCAGCCAGTTTTTCACCCAGCAGAGTATGCCTGTCCAGGCCATGGGCAGCCAGTTTCTCCAGCAGAACACTGTGGGAAACGGTGTCAAAGCCTTTGCTAGAGTCTCATAGAGGATACTCATCCTGTTGCACCAGTGCTATGTGGAGATGCTCAGGAGAATCAGGATCTTTCCTCAAATACAAGGCACTACCTGGAAACCTCTGCCATCCACAGCACAAGGACACATGCCACGGCCATAAAGTGCAAGCACAGTAAGTCTGAAGCTTACTAAGAAGCCTTGGCTCTACTATCACCCCAGAACAGAAAAGAAACAGTAATTGAGATAGAAGCTCTCATTCCTACCTGGCAGCCCAGCAGGTCACTCCTGTGCTATCATACCTGCTCACAAATCTCTTTACAGGGATGCCTGTATCGTTCACTGCTCTCTGCCCAACTCCTGCAACTTCTTTGGGACAAAAAGTCTTATAAGGACATTGATCTCCTGGCCTCTGTAGCGAAGAGTAGTCATGATGACCCAGCATGAAACTGGAGGACAGTTAATCGTCTAGTAAGAGTTAGATACACCTAATATAATTCAAAGAATGGGCCATTTCCTAATCTGATACCCTATAAACCATTTAGCTAGAAGCCACAGTCTTTTCACATGTACATTCCTATGTATGGACTTGGTTTGGGGTATTTGCAGTACTATTCATTCCCATTTTGCTAGAAATATCCTGTGCCTGGGAAATGAGCTCGTGTAACAGTCTAACACATACTAACAGCAAGGCAGCATCACTACCTTCTCTTCTCTTATTTTCACTCTTCCTCTCCTCACCTCCCTTCTCCCAAAAAAGAAAAGAAATGGTAACACAGCTGGCAAAATGAGCGCCAGGCTTCACCAGAGCTAAGTACCTATCTTGTAGTGATTGAAAAATGGCCCCCATCAGAGGTCATTTACTTGGTGGGACCAGTTTTCGAAGCACTGTGAAATCCCATTATAGTGGGTAGAAAAAGGTCACTGGGCTTCCACTAACTGTCCTTTCTTATCACTGAAGTTTATTTTAATTTCAAATATCATTGTTATTTGTGTTTCATTTAAACTATGGCGTGTGAAGCTATGAACTCAACTTTTAGTTTGTGTTAAAACTGACACATAGTCAATGCTGAAAAGTATAAAAAACAATAGGTCCTTAGATTGCACTAAATTATTAGTATAGGCACCAGCCATGTGGTAGGCATTATACAGGACACTAAAACAAGCATTTTATTTGGTAACATGTATAACAAAAATTATTTCACCTAGTTTTGAATTTTTCCTTGCGATGATGCTGTGAAAAGTGTTCTGCCTTGCCTTCGGTATTATATCCTACAGAGATACATGGGGAAGAGACTGATGATGTATACATCCAGTAAAAAATAGTTTTGATCACACAATAAATTGTTAAAACCATGCATGTATCACATAGGTCAATAATTGCTATGGCATTCACTACTGAAAGTCATTCATTGACATAAAAAAAAAATCTAAGGGGTTGCAGAAAAACAATACACAGACTCATCAAACACCTTGTTCCAACAGCTATTTTTGAAGCAAAGGATATAGGCTATTAGAGTTCAGTAGATTATGAAACCACACAAAATCCACTCATTCATGGAGATAAGATTTATTGAATAGCTAGGACGCATTCCCCCTGTTCTTTTAAGGTATTTCATAATGACAGTGATGGATGGAAGGCTTGGATGCCTGGCTCCTTAGCCCATAACACTGCCAATACTCCAAAATTTATCAAAATGACAATTCAAAGCTATTTGCCCCTAGTTATTATAGAAGGGTCAGTTGGATTTCACACAACTCATCTTAAATGATTGATGAAAGACACTGGAAAGACAGTCACCGTTGCCTTCCAGGTATGCAATGCACTGCTCCAAGCTGAAATGCTAGACACACCTCAGGATGTAAAACACACTTTATAAAAGTTGTTGATAAAACATGGGCCTTGGGGAAGCATCATTATTTTTTGCTAATAACAATAAACATTTTCTATTCCTGTGAAATTTATCTGTATCTGAAAGGATGTTTGAGGGGGAAACAGAAGAGGGGTTGGTTATAGATGAAGGTTAGACTGAAGTTGGAGAAACGTTCAATGCCAAGGTCTTGCAAACAATTCAGACTGTCAAAACAAAACGGTGAATATCTTGCCAGATGCATTTTTCTCTAAAGGCCTGGACTGGAAATGTATTTATAAAAAGGACACCACTAGAAAAGACTTTGGCTGTATGCAATACAGAAGCCACTGGAACTCTCTCTTCTTTACCTTTTGTACAATGTCAAAAAGGTCAACGGAAAAATAACTCCTTTTCCTGAGATTTTCTCTATTTTCTTAATAGAGTTAAGAACCAAGTAGAATGCAGGCAGTTATATAATTAAATATAGCACCACAGCAGAACACAACCCAGCTCAAAAAAGCAAAATAGGAAAGCCAGGTTTGTACTTCCACAGCCCAACTCGCCAATGCCCCAGTCTGATCCTAGGAGGCAAAGAGCTGGAAGCCATCTATATTTGCATTCCCAGCAAGGCTAACAGCATGGAGCTGGAACGATACAGCAGTTTCTCATGGCCTTTGTTGGGGTTTGGTTTTGTTTTTTTTTTAAATATACAGACAAGGATAAATTTCACAAAGAAATTAGCTATCTTCATCAATTTCTTGAAGCTAATCCCAATACAGGATACTTCTTGTCTCCAAAAGGCTTTGTCACTTAGACTTCTAGCAGATGTCTATTCAAAAAACCACAAACTACTTTACAAACAGCAGAAAGCCCTGAGGTCACTTTTACCTACTTCCCTGCAATGCATAATCTTCAAAATTCATTTCATTTTTTCATGATAATTTTGTGATCTCTTTTGATGCTGAAAATGTTATTTTCTTTTCTTTCCTGGGAGGAACTGCATTTTTAATCAGGCTTCCCAGAAAAAGCTTTTGCTGATCTTAATGTGAAAAGAAATGTCCGAAAAAAAATATACCCAGGAAATGTTACTTCAGAATGACAGAGTTTATTTGACAGCACAGAAGATGAAATGGCTCAGGTCCTTAAATTCTCTCTTCTCTGCGGACCACAGAAGAGTGTTCAGAAAGCTGAACACTGAAATATGGTTATGTCTAGAGACTGCTTGGCTTCTACCACACATCGCAGGAACATCTGGAGGGTTGCAATTAAGAGCACAAACAGCTGCAGTGCCCCCACTTGCTAATCTGAATTGTTTCGTTGTCACCTTGTGCTCCCTCACTGACTGCTGCATCTACCGCGCGACCTGCATTTTATAACTCAGTTCTCAACTGGGTTGCATTATCATACAAATAGTAAACAGCAGTGGGTTCACTGGTCTGTTAACAGAGCAGGCAGGTGTCAATGGGCTGACCTGCTGCCTCTGTGAGTGAACCAAATACCACTCCCGTGTAACAACCACATACCCGAGCCATGCCCTAAAGCAGTTAGAGAACTCTAGATGTGGTGCTTAGGGACATGGTTTAGTGGTGAGATGGCAGTTAGACTCGATGATCTTAAAGGTGTTTTCCAACCTAAACGATTCTATGATTCTATGAACTCATGCATGACTCGGCATTCAACGATCTCGTCAAAAATCTGTCACTCTCCTAATGAGAGACACTGCTTTATCCTCTGACGTGCATGGTGAGTGATCACGTACGCAGAGTACCGTAAATCTGAGCACAACATTTCAAGCAGAGATGCTCAGATTGCTGGCATTCACAAAAAGACAGAATAATAGAGTTAAGAACACGTCTCACAGGGTAACACAGCACAGCTCAAGCTGCCCTAAAAAGCCTAGCCAAATCCTATTTGACAATGTCTGCAGTCACAGAATTGTTGAGGTCGGAAGGGACTTCTAGACCTGTTTAAGAATTGCAAAGACAAAACTCGTGAAAGTTTTTTGGTGTGCCAAGAAGCTGACCTGCAGATCCTAAGACAAACCAATGGTGTAGATGTTTGCACTTCACATATCTCATCCAGGTAGAGAGGAAAGCCAAGATCTTCAGGTACCACCCAGATGACGTTTTCTTACAGACATATGGTTCCAATTGGGGCACAAGAGCTTTAGTGACCCAGGGAAGCTCACTTGCCAGAGTGTAGGCCTACAGTGGCCACCGCTGGCAACACCACCCATCGCCAAGCACTCACCCGGCAGGGGCGCCAGGCTATGACTCACTGCTGGTTTTAACTGTGGTAAAAAGTGGCATACATTTATCAGCACTAACAGGTAAATGACATCAGACCCCAAAAAGAGGGAGGAAAAGAACAAAGTGAGCTACATGAAGTGTTCCAAGATTAAAAAAACCCAGGAGGTCCGAGCTTATCTTCCCCACAGTATCAGAGATGTTCCCCAGTGACACAAATTGCAGCAAAACCTATTCAGCATAACACCTTAGGAGAAAGCCAAATTCGCTTCTATTCCCTACCACTTCATCAAGACTGCAAGGTTTTAAAAATTAGGATCATGAAAGACTATGGAACTGCTAGAAAACCTCCCTTTCCACCACTCTCAACTCCAGCAATTTGTCGTTTTCTTGGGTCTTAGTTGTTTTGACCTCATCAACAGCTCCAATTTATAAACGCTTTTAAAAACTGCATTTCAAAGAGAATGGTTCACAGGTGAAATCTTAGCTGTTTAATGTATTAGAAAATATCTTCTGTTATTGAATAGCACAGGAATAAGCATGAATACTGGTGAAAAATGGAGTCACTCACCATCAAGGCATCAGTTTAAAAAAACAGTAACTCTTCATTTTATGGATGATCATGGCTGATTGTGAAACACTGAAACTGCCCTTATCTCTCTCTCCACTTTAAAATGTAAAGCTGCCTGCCTCATTTTCTGTTTAGCCAGCAAAAAAGTTGACAAGCCAGTAGTTTATCACCTTGCTGCGGAACCTCCCTTAGATTTGTCACAGATTTAGTGCTACTTGGAGGAACTGCAGCATGCTGCTTTTACGGAGTGCCTTTGAGAGAAGAGTTACTTGTTCAGAAATACAATATAAAAAAACAGGACTTGGAAGGAACCTGTGGAAGAATTCACATCAAGGCAGATCAGTGTAGGGCCAAATCATGACACTGTCAGTCAGAGAGAGGTACAACTTCCATCCATCCAGCCTCATTAGAGGAAGAGGCTGTTTTGGGAAGGGATTCCTGTTTGCTGTAGTACAGAATCACAACACAGCATTCAGCTTGCTCGGATAGAAAAAAAAAGGCTTTAATAGAGGCGCTTCTGTTAAAAACAGAGAAACAAACAAACTGGTTTGCCTGGAAAATGAAACGCAACTGGTCTCTGCACGTAAGGCAGGTGAGATTCAGACTTGTTCAACTTGCCCCTCTGCAGATCTAGCTCCAGCTTTGGCTTGGATCCAAAAGGCCTTTTACCTGTGACTTTTTACAGAGGTGATTGTCAAAACCAAGCCTTCATGAAGCTGTAGCTCCAAAAGCCAAGCACCCTCCCCGTCCTCAGACACGCACTGAAAGCACAGCTGAAACTCCCTGTGCGTGACCCCAGCAACCTGTACCAACAATAGATGCTACAGAGAGGCAATAGATACCTGCGTTTTACCTAGGGAAAAACCAGAACTGCTTCCAGTCCTTGCAGGATTCTGTCCTCAAGAGACACAATGATCGTTCCAGGATTTTTTTTACGATGAGGGTGGTGAAACACTGGAACAGGTTACCCAGAGAGGTGGTAGATGTCCCATCCCTGGAAGCATTCAAGGTCAGGTTGGACAGGGCTCTGAGCAACCTGATCTAGCTGAAGGGATGTTGGACTAGATGACCTTTAAAGGTCCCTTTTACCTCAAACTATTCTATGATTCTATGATAATGGAAGTGTCCATGAGGATCTGGAGACAGGCTTCAGTGAAGCAGTGACCAGGGTTAGGAGGTTAGTGGTGAGGCTCTGTGTGTTCTCAAAACTACTTTGAAAGCCAGACTTTCACTGCTAGGCTAGGGACATGCCTGGAGCAGCTCAAAAGTCACCGTATCAAGCTTTTCCTCTTAGAGCATCAGCATGAAAATCCTGAGGCAGAATGCAAGTTTATACTGTCCAAGATGGTTCACAGTGCACCCATGAGAGATGTCTTGGTCTCACTATGAAATCAAAACTATGAATAAAAGAGATGTTTCCCAGGATGTTACCCAAAAGGAACAATCGTTGGACCAGTTCAGAGACTAGGAAAAAATATTTCTGAATTATTCTAACCAGAACTAACACAGGAGATTAAAAGACACTTCCATGTTAGTTGTAAACTAGTTCTCATATTTTAGGTACTTTGCCTGCTCTTCCTTCTAATAATTTTGTTGATGTGACTTTAATGTCATTTAGTCTGACCCTCATTTTTTTCCTTTCCTTGAACATTTTAATCTGGATGAGAATGATGATTAAAGACAGGATAATAGACAAGATCATACTTCAGCTCTTTACCTTTGCAGGTGGGTTTAACTATCACAGATACTTTGGAACAGTTCAGAGGCAGGAACAAGGCACTTTCTGTCCCTTCTTGAGTAAAAAGCAGTGTTCTCCATTCAGATGGACATCTCAAGTTAGCAGACTTTTTCTTTTCAGAAAGGAGCCTCATTTCCCCTCTTCCAATACTTTTACCCTATTTTTTATAATAACTTATTTTCACACTTTTAAGTTACAAAAATGTATTTGAAATAACATTAGTATCATATACCGAGAACTTTTTCATGGGGCAGAAAGGGAAAATTTGTTAACCTTTTTAATTTCAAGCTGAGATACCATGTAAAAGTGCCTTATCATGAAGGCTCAACCACAGTAGCATAGGCAGGGTAGAAAAGGGGAAAGGTCCTTATGCCCAGTCAGGAGAGCCACCTGGTCTGCTTGTGCTGCACAGTACCTTGGGGTAAATCAAACATTTCATTTTAAGGAAAGGCAAAAAACTTGAAAGTAGGTCTTCAGAGATGCAACGCTCGATAAACAGTGGTTTTAAAGTTTTTAAGAGGTGACTATCAGAACTGTCCATTTCTTTAGGTAAATTCTGATAAGCCTGACAAGTGCTTTCCTCCTGTCACTGGACTCTGGAGACCTGACGTTTTTCCCTCTGCTTGCACTAGGATGCTTCATTCCCCTTTATTCCCCTTATTGAGTCGACACTTCCCTTGTTTCCATTCAACTCAAACCCCAGACATCAGATGCCAAAGGTCTAAGACTTGGCTACAACAAGAGGTGTTTAATGGCCAACAGCCATGCTACAGTGGAACAGTTCATGCCCAAAAGTCCCTCCCACAAAACAGTAAGAATTCAAGAACAAGGGCTCTCAGCATCTCACATGCTCATTTGGCCTGTATAAGGATGGCACAGACAATACTGTTTTGGTCACTAAACTTATCACTGGTGTCTTCTTGTGCTTGCCATCTAGACTAAGTGCTGATAAAAAAATCCTGGATTGAGAAGTTCTATTTCTTATCTTCTGACACAAAAAAACCCGAGGTGTGCTGTGTCTCCCTGCGCACTCACAGCAGATAGTCTGATGGCAAAGAGTAGGAAAGGTGGTTCTTGCCCAGCCTGGCTGTACCTGAGAGCAGGAGAGTGGAGCAGATGTACAATGGGAAGGTGCCATTGGCTTCAGCAGGCTTAGGATCAGCCCCTTATGCCTCCCATCAAACTCCTGTCCCAAGGCCTTCAAGAAAACCTGGAAATTATGACCGCATGGAAGAGAAACCCCTGCCTATGCTACAGCCTAAATCTGGGACTTGTCTCCACTGAGTTTGATCATTCTTATGGGATGACAGTCATTGCTTT
Organism: Gorsachius magnificus; assembly: GCA_034008185.1. Lineage (NCBI taxonomy): Eukaryota > Metazoa > Chordata > Aves > Pelecaniformes > Ardeidae > Gorsachius > Gorsachius magnificus. Next base: position 11,296,293 of record CM067083.1, on the reverse strand, counting down.
CTCCACAGGACACTATACTTCAAAGCAAAGTAATATACTGCCTTCAGTTACGCTAATGCAATCCCCTTTGATTTATTTCTTCTACCATTTCAGTCAACGTCCCAGCGAGTCATCTACTTACCAGCTGCACATCTGCTTGACAGCTTTAGGGATCTTTCTCAAGCAATAAGTCCTGAATGTCTTCCCAGGGTCTTATGCTCCAGCTCTTTACTGTTTAGAGGATATTGCTCTATTTATTCTCAGCTTCATAGTCTTGCTGTTTTCTTTAGTAAGTATTTTACATGTTTGCTGGCTTCATTTCCACACACTATTATCCTTGTCAGAGATAGAGAAGAACAGTTGCAGTGATAACAATGATCCTGTAGCCAGCTCCACTAACATTTTTCTAATTCTGCTCCCTGCTCATACTCCCTTAGTCATGATATTCAGAGCTAATAACAGCTTGCAACTTCAGTGCAAAGGAGAGACAAGCGACACTTTCACCTGTTTTTTGTTATTATTTTCAATAAAAATACTGAGTTTTTTGTTGTCCTTTAAACTTGATATTTCTACTAGTAATAAAACACACCTTTAAACTTTTATTAACTATCTAATAGAAAGGGGACCTCATTTTGTTGGTTTTTTTTCATTATGTTTCACTTGCATAGGAAAAACTGGCTAGATGAGATCCAAGGAGGATCTCACTGACTTCAGCCTCAGCCTTACACCAAGTGCTCAGCAAGATCCTTGAAAGAATTGTATTTTGATTGTAAAATAAACGCTGCCATGCTCAGACCCAGCTATGTTCTACTACAGCCTCATCCTGTTTTTCTCATTGGCCTGCATTTCTTAGAACAAAAAGAAATTTCTAAGTTTCTTTCAACATCCCTAATACCAGCCTGACAGAAAACCCTCAGACAACCCAATCCCTTGGTGTACCAGTGTAGTTACTTGTGGGTGAAGTGAGAATTATAGCACGTTTGTCTCACAGCTGCTCTGTGTCTCCTACCTAGGAAGGGTCTCTAGGAACGCATAGCGTTACCGCCTGCAGAGGAAACCTGATTGTCCAACTCCTCAAGGCTTGATCTAGTGTGTCATTGTCTGTTTTCAAGCCTGAACTGTGTCTTTCACTACACTAAAGGTCTCCCTTCCCATTAATCTTGTTGAGCAGCTCTCCTCTCCAAGCTCTGCTGCCCACAATTTGTGATTCCTTATTGTTGAGCATCCATCACACGTAAAATCAGTTCTAAGCACCCCATTACTCACATATTTAGAGATGTCAAAGCAAGGCCTCCATGTAGCTCCCAGAGCACTTTAGAATTCCCTTCTGCTTTCCCATCAAAAAGGCAAAAAGGACACAAGCAGACAGCATCTTATTTGTACTTACCAGGGAGGTAGATTTCCTTATACAGAAAGTTATGAGGAGGAGAAAGGCAAAAAAGGTAACTACACAGTACAGTCACAGTTAATGATGCATGAACATCACAAGGTTCAGCTGAGCAAGGACCCAGTCCTTGGTCCTTCAGGTGACTTTTTCAATGCCAGTACAATAGAACTTGCTGCATCGACCCTGTAGGGAAACTAAGGCAAGTTTCCTTTCTCATATTATAATCTGTATTAGACCACTGTGCACAGCATTTCAGGACTTAGAAACCACCAGAGTTTTCTTCTGCTCAACCTGGTCTTCAGTTTGGTTCAGGGACCATTTCCATAAACAGTCATGACATCTATACATACAACTGTTTCCTAATGAGATCAGGGAAACTTCTGGGAAAAAAAGAAATCACTAGTATGGGGCATCTGAAGGAGTTTCTTATATTCAAGAACTTCCATTTTTGGGATAACCCTCAGAGAAGGTTGTGGTGCTCGTCTCCAAATAGCATCTCTGAAAACTTTGAATTCACACACTTGTTATTAAAAGGGAAAGGATGATCGATTGGTCTCCAGGGTCTATCCACTAATGGATTCCTTTTGCCAGCACAGGCTTGCTGTAGCTCATTCATTCACTCATTCATTCATTCATCACAACTCTGCAGTTGCGCAAACAGACTCTGTAAACAAAAACTCTTCACCAGCAAACTCCCACCGTGCTAGCAATGTTAAGTGGCAAGCATATGAGCACCCTGCAGAGAAGCAGAGGCAAATAGTTCATTGATATCTCTTTTTCCTCTTATCGGTATAGTTGATACTGCTTTACAACCGATGTAAAAAGATAGGTTACACTGGTAATAAACCTCAATACATTAAGTCTCCATACAGACTGCTTGCTGAAGGCTTAATATCACTCATAATTATTATCCATAAAATGTTATTGAATCAGATCTTAAAAGTTAATGTTGCTTTGTTTCAGGAGATAAAGGACAGTAGGCTAGCAAGGCAGAGAAGGAAACACTGGGCTTTTGATCAATCTTTGTGTGATTTAAAACCTTAGCCACGAAAGGGACTCAGCACTTCAAATATTATTCAAAATCCTACGAGCTGGCCTAAGCAGAGTCCTGTGGCAAGAGTGATTACACAGAGGGTGTTTTATCTTTGAACTTGATACCACTGCCCCGATGGATGACGTAAGTCTCTTCTTGAATTCAGGACTGGTGAATGCAACCCGCCTAAGACACTGTGTCGCACCTCAGATTGTAATGGGCACTTGGTAGGTAAATCACCCCAGCGCTGAGGGGCTTTCCTAAGATGCAACCTCCCACCATCCACCTGAGTCCTTGTTGCTCACAGCATCACCTTCAAAAATGGACATTTGCCTTCACAGCCCTCATGTTAACACAAGAGCTCCGTATCTGCAAAGCAGGTGCCCTGACAGAAGGCGTCAGGCTATGGGTTAACAGAGCATGTAAGCTGCCCTAGCATCTACAGCTAATAGAGACTGATATCCTCCCTGTCCACAAATATTTTATTCAGCTTTCCACACTCACAATACCACTAATCCATCTCTCCCTTTCCCGTTTTGTTGTACAGTATTGCAATAGTCTGAAGCCATTACTCATCTCTCCAAAGAGCCTAGAGGAAGAAAGTGACAATGTGAGAGCTGGGAAGGAGCAAAGGGGACCAGCATGTGTCCTCCCTGCCAAAAGCTGTAGTGCTTCCCCGCAAGAAAGAGACCTCGGCTCCTATGTAAAACGAGCCTTGTCTCCTCCTTTCCTTGGTCTCTCAGCAAATACTAATCACCACATGGACACCCCAGCGCCCTGTAAAGTGAGGAAGGATTTTTAAGGTTGGCCCCAGGCTCTAGTCCTTTAAAAACAAAGGGAAGCAGGTTCTGACTCACGTGCCAACTCTCAAGCCACAACTAGATTCACTCTCCGCCTCTGTAATGTGCCTGTTTTGCAAAGCAACCATTAAATTTGGAAGCTTCACGGAGTACGACATTTTTCAGATCTAAAAAGTATGCCAAGGAAATCATGCAGAAGGGTAATAGGAAATACTTGCAGGGAGACCTATTCTGAATTGTCTACACATAGATAAGGCACAGAATTCCTTTCCTTAAAGATTTTATTAACCTTTTGCTGATGGAAGGTGATTACTGATTGAGAGCTAGATGAGGTCAGTGCAGCAATTATATTTCGAATCCTCTTCAAACAAGGCTCTTGTACAATGTAAGAAAAAAAAGTTGACAAAATTAATTGTTACTTAAACTGAGTCTTTTAGAAGAATAATTAACCTATAATAACTATTCTGGCCTCCTCTCCAGCCCTGAAAAGTAATCCTTTCTCATTAGTTTCAAGTTTAATTAGCATCAATAATGAAATGTCCCTCAGAAATAACCATTGCATCACGCTCTCTAACGCTGACATGCGCTGCCCTACAAAGGGAAAGGCCAAGGGGCAATGTCTGAAGATAGGGAGAGGCTCGACGGATCACAGATGCTCCCAAAACCAAAAAGCAAACAATATTGTAAAAAGTGTGGAATGTGACAAAACCAGATTTACTTGAAAGACAAGTGTCGCAAACACAGTGTGGAGCGGAAAACTCGAAGGTGGTTTTGCCAATAACTGCTGCAGTGTTTCCAGTGAGTTAGCGAGCCTCTCAACTCTAATTTCATGTTCTTTCTTGGCCTTCTGGCTGAAGCCGAGAGCGACACCACTATTTAGTATATTCTACATGAGAAAATTGTATTCAGCACTTGCAGTCTAACATAATCAAATAATGCTTTTTCCATCCCTGGCTTCTATGATCTCTCTGTAAAATAGATATAATAATGCTTAGCATTGTCACCAGGGTGATAAGGCTTAAAGTACTTTGAGAATCTAACATGAGGAGGCTATAAAAAGCCCAGACATTCTGATGCATCTGAGATAGCCCATTACTTAACGGGCCAGTAGAAACAGCAGGCGAATGCCAATGTACAAGTTGTAATTAGAGGTCTGCTGCAACTTGCAGAGCGCTGAAGGATCACCACATATTTCTAATAGGTGAAGTCACAGATATTCAGCTGCATGTCACAGGCACTACAGCAACTGCATTCAGAAGAACCGTACAAGCTTTCAAAACTGAGCTGGAAAGATATCTTCAATAACATAGAAGTCCTAGAAAGATGACATATAGAGAAACACCATTTCCAATATGCCTACTGATGCACATCATTCAGTACGTACTTAGACTAGTATTACCTGTTCCTAAAAGACGCCAAGAAACACACAGCACAAGAATCCACACAAGGCCATATCACGCTGTGCTCCCACCCTCAACAGTGCACTATCCCTGCTTTTTCCCCTCTACGCTCACCACCAAGCGTTTTCTGCTCTTCACCTTACACACAACCACCTCTTCCCCCTTTAACTTGGAGATAAGAGTCGTGGTTTTCTTTCATCACAAGGTTTTGTAAGATACAAGACCAGAGAGAGCTGCTTGTTAGTAAGAAAATAGGGAGAAGCTTGCGGAAAGAGCCTGCACCCCTTTCTTCTGAGTGCACTGCTACAGGGAAATCCCACTCCGAAATGGCTTCAGCATATGCCCTTGCTTGTGCAGGAAAGGTAATTCTCCTGCCTCAATGCAAACATTAGGCTACCACTGAAAGACATTCCAGATCTGCAAACTGAACTGAAGACCTGCTAGAGACGAGTTAAAAGGGGATGCCCCACATTTCTAGAACCATCTAGATAAAAGGTTGCTGCCCAGTATCTCCACTTTGCTATCTGTAATCCAGGAAGAAACAGGCAGGCCACTGAAGTTTAAACAATCTCCAACCCCCCATTCTGTATTAATTTCCAGTACCTTAAGTAGGAAACATAAAGGACAAACCTCCCGCTGTCTCCACAACGTTTTCCATTCCCAGGACAGCCAGGACTCAGTTTGCTCGGCAGCCCCCACTGGCCAACAGCAGCCAACACCTGCAGCTCATGATTGCAAACGGGGACAGCACCAGCTGCAGCTGCTAAATGGTCAGCCGGCCATGGACAGAGGAACCACAGCCTATCCCACCCTCTCGTGTGTTTCCTGGGGCTACAAGTAGCCCTGGTCAAAGCCTCACAAAGTATTCAAATTGCACATCTAAATTTGAGTATTTGGCTTTGAGATGGGTGGTAACAGTCAAAGGCAGAGCTCGTCATTTTTCAAAAGAACAGAAACTCAGTCTCTTGTAATATCAAACAAAACTGATGCCATTTTTAAGTTTCAGAAGTTTGCCATCACTGAAGTGAAGGAAATAGCAGTCCTATGATTAGCACTGCAGAGATGAGAATAAATCAATATGGTAGGCTGGTTTAATTTTTCCCTTAGAAATCTGAGACTTCAGACTGCACCTTATTGTCTTTATTGAGGTTCTTAGAAGGTAAGAGCACTAGCAACCCAGAAAAAATAACACCTTCTACCAAGAGAGTTCAAAAGCAGTCAAAACTACCCTTGCTTTGCAAAGCAGGCATCTGCAACAGGACATATCGCTGGCAGGGATGTGTATACACAACCCCTCTTTGGAGCTCAGGTCCTCATGGGATTCTCTCCTCCTCCTCCCTCCCTCCATGCCACAGTCGTAACGACAGACCCAGGACTGCAAGGTAATTACAATGGAAGTCAGAGCAGAACTCAATTCTTGCAGCTACCTTTGCAGCTGCCTACTGAAGTTCTTTGGCAGAAGGAAAAACGAATGCAAAATATTGACTGATACGCTGGTTTCAAACCACAAGGATCACTTCACATTTGGTACCTCTTTTTCCATCCTCGATTCCATCTTTGCACAATACTTAATCGTTTTCTTTAAGACACCTGTTATTTTGAAACTTGTCTGGCATCTGTTTGCAGACAGCCACCAGCTCTTTCTACTGGAAGCAGATAGAATGCTTCAACCACATGTCATAGATCCTACAAAACTGACCAGTGAGGATGATTCTCCTTCACTACAACTGTCATAGTTCATAGCTTCTGAAAATACAGATAGCGAAGTCCGATCTGTGCTGTCACAGGGAATTCCTGAGTAGCCATGCTAAGCAGGATAGTGACAACCATGAATCTACTCTGTCGCCTCAGTCATAAATCAAAATACTCATGTAAATTAGGCTTTAGTCTCAAAATGTGTTTCTTGCCTAAATATTTAAACACATAAATAACCTCCAGCCATTCCAGCTTGTCATTTTAAGCTTTCTGACATTTATTGTTCACAAGAAAAGAAAGGTCAGACTTATCAAATCTGCATTTATGCTTCCATGACATTTTTCTCCAACCAAATTTTTCTGAATTAGAGAAGCAAGACAAATGTGGCACATTTCATAAAGGACCTTTCTCAGGTCAGCACTGCGGTCTCAGCAGCCCCACTGGGCTCAGAAGTGGCTTCTCAGAAAACAGATGCTGTGGCTCAGTGGATAGAAAGAAGGCAACCTGGATTGCTGTTAGGTAAATCACTTGTGCCAAAAAAGTAGACCTCCTCCTAGTCTCAGTACTCTCATTCTGGGCAGCTCAAGCAGATGCTTTGGTATGAGAATTAAAGACCAGAAACATCCAGGCACAGCGTGGAATTTGCTGCCACTTAGGAAGAAAAATGCAACTTGGACGCCCAAAACACCATCACCCCAAATAAGTCAGCACTGATATATTGAAAAAGCAGTACCTTCTTTACTATGATGAGGCTCATTTATTTGGGAATTTTGTAAGTGCTAAATACTGCCAATCTCCCCTCACTTTTCCTACTTTTTTTTGGCTAATTCACAAACATTGTCACAAACAGATTTTATTTTCTATCATGTAATGTTCATGTGAGATGTGCAGTGAGCCAAATGACCGGATTACTTCAGGATACAATTCAATCATGCACTGCAAAACCACCTTTGATTTTGAAGAATGTCTCTGCATTTGTATAATAAAGCACTTAAGTCTCCCAGTGCACTTCTTTCCTGTAGGTATTTATTCCCTGTTTTTAAGGATGAGGAATAAAAGCACAGCAAGTTTAGAGAAAATACCTCTTTAAAATGTTCCATGAACGTTCATTCAAATAAAAAAAATAAACATAACAAACTGATACTTGTGCCCCTGTTGGTGTTTGTTTATGGATATTTTACTGAACGTGCTTATGAATAAGAACATTCATAAGAACAATGAGCCTGTAAGTACACAAAATTTGCAGAAAACAGACCTAGAGATCATAAATACATTGTGCGCAATCCTGACTCCCATCGAAGATCGGCAACACCGTCCAACTCTGGTCCAAGCAAAACCCCAGGGCATACTGATCACGGCATGTTTTCTGTGAACCACTCAAAGACTGAGCATAATTTCTAACATTATCCCCCAAATAATTGGCAACAAATTTGCAAAGCCCGAAATTTTTGTGGTCAGTATGGCAATAGTGAACAAGGCACCATCAGCCAGGAGAGTCGTATGCTATGCGTTTTCTTGGTGCTATTGGTGTAGGAGAGAGACTCGGACAGGAACAGGCAGGACAGCAGCAGGACCAAGGATCACTCTGCCCACAAAGCCAGGCAAACCTATCACTAGGCAATCAGTTTCCTCTTCAAGAGGCATTCACAGTTCAAGGGGCACTGTGGACCAACTAAAGCCACATTTCTGGAGAGCACCAGTGACTGGAGGTCTCAAGGGAAGTGCTAGTGCTACAGACCTAATATTTAGGGCAGAAAGGACTGGGAAAGATGCTCCTAAGCACACTTAGGATTTGCTGTGATTTAGCAACCAGTAATCAGCATGCAGCACACGGGCACCCGAGACAGCCCAAGGGTAGAAAAGGAAAACCTCAGTTTGCGCTAGTTCATATCTAGAGTAAACTCAAGTGCAACTCAGGTCCGTCCTTAAGCTTTGGACTGGGCAAAGCTGGCCTGATAGCCAAGGCAAAACTCCAGCAGAAAAGAGCAAAACCACTTGCACTACAATGAAAACCTTTCAGAAGCCCTACTGCAATGCTTCAGTCTTATTCGCCAAGTCTTGCCACTGATTTATCAGAAGAGGAAGATCAGATCTCAGATGCCACATACAGTCAAGGACAAGAGAAAAACAGAGAGCAACTGGGAAGCGACTGATGTCTTTTACCAGTTTTCTGCTCAGTATGGCACAACTCCAGACTTTGTTCTTGGAAAGCAGAAAAACAAAAACAAAAATAACAAAAACGTAAAATAAGAAAAATAAACATAAACGTAAAATAAAAAAACATAAAATAACTAAAATAAAAATGTAATGAAGAGACCTTGATTAAATACTGGTACCTCTAAAATATACGGAAAGAATTCTGCAGACTTTACTACAGTCAGATCTCAGCTTGGAGCTCTGGATTTCATTTACAAAATGTCCACTTTCAGAACCATATTTTCATCTAGTCTGAAGTTCTTTCTAACCTTTAGGCAAAGGGTTCCCCCTGCAAATGAATTCAAGTGCATGGTATCAGCACCCTAAAGATGTAACGCCTAATTGCCTCAGCACTGGAATAGCATTGGTATGTACTGAATGCAGACAGTTTCAGGGAGAAATACATGTGGCAAGTTAATAAAATTTTAGATGAAGGCCGCAGTGCAGGAGTAATATTTTGCCTAGCCAGAGGATGAAAAGTTGTGCATTGCTATTTAAAAAACATAATTGGAATGTTAAATCTATTTCATGAATGAAAGTACATTGACCTTTAGAGGGAGGAATGACTCATTTTCATCCCTCTATGCCCCTTTTTAACATACGCTTCCCACCTTTGCATATGTAAGTAGCAATTAGTTCTCACAGGAAGTTATTTTATGGCCATTTCATCTTATTAAACTTCCTGAGTAAACTCACCAGAAACCTATTTAGCAACACCTGTAGCTCAGGTGCCCTACAGTAAGTGGACTGGCTACCTGTGCTGCTAATATGACAAAATCCAAACTCCAATGCAAGGTTAGGATGCAAGGGCTCTGGATTACTACACAGCCCTTGCGAGTGTAGGGCTCTCGCCTTGGACTAACCTGTGCCTACCCACGCCACATTATCTGTGGGATGGATTTTCCAAGAAGGCCCCCACAAGACCTCTGCACCACACATGCCTCCCTATCTGATCTTAAAAGTCCTGGGAGTCATTTTTGCCCCACAGCAGAGGATCAGCCACGCAAAGCGTAGTCAGTGCTGATGCTTAGAGAGTTCTTCAGTTGACAGTCTCAATATAGAGGCAATTTAGGATTTTTTTCCAAGAACACTCCATAACCTGTCCAGACAGAGACCCACTGCTTTTTGACGCAAGAGAGCAAATCCTGTAAGACCAGAACTAAAACTGGCCAAGACTCTTCTAACAGAAAGGTTCGCTAGCTGTTCGGTTTCTCATGGCAATGTACTGGTTTTGATTAAACTCTTCTGGGAAAGGTTTCTTTGGAGGTAGGGTGGCATTCACAGTCAAAACCAAAGACAATGACAGCAAAGTCAACAGCAACCTGATAGTTGGGAGGTTTGCCTAAAATATGGGAGATCTGCAGCAATGCAATCCTCTCCAAGCTCACCCCTCCCTTTCTCTGCATTTTTTATTGTGTGTTTTTCCACAGAAATGATTGAAATTAATTTGATTTTTGTCCCAGAGCAGCACTGAAGGAAGGAGAAGCAGCCAATGTTCATTTAGACAGCATTTCCAAGAGAGGAAAACTCTCTCTTACCCAATTTTGAAAAGGCTGACACAGAAATGGTAGATGGGCTGAGGACCACAGTTTCTCTCAATGGAAGCTTCTTCTTGCAGGATGCTCTGTTCCCATGAGGATGAGCGTGTGAGAGAAATCTGGCGTTGAGAGTATTTGCAGGAGAGCCCTGTAGAAATTCCTGTGAACTTTATGGTTTGTCGGTTAAACAACAGCAGTCCAGCAAGTACATCTTTTACTAATTGCTCAGTAACACACTGGGACAAATTGCTTTACGCTTTGGGCAAACATGCTGTTAAAAAGGGAAAAGGTTCACTCCAGTTAAATATCTTTGAGCCAGCATCGGAGAGTATAACAGTTAAAGAGAATAAAGGATTATTTGCAGGACTCTGTTGTCACCCTTAAGGTCAATGGGAATTCATCCCCTTGCAATTTTTATCTCACCCTAAAATATAATTCATTCACTGTTCACACAGAGGATAATTTGGCGAAAATAATTTAGCAAGGTAATTATTTCTTTTTCTGGGAAGTACTGCAATCCTGGGCATCTCCAGCAGAGGAGAGAAAAAAAAAAAAAGGGGAAAAAAAAAAAAGCTAAGTGTGTCAACATAAGTGAAGCAGCTTTACATTGTTGATAGGAGGATTGTGCTGTTTGAAATCCATTTCCAATTAGCTTAACCAATGAAGGAAAGGCTCAGTTGCCTTAGGAAGGGCTTTAGTTAAGCCCCGTACACATTAACTGCAATGGTGCTAATAATTGCTGGAATCTGCACACTTACGGGCTGGTGGATGCTGTTCACGCTGTTATCACTGTGTCAGCACATCCTGCTGTCGGCAGGGCTACACGGCACAAATTTAAGCATGGCAGTGACACATGGTATTCACACAGGCAGCACCTTCACAAAGCAGCAAGAATGGCTTTTTAATGTTTTTAAACAAACCCACGTTACAAATCCAGTCCAAAGCCATGGAACAGTAGAACTACACTAAGGGGTCATTGCTGAAAAAGCAGAGATGCGATTTTACAGTGACACAACTTAGGCATGTTGGCAACCTTCATGTAGAATTCAAGAAGAGACTAGGATTTTTACAGCAGATTATGAACAGCTGCTAGAGGTTATTACTGTGATATAGGTAAATGAGGTCCATACTCCTTCCCTCTGCTCCTCCCTTTCCTACATCCCCTATGATTGACTTTGCATGGCTGCGTTGCAGTATGAACAGCAGAGCCTTGTCTCCAACATGATTTTACAGGGGCATAGCTAACTACTACTTATCTGTCTGGAAAAATAGGCATTTCTTCTCAACAGTGAGAAAGCAGACAAAATCCAGAGCCCGTGGGCTGTGCTAACTTTGGTTAAAGCTCCATCCACATTGTATTCACAAGATCAGAGCACCCATTAGTTCACATGTATACCCTTCACCCAGGTTACAAACACACCTCCATCCTCAAAGACGCCAAATGCACGCCCTCCAGCTCTCTTATTGCTGTAAGCACCCGAGTCAAGACGGCATTAAAAGCTAAGGCTGTATCTCCACTGCCAAAGAAGGAGATCTGTAAAGCAAAATAACCACTACTCACAATAAATTCCCCAAACAGAAAAAAGAGATGGTGGGGTTTGGCATCTTTAGTTTTTATTAATTATTCTTTGTTTACTGCAATGTAGCCAGGCAAGAGCAGCTGGAAGGTAGGGCGTGTTGGCCTCACCTAGCCGCCTTGTGGTACCTCTGCGTTATCCCTGCCAGAACTGACACAGGAAGAGCCAGCCCAGGTAGCTCGCTTCAGCCACAAGCGTTAAGACTGACTCACGCCCAGCCTGCTCCACTTTGACCGTCATTTCAGGCAGTGAGGAATGAGACGAGTTCAGTTTGTAGTTATTCAGCTTGCTGGCCCAGCTTTTCAGATGAACATCAAAAATCAGTAGCTCTGACTTTGTATTCAAAGCCCAGCACCGACTTGTCTCACCTCTTGTGAATTTACTTAAGTATATTCTGTGGCCCATTAAGTAGGTGGCTACTTAGGGACACACCATTGACTTCTACACAGCTTCATAAAAGCTACCTAACTTAACTCACTGTGACAAATTATTTGGCCCTGCAGTCCTCTAGGTATTATATTCTTTTAGTGGGAGAGCCTGAATCAGAGCTTGCGTTAAAGGTATAATGCACACACAGAATGGAAATCTCTCTTCATCACTGGCCCAAAGCAGAGCCTTGATCTGAGGTAACGGAGCTGCCCCCACACCCTGACTGCAAATCACTGCCATGCAGAAACAGCATTTTAAGCCAGGTTCTCTCTTCACAGAAGTACCAGTCCTACATGAGCCTCCTCAGATGTACAACTTCTTGCCTTACTGTAGCTGATACAGTGCAGTTCGCTAAGGCTCCTCTGTGGTTTTAAAAGGGACAGAAATTAACACAGCTCCAGATAGGTAAAACTCAGAAGAAAATCTGCTTCTGGCAGGTTTGTCCGTCAGCCATTACCTTGTATGTTTAAAGAAGAGTAAGAATATCGATACCGATAGCATCAATGTGGGAATTTGGTGGCCAGCCCCAGCTTTGGAAGTGTTTGTGCTGCTCCCCGAAGCCTGCCTGCACGTAACCGTGGAACCCCTTTTTAAGGTGATATTTTTTAAGTTTCAAAGCACCTGATCTTGCTGTCCTTAGACTAACGACACATTAACCTTCGGGTCTCAGTCCCGGCTGTCTGGCACAGCCGAGCCCTTGGCATTTCGTAAGAGACCCCTCGGCGCTTTCACAGCAGTCCTCCCGGCCCCACAGAAGCCCCTCGACACATTTTGCGCCGGCAAAGCGCAGCCCTTAAGGACGAGCCCTCAGGGGAAGCCGCGGCTGCTCGTGGGGGAGCTGCGCTTCCCGCCCCCGCTGGCCTGGCGGCGGCCGGGGCCGAACCGCGGAGGGGCTGGACGTGAGTCCCGGCGGAGAGGGCGCTCCGCGCCCGCGGAGGCGCCGGCAGCGGGGGCGGGCGAGGGTGGCCGCCCGGCGCGGAGCGCGGCATGGCCGGCCCCCGGCGGAAGCTCCCGCACGTAGGTGCGAAACAGCGAGGGCACGACGAAGTCCACGGCCAGGCTCCTCCTCTGCAGCCGCGAGAGGCCGGGGCTGTCCCGCGGCCCCACCGCCCCCGGGGCCAAGCTGAGGGCGATGCAGGCGGCGGCCAGGAGACGGGCGGGCAGCCTGCCCCCCGCCATGACCCCCGCCCGGCCGCGGCGGCCAGCAGCGCCCCGCGGGCGTCCTGCGCCCGCGGGGCTGGCGGCCGCGGAGCGGCGCCGGGGAGCCGCGGCGGCGGGCTGGCCCGCCCGGGGAGCGCGGTGTCGGGCCGGGCCGCTGCGGAGGCCGGGGAGCGCGGGGCCGCCACCGCCGCGCCGGTCCGCCCAGGGCCGCCGCTGCGCGGGCTTTGCCGGCTCCAACTACCCGCCACAACGCAGGCATTACCCGGCGAGCGCTGACATCACGCCCGAGCCCGCCCGCCAGCAGCCAATGCTGTCCTCGGCAGCCGTCATTATGCAAATGTGCCGGGGGCGGGGCGGGCGGAGGCCGGGCGCGCGGCGGGGGGGGGAGCGCGTTCATTGAGAAAAAAAATGGCACGGCGGCCCCCGGGCGCCCCGGAGCCCTGGGCGGGGAGCGCAGCGCCCGGGCTGGGGCTGGAGCTGGCGCCGGGGGAAGCACAGTCCCCGCGGCCCGGGCCGGGGCCGGAGGAAGCGCCGCCTCCGGGCCGGGGTCGGGGCCGGTGGAAGCGCCGCCCCGGGCCGGAGTTGGGGCTGCGGCCGGGGGAGCGGCCCCGGGACCGGGCTGGGGGAGCGTCCGTTTAGGGGCCCACAGCGGGGAGGCCCGGCGCTCTGGGAGGGGGAGGGCTGGAGCCGCACCCCCGCATGGCCCGGCGGGGCCGGGAAGGGGCTCCGGTCCCCGATCCCGGCCGCCAGCCGCGGGTGTTGAGGGGCTGTGGGGTCCCGTTCCCCGCCTCTCCTCCCTCTCCTCTGTCTCTCTGTGCAGGTAGTGACGGGCAGAGCTGTTCGTTTTTCTCCCTTCCCTTCCTTTCCTGTCTCTTCCTTCCCATCCTTCCTTTTCCTCCCATCCTTCCCTTTCTTCCTTTCTTGCCTTTCCTTATCTTCCTTTCCTTCCTGGCTTCCTTCCTTACTTCCTTAAAGGCTGGCGTCCCCAAAACAACCCTGGACATCTTTCCTCTGTAGAAAAAAAAAAGGTGAGAAGTAGGGGAGGAGAAATCTTAGAGCATAAGTCATTCTAAAAAACTGAACAAAAATCTTCCATTTCAGAATGAAAACAGCAGCCTTAAGAAAGGTTCATACAACAATTTCCCCTTTTTTACCTTTAATAAATACAATATAATTACTGTAATTACATTAGAGCTATGCCTTAGGATAGCTAATCATAACTCATTCATATTTCTGGAAGTTGCCTATATGAATTAATGACTTATTATTATCTCTTTAGTTTGTACTTAATGCATGTATATTTTTATAATCCAGGTACTTTAACTATATAATCATTAGAGTGCAATTATTCTGTCATGCGGTTATTCTTCTGCTTATATCAAATTAATGTTAATATACAGATATTGTGGAGCAGAACCGCAGTGTAATGCTTCCATAAGCGTAGCGCCGAAGAGCGTAATTGCAGACATGATGCTGGAAAAGGGAACCAAGATCTTTTCTGTACAGAAGAGTTGAGGAAGGAACGTCAGGGCAATCACTGAAGGATCAGTTAGCTAATACACTTCATACAAAAATAAAAAGCCACTTTTGTGCCATGTTTAGCCTCATACAGATGTATTAATTCAAAGCCCATCCAAGACGGTGGCCTTTCCCCAACTGGGCTTTGGACAAACCCTCATTTTCCCCCTGCTCTTCTTATTTCACAGCCTATTAGATGAAGTTGCCCAATGTATGAACCCTAATCCTTCATTTCTAAGTTTTAGTTGTACTTTGGGGCTCACTCTTCCTTGTGTTAGAAGACGAAGATGACTGGAAACATACTGAAATACATGCAAGTGTTCCGTAACATAAAACCAACACAATTATTTCAAATTGATCTGTATACTTCTTTTGAGCTCAGACTCCTTACTGGGGAAAAAAAATGTTAAATGGACTGAATTAATCATGGGCCACTGGTCTTTTCATTCAGCCTCTTCTTTTACTCTAGTGGATAGTCATACCAATGTACACATTCATGGATTGAGAACTAAGTCCTCAAACCTGCCCTCTTCACCACATTGTTTTGGACTGTCATCTTACTCCGCCTGAGTATCATATCCCAGTGAGAAGAATGGCAATTATTGCAGAAAATGGTATGCTGGGCACAGGAAATGTTCTAAAAATCTCTATAAACAGTTTCTTGCAGGCTGTTTTCCTGCCTGTACAGATCAGATTTCCATCAAATGAAGTCGCTGCTGTGGGGCTTCTACAGCTTTCAGTTCTCGGTATTTTCCTCTGGGATTCAGTCAATTTGAGCCTAATGCTGAGCTCACTTCAGTGCTTGATAAGTCTCCCATTGACCATAGCTGGGTAGCCCCAGGACACAGTTCAGATTTTCAACTCAGGTACTAGGAACAGAAGAATTTAACTGATTCCTTCATGCCCAACATCTTGCTAAGATAGACAATGTCTTCTCAAATGTGCTCCTTATCCTGGAAATTATACAGGTTATACACTGACTTTCATCTTAACTGGGAAGTCAAAGTTGGCCCCAGTGATAAGTCAGGCTGGCATGACTAGAAACTTCGCTCTCTGATCTCTCCTCAGAATGAGATAAAAAATGTGTGATGGCACACTGCAGCCTTCACTCACACTCCCCATATGTATTTGTGGGTGCTACCTCCTGGAGCTGAGTCACACACTCTCTCAGGCTCTGCCTTTTCTACTGCCTTTGCCAAAAAAGCTGTTTGAGCAGAAGGTTTTGTGATGTGCCTGACCTAGGAGAAAGGGAACGTGTTTCTGGTCAGTGTCACCAATGTGGACGCTGTACAGACCCAAGTGGCTCTGCTACCTGTTTTGGGGATGTTCCCTTGGGGACAATACGGAAAAAGCCCTGATATGCCTGGGGATGAGATAAAGGGAGGGTGGTCCTTGCTAGCATCTGGGTGGTGATGAAGCCCTGCATTCCTGAAGCACATTCAAGGAAGTAATCTGTGTGTGCTTGGGGAAAAAGGAGGGTTCTGCGACTGTCATGGCAGCTAACAGACTGTTACTTAACAGTCCCAAGGAAATTAGGTAGTGCATCAAAGTACGTAGATGTGTACTTTTCCCACTGTATTACCTTGTTTCACTCCCATGAAACACAAGAAGGTTAGAGCTGAAAACTGAAATGGTGTCTTTATTAATAGGCTTTAAATGAAATAGGAACAGCTGTTAATACGTTGAAAGAGAAAAAGTGAAAATGGACCTGTTAATGAATGAAGAGAGGCAAAGAAATCAATGAGGGATCTCCAGTGTTTGAGTTGCTGGGCTGCTTTTTAATCTCCCTTTTTTAATTGGTCTTTAACAAGAAGAGCAGTATGGACATTTGGGAAGGAATAGAAGCCTGGCCAATACAGCCACTAATGAAGGCCAGGTAAGAAAATACTTTGTACAACTCTGTGATAGGTTGGGATCAGCAGATCTGGACAATATGCTTCTCAGGTTTTTAATTTAGCTAATGAATTGACCGTGTCACTGGCAATGAATTTTGAAAAGAGCAGGAAAAGCAAGGAAATCTCAGAGGATGGGGGGGGGGGGGATGGATGGATTAAACACAGTACCAACCTTTACAATGAAGGAAAAATGTCACATTGGTAGGTCTACATTTCAGTGCCAGCAAAAAAGTGAAAGAGAACACACCAGGCAAGGGACTTCAGTGGCAGCATAGTGGTGTGCAAGAGCTGAGGGTTTGACAGCCCTGGAAGGCACATTCTGCTGATAAAAGACTCACAAACCTCAAACATTTAACAAATTGTGCCAGGAAAACTGTTGGGGCTTTAATTGCAGCTGTGTGGATGTTGGAAAAGACCCAGCAAATTTCACATATCCACATTCTAGCAAACCTTTACCAGAACTTCATGGGAAATATTACTAGAGCTGAGCAATAATGTGTGGCCTCAAAATCAGTCAGACTCCTGGAAACTGGAGTACCATGAGTGGAAGCTGGGTATTTAATAGACTGAGCAAGCATCAGCAGTACTTAGCTGAGAATGTAAACAGTGTCAGCTCCTTAGGCAACCCTGCCTTGGGAAGGCTTCGCCCACAGCCAAATGGGGAAATAGTAATTTGGACAGGAGTGTTGGAGAAAAGCAAAAGGAGAGAAATATCGGAGGAACGAAGCCAAGCTATCAAGAAAGTATTTAAGAACAGTGTTTTTCAGCTAGATTTTGGGAAGAAATAGCTGCTACTGGGTATAAACACTCCCGGCAACATACAGAACAGAGGGAGACGCCATCCATGTTTTCCCCCTCCCACTTTGTTTCAATCCAAGTTCGGTTATCTGTACTCTGGGGATATGTTAGATCCAAGGTGCAACAGCAAGGCCTCAAAGCAAAGTGTCTGTATGTAGCAAGCATTTCAAAGAGAGACCTGAGGATGGGGACCAGTCCCAGATAAGATTTTCTGCATCTGGACATGTCAGCTTGGCAGGAAGAATACAGAGGGAACTGGCAATGGGATATGGTGACATACATTTTGTTTGGGACTGTGTAGGAAGAGAGCAGACTTCACGGAGAAGCAGCCGTAGCACCTCCACGCAGCACGGTCTTGCTTCTTAAGCTTGCCAAGCTAAACTGCCTGACAGTTACGAATGGGATCCAGCTGACAGCCCAACCTTTACTTGGGTAGATCTTCCCTCACTAGGGTTAGGCAGCACAATTGCTGATCAACTTGCATCCAATTTATGAAAGGCATGGGTTGCTTTCCTTATTCTCCGCCTCGCTGCGAGACTTTGATCCAGAGCTTGTAATTGAGGGGCCAGATCTGAAAGCCTGTAAATCTCAACTGTACAGACTTCAATCGAGCTACTTTGAATTTACACTAATGAGGCAGAAAGTAGATTTTGGCTCTTGCTCATCACTTTGTAATCACTCTGGCTCCCTGAGACAAAGGCAGTGAATCAACAATGCTCATTATTTCATTTACTGCTTTGCTTAAGCTACCTGCCCTTTCTTTGGCTATTGAGTGTTTCTAAAGTAGCCTTCCATTTGCCAAGATAAAGCATAATAGCCTCTTTTATTACCTTCTTTTTTTCATCTTCCTCATCATGTCAATTAGTGTGTTTGCATTTTAACAGAGATCCTGCCTGAAAGCATTCTGGCTGCTAATGTCACAATTAGTGTTTCTTTCTGTTGGACCAATTATAGGTGATAATGTTACTATTTGACAGTGTTTGTGTTCTAATTAAGAGCCTGATTGCAAATTTGGTGCTCAATTCCAGCCAAGCTGCTTCTTTTTCATTGGGTATCCCCTAGTCACAGCTTTCTACACATCCCTGGAATTATACATGGAAAATAAAAACAGATGAGTCATCACTTTTATGAAATATTTTCTCACTTTCGTCCAGACTCATCTCTCCTCTTTTCTTACTGAATACTCCCAAGCATTTTTTCTTATTTGGTGAGAATCTTTTTCAAGGACAGAGCATGCCACAGATAAAAGCAGGATGGAGCTTTTGAATGACAAGTTTAATCCATCACTTAATGCCCGCACTTTCAAGTGTCAGCCACAAACCACCGATTGTTAATATCACCCAGCTCCAAGGTGCATCAGTACAACAGTTTTGCCCATTAAGAAAAACAAACAAATCAATGCTGAAAATGTGGCAGGCTATAAAATGGGAAAAACCACCCTATAAAGCAGGTTTGGGGACACAAATGGAGTAAGATGAATTACTGTGTTTATTATAGGGGAAAATGCCATTCTCATTAAAAAAAAAAAAAAAAAAAGAGATACCTGGTCTTATCTTATTCTAGCGCTATGTAAAATAGCATGAGGACATTTGACAGCACTACTTCTCCTGTAATTCTGTGTGCTTCACTTTGCATAATTGCCGGGGTCTGCTTCTAAATCTGCACGGGAGTTTACATCCCTTTGGATGCTGGTGTGCACAAGAGAGATTATAAAGCACATGGGTAAGAACAGAGCGGGGTGGAAGCTGGTAAGCATAAAGTTTGTGCAATCTGTGTTGTGATTTTCATACCATGTAGGATCAAACACATCACCAATGAAGTGTGATTTCTTCCCTGACCACCTGAATGAACAATATACAGGCACAAATAAGAACTTGCCTTGCTTCAGTGCCCTCAAGCGAATTGTGCTCACAAGAGGGAAAAGGCCACTTTTACAGCATTTGAAGAGATGGCTGAAATTTCAAAAGCAGTTAAGTTAGCTACAACATTCCTGTTTCACAGATACCAAAGGACCTTTGCAGAGGAACTTTGTATCTGGGAAGCAGTTTCTTCAAGAGGACTCAGTTGACCACATGAATTCAAAAGAGCTATATTGGGAAATCAAAAATGTTTCAGCATAGTGTAATGTGCCCAGTGTGCAGCCTGGTCCTAATAGTGACTGATACAAACCACAGCTCCTAGAAACAAGACCTCACTGAAAAGCTGTTGGTATGGCTTGCTTTCACACTGGCAAGAGCTCTTGCTGCCAAGGTACTCAATAGGCAGCTCCCAGCTGGGTCTTGCCTTCTCCCAACTACATTTCTCTGAGCAGACTGCAGAACCAATGAAGTTTTGGACACAGGTTCCCTGTCTCTGAACCTTTCAGAGGAAGAGCAACCTGTAGCTCAGCTTATCTGAGTCACCAGGTCTAGTGCTAATAGCTTTACAGCTTAAAGGATTTTCCCTGTAGGTGCTCTGGACTTACAACTCACTTCTTCAGGGTTTTATTTAAACATATGGCTAAAACATACAGACATGCTTACAAAAAGATTTAGAAGCACAATCACTCTTTATCATAAGTGCTAATGTGTGCAAGAAAATAATAAAATATTGTGCACATTTCTCTGCCTCCATTCCCTTACTGCTGTCATAGGTTCTCAGGCTTTTGAGGTGCTCAGGAATCCTCTTGAGGTCATGGCTTTGCCTCTGAAACACAGAACCTGTCTCCCTTGTGTAGCTATATCCCCTCTCCCTCAGCTAGTCCTCCTGTTAAGGGGGGCATACTGCCTTCCTCTTTCCTGTGCAAACTTCATGTGCCTGAAATTCTTCTGAATTTTGTCCAGGTCACAGTGCTCTATGGCTTTCAAGGCTCCTACTGACACACCATCTTTTCTACTCTTTGAACACCAGACTGAAGCCAAGCTACACTGGAATGCGCTTCACATAAAACCCAAGCATTTGTGATTTTGCTGTTTCAGAGCATCAGCCAGACTAACTGCTTAGTACACAGACATACTACCTCCAAAATTGCTGTGAATAAAATATTTCAGGTCTGCTTTCTAGGTTTGTAGCTTGGCACAAGTGGCTTTTGAAACAATTTCTGAATTCCTTATAGGCAGTAACACTCTTACATCTCATTCTTTGGAAACAGAACAAGTTCACTGAGGCTCTTTGGATTATCATATTAGGATCATAGGTCACATCTTTTCTTATTGCAAATGGAGTGAAAATGACCTTTTCTGAGAGGTATACTGTGACCTTAGATTCAGGCAGGTGTACACATCCGATCATTTTGTTTAATGTTTGTTGTGTTATCACAGAAGCATGATTTTTCCCATTTCAAAGCAGAAAATAATCACAGTTATTCACCTTCTGTCTGTGAGGCTAATTTAATGCTGAGTCAAGCATTGCAAGAGAAATAATGAACAGTAAGTGCATATGCAAGAGAATTTAGGGAGTGGACTTCTCAGTCTACTGGTAAGCCAGTAATATTTAGGGCTGACAGCAGAATCAGCAAACAGCTTAATGAAGAGGAACCCACTGCACTTAGGGGTTGCTTTTCTTCATTAAATTCCTAAAGTAATACTTCCCCAAAAGAAAGATAGGGTAGGCGGGGGGGGGGGGCGGGGAGGGTGAGTAGTGTCAGGAATTCCTGAAGAGATTTGTGGGGAATATTGCCTTTCTGTGTGACAAATCTGTCAAATATCCATTTGCCTTTGCTCTAAACTTTTCAGGTCGCACAAAAAGGACAGTGATACTTAACTGCAGAAGACTTTCTTTCATATCTGAAAAATGTAATGCTGTTGCAGGCACATTTGGAACATGTTTGTGATACTCAGTAGTGACTGCAGTGCCTAACTTTAAATGGGAAAATGTTGGCCGGGGGCCTAATTTTTGTATGCAATGAACAAACGCCTTTCCCATTAGCTTCAGTGAGATTGTTGCTCAGCATCTGGGAGGTGTTACTCTGTGCTCCCAGATGTTGCTGATGTCAGCTTTAGACATTCTGCCAACCGCAGGAGGGGGTTTTTAATAAAAAAAAAAAAATTGAATGACCTCATAATAAATATATTTCATTTCATTGTAATTCCAGAAAAAAATCCAAAGTTCTGTATATTGCAGAGTGCAATGGAAACTGTCCTCAAGAGTCCTCTTCACATGCCTGCCAATTTTAATGAAGCAGTTGGTTTCAGATAATATCCAGTGTAGATAATAGGTTGAAGAAACCAGAAATCTGTTTCATCGTTTCTCTTGGTGCAGCATGGCTCTGAAATCCCACCATCCTAATTTGATACTGTTTCACAGGTGCTTTGGGATACATACGGGAGGACATATCAGCCGTGCTATCAGGGTCACAGAGTTCCAAGACAAAGCTAAGGAAGCTCTGCAGCTCTCTTCCTTAAAGCACTGGCGGTGCTGAGGACTGAAGGAAGACCATGACATGGTTTTGGAATAATATATGAAAAAGGTACCCTACCCTTGTCCCTAGATTACTAATCCCCTCCTCTTGGAAAGTTTTTTCTGCTTGGATATTTACAAAAATGAAACTCATTGCCTGTGTACCAAGGCTTACTGAAATCTGAGAGGTACTGAGATACATCTGCCAGCCACTATTATTAGCCTGAAGCAGCTTTTTGTTAATATTTTGAAGGTCTTGCTTTACAAAAGCTGCTCAAATTGTTCATGGAGACATGCAGACATGTTTGTGATTGCTTCTGGTTTTCAAGTAGGCACAGACACTAGAAGTTTGTAAACTATGTGCATCCTTCCTCTACAGTAACTCATAGGAGTTCAGTGATCCCTTC
This sequence comes from Gorsachius magnificus, assembly GCA_034008185.1. Taxonomy (NCBI): domain Eukaryota; kingdom Metazoa; phylum Chordata; class Aves; order Pelecaniformes; family Ardeidae; genus Gorsachius; species Gorsachius magnificus. The sequence continues at coordinate 11,274,103 of CM067083.1, read as the reverse complement.
TGGTCCTATGGCAAACAAAATGATAGGGCATAAAACAAATGCCAAATTTCTAGATCTCTCAGGTAATGGAGAAAAAAACATTTAATTGACAACAGGCTCTTTTCAAGAGTGTTCTGCAGCTCTGTATGAAGATATTCTTAGTGATTAAAGAGGGTGTTTTATAAAAGCTGCATAATCAGGCTGGTATTCTGACTGGAATGCCCCTTTTAGTCATCTTTCTATTCCATGTGAAGCTTTAATACTAACAAGCATAAACAAGCTAGGGTAAACCTTGAATTTACTGTTATTAATAGGTTCCAATCTGCAGCAATATCATCCCATCTCTCTCTAGGCAATTAAAGTTGTTTCTTGCTTTTAAAGAAGCTTTAATGGGTGCAGCCAACGGACCATCTATTATCATGAATGAACTCAATTACTATCTTAGTCACGATCAATATTTGCTTACACCAAGTTAGGAAAAATACTGAAAGCTTATAGAGTGGTTAAATGGCTGCTGATGTTAAGACAGCAGGGAAGCCTGAGAGCATTGAGAAATGTACCCTTAAATAAGTGCAGTTTGTCTTGATGTTTCTGAAGTCATCCAGGAAATAAGTGCTGATGATCATCTTTTCTGACACTGGTACTGTGAATTTGCATCAAGGAGATAAAGACTTACTAAATCTCTCATTGGGGGAAGGTTAAAAATTAACTCGCTGTTTCCCCAGTATGATGAAGAATGTGTTCTAAGAAGCAAATTCACTACAAAACACTCTGCAAATAAGGCAAGCAGATGTACATTTGTGTTCACACATGTGACTGGCCTAGGTGGAAAAGCCACTACTAGATAATCTCTCTGGGCTATTGCCAACCATCTCTAGAAGAGCTTAGCAAATGAAAACCATGTCCCAGCAGGGTGACTTTGCTTCCCCTGCAAAGGCAGCACACTGGGGCCAGAAGAATAGATAGTCTCATAACAGGCTAAAGAGCAAATTTCATCAGAACCACATCAATAGCAGCCCAATGGAGTTGTCTGCATCATCCCTATATGATGATTTAATCATTACAGAGGGGGGCTATTTGGTGATTCCAATGTTGGAGGGGGAGTCCAGAGTTTCTGAACTCAATGTTACATTTTCTCTTATTGAGTCACTTAACATTTCTACTTCAGTTTCCAGTTTTAGAACTGACTTTATACTCCGGGAATTGAAAGACAGCTAGGAAGAAAGAGGTTGAAAGTGTAGGAGAAGCTAACAAAAGAGGTCCCAGACTTTAGGATAATTGGTTTCCTTGTTCATTTGTCTTTTTTTTTGTCTTTTTTTTTTTTTTTTTTTAAGTTAGGGCTACCTCCAGGGCAGTCAGAATTTTTTTTTGCCCTGGAAGATCCTCAATGGGAGAGCCTGAAAACCTTCACCTTTTCCAGGCTTTACTGGTTGTCCTAGATGATTAAGGTTGTCTTTGCTTTAGCACAGCCATGAAAGGTTGACCTATATTTCAAAACAGGCTAGGAGACAATTAATTTCTTCGGGCCCTTCTTGGATGATGTCCCAGAGTACCTACAGACCCTGCCAAGCAAGCCATCAGCAAAGGATTACAGATTTCTGATGGAGAGGTTTGTTGATGGTCTATTCCCTACATTGCGATAGAAACATTCTGGCCAGGTGAAAGGCAGACAAGAGCTTCCAATTAATCATTTACACTTCACAAATGAATTGTTAAGTAACAGTGGTCAGTCATTTAATCTTACTGAATCTTAATTGTCTGTCTTGAAAATGAGCTGAGATCACCCTTCTATACGTGGTGTATAGTTGAGAGACTGTTGCAAGTACTGATTTGTATCATACTTTGCAAAGATGTGAGAGGTTGCACAAGACTAATATTGGGAGTGACACTGGGCCTGGTTCTCAGTACACTGAGTCCACTGGGGCAGCATGAAAGGGTATCAGTGAGGATGGAGCTTTGTTTTTTAGCTCTGTGAATTTGTCTGTTGGCTTTTTGAATGCAGGTAACACTTTGTCCAGATTGCCTTCTGTATACCAAAAGGCTTAACTGAATTCAAAGGGTGATGAAACAAACTAATGTCAGAAAAAAAATGCATCAAGGTCTATTAAAAAGAAAGTTGTGACTTCCCCCCAAAACCTTAGACATCAGCTTTGGGGGTAAGTATGACCACAGCAGACTGTTCTGCAGGCCTTCTGGGACTTACTGGCAGCCCTGAGGATCTAGGGCACTAGCCAAACCAAAATATCAAAAAGTGGTTTGATTTGTTCAGACCTGAAACAAACAGGCAAACATAGGAGAATAGTTTTCCAGCATGAAATACTCCCTTATTCCCCTCCTCCATTTCCTCCCATCAGTCATTCTCAATCAAATAAAATGTCAGGTTGTTTTTAGGTTATTTTTGTTTGTCCTTCTATTTCAAAACTTAAGTGTAAATGTTTTAATGAAACATTCCCCTTTGGGAAACAGCAAACAAACAATTTTAGCATTCACTCAGATATGTCTGTTGCTAACAAATTTAATATCAACATCAGTTCGTAATCAGATTTTGACTGACCTAAATCTGCATTTTTCAACAAGTGCAATAGTCAAACAGAAAAGTGTCCAAGCCTGAACTGGCACAACAGTTAGAGCAGCTGCTCTCCTGTGTACAGCCTCACAAAGAATGAGATCTGTTCTCTCTTTTCCAAATGCTTAGCATAAAGAAGGGATCCAATTCTATGTCATCATCACCTGCATCAAACTTCAATACAATCAGTGTGAAGAATTTTATTTTCGCAAGTCAGTGCAGACTCTGGCCATGCAGAATGCTCACACAGTTTATTAGAAGTGCTGGGAGGTTCTTAAACATTTCTTAACCAACACATTCAGTATTCACCTTGACTCTCTAAATGCTTGGATGGACATCCAAGCAAGAAAACAAGAAAATCCTATTGAAACAAGAAAAAAATATATTTTAATCACGTGTTGAATTGCACCATTTCAGTGTATCCTTTCCTGATTGCTTTATAATCTTAAAAACAAAACAGAAAAACCCAGACGGAAACCTGCTTCCCTACGTAATTATTTCTGTTACTACCCCAACAAATGATCACACACTTTTATTACATATTTGCATTTTTAAAAGTAATTTAAACTTCTGTTGCATTCTGCACTTGGCACAAAAGAGCCCATAAACACACTGCCCTTGGCAGGAAAGATTGTTTGCTTTCCTCAGGCCCTAATCCAGAGAGGTGCAGAGCAAGCTCAGTCCCTTCTGAAGTTGAGACAAGGCCCTTGGAGATTAGGACTTCTGAGACTGTTTTATTTCTATTGACTTCAGACTTGCAAGTCTTTGTTTTTCATCTTTCTCTAAAGTTATTTTAATTAGAACAAAACAAGTCAGAAAATCCCATATTTCAGCACAGCAAGGTCCAAAATAGCCTTGTCTCTTTGTGTTTGCTTACTAGGTCCTCTTAGGAGTTAGGCCTCCAATTTAAAAGCGTGTTGTATTCATGTGAAGGGAGAATGGAAATTTCCACTCTGCGAATTTTCCCTAGGATATTTCTGTTGGGAACTGCTCTGCATTAAAGAGCAAACTTGCCATAGAAGAAAGTGTAACTTCCATCTTCCTAATACACATGTCCTTTGATATCCAAGCAAATCACACGGAACAAATATGCTGCCCATGTGAAAAACCTGTGCTTCTATCCCAGTGCCAGATGACTAGGAGCTGTCAGTGTGATACAGTGGTGCAAAGCTAGTCTGATTCTAGGGTGCATCAGACCAGACTTTGTCGGTGGAGACAGGGAAATACCATATACAGTATTGGTAAGGCCTTGCTTCAGATACTGCAGTTCCTGCCACCTCTGTTTGGAAAAGAGAAACTGCAATTAGAAGGGGTACAGAGAAGGGTTTCTAAGATGATTTCAGGAACAGGAGATCTGTGTTACAAAAAGAGATAAAAAGAGCTTGGCTTGTTTGGCCTAGCGAAACGAGCCTAGAGATGGGAGATAATGACTCTTCACAGATACATCGAGGAGTAAATATCGGGAGGGAGAAGAATTATTTAACCTAAAGGATAATGCTGGAACAAGATCAAATGGATATAAATTTGTCATGAATAAATTTAGACTGGAAATTGGGGGAAGGTTTCCAACCATCAGAAGAATGACATTCTAGAATAGCCTTTCAAATAGAGCAGTGATGGGCAAAGAACTTCAATTTAAACTTGTGATATGAGTCCTTGAATAATCAAGTGGGTTTGAAAAAAAAGACTTCATCAACTATTTGTTGAAGGTGTTGCTTACACTATATATTTACATAAAATTTATTCCATGCTCTGGAGCTTCTACTGATTACCTGCCAGGGACAGGAAGACTCTTTCCACTTCAAACATAATTTTGCTTCTTGGGCTTTTTTCCCTTTTTTCCCTTTGCCCTGAAATATAAGACATTAGCCACAGAGGAAGGGAGGAAGTAGAGGTAGATGCACAGGCATTCCTCAAAATATTAAAATCTTCCAGGTGGCTCTGATTATGTTATTGTCCACATACCTGAGTTTCCACTGATTGCCAGATCTGATGTCAGTAGGCACTTTCCTCCTAGCTCGGCTTCTTGCTGAAGGACTTAGACTTGTCCACCACCTAAGACCACCCGAGAATTTAATCTAACATATCCTAAACATTATTATAGCCAAAGTATTATTGACAAACTCAATCTATTGCTTCCTTTCTGTTGTAGATGATGGCTGCAGCTGAAAGGCTTTGATGACAGTCTGAAGTTCATGACACAATGTGAAAAGTGTTCTGTATTGAGCAAGGGCTGGTGGAATAAGGCCAAGCAGCTGTTCCACAGTGCACAGGATGACACACCAGGATGCAGGCCTTCCAGACTTCCAAACCACTTAACTGTGAGTCTCTCAACACTTGGAACCCAAAGGGTGCTAAAGTGGTGGTGTTGTTGCTACAAGAATGCCTCTTACCCAGCATTCATTTTATCTTCTTTGTTGTATGGCCAAAGAGCAACATGTCATGATGTGTGCAGTGCTGTTTCCTATTCCTTGCATCCAAAACTGAATCAAAATCCTGAGGGGTTTCAGTATGGTGAGACATGGAAAGAGGCAGCAATTTGTCAAGGCAGTAATCATTCTGCATCATCACTAGTCAGCTGTGCATTTCCCCTCCAAGATCAGCTGTAATTATGTAGTGCAAAGCAAGCCCATGTCCACACCTTAGGGTCAGTTTTCCATAGCATTTTCCTTTCATTAACTGCCAGCATTTTTATAAAGCAGTCAGACTCGTTCTCCAGCCCACACCATCATGCTGAAGCTTCTTGCAAGGCAGAGTTCTAAAAAAAGCTGAGGCAAAACTCAGTCCTGCCTTTCCCTCTGAAAAAATCCTAGCCTTTCTGCCCATTCTGGATACTCTTGCCAGCCTCTCCTCCCCTCCAACCTGACCTGTGTAAGAATCTGACATGAAAGACCATTTCCTTCCTACTACCTGTCTGTGGCTTCCTACAGCTCATTCACTGGTCATTTATCTTCTTGATCTGGTAATTTTACAGGGCCAGATGGTTCCCAGGTCCCTGGTCCATGCTCGGGCAGCATGCTCTGTTACAGCATTCCTGTAGCCCATGAAGCCCATGTGCTTTAGAGCTGATATTAGCATTTACAATTAGGAATGCTCTAAATAAATTCTTTACTCTTTCCTTTATGTATTCCAGAAGAAAGTCCACTTGGTCTGCAGATCCACTTGGTCCTGCAGGGTTTGCTTACACCAGTAGCTTATTGTCTCCAGTAGAGACACATGTCTTGGTAAGTAAAGGCTAAAGGATTAAGTCTTTGAATTCTGTTTGTCATGCAAACTCCATCTCTCAACTGCTCTACAGCAACCAGTAGTGTAGTTTCAGAGATAAGTAAGAGCAGGAAGACAGAAGTAAGAGGGAAGGGAGGAGTTTTCAGCTGAGATTTGAAATGAGATGGGAAGCCAATGAAGCAGAGAAATACAGACAAGCCTGTTCCAGATGGCAGGAGGCATAGAGGAGAAGTTTCTCATCCCACCTCTGGCCAGATTGCATGGAGGGACAGAGAACAAGCGGTCACTTGATGAAATTAAAGAGCATTACATGTAGAAAAAACATAAAAAGAAATGCTTCTCTGCACAGGATGCAGTCAACCTGTAGAATATGCTGCAGAGAAAGTCACAGAGTTAAATACTAAGGCTGGATTTTTGTGAGAGTTTGATTATTGTGTGATTATTAATAACATGCAGAGCAGTGCCAGGTAACTAAAGGTAATCAAATTTCAAAGCTTCCTAGGATAAGCCATTCCCTACCAGGGTCAGCAAAGCACACTAACCTTGGGATGTAAATGCTCAAACAAAATCCCACAATTAACTGGGAGCATTACAGGGGTGCGTTGCCATCTGCAAGAACTGAATACTGATCCCTGCTGGAGACCAGGCACTTGCTACACTGACCGCTGCTTATGCTGTTTCTCTGTGACCTTGGTGCTCGTCAATTATGCTGTTCCTGTTCATCTGGGTATTCAAATCTGAGTATTTCTTCCTTGGTATAGTCAGGGAAAAAGTGAAGTGATATGCATCCCTATCCACACTCCTGGAGGATTACTGAAGGTCAAAGCTAGGATAACCAGCATTTACTTCATGCAGGGTTGCTGTTATCTCAGCAGTTCAATTAAGATGAGGCTGAAAGGAAAGCAGCTGGGGCTTTAAAAGCTCTCATCTCTCAACAAGCCCATCTTTGTGCCCCATACCTTTTATCTGCTTGCCTCCTGTTCTCAGGGTGCTCTGGGTTTCTGCAAAATGTATTCAATATATTGGGACCTTCAGTTACTACCCCTCTCCCCCTCACCTTTCCTCACAGGGATCTTTGGGATGTTTCAGGAATGGAAGTTAGAGTGAACAGGAACAATAAAAATTACATCAATTTCATTTGGAAAAAAATCAGCATAATTTTTTAAGATATGATAGGAGGGAAATTCCTTCTCTTATTTTTTAACCTGCTACGATGATTAGTTACAAGAACATTCTCCGCTCGCATCAACCTTTGCATCTGCACTTGATTACCCACAAGATCTGATGCAGGGCAGTCCTCCCTCATTTCTGCAGGACTCCTGGCTGAACACTCCTGACATGCACAGATAGCGCCAGGCTCAGCATGAACTGTAGCATAACAGCTACACACCAGCTGGTGAGGGGCATTACGGCACTGGTGACCAGCTTTGAATAAAAGCACAGCAGTTAAAGCATTTATTCAGGAAGTGAGGGATCAGGATTTGTTAGGAATGTGCCTAGAAAGAAACTTGAGTTTGGGTAGCAGGCACGGGTAAAGCACTCCTGTCTCAGCTCAATCCATCTCCTGTGCAACAAAAAATGCAAAATTTACATGCCACAAGAAAGGAAAGAGAGAGAAACACCAGGAAAACCAGTGGAAGAGTGTGCTGGGTGAGTTGGAAGTCAATGGAGCAGGGGAGCAGGAGCAGATGCTGCTGGTGGAGTGGGCACGAGGGCTTAGGGACAAGTATTCTGCATGCATCCTCCATTACCAGCTGGAAGCACAGGTGAGAAACACAAGGGACTTCTTATTGTGTGCTTATTTCAATTGCTACCTCTTTGCTTCCATAAGTAGCAGGGCTAAAGGCTGCAAATCACATTCTGGCTTACTCTAACCAGGCCAGGCTCTAAGGAGTCTATCTCTTCACTTAAAAAGACAAAAACAATTACAAACAATGTGCTTCCAAGGACAAAAAGACCAGCTTGCTAATGAGAGACTAAGAGGAGGCCGTTCTATCTGAAAAGACAATTTCACAGTGTCCCACTGTTCATTTAAATGTCTCCTTTAATAGCCACCTTTTTGTCTATTAAGAGTCAGAATACAATATTGCTATTTGTCCTATTTATTCCTAAATTTGTCCAAAGTGTGGCTCCAAGGATTTTAATGGTAACACTATTTTTATTCCATGTAATGGAAAAGCAGATGCCCTCTAGACAGGATATGAGGAATTACACAGTCTGGATCATATGCTCTATCATGGTCTTCCCATTTGGCTTGGGAGCCATACAACGATATAGAGTGAAGTCCAGGACTTAGTTTTTGGAAGAGAGGTAGAGTTTTATCTATTTGCCAGTCTAGATAGGTTCCCTTTACTAATTGGGCCTCCTTGCCCAGAAACAGGACCAAAAATCATCCATGGGAGAAAATTCCCCAATGCAAACTACAAAACAGCCATAAAAAGAGGTCTTGTTTTATGGCATGCTCCATTGGTATTGCAGCATTCTGCCTATGTGGCATATTTTCTAACACATTATGCAAAAACAAGTCAGGGAAGATGCTGAGGATTGTAATTTTCTAATTTAATTCTGCCATTTCCAGTAATGGAAAGCCATACTATGGCTATTTATCTTCATAAGTGACAGATGCATTTCATTAAAACTTCCTTAAATAATTTCTCATGGCACTTGAAGGAGGAAAAAAAGGAGTGAGAAGATATCTATTTTGTAAGCACACACGCATTGATGTTTTGAGAGCTGTTAAACACGCAAATGATCTATGACATTGCATTAAAGAGGTCAAGTAAAAAGACATTTGTCTGGTGTTTTTTGAAATGTTGATGCCTGTTGAACACATCGTGAAACAATCTGACATTGACTGTTGCTGGATGAAAATACGCTAATAACATCACCGTACAGTGATATAATGACTGCCACTTGGGAGAATCGCAAAGCTCGGAGTAATGCTATGACAGGCAGACGCTTCCCTTCCAGATACTGCTGAAATGCTGCCATGTAGGAGCAGGAGGATGCAGCAGCTGTAGAGCAAGTGACTCTGCAGAATAATTTGGCTGAGAAGTGAAGAACTTTGTATTCAGTTGAAACTGCATTTAAATAAGCAATGTACTAGGGAAGGTGAACATTCACCTAATTTTCTCTCTGTGCCAGACAACTGGTAGTGTAAAAGCTCTTTTGAAGAAATCTCCATCATGTGCTGATGAACTTCTAAAGGCTGGGCATTCTGTGTAAATTCCTAGTTCAGATCTTGGCATATAGGAGTTGCAAGGAAGCAATGAAAGCATTGGAGAAGGGATAGCTCCAGGAGAGACCATTGCCATTTTTCCCTTGTCTTCATATTCCACACAACTTAGGGAAGTTTGAAGGCTTGCAACAGTTCCTATAGGGTCATTAGGTCAAGGAAAATTGCCAATGCATCTAAATCATTCTCACCCATTCAATAAGCCCATACAGAAGAAGATGGGATGGTTTAGAGGTAGCACTGTCATTATGTGCTCCTCAGTTTCCCATTTAGAGTAACTTTTTAACTTAAAGGGTTGGCAAAAGGGGACAGAGTGGCAAAGAGAGCCTTGTCCAAAGTCCTGTCTCGCAAGCCGATCATCTGGTCTAGCAACTGCTGCCTGACAGTGCTGGCAAAAAGGTCAGTGGCTAGGTGAGCTGTGGCGAAAGAATTCACCTCTAGAACAAGGAAGTGCTCTTCCATACACTGGTGGTATGGATGGAGAAGTTTTCATGGTCTGTAGACAATGCTGTTCTTACTCCAGGGTCCCCTTATTAAGGCCCTAGAGCTGTCAAGTGGGCTGGAAGAGTGCTTGCAGTCCCTGTTGTGATCCCTCTGGCACTCTGCCTATTTGGCCTCAGCACCTTTCCCTGTCTCTACATTTGTTCTCAGCTCACTGAGCAAATAAACCCAAGTGAATAAGCTATTCAAGAAATGCTGCCCTCTTTTTGGTTCGTGAATCTCACAATCTCTTCTCGCTGTTTATTCCACACTACTCACTGAACACGCTCCATTTGTTATTCTTCCCCAGTGGAGCTTGTTGACAAAGAAGTCATAGTGAGTACTAGAGCAGTGTAAATCAGCACAGACTAGACAGGTGGTCTTCTCCCTACACTGACTGCAGAAACGCTAACTCTCTAACTAAAAAATGTCACCTTCTTAATGGAAACATTAGCAAATGAGCCAAAGCTTGCTTCCTGCAGTGTGCTTAGATGTGGTTTCCAGAAGTAGAGTGCTCTTAGTGCTTTTCAGAAAGGCAGATCCACTGGGTTCAGAGCAGCATCACCCAGGGCTTGGCACAAAAGCCCACACTTTGGGGCCAGGGTCTGCCTCCTCCCTCCAGCCAACCTGGAACCTGCTATGAATCTTAGGGCACCCAATGCCCAATACCCTTGGTACTTCATCAGGAATCTACCTCCTTTGAAAACTCCAGCTCCAAAGGTATTTTATATCATGGTCATTCCCAAGTTACCTGAACCTGTTTCCCAGTCAGCACTGGGTGTTTCCAATATAGGACTTCAATCAGCAGTAGGAGTTCAGCACATAAAGGGGGCCAACACACATAAGATTTACCCTTCCTCTTCCCCCACTGTTGATGAAGCCAGACTTTATTTATATATTATGGCAATGCTGTATGAGAAGGCAAGGCAGAACTCCTGCAGGCCTCCTCCCTTTCCCTGTTTTCTGGTGTTAATACTGCTGATGCTTAGTCATGCCAAAGTCATGACAGTTGCCATTGACTCATGATGGCAGGTGGCTCTGGTTGGCCCTGGCTGCAAGCATATGAGGCTACCTTTTTGGGCAGAGAGGACAAATGCAGAGGAAGTCATGCAGAGCGCGACTCAGGGGAGCTATGCTGGCAATAGGAGCTGGTGTTGTCAGCTCATCAATAAAACCAAGCTTCAGAGCAGGCTGAGCTTTCTTACTCATGCTCTAGTGTTCAGAGCATGACTCAACTCATTCACACCACACAGCACTCAGTCCAGCCACACAGAAAGTCTTTCATCTGCACCATTTCAGGTGGGCTGTTCCTGCCACCAACTCTTCCTTTCCCCTTGTGTTTCTGTGCGGGTGATTAGTTAGGACCAATGTTTAGTGCTTCTGTGGAATGCCTTAGTGGTTACCAAAAAGCAGAAGTCAAGGAGGGAAGAAAAAATTTCCTTTGCAGTTAATCACTGGCCACACTGTGAAAGTCATCAAACTTTGAGGAAGTAATTGAAGCTATTTGCACTTGTGGAAAATGGGAAAGACAAAAGTACAGGAAATTGCTTGTTGTTTTGCTCTCAGCGCCACAGCTATGATTACTCTCTTGTTGGATGAGATTCCTTTAGAAGAAATGGCTTCCAGCTAAAGGATAAAGAGACCAGTCAGGTTTTGTTTAGTTTGTTTGTTTTGAAAAATCCTTTTCATGCCTCATCTGACCCATAAAGACAATTTCAGTGCACGCAAGAAACACTCCCCTGGAAAACAAGGAGCTGCAAGGCCCAGCTGACCACACTGCTCTGGCAGCTTCACCTGTCAGATATTTGAAAGCGAGGAGGGTTGACCAGAGCTCTTAGTGGATCTGAGACACACTAGAGGAAGAACATTTTTGGTCAGGAATTGTTTTTATATGTAAAAATGTAACTGTGTGCTTTGTAATACAAATGACAGATCTGCACTTCTGCTGAGTGGAACGGCCAGTAACAGAGACTTCCAGATGAGGCACTTGCAGCAAATAGAATGAACAGACAGGCCTGAGCATCAGGCCTCTGACTCTGAATAGACAGACTGGTCCATCGTCCCAGGACGATGGATCTCCAAGGTGGCCCGGAATCCCTCTGAACCCAGCTGCAGCTCCTGTTTCCTGGAATGCCCCTTGGAGATTGCTGTAGCAACAGTCTCTCCCAAGACCAAATTCCCTAATAGGCAACTGCAAGACTGGAACTGTGCCAGGAATAAGGGCTTTCTGAGAACTACTTGCACACGACCCGACCCAGGCATGCCAAGAATTTAGCTTGATACCTCTATCTTGATTTCCATATAATTGCTGTAAATTGCCTCCCTCTTGAGGTACAGGTTCATGTAGCAGTACTTAAAATTGTGACCTGAAGAAACTAGGAGTACTTCATAAAACTCCATGTACATGAATAGTATCGCCTGCCAGCCCTTCCATGGCCTCAGCAGAGTATGACAGCATTGAAATGAGTGGTAATATACTAGACCAGATCTTTCGGTGACATAAATCAGTGGGGTACCATGGTCTTCAAGCCATTTGTAGTTTAAAACTTATGTCAGTAGAAGTAGCATGCACAAGGAGAAAGTGTCAAAGTTCTGTTTTTCTTTTTCCTGCCTATTTCCTTTGTTATTTTATTATCACTCCCATAGACCCATAGCACTCCTTTCTATCTCATTATAAGGATAAAAAACTTGACTCAATTTGTGGTACACGATACATTAACTTGTGACTATATGATGTCAACTGTAATGGTCCCATCCACAATGACAAATAATCAGGTTAATATTGTTGGATAGAGTTTTTCTTTTCCAAAATAATACATTTAGTATTTACAACTGCAGAGAAGCAACGGAAGAACCAGCAAAGAAAATAAAAGATCAATTTTTAAATTTTTTTGGGGGTGTATGTGTTGCATAAGTTTAATAAGATTTAAATTCTTACTTCCACTAGAGTTGGGCCTAGACAAGTGATGCACTCATCCAAATGCTATGGGGATTAGAGCTATGTAGCAACTGAAATACGTAATCAGATACTGAAATGACCCTTACACGAGTGTCCAAGACATTTTACATTGAAGTGAATGAGAACACCTCAAAGCGGTGATAGAAGGACAAAAGTGACCACTAAATAGTTCCAAGGCAAGAAAATTAGCCTGATTTCTTTTTTAAGAAATGTTAATATTTTTAATTTATGTGGGAAATCAAATAAATCCCTGTAATAACACTCAATGATTGACATATTCTGATTGTCAGTAGAGTCCAGTCACATAGATTTGTCAGATGGCACATGAGAAAATGCAAAGTATGGTGGCAAACATGACATGAAGGTAGGAGTTAAATCCTGCTTTCATTTGTGCCATGCACTGCCAGAGGACTCCTGGTAGAAACCACTTTTGGATGTTCACTAGGATATGCGAGATCAGAATTTTATACCATGACTTGCCTTTTAAGGCATGCTGTTGCCTATGAAGTTTTAAAGGCATCCATGGGGATATACATATGTTTCCATGATGATATACATGGAAACAGCTACTCTGAAATCTGCACCTGCTTACATCAGTTAAATGTTTGGCTCTGATTCTGGGTATTTTTTTCTTTATTTCTTTATCTATTAAGCTTCTTTTTAAGATGTCAGTTGCATATAATTCACAGTTAAGGTTTTTGTTTTCAGCCCTGCAGGGCCCATTTTTAAAAGTCATCTTGTCACTCTCTCATTCGCTGCCCTTGCCCTCCCTCTTCCTTCTGACTCTGTTAAATCAGACTCCATTTTTCCTCCAATTGCTCCACACAGCCTTGCATTCTGCATATTGACCTTTCATATGCTGTCATTTGGATCACCAGCTCTAGCCATTACATTAGCAACACACAATTACACCCTCAAGGTAGACTCAAGTGCAGATCCTACCTCTACATAAATACTTTAATGAATGGAAAGATGCTGATGTATGTTTGAAGTATGTTTTCAGCTCACGTACTAAAGAAGGATTCTGCAGAGACTTGAAACTGTGGGTAGTGATGGGAGCATTTTCCAAATGTTTCTGTTCCACCAGAGTGCCCTCTGTATGGTGCTGTTCTCTGAAGCGCCCGTGCATTATAATTTTTTCTAGAGGTTATTGCCAAAGCTGCACCCAGTTGTCACAGGGGGGCTGTCACATCTAGTGAGCTCAGATGGGTAGCTCTTGGTTGGTGTGAGGACATGGCACTTTCAAAAGAAATGTTCTCAGTGACTTAATTGATCAATTTCCTATGTGCTGTAATTTGGTTATTTTTTTTGGGTTGGCCATTAAATGCCTACACCTTTTTTTTCCTTTTTTTTTTTTTTTTTTTTTTTTTTTAAATTAACCTATATTTTTTTGTAAAAGCAACATCAGAACTGAAGCAACTCTGGCCTCCCTCCCAACAAAAGCACAGTCTTGACAATGAAAGATGTCAAATCTGACATATGAAAGAATTTGCCCCATGACTATGTGGATAATGAACATACAGCTATGTGGGACATGATTTAATGTTTTCTTTACAGTTTTACAGTTGTGATAAATTGAGCAATATGTGAAATGGTGGTTTTCAGCCAGTTCAAGGTATTGTTTGTCCAGATTATCATGAATAAAATTTGCTTACAGTCCCCAGAATGAACTATCTTTCTCCCTTCTAGGAGCAATTCTGCTGTGAGAGAAGGGAATTAGAGAAAAGGAACAGTGTGAGGCTATCCTGTACCATCTCTGTGTAGAAAGATATCAGTCTCTAAAGTCTCTCAAGGGCTCTGCTGGGCATGTGACATCTGGCCTAGAGCAGAGATTCACCATATGCTCCAAGATCAATTAATGTCTCCATAATTCACCAAAATAGCCATCAGATATTTTTTTACATAAAGGCATGCAATATTACTCTTCTTATATTCTTTAATATGTTGATTTTGCAAATGGAACCTCCTCCAATTTACAGAAGTCTTGCTTTAGCTTTGTGCCCCCCTGCCCAAATCCTTCTAAAATGGGTAAGTGTAATAAAAATCTGTGGCATGTGTTGTCAGTCCAGTATGCCTGTTTAATTAACCAGGTCAGAAGAGGTGAGGAAAAGAGACCACTTCTGAAAGATCCCAGAAGGAAAACAACTTGTTACCAGTGAAGCTGCTTCCCTCCAGCATATTCTAGGTTATGCCAGTGTTTGATGTGATGACTTTAGTAAAATCCAAAGTGAAGTGATGGAATGAGTAAGTATGTGGAAAAAATAAAGGGAATTTAGCCTCCTTTTGCACCCATTACAGCAAGGCTTATTCAAACCTTGTCCCTCATAGAAAAGAGTTTATTCTCTGAGATCTCCCTGAGGAGGAGAGATGCTGGGTCAATCAATGACTGCCTCAGTGGATCTTCGATCAGCCTGTGGCCCTGCTGGCAAACACATGGAGCCTCCCAGCCTAGGCAGGTCTTCCTCAGAGCTAGTGCTGCCTGATAAAAAGGCTTTCAAGAGAGAGGGAACTTCAAATATGCAATGCCTTTTTGCAGGGCTTGAAAGAATTAACAGCAGCAAAAACTAGGCATGCTCACAACATGGGCTCTGTCAGGTTAAACATGACTCTAAAACTCTGCAAGGCTTTTGGAAGTGGGAGAATGTGTCATTTCTTTGTATATCATGTGCAAAAAGGAGAGCTGTTGCACAGACATTCGGAAGACTAGGTCAATATTCATCATCCAAGTATTTAAGTCCAATTAATTCACCTCCTTTTCCCTAAATAATTAGACAAATCTGCTTGCTTTACAAAAAGCTGGGCAACAAGGCAACCCGTAGCTGAGGTTTTCTAAGCAGTTTTATCCCACTGCTACCATGGTTTGACATTTCTTTTTTCCTTCACCTGCAGGGCTGCAGTGCCACACAGGTAGCAATGCTGCTGCTGGTACAGGATCTCCACAGCTCCCCTCCCTCCAGTCTGTGGTGTTCTGCTCTAAGTGTCATCCTCCTGCAAAATTTAACTCAGCAGCCAAGCCACAAATCTGGGATGAAGAGCTTATTTGCAGAAAAATGCAGTGTCATGACATAACCCTAGGCTATTAGTGAAGTCTGAATGCATTTGTGACAATCATTTATGCCTGACAAAAAGCAAGAAAAGAAAAGAATGAGGGGAAAATTACTACTTTTGATTTTGACATTTTCTAATACAAATCCTTTTATTTCTCATCCCGATGGGATCTTTCAAGGCCAAATCCAGTCACACTTACTTTTCAAAAGTTAAAACAAATGAGTCTCCCTGTAACACACAACTGAAGTTCAAGACTAAAGCCCTTTGGCCAGGTTTCACTCTGGGTCAACTCAGCTTTACCCATCCTGTTCCAGAACAGAGAATAAACTGTTTGTACAGCTCAACCATTAGAACATGCTTCCACATTTAGCCTGCTCAAGAAGCAGGAGGTGCTGGTGGAAAGTACAGCGTTCACAACCAGCACACGTTCTGACAGACACACTTTTAATGCAGAACATAAAAATATACAATAAAAATATTTATGCAAAAGGTGAAGAATGGGCTGTGAGCTTTCAGCATATAATTCTGTTTTCAGTGGAATAAGCAATTTTTCATATGCTTTGGCAAATTTTAGCCTAATTAAAAGAACAAGCAGGCAACTACTGATAGTATATGTGGATAAATTAGAGCAATAATCTAGTCATCCATTCCAAACCTATCCAGAAATTTATAAGGACTCTGATGAGGTGCAGATGGGCCCCTTGCAGCAAAAATCATAAGGAGTCTGGAGGACTCGGGATTCAAAATTTACACGTTCAATGAAAATTTGCAACTTGGGGCCAGTTTTGTTCAATTGCAGTAACAGATATGCAGAGCAGTAGAAAAAAACCATCACCACATGCATGGTGGTCACTGTTACATACTAAATAACTTGGTTAATCCGCTGTGCTCTGCTGTCACATTTTTTCTTTCATCTCCTGAAAACTGACTTCTCTTTGTCTGTCTCCACACCTCATACTTCAGTATCATCTCCAGAAAAGGCTCCAGGAATGTCAGCAGAATATTCTTAATGCTAAGATTCCCCTTAATATCAGCAAAAGCTGTAAGCAAGGGGATCTGGTCTTTGGTTGCAGCAGGTTTCTGAGAATCTAGTCTGACACCACAAGGCAGCTTTAACTGTCCAACACTCACTTGGTGTCTATGTGGAGAATCATGGCTCTTTGAAAGACACTTTCCATGATTTGAAGGACACCTTTGTTAGGGACCTTGGGGGTTTTGATTGGATTCCTATCCAAATCTATCCAAACAGACATTTGTGAACTATCATGCAATTCTGGTATATAAAAAAAAATCCCTCTTCACCCTGAATCTCGGCTAAGCACATTGTTGAGTGAAAGCCTGTTCACTTCACTTCCATGGGTGTCCACTTTCTGTCAATGCACAGGGTCTGGATGTTGCCTTACGATGATATAAAATAGGATGCAGGGCTGACAAACAAAAGAACAAGATGAACTGAAAAGCCTATTCTTCTTGCACCTTTCTGACTCACATTCTGTCTCCCCCCCACCCCGCTTTTAAGTGCATCTTAACTGCTGGAGGAGGAAAAATCCATGTTGGATCCCCAAACTGTCTGACATCTTCACATCAGGAAACTGGCAGTGGCTGCTACTGCTCCCTGATGTTTGATCCCAGGCCTCCCACACATGGCAAGATACAGGAGGCTCAGTACCTTGGAGGCCAGAATGGTGAGAAATACAGATCCCTGATGAGAATGCAGGAGATGTGAGTCAGATATGAGCAAGACCCAGATTACTGTGAACGACACATCGTCTGAGCAATATCCTCTTACTGATGGTCAGAGTCAGTGCAGCTCTCATATTAAACAGCTAACATCTCAGTTTTCCAGGATCCATAGTAATACTGTGCCATTCAATAATTTGCATTCTGGTCTGTAAAAATCACCATTCTTTTTGCTGTCTATAGCCTTAAAATTTGGCATACTTCTCAAAAGAAAAGATAATCTCTTCACTTGCGATTTCAATCAGTAAAACAATCTTATTTCCTGCTTAACACATCACTTTTCACTTTGAAATCTCACAGTTATCATCAATGAATAGGCTGTATCTTGCTGAATGTACAGGAAAATTGAGGCAGCACCTGTGCTTTTCACACTCTGAACATTTGATCAAAACAGAGTCAGGAGGAGATCCACATACCACCTCTGCTTCAACCTCTGGAGAACACTGCTTGCTTGCCTGTACACCTTATAGATGCAGAGGTCTTTGCACAGATTGAATTTAGGTGTTTACAACACCTGTTCACTTCTCTAGGGATGCTCATGGTGGCTTTATATGTGGCAGTAAAATGCACAGAGTCCCTTGTTTGTAGCTGTATTGAGTTTGCGTGGCAAGATTTTGGTAGCAGAGGGGCTACAGGGGTGGCTTCTATGAGAAGCTGCTAGAAGCTTCCCCTATGTCTGATAGGGCCAATGCCAGCCAAGCCCATCAGCCATGGTGGTAGCGTCTCTCTGATAACATATTTAAGAAGGGGGAAAAGTTACTGCACAACAGCAACTGCAGCTGGAGAGAGGAGTGAGAATCTGTGAGAGAAAACAGCCCTGCAGACCCCCAGGCCAGTGCAGCAGGAGGGGCAGGAGGTGCTCCAGGCGCCAGAGCAGAGATTCCCCTGAAGACCCTGGTGCAACCCATGGTGGGGCAGGCTGTCCCCCTGCAGCCGGGGAGGCCCATGGGGGAGCAGATCTCCACCTGCAGCCTGGGGAGGACCCTGCGCTGGTGCAGGGGGTGCCCAAAGGAGGCTGTGACCCCGTGGGAAGCCCGGAGCAAGCGCCTGGCAGGCGCCTCCTGGAGAGAGGAGCCCAGGCTGGAGCAGGTTTTCTGGCCGGGCTGGTGAGCCCCTCAGGGGACCCATGGGGCAGCTGTTCCTGAAGGACTGCACTCTGTGGGAGGGATGTGCCGTGGGAAGGCCCGGCTGGCAGGGCAGAGTGTGAGGAGTCCTCCCCCTGAGAAGGAAGGAGCAGCAGGGACAATGTGTGATGAACTGACCCCAATCCCCATTTCCTGTCCCCCTGCGCCGCTCGGGGGGAGGAGGTAGAGAACTCAGCAGCAAAGCTGAGGCTGGGAAGAAGGGAAGGGTGGGGGGAAGGAGTTTTAAGATTCGGTTTTTATTTTCTCATTACCCTACTCTGATTTGATTGGTAATAAATTAAACTAATTCCTCCAAGTCGAGTCTGTTTTGCCCGTGATGTTAATTGCTGAGTGATCTCTCCCTGTCCTTATCTGGACCCACGAGCCTTTTGTTCTATTTTGTCTACCCCGTCCTGCTGAGGAGGGAAGTGATAGAGCAGCTTTGGTGGGCACCTGGTGTCCAGCGAAGCTCAACACACCACAGCAGTATATTGAAAGAGTTGCTTTTGCTCTTCCAGTAACTCCATTTGAGACGTGATTAGACTTCATGATATGTCAAAAAGAAACTCTGAAACTAAATGAAATCACCACAGTACCATATGCCATGCTCTGCCTAGGCACAACAAGAGTAAGTTAAATTCACTGTTGCAGCTGCCAGAGTGAATTTGTTTGCTTTTATTGGTATATGACTCAGCTTTAATATTTTTCTAAGACAGTTCTTGATAATTCTATGGACAGGTAAGTAACATTAATAACACAGAAGAGTTGGTCAGCTCCTTCCAACCAGCCTAGTAAACTTATTCTAGGTATAAAGGGAGGCAAAACAAGAGTCAGAGTATCCAAATCTTCTCCTTTGGAATGGAATACTCCTAACCTTTCTGCCCTGGACAGATTTTCTCATTAGTGAGAGAAAGCATTATTCAGCTAAAAGTACTGAGTTCCTATCCTAGGTTGGAATATTGCCTGATCTTCAGTAGCTCCTCCCACAGCCTCAATCTGTTGGACCACGAAATGCAGATAACAATTTCTCTACAGCACAATGTGCAGGAAGGCCTTATCAAACTTTCAGTCAAGTACTTGGTGATTCTGGGATGAGAATATAAATAGAGAATTAGATGCTGCTAATTTATACGTATTCCTGCTACTCAGATGTGGAATTGCCCCCAATCCAAAAATAATTACTCTTACACCAGTGGAAGAAGTCTCCTGAAGCTCCTGGAATGAAAGAGGAAAGAAAGAAAGAGGAGAGAAGAAAGGATGGATCTGCCCTTAGATATCAGTTGCACAGATGACCTTAATTCTCACATTTCCTAACCTCACATTTATGGGACGTTGCACATCAGCAATATAAGTGGCTTCTTGTGAATAGAACCTTTATTGCTGCTGAATTCATTTTCCTTTAAGAAATAAAGCTCTGTTACTGTTGGTATTATTGGTCTGCTCTCTACATTTTCTTACAGCTTTGAACTAAATCCAGTCACCACTTCTTTCTTGTGAAGTGATACAGAGCACTGTGCTTCGGTTCACAGGACTGCAAAGTGCCATTTGGTCTTTTTAAACTGTAACCATACAAAACAAAAGGATCTGGCTTTGCCGCAACTATTGGATTTTGTAGATGTCTCAAAACAAGCCACAAACAAAATACCCGTGACATTATATATTGGTGATACCATTTCAAACATGAGTGTTTCCATTTCTGTAGGCTAACCCCTATTCCCTCCTCCCACAATTTCACATCAGTCCCTGACACTATCACTCTCATCCTGAGGGGCTGTGTGCAAGCTGGGTATGTCTATTAGATGGAGTTAATTCCTTTCAAGCTCCTTCTGTGCATGGCTGTGACTGACAGAGACGGGTGCTGTTTGCAAGTGTCAGTGGAGCATGACCTCAAGTTAATACATTGAATGATGAAAGAAAGAAAGATTCATTCAGCATGTGAACTCTATGCTGAGATTAGCCAGAAGTACTGAGCACATACAAATTGCTGTTTTGACAGCACAGCGCTTGGCGGAGTTTTTAAATATTCCAGCTATTCTAAGCCATCATCCTCAAGGCTGGGGCAACTAAAAAAAGAGGAGAATCAAAATAGCACTTCCAATCCAAACGCCATTGTTTTAGATAAGAGATTTGGACCTGGATGCTTAGAGCAACGCATGACCTCCTGGCAGCTGCAGCCCTCAGTTTGGTGTGAAAAGACTTGCAGTAACATGTACAGAACCATTTGCAAAACTCAGAGAAGGGACTACCAGATATGTAGCCTTTCAGTGATAGATGTCAGCTTAACTCCAGCCTGGCCAGAAGCAATTGGAAGTTACAAGGATCTCCACAGTCTGTCTGGCTGCTTGTGCTAATTGCTCTCATTTCAGTTGCCTGTGGACATAAGTTGGTCAGATGCCATCTCTACATCTGGTGTTAGCAGAGCACTCAGGGGCCACATAGGCCATGGTAGGTGACCTCTGCTGTCACCCAAGCAGTTCTGTCCAGAGCTGACTCTCTGTCTGTCTGGGGGGCCCTGCCTGTATTAGTGTTCAGGGCATAGATTATCAGTAGCTGGCTAAAACTTTAGAAGGTTGGGGAAAACCTCAGGAGAGTATCAGTGATATTTTTTGCGATTTCTCCCCAGCTATGTAGTTGTTCCTTTCTTAGAATTTAAAAAACAACGGAACTGTTAGCAGAGGGATTGGAAGAAATACGGTTTCCCTCCTTCCTCTGACTAGTTCTAGCAGTAACTATCACCACAGGCAGGACTGAGGAGAAGATATCAAATCTCTTTCTATCTGTGCTCCCTATTGTTGACTTTGACAACTACATCCATTTAGGGTCAGATTCTATCGTACATTGCTGCTTTGAAACCAGCAGACATTTGGGGCAGACAATAAATGCAGAATTTAGAGTATAATAACTTCAGTGCCTGTCTCCCTCATGCATGGCTCTCTCTTGCCTTTGTATCTGACCCTGTGTTCAAAAACCTCTGCATCATCTGTTCCTCTTGCAGTCTTAACTGAATGATCTGCTTCTATTTCCATTGTCATCTATCAGTTTTTCGAGTCCTTTAAAACAGCAAGATCCAAAGTGTTCCTGTCTTTTCTTAAAGGTGATCAAACCCTGAGACAATGCTTACTACCTTCTCCTCTTGCCCCTCTTCTACCTCTCCTTTTACAGCTGCCTCAGGGAAAGGGACATAGAAAAATCTGCTTGAGAGGCAGAGGACAGTAAATGCCTTCTTTTGTGGAGGCAGCAGTATCTATCCTGGGGTTGCTGCAGCCCATTAAACCTAACACACAGAGATCTTGGGGCTTCTTTCTGTTAATAAACTTTGCTTTTTTGTTACTAACCAGCAGCAGTAGCTGTTATGAAAAAGACAGATTTTTCTGAAGCCTATTGCTTATTTAATAGAGTCATTTCACAAGCAGATACAGTTTAGACTATCAAATTATTGGCAATACTTCTGTGCAACATCTGTTTTTCCCCCAGCAACCCCCATCATGTGCTGACCCAGGCCAAAGCTGTTTAGTTTAAAAAACATGGACTGCAGCTCAAGCTGATACAAAATGTACCCTAGCTGATACTGGCCAGTTTGTCATTCTCTATTTGCTTTTTCTTTCTATTTGTTCATCTGCTCTGCCCTCTAGCCTGGTTTCTCTCTGCTTTTCGTGTGGGTCACTTACAGTGCTAAGGAGTAGCCAAGGGAAGAAAGGAGAGGGCATCTGTATTAACAGTTACGCAGAATTCTATACTACATATTTATATACTACTGCTTGTCAAGCACTTGCTCTAACAATGTGCTTTCATTCACTTGCTGCTGTGGGCAAAAGCCGATGTCATTTGTTTGCAAGGACGTGCGTACACAGAAGAATCGTGTTTGCTGCTGAAAGGATGGATTGGTCAAACTGCCAGTGAACAGCAGAGTTGAGTCAGCAGTACAAAATTATAATTAAAAAAAAAAGAAAAAAAGATGAGGCAGCATTTCCTGGAGAGCTCTGCAAGCTTGCTGGGACCCTCTTAATAGCCTTGCAAATGTTGCGAGTGGTGTGCAGGCAGTTGCCACTAAACGGTGCAACTGGGAGAACTGCAGCAACTCACCATCTTTCCAGAGCATCAAGACTGGAAAATACCTTAGAGCCTGCGATGCAGATGTGGTAAACTAGACTTGTTCTGCCACCTCCTGGCTGTACCAGATACCGAACAGAATTTAATATGGTAAACAGCTTACTTCATGTCTTACTCCCTTTTGGGTCATGGGCCTGATCTGAAGTTCACTGAGATGACTGCGTTTCCACCTAGCCCTGGGAAGTACATGCAGAATGAATGGAGACATAGACAATGCCTTTTGGACCATAAATATGAAAGAAAAGCTTTGCTGTAACCTTACACTGCAGCCTACACATACATTTTAAAATACAATGAAAACATAGATAGAATTCTTTCCATGCCTGCTTCCCATACAAATGTGTTTTATTAGAGTTTCTCACCTTAAAGGGGAGGGAGATCACTGCCTCTAGAGGTATCCCCAATGTTGCAGTTGTCAGACTTCATCCTCTCAAATGTTTAGGAATGCTTCATTGCTCTGTGAAAAGGAAGTTCTGTAAGCATATAAAAAAAGACTATATACTTGTTTGTTTTGTAACATGGGAACATAATATGGAAAAAAGCCTCTAGTTAATATTCTTCTTTCCCTCCTAGCTTGCAATGTCTAGCAATATTTTCTACTAATGTTGGTGCAGGGATGGAGATAGATATTGACTTTCATCTCTGTACAGAATTCTGGCTTTACTGCTCCATAAACTGCTCCTAGAGAATAATAATAATAATATGATGTCATGATTTATAAGCACAATATAGTTTTTTACATTTTTATACAGTTTCAAATACTATTTGCTTTCACAGTTTCCTTTTATCTGAGCTTCTACTCAATAGGAAGTCATAGAAAATCTCAAGGAGATTGTAAGCCTAAGGACATAGAACCTTTGGCAATATGAGCCCCCAGTTAAAGCGGGAATGTGGGTTTCAAGCTCTTGTTGCTCCAAGTCTGCCCTTTAATCATCAGTTTACAGCCCCCCCCATTATTCCACATTCATTAAGGACTCTGATAGTCCACTGAGTGATACTACCGTTTAGAAAGATTTTTCAGAAAATGTAAGCCTGGACGAACACAACAGTGACTGCATTTTGAAACCGGCATTATCTTTGCTCTGCAGCTGAGTAACATCAAATTCACCTGGTAGGAGCACATTTTTTTCTTGGTTTACATGTGTGTGAAGAAGTGATGTATTTTTAATGAGATTTATTTTCATGACAGGAATTGCATTGACAATTTGCATTACAGATAAGCTAAATGAGCTGTTCAAGAGTAGAACTAGCTTTCTCACATTTGTTTCCTTTAATTAACCCATATAGTATGTTAATTTTGGATTAAGCCCTGCCTTACGCCATCTAGAAGATGAAAGTCATCCTTCCATAAAATCTTTGATCACCTCATTTTCTGCATGTCTGTTAACCCTTTGAAGACAGAGCTCACAGAGAAAAATTAGAAGGGCATTTTGCTTTAATGTTCTACTACAAAAATATGGTAACTTTTTTTCATATTTTGTCTCAAGTGAAATGGCAATCGTTAAAGTTTTCAGCTGGACAGAAATTTGTATTTCCAGCTGGGTTTACTTTAAGTACCTAGTAATTTTTTTGAATTATCAAGTCACTTCCCGCATTAATTGAAAATAAATTATATTATACAAACCCCTAAAGACCTCTAAAAGGAACTGAAACCTTTTAGGTCCCCAGTACAGATCTCTACCACATGTGCTAATAAGTAATTGGTAGCAGTAGATGTCTGTTATCATCCACAGGGATCAGTTGCATGAGGGAGAAACTCAGTCAACAGACTTGAGGGATGTAGGATAACCTACTTCATCACCAGATAACACAGATATTTTCCAACAAACAAACATGGAGACTCAAGAAAGCCGGGTTGTTTCAATGCCGGATGAGAAAGAACAGACACAGGGCTGTAAAACTGCTGTTTCTGCTTTATCCCCACTTTTTGTCCTTCCTCACAGCTCCTTCCTTCGCAAAATCTCAAGCCCAAGTACAGTCTCCAACTTTTGCCCTTTTTATCTGCTTTACCTGCCTGCTGGTCCTGCTCCCCACTCCTCACCCTGCAGCGCTCCGCTCTCCACAGGAGAAGCTGCCAGCTATGGGTTGCAGCACGGGGCTGCACACAGGCAGATCAGCTGGCAGGGAGAAGCTGGAGGGATGGAGGATGCTCATTGCAGATGTCACCAGCCAGGAATTTAGCTGCCAAATTCTAACTAGCTTCTGCTGAGGGTGTCCAAATTAAAATTAGTCAGATTTTATGATTTGGCCAATTCATGTTTTCCTGGAGAGAGTGAAAGGGGCTTACTTGATACCAAAAATGCCTTTTTCTATAAAGCCTGGAAGACCTAAGAGTTCCAAGTCAAAGTATCGTACGATTTTTAACCAGGTCAACATATTTGCCATATTCTCATTTTTATGTGTGGTTGAACAATTTTAGATAAAATTTTCTGAAGTCTGGCTGACATGAGCTGCGGAGGAAGGGTGCCTAGAAAGACAGTGTTATAAACCATTGTAGATACCTCTGCAAAGTCTGCCTTCCATCACAGTACCATAGAGGCTAACCACATCTCATTGCAGTGATGGAAACATTCCCCTCACCCTCAGTCCCAGAGCATGAAGCACAGGAGAGGTACCTTGAACCTCTTTCTCAACTCCAACGGTCACACCAGAAGAAAATTAAGGAACAAAGCACAATATACACCTTACCCAAAGGACGTAAGGTCTAGGCCTAGAACAGGGAGCCTCTATGCTGTTAAACTGCTAGTGCAGCCCTGGCACAGGTCTGGTCTGGGTCAGCTAACACTCTTCCAGAAAATGCGCATGGTTTGGGGGTTGACAAAGGCTACAGGTTCTTCCCTATTGGCAGTCTGGATGCAGCTACCTTGTTTTGGAGGCTGTGTGAGTTTAGTTGTGCTTTGCCAGGAGTTTACTAGTTTTACTACCTTGTTTGTTTACTACCTTGTTTGTTTACTAGTAGAGAGATAGATATTCAAACAGGCTCATAACTCCAAAAAATGACTGTGATCACCCCAGGAGATGGTGTGACTGTAGCTTACTCCCCACTTACTTCCCCTTCCATTTATCATCAAAGAAATAGACCAGTGGTACTCAGGTTGTTAAACTTGCCAAGTAAGGCAGTTAAACTACCTATTTGGAAAAAGAGTTTTTAAAATTACAGCAAAAGAATAAGGAGGAAGGTCATTTTTATACCCATAGCAAGAGGCCAAAAAGATAGCATATCAAGCACATTTTGGCAGGAGATGAAGCCAAGGATCATTACTTGGAGGATTCGATAAATGTCATTAGCATCTGTACTTTTTCCCACTTCGTTCTTATTATGACATCTTGGCAAAGTGCTAAGAACTATTTGTAAGGAAAAGGTTACGGATGCTGGCAGATAGGATCACAAGAGCTTGAACTTGAGGAACATTATCTGCCAAATTAAAAGAAAAAAAAAAAGAAAGAGCTTTTGGAGCTAGTGAGGAAAGATCAAAAAGAACACGGCAAAGTAACAACTGCAAAGGTAAGAATGACAGAAGGTGTTTTTAAATTATGTGCAATAGTCTAAGCATCATAATGGGAGCAACAGTTAGAAACAGGAGAATTCTAAAATGATCCAAAGCAAAAGGAAAGTGTAGGCAGAACATCAAGGAACCTTCACAAATAGATAGAGAATCATTTATCTGGGGAGAGGAGTGAAGAAAATACTTAAATTGGTGCCATCCAGAAATTAATTAAAACCAGTGAGTTCCAGTCCAGAGGGAAACTTTAAAGCTAGATTTTGGAAAGCAAATATGGTTCAGTCTGTCATCCTTTCTCTTTGAATCCAGTGACATAGGTGGTGCTGAAGCCTTGTAAACCTGTAAGGAGGAAGATAACCAAACCTATCTGATGACAATTTGAAGCAGACGACCAAGGAGGAAGGAAAAAGAGAACCACCTCTCTGGCACCATCAGTTGCAAATCAGCCAGGCCTAACTCCAGGCTGCAAAACCTGGGGAATCTGACAAGCATGTAGAAAAATACACAAAAAAATTCTTCTGACAGATACTGGCAGCCCCCTTCAATTAGGAGGTTTTAAGGCCTATTGCAGAAGCAACGGACTCAGTAAAATTTAAAAAAAAAAAAAAAAAAAAGTGGTCAAGAAAGAAAGATGCTGTTCTAAGAATAGAAGCAAAAGCATAGTCCTGTGTTTAGATCATTCAGTTAAGTTTGCTATGAGGATTAACCCTGCGGGGAGGTGACATGAGCCTGCAGCCAGCTCCAAGAAGTAATACTGTGTTGAAATGCAAATCTTGAGGAGCAATTATGCAAAAGCTCTTACTAGGCAAGTTTGGGGGAGAAACCTTAAAAATAAATTGTAAAGAACATCCTGACCAGAAATGAGGCAGCACTGTGTGGAATATCAATTGCTATGCCAGGGGAAAGAAATGAAATGTGCTAAGAATGTCAACTACGACCCTGCTGTGAAACACTGAAGTTCCCCAAAGCATGAAGTGAGGCTGGCTAGCACTGTAAGCCACCAGACCTTCCTACAGCAAAAGAGAAGAGCTGGGCATTGGAGATGCATGCTGCAGGCCTGGGCGAACACCCTCACCTGCAGGAGAGAGCAGGGGCACTTCCAGAGCATGTCTCGGAGGTTCAATCTCTCACAGCTACACAACATACTACCAAAAGCAAATGGAGCATTCTGCATCCCTGATTTTGCTTAGGAATAAAGATCAAGCCTTCTCTTCAGACCTCTTTAGCAAGTCCGGATTAGGTGAAATGGTTTCCCAGATACGGGCAGAGGGCTTTTGTGGAGTTCTGCACAAACAGAAAACTCTGAGACCCAAACCCTCTTGTAACTTGCAAGCAGTCACTGATCAGCTTTCTGACACTTGTTTGCTCAGGATAAAAGAAGCATGCTTCTTTGTTAGCATGAAGTCCTACAGCAATGTGGCTTCTTAATGAAAAAGCAACCTCAGATTTTTTTCTGTACCTTGATCCACTCAGAGGAGAATTACAACCTTTACAACTGCCTAATTTTCACATGGACCAATTTTTGGCCCTGGAGTAGAGTAGTGCACTCAAAAGACTGCTGAACTGCCATTTGGCCATTATTCCTAAAAAGACAGAACAGAGTCCAGTGAGCCCCTTCCTTCTGCCTGTGCTCAATATTCCCTATGTGCTGCCTGTCCCAAACTTGAGGAAAGGTGGTCTGGTATGCTCCCAGCACCAATATGAACAGCAGCCAGGACAACAATATCAGCCCACCTGCTTTCTGGACTGGAGAGCCAGAAAATCAAGAGAGAAGAGCAACAGCCTTGTCTTCGATCAATTGCTCCTGTCTGTTTTTGAAGATGGTCCCTTCAGACAGGGTGATGTGACAACTCTGGCAGGCTGCCTATGATCCCAGCCTGCGCTCTGTGTGTATTGAAGAAGCACTATCCAAACCTGTCTTCAATATTTCAGCCATGCAGCCTCTCTGCAGTAGTGCACTAGTAAGGAGCGAGCGTGACCACATCCTGCGTAGAGAAGCAGGGACCAGGAAACGTGGTTGCTTTCTACTGTGTGTTCTGTTGATCTCAGGGGGTAAAGGACCTGCCTGTTCTCCCACACCTCAATTTTTCATTTGGGAAGCAGGGGAAATAGTGCTTGCATTCCTTTGAAGAATGCTTTGACTGTGACGGGGTTAAGAGGGAACTAAAAGGAGACACTGCTGCTGTAGCTAAATAGATGCAAACCTCCTTCCCAGTGCTGGATTGATGTGATGTATCATATACAGTTGTAAACTCTGTAACCTCACGAACTAGCACAGTATAACATTAGAGGCACCACCTCAACTCTGCTCCCTTGCGTGTGTGCATCACAACACATCTCTGATGACATGATTATATATGGCTTCTAAAATAATATAATATCAGGCAGTTTTGTTCTACAGCCTTATTTATTACTTCTGAGTCTGTTGTCTCTATTTAATCTTTTCCTGCCTGGAAGAACATCACTCCATCAGTGAATCAGCATCTCCAGAGAGGAAACGAAATGGAGCCACGTTCATAATATACAGCAAATCGCTGTCTTAACACTCAGTTAATGTTCCACAGTGGATTAAGAATTATTGTCCTAGTATTTCAGCTTAGTCCAGATTTAGTGCCCCAGTGGAAGAATTAAGGAGTAGATGAAACAGTGCATGTAAAGCTAGTTTCCAGAGCAATAGAGGAGCATGTTGCTATCACAGTCACTAAGGCAGGTATGTAAAAATCAAGGAGATGTCACAAAGCGGTTCCCTTTCCACAAAAGCTTGAGTAAGGGCAGAAACATGCATTTGGATACCACAAGAGATTTCAGCGGTATTGCTGGAAAGCAAACAAGGATAAGCTGTTTAAACAAAATTATTTTAATGAGTGCAATTATAAATAGAAATATGACTAGCTCCTCTGTGGTCCATGTGTTGTTATGCATCATCCAGTTAGGTACTGCCTGGATTGGCTACAAAAGAGACTTTACAGCAGCTGATGCACATGTCCTAAACCTTTACTCACAAAAGATTCCCCCAAGAGGTGAGGTCTTCAGTGAGGATCTAAATTTGAGAAGGATTTTCTCTCAAATTCCTACCTCTGTCCAAGGAAAATTCCTGCAGCTCCATATCTGGGCACTGCTCTCCCTTTCTCTTCTCTGCCTCTGACGTGCTCTTGCAGGTTTGTGATGACTAAGGGTTGTTGAACTGTGTGTGTTCTGATGGGATCTGAACTGTAAAACCCATGAAGAAATGCCCCCTCAGAGCTTCATATGATCCTCGCTCTTCCTGCAGCTTCAAGTATCAGCTGTGCAACTGTGAGCTCACACATCTGACTCACCGCTTCTAATCTATTTCCCTCAACTCAGCTTTGCTTTGGCAATATTACCACCCCCACGTCTCTTGCTGACTGAACACCAAGCAAATTAAATCCTGATCTTTCTCTTTGACTGTTTCCTCTTGTTCTCTTTATTTTTTATAACTAAGATGCTGCCATGTCCCTTTTCCTTCAGGTAAGTAGCCAGACAGTTCCGGTTGCTCTCTACACTCTTTTGCACATTAGGCTATTCCAATGGTTCTTCTTTTGTGCTGTTTCGAAGACGAGGACAGATCATGGTCTTGCCCACTTTTACTTTATTTTCTGCCCAACATTATCTCCCCATTTTCTGGCGTCTCTGACACTGCAGCCAACCCAAAGCACAGTTTCTAGATCAACCTCATGCCCTGCATAATGATAGTATCATTGACACTTTACTTTTCCCTCCTCGTCCTTGATTTGCCACTACAGCATTATTTTCTACACATCTCTGCTTTCCACAGTGCCTTTATCAACCTGCTTATCTGTTTCTGACATTGACTTTGCTGTTCTCCCCTCCATTCTGACAACAGTGCTGACACTGAGCACCAAGTATGACTTGTTTGTCACTCCATCCTCTTCCTTTCTGTCATGCTACCATGACACAAGTGACATTTTTTTTGACCTGGCAGATCAGTGACTCTCTACTTGCCAGCAGAGCTGTTTCTGTCCAAGACATGTATTACCCCATCTTCCTTCAAATCCCTCTTCAAAACCTATTTCTCTTTAAGACAGAGACAAACATCATAGAACCAGAATAACCAAAATACACAATGCCATTGGGCTTGCTGAGGGAACTGCAGCCATGCATTTCTTCCTAGCACTGCTAAAAAACCCCCACTCAGTAACAGAAAGGGAGACGATAAATAGTGTTACTGAGCATGGCATGATATATAGAGACTGAGAAAGAAACCTATACAGTTGAATACACCACTGCCAGCTCCATTACCATCAGCCATTTTACACACCCATTCCTGGGAGAAACACATGGGGCTGCTGGTTCCACTGGAATACATAACACATTTTCCACTGGCCCTGTGCAAGCATTGGCATAAGCTTACATAATGCGATGTGTTGGTCTCTTATCCATTTCTATAGGTTAGCTGTTTATTAACTGCACTAATTACATTTTCTGTTATCAGTTCTTCCATGTCTCTACACTTGTTACTGTAAACTGATACCAGATATCAATCTTAAACATTCAGGAACTGTCCCATTTTTAGGCTGTCTCCTTCTAATCTAGCTGAGAGAAAGATGAAGGGAATGCAGTTTACTTATCACACTAACATGGGATTTCTTCCTAGAGTTCCAGGAATGCCCAAGACTCATAATGTCGTCCTGTTACCACATCAGAAGGCTTTCTGATGACTCAATTCCTAATACTAGCAAGGAGGCCATCACTTTGAAGTTGGTCCCTCATGTTGCTGCTTGGTCCAACTCATGCTATCCTGTCAGGGGTCTGACCTTGACCAGAAAGTGGGCTGGTAAGTGTCTTTACAGAAAGCATATATAGTTGGATTTGGGGACAAGAATAGGAATAGAGTACTTCTGCTACTAGCTCAAGTCAATCATACATTTGTGCTCCTCATTTTCCATGCCAGTCCATGCCTCATGGCAGAAAACTTGTCCGAGAAAATGGAGGGACATTCTTCCCTGGCAGGAGGTAGATAATGCTGCTAGTGTAAAAGAATGGAGTCTTATGAGCTCTCTGGCCCATGTTTTCCACCCTCAGTGTTCTGTGATTCATCTAATTAAGGTACACAGTCTAGAAAACAAGAGGCAATTTGAAACTTCTACTCATTAGCTGGGTATGAATGGGATTTTTTTGTTTCCTCTTGACTGTCTTCATTTTATCTGCGGCAGTTCTTCATGACTCAGGCTCCAGAAGGGCTCATGATTGTGTGGGTTGCCTCTGGCAAACACAAGTAGCTTGAAAGTTAAGTGTCTGTCTGTCTGACTTTTACTTCTCTCTGAAAACAAACACTGAAAAGCCTATTCCCTGTGCAGCTGACCCAGCTGCCGTGTCTTGCCTGTGTGTTGGGATACAAGATGATTAATCTCCTTCTACATAGTTCAGTACTTAAACCATATGTGAAGGGGGCACAAGGGCTTTCAGATAAAGCAGGGATAAAAAAAGACTTGTTTTACGCTTAATGAAGAAATAATTTCCTTAAGAACAAAAAGCTCCTTGCAGCCAATGCTTATAAATTGCTTAATTGGAAATACACATAACAGTCCTATGAGGATTATCTGAGTGCTTCTGGCTGGAATTAGAGTCAGGAAAGAAAAGTTATTGTAGAGATATTAATAAAACAGGAGGTTGTGAAGGCTTCTGGGATATATACAGATGTTTTATTTTAGGCTTTGCAATAAATGTGATTTTTAACCGATTTGTTATTGGTTTGCAAGCTCTGCTGATTAGCCTTGAGGCAGAGAGGAGTGAAAATAAGAAGCAGACCCCCAGATCAGAGGGCGATAGCTCCAGAAAGCTATACTGATTTTTGTTAGCTGAGACTTTAGGCTATCAGGCCTGCTACCACTGTCTAGGGAGCTACTGAGATTTAATCACAGGTGCCAGAAACACAGCTGAAGACATCTTTGGCAGTACCTCTCCATGCTCCTGACAGGTATCAATCCCCTCAGCAATCCTTTGCTTTCTGCAGGAGACGACCACGCTCGCAGGCAGGCTCCATGCCCGGCCGCAGTGGAAATGCCTTCCTCCACGTCCTGCCACAGGCAGTCTCTTCTGAAGGGGACTTCAGAAAAGCGGAAAATGGTGGTTCTTGCAGTTCCACCACCTCTGACTCCTCTGTCTGATAAGCTTTTTTGCACAGGAGTAGTGCACCAGCGCGGCTGTCTCAGATGCCTGGATTTTACGTGCTTTGCCAAATACAGAGCCTCTCAGATGCCCACTGCCAGCTTCAGCCACCACTGCTTCTCTTGCCCCTCAGAGACAGCAGAGAGGGCGGGAAATGGCTGGCTGCTCTTCAGGGCTGAAACTCATCTGCGCCCAGTGACCCCCGCAAGAACCGTGCAAAACAATTTGCTTCTGTTTCTAGCTCGTTGTGTAGAGACCAGCTCCAGGGTCAACTTCTAGGGTGCCTGAGGCTGGAATAAACCCCACGTCTTTGGTGGCCGAGAGTAAAAACACCTGCATCACCTTCCTGTAACTGGGTTTATTTATTTGGATTTGGTTTGGACACTGCGTCCAGAAGTTGTGCCATCATCATCAACGGGCCTTGGTGAGAGGAGGGCGGCAGCGGCGGGACCGCCTCACAGCACCGGGTGCCTTCACGGCGGCCAAGAGCCGCGCCATCCCGCCGGCAGGGTCGCGGCGCCATCTTGCGACCGGCAGCGGCGCGGCAGCCCCTCGCCTGGCTGAGGCGGGGCCGCGCTGCTTTTCAGACAGCAGCACCCACCGGGATGCTTAGTTTTGCTCTGGAAAATATTAAGAGAGTCGTAAAAAACCAAACGAAACCAAAAAAACCCCACAACCCCCCACCAAGCCAACTGCAGTGTGTGGAAATGCTGATCGGTAGCAGCTGCACAGGTGTAAGAAGCTGTCCTTCGTAAGCTTCGTGGCAGCCAACAAGCCAGGGCAAGCCCAGGGGAAGGGAGGGTTGGTTGTTCATAACCCCCTTTTATTTTTATCCTGCCTTGCCCAGCGGAGTTTCCTCCATTTTATGAGTTATAATCTTTATTTTCTTTTCTAATAAAAGGTGGCATTTGAGTTCAAAAGCCCCACAGGGCTCTCACGGTACTGATGATGAGGAGAGGTGGAAGAAAAGGCCTTGGTGGATCCACTTCAAAGCTGTGGCTATTTGAGGACCGACAGTGAAAACGCAAGGAGCCATGTATTGAATCAGACAATAGCTGGGCAAAACTGGCCTTTCAGGAAACTCTGCAGGAAAGGAAGAAGAAACTCTTAAAGCATTTGAAATGTAAGACTTAAACACATGGCTTTCATTTTAAAATACACTTCTTTTTTTTTTCTTGTTTTTAGCTGGTGAGAGCATACTCATTAGCAGCTCTGCCAGGTTCAACAGTTTTTAGATTTCATTGACGATGGTGTAAAGGTCCGTGCAGAGAATAAAAGCAGTAGCTACTACAAACTAAAGCTACAGTTGCCTATTTAAAGTCTGACCTGATTTTCCTAAAGGCAAGGAGTTGCCTTCCTGAAATTTAGAGCAGTTGCACTGATGGGTCCAGCGTGGAGGCTTGGGAACCATGCCAAAACCTAGCAAGCTGGCACCAGCACTGAACTGGGACGTTGTTTGTCCTCATAGAGTCCTGCCTGGCTGAGGCAGGGTCTTTTTTACCCAGAGAGCAAAAGAGAGAGTGAGAAAAAGTAAGACTCATGAAGGTCCTCCTCCCCTTTCACATCAGCCAGGGTGCTTGCATGTGCTTTCGTCCTGTATGCTCTATCTCATGTGCAGTAATTATTAGAGCTTTAACTTTGGGTGTTCATCCCTGCTGAGGCAGTGAGGGGCAAAGCTCAGGACATGATGGAAGGGGCTCCCCAGGTCTAAACATCTGCAAAAGGGGGCTAAGACAGGTCTAGTTTTGGACCTTGTCATTTAATTGATGTTTTATACTTGAAAGGAGGATGATGATGATGATGATGATGTGTACTGGGGTAAAAAAGACTTTCTGGAGCCCGGTTCATCAAAGAACACAAAGCATAGATCTGCTTCTAGAATCTGTTAATTCTGAAAAAGAAGAGCTTGGTAATTTTGAGGGAAAGCTACCCTCAGCCTCCGTGCTCCTAAATTTGGGTTACTTGCCATAAATTACACCTTCTGGAAGCTTACCAGATCTGAGTGAGGTCATCTAAGTAAGCATGTGGATTTCTGAGTGCTTAGGGAACACACTTTTAAGCAGAAACTTAATTTAGGCAGAGGTCTTTCTTCCTATAATTTCTGCTTTTCTTTCATTAAATCCGAAATTATGCATGGAATGTAATTTTATCTCTGTCTGTCACCATGCTGGGCTCTGCTGTCTGGTACAGAAGTAAGCCAAAGCCCGTAGCTATCACTGAAGCTCAGTTCTACCCACAGAAGGAGTCCCATAAAAAACATTTAATCAAGCAATCAACTATATCGGTGAGAAGTTTAGCGACTGAAAATATATGCATCACAGCTGAAAATAGCATCTCTCTAAATTCTGTAAACTCAGAAAAAGTCACTGCTTACAGTGTCACTAACACCTTCCAGGCAGAACAACAGAGATTTTTGTCCTGTAGTTGCTCATTTTTGGCTTCAGTCAAAGCCTCAAAACAAAAAGAGACTTTTTAAAAATCTCATCTAGATTTCCCCTGCAATCTCAAGACACTGTGCTTTACACTGTGATGGGAGTTGCTCCAGAGGGACAGGCATTATTACCTCATTGATATAGACCCTGCAAGTACTTCCTTCCTGAACTGCGCCTAATTATGTTGGGTGTCACATATGTATAATACAATAATGTTCTTCAGAAAGTTTTGGGATGAGGTCAGTAAAGAGATACAGAAGTAGAAAAGGCAGTCCAACCTATATTTGTCCCAGTACCAGACACAGATGTATACAGAATAAGGATTTCAGGTCTATATATGCACTGCTGTATTTTACAAGCCAAAAATCTAGCTTTTAAAGTCTTTAGTGGAAAGTTCAACTGGATGGGGAAGTACCATGGTGAGGTATTGAGCCGCTCTGCTGGCTTCCATCCCACACAGAGCAATGCTTCCACGCTGGAGGAGATAATTCTGTAAGCAGACTTTGCACAATTT
This sequence comes from Gorsachius magnificus, assembly GCA_034008185.1. Taxonomy (NCBI): domain Eukaryota; kingdom Metazoa; phylum Chordata; class Aves; order Pelecaniformes; family Ardeidae; genus Gorsachius; species Gorsachius magnificus. The sequence continues at coordinate 11,239,038 of CM067083.1, read as the reverse complement.
ATAAAAATCTTTAGCTCCTTTTGATAGACAACGCTTCTTAATTCTGATGTCAGAACAGGTTTTACTGCAAAATGTACTTTCATAAAAATTGAATTGTTTGTAAATGACTTATCTATCTTAAAAGGATAGAGGATAAAGAAGATATCCGGTGAACATAATGTATTTGGATTCTCAAAAAGCTGTTGGCAAGGTTCCACACCAAAGGTTATTAAAGAAATGAAGCTGTCATGGGATCACAGGCGTTATTTCATGGAATGAAAACTGGTTGGCATGGAGAAGAGCCAGCAATGGGGTCCTCCAGGGATCAGTGCTGGAACCAGTTTTGTCTAATACATAACCAATGACTGGAGAAGGGAGTGAACAGTGAAATCTCTGTGTTTGCAATGGTACTGGATTTTTTGAGGTATGCAAACACCACGCAAATAGCAAAAGACACCTAGAGGACCTCACTAAACTGAGAGGGCAAAAAAGCAGCAGATGAGCTTCACTGCAGGTAAATGTAACTTGCTGCCATAGGGTGTTGTGGATGTGACTGTATCCACAGGCTCAAACCAGAATTAAACTAATTTGGGACACCAGGCCAAAAGATGAATAGGGAAGGATGTGCCCACAAACATCCCCAATCCAAGAGCTGTGGGTGCTGAGGGAGTAAGCAGGGAATGCGCTGGGCAAAGGTGCTCTCCTGACCTGGCCTCTCCTATTGCCAGTGCTGGAAACACAGCACAATGCTGGGTGGACCTGGTGGTGTGGTGTTAATGTTCCTATTTTGGCAAAATTTCTGGTAGAAGAAAATCTGAACAAAGAGTTTCAGCTAACAGAATAATTTGCTTTGATAAAGAAAATTTTGACTTTGGCTTTTGGCTTTTTTTAAATTGTGCTACTATGGAGGAGTTTAAATGCATGCTATTTTCATTATTTTATAGTGCTTTAACACTACAATATATGATAAAATATTAAAAATAAAAAGCAAAATATTACAACATCATCTAAATGTTGCTATTCATTAAGAAATATTTTTATAGATCTGGATCTCTTCTTCTGTGTAAAATTGAGTCCATACCGATTTTGATATTTTGAATTTTCATTCTGAAACATGTTTTGCAATATTGTAATTTCTGGTGGAATAGAAACATCAATTTCCAGTAGCTCCAGTGATTATTTCCTTTTCTAATGTTTATCAGCCTCCTCTTCTCCCATTTCAGAAGCCTTCGCAGTTATAAGCATACCAAGTCTACTCTGTCTAAGGAGACAGTTAAGGTGTGTCTTAGGCGCATATAATGTAGGGAATGATGGGGGGGGGGCTTGGCTCAGCATTACTAGAAATCTCCCGTTTCATTTTGCATCAAAGAACAGGATCTTCTACTGCTGAAGTTAAAGGCAACCTTGGAAAGGAGTAATGCCACCTGCCTGGTTGCTCATTGCCATTACCACAGCTCCCATCCCCTTGGGTGGCACCGGCACTGGTGTGACAGCACCGTTACCCAGCTTTGCTGGGGCTTGCTCGGTCGAGTGCAGGGATAGGGAGCAGGTAGGCAGCAGCAGGGTGGGCCTGTGTCTCTGAGCTGCTTATGCCAGTTCCTGCTTACACCAGCTTGAAGACTTCATGCCAATCTCTCTCCATATGAGACAAAGACCATCTGAGCTAGATGTCAGCCAGAATGTGGATGGCAAGGGCATTATGTTATCTCAATTTTGAGACTGCTACCTGACACTCTCTGTGATCCTGGAGCCAAGCTCCAGGAGAAAGTGGCAGGGTGTGGTTTCTGTACTTTTGTGCTTCTCGTAGCTTGTACTGCTGTTTGGGATTCTCCACACTATTTTTCCTATTTCTGTTTAACTGTTGGAGCTGCTTCCCAGAAGGGATCTTGCCATTCTGCCCCTCCCATCCTTTTCTTCCCATTTTTTCTCCCAGAGTTTCTTTTGTGAGTCTAGCAATGCTCTGATAATCATTCCTCCTCCTCACAGCTCTGCATGGGAATCTGCCCATCTGATGGGGTGGGTGGGCATAGCTGGCATACAGAACACAGCTATCTTCCCTCTGTATGCATGAAATTCACCAAAAGCCTTCCCACTTGCAATAAACCTCTGTTTCGCAGGACATCCATAGCAAAAGACGAACAGGCTTTGCTAGAGCTGGACCCACTCTGGAAAACTACCATTGATTTTCCAATTCAAGCGGCCTTTGGGAGTCGTCCCTGGAGAAAGCTGGCTGCTTGGCTTCAGAGCAGCTTCCTAAGTGCTAGAGACAACTGTGGGCGTCTTGGGAGCTGGATCCTGACGGCCACGCGTAGTCATCCATATCATCAGCTGAGTGTGGTGGTGCAGCAAAACACAATCTGTGCTCCCAGAAGGCGTTGCTGCTGTGCTGGCCAGACAGACATGGGCTAGTATGGGACATGCCAAAGCCCTCAGCTGCATTTGGGGTGACTCCCTCAGAGAAGTGCACCTGAGTAACTGAGGTGTGGGCAGGATTTCAGTCAACCTATCATCTGCTTCTTACAGTGCTTCCCCCCGCACAAGGGAATACACCCTTTAAATTTCTCTCTCCATTTAAATACCTGTCTTGCTTCCTGCTGGTGTGTGGGCTACAGCTAACTACAGCTGCAAAAAACCTGATACCTAGATGAGACTGGCTCTGAGGGATGTGTCAGCCCAGGGCTCCCTCAGCAGCCAGAGCCACTTACTTATACCCTGAGCTGCCAGGGCATGTGAGGAATTGAATGAGCTTCTCATTCTCAAGTACAGGAAAGGTGGAAGCAAATAACCCAGAAAACTTACCTCTCTGGGGACCACATTCTTGAGGTGAAGTAGTTCAGCACTAAATCTCCCACTGTGAAGGCAAGGGGATAGACTTTTTCAAGTGAGATCAGTGAAAACAATTCCCCTCTCTTCATTCTTCTGTGAAACCAATAGCTTATTATGCAAGCACAGGCTAAAGTGCAAACTCTTTGGGTTATCGCTGGTATGTACTACTGCGCACTGAGGTGGTTTGTGGGTACAGTTGGTGGTGGAGTCTGAGCCCTGTGATACCATCCACCTGAAATGCTTTGGGTACCTGTTTTTTGCAGGGGAGCTGGGTGCTCCGTGTTTGTGCACAGAAGCCAGTGGATTGTTAACCCAAGGGAGGTGGCACGGCGGGTGCAAGGTGCACATCTGCCTGAGGACCTTCAGCAGCAGCTGAGCCTACAGGAGCCGCTGGAGTCGGTGCTGGAAGCCTCACTGGGACATCCTCCTGCACAGAGAAAAACCTTAGGAAGAAAAGGAGCTTGTTGACCGCATACAAAACAGACAGGGAAAGGAGGCTGCTGGCACTGTTTATATTCACTGTAAACAGCTTTGCCATAAGCTGCCGTGAGCTGAGCTCAAACCTCAAAGACAAAAATCTCCAAAACCAGTTACCACTCGCCCCTGTTGAGCCCCTTCTTCTGATTCATCACCACCTTGCAGCAGATCTGTGAAATGTGGGTCCACCTCATCACTTGGGGTCATCCCCTGGCAGCACAGCCAGCTATTGCAAGCCTGTGAAGGAAAGTATTATCTTCCTCAGATCACATCTTTGGAGGTAATGGCTCAGCAATCAGAATGAAATCACCAAACACCAAGATGAGCCAAAGCAAAAACAATAGATACTGGTAGGTGGTTTTGACCAACTGGCTAATAAAAGACACATCAGGTTTATACTGCAAGTTTATTACAGTAATACAATCAGATTAAATGATTTTCACAGCTAATATACCTCATTATATCAGGCTATGTATATCTATTTTATTCCCAGCACATTACAAACTTTTTATCTTTAATCATGCAGTGAGTAATGTACAAACACAATTATATGGAAGATTTTTTTTTCACTAAAAAAGAGAAACCAAAATTACAAAAGTATGGCTTTATAAGAAAGTCATATCATACAATGAACATTCATTTGTACTTGGGCATGGCAACATTCAGTCTTAACCAGTGAACAACAGCATCTGTCACTGTCCTGTTGATCCAAAAAAAAGGCAAGGGAACTGGGAACAGGGAAATGCCCGTCAGTGTTAGAGAGATGGGAAATATGTATCTCTATACATTCAAAGTACAAAAAATGTAAAAAATGTTTTCAGGGATTAAGCATCATGTTTATTTGTATGCTGAAGTCAGAGTTATGGAGCCTTGAAGAATATAAGTGTACAAACAGTTTCTGTTTTCCTTTAGACCAACAAACATCAGGAGGGATGCAATTGACTTAAAAAGTGTTACTTCAGGTGTAAAGAGCTGTAACTGAGGTCAGAATCTGGCCTGTCCTTCCTGCTAATGGTGCTGCAGAAATAGACAGAAGCATAGGGTTAGGAAGTCATAGGTGGCTGAATTATGCTGGCAGCCCAGACAACAGAATGACAAAGATGTTATGTTTAATAGATTTTATTAAAAAAAAAAAAAAAAATGATCAGGGAATAAAATGTAGCTGCTATCACAAACCCTTTGCTGGATGGTTGTGGCTGTTGGCGAGCAGAAGCCCTTGTGGTAGGTGTTCAGGGGTAAAACACCCGTTTCAAGAGCAAAGCTGCTGCCTCTTTACAAGAGAATAAGAAATGTCCTTACCTGTTAGCAGCACAGAGCTTGGGACACACACTTCTCTTGTGAAAGGGCTGCTTTCTTAAGGCATTGATCTCTGATGCGTACAAGTACTGTAAGTCAGTTATGAGTTTTACCAGAAGAGGGCAGACAGAGACACAGACATACATGTGCACACATGGGCCCGCACGGTTACACATGCACACACACACATGCACGCATGCACACACACACACGCCAAGTCACTTGCCCTGCTCACTGAAGTCATGCTCATCAAAACTGAAGTCACACATATACGCACACCTCAAATCCTTAAAATGCTACTCATCAAAATTGAAATTAAAAAGATGTAACCTGCAGAGCCAGCCTGTAATCCAAAGATTAGCAAAAACTTTGCTCTCTCCCTTTTCTCTCTTGCTTTTATTCTTTTTCCCAAGTTCAGAAAGAAAGATCTTAGCTACACTTACTCAGTATGTACATATGCAAAATGTAAACATCACTACACAGCACCTAGCACCCTTTTTGACTAACAAAGTCACTAACATATTTGTCATGCAAGCATAGGGATTTTTCAAGACTATAGACTGTCAGGTTGCAGAAAGTGTGGAAAATATTTTGAGTTTACTTTTGCTAATGACCCAGCTTGGAAAGAATGGAGGAAAAAAATCAACATGGACAGGGCTGAGGTAGATTTGGCTGTATCTGATGTAATGTCACTGTACTGAGCAGGAAGACAAATGGGATCTCAATCTAACAGGCAGGTCACCGCAAGATAAGCAAACCAGGTTTAGGGAGAAGGTTCCTCCACTCCAGCAGATAGATGCCCCATCCTGCACTTGTATCACTACAAGCGATATAAAGAGTCGTCACCGCAACGCTAATGGCCCTAAACTCTGGCCCAGCAGGACCGTGCATAGGGGTCAGGTGGTACCTCAACAGCTGAGGGCCAGCTGGTGCTTGATCTCTTGTTAAAATGGTCAGGAAAAGGAGGAGTGAGAGGGGCTGTGGAGTGACCTTTCCGGTGCGGGTAGCTGCCTGTTGCACACAGGGCAGAGCACCGCAGAGTTTTTGCACGTTGGCCAACAGTGGGCCAGCAGCTTTCTTCCAGGCTGTGCTACCAGATGCAGATATGCCCCAGAATTTGAGTTTCTTCAGCAGCTGCTGACAATCCTTCTCTGATCCTCTGGGCTGGTGGATAGAAGATAGCCTCCCACATGGACAAATGCATGCACACGAGCATCCTGCTGCCTGCTACAAATCCACCCATCAAGCCTGAAGTGCCTGAGCCCTGACCGTTGCAATGATCCACAACTACTACAGTCAACAAGAGATCCCTGCACCCACCATTTTAGACCCACTTGCTCCCAGTCAGTTGCTCTGGCTCTCTGGGTACAGCCCCCTGCCTCATTAGAAAGTGCTACCTCATTAATGCCAAGAATCCTTACCTGCCTCCTTTGATTTGTCAGTGGAACAGCCTTCCCCTCCCGCCTGTCTTTTCTGAAACTATAGCACTGAAACTCTCATGATTTTGAGCCAGTGCAATAACAGATGATGATTTCTGTTCCTTCCTTCCCTGGGATCTCTGCTCCCAGGGCCTAATTACTATTCTAATAATATCTATCACCAGCCTCCTCCGCCTCTCACCCACCAACATTCAGATGAGATACCGCATTGGTGCTGGGGACAAACCCAGTTCTGCTCCTCTGGACTCCAGGGGTGCCACAGGAGCCATACTCTGCCATCAGCCTTGGGCAGCGAGTGCCTGCTTTGTCCCCTGCCTCCAGCTCCGGGTTTCTGGGGGCTGCCAGGGCTGGGAAGACTGCAGGGCTTGGCAGAAGCAGCTCAGCCACCGCTTATAATGCAAATCTGCCTTGGGCTCTGCTTTGCTTCCCAAGCTGTGACAGCCTCCGCCTGCTGCAGAGGCTGCCGAGCGGAGCAGCCTCTCTGCAAAACCCTCGCTCAAGATTGACCCTGAATTTCCCGGCAGCCATTCACGCCCTCCCCCATCGCAGGAGGAGGAATAGACATAGATGGGGAAAGACATGCAAGTCCCCAGGGGCTGGGGTGGAAGGACACTGCAGCAGGAGGGATGTGGGATTTCAGGAGGAGGGTTAACCCCTTCGTGGCCTGCTTGCCACTTTTAGGGCTGGGGTGACATTTTCTCCATCTCACAAGCAAGCTTGCGTCTTCACTTAGGGCAGCGTGGGCGGCACTGGCACCGAGGTGCTTCCACAGCATGCAGGAAGGGCTGTCCAGGAGGAGCATCCTGGTGTTTCCCAAAAGATGTTCCAGTTGGCCGTCCCCAGCACGTTGTGCAGCCCTGCAGGAAATCTCCACCTGGCCATGGCTGTCATTGCCAGCGTCCTGGAATACGGGAAGTACCTGCGTACAGGGAAACCCAGCAGAAGTGCTCCCCGTGCTGATGGAAAAAAGGGTGCAGCTCCAGCACAGCCACCTTGGCACAGGCAGGGAATTAGCCAGATGAGATGCGAGCCATTTTTGCATGGAGCAATTGAGATGTGAACGAACATCCTTCTTCAGCCAGAGCCTTGCTAAAAGGAGCTTGTGCCCCACGGCCTTTGGCTCCAAATTTATTTAAAGAGGTGAGTGGTTTCTTCACTGCTGTTCAGCATGGATCTGGGGAAATGGGTTATGCTACTTCAGCAGAGCAGAGGATTTCACTTACAAAGAGAGGAGAACATTGGGGTCCAAAATAAGGGATGTCCCCCACAGGGAGTTGCGATCTTGCCACTGCTCTTTTGGTGCTGAGCACGGCCTGGAGAGCAGGACCAGCACCTTGAAAGGATGGGGCTCTGCCTGGGCAGTGAGGCACAGAGCTCCCCAGAGAGCAGGGCAGCCCCGGTCCTGCTTTTTGCAAAGGCACCCTGCCTGCTGTGCCCAGGGGAGTCAAGGGGAACTTTTTGTATTTTCCAGGATCAGGCCCTCTGTCTGGACCCGGGTGGCAAACACTCTAATTGACAACAAGTGACAATGTCAACAGCAGAACATCACCCCCCTGCTTAGGATAACTAGCAAATGCCAATGGCTCCAACACCCACTGGGAAATCGAGTTAGTGAGCTACGTCTCTTGTAGAGATATGTTCAGCCCTAAAACACAAGTCAAGGAGAAATAATGCCACTTATGAAGGACAGGGCTTCCACTGGCCCTGCATTTGTTTACTGGACAGCAGGGAAAATGGTTCCTTCCTCTTTGCACAAGTCTGTAGAAGCATCAGGGCTGGGATTGCCTTTAACCCCCTCACTCCCAGGTGAGACAGGATGCTTTCCCTTAGCTGTTCTGCCTGTATCTATCCCCTCCCCCCCCTCAGGAATATACACTCACTGCCCCACCATGAACTCATGCCCTCCACGCTATGACCTGCTGTAAAGCAGCTCAGTAAAACCAGGTACCCTGCAGGACTCCCTCTACGTCCCTGCAGCATCAGCCATGGACTTTTCGGTTATTACTAGATGGTGCCAGATCATTGTTAGAAAGGAAACCTGATGTTTGAACCCTGTTGGTACGGGATGGTATTTCTCCCAGCTCTAGCAGAACACAGTCCCATAGTTACACCATTTGAAAATCCCACCGGGCACAGTTCCTTTTTACCCAGGTACATTACACAGGATACAGTTATCATATTGGGAATTCAGATACACTGATACCAGCTGACAGCTAAGAAACCAAACATAACACGGTCTCGACTACGGTTAACCTTTCACATGCACAACAAAACAGAAAAACAAGGAAGGCTTTTGCCTTTAAAAGTGCTGTGCCTGCAATCAGTTAGAAAAGACATTTAAAATCTTGCCACAAAATATTGGATTTTCCAGCATAGCCTAATAGGTTAAGTTCTAAAATCACACTAAAATGCGGAGGGTGGTGGATGACCAGCTCCCCTAAGTTGCCTTTGAAAATCCAAGACCCAGCAAATAAAGTCAAGGAAAAACATTTACCACATTTTTTGTTGGTAGCTTTTTGCCATAGGATGGTAAGGGCTTTAGTGCCTGAGGTATAGGTAGTTCCTGGATGCTTTTAGGGAAGTGAGAAGGGGGAAGAGTCTGGAGAATAGTTTGCATAGCTTGCAGATATAAAGAAGCAGGTGTGTTCCCCACCAGGCTGTTGAATTTGTCTTCCCCCAGCAAAGCTGTCCAGTGGTCCGGATGTTCCTGCAGAACTTTCCGCATCTTAAACTGTGGGTTGGGCATGAAGAGCAAGAGGTAGTCGAGGCAGAGCTTCTTTGATGCCACGTTGACTTTGGAGTCCCACATCTGCTCCAGGATGACGTCCAGCGGGGTAAGCCCTTTACTGTCCTCTATCCTGGGAGAAGCTCCATTTCCGAGGAGTATGAGGACCGTCTCTGACCTCAGCAGTTCGCAGGCAAGGTGCAGGGGGGTTTTCCCATCTTCCAGATGAAAGCAGCCAGTCCTATTGATGTAGGAGTTCAAGCTGGGGAGCTTGTGTGCAATTTTGATGATCAGCCCCAAGATATCTCTCCTGTCATATGTGACCGCCATGGCCAAGTGAGGAGCAGAGGATGGGCAATAGCAGAAGTGTTCCCCAGGCACCTTGAGAGCCTCCTCTGGAAAATGAGACAGCAGATACTGAGCATAAGGCAGGTGGTTATGCACCACTGCATAGAGGAGGGCTTCTGAAGGTGAGTAGGTTCTTAGGCTGGCATTTTCCTCCCAGTAAAAATACTCCATAGTTCTCATGTCTTCCAGCATCCACACGGGCTTGTGATCTCTCACAGCCTGGTAGAACATGTAGGATAAGAACTTGCAGTGCCTGCTCTGATCATCCTGCAGGCTGGCCTGGTTACTGGCCATGGTTCAGCAAATAAAGAGCAGCTCCACGTAAAATCACTCCAGACCGTAAGATCTGTGCACTTGGAATGCAGATCCCGATGCTGCTGCAACCTTCAGGCTGTCATTGCTGCCTGGACTGCACTAGCTGGAATGCATGGGCTGATCATCTCCACCCATTCATTGTTTTTCCCCTCACTGCAGTGGTTTTGTTTAGGTAAGCACAATCCCACAGGCTCAGTTAACCCATGCCATGCAAGCAGATGGTTAGTAAGTACATCCCGCTCTGCGCGTGGCAGAGGTTACTGGAATGCTGTCAGACTGCGAGTGATTTTATACACACACAGCTAGAGAGAAGAGAGGGAGAGACTAAAATTAGCTTGAGAGGTGAGGCGGATTTCTGTCTGCATTTCGTGTCTAACCAGATCAGCTCATACACTGCAGTAAGTGCAACAGCAATATTCGTATATTTTTTGTATGTCGCTCACACACATGCAGCTCATTATATAGTGAAAAATATGTAGCAGTGTAAAATGCTCCACAGCTGATAATACGCCTGATTATATGCTCAGGAAATCAGGGGATTGGTAGCTGTAGCATTAGGAAGGGATCCCTATTTTATAAATAATGGTATGGCTAGCCACTTAGGAGACACTGATGCTAATAGATCGTCTATAAGGCATTAGGGATGTTTAAAATCCCAACATTAATCTCTGCAGAAAAAAGAGTCAAAGAGGATGTGGAGCAACCGTGCCCAGAGTCATAAAGCATATTGCTCGGTTTAAACGCCTGTCTGTGTTTAGCAAGGAAATATCTGAAGTGCCTCTCTATTGCACAGCAGGTATGTAAACAAAAGGTTAATGGCCAAACCCCACTGGTGGATGGAGAGCTTTGATCTAAGCATTTCTCAGCTGTCATGCTCCAGGACTGGGGTCGGAGCCAGTTGCAATGGGGGGAAGTGGGATTAAGCAGACTTGTGCAATGCCCTGGTAAAACCCAGAGGACCAAGGCCTACAGGCTTGAGGGAGTAGTGCCTGTTGGATGAGGCAGAAGGACCTGGCCAACTTGTGTTTAAGGAAGGAGGGCTTCCATGCATCTTATAAATCAGCAGCTTGCAGTAGGATGGTATCTCACCATCTTGATAGGAAAACAGGGAAAATACAGCAAATCAAGAATTCTGTTTTCATTTAGCAAGGACACAAACGTATATTCAGTATATTCAAACTAGAGAGTATTCAAGTATAAAATCTGAACGTCTCCAAATGATGTCTGGGGTCATCCAAAGAGAAAACCAAAGCCACTCACAAAACTGGGTCCAGATCTAGCACATCTTCCAAAGTTCTGGATGTTCAAGTCCATAGGCCAAACATTTCGGTTTAGGGCCAGTTTTCATACAGTTGGAATAAACAAGTATATGTCCAATTTTCACCTACCATTACTGTGGTTATGCATGGAAATGCTGCTACGTAGTCATTTGCACATGGCAATACCCATGGTCATGATAAACCATGTGCATGCTTAGGGCCAGATCCAAAGCCTACTGAAGTGCACAGGGAGGTTCCCACTGACTCCAGCATGCTCTGGAACAGGCATTAGTTGAGCACTTGGAGACAGACATTTTATTTCTCCAACTGCTAACCCAAAGCATCTGAAACTTCATCTGAAACAGCATTCTGTACTCAAAGAGGGGTGAATTAGGATTTAAGTGGCTATGATCTTTTATTTAAAGCTCTCACAGGGTTTTTCCTACTAGTAAATCATGATTCTACCCTAGGAATTACATAGATTTCATTATTTCCATGTTGCAGGTACAGGAAAACGACGTACACACACACATTTTACACAGCTCAGTTTTACAGAGCAGCTCATGGATGGGTCTGGGCACTGAACCAGGAGTTGCTGTGTCTTTGCCCAGGGGTTATAGCCATTAAGCAAACCCTCACCTACTGCAGGTGTTTAGATAAGGCTCTCCAGGGAAGTGGTCACAGCACCAAGCCTGTCAGAGTTCAAGGAGCATCTGGAGAATGCTGTTAGTCAGGTGAGTTAATTTTAGGTAGTCCTGCGAGGAGACAGGGGGTTGAACTTGGTGATCCTTATGGGTCCCTTCCAACTTGAGCTATTCTATGATTCTACGATAAATTGGGATGCAGAGTACGCCTGTACAGGGAAGTTAGTACTTGGTACATCGAGACAGGAATTACAGTGCCTGGGCTCCCCCGTAGGGGTTCAGCATGCAGACACTCTCACAGGACATTATGGCTTAGTGTTTTAGTACCAGGTAGTCTCATGCTATCACTCCTAGCTTCATCCATGGCGTATTGACCCCACCGCAGGCAGGCTCACAGTCGTCTTCTCTGATGTTAAATATGTCACTGATGGCAACCATCTTGACCAAAGTGGTTCTGCAGGGTGATGACCAAGCAAAGCCGCTTTCGTAGTGCCTCCTGTCCCTCTGCTGTGCAGAGACTGATGGGCAGTTATTTTGCAGTAAAATGCAAATGTATTTCTGCACTTCACCTGCTGTAGGCTGTGGCACACAGCAGACCTGGACACCTTTGCCTTCCCTTCCTTGGCCATCCAGCCCCTGAGAGACGAAGCCTGTGCTGTGCGTTCCCCTTCCTTCCTTGCACCCCGCCTGGCGACTGCGAGCTCACAGGCTCACTTGGACCAGAAAGTTGACCATGGGTTTTCTGGAGATGGAGAAGAGATAATTTGGCGCTGACTCTGCTTGCTGATCCAGCTGACCCTGAGGCTGCAGGACAGCTTGTCTGGCACAAGGAACGGTGCAGAAGTCTTCAGCCAGGAGAGCCGAAATGAGGAAGCCAGACCCTTTCAGGGACAGCCCTCAATCACTGAGAGGTGGCTGCAATGTCAAACTTAATATGTGCAGAGACACATAAAAGTCAAGAGAAAATATCCCATGAATGTCTCCAAGGAAGAGGGAAGCCAAAATCCCAGAATCAGGAACATCCACCAGGCTTATGGCAATCACCCCTATACCACAGGCCCAGGATGTCCAGGGCATGAAAACATCCGTAATTACGGGTTACCTTTTAATTACGGGTTGCCTTTTAATTACGGGTTGCACTGTAATTCTGCGCAGGAAGCCCAGCACAAAACTAGAGGAGTCCTTTGCGTAGTTTGCTCACCTCTGTGTGGGGTTAAATGGCACAGGACTTTGCTGTGCTGGCTCCTGTCATTGGCCTCTTCTTGGTTTTTTCAGTAGTTTAGAAAAGCTGGAGCCAAGGGCACATGTGTGATGGCAATGCATCTCATCTGAATTTTATTACAAACGTAATGCATCTGTAAAACATTTTAGACCCATTAGAAGTGGAAGACATTAACCTGGAAAGCCTTACTGAGGAACTGGAAGAAGATAAGGACTTTGGGAGTTTCTGCTTATTTCTTTGAATTTTGCTCTGTGGCTAAAAATAATGTATCCTAACTCATAAGGTATTTGTTGTGGCTTCCTGCTTTGCCAAAGTGCTTTGCCAAAGTGCAGGCTAGAAGGTGAGCACAATTGGTTTTGACTCATAGAGGGAGCATCCAAGGGAGCAGGAACAGTTTTGAAGGGTGAAACTGAAAAAAAAAACCCTTGATTTTACCCAAAACAGCATTTACAATTTCAGCTGAAACCAAGAGGCTCTTTAGACCTCTCCCAGGCAGATGCATTTTTTCACATTTTGATGGTGATTTCAGCTCATAAAGTGGTTTGGTTATTGTGAGCCTGTGAGACATATAGTGTGTTTCTGAATTATTTGGGAACCTTCTTACAGTGTTATGCTCAAAATATTGTTTCTGGGCAAAAGGGAAACCTTCCTTATATATAAAGATAAGAATTTATTGTTACTATAACTGAAATCTTAGCACTCTCATAAAAAAATAATTATTAGTCCAGGTCTAATTATTACAGAAAAATAAATAATACTCCTAAGCAGAAAAAGTTTCAAAACAACAACAGCAACAACAATAATAAATTGTTATGCACACAATTCTTGGTTTCTACCCCTGTTCCTGGTGTTATGCTCCCCCTGCCCTTGCTCCTCTGGGTCCTAAGGTTGGTGGTTTCATTCTGAGGGTGGTGGGGGTGTTACAGGGAATTGTCAGCACCCAGAGTCCTTCAGTGGGAGGAATGTGAGGTTGATGGTGATGGTTTCTTCTTCCTCATTCTAGAATCTTCTGGGGGTCAGTTTTATGATTGTTAACATGCTTTTATACACTGGTTTTCCTTCATTGGATTGAAACTCCATTTTACGTCCAAATTGACTATATATGTTGATGATATGCACGTAAGATACTATTTCTTTATCCTTTTTACTACCCCTAAAACCATTCTTGTCCAGCTCCGTATCTGCACTTCTTTAACTGACCATAGGTGAGTTCTTTGTAGCTGTGAGGTCTCCAGAGTCAAGCCTGTGTCCTGTCTCTTACCATCCCATGCCTCTACTCCTCTGCACCACATCCTGTGCTTCCAGCTTCTCAACACCGCTGCTGTCATACCAGGCCTATGATTAATTCTATTATCTCTAGTGCATTAAGCTGGAGTCATGAACATCTCATGGTGCACCAAATAGCTACTTGTTACTGCTGTATGTATAAAACTATGGTTGTACCATACAGTGCTAATCAAAGTAAATTGATTAGCCATAGCCACCTGGTCAGAAGGGAAAAAAAATGCTCTTACAGATAAACCAATTTAAAATAGAGCAGCACGCAGGTCAGTAATAGTCCAGGCAAAGCAAGCCTGACAAGCCTCAGTTCTGAGCCTTTGCAAACTCAACACAAAGCCTGTGGCCTGTTACTAGCAATGGCCATACTGTGCTGCAGGGATAGAGGGTTTCAATAGATCCTGTTTCTAGAATAGACCGAAGCAGAAAGGCTTTGCGTACTGTGTACTACTCAGAATGCAGCTTAGGCTTATCGCCCGGTGTCATTTCTTTCTCCTGCCACTCTGTATAAAGACACAAGGAGCAATGAGGGACACTGTGGGGTCAAGAGTGGATGAAGATACCTTCTGGAAAGAGACAACAGTAACAGCAGCTTTTGGTCTCTGGGAATGAGGATGAATCGCTTGTTTGGCTGAGAGTGGGTCTTTCAAATTTGTTGTTTCACTGGCTGATGGGAACAAGGCATTTCCTTACTTGAGGAGAGGAGCAGGCACGCCACAGGCCACAGCAGTCTGTCTAATGGCTAATTTGAGCAGCGCTCAGCTCCTTCCCACCATGTTTTTGCCTGGGCACACACTTAAAAAACTTCAAGATGCTGCTTGAGAAACAGAACAAAAGGCTTTGGGGAAGACTGGGACTGCCTCCAGCATCCTACATCTGTCAAAAACTTCAGAGGGATGTTTCTTGCTCCCTTTCTGCCATTCTTCAGTGATCTTTATTGGCATCTGTTTGCAGGGCACAACTGACACCAGTTCGTCTTGGTGCTTTGCACAGGGTGGTCTAGACAGGACACACAAAGAAGTGAAGCCATCGCCAGGTATCAGGTGCCCAAGTATGAGGCAAGAGACAGAAACCTGAGCTCTTGATTCAGAAGGATGCTGGGTTTCAGTATCCTCTCTGCTGGACTTCTTCCTTTCCTTGGGAAAAAAACCCTGATCTGTAGGTGATGGCTAATACCCCTTCAGCCACGGTGAGCCTCCAGCAATGCTCGCTGTGTCCGGCTTTCCACGCCCGGCCCACGCGGTGCAGCTTGCAGGCACGCTGTGTGATGAGTTAGCACCCTTGTGCTGCGCCTCTCTTGTTTCCTCGTGCTCTTAATGCTGTGGTTGTGAAAAGAGAGAGAGGCTCAGCTGGTGCCAAGGATGGATCCTGATTCAGGGACGTGGTGAAAAAGAGTGTGACTTAAAAGACCTGACAAAACCAAGGTCAAAGACTGCAGGTGTTGGATAGAAAAGAAACTGCGCAGTTACTAAGAAAATAGTGGGCAGCTTACCTATGTCAAGAAACTGGAATAGTACAGCTAACACAGAAGGCTGGTTTTAAGGCCCATGAAGGGTTTCTTTTATATCCTGCTACACGCTTACCAGCTCTAATTCATCCAGCTGACTAAACAAGGCTTTGAGATGGTGGAAAAATCTACAGTCTGATCTGTCCTGAATTGCAGAATATTTCACTTCTGCTTGCAGAATTCAAACAGCAAGTGAAACAATCTCTGACTGTATGGCTATAGGCTGGAAATGAAAATAAGCAGAGCTTTACCAGTTTGGAAGGCACTTGAATTACATGTAATGGGACTGGCTGATGTGCTGTATGCAGAACAAATCAATCCCCAGATGGTTATTTACCTGCAGAAGGTTGGAAGGAAAAGATAACTACCTAAAGTGCAAGAGTCATATGCAATATATGTAAGAGGGAGTAATCCAGAGACAAATGGAGAATGTTCAGATTATGTCCACGCTGCCGGTTGAGCACTGCAGTAATCCAGACATACGTCCTGTTCATGCTGCTACATTCAGATGCTCACCTGTACATTACACCAAGACCTGGAGTACTCACAAGAGGTAGGGGAGCCTGGCCAACACAGTTTTCCTGCAGGGTCTTGTTTATCCAGCCTGCGAAGGGCTTAGCCTGTTTGTGTCCGAGTGTCACCTAGTGCTTCACCTCCCAACTGCAGTGAGGCTGAGCTCTCCGGCAGCAAGCCACAAAGAGCATGCACAGAAAATGCACAAACCAAGGGGGCCAGGCGTGCCTTCGCCTGTTCCTTTGTCCACTTTTAAGCTTAGGGTATAGACAGAGCCCTTGATATAGGAAACGCTTCCAGCATATATGGATGTTGAGTAATATGGATGCTTTTTAGAAGCAACCACGCGGTGTGGTGGCCACCAAGAACATAGGTCAATGCAACATGAGCATCCTGAGAGCAGCGCCAGATGATGAGCTGCCTTGCAATACACTTACAGTGAAGTGGAGCCTGCTGCAAATGTGATAACATCTCTACAACAGTGGCAGAGGAAGGTGTAAAACTGAAGATGGATCTTGAGACTACTTAGGTAAATCTGCAAAGCTTTCTTCTGTTTCCTACAGGATACTTAAGCAATATCCCTGGCACTGCAACACTGCGGTCACCTAGTGCTAACGCTTTTTGTTACATCCTCCATGTCTGGGAAGGAGTAGCTGAGAGGTGCAGATGGCAAAGCATGAAGTATCCTGGGGTTAGCGAAGTTCTGAACTCTGCCCCCTCACAGCAATTATCAGGAATTTTTAACAGCACTTCTTGAGTATGATGAATATTTATTCCTTTAATCCATCTTCTTGCTTTAAGGAACAGATATTATAAAATACATGGCAGGTCTCTATCTCTACCCCAGGTGAAAGCTGAATTCTTATTTTCGGAGCCACTCTCATCTCTTCTGGCATACCTAACCTCAATGTGTGCAACTGCACGTCACTGGCCAACTACAGAGGTGTGTTGAAGACTTACTGGGTGTCACTACGTGACCTGAGTGTCCGAGACCTATGGCATAATACTAGCTATGGCCCCCAACTCTGAAGTACAACCTCCCTTACCTTCAGATGAGGGATGTGGAAATATTGTGTCTTTCCCAAAGCAATTTCCCTCCGAAGCCTCAACATGAGGAATGCTGCAGGCAGGCATTGGGGTCCGAAGAAGCCTGAGCAAGGGGGACAAGTGCTGAGGTCTCAAGTTGGACAAAGAGTGAAGTGGCAGAACTGAAGAGTCAACTTTGTCAGGGTGCTGGAGAAGACAGAAAGCAACGAGGTGCCACTAGTACCACCCTTCTGCCTGTGTTCTGAGTGGGCCTCTCATGGATATGGGATCCAGGGCCCAAATAAGCTATTTGGCTTATTGAGCACTCCATTTTCAGGCAAACTGCTTGTGAGCATCTGGCAGGCTTGCCTGAGCCTGGGGACTGTCAGGTGGTGCGGGCTGGTCAGGGCAGAATCCCTACCACCATGAATCAAATGCTTTTCCTCTGTCAGCTCCCCGAGAGGGATTACCCACTTCTAAAGGCAGGCACTCAGTAAACACTGGAATAACTCCAAAGGAAGGATAAAGATGTTGCTAACTCTCGCTGAATGTCATACATCACTTCAAATATAGGTTAGATCAAGTAGTACGCTTGTGTCTGGAGGATGGGATGTCAGCTCGGCTTAATGAGCTATGAAAACGACGAGGCTCATTTTATTCCATTTTTTCAAAATGCTTTCAAGACCCACTTGCACAGAGCCTGCATGCCAAAAATCCCGGTGTCTTCCATTTCTGTGAGACCATTTGTTTCAGTTCCCAACTCCTATCCTAAATTGAGACTACATTTCTCAAAGACAGTACATAAATAGACAGATTACCATGCCTCTCCCAGAAAGTAACCTGTCAGCTGAGCTCTGTTTAAAGAACAAAAAGCCCTTGCAGACAGTCTGTGCCTACAGATGCATTGAACCAGATGCTGTTTTTCCAGTGAATGGCTGAGACTGTGAGACAGTCTCATATTGCTGGACGTTTTCCTTCCTCGTGATGATTACGGGTATCAGTGCCCTGTTTCACCACACCTCTATGAAAATGTTGAGGCTGACAACTACCAAGAAAGCATTCAGGAAGGCATGAATACATTTAGTTTCCAAAACTGATGAAAAGCAATGCTTTTTTGCACAACCCATGATTAACCTGGGGAATTCAGTGCTACACAATATCAATGAGGATAAATGCTTTGCAGTCTCCAAAGTAAGATTTTTATTTTTTCTGTGAACATTAAGGTCTTTGTTCTGTGCACATGCAGCAGCTGACACTACACCGAAACTGCGATCCCGAGGTCCTATCACCACGCAGATGGGCAAATAAAGAATAAACTATAGCTGCGCCATCCATAACACAATGATGACAGATTTCACAGAATCACAGAATCACAGAATGGCAAGGGTTGGAAGGGACCTCTGGAGACCATCGAGTCCAACCCCCCTGCTGAAGCAGGGTCACCCAGAGCAGGCTGCACAGGACATTGTCCAGGTGGGTTTTGAATATCTCCAGAGAAGGAGACTCCAGAACCCCCCTGGGCAGCCTGTTCCAGTGCTCTGTCACTCTCAAAGTTTATTCTGCATGTTCTTAGTAGTTCTAGTGCTGTATCAGTATTGCAAACAAGAGCTTGTCAGAAACGTAACATCTGTATGCTTGTGTGTGGGAAATGCCAGTGCTATGAGGCTGAGCCGCTTTGCAGAACGTATCAGTTTCATTCCATCTTTTGGCAAAACTCATGGTCCAAAATAGAATGAACATATTTTTTAAATTATTTTTATTGACTCCATTACAAAAGAAAAATCCAGGCTGTGAGAAGCTCTGTTAAACCTTACAACCTCCAGGCTGTAATCCATAATTAACTGCTGGAGGTCACTGAAAACAATCTTCAGCCATACTATCATTACAAAATTATTTGTTAAGGAAGTTTTTGCAGTGTCTTCTGAGGCCTGACAGGCTGATAGAGCCTTCAAAGTTAATTCAGTTATCAAGCATGCCGGTTCCTAGGCTCTGTACTTTGTTGTCTCATAGACAATATACTTCATCCAGAGACAAACAGAACCGCTATGTTCTCCACAGTTTCCAGTGGGTTTTTCTGCAATGGGCTTTTAACCTGGGATAAGTGCACAGTCCCATCAACAATAAGCACTTCAGAAATACCTGAAAATTATATTTGTCCAAGTAAGATCCTTCTGGACTTTATTATCTGTAGTACTTTGTTCAAAGAATTGTATTGAATGGGTTCCCTGAACAGGGCACTTGTGATGACTCAGCCAGTGACAAATTGCTTCTACTACCATGTTTAATGAGCCTGCTAACCTGCAGCTGGTCATCTGTTTCCTTCTTCTTTATGGTTTAATGTATATGTGAAGTTGGCCAGTGAGAATTCACTCAATAGTGGATGGATTACTAGCAAAATGAAAGCAGGGAATTCCAAAAGGCTGCTTAAAGGAGAAGCATTTTGATGCTTCAGAAATGCTTTGGGCCCATTGAGATATGGTGTTTGCTGGGACCGTGAACTTTTTGTGGGAGGCCTGCCTCAGTGCTATTCATCAGCACCCAGGAAAATGTCATCCTGGGCACCTCTGAGCTGTCTGACAATACAAACGCTATAAATATCAGAAAACCTGAAACAGCTCTTAGTACATAACAGCCTTTAGTGAGATCCCAGCTAACAGCTGTTGAACTAAAGGATAATTTAAAGATCTTCACAGTCAAAGCCACCCTTTCATTGACTGAAGCCTCTGGCTCATATATTGAGTTGATTCAGACAGAAAAATAAATCTATTTGTGCCTTATTAAACATTCTGAAATACTCCTCAATAACACCCCAAAGAATGTTGAATTGCTTCAGCATACTGCAGGATTCAAGTTAATCATTCCTATATTCCATTTAAAAAGTCTTCTGCAGAATATGAGCACCACTATCTCCTTTTGATAAAGCTGACAACTACTGATAAAGAAAGAACTTTTACTACAAGGTAGCCAAGGTGAGAGGAAGAAAGTAATCAGCTCAGCTTTCAGATCTTTGCTGGAATTTAGAAGGATGGCTTAAATTTTCAAGATATGTGTCAGCTGGATGCTGTTTTTCTTTTGTTTTCTTTTTGTTGTTGTTGGTTTTAAGTGAAAACCTAGGAAGTAGAAGCACTTTCCCTCCATAAAATGGAGTTTAGAGTCACCTTTCTGGGTGGCTTACGCCAGACTGACTGACCATTCAAGATCTCAACAGCAAGGTACCGAAATTAAAACATCAGTGTGGCCCTCTTTTCTTAATGGGATATGAGATAATTGGCAGAAGGAGAGAGACACCACTGTCAGTAAAATTCCTCTGGGTACCACTCTAATAATAATAATCGTAATGCAGGGCAATGAAGGGCCACAGCCTATATGCATGTTCTGGGACTGCAAGCTCCCCCCTGCTCAGCAGCTCTCACTACAGTTGTCATGTGCGTTGCCCTCTGAATGTGGTTTCTCTCTCCCTCCCACCTTGTCTCCTTCCCTCTTCTTTCTCTCTCCTTGTCTCAGGCTTCGCATTTCTGCACCAAGCTGTGGTCAGTGAATCAAAAATCCAGACTCTGGGGGTCCAGCAGTTAGACTGGGGGAGTGCTTCTCTTCTTGGCATAATGGATGGTGTGGAACCTCAGCAGATACCCAAGGTGGCCCTCCCTTTGCTTTGCCTGGCAGGGATGTTTACAATTACGGACTATTCATAGGGGGCTGCCATCCCTCAGTGCAATATCTAGTGCCATTTGAGATGTGCTAAGAATCTGAGACACGTACACAGAGCTGCTAGAAGGAGCTACTGAAGCTCCTCACCTTTCCAGAGAAGTAGCTGGAGGCCAGAGAAAATAACCTGGAGCTTCCGACTTAGCACCAATGTTAGACACCTTGTGAGGCTCCACAGGCTTCTGTAGCCACCCCAAGTGACATGAGTGGGGACTCATCCCTCAACTGTTGCTCCAGGGGGTTTGGGTGGCACCGTGCCGTGCACACACCTCACCTTCTGATCATATCAGTTGTGGGCATGCTGAAGACCATGACTGCTAGTTCAGAGCTACTGGAGTATTCGGTAGGAAGAGTGGAATGTTTTTATGGAAATGGTTCTCCTCTGAAGAGCTCTGGAAAAGCCTCTGGTGAGGTCTGACCCTAGCAGGGCTAAAGAACAATCAGGGTTTCTATTACCTTTTACCTTCAGGGCTGCTGTGGAGCCCAGGGATGTCCTAGGACAACCCTGCCATGCCAAGACCCAAGGACAGTCCACAGGCTTGCAGGCTGGCTTGTTCCCTGAGCACCAGAGCTCTTGGGAACCACACAGCCCCTCGAGTAAGGCTCGCAGCCAGCCTTCACTCCTGCCACCCCACTGCACTATAGCTCAGTCAGGCAGGTGACAACAGAATTGGGACTCCTCGTTCTTCTAGCAGCCCGGCTAAACACCGGTGGCAGCTAGGGATCTCCAACAGTCCCGATGTTGGCAAGATGAAATGTTGTTCATCTCTAAATGATATTTGAATTTGGTGATTGAGATCTGGGGTCTGAAAATATCCTGAAGATAGAATCATCTTTGTGAAACAGAAATTCATTCTCCCAGCCAGCTCCAGCTGTCAGGACTCGCTCCTTCTCAAAATGAAGCCATCTATCATGGAGACAGGCATCTAACTTTATCCCAGATTTGAAACTGTTGACTGGGAGGTTTGTAACTAAAATCACAGCAACACCCCAACTGTTCTCTGGCTTACACTGATGGGCCGCATCTGCTCAAAGTAAAAATCTGAATTTACATGAGTCACACATCAACTCGTTCTATGTAAAGACACTGTAAAAGCAATGCCAAAAAAAAAAAAAAAAGCTGTCTGTGTGCAATGCCAATTTAATTAAAGCCTTCAAATAAGCCCAAAAACCAAACAAAATAGGTGGAAATATTAATGTGCCGCTGCATCATAAAATCGAAAGTGTTAAACTATTACAGATGGTTAATATGCATTATCTTCCTCATCCGTGAAAGTGAAGACTTCTCTTCATCAGGCAGAGGCATCGTCCTCCTGACAGCCACGGCTCCTGCAGGAGAAGGGGACTGCCACGAGCCAGCCCACTCTGCAGCTGGAGCCGCCCTCTCCCCCCACGGCCCTGCTGGTCGGCTGTCCGGTTTGGCAGCTCTGTGCTAAAACAGAATCTGCAACTGTAAAACCCTGGTGTGACTGTCTGTCAGGGCCAGAAACTGATCTGGTTCCCTGCCTTTAGTATGTTGGCATTTCACAGCGTTCATGGGTTTTGTCATGCAACTCTTTGTAAGAGTGAAGAATTCCTATTCAACCCCCATTTTACAAATTGGAAACTGAGGTAGAAACAGAGATACTGATTTCCCCAAATAACACAAGCAGTCCATGTTTCTTTTCTTTCAACAGTATGGTTTTTTTACATGCCACAACTCTTTCTGGCTATCTTGGATTCATGCAGAAGGTAGGGCCAATATTTTAATATGAGCATATCAGTGTCTCTGTGACCTTCCCTAGCACCTGGTGAATGAACACTGAGTTCTGGAGTCTGGGCTGAAAGAGTCAGAAATATGCTGCTGTTTCTACCCAATTTAAAATATCTTGTGTGCACGATGGGCACATTCTGCTCACATGCTCAGACTTGACTCCATTGCCAGATATCGAGTTAGGAAAGACTTTTCTTGCAATTAGTTTGGCAGAAACTGTTGGAATTTTTTTCTCCTTTTTTTTTGCCTTACATAATATAAATTATGCTACACTGTCTGTTTCTTGGGATGATCTTGATTCTTGTTTGTGACCATCCTGCTGCCACAGGGATCATTTTCCCCACTGATGGCTGTGATTGCCTTTCTCGGATTCTCCCACTAGAGGAGCTCCCTCGCTCCCTTTCACCGCGGTTGCAAACATTCACTGCTCATCTCCTCAGCCTTTAAATTCCCATCCTTCCCACCACTGCCATTCAACAGCTGGATATTTATATCCATCTCTGATTGATCCAGGGAGCTCGCTGCTGTCATCAGTTTTCTGAATTTCCAAGTGAGCCTCTTTATCTTTTCTCCCACATAGGCAAGTCTGGGACAGTGAAGAGGAATTCCTCATCAGTGTCTCTAAGACTGGCTTGTTACCTCTTCCAGATCCCTGCTTTGAACTCTCTTTCACTGTCATGGCTGGAAAAAGCACTCGACAGAGGTTAGACTGCTGATGTGCTGATATTGCTGCGCCTCACACTGCCCAGCCATTTTCACAGCACACTCTTTCCTATCTCTATGTCTTGGCCTATCGTCATGCTGTAGGCTCTCTGGGGAAGGGACTGTTTTATTCTGTGCTCATACAAGACCTAAGATGGTGCGATCCTGGTTGAAGACTGAGGTTATTGGTAACATGCAGCAAGCTGCTCCCTGCCTGCAGGTCTCTCAGGCTTGAGGGGCAGAAACAGCCAGCAGACATCAGGCGGACGGTGAAGGATGGGAGGATGACCAGAGCCCAGAGCCTTGCTTTGACTGGGCCTTGTGCCTTCTTGCTCCTACCCTGGTGCCTACTCTCAGAAACCTCTCTTAAGCCCTGCCGGGCTTTCCTCATCCCTTTGCCTGACACGGTCCTTGCTTCTTGGACCACGTGGCTTTGACCATTTGACCATTGGTTTTGCCCATGGGTTCTCAGCACATCCCTGGCACAGCCTTACACCCCACACAACCTGACCTTTTAACTATGCCTAGAAAAACCCTGGGTGGGCACACGGCTGGGTGGGCAACACTGTAAAAGCAAAATGCTCTTTCCAAAACTGAAATTGAGTTTGAGAAGCAGGCTTGGAAAATGTAATTGGCAGTTTAACCATTTATATTTATTTATGGTTTTACTGTGTTTCTCACCATGGGCAATGGAAGTGGACGATTTTGTCTGCTCACCTGCCTATGATCTGCTTAAGATATTGTTCACTTTTCTTGATGTAGTCTAGGCTACAATATGTCCTTTTTTTCAGGACATCTCTTTCCCTCTGCAAAATCTTATCTGGGTTGATTTCAAGGATCTGCTATGTTGTCTGGGATTTATAGCTGTGTGATAGTCCCACTTGACCAAAAAAATGGATACTCCATACATGTACAGTCACACCGACTCTCTCATCAGTGGATACTTTGCATCCTTGGTTCCTGCATACCCATGATAACATGAATCCTGTTGCTGTATAAAATACACACCAGGCAGCCAATGCTTTCTGGAAAGTCTTGGACTCATACATGAGCTGTTGTTGTTCTATTCATGAACATATGTCTGATGCTTCCCAGAAACTGCAGTAAAGGACGCGTGCTGTCATTGCCAGGGTAATCCCTAAAGGCAAACACAATACTACATATGGTAAATTCTCTAGTTGCACCTTACTTTCATGAGTTTAGTGGATTTTACGATGCATGAACTGGCTGGCACATGAATTTCACATCACAGCAAGAGGGAAGATACGGCATACAGGACAGATGACCTTTAATGTACATTTCAGTGGTTTTCCTCTGCATTTCCTCTATAACTGAAAAACTGTAATTATTAAATCTGTGTTTACAGTTTTCCAATAAGACCACTAGCAAAGGCAAAATCAGTTAAGCCATGAAAATCAACCCCTAAGCGCTAAAATCTGTTTCTGTCAGCTGGCAGAAAACAAGCAGAAAACCAGTTCTCGATGACTGCCTAGTCTTTGACAAGCAGCGTGAGAATGAATGTCTCACTATTCAGATGTACCCCTGCAAAGCCAACACATGGAAAAAAGATGGAAAAGTCTCATTGCCTTCAAGCACCCACAAGGTGGTGCCATTCAATAATTTTAGGAGGAGACACTCCACCAAAGCATTAGGGAAGAGAAGCCAAGATCCAGCTCCCCTTATGGATTACCGCCTATTGCACAAGCAACTCGTTTTTCTTAACTGTAGCCCAAGCATCACCCCAACAGCAACTTGCTCTCAGTCAGTCCAAAGTATAGTATCAAGGATTTCTGGCTGCTGCCTTGCATCTCCTCCAGCCCCTTCCCTGCTGCAGGCTTGTGTCCACCTCTACATGCAGCTCTAGGGGCTTCCCTCCTTACCAGATGGCTCTGCAGCACAATACATCTCACAGTCAAGACTGTCTCCCCATCAGCACACCTCTGTATTGGATTAACTAGAGATCACCTTTAACCTCATGGCCCAAAAATATGCAGCTTCATTTGCTTTGGATAGGCATGGGAAAAGTCCCTGGCAAGGGTAACTGTCAGCCCTGTGATAATTCCCCTTCCCATACAGAGGCTGCTTGTCCTTCCTGCAACATCATCTGACTCAACAGAGTGGAGAGTCGGAACCCCTCATTTCAGTATTAGCAGGACATCACCAGCTGTACTCCACATCAGTTTTCCCACTCACATGGAGATGACCAGCTTATTTTCTAGTAGGTCTTGAATAAACAGAAGGTTTTAAGGCCTTGGAGGCTTCCTGCCTGTGTCAGATTCAGATAGGTGGCTTAGAAGTGTACCACTCCCTCAGACCTGGCCTGAATCCCTTGCTCTAGCAAAGCTCCTCTTGAGGTCGGGGTGAGCTTTTGTAGGGTTCAGCTGGTTGTCCCTAACCTGCAGGTTATCTCCTTCCTGTCAGGCCCTGTTCTTTGCTGAATGTCAAACAGCATATGTGGACTAGACATTACAACTGTTGCTTGAGGATGCATACTGACTGCCCTCATAAACACCAACACCAGATCAGCAGAGCAAGAAGCCAAAGCAATCTTTCAGAAAGAATTACAGCTCTTTTGCAGCTCTTTCACAGATTAAGTTGGGTTTTTTTCCCCAGTCGACTTCATCTGCAGCACTATTCATAATTCTAATGAAATTCAGATGATAATCCAGCTGGGGGCCTTGAGAGCACCTCTGCCTGTGGCTGTCCTCGACTCTGTGGCCTGGAGGAATGCAGAGGAAAATTGTGTTAGCCTGTCTTTTAAAGGCAAGGAATAAAACTTGTGAACGTTTCTGTCTAAAGTGTGTCAGTAAATCATATGTTTACCATTAAGCAACTGCCAGAACAACACAAGTAAATGAGCAGGAAAAAGGTTGTTTATAGCCTCAGTTACTCCTAGTTTCTGTTAACTGGTAGAGTTCCATGAAGCATGAGGAGTCACATGCTGCAGGGAACAAAGGGACAGAAAAGCAGAATATAGTATTTGTCTTACCTTCATATTTTTGTCCTCTCTTTTGTAAACACTTCTACAGAGATCTATAAAATCATAAAGGGCAGGGGGAGACTAAATACTATACAATGGTTCATTGTGCTTTCTTGTACGAGAACAAGAAATGAAACTAGCAATTAGCAAGTTCTCCACAAAGAGAAGGAAGTTGTTCTTCGGACGCTGTGCAAGAAATCTGTAAAACGCCTTGCCACAGGAGACTGTAGATGCAAACCTTTACAGAGGTTCAAAAAGCGACTGGACAACTTTATGGAAGAATAGAGACCATGAAGGGCTTTTGACAAAAACTCCTCACCCAGAAAGCCTGGAAGGTGCTGGGTAGGAAGGAGGCAGCCAGCGCTGAGAGAAGTTACTTATTCCAGACTGCTTGGTGATGGTGAGGCCACACCTGGGTTGCTGGATCTGCCCTCACTCCCCTTCCCAGGTCAAGGAGGATATGGGGAAACCAGTGGGGCCCAGTGCGGGCTGCCCATGTGTTCAGGGCCCCACAGCACGTACCCCTGTGGAGAGGTGGAGGGAGCTGGGTTTGCTTAGGCTGGAAAGAGGTGTCTGAGAGGTGAGCTAGTGGTGGGCTACAACCACCCCATGGAGAGATACAAAGACAGCAGATACTTCTCAGCAGTAGCAGACGATACAAGAGGTGGTAGCCACAGTTTGCTGTTTAGGAGGCCCAGGTTGGACTTTAGGGAAGACGCTTTCACCAGGACACCTGCAGAGGGGACTTCCAGCCGACATTTCCATGATTCTATGAGTACCAGTTTCAAAACTGCAGGACCCCCCAGAAAATTGTGGGGGCTTCTGAGACAAAATCTAGAGAGAGGCAACAGATTTAATACGATAGCTGCGGGCACCTCCTGCTTATTATCCTGTTTTGTCCTCACACCGCTACGGGTTTCCAGTGAGACAGTCTGTTATTTATGCACCTCATTAAAAGGACCATTCTCAGTGTCACTGAGATGACACTGTTCTTTGTTTGTATTTTAACAGAAGTGATGCAGTCACATCATGTTCCAATAAATAGGCCCTGACCTCCAACAGTAGCTGCGTGCGAAATAAATGAGCCCCTGCTAGGAAGCTGCGTGCCTGTCATCTCGGCCTCCCCTGGTCGGGCATTCACAGGCTATTTTGGGCCCCAGTCCACTTCCAGTTCAGCATGAATGAACTTGTCAAGCCATGGTCCTAAAGCAGCTCACTATTCACAATATTAACTTTATGTTCATAAAATACAGGAGTATCAATCAGAGTGCCCAACCCTCTCGTGCTAGCTGAGACACAGATTCAGAGCAAAATGGCCAACACAATCCCAAAAAGCCTCTGAGAATAAAAAAAAAGAGCACAAGCTGGTTGGGGTCTAAAATCAGGAGCTACCAGACAAGCAAACATGAGGGCGGCACATGTCAGCCTACATGCTGCCAACTTTTCTTTAAACATTTGGGCCTCCTGAGAAGGATTTCGACAGCGAATAGCAAGTGAGATCCGGGGGTGTGCTGGGGGAGCTCCTCCCGGCCACAGAGAGCATCATGAGGCTCTGTTTGCTGGGGAAAACATAACAAGCAAGGGAAAAAGAGCAAAGCAGGATAATATGAAGAGCATAATGAATATATGTAAGAGTCAAGGATATACAGTGGAAAAAGACCATTTTTGTCTGATAAAAAGGAGAGCATCAAAGGAGGTATGTACAGAAGGGATAACACCACCCTCCCCTAGCCCTCTTGCTGGGGCAAATAAGCTCTGCTAAATGTATAGGGAGTTGCCCCTCACCTTTTGTAGACCATTTCTGTGGTTTATCCATCCCTTGGCCTCACTGCTAGGGCTAAAAAAAGCTTGTCTGTAATCTCTTGGTGGTAATTTTGTGGACTCCTGTCAATTAGCAACTAGAAGATATCATATGTTCCCTTTACTGTCTGTTAGGATGGAACCTATTTCTGTCTGAAGTGTCTCAACCGACTTCAGATACCGGTGTCCTAGAGATTAAATACTTCATATTCCTGGAACAGCCCAGAGCTTTCCTCATGCATCTTCCTCAGCCTGACTGAGGGAGATATTAGAATACTGGAAAGGCAAGGAGCTACATTTCTCTGTATTAAGATCCTGTTGTGAGGGAGTTTCCTTCATATTATTCTTTATTTGGATTAATCTCTTGAGGACAGATAAGCTTCAATCAAACAATCTTCACCCAGAATTTGAAGACGTGACTATTCTGGGCCTGAGGGTCCCCAGGCCAAGTAGCCCTGCTCTAGATCAAATGTTAGATTTTGTTAATGTCCCGTGGTGCTCAGATCTGAGGGCTTTGAGACTGCTTCTACATTAATGTGTCATTTCTCTTTATCACAGACCTCCTGTGCTAGCACAGAAACGTTAATGGAGGAGCCACAGGCTACCACTTACAGCTGCAGTCCTGCTGTTTGAGGAGCAATCAATCAGACAGCAGTGGAACATCACAACTCATATTCTGGACAGACAGGCTCTTCAAAATGTTTTCCAAGAAAATTATCTGCATGGGGTTCTGTAAAAATCTAATTCTACCCCATTAACCAATAGCTTATAACCAGCCCAGAAAAAATTTCAGGTATAATAGCCCTATGACAAATGTGCTAGCACTTAGTCAATTCATTTATCTATCCACTAAATGGATGCTTTATACCCAAGAGCCTCACCCCTTTAACCTCCCTAGTTAATGTTTCCAGATGACATGCCAAATGTATCCATTTTATAAAACTACATTAAAATTAGAAATGGGAAAAGTCTGGTGGGTCATCTTTGTTAAGCAGGATTGTTTCAGAAAGAATAAACACTGAAAATGCATTAACAGAGCTTCAAGAGCTTTTTGACATGAAAGGACTGATACTAATTCTCCATTTTGCTCTAACCAACTTGCTTATTATCTGCATCTCACCTCAGAGCCCCAGTTCCGTACTGAGGTACCTGTTTTATGAAGACAGAAGAGAAAGGTGCCCCATGTGCCAGCAACCCAGCCCAATGTGAGATATAAGGCAACAGAGATGCTACCTCGCAGGTCAGCCATGCTCAAAGTAGTGGGTCAGAGCTGAGTTACATGCCTGGCAGCGTGTTTAGTGCATGCCATCAGTCTAATTCTGAGTTTTCCACAGAGCTTATGGTAGAAGAATTTTAGGAAGGAATTTATAGGATGACCTTGAAGTGTGACGTCATGGTGTTTAAACAGAGGAGCTACCTTGCGGCAGGGTGCAGAGTAGAAAGAACACAATGAGACTGCTGTCCTTTGCTAAATGGAGACGTCTGGATTGCATGAAAAGAGGCCACAAAAGAAATTAGAGGCAAAGGTAAGAAACTTGGCTTTGGTGCTGCTGACAGAGGGGTTTGCAAAACAGTGCAGAGGGTGGTGATGACGAGGGAGTAGCATGGTCATCCCTTCTGTCCTCCTCAGTGCTCTGCTCTCTGCCCTCTCTCCCTTTGCACAGCATCCTACCCAAAGTCAGAGGCTGGATATATTTCAGGGAGGATGCAGAGCAGAGAATCAGAATGGAATACCCTTTAGAAAGAAAATGTATCACAAATATCAGCTTTTCCTAGAAAGACTGTGGAATCTTTGCCGTTTGAGATACTTAAAATACGTTCAGGATGAAACCAAGGAAAATCAATGGATGTCATCTATCTGGACTTCTGCAAGGCCTTGGACACAGTCCCCCACAACATCCTTCTCTCTAAATTGGAGAGCTATGGACTTGATGGGTGGACTGTTCGGTGGATAAGGAACCGGCTGGATGGTCGCATCCAGAGGGTAGTGGTCAATGGCTCGATGTCTGGATGGAGACCAGTGACGAGTGGTGTCCCTCAGGGGTCCGTACTGGGACCGGTGCTGTTTAACGTTTTCATCAATGACTTAGACAGCGAGATCGAGTGCACCCTCAGCAAGTTTGCGGATGACACCAAGCTGAGTGGTGCAGTTGACACACCAGAAGGATGGGATGTCATCCAGAGAGACCTGGACAAGCTGGAGAGGTGGGCCTGTGTGAACCTCATGAGATTCAACAAGGCCAAGTGCAAGGTCATGCACCTGGGTTGGGGAACCCCGGTATACCAGAAGGCTGGGGGAAGAAAGGATGGAGAGCAGCCCTGCCGAGAGGGACTTGGGGGTGCTGGTGGATGAAAAGCTGGACATGAGCCGGCAATGTGCGCTGGCGGCCCAGAAGGCCAACCGTACTCTGGGCTGCATCAGGAGAAGCGTGGCCAGCAGGTCGAGGGAGGTGATTCTGCCCCTCTACTCTGCTCTGGTGAGACCTCACCTGGAGTACTGCGTCCAGCTCTGGAGCCCTCAGCACAAGAAAGACATGGAACTGTTGGAGAGGGTCCAGAGGAGGGCTACAAAAATGATCCGAGGGCTGGAGCACCTCTCCTATGAGGACAGGCTGAGAGAGTTGGGGTTGTTCAGCCTGGAGAAGAGAAGGCTGCGGGGAGACCTGATTACGGCCTTTCAGTACCTAAAGGGGGCCTATAGGAAAGACGGGGAAAATCTTTTTAGTAGGGCCAGCTGTGACAGGACAAGGGGTAATGGTTTTAAACTAAACCAGGGTAGGTTTAGACTGGATATAAGGAAGAAATTCTTTACAATGAGGGTGGTAAAACACTGGAATAGGTTGCCCGGAGAGGTAGTGGAGGCCCCATCCCTGGAAACATTCAAGGACAGGTTGGATGGGGCTCTGAGCAACCTGATCTAGTTAGCGGTGTCCCTGCTCACTGCAGGGGGGTTGGGCCAGATGACCTCTAGGGGTCCCTTCCAACCCAAAACATTCTATGATTCTATGATCTAGAAGTACTTGCTCCTACCTCAGCCTAGGAGGTGGAGGTTGGTGATGTCCTGACCCTTCATTATCTGAGTCTCTGGTATCAAACACTAACTTTCTGTGTCAACAACATGTCACTGAGAAAATTAACTGGATTTGTTTTTTCCCGAGGGCCTTGATACCCTGTGGCAGCCGATGCCACCAAAGCATTTTTTTACTGCAGTCTGCTGGGGGCGGGGAGGGAGGGTTGCGGTCAGCCATTTGAATGCAAGCTGCCTTCACTAAACTTCCATGAACAAATATTTACCTGCAGCAGAGCACAGGCGACTGTAGCTGCAGGGTCCTCTTTATTTATAGCTCACTAGCACTGGCAAGCTGCAGTCCGCCTGTCTTTGGTCACCTGCTCATATCTGAGGTTAACACACGAGTAAGCAGTAACTTCCTAAAGGCTAAACTGTATTTGCAGAAAAGATCACTTTATCCCAGTCACCACTATGGACGGCTATAAAGTAATCCCTACAGACATCTGAAGGCTAAGCCTGCTTATCTGATGGTGTGAGGTCTGAGGAGAGACTGATCAGGGTATGTGTTCATAATAACAATTGGGATTGCTTTGCAAAAAGACATCCCTCAAAGGGTTTCTTCAAATACCATCAGGCCAAAATACAGATTATTGAGAAAATTAGGGTTTTCATAATATATCTCCTATCAGGATACTTTTAATCACCCAAACACAGAATAGCTGTGAGATATTTTCTTAGAGAGCTCAAGCTAATCAGATGTCATCTTGCAGGGTTAAGCTAATTAGTGCAATGGTTACGAAGGGAAGTCTCCCCACCAGGCACAGTTAGTACTGACTGGTAGCCATGGTTTTACCTAGCCTCCATGGCTGGGCACAAGCTGCGGCAGATGCAGAGCCAAGCGTGGGCTGACAGGCCAGCCAGCACTCATGTCCAGTTGGCTGCTGCCTTCCTCAATTAAAGGAACAGCTTATCCCTGCCTTCCCCTACATCAGGCCACCCGGTTCTCTGCAGAGGGAAGTGCCCACTGTCCCACTGTCAAATTTGGCTGACCTTGGCCAATGGGTTCCAGATTTGCTGGGCAACAACCAAAGGGGAAACAGATGGACAAGCAGCGTGACAGCGTAAGCTTTGTTTCCTTAGAAAACCAGGCTAAAATGTCCTTCTTAGTTTAGAATAGCAAATACAGACTCACATGCGCACAGCAACTGCTACAGCCTCATGACTCCTTTGGCTTTAAACCCATGAAAGCCCTATGAAATAATTGCCGTACCTGCCACTCCTAGCTATAGCAACTGAACTGCTCTCCTCCACGAATTCTGTTTGCATTGTCCAGAGCTCTGCTCCAGGGCATATCCTGTCATGTGGTGGACCTCCTCTTCTACTCCTTCCCCACCATCCTCACCAGGTCTGACTCCAGCCCTGAAGATTGCAGCCACTCTGCTTCTCCACCACACAGAGGGAACACCTCTGAGAGAACGTAACTCGGTCATAGCTGGAATACAACTGTGGATGATGTTGTAGCCAAGCACGGCACACATGTAACAAACAACAGAAGTTTTTCCCAAAAATAAATATAGATAATGTTTGTAATATGATAATTGAATATGTAACAAACATCCATCACAATATCCCTGAAAAATGTCATAAATGGAGGAATCCAAATTAATATCTAATTGACCCAAAGGAGCTTGGGCTTCCCTCTGGGTTTTAGCTCCCTAAACCATGCAGATTCGCCGACAGTGTCTGACCTTTGGAGCAGAGCAGGTTGGTCAGTAAGACAAGAGCTCTAGATAGAGGAAGTTCCCAGGTTTGCAGCAGCTTGTAGAGGGCAATGGGCCCCGTTGGAGAGGAAAAGGGAGACCGGTCTATCTGTGGGTGGTAGATGCTGGAAGAGAGAGACAGTTGAGGTAGGCAGGGAACACATTTTGGGGCAGGTTGATGGGTCTCCCTTTCAAAAAAACCAAGCTCAGCCTTAAGAGTTACAAATTTCTGCACAACTTGTGTTACACCAAGGAACCCAGGTTTTTAGAGGGACCTTTGAAACAGCTGCTTTCCTGGCTCCCTGTAAGCAGTATCCTCACTGCCGCGTCCCTGCAGTGACTAATACATGTACTTGGTCTGGAGTCTCTGTAGTTCTCCCTGTCCCCAGCACAGCTGCCTTCCAGCCTTGGGCAGAGCGGGCTTCCATGGGCTGAGTGGAGGTGAGGAACCGGCGGGCAGCAGTGAGTGGCTCATCCTCATCAGAAGAGACAGGAGCAGTCCTATGACCAGCTGAAGGGATAAGGCACATTATTTCTCTCCTGTGTGCGTGTGTGGAAGCAATGCAAACTCTGGCATAATTCTGGACTGTGTTGTTCATCAGAAGTCACTTGATGGTGGGATTTGGCAACCAGCCAGTTCAACAGAGTGTTTCCTTCTTACAGCCACCATCATTTAATCTTCCCTATAAACATCTGCAAATTATCCTCCTTCAAATCCCACCTTTAAATTCCTCTTTGCTGGGATGCCAATGAGAACTGATATGTTCATCCCACAGCCTCTGATGTGATCTTATTCTCTCTTTTTTTCTTCCTTTTGCTTCCCTCTCTGAAATAAAGGATGCTAGATCTCAACATGATTCTTGAACGCTGTTTACTCCCTATCTGTGTTGTTTCCATTTCCATGCCTGCAAACACAAGCTACTCTTGGAGCCCAGTCTGAAAGAAAATATCCCAGCATATGGCCAGCAAACACAGCATGCCCAACTCTTGTCTCTAAATCCCGTTTCCCAGCACTTCTTCAGGGAATCAGTGCTGATTAAATGTGCCAGTATATTACATTGCATTTGGAGGATCTGCAGATCAAGGGAAGTGGAAGCATGAAAAAGTAACTGAGTAACCAAGAGCAATTATGCTTCAAAATGGTTAAACCCCAGCTCTAGTTAAGAGATACCTCAGTGACTCCTGTACCCTTTAATCCCTTTGCAAACAGCAGTTGATGGAGCTTGGATAAACATCTGCTGGAAGTGCAGATGAGAGCTGCCAAATTCATAGCTGAGTGCGAGAGGGTTTCCCAAGATTTATGGTCAAACACTCTTGGACTCCAAGTCCTCTCCCTCTGATATTGCTGCTCATTATGTTCCTTCAAGCTGACATTTATTTTCTCTCCGCATGGTGAACCTTGAGTTGGGATGATTTTCACTGGTATGCCTGACGAGGTTACCAAGCCCCACTCCCCAGGCTGCTCAGCCGATCAGATGGCTCGGTGGGCCTTGGTGCAGCTCTCGAGCTGGCTCAAGTCAGCAGCCTCATGTTTTTGTGGCAGGCAGGCACCAGTCCTGCTCTATAGCAGCAAGGCTTGAGCTGGCAATGTAGGATCCACCGCACTAGCCCAATGCAAGCCACCTTTGCTTGATATCAGGACCCCAGAAACTGGAAATATTTTGGGGTTTTTTCCAAGAAAGCTGACATTTTCACATTTTAACTTGATCCCAGGAGCTTCTCACTGTATGGAAAAAAAACCCAAACAAACCAAACCAAAGAGTCCAAGGCTATTGTGAACAGATGGCTCTCCTTTTGTCCCCTCACAATGCCATTTAACATTCTTCTGCCCCCTTGCCTAGAAGACCAGCACCATGTTATCCTCATGGACCTTTTTTTTGGCCAGTGTGCCACAAGCAGTTTTGTCGGAACTGGAGATTGCAGCCTCTTATTGAAAACCAAATGAAAAGCCCTGCCAAAGCCAGTAGTGACTAATCCACTCAAATAATTACTTATGGGACAGATGACGATGATTTTCAGAACCCGATATTCCCTGTGAACCACTGCCACTGAAAACACTTTGCAAATTTGTCAGCGTGGCCTCCATGTAGATCCCAGATTTCTTTGCTTTTCCCCTTTCCTGTTCCAAACCAGTATCACTCTGTGTTTTTCAAAGAGCGTATTTTTAGCACCTCTGAGGAAAAAAAGGGCTAATACTGTGAGGTTTTTCCACTGTACAGGTAGCAGAAATTACAGCATGCAGCTGGGATCGCGCCACTCAGATGGAACTGGCAATTATTCCCCACCGACACTTTCTGCCAGTTAATTAAAAAGTGCTGTCTCCCTGGAGGGCTGTCCACACAAGGCATTTTGGCCCAAATTTTCCAGGTGGTTTAGTTCCACTGGTGGGATCACGACAGGGGCCACGTCAATCATGAGCTTGGGCTGAGAATAATTCTCAAAGCAAATTGGGCTGGAAGATAAAAGAAAGGGGGAAGGCTACATCCACAATAAAAATCAGCATCTAAAAACCAAACCTGTGTCTCAGTGTCAGCACCAGGCTGAATTATTAAAGCTGAAATTATTTTCTGAGGCTAATTTTCTTTTCCCTGCTTGTGTTAGCTGATCCTGCCTAGCAACAGAGGTGACCTCTCTGGGTTGCTTCTAGCAGCGTTTCATGTGGCTGTTTGTTCGCTGTCTGCAGCTCCTTCCCATCCAGACAGCCGAACGAGAATAGCCAGTTTCTCTTTCTCTTCTCGTCAGTATTATCCTCCAATTGCTATGTGACAGCTCTGCTTTGTGGCATTTCAAGTTATAAACACTGTCAAGGAAGATTTAAATCCCCCAGAAAACAATTCATCTTTAAATAAAAAAAAGTATCTATGAATCACTCCTTTCAAAAATAAGCACTTATCAGAATTCACACTGTTTTGGGGTAGGAAAAGCTTCTGTTTGCCTCTAACAAAACCAGGGTAACTCTGTGACAGAAATGCTTGGTTTCCTTAAGGCATTCTTCCCTCAGCTTCAAGAAAGGATAAAGCCCAGACCACTATGGTACCAGACAGTCCCAGCTGTTTTCTCCACTTCTCTCTCCTCAACTAAGGTGGATTTAATCTAAGCTCTTAATTACAGACCCCAATCTAAAACCCGTTCCTTGCTATAATAAGGTACTAATTTTGCATAGCTCCTCTGTGGTACCAGGGCATGCAGTGAGTTAATCAGTTCCCTCACATCTGGTACAACCCCTACTGACTTGCAGATCCCTGCCTGCAGACTACTCCCACCTGGGAACAGGTTAACCCCTTTCTCACTAGCATCATAACTGGCCTAAAGGCCAAGTATCTTCACAACTGCAACCTGGAATGTCACCTTCAGCTCCCAGGTCCCAGTGAGGGCAACAGAGGGCAGGATCAAGGCTGCAAATAGGAAAGATGTGGAAAATGTCTGTGACCAAAGCTTGGAATTGATTTCCTCCATGCCTGCCAAAGTGTAAGGTGGTGTGCAGTGCTGGTCCTGAGAGCCCGCAGTCACAGCAAGCGCAGAAGACAGGAGAAATAAACTGCACCTACTCATCACATCTCTGTGTATTCTTCTTCTGTACTTTGAAGGGATGTTTATTCCTGACTTCTTTGCCTGGATATAACCCATTCCTCTACCTCCCTTCTGCTTTAATACATGAGTTTGTATAGAAAAAAAGGTGAGAGGGGTTTCTGCCAGCATAGAGCCCTAAGGGTGATCCTCTTGTAGGGCCAACACCAAAGCCCTCGCATTCTGCCAGCTTTTTTTGGTGTAGACACATTTGAGCAGGGAAGTGCATTGTGGAGACCTCGTCTCCTGTTCATCGCAGCACAGACGGCCTCCTCTTCCCTCCCCAGCCACAGATCAGTCTTGCTACGGCTCCAACATGTAAAACCAACAGCAGAATAACATCAGGAAATTATTTCCTCTGTTTGCCTTTCCACTTTACATATGCTGGTTTCTAGAAATGGGGAAAAAGACAGGTGTTAGTTGGAAAGCTGAGTCCTGCTCAGCTGGTAGGAAAGAATTCCTCGATGCTGTGGGTCTCATTTCGAGAGCTGCTGTCATGAGCCAAAATTTGATTTCTAAACCGCTCTGTCTCACGTTGAGTATAATTCTACAACACTCTCCTAGAGAGGAGGGATTGCATAGCTTATCCCAGGCTTAAATGACTCCACAAAAAGCAAAGCAGTGCAGAATTAAGCACACCGTGCACAGCGAGGAGAAATCTCTAAGAATCTCCCAAACACCCATTTGCTTGAGGAGAGAAAATAAATAGGTTATGATACTACAGTGAGATATGCATAAAAGGCCTCTTTTACAAGGTGGTCTCCTGCCTTACCGTAGCTCCTCAGGCTATTTTCAAATAGCTTATATATATATGGCTATTTCAGCTCACTGCTTACTCAGTTTGTGTACTTAAAGCAGCTGTGTCAAGGCAAATTATTTATTTCTATTTATTCTCAATTTATTTTTATTTATTCTCAGGTTAATTTATGTTTTTCACCTTTGTCCCAGCATTACCTAGACTTCTGTGTTAACAGCTAAATCAGAGCTGGAGCTTACCACTGCTTACATGCAAATTCAAGACCAGATTGTAGGTATGGGCCAAAGAACTGAGGAACAGATAAAACAAACAAGCTTCCTAGCAGTAATTTAATAGCTAAGAGGAGAGGTGAGGATCATTTGCCCTCAAGTCTGATGAGTCAATGTAGACAGAGCTATGCCACACAAAAGAAAACCTCACAGGTTACCCAGAATAAAAACTCACGAATAATGAAGTCCTGGTTAACTTAAATTGATCATTTAGCAACCATCTCTTGTTTGGTCCCAATTGTGTTTGCTGACATTTTGCTCACGGGTGTATGCAGTGACTCACTGCACAGTAAACCCCCCCCTCTCCCCACCCCCGACCAAGATCCACCATGTTCATTTTTCAGCAGCTAATGACAACTATTAGTAACTGTGAGCTAGCACAGATGCAAGTATGTGGGCTGCCCGTGGACGGCTGTGTGGCAATTTAACGTGGCTTATGTATGCATCACTGTCCTAGAAGTTAGGGATGTAGGCAGGAGCGTGATGCTCCATATGCTATCGGTAGTCATTAATGGTGCCTTTAGAAACCAGGGGTAATTAACAACCACAGAAAACTCACCTGCCTGACACGTGGGTCAACTCCGCTTTCAGTTACTTACCAGGTGCTGAAGTGAATTTGCCAGGGAAAGCTTTTCCTGGTGTTTCAGACAGATTTTGACTTACTTTTTAATCCACTTCTTGGCTCTGTCATTTTGCTTTTCTGCCCCTAGTCGTGAGCTGTTCCATTTGTTTCGTCAGCTCCCATTTTTTTGGTGTGTAAGCGCCGCCAGATTTATCTTGTTTGCTTGCTATTTTTTGGGAAGGAGTACTACATTGTTCTGCTCCTGTGGGAGCTACTCAAAAGAAGCCTTCCAAAAAGAAAACATTTGCTCAGGACTAACACGACCTGAGAGAAGCCAACTCCCTTTGCTCACAAGCGGTTACACTGTCTGCACACTGTGAGGTTCTGAGTTTGCTTCTCAGCTTGAGGTAGCAAGAAAAAAAAACAATCCAGACATACCCCAAAGCCTACTAGGTTTGACTATCAGAATTTACCTGGCAGGGGAGGGAAAGTAGAGAAGGGCTCTGTGAGATTACTACTGAATTGGTACTGGGGAAACAGGAAAATTAAGAAAACATGGGTCAGTTGAGCATCGAGTTTAAAAGTGTCCTAGTCCTTGTGATGGGCTGCTTCTTGACTGTTCTCAGCTACCTGAAATTGGATCTACCCAAAGTGAATTAGAAACTGCCAAGACAGTGCATGATATTTTGGGAATTAGAATGAGATCAGACATGTTTCTCTTGCTAACCGATCAGATTTGAATCCGAGATTCCACCAGACTGAGGTCAGTACATTTCTGTGGAGAAAGGTCATACTAAATTATAATAGCTGAATTTTAAAAAACCCTAAGAATTAGGAAATGTGTAAGTGCTGTACTGCAAGAAGTTCAAATTAATCTGTCCCCTGGATGGACCACAGACCTCCACTGTCAGCAGCTTTTCTCCTGGATGGGTCCCTCAGGTGTATGCTGCAGCTTGTCTCCAGTCCTGGTTCTGTTTCTTTTTGCTCCTGCATGGAGCCTGGGCCCGGTTCATTGCTTGCTGTGCCTGGGGCTGTTGATGGATCCTGCTACCAGCACCTGTCCCTGCTTGCTGTGCTCAGATCTCCTGGGACTGTGCTCCATCACTGAAAGCACTGCTTGTGCTGGGATTGCCTTTGGCTCCTGGCTTGTCTGTGCTTTGGGAACGGCAGGCCATTGCTGTTCCCTGACAAATATTCTGGAGTTAAGCATGCCCTCATTTAAGTTCCCAGAAGAAACAGTTCACTCTAGTACCCTTTGCAAGGAGGTCCAGCTACTCATGGCACTTCATCTTCACTCATGCAGAGCTGTCTATGCATACTTGCAAAAATGGGTCCCATGAGGAATATGTCTGCTTACAATCATAGAATCACAGAATCATAGAATCGTTTAGGTTGGAAAAGACCTTTAGGATCATCAAGTCCAGCCGTTAACCTAACCCTTCCATTCCACCACTAAATCATGTCCCTAAGCACCTCATCTGCCCGTCTTTTAAATACCTCCAGGGATGGGGACTCAACCACCTCCCTGGGCAGCCCATTCCAATGCTTGACAACCCTTTCAGTGAAAAAAATTTTTCCTAATGTCCAATCTAAACCTCCCCTTGGGCAACTTGAGGCCATTTCCTCTTGTCCTATCGCCCATGACCTGGGAGAAGAGACCAACACCCACCTCAGTACCCCCTCCTGTCAGGTGGTTGTAGAGGGCCATAAGGTCTCCCCTCAGTCTCCTCTTCTCCAGACTAAACAACCCCAGTTCCCTCAGCTGCTCCTCATCAGCCTTGTGCTCCAGACCCCTCACCAGCTTGGTTGCTCTCCTCTGAACACATTCCAGCAACTCAAGGTCTTTCCTGTAGTGAGGGGCTCCAGTTCACAGTTCCTCCCTTTTATCTTAGGAATGGGTTTATATGGGTCCTTTCTGTTGTCTGCTATAGATTTCTTCAGATCTATCTACTCATTCTGCTGGAGTTTGCTTTTTGAATGCTGTTGAGTTAGTCAGTGGAGGTGGGGGGTAGATGGTGATTGTAAGTAAGCATGGACTAGGCATTCCTATCATCTGTGCACGGTATGAATGATGAGCCTGATGGTGTCCTAAGCTCTACTAAACCACAGGGTATGCTTGGACATGCAGATGACCAGATGTTCTCAGGGCTCCTTTCAGACTTGCAGCATTGGCCTCACTAGCTGGCCTGTAAAGAAGTTATCCTGACAGCTTGCTAAAGACCATGCTGGCATAGCCCCTGAGAGAACAGCTTTTCAATGGCATCACGCCTGCAAAGGTGACATCTGAGGGAGCCCAACACCCAACTCTCCTGCTGATGGCAACAGACTGTTTCCCAGGTTTTTAGTCCTTCCAACAGTATTTTTCCATTAAATTAAACCCTGTCTTGCTGTGCTGGTGTCTTCTCATTGCTCCTATCTCCTCTTAATT
This sequence comes from Gorsachius magnificus, assembly GCA_034008185.1. Classification (NCBI taxonomy): domain Eukaryota; kingdom Metazoa; phylum Chordata; class Aves; order Pelecaniformes; family Ardeidae; genus Gorsachius; species Gorsachius magnificus. Next base: position 11,198,891 of record CM067083.1, on the reverse strand, counting down.
GCTCTATGATTAATGTATCTGAACACAGCAGGAGGAGGCACGATACACCTTTGCAGGTATACTGCGGTCTTTCTCATTCAGAACTTAGCATGAGGTGAAGACTGTTTTTCATGCTGTGGTTTTCAAGGGCTAAGATGTAGTGTTAGATTGGTTAGTTAGTTCGGTCTAATGAGTCTTTTCAAACCAGTACAGATTTTGACTGGGCACCTGTGAAAGTACATTTGCTTTTTGCTGGTTAGAGATCCATGAAGGAATGATCACTTCATGTAGCCTCCCACGTTCCAGGCTGAGGCTGGACTACAAGCTAAGTCCCTGTTGCCTTAGTCGCTCTGAAATTAATGGGAGGGAGACATCTACATGATGCCTTTTAGAAAATCTGTCTAAACACAGTAATAATAATAATTAGCTGTCACATTAGCAGATGCCTAGAAGCTTGACTAATAATGATGCAACAACTGTAATGATGGAATACTCTTCATGCTTTATTGGCAAATTACTGGTTTTGTTTGCTTTGTTCCTGCTTTGTGCCCCCTCAAAATGGATGGAGTGTCCTACTCTTCCCTTAAAACCTTCCTTTTCCAGGATGTAGCCTGCCGTGCGCTCCACCCTGCACTCTCTTGGGTGTACAGGTCCCATATCAAGCTGTCGCTGCTGCAGCTCAGCTCCTTGCTGAGGTACTGTTGATGCCCTGTTGCCTGCCTCTGATATACTTGTTGATGCATAATCATCTGTGAAGGCAACTTTCCCCCTCGTGTCATGTCTTGCAAATCTAGGAAGAAAGCTTGCTCACCCCTGCCAAATGTGAGTAATCTGTGTGTGTAGTCCCAGTGAAATAAGAAAACTGAATCAGGCATGGTGTGGGTTGCATGAGGTTCTACAGTTTTGTGAGCCCATCCGGGTTTAAACCTGTAGTACTCCTCACTCTTCTTGTTTTCACCTATTTCACTAGCTTATGAGTGACTTGGGCTACCTTTACTAGCAAGTCCCTTGCTAGTCTAACTCAGAACCTCTCCTGTGTAAGGCCGATCCCATGTGCCAGATAATTATATTATTTGCCATATAAGCAACTGACCCCATGAAAGCCCCCAAGCACCCTTTCCTTGGGCTCTCGGCCAAACTGGAGCCTGGAGAGCATAACAAATGGAAAGCTCTTTGCCTTGTGCTCCTGGCCTAACCCTGCCACTCCCCCTCTGTCGGGACAAGGGGTTCCAGATCATTTGCTTTGCCTCTCTTGTACTCCTAATTTTTATCTCTGCAGCAAGAATTGCACTGCTTACTCAGCTCAGCAAAGTACTTTAAAATCTTTGTGTGCATGATACTGTGGAAGGACAAAGTCTCATCACCATACATTCAGATGCAAGACCTGCAGACAGCTTCCAGCTTTTTGCTACTGTTGTATCTGGGAAGGAAATAAATCCTTTCTCACTTCTGTGGTGGTCTCAGTAATGCCCTGGAATAAACCATGCATCATCTCTCTTAGTTTGTCCCAGAGACAAATACGGTATTGTTTACTCAGCTGTACAGCTCGTCTCCGAGTTGACAGCCCCCTCACAGACCTCTAAAGCATTTGCAGAAGAAGGAGAGCTAGCCATTTTCTGTTTCATCAGGTGCAGGCTTCTCTCACAAGCTTGACTTGTTGAAACACACTGTGCCTTAAAGGAGGTGGTGCCACCCATGTGTCACTGCTTCTGGATGGAAACCAGATTTGAAGTCTGCCTTCTCAAGGTTTCTCCATCCTGGAGACTGATTTTAAGCATGGACACACATCCGCTGAGCTCTCCTCCCAGTCTTACGTGCACTCTGCCTTCACAGGAGTGTTTGATTACAGCCAAGTATTATTAGTTTGTCAAGAAAATTGCAAAACAAGCCTCTCCCCCACCATTTTAGTGGTACCGATGAAGTTACTTACTGGGTAGGCTTCCACGTCCTGTTCTCTTCCCTTGCTTGTCCTGTCTCCCTTTCCTATGTGGGCCACTTTGGCTTTGCTTGCCTTTTCCTCTCTGCTCCCTCTGAATTTAGCATCTTTGATAAATGTCTTTGGGTAGATATCTACGAACAAAAGAGAGTAGTTAGTCTAGACTGGGGCTGGTTCTTTTCCTTTAAATAGGCTCACCTTTGACACCCAAAAGTGTGCCTCCTGAGCAGGGGGTGGTACTGTTGAAAGACTGATAGCAATACTGAATCAGCTCCAAGGCCTTCAAGGAAATGCTGCCTTGACTGTCGCTGGGAAACCCCACCCAGAGCACTAGGAACAGCAAATGAAAAAGACTGACAGCACTACAAAGCTTTTTCCTCACTCTCGTGTCTATGAAGCGACAATTCTAATGGACCAGTTCCATCTCTTGATATACGCAACTAAAAAAGAAACAGTTATGGGAACTCATCTGGGCCTCAGCTGTGTGGGTATATATATTCCCAAGCTAGTAGATTCCTGTGATTATATCAAAAAACAGTGATCCTGTTTAGCCATTAAAGTATCCTATTCTGTATGTGTTCTGAATGTCTCTGTGTGGGGCCCTTTCTAGCCCAATCTGTCTTTGTTCTCATCCAGTGCTCACAAACAATAGGGACAGCCCAGACTGTTTGATGAAGTCCACGTGCATTAGAGTAGCTGCTCTCCCCCAAAATGTTTCTCTCCTCTCCTGGCAGACACCTGTTGCGATGTTTTCCTGTGCCAAAGGAATGGTTTCAGCTTTACCTCCTCAGCTGAGTATGGAAGCTCACTTGAAATCACCTACTGTAAAATGCAGGGGAGTTGGCAGCCGGATCACTGCCTGCCCTGCTCAGCTGTGTCAATGCAGCACCACCCCCTTGCATCTTCTCTCTACTCACCGATGTATGCATCACACCAAGACTTTGTGTGGAGGAACTGGCATAACCAGATGGCTATCATCCATGTGTTGGACACCTGATAAAATCTCCCCCAAATAGGAGACTGATAACTCGTATGATCTTGCAGAGCATTGCCACTGTGCAGCGATTTGTGAGACAGCAGCAAAGGAAAGCACAAGCACACAGCTGTCATACAGGTAGCCTGTCCTCCAAACCTCTCATGATCTTCTGAGCAGGGTCAGGTTTCTAAATATTTTCCAGGAAGGAGGGATCGAGTGACCCTGTCCCTTGGCAAGATAAAGTGGATGCAGGAGCCTGTATACAGAATGAATAATAATCAGCCTGACCCTTTGCAGGAGACCACAACCTGAAAGCTCTCCTTATTTCAGTAATGGTCCTCCACTCTGGAAGACTGAAGAAAGAAGGCATAGCAATGCGAAAAACCTGCAAGATCCCTGTCCCATCTTTGATCCGTTTGTATCAACACCCATCCTACTTAGCAACCTTGCTTGCTTTGCTAGGGAACGGCAGTGAGTCCCGCTCACTGCAACGGTAACTGGCTTCAGGGCAATTTTTGTCCCTCTGCCGGCCTCCCTGAACTGTGGTGTTCACAACGATGACTCTTCATTTCTGCAGGAGAGCGTTACACATCCCCTGGCATCAGGCCTGCTTACTGTCTCCATTCCTGACATCTTAATAATAGCATGTAAATTCTGAGTCCCTCTTTGGACATTAAGTCCTTTCTTTCATACGGCTCCTGGGTGCTTTGGAGTTTTACACTTAAACACCTTTTAAAATCTGCTAACGGCTACGAGGTATGGTAACAGGATAATGAGACCAGCTCTGCTGTTCCGGAGAGGGCATGGATGGACACCTTCATCACTGATCTTCATCTTCTGATCTTGAGATCAACTGTGTAAATTATTTCCCCTGGCAAAACACAGCCATCTGCAAAAGTATCTGTAAATGGCACTTGTGCCCATGTCAGCATTCAGGTAAGCCAAAAGCAATAGGTGTCAGTTTGGGAGGGAAAATGAAAGGTAATTACATTTTTTTTGTCTGTCAGTAGGCTTACTTCATGAGAATGAAGCTGCAGGCTGTACCATCTCCACCGAAAAAACACAGGCCCTCAGTAGCCGCTGTCAAATAACATGAGCAGCTAGTGGGATGAACCCAGCCTTTGACACGAGGTGAAGCTGAGAAGGCATAGAGGGGACATCTAGGAGTCGAGCTGCCCCTCAGAGAGATCACAGCCTGTAAGTCTAGCTTGGTATTGCAACTGCCTCCTCTCTGCTGCCAGAAATCCTGGGCATGGGTGAAACAGCAATGGAAAATCCCACTAGATCATGGTCCCACCTCAGGCACACCTGGTTTGGTAGGCTCAGCTTTGCCACACAGGAATCCACAAGCGTACTGGAAAATTAATAGTGGCTCCAGAGACTGAGGAGGAGTAAAAACCACTAAGCTGTAACATTTTCTCTTTAAAGAGAGAAGAACTGCACAAGCAGGCCCCAAGCCCTGACACTAATTCAATGGGATGTACCCAGGTCCCACTGATCCACTGAAATTTTGTCAGAAGTTTTAATTAGATCAAGATGTTGGTGTCTGAGTTTCACTGCACAATCTTTCTGAGCTTATGATTAATTCCTCAGTCACCTAACTTCCCCTAAAACGCTTCCTATAGTGTTGCTTGCAAAACTGAAGAGTGGATTTAGATAGGACAAATATTAAATGTGGGCCTTACTAAGATTGTTGGGCGCAGATATTTCCCCTCTCTCCGGTGCGTTAAGTTCCAGATCCAACACAGCCTCTACTGCTCAGTCGTGCTGTATAGGGGACTGGCTCCTTCAGAGTCATGTGAGCCATTATGATATGGATCAGCTGTGGAAAAGGCCCAGGGTCTCCCCAAATCCTGGCATAAGAAGTAAAGGAACAAGCTGCTGACTGCACTGTATTTCCCTATGTCAGAGGAAGATTAATAAATGTTTTCAGGCTGCTTTGAAAATTAAAGGTGCTGTGTGGTACAATATTGCTGTTCCTGTTTTTTACCCTGTAGCTGATACATAGCATGTCCCTTACAGACCAGTTGGAAATTGGTTTTGGTATTTTTGGTTTTTTTCAGTGGAGCTGCTGTAGCAGTTCTAATAAATGTGCCTCACCCTCCCCTGTCGCCCTTCCTCTAAGCTCCTCTGCAAGGGAAATAAAAACATCAGTCCCTGGCACCATCTGTCAAGCAGAGGCTAATCCATTCTCTGCTTGTCTCATGGTCAATTTGGTTTCTTTCTGATTGGTCCAGCCACCCTTCCTATTGCTGAGAATTTAATACTATTCATAGGTTTGAGCTTCACTTTATTTTCATGGTAATATTATTATGACAATTGCAATGTTCAGACATACATCCCCGCCGTATGCCCAGGCTGGAGAACAGTACTTCAGCAAACATGCAACCACCCAGTAGGGAATTAGTGTTGCTTTCCCCATTTTACAGAGAGGAAAATGAGGCAAAAAGAACTGACTTGCCCAGGGATGTCCAGATGCCTCAGCAGCAGAGCGAAGCGGAGAGCTCACAGGTCCTTGGATGAGACCCAGCCACTAATGCCGACTAAAGCACCGATGCTTTGCCTCTCTTCCCTCTTGTTTTGCTTTTATTTACAGTGATCTCTACGGGCACTTTGCAAACATGATTAAGATGCAGACCTTCATATAGCTCCTGTGACAAGACTGAGCAGATCCACTGGGGACAAAGCTCATGCTTACTCAGCGAGGCACCACAGCAGCTCAGGTCAATCCGTTAACAAACAGGGCACATTAGACCAGTTATTTCCTCCGTTCACTGGTGGTAAATGGGACCCCAGACACAGTCTTTATGGATTCCTTCTAATATTCTTAGTACTTCTGTTGTCCCTGTGCCATTAACTAAGCGGCGATTGCTGTCTGACAGACTGCTCCAACACTTGCCACTTCCTTGACATGTTCTAAAGAGAGGTTGATGACAGGTCAATGAGAAATGTCAGTGCTCAGTTCTGTTCAGGATCAGGACAGAGCTGACCATACTGAAGAGATCTGAATTTTTGGAGGGCTGCCCAAAGGAAACAGCACTTCTTAATGTATCGATGTTGGCCCATCACTGACTCACTACCCTCCTGCGGATGGTTGTGTACCCCTCTGCCTAGCTGTTTCTAACAGTAAAAGAAAGAGTCCATGGAATAAGACACAGGTTGAAAAACAGCTGGGCATATAATTATGTGCTGCTTGCCGTACATTTACAGAGATGTCCCTTTGCCTTGGACATGACATGACAGAAGCGTCCTGCCGAGTCATTCCTTCCTGCAATTACTGCAGCTCCTCTGGTGATACCACATGGATAGACTCAGGAATCACCATACCTGAAAAATACGCTTTCTCTGACACGGGTGTGATATTATTATAACAGAAATCCTTAAAATGGCATGGCTTGCCCCATAGAAGGAAACCCCCACCCCTTTTCATGTCTTTTTCATAACCAACAACTCAAAAGGATTTTTTTTTCATTGTATTTTGGCCAAGACCACTATTTATCTGCCAAGGATGCAATCTGTGTGTACACAGAGCCATTAAAACTGCCAGGGAACTGCTAATGCCTGCAACCAACAGCCAAGAAGGGCCATGAACACTTTGCCTCTTTCCTCCCTCATCTTTCATCTCGGTCACGGGCAGTATTTGTGTCACGCAAAGATTTCAACTTTGAGTGGCCTGAAACACTGCAAGCAGTTATCAGTCCCAGCTTCACTGAGGTAGGATGTGGCTGACAGTCACCTCAGCACCTTTCCCCACCGCACACCCTCACAGGGCCTGTGGCACGGTGAAGCTCGCTGCCAGGGCAAGCCAAGACCCTGGGCATGCAGGGGCCTGGGGAGGTGAGCAGGCCTGCACACGGGACTCCCCTCTCTCCCTGCCAGGCCTACGGCAGCGTGCTCTCTGGGCACAGCGAGGCCCGGTCGGCAGGCCCGCCGTGCCTCAGGTGGGCGCCTCTGACAGGGCCTCCCGACAGGGCTGCTGAGGGGAGGGAGCCAGGCAGGCAGGCAGGCAGGTGGGGGGGGAACGGAGGGCACCGGCCTCGGGGCGGCGGCTTACAGGCGCCTGGGAGAGAGGGCCTGGCGGGCGTGGAAGGGCTGAGCGTTGCCGCCCGGCCCCCGCTCCCCGCCGGCCGCCGAGAACAGCTCGGCCCCGCCGCCCTGCCGCCGGGCGCGGCCGTGAGGTAACCGGGCGGGGGGGCCGCGCTGCGCCCCGCACTGCTGGGGGGCCGGGGCGGGCTGCCGGCGGCTGGGGAGGGAGGTGGCGGCCGCCGCTCCGGGCCGCGGCACGGTGTCTCTCGGGCCGCGGCTTAGCCCCGGACGAACCGCTCCGGCCCGGCGGCGCGGAGGGGGCAGCGCCGGCCCTGCCTCCCCCGCCGTCGCCCCGGCCGCGCGACGGCCGGCCGCGGCCCCCTCCCCGCGGCGGCCGCAACTTCCTCCCCCGGCCCCGCGCCGCCACCGCCGGCTACCCCTTCCCCGTCGGGGCGGCGGCAACTTTTCGGGCCGGTTCCTGTGCGGGGCCGCGGGCGGGGAGCCGTGCCCGGGCCGCTCCGCGGCTTACCCCGGGGGGCCGCCGTGCGCCCCGCCGGGGCGGGGGCGGGGGGGGGCGCGTCAGCTGTTTCCTCCTGTTTGTTGTCAAGTTGCCTGCGCGCCGGCAGCGCCCGGCGGCGGCGCCGGGGGCCGAGCCGGCGGCGGTTGGCTGCGCGCGCCCCCGTGACGGCGCTCAGCTGGGGCCCGCCCCCGCGCGGGGCTTTGTGTGGAGCGGCGGCGCGGGGGCAACGGCCGCGGCGCGCGCGGCCCCACCGCGCCGCGTGGGGCTGGGGGTGGGGATCGCAGCCCCCCCCCCCCCCCCCATCCCATCCCATCCCATCCCCCCGCCCCTCAGCGTGGGGCCGGGCCCCGGCCGGTAGCAGCGGCCGGCGCTCGGGGCTTCGCGTCGCCTCCGCCGGCGGCGGCGGCTCAGGGCGCGATGCAGGCGGCGCCATGAAGGGTTACGGGGGGGGGCGGTTCAAGCGGCCGAGGCCGGCGCCGGTCCCGCCGCTTGCCGAGCGTGGGTCAGCCCACTCCCACGCCACCTCTCGCCGCCTGCCCTGTCGTTAGCGCGGGTCTGCCGGCTGCGCTGCCCGCTTAGGGCAGCAGCGGTGGGCAGCTGTGCCGCTTGACGCGCTTCTGATCCCGTCCCAATTAGAAGGGGCTGCTTGCGCACCGCGCCTTGAAGACTGACTCACCGCCGGAGCAGCCCCGAGTAAACGCCGTGTCCCTGCCTGACAGGTGACTGTTCCACGGGAGCCGGTTGTCAGAAATCGAGCGTTAGTTGTTATTTGCTTATCGAGGCTCTTTCAGCAATGAGCCAGCTTCGCCTGTCAGCTCTTAGGTTGGATTTTGCCTGTGAAAGTGTAGATTCCCAGGGAACCGAAATATTTGGCAAGCGCCTTTTCGCTCTGGAAAAGGTTCTAGTCAAAGCAAAAAGGAATGCAAAGACTTGTCATCTGTCTGTTCATTTGTTACTCTGTGTACAGACCTCAGCTGTACTGTGCAAGCAGATACGGATTAGATTAATCCAGCATGTTTATTTAAGAATAAAGGCTCTTTTGGACTAACACAGTGATAGAATTTGATAAATTATCTTCTTTAAACAGTAAGTATGGCGTTAGGGTTAGATAGAAGGAATAACAATGTACACAAGTCTCATGAGAAATGCAGGGCATGGCTCTTCTCAAAATGGTAGGTGTCACAGAGCAACTCTTAATGTCAACAACTAATGGCAATAGATTAACTATTAGCATAACTATAAGTTTGTGACTGACGGCAGAAAGGGAGGGAACTTGCTCTGTAGTTGTAAAGATTTCCTCATGCGGCTAGTTCAGCTATATATATATAGCCATATATATAACAGGTATGTGGAATCCTGTTATGTATAGACTTGTTCCAGATAGCTGAATTCAACTACTATTCATAAGAAACGAAACTGTCCATTTTTAAGTGTCGCTCACTTTTTCTAATGTTAGTCTTTAGAGACATTATTTGGAGGCTTTTGTCATCTGCTGCTTTCACTTCTGTAGTTGTGGAAGTACTTAACTTACAGAATGCAGATCTAATTGTTTATATATAGATTTTAATATTAATAATGAGTGAGTTTCAGGTGTGGCTGCCAAGTATGTGAAGACATAAGAAATTGCACCTCAAAGCCCAGTAGAGAAGATGACAAGAACATACGAGATTTGTTACTTGTCACCTGACAGACTGAGAGTGTACACATGCACACATGTGTACACATATATATATATATATTTAGCATTCCCTCTGCTGGTAGTCATCGCAAGCTCGAAGTAGTGTTGTCCAAGTTAGGTCATTGGTTTGTGGTTGTTTACTATCATTTGACCTATGTTGAAATCCTGAGTTGCTCAAATCTTGCTGAAATATGTAATTCCCTTAAGCAAGATTTAACTTTAAAATATCTTTTTTAATATATAGAGGAAATGTCTGCATGCTGTGGATGTTTGGTAACAAGGCTGTCTTTAATTTTGGAACCTTTATCTACATTTAGGAGTTTTCCTAGTTGATACGAGACTTTCTTGGTGTGATGCACTAAGCAGATTGGCAACCTTTCTGCCAGTGGATGCAGATTATATGGAAATTTGGATGATCACAGTCTTTTCACCTTTTCTTTAAAGTTTATTGATTTATTTTTTCCCCTCCCATGACTCAACAAACCAGTGGTGTCTTCAGGTGAAGATCTGAATTAATTTAGGTTTCCAAAAGTTGCAGGATGGATTAATAGGCAAAAGTTGTCTTATCTGATGAATTAGTAGAAGAATAAACTTATTACAAAACAAGGAAATACAGCTTTCTTAAAAACACTTGAGGAGTTAGGGAAGGGAAGGGGGAGACAGGAAGGGAATGGGAAAAGAAACAAAGAGACAGGAGTAGTTGTTGCTTTTGGATTCTGTAGCAGAGGTAAAGAAAATTAATCCGAGTCTGATACCGTTTGTAAACGAATACTTTTATATGTTATCTAGCAAGAATATTGTGAGGGTGTAAGTTACTGCATGGGAGATGCTGAGATGTGGGGGCTGTAGTAGAAACAAGTGGCCACCTGTATGGCTCTGCTCTCTGTGAATTTGAAACAAACTACCCTGTATTATTGCATACACATATTGCATATGTTATGTTAACATATTTAAATGCCAGTATCCTACTGCAAAGCTTCTGCCTTACCTGGAAATAAAGCCAGTTTGCAATAGAAAATCACACTACTATAACTTGCAATAGAAAATTAAAATAGTGTAACTCGCACAAATGCAGTTTCATCCTGCAAGGCACCCTGTTCTAGGCGGTTGCTGTGCACTGCATATGGGCACAGCTTTCATTACTTTGCCAAAGCCTCTTCAGTCATTTGACTATATTAACTTCCTTGCACAGTTTGCTAGAGTAGCTGGATGGTTCTAATGAGTGTAGTATACTGTTCCAGTGCACTTTCTTCCTTCACATCTGGCTACGTGAGGTGCTTTCTGATAACAAATTTTGCATATAGGCAGAGGCCAGTGGCTAGGCCCTGCGTACTTCAACAGTTGCAGAAGTCCATGTAGATGGCTGAATTTCGGACCTCCTAAGAGACTGACCACATGTGTATTTTCAGATGCACCCCCACTTCTGAGCAGCAGAAACCTGGGAAGGTAAAGAGTAAAGTTTTATTTCTTTGCTTACCCAGTGATTCTTTAATGTGTAGTCTTGTATAGCTGTGCTAAGTATTCTTTCTCCTCTTTTGTCCGTCTCTGAGATGAGAAGAGGAAGTTTAAGCCTGGTTCCTGAGATGTGAAGATGAAGTTTAAGCCTGGTTCCACAGTAAGTACATCCTGAGAATGTTTTACTGTGCCTAGGGGAATGCATGGTCCTTTTTCAAGGGGGGAGAGAGTGCTTGTTGGCTCATCATCTAAAGGAAAATGTTTTTCGTCAGTGACATGGCAAAAGAGAGGCTGTCATAGTTTTTTATCCTTTAACTAGCAGCTGTTTTCTGTTGTAGATCTGAGATGCAGTAGATGGTGCTGAAGCAACACTGAGGCTCCCGAAATATCCACAGTCCAGTGTGTATAGAAAGTGCCTGCTGGCTCTCCCAAACACTGACGGTCCTGTGTCTTCAAGAGATGCACTCTGGGACAAGAAAACACTGACTGTTAGTTTTAAAAATGTTAATAAATAGTTCTTTGTGTTATTTATTTGTTCTTTATTGCTTGTGAAGGTAGGCAGATTAGGTAGTACAAATACCAACCAAGGAGTGCTTCAGGTGGTTTCAGCTCTGTGTGTAGACAGTGGTCAAATTTAAGCTGTTGAATGTCAGCTCTTTTGACAGCTGTTGCTCAGTGTTGCCAAAATCAGCACTGAAAGACAGGTGGAAGTTTGGGAGCACACAGCTCTAGGAATACATATTATAGCACACAGTCACTGTGCTTGTGTTTCCTGTCTGTCCACAGTCTCACTGGGAGAAGCGTGCAGGCAGGAAACGTTTCACAGTATGACTAAGGAGTTGTATCGAGGTTTGTACTGTCAAAATAACACACTGTGAGCAAGCCTTACTAGCTGGGTTATACCAGCTAGTGTTGATTGTTCTGCTAAAGTCCTCTCAGGAATGCAAGGTGGTAGTGGTGGTCAGGGTGGTCAGGCTAATGTTCTCAGTTCATAAAAGTACCTGTCTCTGTGAACGGTGTGGATTTGACAAGTGGTATCACAGAATCATCACAGAATACCAGATTGGAAGGGACCTCAAGGAGATACTTTGTATCCCATTAGTGAAAGTGAAAAAGTCTGCCTTTTTTACACTGGAGCCATGCATTTAATATTCCGGCTTGCGCTTAGTAATTTGCATGCGGGCAGGATTACTGGGGCTTCATCACTGACACATAACCAACAAAGAATGCTTAGCTGACTTTAAAGATGAAATCATGGGCCAAAAAAAAGAATCTCTATTTTTTCCTCAGCCTTTGGTTTTGTGAATAACCAAAATTCTGTACACTGTTTCTGAAAATTCTGCTGGTGGCATGATGGAATTTGTGTGATGCAGTAACGTCACTTTCTGGGGTTGTGAATGGCAATAGGGAACTGGACTGGCTCTCCGAACCAATGGAAGTTACTTTCACTGTTTCTAAGTGTAGAGAGTGGATGAATGGGTAAGTGCACTTCTTGCATTTTCCTCCCCCAGTTAGAGGATCTTAAGCTTTAAAAAAGCTTTAATGTTTCACAGTTCTTCAGCTTTTCTTTATTTAAGAGAGCCTTCCCACTGCCTATAAAAGCTGCCTATAAGTGGCTTTTTTTCAGATCGTTTATGTATGTGTGAACATAAATAGACGCCCACGCCTTTTACATGGGAAGTGAAAACTATAGGAAAAAAAATTACAGTTATCTTGGGTGACTTTGTACACACCACTTCTGTAACGGATATGAGCCTGAGAGCAATGGAAAATTGCCTTCCCTTGTTCTGTTGTGCTTCTGGTTTTTCCAGTGTACAATGAGTATACCCTACAGGATTCAGGGTCCTTACATAAGGAGAGAACAGTCTTTATCCACAGCAAGTACCTTCTGAATTGGTCTTATAAGTGAATACCATGTTTTTAGCTTGGGAGGAAAACAAAAGAGTAGGGAGGGAGTGTGAAATGATCCCCAAGCTGAAATTAACTTCTCTGCCTTATATGAGAGGAAAAACCAAAAATTTCTTGTTAGCTTATTTAGAAAACTCATGATCAAATGCAGCATTTGAAGGCTGCCTTTCTAACAGTTGTTTTGTAACTTTTTTCCCTACTTTTTACTACTATGAGTGGTAATACAAAGACTAGTGTAAGTTGACTAGGGTTTTTTGCCAACACTTCAGCCGGACCCTTACGGTTTCATTGAAATCCTGTAGCAATCAAAATTGAGAGCTAAGGATGGTTGTAGGCTGCTCTCTCTTTTGACTGGAATCTACCATGCGGCAGTTAAGTGTAGAGGTTATTTTAAACGTCAGACATTCTAGTAGGATTACATTATTTTAGCAGTTTTTTAAAAAATATACTCAAACTCTGTTTTGACTGTTATAATGCAGATTGTAGAATTCCATTTCCTAAATTTTTAAATGTGAATTTATTTATTTAGTTCAAGAATACACTGTATTCTGAAGAAATTTTTTCCAATACCAGCTGGTTTATTAGATTCTGCTGTAAATTTAGTCTGAATTCTCACAGCCTTGTGCTACCAGCGAATGAATCCCACTTTGTCTTTCTGTTGGGACTCAAGTCTTTCTCCAGTTTCTTTCCCATTTAGATACTTGATGAGGTTATTTTCAGCTTTTTGGGGTGGTATAAATAATTGAAGATTTTAGGCCTTGTATTACTAGGCAGGTTTTTCAGCCTTAAGTCTTTGAACATACTTCTTTGTGCATTTATTTTAATGTTCATTATCTTCAGGACTCAACACTTCAGACCATGCATAATGCCATATCCAGAAGTAATACGTTTGTATGCTGCTTTGACTTCTAACATGCTTGTAAGAATTATACTCACACTCTCTTCTGAAGTGTTTAAATGTTGTTTTTAGTGACTCTGGGCTACTGCTTTTCTGGGTGCAGTCACATGAATTATGATTTTAGATAGATGATGTATTTACATTTTAAGTGTTTGGATGCATATTTTTCAAAATGGCATGCTTTGCAAGGTTAGTCTGTGCAGTGGATCTGTTCTTGTCACTTACCAAGCTTAGTGTTTGTGTTGCTCTTGGTAAAAGAGAGGGTTGGTTTGGGATTTGTTTTATGTTCGCTTTTAAAAGTACTGACAGGGTGAGCATTGTGTGTACCCTGAAAGAAATACCCCTTTGGATGTTGCTTCCAATAACTTACGATTGGTTAATTGTTTTTAATCCACAATCCAATCAACACAAAAATAACATTATCCAAAATTAGTACGGATGACACATGGAGCTAGGCCAAGTGCCTTATGGGCATATCTGTCACAATTGCTTTTAGTGCTTGTATTTGTGGTTTCTTCTGGTTGGAGACTTTGACTGATACTTGTTTATTCATACTTATTGTCTGTTGATTTTCCTTCATGCTGTCACTATTCACATTTTATTTCTTTCTTTTGCCCTTGTTTGCTAGGGAAGATAAAGGCATAATAGAAAGATATAATGCTTGGAGAAATTTAAGGAAAATGCTTCCTGTATTTTGAGTGGAGTCACAAGGAGTCACCCCTACAGTCAGCTAGGTCTTTGAAATATTTTTGTCAAACTCAAGACCTGTTTTATTTATCCTTTCAAGAAGAGAAATGGGTGTTCTATCACCTTTAAAGGGAAGAATCATTCCATCGCTGTGAATTTTTATGTATCCTTCAGATAGGATACAGAAGACTAATAGCAATTTGAAAAATGTAAGGAACTTGTGCTAAAATCACTCTGTTCAATACTAGGAACCCTTTTTATTGCCACACATTGTAAGAAAACAAAGTGGTGAAATAAAACAATTGAAAAAAAATCATAATGTCAGTGACTTATGATTTTAATGTGTAAAAAACGGTATTTTAAATTCTGTGCATGCAGGTGCATGTTTTAGTCTATTTGCTTTGTGCATGTCAGAGTAAGATTTAAGAAACTGATCCCCTAAAACCTGAAATGGGTTTAATTTAGTTATTTGTGCTTCTTAAAGGCATTTGACGCAGAATTTTCAACTTGAGCACAAAATTTGGTTAATTTCTCTACGATTGGCACACTGTCTCCTGCTCTGAAAAGTAAAGCCTGCACAACTTTAATATTGCAGTGTGTCAGATTTATTTTGCATTGCTGTGCGTGAAAAAAGCAGAGACAATACTCTTTTCTGATTCCACATCTGAAGCATAAATGGAGGTATATTTAACTTAACTATAGATGTTTAGTCATAAAACTTCTCTGCAGTTGAAATGGAAATAACATCATCATTTAATTTCTTTGTGATGTTATCTCATCCTTCGTGATTTAAGTTTTCAGCTGTCTGGTATGTTCTGTGCCTACTCACTAGTTAACTTTGAATAATTTATGTTAGTTGGTATAAAGTTGGTGAGGTACTTTAATTTTCTCAAGCAGTGAAGAGGTTTGTTTATCAGGTATAGCAGATCTCCTGCTATAAACTTTCTAAGCTCTTTTTCTGCTCATTGGGGTTGCCCAAGTGTTTTAGTGATGACGGTTTGGAAATAGCTTGGGTAAATGGCATGGTATTTTGTATTTAGATTAGACAGCTTTAAACGTTTGAATATAAAGCTGTCTGGTGTAAAGATTGGCTGGATTGTTTATTATGTGAAATAGCATCCAAACCCTTCTGATGTTGTTATGTATACGAAACCAGTAAGTGTCAAGTCAAATACAGTAGCTCAGTCTGCTCTACTAGAAGACTGAAGTATCCTGGATGGTGGTGTTGTGTGATGCATGTTATAAATCGTGCAAAGCTGAGGGGAAGTGACAAAATAAATATATATTTAAAAATGGCAGGGGGTGACTTGGGGAAAATTAAACTATAATTGTCTTAGTGACTCAGTGTGCTTCTCAGTACTTCATTTCCCAGTGCTGACTAAGATGGGTGAGTAGTTGGTAATATAGTGGAATGGAATTTCAGTATTGTATTAAAGCAGAAGGGAAAATAGGAAAGAAGTGGAAGCATCTGAGTTTAAGAACTATAGGGTCCAGTAGCGGTCTGCAAATATCAGCTATATTTTAAAGGTTTCAGGTCATGTTTTTCTCCTTTAATGTAATTAGTTTGTATCTAGGTGTGTCATCTTATTGGTGAGACTGTCACTGTGGGAAAGAACTTGTCTCAATGGGAAAGGATGAATGCAGTCTATAAATTCAGTAATTCATCTGTGAAAGAAAGAACCTCTGCAATCATTAGCTGAATTGGTTTGCAGAATATTCTGCCATATATGTGGGTTGCTTGGGGTTTGTTTTTGTGGTTGCCTTTTTTTTTTTTTTTTTTTTTTTTTTTTTTTTCTGCAATGCTTTGTTTACATGTATGTGATCTTCCTTTTGCTTTCAGGTCTTGGGTATAAACTTACGTAAGTCCTAAAAATGGGAAGAATTTTTCTGGATCATATTGGTGGCACTCGCCTGTTCTCCTGTGCAAACTGCGACACGATTCTGACCAATCGTTCTGAGCTCATCTCCACTCGTTTTACAGGGGCCACAGGAAGAGCCTTTCTTTTTAACAAGGTTGGTAAGAAGCTGAGGGGGAACTACTATTTTCTTTTGAAAAATGAGTTTGTGGGATATGAACCTGTCATCAAAACTAAAAAACTTCTTGGCTAAAGTGTTGTGTAATTACTTTTAAATTTTTTTTTATTTTTATTTTGTTCTATTCAACTGTCTTTGAAGTCAAATTAGGCTTTTACTGTTGGTGTCAAGCTATCTAAATTAGTTTATCTGCAATACTAAAAGACTATAAAGAGGACTGTGTATATAGAGGCATCATGCCAAAATGCATTGAGTTTTAATTTTGGAGACATCTGTAATATCAACCTCAAATTCACTCTGAGAGCATATTTTGTCTGTCAGAGTTTCAAAGGCATTTGCACTTTTACTCAGTTAAAAAAAAAGGTCTAGATAGTATTCTGTTTAATTTCTAAAACACATTTAATGCTTAACAGTAGTTCAGTAACTTCAGGTAATCACAGTCTCTTTTACAGGCAGTATTACTCAGGTTTAGTTTAATTTTTTTTTATTGATCACATTATATTTAATTCAACAGATTGAAATATGGAAGTCATAACTCTGAGTGAATTGTAGCATTACTTACTAACCCTCTCATATAGACTTGTCCATTAGACTCATTGAAAAAAACAGTAATTGTCCTTTGCTTTCTCACAGAGTTACTGGTCATGTAATCATTGGTGTGTTTTGGTTTGGTTTTTTTCTTGAAAGCTATTTGGTCATTGGCAGAATTGACAGAGACATCAGTAATGTCTTCACTGTGCTTGGCCTTGGAATTTCTGATATGCTGAATCCTGTCAGTAGTATTTATATCTAAGTGTTAGGCTGCATAGCTATAAAGGACCTGTGCATCTGATTTCTTTCTCATCCAGTAAGCACTGGATCCTGGGGCTCAAATTTTTCTTGTGTTAGGTCGTGGAGTTTAATCACAGAAGTTTGATTTTTAAATTTCTGTGGTCAGAAGCCTTACATCTGAAGCAGAGAGAGCAAGCACAGTCAGGTGGAAAGTTAGGAAAGCAGTGCAGCCCCTTCTTTTAGAATCCTACTGCAGTTTGGATATAGTTCTGACATCAACTTTTCAACAAATTCTACATCCTGGTTCTGTGGTGTTGCTGCCTAAACAAGTTAAAAGTATATTTTAAACTGCTGAGATAGCATACAAAAAAAGGTGAATGTTTAATGCCTACATTCCCAGCCACTGAACCTTCCTTTTCTTAGATGATTATTTCAAAAGCACACCACCTCTTTTAATATTTTGGTTCTGATTTCTAGGAATCGCATCACTTGCTACAAATGGGTTACAAATATTACAAGTGGATTAATATCAATTGGTTTACAAGCTGTTCACCAGGAATTTCTTTCAGCAAGTTGAACACAGTGCTCTGCACTCTCATACATCTTTTGATAGCATTTCATGTCTCTCAGTTAAACACTGAGGGTTATGCATCCCCGTGAAGCACATCTTTAAAGTGTTACCTTCTCAAGCAGGAGATTTTCAAGGGCTGTTGACTTATTACACTGCAGTTTTGAGTTCATGTGCAGTGCCACAGGCTCTTTCTTTAGAGTGTTGATAGTTATGCACATTATGACCAAGCTTTGCTCAGAGCAGACTAATCCTTTCTATTCCCTATCCCCTGTATATTTGTATCAGGTGGTAAATCTTCAATACAGTGAAGTTCAGGATCGGGTCATGCTCACTGGCCGCCACATGGTTCGAGACGTGAGCTGCAAGAACTGCAACAGCAAACTGGGTTGGATCTATGAATTTGCCACTGAAGACAGCCAGCGCTACAAGGAAGGCCGTGTTATCCTGGAAAGAGCGTTGGTCCGAGAGAGTGAAGGATTTGAGGAGCATGTTCCATCCGACAATTCCTGAAGAGACTTGAGTCTCTTTGCAGGTTTTCTTCAACTGAAACTCAAAAATAACAAAATCAACAAAAAAATCTGCTTACATACACTGTCACCTTAGCATCAGAGTCGGATTCATGGACTACAGAGTGGGAAAGATTGTGAAAGTATTTCAGATGGAACCTTCCTTTCTTTATTCCTTTTATATTTTACTTTCCCTCCAGCAGCTGTTTGTAGAAAGAATGTTGTGCAGATGCTGTAACTTTTTCTCTCTTGCATTTACATCTGTTAGATTTGAGATTGTATCTACAGATACAGTGGGCTAAAGGAAAATATTTGGGGGATTTGTCTTCTGTTAGAGAGAAATCAATGAGGTTTTTTTTTTTAGTTTGCACAAACTGATGTCAGCATAAATTATTTTAAAACTACAGATGTTTTTTAATTCCAATTTTTGGTTAAGTTTTTGTTGGTTTGGTTTTTTTTTTTTTTTTTTTACCCAGTTTTTCACCTGATTTGCTAGCTAAAGTAAAGAGATCCGAATTTGTGCCGAGTGCTAAAGGTTCAGTGTTGGTACAGCTTGGGCTGGCCCTTGTGCCATATTCTTGTTGAGGTTGATTGGTAGCACAGAGCCCATTATTTCTTGTCGTTCTTGACCCAAAGATGTCACCATTCCTTGTTTATTTGTGAAGTCCCATTCACCATGTAAACTGGTGTTGATTGGAAACTATTCTTGAAATAGGGCAAAACTGCTTGGCTTTTTTAAATTTTAACTGATGTAACTTATAAGCATAGTAATAATATAAAATACTAGTTGTCTGTTTAGTCTTGCGTTGCTTACAAATCAGAAGCTGTGTTTGTAAGGATAGGGCCTTTAATTTTTTTTTTGTTTCTCTACCAATCTCATGAAGTAGATAGGCAATTGCAAACCTTAATTCTTCTTCAAGTAGCTTTCTTTAAACCCAGAACTTCCTATGTTAAACACAGCTGCTGCGTAAAAGGAAAAGATTGCCAGTATGTTTGTTCATGCCTAGA
The DNA here is from genome assembly GCA_034008185.1 of Gorsachius magnificus. Taxonomy (NCBI): domain Eukaryota; kingdom Metazoa; phylum Chordata; class Aves; order Pelecaniformes; family Ardeidae; genus Gorsachius; species Gorsachius magnificus. The sequence continues at coordinate 11,179,938 of CM067083.1, read as the reverse complement.
GTTATGCAATCTGCATCTCTTGAAAAGATTAACTTAAACAGCTTGTTTTCAAATGCTGCTTCTGGTGTCAAAACCTTTCTCTTTCAACTTTGTTGAACCTTTTCATTGTGATGTTACGTTTTTATCTTTCTGGGCAGCAGTACATGTCAGCCTAGCAGTAACTAGTGACTTGGATTCCTGCTTTCTTCTTGTAGAGGTCAGCTCTGTTTAAAACAACGATATTGCTTGCCTTTTTAGCAAAAATGCTCTTCATTAACTTAACTCAAGGGTGCCCAAACACTTTTCATTGTGTCTTAAGCCATAAGTTAAGATCTCAAGGGCTGAAATTAATTTGAATGTTAGGTATGTATGATTCCTTATCAAAGATACAAGGTTTTTTTTTTTTTCTTATTGGATAAATTGTGGTCAACATGAAATAAGTTACCCACAGACGTACAAGAAGGGAAAAAAACCTCCACCCAACCAAACAGATCTGGGCTCTGACCTTTCAGAATAATGTTTCTTCCCTAGCCACAGCTGCATATCTGAAACTGAAATGTGGAGGGTGACTGTGCAGAGTATTTTTCTTAATATTTTAGTTGCCAAGTGGCAATTTGGACACCCCTGACTTGAATCTACTGCCTATTTCATGTAAAAGTAGCTTTGTTATAGAATTGTCACATAGAAAGAAAAGAGAGTAGATCACATCCCAGAGCTGTGCTTGAATCAAGCTGCTTAAACGATAGTGTACTTGTGCCTCAAAAGAATCGGTTTTTGCACTGAGTACAGTAGTACCCCATTATCTTGTACTTCTGTCCTTCACAGACCCTAAAAGCCCCATTAGCATGGTTCTCTGCAGTACTTTTCTTGTACTTCTGACATTACAGTACAATAAAGTATGTTTTGTCCTGAATTGATATTTGCATTCTTTTTGAGTAATTTTCATGGAGACTGTCAACTGAATGACATAACCTGTCTTCCATTCCCTACATTGAGTACATCGTTGCATTTCTACAGCACAGGGACAAGCTGTTGATGAGCATCTCTCTCTGAATAGGTGGCAAAAGAGTGTACTGTTGATTTTGGAAGGTGCTAAGTAAAGCTTCATGCATAACACTTGAACACTTGAAAGCCTTCAATATACTCCTGTTAAAGAGAAAATAAAACCAGGAAATTGCTCATGTAATGGAATTCTGGGTGCCAGACGTCTTTCCCTGTGTTTGAAAAGACAGTAAGCTAAGCAAAACTCCAGCTTTCGCAAATGTGAAGATTTAGCTTCTGAAATGGCTTGGGAATTGAGGAATTGGAAATTTGTACATCTGGAATTCTGTGACCTTTTTTCTTTGCATGCAAATGTTGGGGAGAAGCCTTCTGCTAGCAGCTGGTCAACTTTGTAAGCTGCAGCTGAAGAATTGAGGTGAGAAGATCATTATATTGGTATAAGGGAGCCAGAGGGGCTTATTCTAACTTATATTAAGACCTCTTCATTTTGGTAGAATGTTAGATGGTGAGATGTTAAAGATTACTTTCCCAAAGTCTATGATTTGAAAAACACTGTTGACATGAACTCATTAAAAGCCTGTGAGGCTTAAGGAAGTCCACTGCAGCTTTAAAACAGCAGACTTCGGATTGCTCGTTTAGCCTACATGCTGTTCCCTTCCCTGTCGCCTTGATGGCTCTGTAGGAGAGTTCAGCCTCATAAATGTTGACTGCTCCTCCTTGAGACACTTTGTGTGTGAACACAGATAACTTATCTGTAGGGAACAAGACAATTGGTCTACAGCACTGCTAGCAACAGAGAAGACATTGCTATTTGGTGTTAAATGTTATTTTGTAGTAGCGCAGTAGCCTTGGATTCCCAAACAAGGCATGGCTGGCACAGCAAAATGCTGCTGCAGTGAACTTGTGCCTGGCATGTGATGGCATACCTGTGTTGTTGGGGCACAGAAGGTAGCAAGGGAATCCCGGTGCGCAACGGACTCTGCTGTGCTTTTACGGAGACCTTGAGGTTTGTGCTCTTAGGCTGCAGCTTGGGCTAGCAGCGGTGCTGTGACTTTTGCCAAACCTTAGCTGTATTAGAGTTTACATTACTTGTGCTGTGACCTCATCCTGTAGTTGCTGCGTAGATGTACCCAAAACCAAAGTACCTCATTAAAGCTGCTGACTACCATTTCAGCAAAACGCAGCTTTGGGAAGATGAAAAGATCGCATGGTGTGTTTGCTGATTGAAAAGCCAGTTTAGTTGTGCATTCTGTGGGTGTTCCAAAGAACTTTTGAAATGGCATACGTTACCTTGTGGCTCTGTTAGAAAAGGTAGCGTTACCGTGGGCTCTGGGGATGGCTTATGGCCAGCTGACACAGGCCTTATTCTTTCAGGGCAGGCTTGTCTCTTCGGATTTCTGCCAGAGCTGTAGGAAATAGTAGATTGTCAGTGGATTAACAGGTAAGGAACTGGTGAAGCTGCAGTTCAGGACACAAATTGCCGGCTATAAGGAAGAGGTGACTGGGAAGGCTATAGCATTGAGGTGGGAAAAGGCTAGCTGGTTAATCAACCCTGTTTTAGAAGAGGAACCTAATCTGTGATCTTGCAGTACTGTTCTGCAAAAGCCAGAAATAGTGCGTTGTATTTCCTTCTTGGGCCTGCCTTCACTTATTTAACAAAATAATTTAAAAAAAAAAAAAAAAAAATCCAGTGAAGCTTGGTTTCCTGTGGCTGTTGAGGGCTCTGCGGACTCCTTGATGCCTGACAGGCATGCAGTGCTTCAGACTTTGCTCGACTGGGGCACTGATTATGGTCTCTCTCCAATCTGGGCCCTGTTTTTGCAGGACTTTAAAGAACGAAGCAATTTTGAGACCCTTTTCTTTATGAGCTGGAGTCCAAAGTGCCCAATAACTTAAAAGGATCACTTTGAATGGTGGGGAGGAGTATGACCTGATTGACAATGTCACTCTGTAAGCCTTTTTCTTCTTTCAGGAAATCTGAAATATTATGGCCAAAGAAAATGAGCTCCTGTCTGTTTCATCAACTATTACGTGGCAAAGACATTCAACAGCTTCTGACAAGCCTGATTTGGACAGCATGGAGCTGTTCCTGGTCTCACTGTTACTTCCCTCATCACCTCTCTCTGCTGTAAGGATTTCTGGTATGTGTAGGAAATTATAAGGAGAGAAATCTCATGTTTGCCTTCCAGCCTTTTGTTTACTAATAGGGTTGTTCTTATTTGAATGGATTTCTGTGATGCTAGTAAAACTGCTGGCAGTCCAATGCCAGCCTTTCACTTGGTAAGGGCCCTCCCGATGGGATATTAGTGACATTATCATCTCTCTCATCCTCAAGTCTAGGCAGAGGGAATGATACTTGACTGAAGAGCCTGCTCTGAGTAGAGGTGATGTGAAGGAAGACCTCATACACCCTGATGCAGGACACTTCCATTCCATTTCTATGCTGCATCTCTTTGCATCTGATGTTACTGTTGGTGTGATCTGCTTAAGTTTGCATCGCAGCTCCTCCTTCTGAAAAGGAGGTGACTGTGAGACAGCAGTCTGTGCCTCTTAAACGTGGCATTTCTCTCTCAGGGGCCTGAAATACCTACAGTTTGGTACAGGCTGCTCTGTCTTCTGCTCAGTTTGAAGAGGAGGCTGTGTTCCTGTTTGACTTGTTACTGCAAAAATAAACCCTGGCACTTGCCTAGGAAATGGCCAGAACATCTCTGCAATGGGAAGCAGGTTATGGAAGAGAAACCCAGATTAAAGAGTAAAGAAAACATTTGGGGGGGGAGGGATTCAAGTTTTTCTAAACCAGACAATTTCACTCAGAAGCAGCAGAGGTGGAGGAAATTCTAGAGGTAAGCTTGTACCTTTTCTTTATGACTTGTGTGGGTTCAAGGAAAGTGGAAATCAGTTGGGCCCTGTAGAGGATCTAAGGTCACCTGTTAAACAGAGGAAGAGTCTGAATTTAAGTGCTGTTTCTTTTGAGAAACCTCATTGAATGTCCTCGCTGTAGGACACTGATAAGAGGAAGTGCAGAACCAGAGCGAAGTTTCTGGCCTCTCTGTGTTTGGGTGAAGGCATCTGGAAAGTATTTGTCCTTCAAAGTAGGCTCTGTTTTTGTTCTCATTATCTGAAGCATTTAACAGTATCAGAAATGTGCATTTCTTACAGAAGGAAAAATAGGAGAAGGAACAAAAAGCTATGGCATTAATTTGCATTTCCTAAGTGTCTGACAGGAGTAGGTGGGAGAGAGAAGGGCGTTCAGACCTTACGTTTTGACTCTTCCCATGAGAGAGATGTGTGCTTGCCTGACATCAGGATCCAGCGCTGTTTCCCTCTAGGACTCGGGGATGTTTAGATTTGGGGGGTTGCTTTGTCCTTTTGGAAGCATTTGATTTCACTGTTGTACACATTTACAAGTGTTTGAGACAGTAAATTTACTGAATTACAACAGACTTCCTACCATAGTTGTTTGCAGACTGATGGCCAGATACTGCAGTTGGTGAAACAGGGAGGCCTCTTTCCTACTAGGGAACACAAGGCAGAATGGCTAGCCAAAAAAACCTGCCTAGAGACTTTCATCTGTCCTTGTAGACTGACTGAGTATCACATTCTCCTGTCCTTGAAAGTGTTTGAGCACAGAAGGAAGAAGAGTATGTTTATTACTTTTCAGGGATGACCCTTTGCTCCAGTGCACCATCAAGAAGGTGGGATGCTCTGAGGGAGGTGGTGAGGACTCAGGTGCATCTCATGGACAGGGTGCAGAAACAGCCTCTGGGGCTGTGCTGCTGGTGGTATTTGGCCAGCAGATCCTTCTCCCTGTCCTACGCATTTTTATTAGGTTTGGTTTGGTCTGGTCTGGTCTGGAAATCCATGTGCAGGTATGCTTTAGTCCACACAGTGCAGCTGACCGTGCCCTCAACTAGAGCAAGTTGCTTAGGCTTCCTTAGGGCAATCTTTTTGCTTTAGGGAATAGGGGGAAAGTAAAACCTACCTTAGCTCAGTCAGCACCCACAGCTATATGTGGGGAAATGCATGAGAAAAAGCCGTAACAGCATGAATCTGTAGTGATGGCTGTGCCTTCCCTACAGAATTAGCACAGTTTAAGGATTTGGGGAAGTGCCTGCTTTTGGCAATATTAGAGGGTCACTGGATTAGTCATTTCAGCTCAGAAGGGATCGATGGATTGTCTATTCCATGTCTCCCTAATGAGGAGGGATTAGCGTAGTGATGTACTCAATAAGCCTCCATGCTTGGGATGAAGTTTCTCAGAGTGATTTCTTATTGTAGATGAAAGTACATTAGAGAGATACAATTTAGGTCACAAAAGTAGAACACTTAAAAAATGACAGATTTCCGATGGACTGGGTAGCACATGGTTATCCTGTCCCCGCATACGTGCAGCCTGGGGGTCAAAGTGGTATGTGGTCACAAGAGTAAAGATTGCACCATCATCAGCCTTTCATAAATATGTGCTGAACCGGTAGTTACAACCTCTGTCCCACCTTTCCTAACTTTGGACTGTTTGGCTTTTTAATAATTTTGTTTCTAAAAATAATTTGGATATGAACTTTCCAATGTGCATTTAACTGGCAAAAGTAAAAGGAACTCAGATTAAGCATTTGTAATTGCTGGCTTCTTCATGACTGGGATTTCAACTGGAAATCCCATTTGGTGCAGTAACCATTACTACTTAAGCTCCAAGGCTGACTGCCTCTTAACCAGCAGCTGGAGGAAGCTTTTCATCAAAGCGGCTGAGCAGATGTCAGACCTAGGCTTTAGAGGTTTTCATTTGATGTAAGGTCTCAGCATGGGATAGGGAACTTTTCAGTTTGTATGCTGGTTCTGGTTAGGTTGGGGGGGTGGGAGGTGTTTTTGGTTTTTTCCCCCTCCTGATGCCTGGAGTTGGTGGATTTTCTGCCCCATATAGGACTTCGGAGGAAGAGATGGGAAGAAATACTACCCAAACTGCTTGACCAACTTTCTTGCTTCCAGCCTTCTCAGTTGGGAAGGTTCCTGCTCCATGCATGTTCCCTGTCAAGGAGAGAAGTGTCCCGTAATTCATGTGCCACATTTCTGGGAAAGGGAGGAGCCTCTGGAGGTAGCTTATTGTCTATCTTGCCCTGCTTCATTTGCTCTATCAAGCTGCAGGTAAGCTCAGGGCTTGTGGAAACTTTGGCTGCCTGTCAAAACAAACTTGAGGCATAGAAAAACAACAGCTTTTAACAGTCCAGTGAAGATTTAGGACAAAATAAATCCCAATATTTGCAGGAAACAAAAAAAACCCATAAAAGCCATTTCCCCCATAAAAATCACTTCAGCAGCATTGGTATTTTTTATGTCAGAAGGAGAAGCTGGTGGAAGTCTGCCACAGGGAGGGAGAGGAAGGCAGAGGAGAAGGATGCTCTGCCAGAGGTTTTGCAGTCACTTGCTGGCAGTATTGATGCTTAGATACCGGCTCCAGGTGCCTTGGGGAAAGTGATACTCGTTACTGGATCCTTTACCTGTCTCCTCCTTTTCTACTCCTCTTCTCCCTGTTCTCTGCAGCCCTGTTGTGCTTTGTTCCTCCTTCTGCAGTCTGTGCTTTTTGCCTCTTGCCATCTACCCACACTGCCATTCCTTCCTCTCTCTCCTTCCTTCCCTGCTTCTTGCATCCCTGCTGAGTTTTCGGCTGGTGACCTTGTTCCTCCCAGCATGGCATCAGAGGCTTGCGGTTCTGTGGTGCCAGGCTCAGCTCTTCACTGCAGGCTCCCCCTCACCCCGGCACTGTGACAGCAATGCTGGTGGCGTGGCCGTAGGGTGAACCGGTACAGGCAGACAGAAAAGCTGTTGCTGGTCTGATTCACTGGGCTGTCACGCAAACGGCACATGCGGCCTTGCTGGCAGGCTGCGGGGGAGTAATGTAAAGAGCAGCCAAAGGCTTGCTCACAGTGGTGCTACCTCTGAAGTCAGGTTTTTATCCTGACCCTTCTGTGCCGCCAGGGAGGCATGAAGAACACAGACACAAGTGAAGTGATCTTACTGTTCCCAGTTCCTGCTCTGGTGGCACAGATGCTTAGAAGAGACAGGTATGGAGAAGGCTCTGCTCATCTCTTTGCATGGGGCTAGTGCCCAGCATGGATGAGGAACTGCGCTGGAACACTAACACATCCCTCTGCAGACACACAGGCAATGGGCAAAAGGCATGCACTGGTGTGACAACCCTACCAAATTTCAAGGCCCAGCTCCAAAGTATTGTGTCACAAAAGTTTTTTAACAAAGTAATGGGACACTGTTTTAAATGGGCAAAATTATATACATCCCCTGATCCTTGTTTCCAGAAATGTCTAACCATTTCTAAATGAACTATTTCAGAACATAATAACCTATCCTGAAGCAGACATCCAGCATAGAAAACTTCAACCCAAGTGTTTAATGCTCAGCAAGTAACCAGCTGAAAGCAGAGCTGTGTATTGGGAAGTGCCAAGCAGCCTTAATTTAGGAGTCACTTTTTGCATAGACACTTCAGTTTGCCAGAAAAGAAAGGAGAGCCCAGCTGCCAACAAGTGCATCAGTTTGGACAGAGGAATGGAAAACTACATTTTGCCCTTCATTTGTAGTGCTTTGATATCTGTTTTCAGGACGCATACATACATCTGCTTTTTCTTGTCTTAAATGGGCTAGTTGTATAAAATCTAGCAGAGGCACTTGGTTTTGTCCATCTTTTAACACCGTAAAATTGTTTATGGTATTGCCTTAGAAATGGCTTAGTTCAGTGACCTTTTCCAGCACTGACTAGCTGCCAAATAATCAGTGTTTGAAAGACTCTGGACTTGATTCTTCTCTCCTTTACACTGTTTTGTTGGAGCTACGAATTCCCTACAGGCTTGGTCTGAATAGAAAAATATATAGATAGATTTATATATATATTTCTGTATGTGTACATATCTAGAGAGGAATTATATAGAATAGAAATGCAATCATGGTAGCTGGTGGGTTTCGGTTTTACTTGACATTGTGCACAAGTGCTGAGATCGTTAGACTCCTGAAGCGTACTCATGAGCACCTTTTCCCTAAATGATACCTCTCCAAGCATTCTTTAGAGTTTTGTGTGACTTTGCTGTTAGCTGTAAATTTTCCCATCTTCATCAGTTAGAGGACCAGACCGAAGTACTCATTACAAGAATACTAAACCATTTATTTTCTTCTCCTTCTTGTAGGCAGAGGCAGTACAAAATGCAATCCTGGTTTGAGGTCCAAGAACTGGCAGCTCAGGTGGCGAAATGCATTCTTTAACCATGCACACCTTAGGCTTTACACTGTAGCATGTAGTGGAAGTGGTGTCCTTTCCTATTACCAAGCTTAGTGACAGATGTGATCAGTTTTGGAATGACTGTAGCAAATCATCAGTTTTCCATGCTGTATGCCATTTGCTGCACATGTTTATATTTGACAAGTGAGAATGATGCTACCCAGCACTTTTACGTACGGTTTTAACCCAAAGACTTCAAAGCCTTTTACAAAAAAAGGTGAGAATGACTACTTGCTTTTGCGTCTGGATGCTCAGAGACTTCAGATGCTTCACCTGGAGTCTACACTACAGTTCTGAGATCTTACAGCTTGTGACTCTGGGAGTGTGTTGACCCTGAGTAAAAACCCTTATCCATCGACGTTGGATTGCTGGCCTGTGGTGGCAGGGAAGGGCTGCCTGGTGAAGGCACGCTGAGGATGTGTAACCTGAGGGTAACTGTCAGTATGGTTTTATTTTCCCAAATATTAACTCAGTTGTGCCTTATGGCAAGGCCTAGACTGGTGCTCAATTAAGATGACAGCAAGCAATGGTGTCATTTTTTCAGTCACCTTTCAGAGTGATTCCTTTTAAGTCCTCTTAGATAAACAAATTTGGTGATCTGCCATCTTCATTTCTTCCCTGCCTTCGCTCCTGTCTTTTGCCTCCATCTGTTCATCACAAGCTGAACGCTCTCGTTGTGACATCCTGCCAAACCACCATCCTCCTCCTTGGAGCCTTTTGCTCCCTATTCTTCCCACCTGCTCTGACCTTCACCAGGCTCCACCCTTCTCCAATCCCATCATAAACTTTCTTTTCTTGGCCTTGGGCGCTGTCTGCATCCTTTCTACTTCACCAACTCCATGTTGTTTCTCACTAGATCAAGTGGTGTTCAGAGATCTTACTGACCTTTTTTTCCTGGCTGAACCAAAGGTCCATGGGATTGCGGGGGGATGAGAGTTTGTGACTGACTCGAAGGGTATGTGACATCTGACTATAACCTTTGGGGTAAAATACCTCTGTGTCACTTCAAGTTCTCAGACCAGAGCCCAAGTTCGTATTTGTTTCCTTCTGAAATAAAACTCGGGTCAGGTTCTTCCCAAATTTGCACTTCAGCACTCTTTATCCCAACAACAAGCTTTGAGACAGACTTCGTTCATCTTGTGTTGGTTGAAGAGGTGTTTATAGGAAATTTAAAGCAACTTTATTTCCCCAGGGTTCCACAATGAGAATGTCAGATTTGCAGCTTTCCACCTTAAAATAGACCGAGAGAATTCCTATTTTTCAGGTGACATAGTGAGGCTGAGATGCAAACACAGAGGGAAGCAGTAGCTAGTATGTTTTGACTGATTCTTTTTTCCCTAATATTTGGGGTTTTGTTTTTTGGTTTTTTTTTTTTAAAATAATATGTTTTATGGAGAAGAATAGGGGAAAATCAGCGGCCAGCTTCTGGCTGGTGCAGTCGGATGCACAGCCTGCACAGAGGGTGAACGTGACTTAACGCCTACATCTGACAGGAACCAATTTAGACATTTTTCCCATCTCTGCAGAGGGCTGCACTGCAGTATTAAACATTGGTGCCTGATTAGTTCCCTCCTCCCCATTTCTCAAAGGAGGAGAGGAGGAACAAGCAGAAGTTAATAGCCGGTGGCCAGTGCATCCCCTGTAACTTTGTAAGCACTGAATTGAAGTCCTTGCCCTGAAATGTGTGGGTAGGTTCTGATATAAAACCAGATCCCCTTTGCAGACCCATAAGCATTGCACTGTCACTATAAGCATCACCCTGACCAGAAATTCTGCCGAGGACCGCAGGAACACATCTCAGTCAAGCTTCATTGAACCCAAGCACTTCCTCACAGACTGTTGGAATCAGCATTTACCAGCATCGGGCTAAATTTTGGTGTTGAAAATCCTACTTGCATCGAGTGGAGTCAGAAGGACAGCAGCTGGTACAGCCCTGGAAATGAAGAGGCCTCGGGTCTATGCCCAGTTCTGCCACCAGCCTTCTCCTACAACCCCTTTCCTATGAGGCCATTTTACTTTTTGTCCTGCAAGTTACCCCCATCCTCTGTGAAACAAGAGTGCTATGAAAGACCTAGAAGTTGTCTGTCAAAAGTATTATTTTGTCACCTAAAGAAGCCATGGCAACAAAAAGCTACAACACAGTTTCCATCACAAGACTAACTTGAGTCAGTTACTGCCTTTGAAACATCTGTGGTGCAGGCTAAAAGTAGACTTTCCTACCAGAGTTGAAGTACATTGAAGGAGTCACAAAAAATATCCCAAAATAGGGGGAGGAAAGAGGGGAATATCAGATGGGGGGGGGGGGGGGGGAAGAACAAAAGAGTGCAACAACAGTTATGCAATGCCTCAAATGGTTTCCTTGCTTTTTTTGTTGCTATTCTTTTTCCAGCCAGACTGATGAGTTTACTGGATTCGTTGAACTGCGATATAGTGAACAGCACCACCGCTGAGACCTTCGTGGTTAAGTTTCCTAATACTAACAAAATTCCTGCAAGGAATTACCTGCGGCTGGGGGTTTGTACCACCACTTGAATTGTAGGGACCAGAAAATTGTAGGACTCTTACCTGAGCACTTTATCCAGATGTGTACCTGTTCTATTTTACCTTTATCCTATGTTATGCTAACTTCTGTCCTCCCTGCATTCCTCCCTGTTCCAGGGATGCGTCTATCTAGAGATTGGAAATGTGGGAATAAGATCACCAGATGATATTTTACCTGGAAAATGCAAATATATGTCCTGGAGGGGGAAAAAGTTGCTTCTCTGTGAGAGAGATTTGAGATACCTGAAATAGCTGAGATGTAGTGGGGAACATTTTGGACGTAACTTCGTGACATGACTAGCAAAACGGGCCAGTGTGGGGCCTGCCGGTATGACACATCGTGCTTGCTTGGATCTGTAAACTGCACAGAGGATTTTTATTGAAGAAACACATTTCTACAACGCTTTTCACTTGATCATCTCTGAGTGCTTTAGTAGGCTCAGAAGATGCTGGGGAACAATCAATGCAGAAGCCATGCTGTAGATCTTGCAGCATTTATTTCTATGGAAGTCATCTTTTCTTACTCCCTTTTTAGTCAGATGTCAAAAGGAAAAGAACAACAAGATGAAGGCAAAGACTGAGGCTCATGCCCAATGCTTTTCCTTATCAGCTGTGCTAAAGAAAAGGAGAAAGGAAACAAACAACATTGCCTGTAAATAATATTTTTTTTTTCCTTTGACTACTACAATTTCATTGGTTCACTGTAATTAGGCAGAAGGGACTGAAATGATTTGTATATCAGACCTAACAGACAATATTGTAATGGTATCATTCTTTTAACAGATACTTTTGACTCCTGAAAGCCTGGAATCAAAACCTTTGTTTCAAATGCACGCATGCTTCAGCAAATTTCAGAAGCAATTGCCAGTTTTGTGGTTTGTACCTGATATTATGCTGAGCTAAAGCCAGGATTTAAATTTTGGAAAATATGGCTCCAGATTTTTTAGTCAAAGGCCATCTGAAATAATGAACAAGAAGAAAGGAAGAGAGTTCATGTTTTATGGGTCAGGTGTGCAGGGGTTTGTGATATACTGGGTGCTTTTAAGATATGCCAGCAAGTCTAATCCCAAGGCCGGGAGGACAACCCAGCAAGCAGAAGAATTTGGATGATAAAAGAAAGTATTGACACAAATTGCTGACTGCTGTCACTAGGGTGTGCATTAAGGGGAGTTTAAAGCCCTCTTAAAGAGAAATAAAGGCTCTGCAGCGTTGTTAGGAGATTGTTGTCTGAGGGATGGATACAGGAGCAAAGTACCACGGAGAAGGGGGACAGCTTTGAAGGAGGGTGGGGAATCGTGGCAGCTCCGTGCCAGTGCTGTGGCTGAGCTGGGGTCACCGGGCTCATCCTGGCTGGCGCCCACACAGCCACATGTAGGGGAGATGCTGCTGTTCCAATGCCCAACATGGGGAATCGAGGGACGGGTTTGCAGGGGCGCAGCAAGCATCTTCTGCTCTCACAGAGGCAAGTGAGAAGTATGGGTACCCGCTTGTTCTGAAAAACCAGGTTTTGCTGTTCTCAGCCTGGCTGGTTTTGTAAGTACTGACCTTGCCAATTTTGGTGCCTTGTCCTGGTACACGAGTGTTTGGAGATGTCCCTGTGAAAAGGGTAATTTCTTCTTGGTTTTGTAACATTTTATGTTAAAATCTCTTCCCCTTACCCCAAACTATAGTCTCCGGTCCCCATAAGGACTGTGCCTGGCCTTGGCTGGTTTGTCACCTCTCCATTCACCCCCAGGACGCTGACCTGTGATGAAACTCCACTGATGCAGAGCTGATGAAAATTGTGTGTGGGACCCTGAATGAGGAGGTGTGTAAAAGTCAGTCACCAAGGGAAAGCAAATCTTTTCAAATCCTTTTTTTTTTGGCAGGCAAAATAAGAACCGCCTCTGAGCGGGGCCGGTAGGGGGTGGTTCATGGTGCTGTGCTGGCTGCACCAAGCGATGCTCCGGTCCCCTCTGTGACTCTCCTGAGGGCTGGTGGCACCAGCAGCAGAGACTGAGTTTGCTCACAGTGAGGGAAGTCAGGAATTTTGTTAGAAAGTACTTATGCATGCAAGTATCAGATATGTGATGCAGCAGCTGAGTCTCATGGTGTGAAGCCTGCATCACCCATCGTCTCAAAGGAACAAGCCTAGGGTGGAAGGACTGCTCCCCCACCATCGTAGCTGATAGCAGCGCTCCGTTCCCATGTAACGGGTGGTCTCCCTGCACATAATGAGCAACCTTTGGAGGACTGTGGAAGTAGAAATGTTAGGATGTAAGTAGGCCTCTTGACTGAACCTTCACCCTGTCTCCTGAAACAGTCCTCACTGTGTAACCTTCGTGATAAACTAGTTCCCGCGCTGAAGAAAGCAGGATCCAGTCTGGCACTGAGTCGTCCTGAAGCCTTGGCTCTGTAACAGATGTGTGCAACTTGCACCCCCTTATCTGTCTTTTGCATAGCACCTCTGAGAGAATACAAACCCTCTACCCGCTCTGCAAGCACAGTGTTCACTTCAGCAGAGCCTGTTCCTCTGCTGCTCAGTCTTCTCGCCTGGAGCTATCATAAATAAATGGCTGCTCCTCTGACCTGACCCACAGGGGAGGTTTAGATTGGACATTAGGAAAAATTTCTTCACTGAAAGGGTTGTTAAGCATCAGAATGGGCTACCCAGGGAAGTGGTTGAGTCCCCATCCCTGGGCGTATTTAAAAGATGGGTAGATGAGGTGCTTAGGAACATGGTTTAGTGGTGGGATGGCAGGGTTAGGTTAATGGTTGGACTTGATGATCTTAAGGGTCTTTTCCAACCTAAATGATTCTGTGATTCTATGATTTGTACTCCGGTTATTCCATGACGGGATGGAGGAGCCAGCAGCTTGTGCTGTGTTTGAACAATATTGTCTGCATCTTAAAACACCTGAGATACGATGTTCTGTAGTGGGGCTGTTGGTGTGGGAGAATGGGGCTTGTGCCCACTGTTTTCAAGTACCTGTGAGGCTGTGCTTCAGAAATTGGGCATTTCACTTGTTTACATGTACTGTGAGGAGAAGGCTCATTTAATCATATGTTGAGGGAGAGGCAGCACTGCAGGGAAAGGCCGAGAAGGCCTGAGCTGGATACTGTAGCCTGGGAAGACAACGAAGGGTGGCACACGACCAGACCCAGTTTTCTGGGGTTACAGTTGGATGCTCATCTCCCTCTCCATTGTTATTCCAACTTAGCAAATATTGCCCTCACAGAAGTCAGTGTTAATTTACCACAACTTGTGCCATTTATGTTGGCTAGAAAAACACAACTTGTATAAGACGACATACAATTTATTGTTAGTCTATTTAAAAGCTTTAACAGTCTGCTCGAAGAGTCCTCATCAATCCACTTACAACGATGCTAACAATGATAAACAACATTATCTAGAATATTAGAAAGGGGATAAAAGAAAAAACACCCATAACATACCAGTGTCAAAACTAATATACACATAGCACTTCAGCTGCTGCAGCTTTCCTCAGGTTGTGCTCACCCCTCCGCTGCCTGAGCACTGGATTCAGAGGTGCTGGCTGTCCCCCGGGAGAAGGTGGGAGGGCTGCAGGTAGCATAGACCCACCAAGTTCTTTGTTCCCAGCAATGCAATGCCAATGGTGTGGTCCCTCCGTCTGCCTCACCATGGTGCTGGTATGGGCTTGCTGCCTCCTCCTTTGCAAAAGTCCAGCTGGAGCTGTTTCCATCCTGTCTCTAAGGCTCTCCCCACCACGCTCCTTGGTCCCCAGAGCCAGGTATATCCACGCTGACCCTCCAGGCAGAGCTGTGCACACCTTGCAGACCTGCTCCTCGCCCTCCTTGCTGCCTGCGAGTGGTGTTTCCCAGCCCCAAGGTCACATTCCTCCCTTGATGCAGATGTCCTTGCCCACGGGGGAGTCGTTCATGGCGTTGGGGCTGCCAGTATCACCCTGTGCTGGAGATTTCAAGGCCCTGCTGCCCTCCCCTGCCGGCACCCCCCGCGCTGCGTTTTTCTTCCTGGCTCAGGGTCCGATGGCTGTGCCCGCAGCTGCCCCTGCTGCCCCGCAGGAAGACAGCCGAGCCGTGCTGCCAGAGGCCTTTCGGCACCCCTTGGATCAGGGGGAGCAAAACCCGAGTGCTGATGGGTGAGGGCTCTGGGGCATAGATGGTTGCTGTTACAGCAACAGAGCTCACGCAAAGCTCCCCACATGGGACGTCCCAACCAAAGCGAGGCTGGCGAACCTCTGTGTTAGGTTTTGCAGTATTAGTACACAGCCTGTGGCCTGTTTCTGGCAGTGGCAAGACCATATTTCATGGGCTACAGGCATGGAGACCCCCCATCTGATAGTCCATGGACAAAAGCTGTCACACACACGAGTCCAGCAAGGATCGTGCAAACCCTCCTGTGGCTCAAGGCTCCTTGCCAGGACCGAGCAATTGATCTTCTTGGAGGCGTTTGCCTTTTCCTATCTGGTCTTGCCTCGTGTGGGTCTGAGGGTGGCCTGTAGTTCTTGGCTTTGGTGTATGGCTGCTACTGGGTTTACTTAATACTTGATTTTATAGCCAGAATAATTTGCACAATTAACCAAACTCTTACAATACCCAGGATTACACTTCTAGGCTGTACAGCCTAGTTAAATGTCAGTAGCTGATGGAAGTCCCGCCGAGGAGGGATTTACACCAAGAATGATGCTTTTTATTGAGGTTGTAGTAAGAGCAACTTGCTCACTCTTGTCATGTACTGCGACCCTTGCTTTGGTGGCTTGTTTCACTGCCGGTGGGACAGCAAATGTTACAGCTGGATGCTCTGTTATCTGCTACACCAGCTCAGAACCTAACCCAGATGTTACTAGGCTTCTTTTAGTACACAGTCAAAAAGTTTCTAGTAATTTTAGTGTTGCTCCTAAAAGCACTGCATAATTAAAATCATACTGTTAAATTAAAGTTATGTTACATGCACATGTATTATCAGACGACTTAGACACGCAGAGGTGATTTCTGGATGCCGGGTATACACACAAACACAGCTGGATTCCACATAAGTGATTACAGACCCACTAGAAATGAAAGGATACACTTCATATTCACATCTGACTAAAATCTGTTCAAATGGATTGAAAACTGATATCTTATATGCAATTTGCATGCGTAAGTGCCTCCCGCTTGCTGGTGCCCTTCCAGAGAGGCAGCTGGGAGCACCCCGTCATCACTGGTGCACAGCTCTCACCTCAGAAACCCTCCTGCTCTAAGTTTCTCAAATCACCTCATAATCTCCTCCTTAATGGAATAAAATTTTTCATCAGACCAATACATGATTACACATTGTACACATATGTAGCATGTTGATATCCCCATCACTGGGGAACCTTTAATTTTCTACCCATCTCAGCACCATCAACTTATACATAGGTACCCTAAGTTATACTCAAAACTACGCTATGCAGTTTTCCTAATGTAAAGCTACACTAATGATATATTTTTTTTAAAATATAACTTATCCTACCAGAAATGTTTACACTTGATTTGTTCACCTTTCTTACTGTAGTACGTAAAATACCATCATGTTTTGCAGATACAGCTACATGTTTTCAGTGTTACATATACAGGCATTGCATCGCATGCTGGTGATCCATTAATCACGATCACTATCGACAACAGGAGGTATGTCCATCCTCATCCAGGGAAACAGGGTTTCTCTTGTTTGGAGATGGTGACCCCTTTAAACTGGATGCATTTTTTTCCTTGTCGCCACAGTTTGCTTATACTTTTCTCTCGTTTGAACTTCAGCAACTCATCTAAAAAAACCCATTATATTTTTCCCTTCATCTACACATATATGATAATAAAGCAAAATAAAAGCAGGGAAGAAAATGCTAAGCAACAAACAATAATATCCATCATTTGGAATGGCTACTTATTCTTCTGTGCTACCTGTGGAAGGGAAAAATAGCAAAGATTGTTATTAATAGTTATCTTAGTTCACTAAGGTAGATCATTTCTGGGCTCCCCGGTTCAAGAAAGATGAAGAACTCCTAGAGAGAGTCCGGAAGAGGGCAACAAAGATGTTGAGGGGACTGGAGCATCTCCCCTATGAGGAAAGGCTGAGGGAGCTGGGCTTGTTTAGCCTGAGAAAGAGAAGACTGAGAGGGGATCTCATCAACACATACAAATATATTAAGGGTGGACGTCACGAGGACGGAGCCAGTCTCTTCTCAGTGGTGCCCAGAGACAGGACAAGCGGCAATGGGCACAAACTGAAGCATAAGAGGTTTAATCTGAATGTGAGGAAGAACTTCTTTACCTTGAGAGTGACACAGCACTGGAACAGGCTGCCCAGGGGCGTTGTGGAGTTTCCTTCTTTGGAGATATTCGAAACCTGCCTGGACGATGTGCTGTGCAACCTGCTCTGGGTGACCCTGCTTTAGCAGGAGGGTTGGACTGGATGATCTCCCGAGGTCCCTTCCAACCCTTGCTGTTCTGTGATTCTGTGATTTACACCCATAGGACTTTTTGATTATATTAATATACATATATATAAAATAAACTGCATCTTTGTATGTTATTATACAATTTATTAGCTTATGTTCTTGCTCACCAATCCTCCATAGTATTTGTTTCCTGATGGTTCTGTCTTTTCTCTGTAACAGAAGAACTTTATATTTAAATTAAAAATCTGTTACGTTAATGCATACTCTTTACCATGATCAGTCTTTTCAAATTTTTTTATTTTGCCTTTTCTTCACTCTAAGAAAAAATTCTGGTGTTAACACATCAACTAGAATCATATGTTATGGGCTTAACTTTTTGCTTTCAAAGTGAGCTTTGTTCCAAGTCAGAATATTTTATCATTAAATACCCGCCCCTCAAACCTTTATAAATACATCCTTAATCTGCCATTTTTCCAGCTTCTAACTTTTTAGATATTGGTAGCACTTACCTAGCATTCCTCGGTTTCAGCCCTTTTTTCCATTTTTTTGATACCGCTCCTAAATTCCTTTCCTGCACATGCTTCCACTTGTTTACATGAAAACACACCACTGAACTTAACATCACTAACGCTAAGCCTGAACTGCTGCATTTGTGTTGGTGTCTTTTGAATTTGCCCTGCTTGTACCTCTTGATTTTGCGGCTTTACCCCTGATAACAGGCAGGTATTATTTTTGAAAACAGTGCCTTTTTTTTCTTTTTTTACAGTCCAAGCCTATAGAAGAGCCAGAAAGAAGATGCTATTCTTTTCTCTGTGCTTCACTCTCGGGGTTTATACCGTGTTTGGGACCTCTATAACCTTCCTTGTGCGGTCCTTCATGCCTATAGCTCATTCTGGAGGGGGTTGGAGGTTGGGCTAGATGACCTCTAAAGGTCCCTTCCAACCCAAAACATTCTATGATTCTATGATTCTATGATTCTATGATTCTATGATTCTATGATTCTCAGTCCCACAGCTGCACATCGCTGCTCGCAAATGCTGCAGCCCAGCTGGTATTACAGCCTGGATTTGATCCAGTGTTTTATCAGTCCTTAAAGCCTTCTGCTTTTTTCCCCAAACAGCCTCTGCTGACTTGGCCCGAGGAGCGTTTGGTAGCTCTGCCTTGACTCCTCGCAGCGAAATGGGCACCAGGGTGGCTGTGGTGGAGCTAAGGCAGCCTCTGCTCACCACAGCCCTGGCTGCTCTCGCTGGAAAAGTCAACTTCTCCCTCTTTGTTCCTCTTGTAAAAATAAGCAAACAAAAAAAGCCCTTAACACTTCGCTCCTCCTGCGTTTTCTCCATCAGAGGAGCCACCTTAATTTGCATCAGCCGCAGCCTGCACCTGGCGCCCCGGAGGTGGTCGATGCCTCCTGGGCTCTGCTCCCGATCCCCCAGTGCTCCCAGTGCGGGGGACTTCCCCAGTGGTCCAGTTCTGGTACGACCACGAGCCTGGGGAAGGGGGGACCAGCTGCCCTAGACTATGACGGGGAGGGCAGGAGCCTCAGGCCCGCTTCCCTCTCTTCTCCCACTGATCTCCAGCAGGCGATCCAGCAAAACCCTGGTGGGAGCGTTATCCCAGCGGGCCATATCCTCCCCGAGCTTCCGAAGCTGCCTCCATATGTCCACTCGCATCATGCTTAACTCCCTCCTGGCCACGGTGTTTTGTACCGCGGCTCGGGGAGCCACGTCATGCTGCCATTGCCACTTGCCCTGCCACTTCCCTTTCCTCCCTTTCCCCACGGAGGGGATCTGGGGGGTCGCACCAGCGGAGACAGCAGTCTGCAATACCTCTGAGTCCATCTTCTCCCTGGGGTTTTCCCTTCTTCCTCTGCTGCCCCTTCCTCTCCCCAATTCCCCCCCATCCTCCCTTGCCCAGGCACTCCCTGCCAACTGCTTGCTCCTTCCCTGAGCGCTCCCCGGTTTGCACTGGTGTGGAGCTGGGTCAGCAGTGGTTGTTTCCCTCCCAATAACTTGATCTTCCCGTGGCTGCACATTTCCCCTGCTTCTCCCCTCTGCTCCTCCACCTTCCCTTTTCACAGCCACCGGAGCACTGGTAAGCGAAACAGGGTTTACTTTAAACCTTTCCAGCATCTCAAAAGCTAGCGAATGTGGGCTTGCAGGCTTGCACGCCTCTACGGAGGGGCTGCCATCTGGATTAAACCGTCTTTTTTCATCCCACTGCTCATCACCTCCTTGGTAGGGTGTTTTCGTAAGGGCTGTGACCGCGCTGTGATTCGCCCCTAGGGCTGCTTTTAACTTCTCCATCTGGGCCTCGCAGGCTCGGTGGTCTGTGCCCTTCTCTTTTAGGATCTGTATTTTTTGCACTAATACTCGGATTGCTCCTTGAACCTCCTCTACAGCTTTTGTACTGACAGCTAATTTTTCCTTCAGTGCCTGATTTTCACTCAAAATGGCTTTTTTTTGTTCACACACCTCTTGATACTGCAGAAAGCTTCGCACTTGCTCCATAGCCGCGACTCCTTCTCGAGTTTTACCCTCCTCTAGTTTAAGTCGCTGAGCCTTTATTTCTGCTTTCAGTTTGTCATTTTCCTCCCTTAGGTTCTGAATTTCTACCTGGGCTGCCTCTTTTTCTTCAGCTAAACTCCTGGCCACTAACCACACAGCCCACGCTCCTGCACATTTTAAGGATTTTCGGGAGAAGAGTTTAGACTTAGCTGTCCCTTTTAATTTGGCAAACTCTAGGTCTGCCTGCTGGATACTTCTGCAAGAGTTTGGACCCCAGGGGTTTGGTCCCCACTGCATAACCCAATTTGCCAGCTCTGACATCTTTTTGGCTCCCCTAAAGGTATTTCAGACTTTAGAGGAAGGGCTGCTTCCAAACTATAGCTGAAGCAGGCTGAGGGAAGGTAGCAGAGGCTCATCCAGGTTTGGGCTGCTCCTCTGTTGTTTTTCTACTGTACTTCTTCCCTCCAGAAGTTTTTCTTAACCAAGAAATGCCCCGACCACGGATTTCTAATTTAGCTCCTCTCACAGGCAAGGCAGAGGGCTTTCGTTCCCCTGTCCAGGGATGCTTAGAGGCGTCCCTAGAGCATTTCTCCTCCGAGGCAGAAGGCAGAGGGCTTTCCCTCCTGGTGGATTTCCCACCTCAAGATTTTCAACAAGTCTTTAAAGGGGTGCCTGTGTTGGCCCCCAAAACTGGGTGCTATGCTTTAAGCAAGACACTTGCCAGGGCTGTGGGAACACAGGGTAGCCTTGTTGCTGGCTGTCCCTGACTGCCAGAGGATGGCACCCAAAAAAGGCTCGCCCAGAGGGGCTGCTCACAGAAATGCCGTGAGGGCTCCCAGGGGGGCTGCTGCTGTCTCCCCTAGTTCGATGCACCACAGCTCGTGCCTTTGCGTGGCCTAGAGGAACACGCCTGACACAGGAGAACCTGCTGTTTGACTATTTAAAAGTTTTAACAGCCTGACCAAAGAGTGCTAATCAATCCACTTACAATGCGAGATGATATTATCTAGAATATTTGAGAGAAGGGGGATAAAAGGAAAAAAAAAAATTCCTTATCAGTATCAAAACCACCCGCTCCCGTAGCCACTATGGCTTTCCCCAGGTTAGGCTCACCCCTCCGCTGCCCGGGGAGGGCTGCAGGCGTTGCAGCCCCCGAATCCTTTACCTCCAAGCAGCGCGATGCTGATGGTGGGGCCCCTCCGTCTGCCTTGCTGTGGTGCTGGTGGTGGGGATTCTACCTTCTCCTCTGCAAGAGTCCAGCTGGGGCTGTTTCCACCCCATCTCTAAGGCTCTCCCCACCATGCTCCTTGGGCCTTGGTCCCCAGAGCCAGGTACATCTGCGCTGACCCTCCAGGCAGAGCTGTGCACACCTTGCAGACCTGCTCCTCACCCTCCTTGCTGCCTGCGAGTGGTGTTTCCCAGCCCCAAGGTCACATTCCTCCCTTGATGCAGACGTGGAGTCGTTCATGGCGCTGGGGCTGCCCGTATCGCCCTGTGCCAGAGGTTTCAAGGCCCCGCTGCCCTCCCCCACCAGCACCCCCCACGCTGTGTTTTTTCTCCCGGCTCAGGGTCCGATGGCTGTGCCCGCAGCTGCCCCTGCTGCCCCGCAGGAAGACAGCCGAGCCGTGCTGCCGGAGGCCTTTTGGCACCCCTTGGATCAGGGGGAGCAAAACCCGAGTGCCGATGGGTGAGGGCCCCGGGGCATAGATGGTTGCTGTTACAGCAACAGAGCTCACGCAAAGCTCCACACGTGGGACGCCCCAACCTAAGCAAGGCTGGCGAACCTCCGTGGCCAACCTCTGGCAGTAGCAAGGCTGTATTTCGTGGGCTATGGGCATGCATTACACCATCATCCTTCTGCTTTCCCTGAGAGCCCTGTGCTTTCCTACAACAGCCGCAGGAATAGTGGAGCGAAGGCCTTGTGCTTTTCTGCGACCAAAAAGATCGTGGTGATCAGTGGTGAAACACTGGAACAGGTTGCCCAGAGAGGTGGTGGAGGCCCCATCCCTGGGAACATTCAAGGCCAGGTTGCATGGGGCTCTGAGCAACCTGATCTAGTTAGCGGTGTCCCTGCTCACTGCAGGGGGGTTGGACTGGATGACCTCTAGGGGTCCCTTCCAACCCAAAACATTCTATGATTCTATGATTCTATGATCACGGCTGATGCGCCTTGGCATTTTCAGCAGGAGCTGCAAGGACAGCTGAGGGTCTTTGGGGGCTCAATGGGACCATGGTTGATGGCCCGACCTGCCCGACGGCCAGAGAAATCCATCAGGCAGTGCTGGTGGCAAGCATGATAATCCTACACAGAAACAACTCCCCACATACATGAAACAAAAAGTATTTGAAGTTCTGCAGCTATTAAAGCACATAAATATCTACTTGTAAACCGCACCGTCCCCACGGATCAATACTTTGAGAGACATCTGAAGCTTTGTAAACCAGAAGATGTAATAGGCTTAAAGCTGCAATGTGACAAGACAGCTAATTTTTAATTATTTCTAACTCCTTTCTAATTTCTACTTCATTCTGAATATTTAAAAGCCCTTCCAAATGTATTTCACAAGTTTCAATAACAACCTAGTAACTGGATGTGGCATTACAGCAATTTATAGTCACCTCCTAAAACGGGGATCTAAATTAATCTTTCCACATCTCATTAGTTTAGCTATCAAAGATATTTTACAAGATAATTGGCTTTCAGTGGCTTTAATTTAATTTAATTTATTAATATCTTACATTTATATTTCATAGATGCTGTTTTAATTATTGAACTGATACATCTCAGAAACCTAATTCTTTTATACAGCATCACACTTTTGCTTTCAGGGCTTGAGAGCCTTTTTAAGATGTTTTAATGATAAATAATAAGTCCTTGTTTGTGTTTGCCTTCAGAGTGGATATCAATTTACTTTCGCCTTAGGTTCTCGCAAAGGAAAATTAGATCTTATTTTGGAACATCCTGCTTTGCAGGCGAGGCTGCCTTTATTCTTAAAACAAAAACTCGCTCCAAATTTGTAACGCTGTAAAAGTAGAAACAAGGGGAAGCAGAAGTAGTAGGAAGAATGGGGAATAAATAGCCAATTCACACCTGACAGGTATTTATGCAAACAATTTCAGTGGGCAGCAGAGTTAGGGAAGCCCGGGCTCCTGTGGGGTTGTGTCCCATGGCTGAGCTCTCTGGGGCCGGCAGTGAAGCCGCTTGAAGCTTCTTCTGCTGCCGGGAGCATCCGCGCCTGCCCCGCCAGGCGCCCACTCTTCCCGCACCCACGCCACTAGCTGGGTCTGGGGGCTTCCCCCCACCCCCTCTGCTAACTAACTTGCAGGAACATAGTATTTTGGAGACTTCCAGCCTTCTGTAAACTTTGGCCGAAATGAACCAGCAGGTTCCCAAATCGCCAAGGGCAGACAAGACAACTGGACTGCGTGACTGACCCCAAGAACTCCCTTCCTTTGGAAAGCGGCCTAAAAATACATTCCCTTCTGGAGCAGAATGGCCACGCCAAAACAGCTGACAGTAAACGTGATGGTGATAATTGATGCTTGATGAAGAATCCAGGGTAGTTTTAATATTTTAGCTTCATAGAATACCTTTCATCTCCAGGAGCTAAAGCAATTTATAAAAGCTGCACTGCTGCCCCGCTTGGTCTCCTTTTGCCCTTAAATTCGCCATTTCGTGGGGAGCGGTTACAGGACTGGGCTGGCACTGGGCAGGGGGCTGTGTCCCGCTCTCCCACTCTGGTACCCAGCCCATTTCACCCCTGTTACCCCCGGCCAGCGGCGGCTGCAGCCCCAGGCCCCACAGTGGGAATAAATTGCCATCCCGTGGCAAGAATTCCACACACCCCCCCCCCCCCCCCATCTTCCAGGGGAGCGCTGTGCGCCCGGGCTCCGCCACCGCGGGGTTTGGCCCCGGGAGGGCGCGGGCTGCGGGGGGGCTGGCGGTGCAGGGGCGAGACCTCCCCCTCCCACCCGAGGCCCGTGGAGCTGCGGAGGGGGCAAGGAGCCCCCGCAGAGCCCCCTCCCAGGCGGGGAGCTGCTGCGCCCCCTTCCTCCCAGCCGGGCGAGGTGCGCGAACCCAGCCCCCCCCGGGAAGGAGGGCAGCCCCAGCGAGGGGACGAACCCACCCGTGCCCCTGCAGCCGCCGGGCCCCGGGGTGGCTCCGCTCCCGCCCCTGGGGAGGGAACGCAGCGGGACGCCCGGGCCCGCAGCGCCCCGGGGGGGCGGGGAGCCCCGGCGGGCCCCGCAGGACGCTCGGCAGGCGGCCGGGAGGGCTCGGGGGGGGGTGGGGTGGGGGTGGGCGGAGGAGGAAAAGCAGCCCAAGCACCCCCTCTGCTGTCAGGAAACGTCATGGCAGAGGCTGCCGCACCGCCAGCCCCTCCTCTGGAGGGGGGGAAACCCAAAACCCCAAACCCCAGCCCCTTGGAGGGCATCCACCCTGCCTGCGGGATGCAAGCAGCCGGGCTCGCTTTTCCAGTTAAAGCGTAAAGAGGTGTATGCCGGGGAGAGGAGGCACAACCACCAGCCAGGCCTCAGGTAACAGCCGAGGTCTCTGCCCCCGGCATCAGGTTTGGGTTTAGCCACACGCGCCGCTGCGGCCCCTCAGCCCGTTCTTCGGGTTTGTGGGCTCCTGCGCCTCGATCGCTGTTGTGGATTATGCTGGTAGGGAAGGGGTTGGGGGCAAGAAGAAGAAAATGAGGATTAAAGGCATACAGGCTATTACTTAATAACGGCCCTTCTTCCCTGTCCCAAAAGAAGTGAGCTCCAGCAGTACCATGTTGCTCTGCAACCACAGCTTCTGCCAAATCCCTTTGCTCTTGCAATTCATGACCTCTCTGGACGTGAGGCTGGTTCCCTGACACCGGGCTTTGCCTGCTGAGGATGGAGGGCATAACAAAAGGGCAGATGAGTTCCTGTGAGATTATCATATTGGGTTTGGCCCGTTTTACACAGTGGCCTTTTATATTTTGGAAACATTTCAACATTTTACAATAACTTCAATAGTAAAAAAAAAAAAAAAAGCTGCGAGTCTTTCTTCTTTCCATCCCCACTCCACATGCTCCAGGCTGGCTTCACTCTTTCTTGTAAAGCCTGCTGCAGCCAGGACTTTTTTGATCAGGCAGGTGCTCTTGGCAGCACCCCCCCAGCTGTGAAGGGTGCCACCCAGCTGCGACGTGCAAGGCTGGGGCGCCGGGACGCACCGAGCACCCCGGTGAGCCCTGGGGAGCTCCACGGAGACGGCAGTGCTGCAGCCACTGCGGCTCAGGCGGGGACACTTTTCCCTTGTCCAGCAGGCTCTGGCACAGCTCACCCACGGGCCGAGGCTTTCCCTTGATGGCTTGTTATTAAAACTGTGCAAATAATAAATTCTTCCTCCTATTAATCAAATCAGAAAGGAGATCAACCGGGTTCAATTTAGATCAATCTGAAGCGAACATTTCTGGTGGTTCAGTTTTCTCAGCAAATTGAAAAATCTTCCCCAAATGACACAGTCTGAGGAGGGCTTCGCTGGACTCCGTTTTAACCCTGCTGTCTGCAACGCTGCCATAACTGACTTAGGGTGGCATTTGCAAACACTCTTTCTTTACTCCAAACCAACCTTTCTTTAGTGGATAAAATCCCACCCTGCCCCGGTGCTCTATTCCTGTACTAGCCAGGGATGCCCGAGCATCACCCAGGGTCAGCTCATGACTTTGTCATCATGCGTTCTTGCCCCAGACAGAAAGGCGAATTGATGATTTCTAGACAGAAGTCTCTTCCAAAAATACCCTAGGAAATCCTCAGTTGCCACCCAGGTCTAGCTGTTCACGAGCGACGAAGAGCAAGAGCTCCAGAACATGAGCCGAGGTCTGGATCTGGCCTTGTGTGCTTCTGCCACTGTAATGTGAGCTTTTTTTTCAGTGAATGTCCCTCGTCACTTAAAAAAGAAAATAAAGGTCCCAGCAGATGCACTTCAGTTAGGGACTGAAGGGGATGCCCACTACCTTTTCAAAGTCAAATGCAGGGGAAATCAAGCCCCCTTCTTCCTAACAGCCCCTTCTGCTTCCTCTGCAGCCAGGCCAGAGCTCTGCATCCCAGGACTCCTGCTTAAGGGACCTTAAAATTCCCATTGATTTCCATGGGGTAGGGTTCAAGGCACTTAATTCTGCCTGCTGGAGCACGAGCCGGTCTCCGAGTTGCTGCCTATCACTCGTGTGCTGCAGCAGGACCCATCAGGCCCCGGGACAGCGTATTCTTGGCTGTACCAAAGGATGGTACATGGTGTTTTGTCCTTGCAAAAGGTTGTTACAAATGGTTTAGTTTCAAGAGAGGTCAATTAGATCTGGGAACTCTTGCAACGCCTTCGTTCCTAATTATGGCTCGGAGACTTTGCCGTAGTCAAAAGACAAATGGATGCCGAAGAAAGAAGCAAACAACAGCAGGCATTTCCACGGTGTCCTCTTCGCTGCTTATTAGCTGTGTCCTGTCCTGTACCAAGTACTTCCAGCACTTCACTGTTCACTTCCCAGATAGTCAGATTTCTCTTCCTAAGTTTCTACGTGTCTCGGTGCAGCTGAGCACACCGCCTGCTGATGGCACCGTCCCGTTGCCTTTCAGAGCCGAGAAAGTTGGAAAATGAACATTGCTGCACCTGAAACTGCCCTGTGCCGATGCTGCCACGTGGCGGCTTTTGATCTCCTTCCAAAGTCCACAGGAGATCAGCCCTTGCCGATGACTTCGAGCTAAGAAAGATAATGAAGCCCTCGGGACATCAGACTGGCAGATGCTTTTTAATGGGACCTGATTGTCCTGAGTCCTGAGAGTGGCCTGGTTGCTTGGGGATTACAGTCGGCCTTATTTCAACTTTCATCTCAGCTGAACGTGGTCACCAAAGTCAGGTCAGTCCTCGGGGGCAGCCAGACTCTGTATGTGCCGGTCCTCTTAGGGAAAACCAGCCGGGTGCTCTCTGCGG
This sequence comes from Gorsachius magnificus, assembly GCA_034008185.1. Taxonomy (NCBI): domain Eukaryota; kingdom Metazoa; phylum Chordata; class Aves; order Pelecaniformes; family Ardeidae; genus Gorsachius; species Gorsachius magnificus. The sequence continues at coordinate 11,153,277 of CM067083.1, read as the reverse complement.
GTGCTCCCTCCTTCCCAGTGCTGGTGCCGGCCCTGGGGCTGCCTTTCTGCAAGTCAGAGCAAGACATTTACTTTCCTTTTGTCATTTTCCCCAGCTATAAAAATGCACCTATGGATGGGACTGTCATTAAGAACAATGCCATTTAATCATGCCTTGGTCTTTGCTGCTTTGTTTGCCATGACTCACGCTGTAATTACTGCAAGGACGGGTCAAACAGGAGCCAGCGCTCAGCGACCGCAGTCCTGGCTCTCCCCCATCCTAAATGCTGACCACCCCAAGGCAGCAGGAAGGACTGTCCTGTTGATGTCTGAGAGATGAGAGGTCCCTGAGCCAAATCCAGTTAAAGCAACAGCAAACTGTCTGCTGGTTCCCTGCCAGCTGTAAGCAGTGGTTTTTGCCCTTTGGGACTGGTCCCACGTCCTGCCTCAACAGCCTCGGTGCAGACGCAAGGCTGGGCCCAGTGAGAGGTTGGGCTGGTTCCCCCCCTCCCTGTCTTCCAAGCCCCTGTGCCACCGCGCTCACGTGTTGTGCCTGGGAGCGGGCTGACAGCTCACGTAATCCCGACTGGCAGGTGACCATGGGAAATGCGGCACGGGTCACGTCTCTGCAAAGCCAGGCTCAGCCTAAGTCTCCCAAGATGCGTCACTAAAACTCTTAGGGCTAAATCCCTCCCTGCATAAGTGCAGCCAGCGGCAGCCCAGCCGCAGGGATGCGCTCGGCCCCCCACTCGTGCCCAGACGCACCCCGCTCAGCCGCTGCTGCTCTCTGCGTTTCTAACTCGGCTTGTCAAATTGCTTCTTGCGAGCTCTCCTGAACCAGGACTTTACCTTTCAGGAGCCCAGAGCAACTGGAAAGGTTTTACCTTTCCGTACCTGAGAGCAAGGTGTGCAGCTGGAGGAAACCCTGCAGGGCTGCCCGTTGTCAGGGGGATGCAACCACCCTGCAGCTTCGAGGTGGCCGTGATCTGAGGAGCCCTTGCTCAGAAAAACTGGTTCCTGCACAGCAGCAGGGCTTCACACCACTCTGGATGCAGTTCGGCACTGCTCCCTGCCTCTCACAGCAAGGAAAGGGAGAAGGGACGGGAAGCTGGCGGGCTCCCTGGCAGCCGGGGGGTACAGCCTGCCTCCTGCCCGCCGGTGCCCTGCCTTGGCCGAAGGCAGGCGCTCGCAGGGGGTCAGGCCGGCCTTTGGCTGGCGATTCCCCATGGCACCTCTTTTGCAAAAAAGGTCAGCACTACCCAAGTGTCTCACCCACAACTGTCCCCATGTGAACCCAGGCCTGCCCTAACTCCACAGCTCTCAGTTCTTGCCAGTCAGGTCCGAGGCACCCCACCTTCCCTTCTCCCCTCCTCTGCCGGGATCCTGTCTCCCTTAAACTGGTCTCACCAGTCTCCGTGTGGATTTCCCGCCTGTCTGAGGCAGGTTGTCACACATATCCTGGGCAGGCTTATTTCTGCCCGCTCCCTCGCGCCCTGCGCCGGGGAGCCTTGTGTCCTTGAGAGCAGAGGCAGGGCACCCCAGCCCCCGGCAAAGCAAGCAACAGCACCTCTCTGCAGGGCGAGAGGGAGACCTTCACCTCTCTTCCCCCATGAGAAAAAGCAAGGAATAACATCCACACATCTCCCAGGTGGAGCAGACACCCGCCGAGTATCGCCCTGCTACCCATAACAACGTCGCTGTAACGAAGGGCCTCCACAGACGGTGGCTTCGGAAACATTTAGTAATTAGTGCCGGCGACAGCAAAGAGCTTTGCAGGAAAGCCGAGAGCGTTCCCGAAACTGCTCATTAAATCTCTGGTTCCTTGGAGCCGAGCAGCTGCCTGGCGGCTTCCCACGCAGGGCAGGGGCAGGCTGGGGACGGGGCTGCGCCAGCTCCCTGCCCACCCTCCTGCCCGCACCCCGGCCACCGCACTCAGCCCTCGCCTTGCAGCGGGGCGCCCCGTCTCCCCTCCGAGGAGCTGCGTCCTTTTCGGGCTGGAGACGCCTGCGTGGTCAGTGCCCGGCGGCCGCTGTGTCCTCAGCCAGGCAGGCGCTGGGCTTTGCTCCTCTCCCCCACAGGGGCCTTTGCGGTGGTTGGGACTGTGCCCAGACCCCAGCGCCCCGGTGGCTTCGCAAACAAGACAGGCGTGTTTGTGGAGCAGCCTGGAGACTGTACGGGAAAAATGTGATAAATGTCATGCTTGCTTTTCTCCTGGTGGCTCCACTGTTACCCACGCTGCTGCTCCGCTTGGCCGGGGCTTCCTTTCTGGGTGCATGCAGAGAGGAGCTGGAGCACAAGAGGCCGTTTGCCTCTGTGGAAAGGTTTCTTAGAAATGTTCTTTAATTATCTGGGGAAATAAGTGATTAGAGCTGGCCTACAGAACTTACAGCTGTAAGACACTGCTGAAATGCCCGTGCTTGAGACCAGCCGGGTGGATATTATGGTGATCAGGACATTGGTTTAAGTTACTTGGAGGTGGGTTGGTCCCATCTGGAGAGGAAGAAGCAAAGGGGGGATCTAATGACTGTCCTCCACCACCTGTGGGGGGTGGGTGGTGAGAAGGTGGAGCCAGACTCTTCTTGGAGGCATGGAGCAAGAGGTGACAGGCGCAGGTTGCAGCGAGGAAAGTTTGGGTTAGAGAGAAAGAAAAATGTTCACAGTGGGGATGGTGAGGCCCTGGAACCAGTGCCCTGGGAGGCGGTGGGATCTCTGCTCTGGGAAATGTTCATAGCTCAGCTGGACCAGCCCTCGGCAACCTGCTCCAGCCTTGCAGGTTAGCCCAGCTCTGAGCAGGAGCTGGACAAGAGACCCTGGACCAGGTCCCTTCTGCCCAAAGCTGCTTTGTCAGTCTGTGATCCATGGCATCCATGCCATATTTCTGAGGTTGACCTGATGCACCACATCACTGAGGTTGCTGCAGCCCTCATGCCAACAGGGCAGTGTTGGGGTTAACCCTCAGGACCCCCTAATACACTGCCCTAAATCAGCCTCAGCCCCCCAGGATCTCAGCCTCCACCACCTCCGCAAGTTCCCCAGGCAGCCACAGCTCGGGGCAGAGCTGGATTTATTAACCAGGGGAAAACCCGGGAGTTTCAGGTGAGTTTTGGGCTGTCTCACAGGTAGGTTTATCAGCCATGGTGTTTGACACAAATCTTCTCCTGGAGCTGGAAGAAGAGAGCTGTGGTGGGAGTTCACCTCCTCCTTGCCAGAGGCAGGGAGATGACAGCATCTCTGCAGTTCAGGGACCTTGCAGTTTTGTTTCTGTTACAGAGATGAATATGAGAGACTGGAAGACAGGTGCTGCGCAGTGCTGGACCCAGCTGTGTATAAAAATATACAGTTCCATCCATCTCCATATAATAAACACATGAAAAAGGAATGAGGTGTGTCTCTAACCGTCTCCAAGGCTTTACATGGGCCAAGCTGTGGGTTGGGTTTTTGTTTTTTTTTTCTTTTTACAACAAATGGAAGTAGAGCAGCGAGCTGGTTTCAGGGGAGAGAAAAGAGTGGGAGGCAGAATATCACATCCTATTTCCTCTTTTAAACACTTGGCAAGGGAGCGAACTTTCCATTCCCATCTGGCACAAGCAGACTAAACACAGGTTCCCTTCTGATAGCCATCTGCACTCTTCTGCTACCTTTTCCCATCAGTCTTCTGCAGGCAAAACGCAAACCCGCGCACTATTTAAAGATACTTGAATTTAAGGGAGTGTAACCAAACGATCCCTTGTAGTTACCTTCCTTCCAAGGCACGGTGCAGCGAGCGCCAAGCCAAACAATAACCCCGGTTAATCAACAGGCTGAGGACATGAAAGCAACTCCATTTCCTATTTGTGAATGCACAGATGTTGTTTATCTTGGATCTCCCCTTGTTGGTCCCCCGGGATTAAATCACAGGCCTTTAGGTGGAGTGTGAGTGATTGCTTTTCTATCAAAGCAGCCCGCAGCAAGGCTTGGCCAGCCCTTGCTCTACTGTCCTCCTTCCCACCTCCCAAGCGATGGGTCTCTTTGCTGGTCTGAGGGCTCCTCAAAAGAAGCGGGGCGTATTGTGGCGCCTGGCAGCATCGGTTCCAGAAATGCCCGCCGCCACAGAGCCGGATTATCTCTGCAGGGACCCACACCGGGCACGCCCCCAGGATGGCGGGGCTGATAGCCCTCAAGACGCAGGCACTGGCAAGGCTGGGCCACCCCAGGTGCTGATAAGGGAGAGGAGCTTCCTCGCACGCAGACGCGGATGCGGGCACCTGACTCCTCTGCAGCTCCGTGCTCATCCAGCCAAGTCCCACCTTGCAAGCCCGGTGTGATTTTGGCCTGGTCAGGGAACACCACGTTTCAAGCAAGGTGCTGGTTTTGGTGGTGGTCCCGTAGCTTATATTACTATAAGAAAGACCATCTCTGGTCAGGCCCCTATCCCATCCCTTGCTTCCAGGCACCGCAGCTGAGCTGCAGGTTTTGACCATGTCCAACATACCCCAGTGAATCTGTTGGCTCCATTTGTGAACCAGCTTGGCCCCCATGTGTCCCGCAGTGGTGAGACCCTGTGGTCCATGGCTGGGTGAGGAGGAGGATTCCTCCACTATACAAACCACGATGCTCTGAAGGTCCAAGGACATCTGCCACCCAATGCCAGCTCCAGCCACCTTGCTCAGCCCCGGCAGGGCTGGCTGCTAGCCCTCCTGCCTGGTTATGTAGCCTTTCATTCCAAGTGAAAGCCATCCTCATCCTTCCCCGCGCCTGTCAAACCACTATGGAGCCCAGCTAGCACAGCCTGATCAGCCAACCCGCCCGCAGGGGTGGCTGTGCGTGACGACATGGAGGTGCTGGCAATGCTCCTGCATGGGGTTCATGGAGCATTTTGAGAGGCTGCTTGTGGGATGAGTGCCACTTCTTGTAGCATCCGTTGCAACTGCGCTCACAACCTGCTTCCTCGGCTGTCGAATGCTCTTTTTTTGGTGGTGGGGGGGAAGGAAGCCATGGCGTTAGTTCTCCATATTGGAGAAACACCCTGACTGCAAGACAAAGCTGGTGGTGGCTGAGGCTGTGTTTGGAAAGACACCTTCCCACCCACAAACCCTCTGGCGCCGTCTGCCTACTAAATGGGAGTCCCCTCCACAAAACCAGCACACAGGCTTTCTCCGTAGCTGCGAAACGCCAAGCAGCTCTGCATATGGCGTGACTTGTCTGTCCTGTACATGAAGACAAATCGGTGCACACAGCCACCCAGGGCCGGACTGCGACCGCTTCCCGCAGAGGCAACGGCATGGAGATGCTGCAGGGCCATGCATTCCTGGCAGAGAGCGTGTCCCGCACACACCGGCGAGTGCAGGTGGCCTCACAGGGGAGGAAGAGGAAGAGGAGGAGGAGGAGAAGAGCCATGGATCCCGACCTCGGCAGCCAGCCGCTTTCCAGGCTGGAGCCCTGCAGATGCAGCTTCAGTATGCCTGACGTCGCTCCAAAGTGACTCAAAGCCCTGGGCAAGCATCAGCTCCTGCCGCTAGTGCAGCTCTGGAGGCAATTTTCCCCTAATGTGCTACCTGCAGGCATTTCAGTGCCCAGGTTGCAGAGGCAGGTGGGGGGGCTGCCCCCACCTACGGGTGGATTGGGGGCCACTGCGTGTCCTGGGTACCCTCTGCAGCTGGGACCGGTACCCGCAGTGGGGCAAAGGAGGGGGGCAATTGCCCTGAGGTTGGTAGAGGTAGGTGAGCAGAGGATTTGTCTCTTCTGCTGTGGCCCAACCGAGCTGGCTGATTACAATTTTTCAACAGTAGTGACAGATTTAAGACACAGCCCGTCCCTTCCCCTGTGGGCTGACTAGACGATGCCGCTGGCAGAGGACAGCAGCCGCAGGAAGCACCCAGGGCCGGGCAAAACTAACCACAGTGACCCTCCCTGGGGGCCTTGCTGGAAGAAGGGGTTACGTGGTGAAGAGTGTCCCACCCCCACGTCTGTAACTGTATGGGATGTGAGGAGCTGGGGACGGGGTCCTTTCCCTGCTGCTTTGGGAATGGCAGGAGTAGCAGTGGGTGAGGGGAAGGAAGAACCATCCTGCTCCATCGTTATTGTGGGTCATGAAGGAAGGAGCGAGATGCCTCGCCAGGAGCAGGACCACTTGTCCCCATTGGCGCCAGATTGCAGCCTCTGGAAAGGGAGAGAAGAGCTGCTGCTGAGCAGATGCAGGTCTGCAGAGTGGAGCTACTTTAGCTATTCATTTCTCGAGTCCCCAAAGAAGCAATTAGTGCATCGATCCCCGTCTTAGCGAGCTCTTGGGGCAGAAGGCGAAAGGATAACTAGCCTCTGCTCTTAAATAGGAAGCTGAGGATTTTATGGGATTACTTTTTGCTCCTTGACAGATGTAGGTCTTTTTAGATCAGAGTTAAGGTCGGTGCTGAGCATCGTGGTTTGATTTAATAGGCACCAGTAAGAACCTTTCATCAAGAGCAGGATGGGACAGGCTCATGACCATACAGGACCACGCTGGCTCTTGCAGACACATGCACGTGCAGGAGAGAGCAGGGAGACCAGCATTGCCAAGACCCCTGTGGTCAGAGCCCCTCTCTCCTGAGTGACTCGATCTGCCTCCCGAGCCCAGCCGTACCACGGACCCAGAGGAGCTGGATGTCTGTGAGAACTCAGATGTCCCCAGTGCGTCCCAGTTCAGGGGTCCTCTGCCCCTCACCTGCTCTGTGGCCTTAGCTCTTCCTATGCTGCCTGTAAAAGGCTTTTATCTAACACCCAGTGGAGCTTGAGGCTGGATACTGGGTGAGCAACCATCCTCCTAACTTCATTAAACCTTCAGTACTGATTTTCTCTCCTCGGTCCTTTCAACTCTTCTCAACGAAGCTAACCCTGCTGGGGAAACTCCCTGGGGCTGCCTTGCACCCACCCGTTCAGCCACTCCCACGCCTTGTGGTGGGGACGCGATGGTTTACCTGCCCTTAGCAGCAGCCAAAGCTAGAGCATTGGCTCAGGCACATGGGGACAGATGTGCCTGACATTGATAACATTAGTCCTCTTTCCATGCAAAAATAGTATTACTGGTGTAAAAGCTGCTTTGTGCTATTATAGCAGCAGCCACAGTGGAGAGCCGCGTTGCTTTAATTACGGCAGCAGAGCCAAATGAGTACAACAGCAGAGACGAGATCCTACAGAAGCAATAAATTCCCCCGGTCAGCTCCTGTGTTTTGGTGCCTTCTTGATGCTTGGATCTACACGTTGCCTCTCTCCCTCTTAGGCAGGGGACTCACCTCTGTGATTCTCAGGCCTGCTCTGCCTCCCTGGTGCTAGCAAGTGACCTGCCAGAAGGTGGGCAGGGCTGGTGTTGCCTCTAGGGTCAACTCTTCTCAAGGAACTACTTGTCTGACCAACAGATTAAAAAAGGGAAATAAGTACCAGTGGGACACCCTCTTAAAAAAAAATAAACCCGTTAATAAATAAAACTCCAGCGTAACGAAAAGGTGAAATGCAGTGATTCAGTAAAGGATTCAATTTTTTAAATGAGAATATCTTCCATATACCAATTCCAGCCAAAATGCATTTCACTTTCCCTGACAGAATATAAATATTAACCCAGACACTCTTTGTTCTTAATGTGTCCTTTTGTATTGGCATGATCTGGAGCCGCGCTGGGAGCTCTCATCTCCTGCTTGTGGACGCTGGGTCCTCACTGCATCTCCAGAGCAGCCCAGCGAGGACGCACTCTCCTCCCCTGAACCTGGGGCTCCGCTGCCCATCCGCGCTGTTTTGGAGCAGATCTCCTGTGAGCGTGGTCAGGGTTCAGAGGAAGGATGGAGGTAACACTTCCTTTTGCAGGAACCTGAAGGAGGTGCTAGTGGGACATCTAAGCCTCGTGAGGTCCCCATCAAACCCCCATGCCCTAGGTTTTGAGCCTGATTCTCTGCTGCTCTTTAGGACTTTACCTTATTGCAAAATAGTTCTAAAACTCTGCCCTTCTGGTGGGAGCAGTGGGCAAGGGAGAGGGCCAGGGAAGAGTAAAGATTTCAGCCTCTCAGCTGTGGGCTCCAAGAAAGACACACACACAGCCCCCCCAGCAATCTCTAGTTTTTAACAGCACAGTAAGCGAGGGCACGGTCTGCTTTTATACCCCCTTCCTCTCCCCCTCTCCCCATCCTCCCTGACTTTTATCCTGTGTCCGCACAGAAAGTCAGGGAAGAGCTTTGCAGGCATACCTTTCCCATCACGGAGGCCAGCCCCAAGCGACAGACGTGCTGGGAAGCCTGTAGGCTACATGGGGGCACGTCCAGGACAGGTGGAACACTAGTCAGGATGGACACGGGGCTAATGAGCTGCACTTATCTTTAGCAACAGAGAAAAAAAGTGAGGAAAACCATGGAGAAAACAGGGTCATCACATTTTAGGTTTCTCAAGCCAGAGATGTGACTGTGTCCTTCATCCTTTCCTCCCCTCCATCGCCGCCCCCTCCGCTCTCCTCCCGGTTATCTACAGCAGCTGTCACCGTCCGAGCAAAGGCCCCAATTCAGTAAAGCCCTTAAGCACAAACTTAGTTATCAGGACAAGCTTAAGGGCTTTGCTGAATTGGGCCTGCAGAGCTGAATGAAACCTGCTGAGCACCCCCGGGCTGGCCTCACTGGAGGGCTGTGGGCTCACCTCCCACCATGGCCCCTTCCTTCCTGCCTGTCAGTGCAAAATAAAACCAGAGGCACCATTGCAAAAGCAGATCCAGTTCCCCACCCCTCAGCAGCTCATCTGGGTCCATAAAATGAACCCCCTCCGCTCTGCCAGCTGTATCCATTCCTCCTTGCTTCTTGACATGGGGCACGAACCCCATTTTTCCCTTCTGCTCCCCAAACTACCTCGCAAGCAGGCGTGCGGGGCAGGACAGCTGTGCATCAAGTGGCTTTTTCTTCTCAAGCACCATCTGGAAGTCACCGCGAAACGTGATGCTGTGTGGAAAGTGGCTGGAAAGAATGAAACCGTGAGAGCCTTTTTTTTTTTTTTTTTTTTTTCGGGGAAATAAATAGACCGTGCGCTGCAAGCACGGAGAGGAGAGAGTTCGTGCTGGGTCAGGCACAGATAGGGCCATGCAGGGACAGCCTGGGGTTTGTTTGAGCAGTAGTCACTGCCTCTTAGGAAGCTTTTGCTGGGTAGAGGCATATGGGACGGTCTCTGGTGATGCTACCGAGGTGGCAGGCTGTGGATGCAAACTATTTACAGTGGGCCATGAAATGTAAGGGAGCAAAGCGAGCTCCTGCATGCTGGACAACAGCTCCCATGTGTGCAGGTACCAGGAATCAGGGAGAGGCCGACCACCACCGCTGTCTCAACTGAGCAGGGGGGCTTTAATGTCCCAGCTGCTGGCAGGGGGGTCAGGCGAGCTGGAGCTCGAGACCTGGCTCTGACATGGTTGCGGCGATGGCCTGGATTCAAGTATTTCAAAGGGCACTGGCCGGTCAAGTCGAGCCCCAAATTTAAATTTGTTAAAATAACTTTTCGCAAAACATTAGGATGGAGAGCAATGTTTCCATGGTTTTGTTTTTAAATTCCAAGTGGGAAGAGTTTATTTTTTCACTAGGAAACTTTCCCCGTAGGATTCGCGACACAGGCTGGGAGACAGGAGCCAGTGAGCTCTGCTCCTGAATGGAGGTGACCCTGTGGGCGACCCCGTGCCGGTCACGTCGCCTTGCGCAGCCTCACTTACCCCCTTGGCAAAAGGGAGGCAGCAACACGCATGGCGGCGGAGGGTCTGGGATGCCAGCGCCGCTGCAGGGATGCTCAGCCCCATGGCTATCAGGTGGTTAGCCCTGGTGGCCATGGGATCTAAATCTGGATAAGTAGTATGGTTACATAACATGAAGGTAAATGCCAATGAACACTCATAGGTTGCAAGCAGGTTAGGGGAAAACCCGGGGAAATGACCGCCCCAGTAGTTTTATTTCTCCTTGTCTCTGGCTATGCACCAGTGCCTTCTGTGGGGATCGCGAGGGTCTGTTCCTCACCAGCATGCTGCGCCTGCTAGATTGCTGCTGATTTGTAATGTACGAGTGAATGGCTGTCATCACTTGTTTGTCTTCTGCTGGTTTATACTGCCCCAAACCCCAAAATATTATAGAGATTTATAAAATTAACTGAAGGGAAAAAACCCACCCCAAAACAAAAAGCCATGAGAACTCATCTGGTTGCAATCAGCTCAGTGCCCTGGAAATCAGTTTACCCCAGCTGAGAGCCCAAGTGCTGCTGCTCCTACCCCCAGGTGACCAGGTAGTCCCAAGTGTTTAATGCAAAACCACGCAGCAGTGAAGCAGGGGTCTGGCACACTCAGGAGATGAGGAAAGAAGTGGAAATCAGGGCAGGCCGGGCTCCGTTTAGCAGAACTGGCTGAAAACAAAAGGCAGAAAAAATGGCACTTTGAAGTGCTTGCATCTTTTCTCTCGTCCCTGGAGCAGAGGAAGAGCACAGCGGTTCATTCTCATTTGCAATTAAATACTTTGATCTGATCCCACTTTATTCTCTCCTCCCCTGTACTGCTTCATGGCTCTGGAGCCACAGATGGCAGGAATCTCCTCTTGCTTTGCCCCCCTAGAGGAGTGAGAATTTGGCTTTTTAGGATCTGGGACGTAATGAAAGCCGATTGCTTGGACACGTGGTGGCTCAGCAGCTCAAGGGTGAATGGGGCTCCCTCACTTTCAGCCCAGATATTGATATAACGGCTTATCTACAAGGGAAAGCTTGTTCTTATTAAGGTAGGTGCTGCAGATGAGGGTGTAAAAGCTCCTCCTGCTCTGCATCTGTAGTCTCAGCTTTTCATACCTGGCTGGGGCAAGCAAAGAAGGAGGCACAAATATTACAGGACAACTCCCCTGCATGGAGAACACCTCCCCAGGGTTATAAAGCATCCCCTGCCCCTGGGATACCTCAGTACCTTCACAAAGACTTCCCCTAAGTGAAGGGCCAAAGGTGCAGCGATCCCAGTACACACCTCACCCCAGTTAGGCTTGGGGTGTATGTGTGTGTGTTGCGGTTTAAGTTGTGTCTGATCCAGCAAAGCACCCGAGTGCGGTTGGTGGAAATCGCGGGAGGTGTGCCTTTTCTTTCAAAAGGACTATTAACACGCTTATGGTTAATCACACGAATAAATCTCACGGTGGCTTAGAGCCAAAGCGAGCAATAAAAGCACCGATCCCAAAGCCTCCCGATGGGAATTGGCCAGGGCCAGGGCTGATGTTCTCACCAAGTCGCTGGGAAGTAATCAGCGCCCTCAGCACGTACGCACCCTGGGATTTTTGTTTGGTTGTCCCCCCCACCCAAAAAAGGCTGTTATCTAGGTGGAAGCATGAAACTACCTGCCCGTGCCAGCCAGGATGGCAAAACGGGCACCCAGAGGATGCAGGAGAAGAGCTGATCTGAGCTGCTGCTTCTCAGCGGTGGTTGTGGGAGCCCTGGAGGGTGGACGAAGGGAGGGCCAGCCCTGATCCTCTCCCTAGGTCTCCTTCGGGGGCTCAGGTGTACCAAGAATTAGATATTTAAAGGAAAACACTTTCCAAGGAGGGAAAACCTTGGGCCTCAAGCCTTGCCGGGTGTAGGAGGGCATTTAGACAGAGAACTCAGTGTGCCTGGTGCAAGAGGGACTTGAGGCCATGTGGGGTTTTCATTGGCTTTTATTTTTTATGGATAAGACCAGGAAATCCATAGCAAGTAAGTGTATGTCTGAGGGAGACAGGCAGGCTTGTTTCTGCTGAAACATCCCAGGGAATTGAGCTATGGCCCCATCTCACGTCCCATGTTTCAGCGGGACACAGTGGGAGACTGAGGGCACTCGGGGCAGCCTGTAAAGTTAGTTTTTAAGAGACCTCATAATATGGATTGACATCGCCTGAAGCACCCTGCCTCTCTCCTCCCAGAGGGGTCTCCCACCCCTCCACATACCACCAGGCGCCCACTCAGACTGTTCCACTTCAAAAAAATCTTTTAGAAGCCAAGCCTTTGGGTTCTTTTAGGGCAGAAATCAGCAAAGCCAGTAAGCGTGAGTATGTGCGTCCCGGGGTACACAGCAGGGAGAGGGGGTCCCGGAGGCCAGGCCAGTGAAATGAAGGGGAGCCATTTCCCCGGTGCTTTGGTTGTAATGAAAACCAATTGCTGGGGCATGCAGCGGCTTCTTCCTCCTCTCCCCAGCTCCAAACCTTGTTGTTAGGAGGCTTGACGGGGGCAAGGGGACTGCGTGCACCAAATCCACCCTGCTGCCTCCCTCCTGTGGAGCTTGTGGAAGGTTACTGGTGGCCCTTTGCAGGGAGCTCACCCGCACCCACCTGAATTTCCACGCATCTGCAGGGGCTAGATCAGCACCTTGTGATTCATTTTAATCTGGCACAAGGCAGCAGCTTGCTGAAGCCTGATGTAAAACACCCACATACGCTCCCGTTATATAATATGAATCTAAGAAGATTAAATTATCCGGTCTGAGGAAACATATGCACATATGTATGTACACGTTTATATACAGTCTGGGGGTTGGCTGAGTGGAGCTGAGGGCAAAGCTTCCCTTCAGAAACACTGAACTTGCACTTGTTAGCATCTAAACATTGGGGCAGATAACATGTATATGCCCGTGCAGAGGCACGCGTATGAAGCGCTGCAGCTGCTGTATGCTCTGCGTTTGGAGCTTGTGTGCTCCCCTACCCACTTTGCTGGCAAAGTCCGAGCAGCAGCACGCGGCAACAAGTGGAACAAAAATAGTCTCTGCCCTAAACTTTACCTGCTGGCACACGGCAAGGTACTGCTCGCTGGGTGAGCAAACAGAGGGGAGAGCAGTCCCCAAAATCACCGAGCATCTCTCAGCAGCCTTGGAGGGCCAGGCCCAGCCGGTAGCCAAGAGCCCTGTCCTGTGGCCACATGCCTTGGGGCACAGCCCCTTCCTTAGGGGGCCGCACCAGCAGATGGACGCACAGGGTCAGGGCCTCAGCTGGGTTTGGGGGTGCCCAGGCCTTTCACCCGAAGATGTGGTTTGCCTTCCAGCTCTTTCATGTCGGGAGGGGAAGGTGGGAAACCTGCTTCACCCATAGCTGCCCATGGTGCTCGTGCTTTCCCGGGGCAAGCAAATGGATTCGCCTCCTTCTCCTCCTGCGCCTTCCCGTTATTGATTCACCCTCTTTTGCTGAGTATAGCGCGGCCTGGCCGAGCTGCTGGCTCTGCTTCTCCCCCAGCCAGAGGCGCCGGGCACAGCAGGGGCTCCGAGGCGCGGGGGTGGGCGCCCGCTGCCCCTTCCCTGGGCCGTCAGCCGGAGCCCCCGAAGGCCGCAGCTGCGGGCCCGCCTCCCGCTCGGGCTTCGCCCCCAGCCCGCCCCAGGCCTCCCCCCGCCACCACCCCCATGAAGGGGGGTTTCGCCTCCCGCGGGCCACGCCCGGGCCTCCCCGCGCCGGGGGCGGGCGGGCGCCCGCGGCGGTTCTGGGGGGGGGGCCGCACCTCACCGCGGCCCGCCAGGCAAGGGGAAAAGAATGAACGCGCCGAGCCGAGCCGAGCCGAGCCGAGCCGAGCCGAGCCGAGCCGAGCCGAGCCGAGCCGAGCCGAGCCGAGCCGAGCCGAGCCGAGCCGAGCCCGCCCCTCCCCCTCGCGCTCCCCCCACCCCCAGCAGGCGCGCGCCGAAGCCATTCATGAAAATGTTGACGTCAAGCGAGGGGGCGGGCCCGTGGGGCGGGCCCCGCCCCCCGGAGCCATTTAAGGCGGCGCGGCGGCTGCGGCGGGGCTCGGTCGGGAGGCGGCGGGGTCTGGCGGTCGCGAGCGGCGCAGCAGCGTCTCGCAGAGTTCGCCGGTGCCGCTCTGCTCGCGGGGCAGCGCCGGGTGCCCCTCCCGCCGCCACCCCCACACCCCCGAGGGCGCGGGGCAGCCTCCGCCGGGACTTCATGTCTGTGCTGTGTCCCCTGCCCTGGTGAGTGGGCGCTTCCCGGGGGGGTGGGGTCGCGGCCCACGGAGCGGGGGGGAAGCTCTGCCCCAGCGAGCCGCTGCTGTGGCCGTGGGTGGCTCGCAGCGGAGCCCCCGTGTGTCTGCCGGGGCTTCAGCCGCCCTCCCCCCGCCGTGTACCCCGGGAGGAGGCGATGCGTGAAGCCCCGCGACGTGATTTTTCCGAAAGCGGAGGAGAAGGGGCTGGTGGCGGCGGCGGCGGACGAGCCGCAGCGGAGGAACCGCGGACTGTGGGAGTTCGCTTTTCCCGAGCTGGAAATGCCATTAAGGCTGTAAAAAGCAGGGCTGGGATTGGCGCCGTGCGCTCCGCTGGTGTGGAAGTCCCTGAGGTTGTAAAATCAGTCATCAGGAGCTGAAGCACACCAGCTTTTTTTTTTTTTCTCTTTTAAAAAAAGAGCAAAAACCCCAGCGATTGCACGCACTTACCGTGTTTTTGTCACTTCCCCCCTTAGGGGGCAGAGCTGGAGGCAGCGAGCCGCCGCTGTTGCAGCCTCCCGAGGTGTTCTTGGGGCGGGAGCCGGGGAGTTGCTCGCGGGGCTGGAGCTCCCGTTTGCTCCCCTCTTCACACCCCCCCCTTCCGAGGCGGGGAGACGGGACAGGGACAGAAAGGAAAGGATCAGAAATAGACTGCCTACAGCCTCTTCTGCCTGCTTTTCTTTCCCGATGCTGCTTAAAAATCGTGCTCAGCCCTTCTGGAGCCCCTCAGGTGATTTGAATGCTGTCTTTTGTTTCTAGCCCTGATTACCTGAGATCAGCTGAAATGACTGAAGTGATGATGAACACCCCAACTATGGATGAGATTGGGCTAAGCCCCCGCAAGGATGGCCTGTCCTATCAGGTAAGTGCTTTGCTGGCTGCTTAGGCAGTAATCCCTTATGGAATTGCCTGGGCTGGACTGCAAACTCGCTCTTAATGCACCTTTCCGTAGCCTGACCTAATAGCAGGTCTTGCTGTAGTGAGAACTCGTCAACAGACTGGAATGCTTGCTTGGCAGGAGCAGGTTGTCTAAAATATCACTCGGTATCTGACTGGATCGGCAAAGGACTTGGTTGCTTCTGAAGTGGTCGAGCCCCCAGCCGGTTCAGCATTCATGGGGGCTCAGGGGGAGGCGGGGAGATCTCTTACAGGATTCGCCCCTCTCACCAGGCTGAGAGGACTCTGGGATCTCTTTGTAAGGCAGCATACAAATGACCCACCTAGAACAGGAGAGAAGTATTTATATGGCACTGAAATTTTTTTGATCTGTTTCTTGCTTTTCCTGACTGATGGGCCTGTGGGAGAGGGTTATCAGTCAGATTTAGCGAGGCCAGGGACAGTCTTGAAATGTTGCTGGAGATACCAGTACCTGAAGGCATGAGCTGTGCTCATTCTGAAAGTTGTGAGCAATGTAATAGCTATTAACCTCTAGAGCAATGACTGGGATGAAGCGGTGGTCTTAGAAACCAGCCTGAGCCTTAATCCCTTAGTCTCGATATCCCTTTCATTTCCTAGCTTATAGTTAATCAGGGGGCGAGTTGTGTGTGTCTTAGCCTGCTAGACCAGTGTTTCCCTGCTCTTCCAGGAGACTTGTTGATGAGATTTAACACAGGCGCCGAGGTGACTTGCAGATGACTTGCGTCTGGGCTGTTCATCGGGTGACTCTTAATGGCAGATCCCGACGTGGGGTTCTTCCTTTGCAGATGTTACACAACCTGCACAGAGGCAGTTGCTCGAAGTGTGCATTCAAATGAGGTGTGCTGTTGTATGCTTGCATATTTACAGCTGAAAAATGAGCTGCAAGGCAGTAACAGTGCACTGGAGCATGAAATCAACTGAACTTTGGGCCATGGCAGAGGCTTCCAGCAGAAGCCAAAGCTGCAGGAGGAAAAGGGGATGCATTGCTTTTTTGGTCAGAATTCTGGATCTGGATAGGACACGTTATTTGGTTTATTGCCTGTGTGTGGAAATAGCTTTGCTTCAGTGTTTGAGTTAGTGGAAAGCATATGGCCTTTCCCTCTTCTCCTATAGAGGGAGCATATGAGAATGGTCATAAACCTGAAGCGATCAAACTAGCCTGCATGGGATGTTCAGTTGTCTTTATGGGTCACTGTATAAAGAGGCTTAACCCAGCCTGGTCAAATGCCTCTATTACCTATCCACACTTTCCAGCGAGAGGCAGAATCTAGGTGCCCTGCTTGTTGTAATGATTGCTTCAGGGAGGTTTTTCCCCGAGTGCTAATGACCTTGATAAGTCTGCTTGGGCCAACCGGGGAACAGGCCTGTTTGGTTTTCAGTGGATCATCTGAACCTGAAGGCGTGTGAGTCGTAAATGCTGACGACTCGTATCTACGCAGGGTTTGTGCATCCTGGATCTCTCCTCTGTAGTGGTGTAGTCATAGATGACTTTTTTCAAATGCCTGCAAGAGCTGGGAGCTGCCTGCTGGTACTTTGGTATAAGGCAAACTGATGGCAGAAAGGGGTTGAGGTGTTAGGGTGGAAGATCCCGATGGGGCAGCAGTGGTGTATGGGCTGTGTATGAGGTCTGCCTCTAAATCAGGTTAGCGTAAAGAGGATTGGGGAGCAGGCTCCAGCCCTCCTACTCTGGCTGCTAGGCTGAGAGTGTTGTGGTGTGCAATCGAGGTAAGTTGAAAGTATCCTTAGAGGGTTGAAAATTCAAGGTAGAACAGCAAGGACAAATCTGATGCAAATGGCACCATGAACTCTTTGTTTTACCTCAGACTTTGGCACTTTGTGCTTCATTTTGCTGATGGAGAAAGTTTGGTACATGGAAAATTGTATGCTAGTCTGAGGGCTGTAGTGCAATAATTTAAAACCAGACAGGGCTAATGGAGCATGACTGCTCCTACACTGAGGCTTGTTGTTCTAAGCTGCAACATCTTCCTCCACTCATCTGCAGACTTGGGCACTCGTGATGTGAGTGTAACAGCCCTTGGCTGGCTAAGAGAGGCAAAAAAAAAAAGTGGAGCCAGAACTAGGAGAGGCAAGCTTTTAGTTTCAAAAGTTTCTCTTGTTCTAGTAGTAGACCTTGTATTCATTTTACTGCAGAGGTAACCTCAAAATAATGTTCAGAATATCCCCCTCTGGGCTGTGTAGAGGCTGGGAGTTGGTCCATAGGATCTTAGCTATGAGCCTGGGGGCTGCTCCTAGCTTCATCTGTAGGCACAAAGCTGCCTGGACCAGAGGAGATGGTACAGCAGCTCTGCTGGGACTGTAAAGTACATCAGTGTCTGCTGCAGACAGACGTGTCCAACAGCATCATTTCAAAGTATTTTTGCATTTACTTAGAAGTAAACTGAGGAAACGAATAAAGTCATACAGAGAATAAACTTCAGCAATCAGATTCCTCTGTCCTATGGAGTTTGAACTTCAGGGCTCCTGTCTGGTTATGGAAGGAACTTGGCTTGTTGCTGTTTTCCTTCTGCCTCTTCCACCCCCTTGGCCTCTGCTCATGTCCTGCAGTGTCTGTCTGTCTAGACATTGGCAGAAGGTGTGCACCCCCAAGTGAAGCTTCTGGGCCTTTGGTGGATTGGCCATCGCTGCTCTCCAAGCAATGATGTGAAAACTAAGACTGCAGAAGTCATACCGGTGATAAGAGTTGCCTGTGTAGGCCTAGCAATTGGTACGGTTTGACTCGCAAAATGTGCTTTCTCAGCATAGAAATGCCTTTTTCCGGTTCATACGCAAAATGCTTGTAAGCTAATGTGCTAATTTCAAAACCTTTCTGCGTAAAGCAGCTTTATTACCCTATTTGTGATGTAAAGCTGTTCTCTGAGCCCCCTGAAGATGGTTCAGCCATCAGATTTAAAGGGCCTGAGCAGAAGCGAATGGTGAGATGGGGCCATGAGTCGGAGCAGGGCAGCATAGACAAAACAGAAGATGCAGCTGAAGAGATGATGTCATGCTGGGTCTTGTGCCTGCAGTGAAGAGCTATTTCTGGATCTTTAATAGATGTCCCATAATTCCCATGGGACTTACTAAACAAAAAACTTGTTGAAATGCAGCCGATAGCTCAAGATGCCCCTGCTACAAACAGATGTGCCTATGGAGGGCTTCATGAGCTTCCTGCCTGGCAGTCTCTGGCGAGCTGGGCCTTTTCGCTGCCAGTCGGAGTTAATGTGCTGTTTGCTATTTTCCAGCCCCTCAATACACCCGTTCCGCAAAAAGCCTCATCCGCACTCTGCCAGCTTGTCCTCTGATGCCATCTCGCAGCAGCACGGACGATGCTACTGAAACAGAGGCTGAATTAATTATTTTTGCGGAGCTGTTGTCAAAACAGTACCTTGACCTGAATCTTGCCTTGCTTCTTGGAAGTGGAGCAGGGTCTGAGCACAACTGAAAACATTCTGATGCCCAAAGCGTTTATTTTGAGCAAATGCTGTGTCCTGAGTCGAGTGTGCTACTTTGCTGCAGCCCAGCTGTCTGGCTGGTTCACTGATCCTGCGGGACCTTAGGCTCCCTTTTAGGAGATTGGTGTGCAGAGGCTGAGATTGCCTCATGCCATCAGCAGGGGTTTGGTTGTCATGGGGAGCCTGAGCTCTTTAAGTCATGATCGCATCATGCTGGGATCTGTCTAGGTTCATCACAGCCATCACTAGCTGTGAATCACGTCAGACCGACTGAATCTGGGTAAGTAGGCTTAGGGCTCCATCCAGTCTCTCCGGCAAAAGCTTGAGTCATATGTCTTGTTGGGGAAATCATTTTTGGAGAATGCAATGCTGCTTTGCCAGGACCAGCACCGAGCATCACAGCTCCCTGAGGGGTTTGAGCTGCATCCCCCCAATTAAACTGAGGGACCAATATGTTACTGACCTAGGGGCTGATGGCAAAGGGTGGAAACTGAGATTCCTCTTGCTAATTGTCTTGTTTGCTTGTAAGGTGCTTCGTGTCTGTGCAGCCTTGATTTGTGCAGGGGAAATACTATTAGAGCTGGTGCTTGCTCCTGCAGAAGGCCTTGAGACTGGGCTCCAAAAAGGCGGTGATAGTCAGTTTAGGATAACTTGTTCACACAGCCCATCTGATGCGTGGTTACTGGACAAGATAAATAGGCTGAGTCAATGTGTGTTCCAGAGTCTGGGACCTTAAATGAAGGCAGGAACAGGATATGGGGTAAACAGGCAAAGCTAATCACGTTTGCAGCTATGCAATGCAAAAAAAGTGTTCCACTGAAGACAGCAGCTAATCGGAACACCTCAGTGTGTTTTTTCCTCCCTACTTGATGCCTCGTTACCCTGGAAAATCGTTATGATGTATGAAGTTTCCCAGCCACTGTCCCCCGAGACGGGGCAAGCTGTCCGTGACTGGGGAGTTGTCATCGTTCATAAACCTGAGTCACTGGCTGCGGTGTGTATACTAGATGGAGCTCGGTCTCGAGTCACAACGACTGTATGAGTAAATGTATGTATTAGCACTGCTGCTGATGGCTGAAAAATTCCTCCAAAGAGGACACTGAGAGAGGATTTAAGTGTTTCATGAAATGAGCTTGCCATGCTTCTCAATGGCAGTAAAGTTTTATTTCAAGAACTTAAATGTGGATTTGGAATATTGACTTGATATTGCTGAAGATGCACAAAACTTAGCTTTTTAGTACGGGAGGGTAAGCAATATGTGTACATCAGGGGTATATCCTATACCTGAAGTGGTATGCCTCTCATGCAGACTTTCCAGTCTTGTATAGTATTACAATGAAGCAAAGCTTCCCCCAAAACAGTAACTTAATTTGGAAGGATCTCATTACCTTAGTCTCCCTGTAATATAATTTAAATAGTTTTCAGCCCTATGGGAGGGGAGACAAGCATTCTAACTATGGATGTTGGTATGGAGTACACATGTGGAAGTTGTTTTAAATTTACAAGTGTCACTTGGATTATGGTAGCTCTGAGCTAATGCTCTTAACTGTCTGACATCTCTCCTGCTTTTGGTGTTTCTCCACCCCTGTGGATGCTGAGAAGAGAGGGTATGAGCCTCCCCAGGGCAATTAAAACTTTCCATTCTTGTTGCCAAGACTTCATTCAAGGATAGGAGAGCTAAATCATCTGAAACAGAGGCAAACATGATCTTTCTAAAAATCATTTCAAGCTTTTGTTTCAAGTTCTGCTTTTCACTGCCCTTTCTAGCTGCAAGGCAAGGGGTCGGTCAGTTTGTATGTGATCTGGATCAGTCCAGGAGGAGAGCAGTTCCCAAAACATCATCTGGAGAGGCTTGTGAAAACTAGTCTTGCTGTGAGAAGCTGTGGTGGGTAGCATAAGTGATACACGTGCCCTCTGTGGGCTCTGAAGGTGTTGGATGTGTCTCTCCATGGGCCAGGAGTTGGGGCTCAGCTGCAGAAGGGGGGGCCCTGCAGAAGTAGTTGCAGCCCCTTGTGCTGTGCCACACAAGCTAGGGTGAGGAAGAAACCTTTGAATTGCTGCTGCACTTGCTTTTAGGTAGCCTTCACAACCAGTTGGTGGTTTTCATTTGTCCCCATCAAGTGACCAGATCAGAAGTAGGCATCTTCTAGCTGTGTGTGATGTGGCTCCTTCTGATAAATGAGGGGCAGAAGTTAACCTGTTGCTTCTGTACTCTTTGGGTGGTGGGGGGATGCAAAGGCTTCCTCCCACATGCCTGAGCTGAGTAACATGAGCAGTAAGGGCTGTAGGCAGGTTTTGCTAGACAGGCTGTCCTGGCTGCTGTGCTAAAGGGTGCAGAGCTTGCAAGTCAGAGCTGAGCTGCTCTATTCCCAGTGGGGACCTTGCTGCAAGTTTTGGAGTTGTTGGGTTTTTTCTTCCCATTGTCTAAATCTGGAGTGGGACCAGATTAGGCATACGGGGCCAACAAATGCAGCATGGCACTGCTGGCATGGGACAGCAGAAAGCTGGTGCTTGCTTATCTTTCTATAAAGAGCTTGGCAACACAGGTTATTTTGGAGTGAGTGGGGAGGTTGGTAGGGGTAACTTTTCCACCCAGCTTCCCCAGATGCATAAACAGAGCCTTAATCTAAAACCCTTTTTCCTTTCGGTCCCTGTGCTTGGCCTGCCGCGTCGCCCTGCTCATCACATGGCGAGGAAATCTGCCGAGTGTATTTTTTCCATTGACTGTCCACACCCCTTGAAAGTGCAGTTGCAACATCTCGCTTCATGCTGCCTTGACGATTAAAAAGCATGACTTAGTGGAAAAAATCCTGACCTTCTTGGGTTCGGCCTGTCCTGCAGCTGTTTGAGATAAGATTGTGCTAGGGTGTTTTTTTATTAAAAAAGCTGCACACCATGTTTGGGGGATATTTGTTTGTAAGGAAATGACTATTACTTAGTTTCTGGAAAAAAAACCTGGCAGGCTGTTCTCAAAGAAATTGCTCCAATTTGACCTAATGTGCTTAAAATGATAGCAGCCAAAGGTTAGTTTAATTATTATACTGCTATTTTTCTTGCACAGGAGGCTATTTTATGACATTTTCAGCTTATGTAACCTCCTGAACCACACTTCTTTTTCCATTGCAACCTTCTAAACCATGTAATGTCAAGGGTATTTTTTTCCTACCCCGAGTTTAGATAACAAGTGGATGCTTAAGAGCCACTGACTGTACTTCCAGTAATGTACCATGTGTCTGAAACTGGCCAAAGGCAAGCAGAAGCCACAAAGCTCCAAGAAACGGTTACAGTCTCGCTTGTGGTGGGAGTGACTAAGAGCCAGTAGCTCATACTGCAGTTCTCACATTAATGTGGCTGCGTTCAAAGGCCCAGCTCCTGTGCACCTGGAAAGCGTATGGATGGTGGGAGCTGGGCTCCTGCTCCGCTGTCCCCAGGGCGACATGGCTGTCTGCAAAGAGCCCTCCTCTTGTGCGTTACCTTCACGTTGAGTCGCTTGCCTGAGCACCCCCTCCCAAAGTTACCTTATCTGACTTTGCATTTAAGTAGCAACCCGATGGCTTTCTCGGGTTGGTAACCTGGTTGCCACAAAGCTTTGGATGCTTGGGAGAAACATGGCTGAACAGTAGAAGACTGAATATTGACAAGGAGGGGATGGTGCAGTTAACAGTTGCTAGGCTGAAGAACAAGTTGATAGGAGGATGTTTCGCTTTGGGCCAGGGCTTCCCGAGCTGGCGGGTACCTGCAGGATTGGCATGAGGAGGATGACGCTTTGTGCCTAATGCTCAAGGCTCCCGGATGGGGAACCTGCTTTTGTAACTGGAACCACAAAGATAAAGGGCAGGGGAGGTCTTGCTCTCAAACTGAGACACCCATGAGCAGCGTGTCCATCTGAGAGCTGCAGTGCTGTGCCCTGCGAGGGTGCTCTGATGGCTCAGTTGAATGCAACTGGTGTTCAACAAAAAGTACAGCACCTGACTCCTTGCCTCATCTGCAACCTGGAGGAGAAAATGCATGTTGTGATTACCTTCTCTGGGGTGTTCAAATGCAACTGTGATGTGAAATGGGCACTCTGATAAAATGGTTTCAAATAAGCAGGCGGTAATTTAATCCTCTGGTTACCAACTGGGGGATCTGATATGGCAACTGGTTCTTGTCACCCAGCAGTCCCCTTCTGGATGAGCTGGGGTTTGTAGCTCTTCCCCTAGTAGGGTATCCCTATAAGTGACAGCAGCCTTTTCTGTTCACACTGCAATTCAGTCATGCAGACCTCCTGCTCACTCTGCGCTGCAGGGGTTAGTTTTTCCCTGTGCCTCTGTTTTTGCCTTGGCTCCTAGTAGGATCAAAGCGTGAATCCCAGTGGCACTGCTGGGGAGTTTGGGCCCTGGTGCTGCTGCAGAGCATGTGCACCCATGTGGCAAGCTGTGGGTGGGAGGGAAGGGGTAAGGTACTGCTCTGCCCACCTTGGTGGGCTGGAGATGAGCGGTCCTCATATTCCTTGCACCAGGGTACATAATTTCTGGCTGTGCCATGGGTACCTCCCGCCCTAAGAAATACGGTCCAGTCTCCAACCCTTCCACAAAATGAGCGTCCTCTTGCTGAGCTTCACTGCTGATGTATGGTAGCTTGTAGCATGCAGAAGACTGCCAAAATTATCTCCAAAATGCAGTTGAACTCCTCTTTCATTCTGGTCCTGTGGCCCTGGAGCAGATACCAGGTACAGGCCCTTGCTGCAGGGGTCTGGACTGCTCTAGCACGGGGTGGCCACACTCCTCCTCTCCCTTCCAGCAGCGGAGCCTGGAGCACAAGCCTGTTCTTGTGTGTAACTTGACCAGCAGCAGGAAATGAGATCTGATTCTCTGATTGAGATAGCTCAGGCTGCAAACTCGTGAGCTTTAATGCAAAAGCAGTAGGGGTGAGGAGTTTGGATAAATATCCGAAAGGGCAGATGCCTGTTTGAGCACTATCCAAGCAAGCATGTGCTTTGGAAGCCTCTTGGGCAGTGCTTATTTCCAATACTGTGAGATTGGAGAGGTTTATTTACAAGTTCAAGAGCCTGCCCGTCACTTGGTGGTTTACTCTGTGTCCAGACTATTCTGCCCTGAAGGCCCAAGTGTCTTGAGAGCTGGGTTTTGGCTAAGACTACTTGAATGCAGCCCCTCTCACAGGCTGTTTCTTGACTCTTTCAGATCTTCCCCGATCCCTCGGACTTTGACCGTTACTGTAAGCTGAAGGACCGCCTGCCCTCGATCGTGGTGGAGCCGACGGAGGGTGATGTGGAGAGCGGTGAGCTGAGATGGCCACCTGAAGAGTTCCTCGTGCAGGAGGAGGAAGAGGAGGAAGAAAACTGTGAAGACGCAAAGAAGGACAACAAGGAGCAATAAATGGTATCTGAGGAAAGGCAAGGGACCGCACCCTTCTGAAGGAAGAGCCACACTTCTTTTGAAAGTCTTTTTAAAAAAAGACAAGTTCAATTTTGCACCTGCGAGATCTTAGTTTTTTTGTATTCTCTGTATTGAGAACTGAAGCCCTCGGTGTCACCAGACCTCCTGAGGAAGGAAGGAAGTAACGCAGAGAAATGTTTGCTGTTCTTGAGATCACTATCTGTATTTTTCTGAGGCGGAGGCAGCAGTGAAATTCCAAGCACATGGCAAAGGGTGACCATGCGAGGACTGCTGGAGGGGGGGAGCTTGGGGAGGGGGAGGAACGCTGGAGGCGGCAGCATTTGCCCAGGAGCTGCCTCTGGCTAAAAGCGTGAGAACAGAGCTGTCATCTCTGATTGCCTTTCTTACAGCTTCCATTTTGTGTGTCAGGGGGGTGGCAGGGTGTGCGTAGCAAAGCATGGCTAAAAGCTCTGCTGATGAGGGGCTGGTAGCTCTCCCTGGTTCAGCACCTCCTAGGGTGATGTGAGCGTCCGTAGGAGTAGTTTGGTTTCTTGCTCTTGCTGTTGAGCCTGTTTTCCAGCTGCTTTTCCCAAAGCTGTTTTCTCCCCCATTTGCCTTTAGACTCTTCAATGCTGAACAGCTGTATTTGCAGGATAATGTTAGGCTGCTGCTTGTCATCTCTACTGCGAGGCCCTTGTTTATCTTGCAGGTGGTTAGCGTGAGGTAATGTGCATCAGATGTAACGATGCTTCTGTCTGCAGCAAGAGCTCATGTCGGCTTGAACACCTTGGATTTTTCTCCTATTTGCTGAGGCTGCTGTGGTTGGTCCCTTCTTGTGCAGCACCCAAAGCCCAAGGGTGGGGATAACTCCTCCTTACCTTGGTGTCCTCGAGGCTGTAGGGTTTCACGCCTCCAACTCGCTGGTCAAGGGGCTCGGGCCCGGGGGGGGGGGGGGGGGGGGGGTTTGCAGGGGGGGTCTGTTGGGAGAGGATTAGCCTGGGTGTCCTGAGGCAAGATGTGTTTCTGCTTCCGTAGCAAGGGTGAAATGTTCATGGGTGTTGACCAAAGCATAGACTGGCTTGCGAAGCCTGGGTTGTGTCCTCTTCACCATATTCTGCTCCAAGGAGAAGTCATCTCCTTCTGTCTGGGGAGGAGGCCAGTCTGCTGCCAGAGAGGGTAACCTGCTGCTTTCCTGGGAAGTAATGATCTCGCAGCTTCAGGGGCCAGCTCAGGAGCCAGTCGATCTTGGGATGAGATGAGAACAGTTACCACCTAAACCAAATTTGGGGTCATGGAAGAGAAAAAGAAATGTCAAGGCCTTAACCAAACTTTCATAATAATCCCAATGCCACCCCCCTTTGCTTATAACTGGTTCCATTTTTAAAATCTATTTGGACATGTGTGTATTTGTATTTTTAATACCTCATGAGTAGTTAAACGCTGGTGGGGGTTGGGAATTGCTTTTAACATATTGGCAGGATTGTTTTAGTCTTGTCTTGCTTGTGTTTAAACACAATGGCAATAACTTATCAGCTCTGCATAACAGTTTCGGACAGATAGGAGTTTGGAGATGAGTTAGCACAAAGCAGGAGAAACTCAGTGTTCCTACACTGCGGCTGGTCTCTGGTCCAGCAACGCAGACCCGGTTGTACATCTTCCCTGTCCGTCTTGGTGGGCAGTTGATCACAAAACAGTCATGATGTGGTGATATCATTTTCTCTAGCAATGGATTCAGCTGTTGTATCTGTAACACTTGTTCTAATCTTGCTGTCTTACTGGAATGAGCTTGTATACCTGCATACCAGCCAGTCGTCTTATTTCTAAGTGTTATTCTCTATTGGTCTCTACCATCTGTACCACCAAGTCAAAGCTCTATATCAAAGATATTACCATGCGGGCAGCAATGAGATGGCAATCCTTGGACTTCAGACCTGCTGTCTGCCCTAAAGACTTGCATATTTCTGTCTGCATCCTTTTTTTGAAAGTATTGTGTATATTTCTATTTGTTGTTGAACGTATCTAAAGAACAAAGCACTCCAGTAAAACTCCTCCTGTTGTATGATATACATTCTATATTTCTGTAATTCTTTTTTGAGCCTCAGGGAGAAGCTAGCATTTTTTTCAAACTACATTTTTGTCACTGTGACAGTTGTAAATAAAGTTTGAAAATGCTTTCCAAACATACTGGCTTTGTTCTTACTGCCAAAGCGGGTCGGATGGTCAACCTTCCAGACAGTGGCCAGTCCTTGCGTTTCAGGTCTGAGGTGTGCTGACTTGCAGATGTCCTAAAAGACTTGTGTCCATCAGCTGAGGCTGGTCTGTGAACCTGGAGACACTTGTGCTGCTTCATGCATGTGGCTGACCTCGGAGCATGCCCTAAGGGATTGTAAATCTGAGTCAACTTGGAGTGAGGGGCAGCATCTTTGCCCTTCATCTTCTTTCAGCTGCTTATTGCTGTGTGCTAGGCTGTGGCAAAGTGGTGCTCCAACTTGCTGGGTCCTGTAAAGTCTCTATGTGTATCTATAATTGTATCTAACCCCTTACCTAACCTTAGAGAGCATGAAGTCATGGAGAGCAGAGGCTCCTTTTAGCTGCTCTTAGTATGGATATACAGTGCCTGTGCATGTTCCCAATGTGTGCTCTTACCCTGCCCTGAGCAACAGGCGTGAAGGTAAGTCTTGCTGTGCTGTCAGGGTCTCAGCTGAGCTACCTGGGGCTGTCTGCTTTGGCTGTTTTGGGTCTAGAGGTCAGGTCTTCTCCAGTAGTCAGTCATGTCCCACCCCATGCCAATGGCTGTGTGCTGCAGCTCGCTGTGCTGCCAGGGGAAGAAACTGCATTTCTGGGTGTGATTTCTAAACTTGTTTGGTATCAAGGCAGTGTCCTGGGTGTAGAAACCTGGCCATCCCATGTTTGGTAATTCAAATTGTGTACTTAATGGGATTAAATTTTCCACTAAAACCAGCTGATAACAAACAAATGCACTGGAATACCCCTATCTTTCAGATACACGGAGGGAAGTTCTTGTGACTTGGCAAGTAACAGACTCTAATCTTACCTGTGCAAACAAGCTGGGCTGAGGCTAGAGTGTGTTATGTTTACATGAGACTGGCTTAACTACACTAACTAATGACCCTCGGATCTCATGCTTGAACTGAGGGCGTGCTCAACATGAGCCCCACAGTTCAAAGATGAATTGTATTGTGCTTGGCCCTTGTCGATGTTTTATGCCACAGAAACATAAATACAATGTGAAGCTTGCCTCTCCTTTTCTTGAATTGGTCTTGAGGTAAGGTGCCTTGATTTCTTCCCCTCCTTAGGCATGGAGTTGCTTTCCCTATAGGAGAAGCTGTAGCACTTCCAAGATGAAGTGCTGGCCCGAAATCATTGAAGATGTTTAGTCCTGACCCAGAACACTTCTGATTAAAGTACAGTGCTGGTTTGGGGAGCTGCAAATGAATTGAACTTGTCTGCTACTTCCACGTGCTTCACATGAGCAGGTTTTTCAGGCTCATGTCAGAATGAAGCTGCTCACTTTGTTTCCTGATGCATCAGGCTATTTTGGGGTGAGACCAGAAGGGCTGGCCTCCAAGTGGGGCTCGGACTGCCTGGGTGTCTGCCTTGCATCAGCCTGGAGCAGTGCTGGCAGGAGAGCGATGGTGGGAAGGGGGCTCTTCCCTGGTCCTTAGCTCCAGCTGTTACGGTCAAACTGGGACTTGTATTACCAAATGAAAATGGGCTTGCTGCTGCATGGGTGACCCTGAGTCACTTCAAGAGCTTCATAGGTGGCGTAAGGGCCTTTCTTTGCACATAGAGCAATGTTTCTTCTTGCTCTGGTTTAGACTTGAGGTGTTTGTCCTTCTCAAAGCTTTGCCCTGCAGTTGCAGTTGATCATGCAGCAAGCTGGGTGCTACTGCCCTGCTTAGTTCAGCTTGGGTTCACTCTCCCAAATACTTGGCTTGTTTTCTGTGTGTATCCACTTCTGTTCGGCTTCACCAAAGCACACAGTTGCTTGAAACACACTGTGCAGATGAACTTTTGCCATCTGGCTTTGCCTACGTTTGGGTGGAGCCAAGCACAGTTGTTGCTGTGCAGGAGTGCAAAGATAATTTGCCTTTGGTGCTGCACATGGGGAGCAGCCACCCCCTGGACACAGGTCCCCTTAGTGTGCATCCAAGTCCTGCTCTGGTGTAACCACACTTTTCCTTATCATTGTGAGCAACAGAGAACCAGTATCCCCTTCCAGCTGCTGGGCGAGGATAACCTGGGCTGCCTCCTTCCCATTTTGGCTCCTGTAGGAAGTTCCTAGCAGCTGAGGGCAAGGAGTTTCATCCCTTTATGTTGCTCTGCTTTGGGGTGCCTTGAAGTACAATCAAAATCAAAACAAAATCCCCCAACTGCTAGCCTAGTCACCTGGAACAAAGCGGAGGATGCAAGGAGCAATGGCCTGTAATGCGTATGCTCTGAACTCTCCAAAAGTAATCCTGGGCACCAAACTTCTCTATGTAAATGAGAGCAATTACTAACCCCAAATAGTGTTTGAGGAAAAAAGCTCTGGGCGTCTCATGATTTGTATGATGCCTTTTTGCTTGTGTTTGGACAGATAAGGAATGGTTTAAGGAAAGCAAAGAGCTGGGCCTGGACCTGACAGAAGCACCAGGAAGTTTAATTATGCACCTGCCCGATGCCCCCGTGGTCGGCAGCGTCTGTGCAAATGCCTCTGTGCTTCCAGGAGCACGTTGTGGGCATGCATCCATCTGTCTTGCTGCAAGGTAATTGCTGCTGTGTTTTAGGGTCTCCTGCTGAAAAGCTGGAATCAAAGGGTGAGGGCAGGTGGGTACCACTGTCACCCATTCGGGGTTTCTTTGCCCGGGTGTGCTCGGGCAGGGGTGAAGTGTGCCAGGCTCCCAGCAGCAGAAGGGCTGTGTGCGAAAGTGTGGGGCATCCCTGGAGCCACAGCTCTGCCTGGGCCCTGCCAGAGGTCAGTGGTGTTGATAGCACCGTGGCATCGGCTTTTCAGCCATTCTGGTTAAAAAGGTGTCTTTTTTCTACAGCTATCAGCCACCTTCAGAAAGGGCTGTGCAAGGCCGGTGTCCTGGTTTCAGCTGGGATAGAGTTAATTTTCTTCACAGAAGCTAGCATAGTGCTGTGCTTTGGATTTAGTACTAAAAGAATGTTGATAACACGCTGATGTTTTTAGTTGTTGCCAAGCAGTGCTCAGACTGCTCAAGGACTTTTTGAGCTTCTCCTGCTCGGCCAGGTGCATAACAAGCTGGGAGTACAGCACAGCTAGGACCCAAACTGTCCAAAGAGCTATTCCATACCATAGAATGTCATGCTCGGGGGGGGGGGTTAGTGGGTTGGTCGGTCGTGGGGAGAGTGATCGCTGCTCGGGTACTGGTCGCTGCTCAGGACGGGCTGGGCATCGGTTGGCGGGTGGTGAGCAATTGCATTGTGCATCATTTGTTTTGTATATTCTGTATATTTTGTTATCATTCTCATTATTACTATTATTATTATTTTCTCTTATTAAACTGTCTTTATCTCAGCCCTCGGCTCTAACCTTTTTCCCCTTCCCGATTCTCTCCCCCATCCCACTGAGGGGGGGGGGGAGTGAGCGAGCGGCTGCGTGGTGCTTAGTTGCCAGCCGGGTTAAACCACGACAGCCGGCTGGAGAGCAGCTCTGCTGAAGTAAGCTCAAACTGGTCATAGCAAAAATGAAAGCTTGTGAGCGTTGTTTTTAGGGGGGGGGAGGGAAGAGTTTTCAAGCCCAACACCTAGCGGGGAACCAAGTTCAAAGAAACCTGCTTCGCCTGGGGAAATGCCTCGGACTGGTGGTGGTAGCACCGTGTGTGAACGCGGTCGCGAGCAGAGCTGGGGAAAATGAGAGCCACTGCGAAGCGGGGAAGGGCAATGTGGGTGGCTGCTAGCTGGGGGCTGAAGGGGGGAGGAGGGTGGGATGGGGTTCTAAGGTGTGATAACGGGGGCCGTGCTGCCAAAGGTCCTTTGTGGCTCTGTGCTTTCTTGCCTGAAGGGCTGGACAGGCAGCCAGGGCATACCCTGGGGCACCTGTACCCCTCCGCAGCTCCTAATGTTCACACGGTGGAAGTTCATGTGGAGGAAGGGGCGAGCGGGGCTCGGCTTTGTCACGCTGCACC
The DNA here is from genome assembly GCA_034008185.1 of Gorsachius magnificus. NCBI lineage: Eukaryota > Metazoa > Chordata > Aves > Pelecaniformes > Ardeidae > Gorsachius > Gorsachius magnificus. The sequence goes on along the minus strand of CM067083.1, from coordinate 11,123,491 downwards.
GACGGCCATGGCATGAGCTGAAAGCCTGGGGGAGCTGCTTGTAATACCCCAGTGCAGTTTGGGTGCCAGAACTGGAGACGGACCAGCTGGGTCCGTAACCCTCGCTAGTGAAATGCCACCAACAGAAATTACTTTGGTGGGACTGGAGCACTGGTAAATCCACTGATGAGGCTCTGGTACCACCCCAGGAGACATGGGCCATCACTCCCTGGGACAGGTGGGAAGCCCTGTGGGAGATGAACTGATCTCCAGCGTAGGAGAGAGAACCAGCCTTTACCCTCTGGCCCCACCTTCCCTGTAATCACTCTAAAAGGGGAAGGAGCGGGCTCAAGGCAAGAGAGGTATTTTTTTGTTGTTGTTGTTGTTGTTTCAAATCAGACTTTATCCTGTCAATGAAGAGCTTTTTCCCCCACTCCACGTTATCAGCCTGGGAGAGTGGTTTTGTGCTTTTTCCACATTAAAACAAAAAAACCAAGCCCCGTACTTGGGGTCAGAGACCGAAGGCAGCAAAGGTAGGACAAGCAGAGGGGGAAGGCAGCAGAGGCTGGTGGGCCACGCAAGCAGAGCCTGGAGGGGTGAACCCCTGCCCATCACAACAGGCAGCGTTCACAACTACGGCGTAACAAAGTCAAACACACTATTCTGAGAGCCCTGAGGGGTGGGAAGACGGAGCGGGGAGGGAAGCCGCAAAGGAAACATGCATTGAGCACTCGTTCACTGCCAGAGCTGTAACCGCAGAGGGTTACCGTAGCAGCGACCATCAGCTTCATCTGATAAAAATAAGCAAGGAAGTCAAGTGTACGAGAGGGAGAGGATGTCAGAAGCCAAGCATGAAAATGCCACAGCAGCCTTGCTTTTATTTTCAATACTTCCTTCTTTATTCTGCCCTGGGCCGGCTCAAGAGCCAGGGTATTTCCTGCTCCATCAGTCCCAGAGCGTGTCCTGCCGCTAAGCACCTCTCTCCCAAGCATCCCCCTGGCCCAGGTACCTTTGTGGCTGTGCACTGGCATGCGTGCCGCCACGCCATGCCTGGTGGGAGCCGCACACACACAGCCCACAGCTCTGCTGCAAGCTGCAGGGACGGAGCAGCAGCCAGTGCCCTGGCCGGCTCCAGCAGGGCAGCTCCCCGGCCCCTCCAGGATCACGTCAGCCGATGCCTTTGGCTCTGGCCTGTGAAGATGGGGATCAATACAAGGGAAAACATGGGAATAAAATCCTAGAGTGGTCCCTGCCATGTAACAGCCTGCTCCTGCTGCGTTCCATGCTGGGAGCAGCTTGGATGGGGCGAGGAGATGACCTAAGACCACAGCTTTCTCCAGCTGGGCCGGGGGAGGAAAAGAAGGTGGACGTATTACAGGGGTTTTAAACTCTTCCCCACAGGTTCTCTGCATTCAGGAGCATGAGCTGGGCGGGTTGCAATCATCTTGACAAATATTTGTCAAGTGCAAGCCTTCCTGAGCGGTGCTTGACAACTCTTTTCCACTGAGCTTGTTGCCAGTGCTGTGGCTGTCAAGTCTGCTTTGGATGGTGCCTGTGGGGGTGAGGACCAACCCCCGCTTCAGCCAGTGCTGCGGCGGGATTTCCCCTGCTTAAAACAGCACCTGCTTGGTGGCCGGGGTGGCAACACCCCTGTGTCCCTTGGGGTGGAGGTGAGCTGGCTGAAGTTGGGTGGTCGGGCAAGCTGCAGAGGTGGGGCTGCTCGCCATGCACCCTTGGCTGGGGAAACCCTTTCCCATGTGCCGAGAGGGCTGCACGTGTGGGTGCATGTGGGTGCATGTGGGATTTGCTCCTCGGCCCCCCTACCCTCTCCTGCTCCGGCGCCCGCAGCTTGCTTTACCCTCTGCACAACCTTTTAAGTAATCGGCCCATTCTGACACTGAATTGGTGGGTTTAACCTGGTAATGCTCCAGCTGTTGGAATTTGGGTACCCTCACAAGAGGGTGAGGCAGAGGGGGCTTTAGAGCAGGGTCACATGCGTAAACCTGCTCCGATGATGGGATGGAGGGGAGGCTTTGCAGGGGCTTGTCTGTCCCCACCAGGCTCAGCTGATCTGTGCTGGGTTATTAACCCCTGCACCCGAGGACAAAGAGACTTTGTAGTGTTCAATCTCATGACCCATCTATCCATGGGATGCTCAGTTGAGCTGAAATGGGATTTGCCAAAATCTGCAGCCCACAGATGCAGATTCCTGGCTGGGTCTGCTGCAGGTGCCTGTGTGTGGTAGGGGGGAGAGCCCACAGGCACTCATCTGGGGCAGACGGGAGCCACGCTGTGTGCCACCACGGGCCTGCATGCCTGGGCTGTCCTGGCCCATTGCAGGGCCTTTCTCAGCTGCCCAGCAGGTGCCTGCTGCAGCATCCCGCCTGTGCAGCATCCCGCCCGTGCAGCATCCCTTCTAGTTTTTCCCGATAGCAACCCAAAGGTTTCTCCAGGGTCGCCTCCTGTCTCTGCCTTGCTTCATCTGAGCAATTAAATCTCTGTGACTATTACTGACTTCTGTGAAATATGTTTGGACACAGTTTGCCTAAAGTGTAACTTAAGCGACTATTTGGTGCTTTATAGGGACTTGCCATACCTTTCTCTTCCACAAACCTTAGACATTTGTCTACAGGGGAGATTCCTGGTGTGATGAAACAACAGTCAGTTTTGAGGACACCTGCTCAGAAGAAATCTCCAGAGCCACTGCTGCTGGGAGAGATGGTTTATTTGGCTGAGTTTCACCCAGGGAGCCAGCAAAAAGCTCCCAGTTGCAGACCCTGTGATGCCACTTCCCACCCTGTCACTGGGCTAGTCACCCTGAACTGCTTCTCTTGTAATTAAAACTTGGGTGTCTAGACTGAGGTAATTGTTTAGTCTCCTCCTGTACTCCACGGAAGGAGATAAACACCTCCAGAAGGTGATTCATTTTAAACAACCTATCTGGAAAAAATGACTTCTTGGAGGTCCTCTGGCCCTGACTAGTGAGAAGATGTAGCTAACCATGTAGTTTGCATGCCCAACTCCCAGGGCAGCTCGATGAGCTGAACCTCACCCTTAGTTCCTTTGGTGCTTTCGCCTTGTTGGGTTTGTGTCTTCACGTGTCAATGCCTCCGTTTCTGTAGCATAAAAAGGTCTGTACATCCATGGCGAGCCATACAGCGGGCTGAGTCTGCTGTAAAATTCACATTCCTTGATTGCCACAAAAAAACCCCAAACAAAACCAGCAGGGCATTGGTGACATGAAGTGACACAACTGGGTGGAAAACAAACCCAACGGGGAATGGGAAGAATGAGGAAAACGCAGCAAGAGTGTGCAATGAAGATGGTGGAGGTGGAAGGCGAGGTTGCAGGGGCAAAGCACATGCAGCTTGTGCCACCTGCGTGCTGCTTGTGCTGCCTTAACTTGAGGGAGGAAGGGAGGGAAGAAGGCAGAACCGGCCTCTGCCTCCCAGCAAGGTCCAGTTCACTCCTGCTCCGCAGACATCCCACTGATTTTGGTCATGCTGCAAGTCAGGCATGTGCTGGAGACGTGTGGCCACAGCGCACAGGACTCCCTTTAGCCTGGAAAACATGTGGTTTAAATGGCATCGATCTCCCTTGGGGGGGAAATTACTTTAAATCGTAAGAAAAAAGAGGTTGCAAACTTGTTTCTGAACTGTCTGAACACAAAATTAGCTAGAGAGGTTCACAAAGCCTTGAACTTCCTGAGGCTCATCCTGCTTGAGCCAAGGAGAGCAGTTAGACAGAGGTGCTTCAATACGCTCCCCAGGTTTTGCCTCCAGCACAGCTGGAGGGCCTGATCCTGTTTGCTGTTCCACATGCATGGTGTCCCTCCCAGAGAAACTTCTGGCTGTAGGTGGGTCTTGGTATCTTTCTGCATGCATCAGAGCTTCACCGTAACGAACCGCAGACAAGCACAATCTACTTACCAGGAATCACCTGAATTATTCAGGAAAAGTTGTTCTTTCCACTCTAATTTTTCATATTAAAATCTTGCAGACTTAAGAGCATTTTTCTGCTCCCATGTCCAAATACTGTCAGCGGTGGCTCACCCGTGCAGGCTGGCTGGACTTCCTGTGGATTTCAAGGGGATGCTGATCTTTCAACATCCTTTGCTGGGGTCTTGCAACCAGTCTGTCCCACCAGGGAAGAAAATACGGGGACCGTATTTTCCAGCATGCAGGAGGAAATGGTCCCCTCACCAAACGCAGGCTTCATAGCAGCCTTCGAAGCGTTTTGTAGGCTGAACATCCCCGAGCGGTGGTAGGCAGAAGATTGCCATTTGCCCTTCTTCTGGCTGCAGATGCAGTGGTACGTGGCAACGTACGGGCCGTAAAACGCTTGGTGAGCAGAGCAGATGAAAGCCACCGTAAAAGCACCGTAGGAGAAGCATCGTTAGCGAGGATGGTATTTTCACTTTGCATCTGTCAATGCCTGCCTAGCCGTAACTAGAAAGAGAAGTGAGAAAATGATGCCTCTGAAGTTTTATTTCATGTCTTGCCTACTATTTGCCACACTACAGAAAGACCCAGTCTGGAGCTATTTCAGTATTCAAGCACTTAAAATGAAGATGTGTGGAAGGGCTTGCAGGTTTAGGACCTCTTTTCCTCGCTCGGCTGCCTCAATCCTCTGGACAAAAGCAAGCCTTGGGAAGTGACTGCCAAAGCCTTGCCTCTGACCAAAACACAGCGGAGGACTGGCGTGAGGACGGGTTACCAACGGGAGCTGATAACAAGCTGACTTTGCTAATTACTAAAGTCCAAAGTCACTGGAAAAAATGAGCAAAGTTACATTTCGAACATCAACGACAAGAAGAAAGTGCGCTGGAATGTCTGAGTCACAGCTCTGAGCACTCCTAATTATATGGAGATACAGATTTCATGTGCTGCCTTACATGTTACCAATGTGCAGAGGTGCTTGGAGAAGCCCGGTGGCTGTCATTACGCCTGGTGTTTACCAGAAGATTTCAGGCTGGGTGAGATGACCCAGTGGGCTGCAGTTAGAGGGGTCTTTTGGTTTTTTTGGTTGCGTTTTGGTTTTTTCTGGGTTTGGGGTGGGTTTTTTTTTTTTTTGGTAGGTGATTTTATTTCTTTTAGAGAAATTGGAGCAAAGTCTGAAACAAGCAAAGTGAAATAGTAATTAATGCTTTTCTTCCAGCCCCGATGCATGGCATGGCACAGGGGAGCACAGCTCGCCCACCCAGCTGCTTTGTGCACATGTGTTTCATGCAAGCAGGCACTCACACGCGACGTGCCTTCTACCCGGTGTCTGCACGGTGCCTGCCTCGAAACCTGCCACGGGGCTTGGTCCCTCAGGAGTTACTCTAGCACAGATAACAGTTTTGCTTTGTGTGTGTGCCAGCCCCTTGCTGGCAGGGGAAGTGGCGCATTGAAGCCAACCAGCTGGTCCAGGCTGAGCTGGAGCATCAGCATCCAAACTTCCCAGGCTGAATTGAGGAGATTTTGCAAGTGGGGGCACAGCTGGTCCCCGCTGATGGTGAGCCCATCCCTCTGCCTTAGCGAGGGGCGGCAGAGCCGGGGAGCTCTGTCTGACAGCCCTGTGTGTCTGGGAGGTGCATGCTAGAGGTACAGCCGCATCTGCAAGAGGATGCTGCTCTGGTAGGTCCTGACCCATATCAGCCAGCCCTGGGCAGGCACCTCAGGTGCCCAAAGGCATCTCAGAAGGCAGCAGGTACCTACGCGCAGGCTCCCATATACCTCCCTGGCCATCACGTGGGCTTCCTGGGCAATCCCAGGGCAACAAACACATGGGCTCTGCTATGAGCCAAGTTTCTCACAGGGCACATGGACCCCAGCCTGCACAGAGAGGTGTAAAGATGCCCTCTCACCAAGTGACCCCTCCCGGGATCCTGGTCCTGAGGCTGTGGGCAGACTTCAATACCAAAGGCAGTGCCAGCCCCCGTAACTGGGCATGCCGGTAGTACTTTTCCTGGATTACCTTTGCACCCATGTGACTGAGCTTTCCCAACAAAGCCTGTGAGCAATTAAGGAGCTGAGGCCTCATTAACAAGGCGAACCACACGAACAGGGCTCGTGACAGGTAGCTGGTGTCTCCAGCACAGTTACCCGATAAGCGTAAGGCTTTGGAAAAATCCAGAGTGGAAAGGGTGAGGAGCTCAGTTGCGTAATTCCTTTACGGAGTTGTTTTGTCATAAGCCGTATCATAAACAGGCAGGAGCAGGGGCAGGAGGAGGAGGAGGAGGATGGAAGGCTCCTCATAGCCTCCGCAGGCTGAGGCGGCTGTAGCTCGTTTGCTGGGTGGTGACTAATGTTGTTATCTATTTTTTACCTCTTGAAGTGGTAATGTTTCATCTGCGGTTTGGCCTCTTTATCCTTTTGTTCAAAACATGCCTGTCTGCCTTCTCCTTCGTGCCCCCCATCGCCCTCCTCCCTCAAGATGGGAGGGATGCGCGGGGCAGCTCCCAGGCTCCCCGAGGGCGAGGACGTGCTGCCCCACGCGGTGGGCTGGGGGCGAGGGGAGGTATCCATCTGAGGGGAGGAAGGGCAGTTTATGAGGTTTGGATCCCAGGTTTGTCCCCTCTCCAGCAGAGCTGGCAGCATCTGAAGCAAGGACCTCAACCCCTCCTGCGTCATGGCCACCAGAATTTCCCCAGCCCACAAGCAGACATGTCAAGAGAGGACAATGCTGCATTGCAATGAGAGTTTGGGTTTTTTTTATAATGTAGCCTCCTGTGAAAATAATGCCTGTTGGGTGGACTGGCTTTCTGCTGGTCCAGGCTCCCAGGAAAGGCAGCGGCAGGGACCCCCATGAGTCCCCAGCTCCCGGGGAAGAGGGTGGCCGACAAAGGCAGCTGCTAATTGCTGAAGAGATTGGTAATTAGTCACTTGTGCGGTGGCCAAGCCCCATCGAATATGTTAGGTAAACTTGTGCCCCAGCGTGCTTGGTTTAGTCCCCCTGGGCCTGGCTTTCCACTGCGCCAGGGGGTTTTTTTTAGAGCGTTCATATTTTCCATCCTATGGTGGGGATGGTGCCGCTTATTAGTGCCACTGTCACCCCAAGAGGGAGAGATGCACTCGGGCATGGGCACCAGCAGGAGGGCTGGAGGTGCCTTGGCTGCACTTGTGCTTTCCAACAAAATCCCAGGAGAGCAAGGGGCAGGGGGAGGGCAGCATCACCCAGCTGCGACTGCAGGTGCAGGGACATGCCTGTGCACATGTAGGAGCACCTCAAACCTCTTGTGTTTGCACACACGTGTGTCTGTGCACACGCACAAGCGGCTGCTCAGCTGGCTCGGTGCAAGATGAGGTTTCCCCCACAGTACAGGGTGCTGGGAGGGTGTATGAGCACATTTGGGGGGGGGTCACTGTGCCTTCCTCCTGCTCCCCCCAGGGTGTAGTAGGGCAAGACAGGCATGGTTTCTCCCGGGGAAAAAAAAATCTAACCAGCTTGAATGACACAAGAAATGACCTGAAACATAGAGCTGAGACACAGTTAAACATAAAAAAATAAATAATAGGAGCTTTCTGGTGATGGCACCCTTGGAGCCTGGGTTGTTTTATGGTGGCAGGTCAGTGCCACGAGATGGGCAAGGACAGAGGGAAGGGGGCCTCTCTCCCAGTTCGTGCCTACTTTTTCCGTTTTGGGAAGGCGTTGGTTTTACATTTTACATCAGAGCGCTTTTCTCCCAGCCGCCAACCCAAGCTCTGAGTGTTTTGCTTTTCTTTTTGAGGGGGTCGAGGGGGGCTTGAAGTGTGAGTCTGGATGCAATGGTGCAAATTCGACCTCAGTGATGCAGAGGACACTGAGGGAGCAGGAGCTCCTCCTGCTTCTGGAGGGATAATTAATCCCTGGAGGCGGCTGCTGGCCGCTGGTTTGGGGAACCGGTTCACAAGACAGGGAATAGAGCATTAAGGACCAGCTGTTAGAGGCGGCTGGGGGTGTGGAAAGGGAGGAAGGCTTCAATTTAAACGAGCATTTGAAGGTTGGGGCTGGAGTGGCTGTGCTTGTGAGAAGGGAATGGAGGGGGGATGTCATTTTTAAATAAGCACCGTCACGCCTCTGCCTTGTGCCAGCTGCCCCACACCCACCGGTAACAGTCTCCTTACCACGAGGCAGAAGGAAAAAAAAAAAAAGAATAAAAAGAGAACAGGGAAATTCTTGAGATTCTTTCCAATGGAAAAAATGTCTCCAGTTATCACTCAGTGTCAACAGCGGCAGACACCTGTGTTTAAACACCCGACAACGAGCGGCAAGCCAAAAGGTAACCAAGAGCCTCTGCTTCCACCTCCCTGCGCGCACACAAACAGGACGATGGACTCAGGCACCTCTCCATCAGCCCGGCGGGGCCATGGCCAGCATCTAAAAGCCATGTGAAGGTGAGCTCGGAGGTGGCAAAGCTGGCAGCATCCCCTGGTCAGGAAATGCCTGCAGCCTGGCTGCCAGCGCGAGGTGTTATCATGCGTTCCTTAATTAGGCTGTCACCTACTTACCCCTCCCAACTCCCTGTCCTCTCTCATACTCTTGCTTCATCACGTGCAGGGGTAAGCCGTGGCGCTCCCTGTTTTCCTGTCCGGCCTGCCTGCATGGGAAGCTGAGGAAGGAGGATGAAGGACATGGCATGATGTGGTGGGTAAGCATGCACTGCCCACGGTTTGGGGATGCCTGCAGTCTGTACTCTGGGGTGAAGCGATGCTTTGCAAGCAGCAGGGTTATTTGCTCTTGTGGTGCCATGGCATGGCCTTTCACACTGGCACACATGAGCCATGTGCTGCCCATCTTCACCTGCCAGGAATGCCCGGCACTTCACATACTTGCTGCATGGGGATTTCTTGGTCAACGCGACAAAGCTCCTGCTCTTCCCACTGCCCCATCCATCACTCTCACTGCTAACCAGTATCCATGAAGCAGAGGTGAAGGCCTAAATAGAGTTTCCCCCATTCCCTTCCCACCTTCTCACAAGTTCTTGTCCATGAAAAATACCAAAGTTTTGGGGGAGAGGACCTCTGAATGTTACAGCAGCCTTGTGTTTTCCAGGTCCTGTGCAATGCTAAGGAAGCCACTACCACGTGACGGTCTGGTCAGAGGAACACCTACTTCCCATGCCTCAGTCCTCACCCATTTCCTCCATGATCTTAAGCAAGCTGCTCATCTTCTACATTAATTTCTTAATTAATGCTTAATTTCAGCTTGATTCCTACACGTGATGAACGGAAATAATAATAATAATGAAGCCCATTTGTAGAGCATGCAGAAATACCCTGCACGTGAACCCATGGAGATGGTCAATGATTAGTGAACATAGAATCATAGAATGGTTTGGGTTGGAAGGGACCTTTAGAAGTCCTCTAGTCCAGCCCCCCTGCAATGAACACACATCAGCAGACATCACTGAACACGTATCCATCCATTGCTTCATTATTTTTATTGCTGCTGCTTTTCTTTTGGCTTGGTTAGTGATACTGCTACTGAGAGGTTTTCTAAACAGCTCTTAAACAAACAAAAATCTCTCTTCCAGTTAACAGGAGTTAATTTAACATGCCAGGAAGATGCATCTTGGTTAAGGCCCATGCATCCCACAGCATCTGAGCCACCAGAATGGAAACATTGGCTCATGCCTGCCTCCAAGACCTGGTTCATCCTGGCTGATGCTTGTTACCTGAGGTGCTTGGATTTGGTGTGGAGTGTGCAGGTGCTCCAGAGGGGGTTGTATAAATTTGGTGGGTTGAAATGTTCTCTAAAAGGAGAGGTGCTTTCCCAGCGCAGGTTTAACCGTTTAAAATGGGACGGACTCCTCTGATCCAGCCCCACTGTGCAGCTGAAGAAGGAGTCACTTATTTTTTTTGCTAATAGGCTTGAAAACTGTGAGAGTTTCACCTAGCACTGCTGTACCGTTTGGAGAAGTGATTTTTTTTCTCACGTTATCCAACATTTTTCCCCAAACCAATCCACTAAGCAAGCGTCTGCTAAGCGCTGCGTAATTCAGCATCATTTGGTGCCTGTAATGCTACAATTACTCTTCAAGGCTCATTTGCTTCAAGGTCTTCAGGCTGTAAAGTTACGGGAGTGTGGTTAGTTGATTTTCAGGAATGTCTGCTCTCTGGCAAGGGCTGGAGAAGGAAGGAACTGAAAAGAAATGCATGCAAATTCAATGACAGAGCAGGAACGTTAGAAGCGTTTCAACACAGTGATACCCACAGGCAAAGAAACTGTAATTGTTCAGGGAAAATACGGCCTTGCCAACTCCTATGATTTTATCAGGAGTCTCATAACTTCCAGAGTGTCCTTAAAAGCCCAGCTGCTGGAGTCATCCCATTGTCAAGGAGTCTCAGCTTCCTTTTAAATGAAAAGGAATGTTTCCAGCCTTTTTTTTTTTCCCCAGAGAAAACCTAGTGAAAGTAAAGTATGCTGAAGGTTCCGAAATGGAACGAAAAGAGAACCCAGGTCATATTAAAAACAAGCAGAAAACCAACACAAAAATGGATGATCAAAACCATACTCACTCAGTGTTTTTTTTTTAAAACTCAATGCCACAAACAAACTTATTGCCACTATTTGTCTGGGCACGCAATTTGCAGACCCTTGTGCTGGGCAGGCCCAGCCTCATGACCTTGCCTCTCAAAGGAGCAAGAACCCTTGGTGGGTCCAGGATGGAGCAGGGAGGAGATGCTGAGGCTCCATTCTTGCTGTTTTTCTTTCTCTTCTCCCCATTTTCACCTGTGACTTGTTCATCAGCTCTTGGGGGCATCGTCAACCCTAAAAGCGTGCGCCCTGACACAAATGCTTGTTGCTTTGCTACTGGCCGTGTCAACTACTTGTATATCATCTTTGTGCAATACCTGCTTAGGTATTCCTCACTGGCTGGCACGACAAGCCCTTACAGTGTAGATGATGGTGGCATCCAGTGTGGCTCACTGTCCTGCATCCCTTCCACCTCTCTGTGTGGCGGCTTAGCCCAGCCACACTGCTATGCTCCCTGAAGGCACTGCTCTCCTCTGTGTTTCCATCCAAGCTCACATCCACAGGGATGCCTCAGTATGCGTGCTGCATGTGTCCCCCCAGCCTCAGCTGCCACCTAGCTGCCCACTCAGCTTTACCCACTATGAACATCGTCTCAGCCCCAGGACCCATGGAGGAGTGGGATCTGCTCCTCCGGGTGCCGGACGCCCAGGGTGAAGGTGTGTGGGATGGCTGGTGGAGGACATTAGCTTCAGCAGAGCTGGTGAGAATTTGGTGAGATCTGAGGAGAGTTAACCTTCGTGGGGAGGCTTGAAGGTGCTTTGGTAAGGGAAGAACAGGCTGCTAAGGCTGGTGTGGACAGTTTTTTCAGCACTAAAGTAGTGGTGTGGAAAGCTGGCTGTGCTTTGCCCTCTGTCATGGCTGCAAAGTTAAAAACATGGTAAGTGGGGGGAGGGATTGTAGCTCCTTGGTGTTGTGGTAACAAGGTCAGGTGAGGGGATTGAAAACCGGCTGCAAAGACACAGTTATACTTGCAGGGTAGCTGGGCCCTTCATTGTGTGCATAAACTTCCTGAGATCTTCGTGATGAGTTAAGTGCTGCAGGGTCAGGTCTGCAAGAGGAGCACAGGCTTAAGGGCCAGCCAAAGCCTGCCCGTGGACATGGTGGAGAGGCAAGGCAAGGAGCAAGGCAGGTGAGCAGCAGGGCGAGGGGAGGGGAGGAATCTGACTTGACCAGAGGACATTACCTGCCCCTCCTGGGAGGGTCGTCATAAAGACCTGAGGTGGGATGCCCAAACTGAAAGTGAAGAGACTATCTTTTTTTTTAAACAATGCACCTTTCCATTCAGAAAATGGTAGTGGACTTTTTTGTCCAGAGGTTGTGAGTCTTTATGGCACCTTTCAGTAGAAGCTTGAGTCTGTCCCCTCATTCCTCCGGGTGGTCATTAGGGCAAGGCTGAAGATAAATATAGCCAGGGATGGGAAAACCTGAAGTTTTTAGAAGCTTCACTCAGTGCTGGATCAGTACCCCAAGGTTTCAGCACTTACTTTGAGCATGTTTGGACTTAACTGAGCCTCCTGGAGGCAAAAAATAAGCTTTGTCACAGCATTCCTTCTGCTTCCGAGAGGCTTGTGGGCAATACAAGCACAGTGCCCCTTTCCTCCAGCCCTGGGAAACAGCCCTTTGGCTAACTGAGAAGCCTCCCCATGCATGGAAGTTGGTGACTTTAATCTGTTCCCAGTGAGCCATCGGTTGTCACGGAGGAGGTTCATGTATGGTGCTCGCTCCATTGCTGTTGGTCCGAAGCACAAATCCCAAACTTCCAGAATGGATTTTGCTTTTTTTGCATGTGGAAGTATGAAGTGTTGCAGTTCTGCAGAGCTGTAGCAGTTGCGATGTGAGGAACTGTTCAATGTGAAAACAGTCTGAGCCCTTTCCCGCACTATCCCTGTGCCAGCGGCTCTGCGGACAGCGAGTGCCGTATGGGAAGGAGCCCTGCACCCATCGTGTAGGGCTGGGCCGTGATCCCCTTTGCTCTTCCATACGCCAGTGAAGCCGGCCTCTGTCTCACTGCCTGCACGATGCTGCCAAAGGTTTGGATTCACAACACTGCCAAAATGTCCCGCTGAAATCGAAGCGTGAAAATATTTCTGTTTCTGAAAGGACGTACGTTGCTGCTGACAAGGAGTGAACTCTTTCTTTCCATAGACAAAACCCCAAACGTCTGTTCTGGCTCTAAGCAGATATTAGCTTCAGCCTAAGGAAACCAGCAACAAATCAGGAAAGAAGGAAAGCCGAGCTTCCTGCAGAAAGCCCAGTGTTTGCCTGCCCAGTAAGTGAGTGCTAATTCCAGGAATAAACCAGCTGCTATCCTTGCACACAGGCAGTTGTCTCAGAATTTAAAGGAGAAATGAAATGGGGAAAGGAAAAAAACCAAAAAATATTAAGCCCTCATGTATAAAACCATGCCAAAGGGGTAGAGAAGCAGAAGTTCTCATTCAATGAAGCGTTACATGATTGCTCGATAGGTCAGGAAATACTGCAGGTGAAATTCTGGGTCCTCTGAAGTTAATTGTCAAAATTTGGAGTCTGGATCTTTCTCACAGACCAAGCTGTACATGTGTACCTCATTTTGCCTAAAACGCTTAGTCTGCTTTGATGCCGTTCATGGGAGAGACTGAGTCCCGATCCATGGAAAAACAGTGCCTGAGATGCAGCCAGCACTAAGTCAAGGGGGTCCCACAAGTACAAATTCAGAGAGACTTCAAAATCTAGGAAAAAGTGGCCACCAAGACAGTTTATGCTACTGATTGAGTTGAAACAGGGAGTTTTACGTATGTGGGAACTTGCACAACCCCCATTACCATCTTGGTGCTTCATCATCTTTATTGCATTCATCTTGTGCAGCCCTGGGAGTTGCAGGCCTCTTCTGGCACAGGTGAGGGATATAACCAGAGATTTACCAACACCCCTTAGCCTGGCTGGTCTTGCCTATAAAAGGCCTTTGCAGCTGTGGCTTAGTACTGATGCAAGAGCTGTTCCTAGTGTGCCTCACTCCTGTCTCTGTAGCTCCCCCCCATCAAGAGCAGAATGGCTTCCTCTGTATTTAGTAGGGATTCTGTGCAACACTGCAGAGCAACATCCTGAGGTAACCCCCAAAATGGCCTTTATTCGTGCTGTGCTGCTTCTTGCTGAGGGTTCCTGTGTGCACAGGAGTTGCTTTTGGCTTCCCTTTGCCACGTCTGCTTTACCTTCCCCACCACCCTGCCCCATCCTCTATTCCCCTCTTCTCTGCAAATTCCCTTTGTGAGGCTCCTGTTTTCTTCTCTCTCCTGACCTTTGCTTTGCTGTACACCCCCACTGATGTGTGTGACCTGGGTAGGGTCTGCTATCTTCTCCTGGGGTGCCTTGGGGCCCTCCCAGCATGCCCTCCCTTTGCAGGAGGCACCGGGGCTGTTTGTGGCATGATATTGATCTGTGTGCACTGGAAAACATAATGGCTCTGGAGAAGGGATTGCTTTGGACCAGCTGAGAAGCTGACATCCCCTCAAAAGGCTTTAAAGCTCCTGTCATTGGGTCTACATGAAATTTGAAGTGCGTTTGTATCTTCTGGATTGCCAGAGGATAAAAATCTTCTCCTGTCCTTTTTTCCTCTTCTGCTGTCAGAAGATGCCTGGGGAGGGAGAAGCTGTGCTTCCAGCTGTCTGACTGCCCCTCTCTGTGCTGCTCCTGTGGCAGGAGGTGGGAAATCACCAACTCCACCGTGCCTTTTGCTTTGCCTCCCTGCAAAGTGCCACCGCTGGCAGGGAGCTGTGGCTGGGGCAGCCTGCTGGGATGCTTTGCTCTCTCTTCCTCTCTCCTGGCATCCTCCTGGCTGCATGGGAACAATGGGATGACGTGACCGGAGCCCTGTAAATACCTATTCCTCTTTGAGGCTGTCACACCAAACAGGAAGCGCAAACAGCCACGGAATAGAAATTCAGCCCTTGCTCAGCTCCTCAGCAGAGGCTGCTCCCAAATAATGCCATGTGCCAGACCCCTCCTCGTATGGCCAAGCCACTCTGCCCCTTGTGTTCCCCAGGCCTGGTGCTTTGGTTGGACCATGCTCATGAGGAAGTCACCTCCTACCTGGGACTGGCAGGCAGATGGTTTTTGGGATGTGCCTTGCCATGGCATAGCTGGGGCTGACAAGTGATGTCTCCTATGAGGATGGAGCTACGTTAGGAGGATGGAAGTAGCCCCAGGAAGCTGAACCAGGAGGTGACATTGGTTTTGAGGACAGATTGCAGAGGGGAGGCTGTGCTGTGCGCCTGTTTGTGTTACCCCTGCTCTGGGGTGGGCTGCTCATTGCCAGAATTACCAGCATCACATTGATCTGCCAACAACCTACCCTCTCAAAACTCATTTTCCCTCTTGCACTGAACATGGCGTTAGCACATGAAATTGCAATTGCTGTTGTTCCCTCTGTAACACGTTTACTGGGACATCTGTTGAAATCAATAGGGCATTAGGAAGTACCCTGTAAGGCGTGAAGAGTTGATCCAAGTGACGACACACCACGGGTGGAGGGTTTGGAAGTGTCAGCTGGGCTGCAGGACCTTTGCTAAAGAAAAACTTTCATGCCTGCTCCCTTTTAAACTACCCTGAGTGTTCAGAGCAATCCCCTTGCTCCTTTTGCTTGTCCCTCATATTGGGTGTATTCGCAGGTCCTGCAGGTGAGCACACTGCATTTAAACGAGGCTTGGGTCATTGGGACCTGCTGTCCCTCATCCCACCGTCCAGCAGTGATGTGACAGTGCTGGATTTTGCATGTCAGAAGATTAATTGGTGCTGAGCGTGTGCTGGTCAGTGGTGCAGAGAACAC
Organism: Gorsachius magnificus; assembly: GCA_034008185.1. Taxonomy (NCBI): domain Eukaryota; kingdom Metazoa; phylum Chordata; class Aves; order Pelecaniformes; family Ardeidae; genus Gorsachius; species Gorsachius magnificus. The sequence goes on along the minus strand of CM067083.1, from coordinate 11,108,211 downwards.
TGCGTGGGCCGGTGGCGCTGAGAGGGTGCAGGAGGGTGGTGGTGCAGTGTAGTATTGCACATGGATTTGAGGACTGCCGCAGCCTTTTCAGGAAAATCCTTTTGTCTCCCAAGCTTTGTGCCCAGCTTTCTGTAAAACGAGGATAATGGGTTTCTGTCTGTTAGACTGAGCTTTTTGGAGCAGGTATGGTCTCCTAGTCTTTGTGCAGTAGCAAAGTCCCTTAAGCTGGAAGTGAGGCATTGCCTGCAGCACTGGTCTCTGGTATAAAGGCAGGAGCCACGTTGTAGCCAGAGCTAAATCTGTGGTGTTGACTTCAGTAGAAAGCACTTGGGCTGGGAAGAGGCTCACAAGAGACTGCTGCAAGAAAGGCATCCCAGCACGTGCGGAGAAGTTTCCCCTCTTCCCATCTTCTGAGGAGGGATGTGATGATGCTTTCCTGGGGAGCGCGGGTCAGCTTCCTAGCTCAGGGACCCATCAAACTGCAGGGTTCCCTGAAGACTGATGCACAGCTGAGCTCTGGGCCTGCAGATGGACTATGGCCTTGTGGTCATGTCCTCCCCTGCCAACTGACTACCTGACAGCATGGCAGGTCTTGCCTTCACCCATCTTGAGTCTCTCCACCAGTGCCTATATTGCTTTAGGCTTTGCTGTGTTTGTTAGGAGAAGAGTTCAAAAGGTTGGGGACAGGCAGCATGTTCCTCCCTTTGTGCCATTGATGTGTTTTTAGCATGGTTTTATCTGGTATTTCCTAGAGTTTGCCCTGAACAGCTAAATGGAAGTAAAAAAAAAAAAAGGGGAAATCCACATGGAGGAAGAATACCAGGTTTGGTAAGCCCCAGCTTGGCTTCTTGGATGGCTTCAGGCAGCCCTTTAAAGACCCATTTCCAGGGGCTTTCTCTGAAAACGGAGACATCCTGACCTGGGTTGGTTACAGAGGACACAGCTCTGCTTCACTTCCCTGTATTCTGCAGTTCTGTCTCATTTCCATTGCTGTTCTTTAACCCTGGCCTTGCCGCTTCTTGACTGCTCTCCAGGGAGTGCAGTGGTGATGATAACATGCGCCTTTCATCGGCAAACCCTGCTGGTACCTATTGATGGAAACACCCATAAGATACTACTGTACTGCTGGTAGGGGAAGGATTTTCTGCCTTGGCACTTAGGATCTGCCAGGCTTCCCTTGCATATGTAGGTAGTCAGGAGCACCACCAAGCTTGCAAAGCTTCAAGATGGGAGCAAGGCTTCCTGATATTTCTAACTGCCTCTAATCATTATTTTAACTAGGGGAGAAGGGATTGAGCTTGTTACTTGTGTGAGACTGCAGGTGTATCTAGTTTTCAGCAAGTGGTTTGCAGGGTAGTGGCCCTCTGGGAGTTGGGCTGAGAGAAAAGAACATATGACTGCATCCTCCCATGGCTGTGCCTGAAGTTCCCAAGTTACACCACCACTTATTCTCAGCTGCTTGCCCATGGTGCTGAGAATGCATGTTCCCAGCTTCCATCATGCATGAGGTTAAACATGACAATTCCTGAAATGCTTAGTGTTGTCTTCCCTGCCCCCTCAAGGTGATGGGCTAGGAATGGATCTGCTGAAGAGGAAGGAAAAAACACTTGAAGACAGGGAAATGTGTTTTCACACTCTGTTTCCAAGCTGAGATTGGAGGAGAAAAAGTGCAGGGACCAAGCTTCTGTGTAGCGCAGTGATCTGTCAAGGGCAGTGGCAGATGGGAACAGCATGGCTCAGGAGCCTGGGTAATGGGCTATGAAGTCCTTCAACTCTTGGTTCGTGGTGTTCATCCAGGCACTGCCTGGCTGTGAGGGGATATTGTTGCTCTGGCAGAGCTGCTCAGTGGTTTCTGTGAAAATAAAAGGACTCACTGCTGCTCCGAGAAGCCCTATTTGTGCTGTAGCTCTTAGCAATAGGGAACCAAGAGCCGGTTTTGGCAAGACTATTGTTGCCCCATTGGAAATTACCACTTGAAATGGCTCCAATTAGATGTACTGATACTGGTGTGCACTTGTGACTTGGGCTCACAGATGTTTTTCTCATCTGTTCGGTGCCAGATGAGGAAATGTGTGTGCTTAAATCAAAAGAATGGAAGAGATGGGCTGGATATTAAAAAATCAGTAATGGAATGGGCTAGCAAGACAAGAAGTGAATGGGAGTGTGCTCACATGCGAAGATCAAACCTTGTCAGTGGTAGCTGGGAGCCTGGAGAATTGTCCAAGAACAACCAAGTCCCTGATAGTCCCTTCCTGGGAAAAGGATGACTTTATGTGTTGACAGAAACCACTACACACTCTTTGGTATTGGTACCTTAGCAAAGGGTTGCTGTACCAGATCCCGGAGAAATTTGCACCCAAAATAGAGAACTTTCTAGCTGAAGGACTAGATGGCTTGAAGGTCAGAAAGCGAGTGATATAATAAACACTTGTTATTCAGGAGAGCACTGTTCTCATGTTTGGAAGGTGGCTTATGTTTTTGGTGACTTTGCCGGCATCAACAGTGACACGGCATAAACCCCCCGAGATAAGGCCGCAGTCAGCTGGAGCTGGTGAAAATGCTAAAAGGTTGGTGTAAAATGTGACCGCCTCAGCCGCGGTGGGAAAGGAGTGAAATAATTAGCTTGACCTCAGGATAGGTGTCAGACAGGCTTGTGCTCAAACACCAGCTAGTTTCAAGAGGCGTCGGAAAGAAATGTTCAGAAGAGCCGCTGATGGAAAATCTACAGGAGGGTACTTTGTAGCCCTGAGAGGATGGGAGAGTAGTTAACTGTGTGTTTCACTGGTGAGACTGGCCTGAACAGACCTTTGTAGGAGGACTGAAATTTTTTAGGGAAGAGGTTCAGGAAGAAGATATGTTAGATCCAGAAAGCTAATGGAGAAAGATAGCAGTAATATCCAGCTTGGCAAATATATTCCTATGCAGACCTTGAGAGACTACAGCGCTTTACCCTTCCTGTGTATTTTAGGCTCCTTGGCAATGCAGTGACAAAGCATTGCCTTGAAATCTGGTGTCAAGATGGGCATGTGACCCTGCCCTAGCTAAACTCGCCTACTTTTTGATAGGGTCATGTGCACAATGTGTTGTGAAGTAAAACTGGTGGTGCCTGATTCAGCATCCTTGCATCTGCCTGCAAGACGGGCATGAAGAAAACCTGGCTTTCAGAACCTCTCTGAACTGGGAAGATGAGAGATGGCAAAGCACTAAGCCCATGAGTACTTTGTATACAAAGCATGGCTTTGGCCTGGTCTTACAGCACCATCAGTGGTGATGGACATTGGGGTGTGTGGGTTAAGGGAGTGAAGGGCTGCAGCCCAAGTGAGCTGATGGGGCTGGCAGCTGCCGAGCAGGGCACTGGCAAAGCTGTAACCTGGCCAAAGAGCCTTGGAAGCACATGGAGGTGGTGAAAGAATGGTGGGAGACGGCCGGCTGCAGGGTGTGTGTGTGCTGCTGGTACCCACCTGTGCCGCACAGCATAAGGTGGGAGGGAAGGGATGGGGCCCCCAAACCGCTGTGCGGGTGCAGGCAGCAGACGCATCTGTGATGCTAGGGTTGGAGGAACTGCTGTGAGCTGATGCCACAGACTGAAATCCTTTTGTCGGGGATCAGGGGAGGGGCTGGGGCTCTTTCGCTTACCTTAACATCCTGTGCCAGCTCCCCGGAGCTCCGATGGGCTTTCTGAGCCTATGCATAGCATTATTGTGGTGACCTTTCTCAAATTGCTTTGGGCTCAGTATCAGCACAGTATACCTCTGTATTGAAAATAGGATTACTTTCTGCTTTCCACCTCAAGAGGCAAATTGGAGTCCACAGAGCAGGATTTAAGCCATTAAGGCATTCCTATTAATTAGTCGTCTTTCCAGAAAACTCCCTGGAAGGAGAAAAGGCAGAGAGGTAAGATGCAAAGCCCCTCATCTCTGGGGTGGGATCTGACAGAGCTGTTGGGTTTTTTTCCAGTTTATTCTGCTTCTGAGGTAAGTATGCTCACCAATGCCCCATGGGGGGAGAGCAGGGTTTTGCAAACAAAGCCTTGTGAAAAGGGAGTGCCAGAAATAGAAAGGCTGTGAATATAGAAGCCCCAGGCAGTGTCTTCCTCTGCTTAGAAGAAGCTTTCCTTATTACAAAAGCAACCCCCTGACTGGCTCTCTGATGGCCCCGAGCAGTCAGGGGAAGGCAAGGCCATCAGAGAAGCATTTTTTTTTTTGAGGCACAGTAAAGACCTATTCATAAAAGAAGCAGCAGGAGGGAAGGTGGGGAAGGAAGGAAACAAAGGGAAGTTGTAGCCGGACCTTCTTTCACTTGGTGAAAAACAGACTTGGTATTAACCCTCTAACAGTGCTTTGAGCATCCTCAAGCCCTGAAAATCTGCTAATTAATCTGCAGGCTTGTATAAGACTAATAGCAAGATGGGAACTGAGTCCTGAAGGTTTTGGTGGGTTATCCTTCACTGCTCTACCCTTCCTTACCTGTCCCGGCAGGCAACAGTGTGGTTCCTAGCAGGTGTATCCCTGTGAAGGACAGGGGAAGACTTCAAAGCTGTTTCAAGGAGACTGGAACCTCTTTTACCTTTGAGTTTTGTTCCAAATGAGAAATTCACCCACTGGTTTGAACTTCCTGCTCTGGCCCAGGAGTCTTCAATGAAGCTGAAAGCAAGAAACCAGTGAAAACTTTGCACAGGGCAAAATTTGGGCTATATTTTGCCAAAGAAATGCTCTGCTTGCAGATGATCCTTATAAATAGAAGTGCTGGGACTAAGGAGAAGGTTCCTGGGACATAACTTTGAATGGCTGAAGGGAGACAAATCACTGGGAAGGAAGCCTGGAGGAGATCTGGAGTATAAGGCTACTGAGTCTCACCTGCCCATCATAAAGGTATGGACATGAAGTCCCCTTTGGAGAGAGTGACAAGTATGAAATAAAGGGTTAAAAAAGATCAAAATACAGAGGAAGTTCTGGGTTTTACAAAATGATGCTCAGGGTATTTAAGTGGTGCCCACAGAAGACAATATTCTGCAATATTCCTGTGTCATTCCACATCTCCATTTTCTTAAAGTAGTATGTTGCATTTGTATGGGGTAAGTAATGGAAATTCATAGGAAACATGGAAAAGCTGGTCTCAACCTGATTTTCAGGAATTTTCCTAAGAACCAGTTTTGATTTTGCAGATAGCAGTGGTCAGTCATGCAGTTACAGCACGCCTGTGTCTTATAACATCTCCGTGCCTTCTCTGGTGATACGCTTTGACTGGATTATGTCTTAATACAAAATGGTTACAGCCATGCTTCTAGTGCCTTAGGTGTCCTGGCTAAGCTTCAAAGGGACTGCCCTGTACCTGTTTCTGGGAGAAGGGTTTGGAAAGATTCACTTTGGAACTGCAATCTACAAAAAATACTCTTCCTCACTCACCCCTTCCCAACTCTTGAGGTCCTGCTGTATCTGAAGCAGAAGCTGTGCTCGTGTCTTGATTCCTTCCATGCACACCAGCAAGGCTGCGATGGGGGATACCATGCCTGACAAGGAGCAGGCATGGGGTGAACAAACCAAGCAGCTCCTACAGAAAGCTCAGAGGGGATGTAGAGTTCATTCTTGTGTGTAAGTGGCAAGTAGGTTTGTTCCACTGATGTTACTTTTCTTATCGCTAACTTTCAACAGAAAGTCACTGGGTAATTCAAGACCTGAAATAAGGGACATGTGAAGGGCACATGAAAATTTATTGTGTCTGTTGGGGTGCCATCTAAGTTGCTAATCTGAATTACTTGCACCAAAAACATCTCAGAAATGTGTATGGCAGCTGAATACAGTTAGAGGTTTCAGGGTGATGGAGTAGTTGAGGAAGGGTTAAGTAGAAACAATGGGATAAACTGGGCGAGGGGAAATGTAGGCTGAATACCAGGAAAACATTTCTTCACGCTAAGGTCACTTGGGCTGTGAGAGGGGGAAGTGGCAGCTCGCTTGGGCTGCCTTCTCCAGCTGTGGGATGGCTGCGGGATAGGGGATGCTGCGTGAAGAGGGATTGGGTTTGATGGAGAAGCAGGCTGTCTGGTGTGTGTTTTCTGCCTCTAAGTGCTCATGAGGGGCTGGAAAGGGAAATGTCCTAATGCTTGTGCCCCCTGAGGGCTTTTGCTGCAGCCCAGCAGCACGGTTGGGATCTGAAATAAGAAAGAAGGAAAACCAGGGAGGGAGTTAGGAAAAGGAGTGGCTGTAAAGGAATTAATTGGAAATGTTTCCCTGAGTAGACAACAATCATTGCCCAGAAATGTCTGCAAAGACAGCTGTGAAAGGGCCAAGGAACAGGCTGCTTTGGCCATGAATCAGGCTGATTGGGGATCCCTGGGAGGCAGAGCAAGATAGTAGGCTGGGGTTATGCTCAGAGTTGGCACTACGGTGCCTACAGTGTTTTCGGCTGTGATGGTTCCTGCACTCCCTACCTGGGAAGAGAGGTCAGGCTGGCACATCTGGCAAATGTGGTGCCTCTCTGCAGCCTGACTTTCTGCCATGGTGGGAGTAAAGCACGTTGGTCTAAATCACAACTGGATAACTGTAGGCTGCGATATGGATGTGCAAAGGTAAGCTGCAGATATGTCTGAAAGGAGAGTGGATCTAGATATAAAAGATATAGAACAAATACAGAACCTTGGAAGAATCAATGTCTTCCTTCAGTTTTTAGGGGTATTCAGCCCTTTGCTGAAGGCAGTTTACAATATGTGATTGAAAGGAAATGAGGCTCCAGTGAGACACTGCTATATGCCCTAGCTTTTCTGGATTTGTACCTTTCTATTAAAAAATACCTTTGGAAAATGGATTTTCCTCTTGCTCTTAAAGTTTATGTGGAATGTTTCTGGGTCAAGCCTTTCATCGTCCTTGGAAGGGTGTCTGAGTGGAGATGGTCTTTGTGTGCCAAAGCTTGACTCCTCCGTCTTTTGAAAGGTCGCTGTTGCAGCACAGAACAGAGGTGGTTGACAGAGAAATTAATTCTGCAATAATTCACTTACTGGTCAGTTTACTCAGTTGTGTCCCTGAGCTGGTGTAAGTGGCACCCCGTTTACTAGAAATCCTCTTTAATTCTTCTTAGTTCTTAGTTGCTAACTCAAGTATCAACTGAAGCTGCATAAGAAAATGCAGAGACCAACATTCATCACTTGAAGAAGTGACTTGGGAGAATTGCTCAGTGTGTATTTATGCACCTGTGTAGTGTGAATGAGGCCACTGAGCTATTACCATTATCAGGAGAGCTGTAACCAGGAAACCTCAGAAAACCATTGAGTTATTTCAGTGCTTCTCTGAAGAGAAGGCCAGGTAGGAGAGAGATTTATCACTGAATCTGAAGGTATTGGCACCTGGTTTCATTCTGGCCTGGGTACAAAAAGTCTGAGGACAGGTAGTATTTGAAGGCTACTTTGCCATATGAAATTGTGTGGTGGAAGCTTGGTTGCATCCCACTCCCTGATCTAACTGGCCTCCTTTAATTCAGCTTCAGTAAAGATATTGGTGCCTGAAAAGGTGCTGGGGGAACTCGAGCCTCCTCCCATGCTGCAGAGTCAGGTGAAGAACTGGTTGGGGTTGTTCACTTTCAGGACCAGTAGTGGCATCGCCTCTACCCAGTGTGGGGGATGGCGTTGTTCAGGCAGTCCTTGGCTTGGCCTTCCCAGTCTCACCGGTGATGCTGATGGATCTGTGGTCTCAACACCTGGATGCTCCCAGCTCGTGACCGGGCAGCTCCTGAGTGACACTGACTGCTGGCCACCGGTGATAAGCATGCCTTTTGTTAAAGACTGCTCACCGTGACAAAGAAATACAAAGCACATGTCATTAGAAGTGTCACATTTTTGCCTGCCATATGGATATGCCATGGTCTCTGCACTGGCACTACTGCAAGACCCCTGCATGGGTGTGCACCAAGAACAGCACAACCGGTATTAGAAGGGATTGCATTGACTGGATGTTAGGGCAAATGTAGGGTTTGCATTTTCTGCCAATGGTGATGTGAGGGCAACAATAACCCCGGGTATCAATACAGGCTGTGGGACAAAGGGATTGAGAGCAGCCCTGCTGAGAGGGACTTGGGGGTACTGATGGATGAAAAGCTGGACATGAGCCAGCAATGTGCGCTGGCAGCCCAGAGGGTCAACCATACCCTGGGCTGTATCACAAGAAGCGTGGCCAGAAGGCTGAGGGAGGTGTTTCTGCCCCACCTAGAGTACTGCGTCCAGCTCTGGAGCCCTCAGCACAAGAAGGACATGGAACTGTTGGAGTGGGTCCAGAGGAGGGCTACAAAAATGATCTGAGGGCTGGAGCACCTCTCCTAGGAGGACAGGCTGAGAGAGTTGGACTTGTTCAGCCTGGAGAAGAGAAGGCTGCAAGGAGACCTGATTGCGGCCTTTCAGTACCTAAAGGGGGCCTATAGGAAAGATGGGGAAAATCTTTTTAGTAGGGCCAGCTGTGACAGGACAAGGGGTAATGGTTTTAAACTAAACCAGGGTAGGTTTAGACTAGATATAAGGAAGAAATTCTTTACAATGAGGATGGTGAAACACTGGAATGGGTTGCCCAGAGAGGTAGTGGAGGCCCCATCCCTGGGAACATTCAAGGCCAGGTTGCATGGGGCTCTGAGCAACCTGATCTAGTTAGCGGTGTCCCTGCTCACTGCAGGGGGGTTGGGCCAGATGACCTCTAGGGGTCCCTTCCAACCCAAAGCATTCTATGACTCTGTGATTCTATGGTGTGAGTGGTGAGGCATTGGTTAGAGCCTGCCCAACCCATCAGACCCTCCTACCTCCCCAGTACTCCCTTGAGAACTAGCTACAGCTGCAGGCAGTGACTGGAAAGAAATGGCACAGCTAATGAACAGGAGACAATCAAAGCGATGAATCTCACCCCACTGTCATCTGAGCTAGTGGCAGGGAATGGATGAATGGTGATGGGGTAAAAAGGCTGGTCCTGGCCAAAGCCACAGAAAGGGTCCTGGGGCAGCCCAGGAGAGCAGGTGGCGCTTGGCTTCGTGCTGCACTATGTGATCAGCAGTTTGCTTCCTTGCTGGAAATCCTCTTCCTGCTTGGAGGTGCTCTCACTCTCCCTTGCTTTTCCTTATATCCCCCCTCATTTTCATCTCCACGTCGTAGTAATTCTGCTTGGGTGAGACAGAATGTGTTTTGCTTTTAACAGCAGAGGAAATCCACCAAACGCTGTTAGAACTGGGATGTGATAGGCTTGTTCTGTAGTGGTGAGTGGGTGGCTGCGAGACGCTCGGGGGCTGCCTGGAGATGCTCAAGGAGAGTAAACAGGGATAGGAAGTCCCCACCCAAACAGAACTAAGATCAGAGACCTAAACTACGGTTGTAAGATGAGCGAGTACAGAAAAGCCTTTGTGATAGCGCATAAAGTTTAAAGCTTTGCCTTCGTCATTGTGGAAGCCCTGTTTGGGGTTTGTAGGGAGAGGGAGCCCTAGGAAAGGGGGCTGAAAGCCTTGAGCAAAAATGTCCAACAGGATGGAGAGCACTCATGTCCCACAGAGGCCAGCTCCTAAACCTGGCAGAAATGTTCTTCAGTGCCCTGTCACCCAGGGAAAGCAACCCAGGGAAAGCAACCCAGTGCAGCAGAATTACTACAGAGCTTGGGATTTGCAAGGGAATGGCAGCATTTTATTCTGTTTCTCTTTCCTTTTTAAATCAGAGCAAAGTTTTTCTCCTTCCTCAAACTACCAGACTGAAGTTCCAGTCTAGCTTGCACCCGCAAAACCACACTGACTTTAGTGTGTGAGCTGAATTTAGCCTTTGGCCCTAAGACCTGTGGTAGTTCAGACACTTTGGTTCTGGGTTTGGTCAGCCCCTATGAACATACACTCACAATTCAGCCCTGGAAAGTGTGTGTGTGGGAGAAGTTGCTGCAACCTTGCTTTTTGGCCCTTCAGGTTTTGTAGATCTTCATGCAGCTCTGTTTGGCTTAACTCTCTCCTAGCTAAGGCACCTGCACACCAGCATGGTAAATGGTAGTGTGGGTTTTGGCCAGGGTCCATTGTGCGATAGGAAACAAGACATTAGCTGAGAGCAAGAGTTCAGGGCTTTGGAGACCCTGCCATAGACTATTTCATCCTAGGGATGACTTGACAGGAAAGCTTGGTGGTTTTTTGTTTGATTTCTGATATCTCCTTTCCCACCAAGTTGGCACGTGGGGAGCTTGGTCCCCGTGCCATGCACTCATGCAGAGTGAGCGTGGATGCCCCTTTCCAGAGCCAGCTCTGGCTGGAAGGGGCTCTGATTTTCCTGCATGGTGTGGTGAAAAAGCCCAGCCAGAAGCCGGGCACTGGAAGCTCTGGGGCAGAGACAGTGCTAGCCCCGTCAAGGCTGTGCTCAGCCACAGCCACCAAGCTTTGCCAGGGGGTGGCTGAGTGAGGAGAGCCACACGATGCTTTGGCACCAGCCCTCCATGCCGTACCCATCCTGCCTGCCTGCTTGCCCCGGGACATCTTCCTCCTGTGCCCCAGAGGCTGGAGATCTAACCAGAGGAGCAAAGTGGATGTGGCCTCTCTGAAACATTTCCTACCACCATGTACTTCAAAAAGCTGTGGTCCTTTATCTACTTTGCAGTGTGGAAGGTGTTGAGCAAGGAAGGCTGAATTCAGGCAAGTAACTGTATTCAGGCACCTGGAAAAGAGTTTTTGGGTATCACAGTTTATAACTGATAAAACTGAGATTTCATTGGCCTGACTTTTTTCAGAGATGCTGAGCACGTGTGGCCCCTGTCTGATGGCATTTGTAGCACAGGCATTTGCCAGTCTCAAGATCAGGGCATGAATGTGTTGGGCTAAGAGTCTGGACACCTGTAGTGGGTTTGCATGGTAAGGTTTTGGTAGCTGGGGAGGACACACAGGAGTGGCTTCTGAGAGAAGCTGCCAGAAGCTTCCCCTATGTCTGATAGAGCCAATGCCAGCCAGCTCCAAGAGAGACCCACCACTGACCAGGGCCAAGCAAATCAGCCATGGTGGTAGTGCTTCCGGGATAAGATATTTAAGAAGGGGGGGAAAAAAAAAACAAACCCAAAGCTGTGCAGCAGCAACTGCAGCTGGAAAGAGGAGTAAGAATCTGTGAGAGGAGCAGCCCTGCAGACCCCCAGGCCAGTGCAGCAGGAGGGGCAGCAGGTGCCCCAGGCGCTGGAGCAGAGATTCCCCTGAAGACCCTGGTGGGGCAGGCTGTCCCCCTGCAGCCCGGGGAGGCCCATAGGGGAGCAGATCCCCACCTGCAGCCCCCGGGGCCCGTGCTGGGAGCGGGGGTCAGGGGCGTGGAGCAGTCTGTTCCTGAAGGACTGCACTCTGTGGGAGGGATGGACCCATGCTGGAGCAGTTTGTGAAGAACTTCAGCCCATGGGAAGGACCTAGGCTGGAGTTCATGGAGGACTGTCTGCTGTGGGAGGGACCCCTGGGTGGAGCAGGGGCAGAGTGTGAGGAGTCCTCTCCCTGAGGAGGAAGGAGCAGCAGGGAAAATGTGTGATGAACTGACCCCACCCCCATTCCCTGTCCCCCTGCGTCACTCAGGGGGAGGAGGTAGAGAAATTGGGAATGAAGCTGTGACTGGGAAGCGGGGGGGTGGGGGGGGAAGATGTTTTAAGGTTCAGTTTTTATTTTCTCATTACTCTACTCTGCTTTGATGGGTAATAAGTTAAACTAATTTCCCCAAGTCGAGACTGTTTTGCCCATGATGGTGATTGCTGAGTGATCTCTCCCTGTCCTTATCTTGACATGAGGCTTTTGTTATATCTTTCTCTCCCCAGTCCTGCTGAGGAGGGGAGTGATAGAGCGGCTTTGGTGGGCACCTGGTGGCCAGCCAGGGTCAACCCACCACAGCTCCTAGATCCAGGAGCCCAGCCTGGAAATCTTCCTATGGTAGTCTGAAGTATAAAAGTAGAGGTGGGAGGAAAGGTGGCTGTTTTCAATCCTCTTTTTTGCTATGTTTTCTAGGCCTTTGAAGGACTCTGAAACTCTGAGAACAAGGGAGTATGGACTTCTGGGTAGCCAGTGTTCAAAATATTTTCTATGCTGGCTTAAGACCTTCAACAGTCCTTGATCTAATGGGCAACTGGGTGAAGGAAACACAGACTTCTTGTGCTGCAGGAAGAATGAGTTTACAGGTTTTGATGGAGAACTAGGTTTGATTGGGAGGTTGGGTTGGACTGAAGTGTCCCTCTGCCACAGACTTTCAGTATGACCACAGCCAAATCACTTACTTTCTGACCCTGCTGAATGTAGTGCCAGAACTCTGACTTCAACAGAATGGGAATTCAGCTAAATAGTTAAAAAATCGCTATATATTTGATGATTCCTCATAGGAAGTGACATCTGTTGTTGGACCTGTGGTCTGTACAAGTTTGCGTCTCTGACGGCAGGCAGCAGTGAGAGGTTGGGGATAGGACATAAAGAACAAGGCACATGTAGGACAATCACTTTTTAATTTTTTTTCATAATGTGCTTGCTGTCGTCTTAGCAAATCTGGCATTTGAGTCATTCAGTTCTCTCTGTCCCTTCTTCATTATCTCTTTGCTCTTGGTAAAAATTATTTGACATGCAGCAAGGCCAAGGCAGTGTTTCAAGCTTCCTCGCCTCTGCCTGCCTTTCATTGTGGCAAGCAGCATTATCACAAGCTCGAGTGACAAGCCTAGGCTTTGAATGAGATGCTTTCAGAACAAGCCCTGAGTTCCTGGGAATATTTAAAGCAGCACACAGGAGGGTTTTTTTTTAGCTCTGCATTGACATTCCGGTGTTATCAACCTCCAGAGCTTGTTGCTTGCGTAGGAAGGAGAGCTGTGAACGGTCCAGGCATGTGATGTTCCACTCACTTAACCCTATCTCTTATCAGCACACACGAGGCTGCTGTGTCTTGTGGAGAGCTTTTCCATTGCCATTAGCAGCTTGTTTCTGCTCCTAAAGCTGCTTTTCGTTTTATATATATCCTGCCCATTCCCCTCCCCAAGGTACTCATCCATCTGTAACTGCAGCTGCCTCACTTTCTTTGAAATCCCTTTTGCCCTGCCTGCTCCCGCAAGCCCAGGGCAGGCTATTCCACCTTGCTGCGGGGGCACTTGGGCAGCATCCTTCCCCACCTAATACTTTTGGGAAGAGCCTTCTCTGGGGAAGTGGCAGCAGAAGTGTGTGCTTCAGAGGATGCTGGTGGGTGGGGGGGCTGGTGGTGCAGGGAGCAGTTCCCCACAGCCAAAAATCATCCCCATGTATTCCCCTTAGCATGATGGTGAGTGAAATCAAAGCATGTGGAATGCACAGGTATAAATATGCAGCTAGATAGCTGTAGGGAATTGTCTTTTCAGAACATGGGATTAAGCAATGACTCCAAGGGCCAGACTTTGCCTCGTGCATCAGTTGCAGCTTGATTGCCATGATGGGCCTCATGGAGAACCTGACCCCTGAAGGAGTCCTTTGGAGAGGCTGATTGTCCTGGTTTCAGCTGGGATAGAGTTAATGTTCTTCCTAGTAGCTGGCATGGTGCTGAGTTTTGGATGTAGTAGGAGGCTAACATTGATAACACTGATGCTTTAGTCGTTGCTGAACAGGGCTTACACCAGTCAAGGATTTTTTCAGCTTCCCCTGCTCTGCCAGGGGCACAAGAAGCTGGGAGGGGGCACAGCCAGGACAGCTGACCCCAACTGGCCAAAGGGCTATCCCATACTATATGATGTCATGCTCAGTATAGAAACTGGGGGGAGTTGGCTAGGGGACAGCGATTACTGCTTGGGGACGGGTTGGGCATCGGTCAGTGGGCGGTGAGCATCACATGTTTTTCCTTGGGCTTGTTCCTTTTTTTGTTGTTTTCCTTTTCACTACAAATTATTATTAATTATTATAATATTTCAATTATTAAACTATTCTTATCTCAGCTTCTTACTTTTGCCCTTCCGATTCTCTCCCCCTCCCACCGGCTGGGTGGAGGGTGAGCGAGCAGCTGTGTGGTGCTTAGTTGCTGGTTCGGATTAAACCACAAGACTGATGAAGACAAACAAGCCATAAAAAAAAAAGTCCAACAACTTTGGTATTTGCTTAAGAGATTAGATAAACTGACAGAAATGTAGAAGATAATTGTTTACACACGCACAGACATATATACCAAGAAGAAAATTCTTTTCCAAAAATAACCGCTTCATTTTTATTTATAGCTTCCACCCCTTCCTTTCTTCTGAGATGAAGCAGAACATTTACATAAGGGGCAAGGAGATCTGATGATGAATAACTATTTCTTGTGCAGACCAAAGCCCTCATTAGACCTGCCAGCAGGGATAGATGTCTGGGCCTAGCAGAGCACCAGAATTAGCAAGAATCATTTAACTGTCTGAAGTCTCTAACTAACAGCAGACAATCTTCTAGAAGTTCAGTGGGATTTTTTTTCAAAGCATGACAATGAAAATAGGCCTCATTTAGTCTGTCTAAAAAATTTCATGGGACAGAAGCAACGGCCTAGTTTGTGCCTGAGGTACACTCTATTCATTTTGGCTCCCACCCCCTCGATCACCTCCCAGCCAACAAGATATAATGGTGACACTGGGAGAGGTAGGGCCGTGCTGCCATCTGAATTTTCCAGACGGAGGAACCAAGGCATGCTGACTTTTGCTGTTTGGTCATCTCCCGAAGGCCTTTCTGTAGACCTTTGTGGATCTGCACTTAAGGCACTCGCCCAAGATCATTCAGAAAATTTTGGGCAGAGCACAGAAGTGATGATGCTGCATTGCCAGGTCATGTCTATGTACTGTGCTGAGACCAGGGTGTGGACCTGTGGGGGGACTTGCTTCCTTCTAGCACCGACTCCTGCTAAAATAAAGCAGCTGCTAGCCATGAAGCTGCCTTTCCTCTCCCAGTAGCCCACAACCTCTTGTGCTGCCCTCACCTGCCTGGTAGGACATCTTTCCTCCTCGTTGTCTGGGGTCACAGTGCCACCACTTTGGAAAAGGGACTTTGCAGCTGGCAGGTAGGGGATGCTCCAGATGCTGAGCACGCTCTGGTGTCACAGCTGCAGCGGTTACCTGTGGCCACCTTAAGATAATCTTATTTTCTGCTCCAGTAAGGTAATCTTATTTTCTGGTACCACATTTCTTTGTGGTGGAAGTGCTTGTGGTGTCCTGAAGGCTGGACTGTGGTCTTGGAGGATGGTGAAGGCAGAGGGAGAGGCTGGTTATAAAGGAGAAGCCTTGCTTTTCACAGTGCACAGAAAACCTCTGCCAGTTGCCACCACTGGGAAGAGGATTGTGGGAGAAAGTGCATGTCTGTTTAATGAGTTTTAGAAACGTGTTCTTTAGTTTTGTGTGCGTGTATTTTTAGTCTCGTAGAGTACAGGACTAAACTTTGAACAAAAATATTTGTCCGCTTACATAACATCCTTGCTTACAAAACTCCCACAGCTTAAGCTCTTCTGAGGCTTCTGGAGCAGAGGGCTGTCAATCAAATCAAAGCCATGACTCAGGCGCGTACGCACATCTCAACGATGCAAAGTCAAGATTTGCAGTGTTTACACAGGATACTCTGCACAAGGTATGCGATGGCAGATGTATAGCAGTACCCTAGCTCCTCCATCTCAAAGGCAAGGCAGGGTGTGGGCC
The DNA here is from genome assembly GCA_034008185.1 of Gorsachius magnificus. Taxonomy (NCBI): domain Eukaryota; kingdom Metazoa; phylum Chordata; class Aves; order Pelecaniformes; family Ardeidae; genus Gorsachius; species Gorsachius magnificus. Next base: position 11,092,624 of record CM067083.1, on the reverse strand, counting down.
AGAGAGGAGAGATGCAGACAGGGCAATGCTTCCCCTTTCTTTTCACTTGCCCATGACTGGGCAGAGGGAGGAAAGGATGAGGGAAGGATTTTCATTTTCATTCTGTGGGTTCCTGCTTTTTACTTTGTTTAGGTCTTCTTGAACAGTAGGCAGAGTCCAGACACTGAGCCCTTGCTCTGTGTTACCTTGCAGTAGGAGTTGTTGGTCATCTGATACAGCCCAGTTTTAATGCCCCTGCATCCCTGCCACTGCTGTGATTAATGGTTCTTACCAAGAAGCCCTGGAGCTGAAGAGGTTTGGAGTCACAGCTCTCTCCTTGACCCTCTGCCCAGGACAGAGGCATACTAATGCTATGGGGAAAGTTACCCAGTCACAGCCGGGGCTTCATTTATTCCGGTGATAAGCAGGGGAGCATGGGGTCAAGGGTGTTCATTCTTTCCATTTGCACTTTGAACATGCGTGGTTAGAGATTAGTAATGTGTCATCCCTTCTTCATCCTGTTTTCCCTTGGCAGCCATGCTGTACATGGATGAGCCTGGGCAAGTAGGTGATACTCGTTTGTTTGCCAAAAGTAACATTAAGTTGTGATAGCACACGTTGACTCTAAAGGACCGGTTCTGCTGAACATGCATGTTTTCCTGGGACACCAAGGTGGAATAGGTTTCGGTTAAAAATAACCGACCTCCCCATGCTGAGCCTAAGCATTTCTTCCGGGAAGCCATTTTTAACCACAAATGGTCACCAGATGCAGTGGTTATCAAGGAGATCAAAGCTGGAAGCCCACCATGGGGATGAGCTGAATTCTTTCCTTTTGCTATCAGACCTTTTCAAGTGGAGTACCTTCTTGGCCATCCTCTGGTGTGAAGGGAAATGTCTGTTTGGGGGGGATATGTGGGAACCATCGGGTCAATGAGAGACGTGCAGTGGTGTGTGTACATGTGCATGCTTGGGAACAAACGTTTACTGTGATGCTGATGGATTCTGAGAAAGCCAGGGCTGGCCGTCGTGTCTCAAAATAGCTCACAAAAACAGGCGGCCTTATGCTGCTGCCATACTCTGCGATAGAGATGTACAGCTCTAAAATGTAATTTGTTATGCAATTTATTGAAATAGTTATCCTCCAGGGGCTTTAGAGCCCTAGCAAGAAGAGACAAGGAAAAACTAAGGATTAGCTTTCTTCAGTGAGATAAATAGTAAATTGTTTTCTGCATGCCTTGGAGTGATTTCATTGGGAGTCTTATTTGACCTCAGAATACAGTGGTGCATTTATAGAAAGGTTATTTTTATCTTAGCTATGTGGAGGGCGGTGCTAAAACATCCATATTGTTAGTGAGCATGAAGAGTGTCTTCCAGTTCCTTGTCTTTTCAACCGCATCAGCTCTGGATGCTCCTGTAGATCAAGTACCCCCAGTCTTTCTCACAGAGGCACATGCACACACTTCGCGTATAGAGCTGCATATCTGCTCTATGGTCATATAGACCAGGGAGAAAGCATAGTCTTGCAGATGGGGCACTAGACAGACTTGCTTCCTGTGCTACTTTTCTTCAGTACCTCAGACCAGGTGTGCTGCTTGCCCACAGACTCAATGCTCTGACACCAACATGTGGGGAGCCCTTCCCAGTGTCCCAGGTGGGCCGTTATAGCTGCTTTGGAAGCATCATCAGGTGTCCCACACCTCTTGTATAGCAAGGCTGAGCTATGTTGCACACAGGTACCACCACTTGCTTTGGACTCAGCCACCAGCCTGACATACCTCATGTTGGCAGTTTCTACCTCCAGTTAATTTTTTTTTTTAGAGAAGTTCAGATGTTTCTGAAAATAAAGTTAGCGAAAATTCAGTATTTTTCCCCAGTTAATATTCTGGAAAACTTCTTCTAGAGTAACTCTAATAGTTATACTGCTGGGAATTATGAAATTTGCTGGAGCCTGGTCTGTTTGCCAACCTAGTACTTCTAGGTTTTGCTATGTTAAACCTCTGGGGAGGGGGAAGGGGAAGTAATTTTCATATGTTCCTATGGATTTTACAAAGAAATATTCCCAGAAGATTTTACATGCTTTAAGCCAGTCCAAGCCGGAGACTGAGTAAGACTTTGGCAGCTGGGAGGCCTGTGTCCAAATACCTGAGTTGGAGGCAAGAAGACTTTCCACCGCTGCTGTTACTGTTCACACTGTTGATACTCAGACTATGACAAAGATCAAACAAAAATCCCTGAGAATATTAATAGACCCGTCTTCAGAGCAGAGTCTGAGTATGGTGCAAAAAAAGAGGCAAACGGAGGGGCGTGAAGTGAAATCCTGGATTCTCATTCAGTGAGTGATCACGATTCAGAATAGGAACTTAATGTAGGAGGGGGAAGGAGTCTGCAGTCATGCAGCTGATGATTGTGTGGTGCTACCTACACAGGGAATTAAGGAGCACACTCCCGAATGTTTCACTTCATAGCTTAGGCAAAAGTAGTTGTCTTTCAGTGTGGGCTGCTATGAATAACATGGCATGCACCTCCCCCAGAGATGTGTACGATACATCCTCTTTAGGATCGCTCCTGCATTTTAGTGGTTATGGGAATTTGTCTGCATATACAAACATAGGTACGTGTATTTATAAAAGCTGGTCCTGCTGGTACATGTGCCAGAGGAGGGTGTGTGAGTGCTGGTAGTAGGTTTATATCTCCCCAGAGCTCAATGCACATGTCCCTGTACCCCAAGAAGTCTGTGCTGGACCTTCATGAAGACCCATGTTCTGTCCAAGTCCCACTGTAGTTGCTTAAATCCATTCTGCAAGCTCCCTTGATACCTCGTTGGAGGGAACAAACCCCAAAGGCCTTTGGAAGCTCTTACTGAACACTGACTCCTGTAGTTCTTGTCTAATGCTAGTTTTTTTTCTGCCCAATCCACTGTTCCCATAGCCTGGGTAGAGTCCAGGATCCAAGAAGGCTTTGCTATTGATTTTTACAGGGCCAGTATGTCGCTGTAGATGTTTAACATCACTGATGTAGCTGTGCAACTCTACGTCTCTGCCTAGGCCGGCTGTAGGAATAAAGTGAACCCATTTACCCCAATTGCATCTAAGGGGACTTTCTGTCCCGGTGCAATGGTCTTTCCTAGGATGTTCCAAGTATTAAAAGAGGGCAGAGTTTCATGCAAAATCAAGTCACAGACAGATCTGATCCCTAGCACTTCATTACAAACAGGAGAACAGAACTAGCACGGAAGCGTAATTCCCTTGCCCCCATCGAGTAATCCCTTGACTGCTTGCACAAGCGGGGCTAGTCACGGGCCAGGTACCATCAAAAGTGGCCAGCGCCGTCTTTGTTTAAAACTGCACGTAACCGAATGAGCTTTTCTCAGCAGAGGAAAGGCAGATACGTGCTGAGTCTTGTTTGTACCCACAATGCCGCGCACATGTTCCGAACTTTTTATAGAAACACTCTTGATTCTCTGGGTGTGGGTTCATCTGTGGGGTTTTATCCCACCAGTTGGTCTAATCAGCTCCCAAAATTGAGCGATCATGGGAAGCTGTGCAGTGAAAATAACTCGTGAGAACCAAAAAAGAAAAATGCTCAGGACATCCAGGCTATTAATAAAAGCGAGTGTTGCAGAGTCCTGTATAAGCTTGGTGCATCAAGGACACAGAAGTAGCTACCCAAACCATTTTGGCTCTTCCAGCCAACAGAGCGCTTCCAGCTCTTGTTGAAGTTGTGACATTTTGGCAACTGTTCTGTGCAAGAATACTGGTGCAAACCTGCCCTGGGGGCACGGCTACAGCACAGCTTCCCTCCCGCTGAAACACCGCAGAGCACCCTGTGGCACCTCTCCAGTGGAGGCAGCGGCCTCGCTGATGATTTCGGCATGGCTACACCCACAGTTGGCTTTGGAGAATCTCAACCTACAACACAGCCGGGATTCTTCCACGCTTACCTGTGAACATGCATGCTTCTTTAATCCAGCACCGAGCTTCCTACTTCTTCATAAAGTACTTGTAGTGTTGATTTCCAGTCTTTGCACTACGGGAGCAATAACTAACCAAGCTGTAATGTTTTCCATTGCATATTTAACTTTGTATGCATGGTGTGTCATTGCCAGAGCTTTTCATTTCAGTTCTGCGGCTTGAGAAACGCATGCAGGAGTTACATGTTTCGTGAAGGAACCCATTCAAACTGGTGCCTTCTCCACTACAATTTTAAAGATCAGCGCACAAACAAATTCCTGCGCTTCCGACAGAGCGCTGCTATAAATATAGGAAGAGCCTGTTTTGCTGTGATCCACGTCTTCCAGTCAGATCCCAACCCCCACCCTCTGCTTTCTTCAGTATTGTACTGATGCCAAATCAGCAAATGTTCAGGGAAACAGGATAGGCCACAGCTGTAAACTAGAGATGGCATCTTGCGCGTTCGGTTGGTTTTTGGTTTTTTTTTTTAGCATGAAAGACTGGAGTAGTGCAACATTGAAATTGCATTGGCTAAGATAATAAATGGGTCAGACAAATATAGCTGGGCATATGCTGAGTGTGGGTATGGGTTTTTAATTTCCTTTCTTCAAACCAAGATCTATAATAAGATGTTTCCTGGCTTGTGTGTGTTTTTAATAGCTTCATTTTTTTTTCTTGCTGGATACTTCTGGATGTGGCTGTACTAGCCAAGCCCTGCACAGTAGCTACAGTGAATATTGTTTTACAGCTCTGAGCTGAGAATACAGGAGGTGCCATAAACTATCCTCCAAGTCCGCTCTGTCAACGGGTGAGCACATTAGCAGCCTTTCTTTGCAAACTGAAGCAGAATCAGAGATGGCAGAGGAAAGAGGTTTTGTTTGCAGGAGAAAAGCATGCTTCACAGCTGGAAGGTGGCTGTCGGAGCAAGGGAGGGTGTGCTTTTATTTCATCTGTCTCTGCAGTCATAACAGGTAGCAGGGTTGCTTCTTGATTCTTCTGCCTCACCAGTCCCAAATCCAGTCCAGTCTGGCTCTTTGGGCACCAGCAGATCCCGTGGCTGTGCATCAAACAGGAGCTGCTGCAGGATTAAGGGGCAGGAGGAGCTGGTAAGCAGCAAGCTTCACACAATGTCATGCACACACATGCCAGCAGCAGTTGGAGCTATGGACTTGCCCGAAACCATTCTTCACATAAGCTTTGCTGAGTCTGTACTGCGTCCTTCATCTCTTAAGCTGCACTAATTCAGATTTATATTCACCATCCCTGTCCCTCGTTACCAAGGCAGGACACCCAGAGAGTCACGCTGTGCTGCAGCACAGAGCCCTGGCTGCTGCTGGCCAGGTTTCTCCATCATTGCAAGGGCCGGTATGTCACCTACAGATAAAGTGAGGCCTTGGGGCTGGCATCAGTCATGTATGGTCACCACTCCTTGCACTGGACTTTAAAGTACCTGCCAGTGGAGGCAGCTTATTGGAAGCCCTACGAAATGTATGTACTTGCTTCAAATCCCATCTTCAGATGTCATATGAATGACGAATCTCAGCTTTCACTTAAACAAAATGATCACATATCCAGCCTTAGCAGCTTTGACTTAGGTGGCTCAGAAGCCTGAAGGTGTATCCAAGGTATGCTCTTATTTTAACCCACAAGATTTATTTTTAAAGCCAGCGTCATGGCTGGGAGAGCCAGTTCCCAGGTCTCAGGTAGGACATTTCTAAGCCTCCTGCATAATACTTGAACTTTAACTTGACATGAGTCAGCATCGTAATGATGTTATGAAAAAGGCAAACATCATACTAGGAATGTGGTCTACAAGAAAAGATCAAACTGGCCGGACCTACTGAGACTGAAAGAAGAGAAAGCTGAGGGAAGGACATGTCTCCAGGGCACGATGGCTCATCTGAGGGAAGGAGGCACGTTTCTGCTCTCGTACTAAGATACTTGCATCCCACCTCCCTGGGATCAAGTATGGGGACATCCCTGATTGAAAAGGGATGATGGAGCAGCGGTGGAGCGTCAGCCCCTGCTCTGACAAAGACTTCAGCGGGGAAGTATTTTGCTACTTCTGTATCTCTGTGCCTCATCTCAGGAATGGGAACATCACCATCGTTCTCCCTTATGCATGTTAACAGACCAAGTAATCAGACATTATAATTTCAGGGCCACGTCAGTCCCTCTGATATGCAAGTTGATAGTTCTGAGTGGATGCAGAGTCAGGAGTGGCTTTAGGAGAAACTGAGGATGAGCATGGGCTCTCCAGCAGGTGGGACCCTGATCAACTGCGGCTGTTTTTTTCGGCAGGCAATAATGTCCATTCCCCCGGATGTCTGAAGCAGTTAACAGGGGACAGGGGAGGAAAACACGACCCAAACAGAGCATTTCTATAGGGATACAATTCATTCCTGTGTCTGAAATACCAGCTCTCATTATGCTTTCACCACTTCATCTGCAGTGTGATCCCAGCTTTGATGAGCTGAGCCCTAACAGGCCGTCTTTGCGGGGTGCGTGCGTAGGGCAGCAAGTCTGGAATCAGCTTTACAAAGGGGATCTGTCTCCCCCTTCCCTCCCTGTCCAGCCTGGCCATGCTCAGCTGCTGGGACAAGAAGAGCTGGGAGCAACTGCAGGGGCAGCTGTGCTGCTGGCTGGGTTCGGATGGGGCTACTGTGCCACCGGTCCTGCGGCAAGGCCGAGCCGAGGCTCTGGGCTCAGCTTGCCCATTCATTAGGAATGGCTGCAGACACAGCCATAAGCCCCCACGGCTGGGGAAAGCAGTGCTGCTAGAAAGGTGGCTCCGTGGTGGATGTTGAACAGGTTTTGCCCTTAGAAAAAGGACTTTCTGTGAAAGCTCCCCAGGCTGGCTAAAATATCCGGTGTTTTACTGAAAGCTCTCACCTGCTCAGCCTGCACTGTGACTGAAGCTGCAACGGAGGCAAAATTCCCATTATCCTGCAATATATTGAGAGTTTGCATCTGTCCCTCAGACTTATTGGGTATCAGGGCTATTTGGGCTAGCATTTATCTGGGCTAGCATTTCACCTTTGGGCTGGAACGTTCCATGGCCAGCCTTACAAGTGCTGCTGTCAGGAGCATATTCTGACTGTGCTCAGCTGACTTATCACAGCATCTCTCTTGATTTATTATCCTATATATAATAGGCGGAAAGGCCAGAGTGTCTCTGTGGCAGGAGCAAATCCTGGGCTGCAGGTACATCCTTATCCCAACAAAAAAGGCTGGAGGCGCGTGGCCGGAGCAGAACCTCTGCTATGTATGTTCCAACATACTCTGCCTGCAAGGAGAGGACAACTCATTGCCTCAGCGGGCGCCCTACAAACAGGCTTTTGCTCACAAATGTAGTCATGGCGTTTGTGTTCCCTTCCCCTGACAGCTCCGGCTTCCTGGGTGTTACCAACGCATCCATGCATCCCTTCACAACAGCAAACTGAGGCCCGGGGGGGTCATGCATGCCTCCCGGGTCCAGCAGTGACTCATGGACCTCTCTCTGCCCACACCATCTGCGTTGGGCCCCTGTCTCTTCCTACGGATGTGGTGCAAACCAGGAGTTAAGGTTGCGTGACACTTGCTAAATAATGCAGATACACCTCCCTTTTGGGAGGGTGCTTAAGAAATTCTTCCTGATCAAATAAACCTGCAGCTGGCTGCTTTCCTCCTGTGCTGCCTTGTGCCACGCGATAGTTTTCCATTTTTCTCAGTTCCAGCTATTCAGATGTGCATGGACACCTCACACCATCCTGAGTTTGAGCCAATGCAATGACACCATTGCACCTGCGAAAGCCTGTACATAAAATGTCTTATATAAAAAATAATTAGCTTTATGATTACTTCTGTTGCTGCTGTGGCATCATCCCCTCTTGGTATGTCAATCATCACCTTCCCCCAGGGGACATTTTGGTTTTCCAGGAGGTTGCAAAGCTTTGATCACATGCCATGGAAGTGGGACGTAGCACATAACTATCCATAAACCCTTCCAACGTTGACAGCAAGTGAGATCAAAACTTGCTGGTGATGGTACGGCAGGGGATGAGGCAGGGTACGCTGCACGGTGCCTCACATGCCAGAAGGGTGGTGGGAAATGTTTTCCCTGTCCTTGGAGCAAGTGGGGTTGACAGCAATATCCTTCCTCTCAAGCCATGATGGGAGAAGGGGTTAATTCACTGCTGACACGAAGTGCTAAAGTGTTTCATCTGGCAGGCAGTGCCAGGTGGTAATACACTTTCGACAGAGAGATATTATGTAAAATGGAGTGGTGACCCAAGGAGGTGTAATTAGCTCTGCTGTCACATAGGAAAGAACATGTTTGTACAGATTATTTCCAATTTCTAGCAACACCTGCTCACTTGCTTTAACCAGATTTCTCAAATAGGGACTAATTAGCACTTCCTTGGAAGCCCAGCTCTCTCCAGGCAATGGCTTTACCTCTCAATCGGTATTCCTTCTGCAGGAAGGCATATTAATTACTATATCAGGAAAAGCCAATGGAAGCAGGAGACCATTTTCATGCCTAAAACTAATTAAAAGAAAAGGGAGAGCTTGCTGGAGCTGGCCTTGCTTGCTCATGCAAGGGGTGAGGGTTGCGTATTGAGTTTCCATCTCTGCATCCTTGAATGAAAATGGTATTTGGCCTCTGTATCGTTTCCGAGGGCTGTGGGTGAGGGCATAACTATGTGCAAGGCTCTGATCATAATTAGGTATTAACTACAATTTGGGAGTTAATGGTATTACTAGAAGGGAAGTGATCATACCCCTGTACTCGGCACTGGTGAGGCCACACCTGAAATACTGTGTTCAGTTTTGGGCCCCTCACTACAGAAAAGATGTTGCGTTGCTGGAACGTGTCCAGAGGAGAGCAACGAAGCTGGTGAGGGGTCTGGAGCACAAGTCTGATGAGGAGTGGCTGAGGGAGCTGGGGTTGTTCGGCCTGGAGAAGAGGAGGCTGAGGGGAGACCTTATCGCCTTCTACAGCCACCTGACAGGAGGGGGTAGTGAGGTGGGGGTTGGCCTCTTCTCCCAGGTAACGGGCGATAGGACGAGGGGAAATGGCCTCAAGTTGTGCCAGGGGAGGTTTAGGTTGGACATTAGGGAAAAAGTCTTCACCAAGAAGGTTGTTAAGCATTGGAATGGGCTGCCCAGGGAGGTGGTTGAGTCCCTGTCCCTGGAGGTATTTAAAAGATGGGTAGATGAGGGGCTTAGGGACATGGTTTAGTGGTGGGATGGCAGGGTCAGGTTAACGGTTGGACTTGATGATCTTAAAGGTCTTTTCCAATCTAAAGGCTTCTATGATTTGACGCTACTGTTTGTAGACCACAGTCTAGCCAACCTCTTCCTAAATCAGAGGATTGTGCTGGAGTTAATGAAGTCTCCCAGTATCTCGGGAGTGTGCCAAGGCACAGCACATGTATGCATGGCCAGGGCAGTCCGCCCAGCCCAGCCCTTCATCCCTGCTACCACCAGTTCTGCTGAAGCTTTATAGCAAAGAAACGCCTTTTGGAAACCTGCTTTCCTCTCCTGCATGAAGGGATGAGGTGTAGCCATCTAATTTGGCTGCCCTTCTCTCCTTGTGAGAGGTGGGGATGACCCTTCTTATCCCATGACACGTTCCTGGGGGTGCTTCTGTTTCCCTTATCCATGAAACCAATCCTCTTTTGATAGCTGCAGTTTGGTGGCTTCTACAGCACCATAGTCTTTAGGAAAGATGCATTTTTTGGGGAAGTGATTTGTACTGAACCAACCCCCTTGCAGTCTGCCATACGCTGTCTGCAGGGCATGGCCAGTCCCAACTTCCCCATGTTGGAGACCACGCAACCACACCTAATCCCTCATGCACCGAGTCTGTTAGCTTGTGTTTTGGCTAAAACATGTTTCCAGGCAGCTATCCAAGCTGGCTTTGACCATCTCAAAAGACAGAGACTCGGCAGTTTCCTTTGGCGTTTTTCTCTTGACTCTCAAGCTTGTGCTGTTGATGTATTTATGACTCGGTTTGTCCAGCTTCAGTCTGCAGCTTTTTGGTTTTGTTCTTCTTCTGACAGAGCCTTTTAATGCCTGAAGTTATGTCCTCATGCATTGTAATTGAATCCAGCATCTCAGTAAGATAGATGGCTCTCTGGATGCCTCCCTATAGGCATCTTCTCCATCCCTGAAGTTACATTTGTGGCCTGGTTCTGCCCTCTTCTCAATTTAACTGTGCCTTTTGCAACCATGGGCAGGAGGACACAGATGCTATGTTTTAGCTCCAGGTTAAAAACTCTTCTGAATGTTTATATAGGGCTCTTGTTAACACTTTGTGCTATGGCATCGCTTGCTCTTCACCTGCAATGTCCCTGCATCTCTTTCTCTGCTTTCCTCTCCTGCCTGTATTGCACTGAACTCTTGAACGCTAAAAGAAGCAGAAAAGGTATAATTTCAAAACTCATTTAAGGAAACATTTTTTTTTTTCCCTACCCAATCTATGTGGAACTCACTGCCATAAAATAAAAGTGAGGCCAAGCAGGGCAAAATATCCACAAATAACAAAGGCATCTACAGATATAACCTTTTTTTTAAAAAAAAAAAAGCTTTCAGAGAGCTCTAAGTCCTTAAACCCTCTGGCAGTCTTAACTTGTGGAGGTTTAGGGGAAGTTCTGCCTCAGGAAAGTTGTTTGGGGGAGGGTTGTGCAGTTAAACATCTGGCAGTGGTGATTGCCAGGCCAAGATAGAGACGGAAAAGGACCACCAGCCTGAGCCAGCATGGCAGCTCCTACATATTGGTGCTTGCTGTCATGTCCCTCGGAGGGAGATCTGTGACCTTCTAGAGAACAGAAATCCCTATTCCCCAACTGACCTAGTTTATTTTCACGCATCATTTAACATGCCTTATAATATTTTATAGACTCATTTCCGTAACTCAACATTGAGCTAGTATTTAATGAAATGATCCCCAACAGGGACCTTAGGAGAGCTGGGTCATGGGTCGGGCAGTGCTGGCAAGAAAGGAACATCTTTTTATTTATTATTTTTCCTGTTTTTTCTTAGTGCAAAATTTGCAGCATAATTACAACCCATCGAGTTTTGACGGTCACTTCAATGCTTTGCAAAAACGCGATGAAGCATTATTTTCTTTGCACCGAATACTACCCGGTATCTCAGCAGACCCCAAGTGGAAGTCTGGCAGGACTCGCAAAGGATCACATGAAGTTGCCCATCGTGCCTTTGCGTTGGGAAGCAGGGAATGAAATGGAGCAAATCTTACCCTTCAGGACCCTGAGGACAAGGAAACTTAAGGAGCAGCTGAGTGCTATTGATGGCATGAAGTGCAAAAGGACAGAGGAGCTCTGCTTTTTGACCCGTGGAGGCTTTTTACCATCCCAGTCACCATGAACTGAGGACAACTTCCAGTACAGGCTAACAAGTAGTTATTTTTCCTGCTTCTGCTGAAGCCACTGGAAAAATCTGATTGATCCAGGATGTCACGTCAGAGCCTAATTCTCCTTTCTGCAAACACCCATATGCTCATGTTCAGTGCTTAATAAAAGGTAAGCTCCAGTCAATGGGAAAATGTGCTTAAGAGCTTTATTCGCTTTCTTAAGTGCTTTGCTGGGTCTGGCCCCATGCAATGTGTCAAGCACCCATTAGTCTCATCTTTTATCACTGTAATATAGATAGCTCCTTGGAAATAACCCTTTCAACACAAAGGCGGGGGTTTTTTTGGAGGGGAAGCCACCCTGTGCATAGGCACTTACTGATAATGATATGCGTTTTGGTGATGTTCTGGCTTTCTGCTCTGAGGAAATAAAGGGAGGGAAACGTGATGGTCTTGGAGCAGGAACAAAGCTTTCAGATGCCTGGCTCGGGTGAAGTTGCGGAAAGCATTTCTCTTTGTGTTGCAGGGCCTGGCAGCCTGGCGAGATAATAAAAGGTAAAGCAAACTGTACGACAATGGAAAATGCTGAGCTCCCTGAGTAATTAAAGGTTGTGTAAGACGGTCGCATGGCTTGCAAGGATTATTAATACAGTCACATTTGCATTATGTAAAGGGTAATTAAAATGCAGCCTGCTTACCATTGATTACACCCTTTGCCTGGCTGGCATTCGTAGCAGCGGGTGCACAGCCAGGCTTCAAAGGCAGCTTGGGAGGCAGCGACTGCCAGCGAGAGGAGAGGCCATAGGATGCCCGAGACCATAGGACTGCCACCGTGCCGTGGCTTTGGACAAACCCCAGACAAATCACCCTGCAGACTCTGTCCTCTCCCCGTTGGCATGGGCAGGAAGGTGCCTTCTCCTCCCACCGTGCCACAGCCACCGAAGCTTGCCTACGAGAGCCTTTTGGGGTCTGGCAAACGGGGTGAGTGGTGGGGTTATAGGCAGCTCTTGATAGACAGCGAAGCTGGCCATGGATTACAGATCGGTGCACCTGAAGATTCTTTGCCAGGGTAACCTGAGGAAGCTGGGAGGTGAGGGATGTCTAACACTGAGGGAGGTCACTGGCGATGGCCACTGTGCAGCCAGGAGCCACCCTTAGCCCTGAGCAGACTGCATTGGCCTTGCGGACAGGCATCCGAGCCCCGTGGGTACCACACAATGCTCTCCCATCTTTGGTGTAAAGGAGCTTCCCGAGCAGTGGCAAAGGCAGTGCCTCCGAGGGAGCTGGAGATAAGAGTACACGCGAGATTGTGCTGGACCTACTGTTTTCTCCATGGAAACACGATTGGTGCTCAGCTGTTAGACCCAGTAAATCAAATTATGGCTGTAGACAGAAACGTGTTAAAAAAAAAAAAAAAGTCAAGCTAGTATAAAAGAAAATACAACTGATCCTTTTGAGTTGTTTGGGCTATTTCTTTGCGTTTTTTACAGTCCCAACTACATACCAACTACATACCATATCCCATGTGGCGTGTGGGTGTTGAGTGACATTTCCCCGTGGTGCTGCTGCCCCATGAAGCCATGTATGCTGCCCCTGCCTGGTGGTGGCAAATGCTGGCTGGTCCCAGCACTGCTCTTTCCTTGGACAGCCAAATCATGGGGCTGGACAGGCCACCGATGCCAAACATCTGAACAGTGAAGTATTTCTAGAAAGTCACTTTCATTCTAATGGGCCTGAATAACCAAAGCCTGAGTTCCTGAAGGTGACACAGGGAGCCTGTAGCCTTCCTTCCAGCCACTCCTGCCCTGACAGCCTTCCAGCGGCTCGTGAGAAATCGCTATTAAATACACATTAGCATTCCTTGCAATTCAGGGGACCCTTTTTAAAGACACTTGAACTACGCAGAGAAATGCCATGAGGTGGGGAAGCCACAACCTGACTTTGAAAATCCTGGTCGCAGGTGGATGCCTGGCCCAAAAAGCCACTATGAGTTTTCTCCCTGTGGTTTTTATAATTCTCCATCCCAACAGGTAATGTCCCCTCCGTTGGGCTGGGAGTGAAAATAACTCCTTACAGCTAAAAAGCTGCAACTGGAATCTGACCACAGCACTCTTCCAAAAAAAACTCCAGGCAAATGAAGATCAAAAGCTCCCTCAACCTCAGCCCTATCCTTGATGCACCATTTTAGCCCACCCAGCCTCTTCCACACAGCCCTGGGTGGCATCACCAGCACCTCCTGCTCCCCAGACCACCGCGCCAGGCAGGGGAAAAGCCCTCCATGCCTCCTTTTCTCATTTGCAGGTCACGGCGAGGAATCTGCCAGCAAACCCACAGACTTCAAAACCATTTTTTTCTGTCCATGGAAGGAATTCATTGCTTTAACTGCACATTGCAGAGGGTACAATTTGGTATCTTTTTAATTGGCATCTCATCTGTGCTTTCTGCATTCCCTCATGACCAGTTTGAGGTCTATTTTTCTTGTTTAGTCCCTGGGTGGAAAACCTGTAGAGAAGTCAGCGGACTTGTCTACAGACGTGGGATGGCTTTTCCAAATGCTGCTTCTGACTTTGCTTGACCAGCTCTCAGATGCTTATCCAAAATATGATTTGGTTCTCCTATCTGTAAAATGGACTTTTTTGCTTAATCCCCTTCAAAAAGCACTCTGAGAGCTTGGGGTGAAAACCAGCCAGTGGCCTCTGAGTTGAGTGAGTTTCTGTTTTTCAAATCTGTGACAGTTTTCTCCTAATTCTTTGAAATATAGAGACATACGGAAATGTTAAATTTTTTTTTTTTTTGGAGGGTGGTTTTTAAAGGCTCTGTAATTTTGGTATGGTGGGAAACTTAAAAATAAATTCTTCCCACAATATTTTAGCCTTGCACTGGACCAAATCTTGAAAGAAGCAATATTGCTGTTGATTATAATTGTCGGGCTTCAGCATTTCTCTGTTGCAGAAACCAAGTATCAGCGTTAGACGTAGGTTCTCATCCCAGCCATGATGTGCTTTGTCATCTTGGTTATTCCTGACTGAAAGCAATAAAATGCCTCTCATCTGAAAGGATACATTTCAGGCTTTTTGGGGAGGAAATATGCCCCTGCGGAGAGAGGCAGCTCCTTCTGCAGAGGAGCGCACTGGCACAGGCAGCCGGGCATGCTCCTGCACGTTGAAGGGCAAAGAGGAATCACCTGGCTTTTCCGGGTGGACTCTGTCTGCAAAATCAAGCCCAACCAACTGCTCTGGAGAAGTCATCCCTCTCATCTTCACAGCAGCAGGCAGGCCTGGGCTCTTGTTCCATGGATTCAGGGAGAGGTGCATCACCCCCCCCGAATTGCCAATGCCCTTTGCAGACCCTGGGCAGACGGGCTTCATCCTGCTTCTCCAGCAGCTGGAGCAACCCACAGCCCAGAGCAGCAGGGCATTTGCTCCTGGGACCGTCCCCATCCTGCCCCCGCAGTGGGTGCGGGCTGGAAGGGGACACCCCAGTGCGTGGCCACAGGAGGTTCTCTGGTTACCCGGGAGGCCCCACGCAGGTAGTTTTGCTGAATGGTATGAAATAGAGGGTGATAAGGTTACCTTGGGGATCAAGTGGTGAGCTTTGTATGGCCTGACCTGTGGGACCTTCTTGTGCCATGGAGGGGCCTGGGATGTCACAGGACCCAGCAGGCAGGGGACAAACTTACTGGGGAAGGAGGCTAATGCCCTGGAAGGGGAACATGTGGACTGCTCGCAATAAACCCCACCTATTCTCAGGTGTGCAGCCCCTCTGTTTCAGCCCAAGGGCTTCATTTCATTTTGCAATATTTTAACTATTATTTTGAGGCCACCTCTGAACATGCTGAAGCCATGCATCCCCCTCCAGATGGACAGGTACAGTTGGACCCAATGATCTTGAATCATAGAATGCTTTGGGTTGAAGGGACCTTTGGAGGTCATCTAGCCCAACCCCCCTTGCGGTAAGCAGGGACATCTTCAACCAGATCAGGTTACTCAGAGCCCCGTCCAACCTGGCCTTGAAGGTCTTTTCCAACCAAATGATTCTACGATCTCCTCTCGCCCAGACCCATCATTAGCCCAGGGCCACCTCCAAACATGTGCAAGCCATTCATCCACCTCCTCTTGCCCCTGCTTTCCACTGCTGCCACCACTGGAAATGAGCTCCGCAGTTAAAAACAACCGGTTAAGAGGCGGCTGCGTGTCTGCAGCTGTGTGTCTGGGGGAGGACACCAAATATCACATAGCAAATCAGTGAGGCAGCATGGGGATCTGCTCGCTGCCACATGGGTGGAGGGGAGAAGGACAATGTGCCCAGCAGTTGCTGCCTTGGCTCTGGTGACGCCAGCGGCTTGTCCTGTGCCCTCCCCGAAAGGCTGGCCCCCGCTGGGGTGGGAGCCCCAGCTGCCTGCCGGCCCCACGCCGGGGCAGCCGGGCTTTGGGCTGCATGTGGTGCACCCAGCTATAGAAAGAAGATGCTATAAGGGGAAAGCTGTAGTGTGCATATATATATAAAAGTATATATATAAAGTGTTGCTCATCGCCATTGTCAGTCCAGCCAACGGGAATTTCAGCCGCATTAAACCATTAAATAAGCTGCTCCCTTAACTTCTGGGAAGGCAGCACGAAATTCGGGCGGGTTTCTGTCAGAAGGGAGGGCTAATGAACTTTTGATGAACCGGGGCTGGAAACAAGACAGTCGCTCCTATTGAATCAGCACTGTGTAAGGCTGGCCTCATTAATGAATCAGAGGTTTCAGGCCTCTGCTTTTTCTCTTTTAATTGCATTTTCCAGAGTTCACAGGCCAGAGTAAGCAGGGAAATTTGTGATGGGTTAGAAATGGCTGTGGTTTGGAAAGAATTTCAGGCATCCTTCATGTGACCTCCTCCTCCTTGTGCACAATTGTTGTTTTTAAAAGAAACAGCGATAATGAGGGACTGGGAGGAGCTGCCTTGCGGAAATCTTGCCTTCAGCCCTGCCATTTGCAAATCCCTTCTTTGATCCGTGTGGCAGGGAAGGCGTCCAAGGGCAGGGGGCTGGCAGCCAGGCACCCCTTGCCCCCCATATTCCCGCTGGAGTGGAGGAGCCAGAGCCCACAGCAGCCACGAGGCAAGTTATGGTAGCAGCTTTGGAATTAGTCAGCCATGGCTCCTGCGCCATCAGCAGGGTTTAGAATTAATCTGGAGCCAAGTCAAGGCTTGCAAGGCCCCAGGAGTGGATGGGACTCACTCCCTTAACAGCCTGTTTGAAGAGGAGGGGGGAAAACCCCTGCACTCCTTTGCTGACTCAGCTGGCCAGGGCAGCTGGCCTAGTTAATCTTAAATAAGCCAATTAAGGCTGCACATTAGGAATGCCTCACAGCTGAAGGTTTGCCTGAATAAAGGCTGTGAGATTTAGCTAATAGTGCCCCAAATTCTACCAGAGGGGTCAGAGGGTCAGTTGTGCCCCCCTTCAGCTCTTCCCATGATGTGGGCAGGGCACCACTGAACTGACTGTTCCCACTGTGGAACAAGCGGCAGATCCAAATTGCCCAAGAGCCAGTGGGTCTGGAGCACAGGAGTGAGGGGAGCAGCTCAGGTCTGGTGGCCACTAGGTAAGCTGTGATATAGCTCCTGTGCCTCAGTTTCCCCCCCTGCAAAACAAGCCATGCTCCTGAAAGGTGTGGTATGTCCCAGGGTGTCCTGTGATGAGCGTGTGGTTGTTGTAGCACCAGGTTAAATCGAGTGCATGTCTTTAGGGGGGACATGTCACATGTTATCACCAGTCTTGGGGGGGCCAAAGAGCTGGGCTTTTGAGCATGCCCCAACTGCCTCACGGTGATCTCTCCATGAAGTGTTTTTTAGGCTTCCTGATGAAAAGGTAAAGCAAGGCATCCTCAGCTCTGGCTGATGGCCCTGTGCTTCTTGATTGTGAGTGTGGCAGGAAGTTTAACCCAGCACGAACAGGCAACTATTATCCCTGCAAAACTCCAAAACAAATTGCTTTCCTCAGGCCTGAGACTTGGTGCCAGGGCTGGCTGCAGCTCACCTCTACCTGCACTTCCCAGACTGCAAAAACCTGCTTTAATTAGATCTGAGAGGCAAGATGATATGTAGGGCCCCAGATCCTTACTGAGATGTGCTGCAAAATCAGAGGGGGCTTGCAAGAGAGGGAAGGATAGGGATTTTTTCCCCTCTCTTTTTTTTTTTTTTTTTAATAATTTTAATTGTAGGAAGAAAAGCTCCCTTCAAAGAATACCTCCTTGTGAATTTACAGTCCTCCAACCCAGCATTTTATGATCTCAACGAGGAGCTCATAAAAACACATATTTGGAGAGGGGGAGGGGGGAAAAAAACTGTATAAAAGAGGCACCGGCAAGTCTCAACTGAAAAACATGGAGTGAGGTTTCCTAAGGTGAGCATTCCTGTAGAAGGAGCTGGACTGGCTCCGGAGGGGAGGATGCTTTTATGGGATACCTCATACTCTGGCTCTTCCCTGTGCTGGTGGGTTGGGAGGCTCGGCAGCAGCAGTGGGGTGCTCCCAGTGCAGGGGCATCCCGCGAAGAGGAGGCGGGGGGAAGGCAATGGGCTCTGCTTTACCTGCTGGCAAAAATCCTCATCCTAGGAGGGGTCTCGGGGGGGGGGGGGGGGTGTCTGCAAGGGGAGCACCCAGCTAGGAGAGGGAGCAGCTTGCTCGGAGGAGGCGTGGGTCTGGAGGACATGAGTGCCCCTGTTGCAGTGAGGGGGGAGGCGCATGCGAAAAGCTCAGAGCTTGGCGTTTCTGCAGGGATTCAGAAAATGGATTTGGTTTCTGAACCCTTTCCAGCTCCAGCAGGCCAAAGGTGGAGAGGTGCCCAGCAGAAGGCCCTCTCCTGGATGGGGACAGGCTCTCTGCTATATCGGTGTGTGGCAGAGGTGTCGCTCCTTAAAGACACCAAACGCCAGCAATGGCAGGGCAGCACACACTCAGAAACATGGAAATGCTTAAAACCTGGTATCCTGCAGGCTCAATTTCCATGAGAGGGAGTTGGTTGTGGTTTGGGGTTTTTTTTAATTTATTTTTTTTTTTTTTTTATTTTTCCTTTTGCCCTCATCCTCCCCAAAGACTACACTGTATTCAAGGAGAGGTTTTTGCATGTTCTGGTTCAGCAGCCTCTGAGCACCTTCCCCTTCTGTGCTGCTGGAAAGGAGAAGGCTTTGCTCTGCAAAAGTCTTCTCGGCAGGTCTGGTCCCCTGCGTGCACCATGGCCACACGGCCAGGCTGCCTGTGCTCCAGGGAACTTGAGCACCAAAGCTGCGGGTTTCTACCATCTTGATAAAATCAGGTCTCCTTTTAGGCACATCAAAGCTGGGGAGGAACATCGGTGGGATCCTCTGCCCTTCAGCCTAGCATAGCCGATTTCCCTGTGTTTAGTCTGCCACATTTCTGTGCTGGATTAGAGTCCATGAAAGCAGATAAGCTGTAACCAAACCTCCTCCTGGGTTCTCCTGCACCCTTCAAGGTTCCTCCTGCCTTTACAGCTTCTGGGCTATTCCCACTTTTTCAGCGTCCTTTTCAACTTGCAACCCTCAGCACCCAAGGCAATCAGTATGGGTGGGGTAAAATCAAGCCCTCCTGTCCCTCCTTACCCCCCAACACCAACACATTAGGGGCTCACTTCAACCTTTCACTACAGGGTTGTACTGGGAGCTTGGAGTTGCTTGCCTGCTCTGACCGGCTAAGGGGAGGTCTAATGTGTGCCTAGGACTGCTGCTGCAAAATGGGGAGCGGGTGGTGTTAGCAAATGTCCCCCTGGAGCTGACAGCAGGGAGAGGTGGCCTGCAAGCTGTGGCAACCACGCTTGCCGCTCTCCAGAGCAAATCTTTTAAGGCCATGCAAGGTGTTATCCCTAAAGGGGCATTAAGGACCCTCTTCTGACATAACTGTTTCTTGCTTTTTCTTTTTTTTTTTTTTAACTTCATAATCAGTTTAGAGATGTGTAAGAGTGGGTCTTTCACAATTTGCACTTTGGAAATGGGGAAAGTGCAATACTTCCCCTACGCTTGCTGAAATACACTCGGTATTTCCAAAACAAGAAATTTATCTCCTGGCCAAGGTCCAGAATGGAAAATTTAAGAAGAGTAAATATTTCTGAGCATGTGTGTGTGGGTTGGGTTTGTGTTTGGGTTTTTTTTTATAGTTGCAGAGGATGGCTGCCCTGTGACCCCGTGCGGATCTGCCGTGGGGTGTCCCTGTTTGGGGAGGCATGAGCTGATGGGATTCTCCTTGGTTTTCTCCACTTGGGGGCTGTGGCAGAACCCCCGGGCAAGCAGAGCCTGTGTAATACTGGGGTAGGTGAGCTTGGGAGCAGCGGGGAGGCTGGGCAGGGCTATGGCAGATCCCATCTGTGTGTTTGTACGCACCTATGAAGATGCGCACGCCTACAGAGCCACGCAGATGAGTCCTCTTCCCTGCACCGCACCAGTATGCATGCAGGAAGAAAGAAATATGCTTTTCTAGGCTTTATCTGCTCTCTTATCCATGTATGTCCTCAGAAATATTAATTACTGAATGTAAGCTGTTGGGAAATGACTGCACGGGTCCATCCATTTGGTGGTAGACTCATTTCCCCCACATCCTTCCACCCCTGCATTTTAGAGAGGAAAGGGATGTGTTATAAGACAGCACTGTGGAAAAAAGCTTCCTTAGAGAAACACGCTTGATGATCTGGGAAAGGCTTTGAGTAATGGAGCTTTTTGTGGGCTAATAGAATAAAACTGCTCCACAAAAATATTATCACTGGGAACATGAGCTGAAAAGGGAATGATTCATGTGAAATACGGGCTGTGCCTCTATTTCACATGAATCAGTGCTATGCAAAGTGGGCGAGGGCTGGGGCAAGATGAGCACCCGAGACCTGGCCCTAAGCATGGAAAAGATAAAACACCTTTATTAAAGACTTCGGCAGGAGGTAGTAAGGAGGGTGAGACAGACTTGGGAAAACTACAGGATGGTCCCCAGGGCTAATGAGAAAGCCATGTTAGAAGCTTGGATGATTGCTGATAGAGTTATGATTACGGACACACAGGCAGAATTTCCTGTGATTTTTTTTTTTTTTTTTTTTTTTTTCCCCTTTCCATGCAAGCCACAACAAATCTCTTCACCTCTCTGCACCTACACTACCTCATCTAGGAGCATGACAAAAGAAACTGCTGCTGAAAAGGAGCTTTGTTGCCTAAATCTGCAGTTTGCTGGGAGCTACTGCTTCAGAGGAGACTTGGTGGAAGAGATTGGGGAGGGGGAATCTGTGATCTAGTAATTTTTTTTTTTTAAGGAGAATTGATTCCCATCTGCTATTTAGTGTTTCACAAGCAGCAGAACTTGTGCTCCTGGCTCACTGAGGGCTTTTGAAACCCACCCCTAATTTCTTCCCTGGTGTTGCTGCTGGCTGAGGTGATGGAGGCGAAGTAGGAGGATTGGCTTTTGTGACCTCGTTGCTTTCTTTCTGCCCTGCCGGAGATGTCATGGTAGTGCTGAGTTTACCTGGTAGGGCATGGAAGCCATGGGCCCCAGGCAACCAACGGGGCCGTGGAGCTGCTGCGTTTCCTCTCGCTGTACTTTTGAACATGCGTATGAATATCGTGGCTGGGCTGTTCCTGCCTCTGACAGTCCCCTGAGGTACTGTATTGCTGTATTCGGGCTGGGACTTTCTGTCGTACACTATATTTAGGCTGTGGATTTGCATTGTTAAACTTGCGGGTCTTAACGAGCGGGAGGCTTTGCTTGTCGCATCGAGCGCTCGCCTCCTGTGGGCTGTGGCAGCCTTTGAGTGTCTCTGTGTTGTGTGGTCAAGGATGCTGCAATAGGGGAGGGAAAATAAGCACCTGGGTAAAAACCTGTTTGACCTCTAAATAAGAGAGGCATCCTTTATTTTTAGAAAGAGAAAATGAAAGAGGAAAAAAGAAAAGAAAAACCCAACCCTTCTTTGTCACACACAGAGTTTGGACACCCACATGTCCAAACCCTTTGGCATGTTATGGGTAACTACTATGGCTGTGACCTACTTGGAGGTCCCTGTGGTGCCTCACTTCTTGGAGGGAGCACAAATGTGATGCCATGGGGCAGAGCTGGGGCTGTTGGGTGCTCGGAGAGATCCCTGACTGCCAGGACTACCCCTTCCCTGCACAGTCATGACTTGGACTGCTTTGCAGGGTCTCTTGCTAAAACAAAATGGTCTGGGTGACAAAGTGGAAAAACTGGTCGCCAATGATTCACAGATAGATCCTAAAAATATATGGCTATTGTTCCTTTCCTGATGACCCAGCTGGGATGAGTTGTTTTACAGGGGAAGCAGGAAGATAAACAATTCCAGCAGGCGATGGTGAAGGCCGCCATCCAATTTTTTTCAGCTGCCTGGATTTGACTCCTAGGTCCTCCTTGGCTATTGGGCTCCCCCTCTCCAGCTCCCTCTATAAGCAGGAGGTCCGGGAAAGGTGGCTGAGGACATCCCTGTTGAATGCAGGGCTGGGATACTGCATGTAGGGACATGCTGGGGTGCTTGGGCCACGATGCTTCTCCTCTCCAGGTCCCTGATTCAGCTGTGGGTCACCAGGGTTGGGGAAACGATGCATTGCAACACTTGCTCGCTGTGCGTCACAGCCTTGGGAGCGGGAAGCTGCTGCGGATGGGAAGTCCCACTGGTGGGTGTCACTGATCTGGATGTGGTCCTGCCGCAGCACCTGGAAGTCCACCAGTGCTGCTGGCCTGCCTCAGACTGGTTCTTTGGATCCCATTTTCTATGCTAATAGGGATATTCCAGCCTGGCCCAAGCTGAGCCACCCCTTTCTTCCCACCTTCTAGCATGGCTGTCACCTTGCTTAGCACTTTAACCCTGTCACCTCTAGCTTGGACTTTCTGAGCACAGGGAGGAAGCACAGTGCTCATTAAGCTTAAAAAAACAAGCTGGAAAAAAGCATATTACAGGTGGCATGAACTTGTGGGCACCAGGACACAAGTTATTGCCTGGGAGGAAGCTCCTTTTAGCAGCAGGTTGATCTGTAACAGCTCGTTTCACGTTTGGTGGTGGGCTTTTGGTACCAACCTTGACGTACTGGCTCCATTCAGGGAGGACGCTGGTCCCTCGTGTAATCGCACATGCCTGCGTTTGTACACGTTTCCTAAATCCCAGAGAGTGATTCAGTGCAGAGCCTCACATGGCCTTGATTTGTCCCCCCTGACATTATACAAAATAAGAAAAATATGGAGTGGGGCAGCACTGCTTCTCAGTAATCAACTTGGCAGCTGGTGTAAATCAGCCCAGCTCCCTGGGTTTCCCTGGCGTTACGCCCTTACGCACCAGAGATGGTGCGATCCCTTGCACACGAGGGGTTCCTCTAAAACTTGTCTCGGTGTCAGACCTTGCACAAGGACTCAGCCAGCAGTATTTAATTTTGCAAGCACTGCACCCAGCTGCTGCTTTGCTTTTCTTGCAAGTTGGCTGTCCTTAGCAGAGCAGGGACAGGATGAGCAGGAACAGCACATCTGGCTGGGGGCCGCTCCAGTGCCACTTCACTGTATTTTGGATGGATGATGGCTGGGAGGCACTGGGGGAAATTAGGCTGCCTCAGCAACTCCAGTCTTGTTTCCTCTCTGACAGTTGCTTGCCAGCTGGGGAGATGAAGCCATCGTGATACTTATTTCAGGGTGATGGGTAGAGAAGTCTGTGCAATAACCTCAGACCTAATCCCCCCCCCCCCCCCCCCCGCTCCAGGCACATCTAAGCCTGGAGCTAGAGCTTGGTCAGTGGTTTCCTGATGGGTTACCCCACACCTCGCAATCAGAGCATCCCTGAGCCCTATGGGTTTGCCAGCCCAGAGCCTGGCTTGCTGCTGAAGAAACTGCTCTTGAGCTTGGTTTAAACCAAATAATTTAGGATGCATGCTGCTTGGGGGGGGGGGGGGAGGAGGGAAGTTGCTCATGGTACCCTGTTTTGTTTGGGCAGGAGCACTCAGGATTTGGCAGATTTGCCCTTACCCCTCAATAAGCCTAAAGAAAATCCAAGTGTATCCTTGCGAAGTATAGATGTTTGTGAGTCTGTAACATTGTTTTCGTTTTGTCATGTGAAAAAAGAACCTGATATTCTGAATTATTTTTAATAACAAGGTTTGCTGCTTCAGTAGGTTGGCAGTCTGCATACCAGGTTGGGCTGGCCTGCTGGGCAGGAGGTGTCCGACCCCTCCAGCACGGTCTAAGCCTTCATCACACAGCACTCCTGCTGACTCGATAATCTCCAACGCATTTCAGCTCTTCCTATAGACAGACATGTGACGCCTTTCTAATGGCATTTGGAGTGCTATCACCTTCCTCGCAGCTTTGGACACCTGTAGGAGTTTGTGTTGTGACCAGATTTCTGGATGGATCAGAGTGACGTGCCATGGGCTTGCTGCTAGCTTGAGGCTGGGGCAGGGGAGAGGATGGGAATGTCCCTCATGGTCCCTGTCTGAGGACCTCCATCAGCCCTCAGGACCTCCAGGGCTGCAACCACAAGGTGGGCTTGGGGAGTGGGTCATGGGATGGGGGAAGGTACGGGAGAAGCCATCATCCTGACATGGTGCCTGGGTGTCTCGGGCAGCATGGGCACCTCTGGGAAGGAGGCTGATGAGTCTGTGTCCCTCCAGCTCATGGGGAACAAAGGTCCCTTTCCATCAAGCTCTGTTATGATGGATTTGAGGCAAAACTGAGACAGAGTTCTTCACCAAAAGGCATGGCAAGTGGCCACCCTCACTCAGCATTTGATCACAGCCTTTCTCCTGTCTCTGGCTATCTGTTCCTTTCACCAAGCACCTGGAAATGGCTGACTAATGAAGATGTGCAGATGTTCATCAACTTCTGCATTATGCAGCACATGGCTAAAAATAGCCAAGGTTGCAGGTCCAGGCCCAGCTCTGCTGGGAGAGATTTGCAGGGCAGAATCAAGAAGCAATTTGTCCCCCGGTGCCATGGCAACAGATCTCAAAACGTGAGTGGCAGGACAGCAGCAGCATGGTGATGCTCCACCAGTGCGTGGGATGACCTTGGAGAAGCGGGCAGCAGCAAGGTGGACCATCACTCCCACCGGCTGCTTGCAGGAGTCCCTCCTGCAGCCCCCTTCCCTGACCTGCAGCCATCAGCTCCTGGCCGGCGGAAAAGAGGAGGCTTGGGAAGAAGGATGGACTAAAATAAGGAAAATGTGCCTTGTTATGTTTGCATTTAGGTGGCAAAGATAACGATAATCTAGGAATTACCAGTAAAGGTGATATGGGAAAAATTACAGCAGAGAGAGAGCTGTATTTCTGTTTTGTAGCTGTATCACTGGAAGCGCCTGTACTTCTCTCTTTTTGGGAGGTTTTCTGTTCTGCTCATTTTTAGGTTAGCAATATGTGCCTGTTGGGTGCGGTGCTCTGGGTTCTTGCTGGAGGACAATTCAAGTATGCTCAAGTTTTACACAGAGATGGAGCTCGCTGAAAGTGTTATAAATGCTGTCCAAACCGAAGAGAGCAAAGGTCCATGCCCAGCTCTTCGGCGATAGCTGCCTTAGCACATCGCGGCTCTGCTGTTTGTCATGTTGTCACACGGTCTCTGCAGCCTGATGGGTAAAACTTCACTTTTTAATGGGAGGGAAAAGGAGCTGGGAACTGAGCTGAGATGAACAATTTGGATAATTTTGTAAATATTTTTTCTGCAAGGGGTCAAGGTATAGGAGGTTAATATTGCTCTTTGCTCCAAGTCACCTTAAAAAAAAAAAACAAAAAAAAAAACAACAAACCAAAACCAACTTTTGCTTGCAAAAAGTTGCTGGATGTTTCTTTGTCTTCCACTATGCTCTCACCTGAGGGAACAGGTTGAATATCGTGGACCTTAATTCCATGTGTGTCATGACCTATCTCAATTTTTAGAGGATGCTTGTGGGTTTTTTTGTTTGTTTGTTTTTTCCCCAGGAGCTTGAGGTTTTTCATAATCTCAACTCCAAATGCATTTGATGGCCTTGTTTGAAGTGGGCCCAGCATCAGGGCAACTCAGGCCCCTTTGAAACTTCACTGTGGGTACCCAAATCCAGACAACCCAAATCGCCAGCCCTGCAAAAGTGCCTTCACCTTGGCCCCAGGGTGACTTTTGCATATGGGCTTTTACTGAGACGGCTATGAGTATTTGATTTGCTCATTTGAGTAAGGGAAGTGGTGTAGGAAAGTTGAAATGGAAAGGGGTACAGGCCCAAGTGTCTGGGTACAGGAGAGGAACTGAAGCATAGCTGCATTTTGCAGAAGTCTCTGTCTCCACCCATGCTGACTCCTCCTGCACAGAGAGGTGCTCTCCTCTGTGGTGGTGCGTCCAAGTCATAGGTTGGAAACTAACTTTTTGAGACTGGTGAGTGAGGTTCAGTTGAGTGAAAAGATAGAAATAATTCAGGAAAAATATAATCTACATTTGGGTTTAATTTTTTTCTCTGATTTTATGAGTTTGGGTACACTGAATTTTCTTTTGGTCAGGCCCGTACTGAGGGAGGTGGTGGAGGTGCTCTCCAAGCCCCTTTCCATCATCTATCAGCAGTCCTGGATGACTGGGGATGTTCCACTTGACTGGAGGTTGGCAAATGTGATGCTCATTTACAAGAAGGGCTGGAGGGAGGATCTGGGGAACTACAGGCCTGTCAGTCTGACCTCGGTGCTGGGGAAAGTCATGGTGCCATCACACAGCACATCCGGGACAGCCAGATCAGGACCAGTCACCATGGTTTATGAAAGGCAGATCCTGCTTGACTGACCTGTTTTCCTTCTATGACAGGGTGACCTGTTTAGTGGACAAGGCAAAGGCTGTGGATGTGTACCTGCACTTTAGCAAAGCCTTTGACACTGTTTCCCACAGCATATTGCTGGAGAAATTGGCTGCCCATGGCCTGGACAGGCATACTTTTTGCTAGGTAAAAAACTGGCTGGGTAGGCAGGCCCAAAGGGTGGTGGTGAATGGAGTTAAATCCAGTTGGAGGCCAGTCACAAGTGGTATTCCCCAGGGCTCAGTGTTGGGACCAGGTCTGTTTAACAACTTTATCAATGACCTGGACGAGGGGATTGAGTGCACCCTCAGGAAGCTTGCAGATGATGCTGAGGTGTGTGGAAGTGTTGAACTGCCTGAGGGTAGGAAGGCTCTGCAGAGGGACCTGGACAGGCTGGATCGATGGGTTGAGACCAATTGTATGAGGTTCAACAAAGCCAAGTGCTTGGTTCTGCACTTGGGTCACACCAACCCCATGCAATGCTACAGGCTTGGGGAAGGGTGGCTGGAGAGCTGCCTGGCAGAAAAGGACCTGGGGGTGCTGGTTGACAGCTGGCTGAATATGAGCCAGCAGTGTGCCCAGGTGGCCAAGAAGGCCAATGGCCTTCTGGTGTCAGGAATAATGTGGCCAGCAGGACCAGGGCAGTCATCCATCCCCTGTACTCAGCACCCATGAGGCCTCACCTCAAATACTGTGTTCAGTTTTGGGCCCCTCACTACAAGAAAGATGTTGCATTGCTGGAACGTGTCCAGAGGAGAGCAACCAAGCTGGTGAGGGGTCTGGAGCACAAATCTGATAAGGAGCGGCTGAGGGAACTGGGGTGGCTTAGTCTGGAGAAGAGGAGGCTGAGGGGAGACCTTATCGCCCTCTACAACTGCCTGACAGGAGGGGGTAGTGAGGTGGGTGTTGGTTTCTTCTCCCAAGTAGCAAGCGATAGGAGGGGAAATAGCCTCAAGTTGTGCCAAGGGAGATTTAGGTTGGACATTAGGAAAAATTTTTTCTCTGAAAGGGTTATCAGGCACTGGAACGGGCTCCCCAGGGAAGTGTTTGAGTCCCCATCCCTGGAGTTGTTTAAAAGACAGGCAGATGAGGTGCTTAGGGACATGGTTTAGTAGCGGACAGGTATGGTTGGACTCGATGATCTTAAAGGTCTTATCCAACCAAATGATTCTATGATTTGTCAGTAAGGCTGAAGAAAAGTCCCTGCTTTATTCTGCCAGCCTCCTTTACAGGGAAGTTAAACAAATGTGCTGCTGAGAGAAAGCCCTGTCTCCACGGGAAGGACCTCCCCTTTCTCAGAGTGCACTCTTGGGCAGGTGTCCCACTTCCCTGTTTGGGACTGAGCCGGAAGGGTGGAAGGGGAAGCATAATAAAAGCAATCAAATGAAATAAAGTCATGAAGTATAGTCACCAGCATTGCTTCTGGGACTGGGCATCCCCAAACTCCCATTCTGATGCCAGAGCAGATTTAACAAGTGCGTTAAATGATGAGTTGCTTGAAATGAAAAGCCTCTCTCTCTCTGGTGTAATGAGCACTGCAAGAGAAAACATGCTGCAAGGATCAGACACGTGTGGGATTTGGATGGGCCTGCAGCAGATCTGTTTCTTAAGCTGCTGCTTGAGAGTTTCTGCATACAGCCCTCAGGAAAAACACTCGTGGAGTGCATTTCCCCTTGGCTAGAGGAGATGGTACTTGTTTTGACCTGGGAAATGCTGGTATCCCTCACCCCACGACCAGAGGCAGCAGCTTTGCATCTTTGTCTGTGTATCTGGGTGACCAAAGCACGGCTCAGAGCTGGTGTTACCCTGGAGCAGCAGCCCAGCACCTCTATGCACTTTCTCACTCATGTTTTCCACTGCTGGATGGCCTCTAGCAAAGCAGAGCTCAGTTCCCACAAAATCCAGATTTTTTTTTTTTTTTTTTTTCCCTGCGATACCGGCCTCTTCCCTTTGATAGCAGGGGCCTGTTGAGATAGGAACCGTGTGTGAAATCCTGCCCAGGACTCTGGGCAGGGCAGGAGAGGAGCTGTGTTGCCCTGACAGGCACCAGTGGGAAGGGTGACGGAGCAGGTGGAGTGCCTGCAGAAGTCTCCAGGCACTGATGGCCCACCCCGCCATCACAGGGATCATCCATCACAGCAGCTGCAATGTGCAAGTATTTACCAGGCATGGCTTTGGCTGCTCATCAAGCTGCTCGTCGAGCTAGTGGTGGCTGCGAGTTGGGTCATGGCCTTCTGGCACTCCCTCCGCAGAGGCTCTGCAACCGCCCACGCTTCATCCATGGGTGTTCCTCAACCAAAGCAGAGCACCTGAGGACAACCTGCATGCTCTTCTCCTTGCCCCAAGCTGGCCCTGCAGAGACACCCTCCACAATGGAGAGCCATGAGGCTGATCTCCAACTCCAAAGCCAGTCATGGGGTCAGGGTACTCTTCACCCATCCCATGGAGACATACCCCACAGGAGGTGCTGCTCTAAAACTGCCGTTCTTTGCAAAGCATCGCTGTAGACTTCCACCACTCTAAAAATATGATGCTATTACTAGGGTGAAAATGTCCACCATCCAGTTCCCAGGAGCAGGCACTATTTCCAGCTAGGTTTTGAGCCGTGGCCACCCCGCAGAGGGAGCACGCAGAGCCCCGGCACCAGTGACCGCAGCACTTGGTGCCGTGCCTGGTACTGGCAGGAGCCAGGCGGCTGCAGTGGCTCTTAGAAGCTATCATCAGTCTTCAGCCAGGGTGGCTGCAAGACAAGGAAGTGATTAGGAGATGGGGATGTGAGTGATAAGTCATCTCTCAAAAGGACTTATTAACCTAAATGTGTCAAAGAAGTTTCCACTGAAAGGAGAAAACCTTTTTTTTTTTTTAAATTTGGTCTGATTTAAAAATAGAGAAAGAGGCTAATTTGTAATTTTTTTTAATGTAAGCAACATTGCTTATCAAAGCTTCAGATACCATGTACTTATTTGTTCACCTGCCTCCAGCTCAAAAACAGCCAGCAGTAAAGAAGGGCAGATTGGGACCGCAGGGAGAACAGGGTGAGGAGAGTCTAACTTTTCACAAAAACTCTCGTTCCAGGGCTCACTAGGTGCTTTCTAAGAGGCTGACACCACTGCACCACTCTCCGCCTGCCTCTTGCTTTCCCTGCCTACGCGGTCTCTTGCAGGCAGATGCGTTCGCGCTGCCTGTGCCCCGAGCTGGGAGGATGTGAGCCAGCTCAGGCTGCAAGCCACACAGCCGCGGTTAGCTTGGTTCCTGTCCAGCTGGCTTGGCGTACCGAGAGAGCACGCGTGTGTCTGTCGGCATGGACTGCAGATAAAGCCTCGTTGCCTTTCAGTGGCACGGAGGTATGATATGGGACCTATAGGCCTGCTAGGAAAATGCATCCAGCTCCGGGCATAGCTCCCATAGGCAAGCACTGATTAATCTTGCGGCCTTGCTAAGGTAAGGTGTTGCTACCCACCCTGCTCGAGATGACCACATCTACAGCAGATGACGCAGCTGTGTGCAGCCTGTGAGTACGATGCCGTTGTGGCAGTGACTCAGTATGCTGATGTTAGCTTACAGCAGGAGGAGGTTGCCTGCATGAGGAGGGCATGATGGAAAGCAGTGGCTGAGGGGATGGTACCGGGTCTGTGCACGCGTACGTCTTTCCAGCTGCACCTCTGCTTGCTGAAGAAATTACTGCATCTGTTTGCCCGTCACTGACTTCTCCTAAATACTTTGATTCCTTTAGATCTACTCATGGTGCGGCTATCTGCACAGGATCCCAA
Organism: Gorsachius magnificus; assembly: GCA_034008185.1. Classification (NCBI taxonomy): domain Eukaryota; kingdom Metazoa; phylum Chordata; class Aves; order Pelecaniformes; family Ardeidae; genus Gorsachius; species Gorsachius magnificus. The sequence goes on along the minus strand of CM067083.1, from coordinate 11,062,814 downwards.
GCAATTCAAACCACATTTGTGTAAATAGCCAAATTCTTGGGGTTTTGCAAGCAGGACATCTTTTCAGAGCAGTGGCTTAAGCAGCATACCCATGTGTAGCTCAGTGAGCAGATCTGAGATGGTGATAACCTCCAGGGGGGAGGTTGTGAAGAGCACTCTGAGTTGGACTAGCTGCTCTCTGACTGCACGTACGACTCCTGTCATCTCAGTGCTGTAGTAGAGACAGGACTTCCAGTCCCAGGACCTCAAGGAAAGTCTTTGGAGAGCAGTCACTGATGTTTTCCTCCTGTGCCCACACTGCTGGTGACTGCAACTCACCATGACCTAATGAGTGCGGTTGGCCTCGTGCTCCCAGGTACAACTGCCTGTGCGATCTCTTATGAAAGAGCTGTTGGTCCATTTATCAAGGCAAATCAATCTCTTCCCTAAAAAAAATGATAGGACCTTTAAAACAACAATACCAAATGAGCAGAAGAGACAGCAGTGAACCACCTACCTCCAGGAAGCATGACCAAAAGTGTGAGACTGTTAATAGGAGTGGTGTGCTGCTTTTCACACACATGGTGTCTGTTGTATTAAACCAAAGGAGATGACAGTTCCACATTTGATTTTTAGTTCTTCTCACTTTAAAATATCCTGGGTGAGAGTCTTTATGTTGAGGTGTCTCAGTGCATATGATATTGAAGAAAAACAGTGAGTTTTGAGGTCTGGTGTGCCAAATCAGTAATTTCCCACAGCCCAAACTTGCTAAATTAAGATTTGCATCTGGATGTAATATTCTCAAATTAATTTCTGCTTGGAATCTAGGACTTTAGTTTGCCCATTATAGAGAGGTTTGTAAGATGGCTTATCTTATGAGAGGAGATCCGCTCCTAAATGTCAGGGATGTTCATACCTGGGGTCTTGATTTCAGCCCAGTCCTTGTTTTGGATCTCTCTGGACAGGACAAGTGCATAATTTTTTGTCTCTTAGGAGAAGAAAAAGCAGAATCTTCCATGCTGGGGTGATTTTTTTTCCCTCCATCAGACTTTATTCTGTGTAACAAACTTAACCAAAGTCAATCAGCTTTCTGCATTCAGCAGCAACCAGGACCTGCTGCCTCCCTCTCAGGAGCAGGTGACTGGTGGTCCCCATCCATCAGGTAGGATGCCTCTGCATGGCCCCTGCCACTCCTCTTCCTCCCGTGGCACCCGTGTGCCCTACAAGGTGCATGTGGGACAGGGGTTGTGCTCCCTCTGCAGAGGTCAGGACTGTGCAGAGGTGACCTCTGCCAAGGCATGAGGCTACCAGGGCTGAATGCTTGCTTTGAAGTCACAAGGCTGTGAGAAATCAAGCAGCACTGGATCATTCCAGCCCAGTGCAACAATTTACTACAAAACCAAGAAAGAGAATGAACCACAAAGTTGGAAAGGCCAGAGCCAATTCCTGTTGTACCCCTTGCAAATTCATTCCTTCCCCAAGCACCAAAAAATAACTCAGCTCTTCCACTCCCTCTGACAAACTCCAATCATTTTTATAAGCAAATACTGAAAGCAAATAAAAATATTTTGGAGGTCCTGAACTGTTGATTTACTTCATGTTCCAGCCATAAAGGAAATAAAGGGCTAGAGATCAAGCCTGTTTTCATGGTCCTGTCTAAAATGGGAAAAGAAATCATGGCAACTCAAATAAGTTTAGATAAACTTTGCCTCTAGTTTTGGGTTTATGCCTGGCTACCGTGTTACTTTACGGGTGTTAATTTCTGTCAGCGTTAGAGGCATGGTTGCCGTTGGTTGTCTGCTGGCTAAGGCCTCTTTGTCCAACCTTGACAAGAGCAAGAGAGACCTGACCAAGGTTTGCTGGACCAAGGAAGCCTCTCGGGCTTTTCAGAGCTGAGGTCTGCAAGGTGCTGCCGTGGATTTGGGTGCTTGTTGGAGCTGGGGTTGACATTTGAACTCTCTTGTTGGCTGTATCTGTTCCTGAAGGCAGCCACCCCTCAGGATGTCCCCAGGCCACAGGGGTATGTAGTGGCTGTTGTCAATACTGCTGGAGGCCGAGTCCCTCTGGAGCAGCCTGGCGGCACCCGCGCTGCATAGCTCTTGGCTTAGGTCTTTCCTGGGCCACAAGTTATGGCCTTGACATATCGTTATTATTTTTCTGTGGGTTTTTTTTTTTTCTTTCCTCCCCCCAAAGCTTGAAGAAATGTGCGTGTGGAGGGGGTGTTGTAACGAGACAGGCTGGTGCTTTCATAACGTAATGCTAATGGTATGTGTTGCGTGCTCTGGGTAATCGTGTGCAAATACTCCGAAGAGGTTTGTGTGGAGGGTCTCGGAGGAGCATTGAAGGACTCCCAGGAGAAGGGACCAAAACTGAAGCCTTCCACACCTGCATTTCTGGCCTCATGGCAAATGTGGGGTGACAGTCCTATCAGCTGTGCTGGTTTTTCCTTCCGGAAAGAAGTACTTTGAGCAAACTGGGAACAGGTTGCCCAGAGAGGTGGTGAATGCCCCATCCCTGAAAACACTGAAGGTCAAGTTGGACAGGGCTCTGAGCAACTTGATCTGGTTAAAGGTATCCCTGCTTACTGCAGGGGGGTTGCACTAGACGACCTTTAAAGGTCCCTTCCAGCCCAAACTATTCTATGAATATGTGGTATGAGTGATCACAGACTTCGGGCCTGGGAGAGGGGTAGGAAACTAAGTTATTTGTCAGTGCAGACACACTTATTTGCATTTTAAGCCAGAATCGTATTGCTGGGTTTCCAACAAAAGGGGGAAAAAAAATGGATTAGACTTCTGGATTCAGTGGCTGCGCTGGAAGAATTTGGCAAGAGGAAAAGAGGAGGAAGTGACTTATTCCTCCTGAAAAAGTAGTGCGGTGAAATACAGCGCGAAGTTCAGCAGTGGTAAATATAGCTAAATCAATTGAGTTTAGTTCATATCCTGAGAGTCATAAATGTACACAGGTGAAATTTTATGAGCTTTTAAAAAGAACTTTATGAGCTTAGAGGGAGAAGCAGTATAATTTGAAACTAGCAATGGAAAAATAATGTAATATGGATTGTGGCATACCTAGAAAAACCTGTTAACTTCACCTACAGAAGGACCATAAAGTATAAGCGAGGAGAAGAGACCTAGGGATCTCTTTTATTCTCTAGGACCTTGATCCAATCCTCTTTCAAAGCTGTAGTACCCATTGAAATTACTCTCTGGGCAGTCCAGGAGTCTAAAGGACTTGTGCACCAGTGGCTCAAAGGGAAAAAGTGAAAAAGAGGGAAATGTGAAAGCCTTTGGTAGGCTCTGCTAGTTCTCCATCACTGCACCATCTGGTTTTCCTCCTGGGGACTAGAGGTTGTCCCTCTGCACGCTTGATAAGCAATGTTCTAAGACATTTAAAGATGCTTTGGCTTGTCTGCTTGGTGTAAGAAGGGTGTCCTGTAGCCTCACCTGAGACATTTGAATACCGAAATATGCTGTCTCCAGAAGCTCATTTTTTATGAGTACATAAAGTACCGTATAAGTACCCTTAAGAGCAGAGGACTGATAGCAGCAGAGGAAGGCTCAGAGTTGTGAAGGCTCCCTCATGTAACTCTGGCATTTAAGAGACCAGGACAGATGTTCCCCTGACCACTGATCCCTTCTGGGTTCCTGCTGAGCTCTGTTAATGCCCGGAGCTGTCAGTGATATCTCCTGCTCTATACTGAGTTTCAGCAGAGGTTATCAGTTCCTCTGGATCACAAGTCAGGCTGAGGAAGTTTTTTTGGGAGGGGAGCTCACATGTGGCTTAGCTCAGTGACCAGCTGGTCAGCTGTGCCATCAGCTTCTGTTCAGCCTGAGGCCATGGTGAGATAGGGCTGAGAGCCATCCTTCATGATTGCCAAGCTCACTGATCAGTTTTCTGTAGCAGTATTTCCACAAGTCTGAATAACCCAATGTTATGGGTGAGTAGGATGCTATTGTGAGTGGGTTGCTTTGATTTGGTGAGGTCCTGCTTGCTCCTGACAGCGCTTCCTTTAGACCTCTTACTCTTTTGAGTGTGGTAACACAGGCTGTGCCCTAGAGAGTTGCACATCAAAGGAGAAGTCTTTGTGACTAACCAACCCGGTCTGGTTCAAGATCAGATGTTTAGGAGTAAATTTTCAGCAGGCAGCTTGATCGAGAGCAGTAATTAGGGCAAGAGCCTGTTGTTGACCTCTTCTCACAGGCAAGAATTTATACTGGAACAGGAGCAGCTGTCCAGCACTGCATTTGAGACCCGGTCTTCTGAAACAAAGGCTTTATTCCAAGCAAAACATTTCTTCCACATCACTAATCAGATCTGGCTTTGATAGAAAAGTCATCAACAGAATCCTCGTATGGTGCTAATATCTAAGCTTTGCTTTCCTCAGTTGTGTTTGGTTTTATATATATATTTAAAGCTCCTCTTGTTAATGCACCAAGTATGCGTAAGCAATTAACAGAAGATTGTGTTTGATTACAGCTTACAGGAAAGTCTCCAGAAAAGTTAAGTGTTCATTACTCAGTGAGCAGCCCTTTCAGCCATGAATGGTGACCTTGACAAAGGGTCCTGCAGACCATGGAATTAGTTGAGAAAGTTTTAATAAAGGCTGGTGCATGGAGAAAAAAAAGATCCATGTGACTAGTGCATTGTTTGCTGGTGACGATACGTTTGGCAGATACCTATCCCATTCCAAATTCAGATACTGAGTTCATTGCCGAGCTGTGCTTTCAGGGTAGATTTGATGACACGCTAAAGAAAGGCAGCTTTGGAAAATGTTATGATATATATTCTCAAAGATGTTTTGCAGTTTGACAAAAGTGTAGGATCGCCTAATGGGAGTCTGTTGTATTTAGCCAGATGCTTTCTTGGAATAGCATTTTTCCATGGCATCGTAGGTCTACAGAAGTGGTTATGAGCACATTCACCAACTCACGGCCTGAACACATTTTCTTAATGAAAAGAATAGCCTTACACGCTGATTCCATTTGCTGTTGTTCCTTCAGTCAGTCATAGTGTGCGGTTTGTGAATGCTCTGATAACTCTCCACATCTTTGAATTCATTGAGCTTAAAAGAGGGGGCAGAAGAGAGATGTTAGCATGGTCGTAGCTTCCTTTGTAGGCATGGCTAAGCTTCGGGAGGGGCTTGGAGCTCCTTAGACAACACTATGGAAGTACAAAGGGCTAGCATGCACAAATAGCATACGTGGGTCGTCTTTCCGCAGTGATCGCATCATGTACCAGCAAATGAAGTGATGTCTATTTTCAGGTGCTAATATTCCCCAAAGTGACAGTACACTCACTGAAAATAATGATTGAAAGGAGCTTTCATGCCATAACTTCTCTTTCTCTGTATCAGAGTATACTGAAGGGACTGCAGTATTAACTCTCCTTGTGAAGCCATAGTTGGGCAGTTACCTCAACATCTGTTCAGAGATCCTGGCCTCTGTAATTATAGGACTGTGTCTTCTTGAAACATGTGGACCCCATGACTGTGGGGAACCCTGAGCAGTCCTTAGAGGACCTGAGGTTTTAATCAAAGCCTTTGGGATTCTTTGTACTGACTGGGATGGGGTTTAGACTGAGCTCTTGAAATCCAGCAAGTTTAGGTAAATAGGCATGAGGAACAAGTTTTTTCTCCAAAGCTCATTTTGTCGTCAACACAAAAAATGCAGATGCTCAAAATGCACAATTCAAGCAGATTTTTTTTTTTCTTTTGAACTGAGAAAAATTTTTCTCAAAAATACTGAAACTTTGAGGGTTCTGTCAACTTCGAGCAAGGCTGTCCCCACTTCCCCATCTCTCTTCTGGCTGCAAATGACTTTTTTTCTTACCATTTAAGGTAAAATGAGATGTACTGTTAGCACAGTGCAGGAGCATATACTCCAAAGGGTATAAAAACCTGAAGATGCAGGCTAGACTGGAAGCCAGCATGTAACTGGCAAGTCAAGCAGCCTGTTCCTATAGCTTGGGTTCAAAGTTATCCTCTGGTTGGGTTTTTATGCTTATTATTGTTAATGTTCTCCTTGAACACCACCAATGGGCTAGAGAGGAGCCAAAATATCCCGCCTGAACACCTGCGAACTTTGGATCTGGAAGCAACCTGGGGCGTTGGCGTTGGCTCTCTGTCGGAGTGATGGATGAGATGGCAGTCGGGTCTGTGTGGTCTTCAGGGGCTTGGGTCTGAGCCTGGTGCTGAACTTTGCCTTTTAGGAAAGGCCAGCTCTTCCCTGCTGTCCCACCACACGCTGGGTGGTGGGCCAAGCCAGGCGACAGGGACAAAGCATCACACAGCACAATGAAGAGTGTTAATATGAGTAATTATTGCAGTATGTCACTGCGCTATTTTAAGGCTGCTTGCTGCATGCCAAAGAGTGCTCTGGGCAGGGTTTTCATTACAAAATCCTGCCAAAGCACTTCCTGAGGGGATTGTGATAAATATAGATAGCAGAGAGCCGGTCTGAATCCATTGCAGCGAACAGCAGTGGCGCACATGCCTTAGGGTCCTGAAGGCTCATAAAGCAGAAGATCCTTGAGTTGGCTGAGGTCCTTGAATAATTTGGCTGACTCCAGTGAGGGATTTTCAGGTAGCCTTTTGCTATGGTATATAAGACATGCTGGGGAATGGGCTCCTGGCTCTCCTTACTGGTGCCGTGGGGGTCACTTTTATTTCTGGCCCTCGCTTAATCATGATGGATCCCTGTCAGATGTTTTAGGCCAACCGCTTTTCTCTTTTGTTACACAACTTCATTGTTCATCATCTGTGTAACGTTGCTCTTTGCATCATGTCATGGCAGAAAAATAAAGACAAAGGGTAAATGTCTGGCTGTTTTTAAACTCTCCCTTTATAGTGGGATGATTCCCAATTGCACATGTACATGACCAGTGCTGCCGCTAGTTTTGAAAACAGCTTTACGTTCTCCTCACTGTCCCCAGGGCTGCCAGAGATGCGTACCCAACTGTTGTATCAGCAAGGACTACTGAGAGACCCTGACGTTCACCTCCCAGGGCTGCCAGACCTTGACTTTCTATTCAGGTAGGGCAAAGTAATGACTGAATTGAAGCATCTGTATCCGGGGGTCTGAGCAGGGTCACCTTGCTGGACCAGCCAGTCTAGTTGCCCTGATGCTGCTGCAGCGGGGACCGCTGTAAGCCAGCGACCCCATGTGCACAGCAAAGGCTGTGATGGCTTTGGCCTCTCTGAAAAGAGTGGCAGCACTTCTGAAGCAAAATGGCCCACCTCATGGAATGGCCATACACTTCATAAAGGCTGATTTTCACCACCAGTCCTGCTGGGCCACATTCAAAGGTGTTCTGTGTCTGGGTGGGGTAGCAGAGTTCGGGGGCAGAAGTGTCGCCATGGTGATGTGGGAATGGAGACACAACAGACTGTCCTACTTCTGCTTGGAAACCTGTAGCCCCTCCTTCAGGCTCTGTCTCTGGGGGCCGGTGCAGCTTGTTTCCCCATGTCGTTGTCGGTTGTGGGCTGTTGCCAGAGCGTGAGGTCGGTGTTCCATGGGCTTTGTCCTGGGTTTCTGCCTCTGCTTGACACCAGCATATCCCCTGCTGAGCCCTCTCCTGCTCCAGACCCACTGACTGAGGCTGTTGTGGAGTTTAACTTTAAGAGGTCTTACACATTTCTTAAGTTGAATATTGGTTTACTTTGAAACTTTCTTGTCTCTATGTCTTTTGGACTTTTCAATGGAATGTTCCTCCTTTGAGTCCTTTCCCCATCCTGGTCTCATAAGTGACTTCATCTCCTCTCCCAGCAGAAACCAAGGAGCTTGCTCAACAGATGAAGTCATGAAGAGCAGTGGGGAAAGCTAACGAAGGGGACCCATTCCTCCTGCAAGCCAAAAGCCCTGTCCATTCAGGGACAGCAAAATGCCCCTTCTGAAATAATTCCCTGCTGTATTTTCCCTTCTCCCCTCATTTCCCCTGATGTCCTGGCTCCTGAAGACACCTGAGAGAGCTTCAGGACAGGCTCCTTTCTGCCATCCACCTTCTCCTGTTCCCCCACCCCGACCAGGTGCACGTTTCATCACCTGCGCACCATGCAGGGCTCTCCCTGGAGTGTGCACAGGGAATGGAAACGTAGCAGCAAGTTAAAACTTCCCACAGCTTCCTACAGGTGTGTCATGTGTTTCACATCCTTTTCCAGAAAATACCTGTGTGCTTTGAAAATAATACTGCCATGATGGCTATAAATGCTTGAGGAGAAGTAAAATACCGGTCAGCTCACTGAGAGGGGTGATTGTGCACCAGCAGCAAATGAACTTTGGTGTCTGAATCTAATAGACCTCTTAGCTTCATGGGCTGCAGGAGGAAAGACACAGACTTCATAGTTATTTTCAGTTCTTTTTCTTTAGGGAGTAAGGCTATTATAAACTCAAAATCGCCCGTATTGGATAATATGTGTGTGTGTGTGTATGTGGTTATTGATATTTATTGTTTAATTAGTCATGACAAGAAACCTGGATCAAAGTCAAAGCCTGTTCTTTTAGCTCCTGTATAATTACATGGGTAAAAAAACCCTCCAAAACTGTCTTGTTAAAGTATGAGAGATGCTAATTTGCTCCTAAGTTTGTTACAGGGCAATGCAGACAAGGTATCTAGTAAGAAGTCTGAACAAAAATGCAGGAAAGGGTGTTCTAGTAAGGTGATGCCTCTTTGCAGCATCTGCATTGCTTTGGTGGTAAAGAACAACAAGCAACTTTGCAATAGGGAAAATGTCTACTCCAGCAGTTTTGTTCCTCTGCAGAGAACTCCCTGTACCTGCTGGGAGAGCTGGATCAGTTGACTGCCTACCTACTCTATTTAATCATCTGTTTCTGTGAGTGCCAAGAGCTGGAAAACAGGAATAACAACATGTTTAGAGGTCTGATCCTTTCTCATGACCCACAAGGACTGTTTCCACCGCTCATTCCAAAGGGAGAATTGCAGGTAGCGGAAGTGGAAAAAGTTATGAGGGAAGATAGCTGTGAAGGTTTGGTTTGGACATGTTCATCTGAGCTAAAAACAATTATTATTTCCACTTCCCACCCTCAGTCTCAAACGGCAAACTGGCCTGTGGTTGCATGTGAAGACATGCTTTTGCCATGCTACTCTGGAATGCACGTAAGACATGCTGGGTGGGAAGGGAAGATTTGGGGCTCCCACCTTTTTTCCACTCTAACCCTCTCCTGTTCTCTTAACTCCCTTCTCCTCTCCAACCTGTGCCTTGACTCCTCTGCACTGTGCTTCAAAGGAACTGTTTAGAAAATGATGAGTTATTCCAAACCCCAGAAGTTAACAGCTCTTTGCCACAGCTATAAAACCCAAGACCAACCATGGCAGAGAAAATGCATCAAATAAAATGCTGCCAGAGTAGCTCCTGGGACCTGTTACACTGGTGTCATTCCTATTTTGCTTCCATTTTATCCCTCGGTTTCACGCAACCGGACTGATGCAGGAGTGGACAAGGTCTCAGGCGCAGAGAACTGGTTTTGGTGGGAAACCCTGACTGTCGCCACAGGACTATAGTGACCTTCAGACTTGCATAGTTGCTAGACGTACACCCATCTGTGACTGGGAAGAAAAGCTTCTTGAATAGAAAATTCCAATCACTGACCTCATCAGGACAAAATTCATATTTTGTGGGGGAAGAAATCCCAAAAGTAAAGAGCTGCAGTTGGGAAGCACAACCTTGAACTGTGACCAAACAGGAATTGGAAAAACCTGGAAGTTATGAATGAATGTCATGTTTTTCCCTTATACAAAATTTAGTATTGTCCCTAGAGACCGGTGATTTGTCTTTACTTCACAAAGCTTACAGCAACAGACCTCAGAGCTGTGGTTTTTAACATTTTCATTTGTAGAGCCTACAAATTTCCCAGCAGCATGGCCTTCATAGTGAATCCAAGCCTCCTGCCAGCATACCCACTTCTCTTAGTGTCCTGTGTTGGACCCCCTTGAGCTCCTCCAAGACCCTTGGGGACCTGCAAGCAACAGGGTGAACACCACTGTCCTCCAGCTCTGAAGCAGTATCCCACTTTGAGGTTTCTGTTATAACCTGAATAGACCACATGGAGCTTTGGATTGTATTGGAGAAGGTGGTGCTCTGCCTCCGTCGCCACCTGCCTAGGAGAGCAATATATTGCTTAAGAGCAGCAAGTAGGGAAGCAACAGCTGCTGTCACAGCTCAGCATCCTGAAAACTCCCTGGGGGCAGAGAGCTCCTCCCCAAGCAGAGTACAAACTATGCTTGAAATGCATTTTATTTTATGTTATTTAATTAAAAAATACTGTTCTGATCCGCCTTTGCCACAGCACAGATTCCCTACAGGCTGAGCAGTTTCTATCCAACTGAAACACATGTTCAACAACGAGAACATCCCCCACCAGTTATTTAAGCAAAATGCCAAATGAATCTGTCGGTGTGGAAGCTGACTTGGTGCAGACGAGCCTGGAGCTCATCTGAGAGATCAGGATCCATTTGCCAAGTCGCCATGACCTCCAGGCAGTGACACCGGCTCGGTCACAGCCACTCATTTCTCTCCACCATACTGACACAGAGCCAAGTGCAGCACAAGAGAGATTCCCCAAAGCCATGTAGCTCATGCTACTGGCAACAACTCATTTGAAACCCCACGCATGTCCAGTTTAACCGAGACCCTTCTTGTCTGAGAGAACGGGTGACCAAGAACAAGGCTGACCTCCATGGAGACCACGTTGTGACTTGCTGTGGGTCCTTGGCTGAGTAATGTAAATTCTCAGTGCTTTTGTTTCCCCAATTGTAAAACTGAAGTAAAAACTTCAAGGTGGTGTTTGACAAAAAACTGTACAAGTCTGGGGAACTTTGGCTCCCCCTGCTCCAACAATGCAGAATAACCCACTTCAATTAACTCTACTGCATTTCAAGGGTTAGTCAATATTTGTGTATCTACAGGAACATGTTAACCACCATATACGTGCTATGGACTGTTACCTCCATTTTTTTCTCACTTGCAATTCTTTGGGGTTTTTTTCCCCCCTTCTCTCTTTTCTTTTCTCCTTATCTCCCTTTTTGTCTAGTAGTATGCATTGACGTGATACAGGAAGGGCAGAAGACCAGCAGCAGAGCATGTGAATAATTTTAGCTCTTCATGCACTGGGGTCATCCATGTGAAGTTCACATGCGAGCACTGGTTCCCTAAAGCTTGGAGAAATTTAGAGGCTGCTTTGTGGCTTGACTGTTAGGACTGCAGAATCACCTAATAAGGAGCCTGATTCAGGAATTACTCCTCTTAGAAACAACCCCTTTGCAATTAACTTTTAGACCAAAGCCTGAAAGCAGTGGGTAACTTTTATTGCTTCCTCATCTCACCTCAGAAAATCGTTGTCAGAAGTCGTACTGACGACCAAACCCCTGATGAACCTACAGCTCCTGCCCCGTTGTTTGAAGGCTTCACTTCTTTTGCTCTCTCCGGGGCAACAGCCTGGCTACGGCTCATGTGGTTTTTCTCTACAGCAACAGAAACCTGCGAGTGCTTTGTTCAGCACAGTGGTGATGAAGGTCAAAGTTGAAGCAAACTTGGCTTTGTCTGCTGTGGAAGCACCAGCAAGGGGTGAGGTTCCTCAAAGGGGTGGGAGGGAATGGCTGCACAAAGCAGCTTCAGGTCCTGGATGGCTCTGACCGTCCGGCCAGCGCAGCGTTCAGCTCCGTGGGTACCACTGCTGCATGGAACTGCACAGGCCACACTTCCAGACAGGTGGGAGTCTTTCCAGTCATTAGATAACTAACCTTGCTAGCACCCTTTAGAGACTGGGAGAAGGACGTGGCCCCAAACACCCCTATACCAAAATACACAAAATTTGACAAAGGAGACATTCTGCCAGAAAACTCCTCAATGTAACCAACTTGCACGCCTGAAGCCGAGTGCCTACACCTGTACTGAAGGACTCCGTAGTCAGCCAGCAGCCTGTTTATCAGAAGCCCTGACCACCCATTATTTTTGTTGTCTTCAGCAAGAGCTAAATGTTCCTAAAAGTGAATCAAAGGGAGACAGGCTAAGGGAATGCCAAAGCGTGCAGCTTCAGAGGCTGGCACGCAGGGGTGCCACCCACCCTGCTCATCCTCCAGGCCAGCATACAAGCCCTGAGCGACTGCAGCTCGAGCAGCTGGAGAGCGGCTGAAGCTCGCTGCCTGCGGACGCAGACGGCTGGGATCTGCGTTCAGCATGCTCTCCCTGCAGCCTGGCAGCCCGCTCCAGCTGCAGACATGCATTGATTGTGGCGGCCAACAGCTTTGTCTTTCCCTAAGGGGTTTCGGGAGAAGAGTTTGCAATGTTTTTCTAGTCGGTTACATCATAGGTTTTCAAGGTACAGTCAACCTGCTCCACTGCTGTCTTGCGTAGACGCATGCATTGGGGTGAGCTCGGCATTAGGTGCGTTTTCAGATATTTTTTCTGCAGCTGTGCTTTTCTCTTTCACCGGTAGGGTATCACAGCCCTCCACCCCTCTGCCATGAGCTCTGCCTTCTGCAGTCTGGTCCTTGCCTAATCGAGGGAGACAGCTTTCCTGTTGTTACTGTTGAAGCTGCAATAAATAGCGTATCCATTTCTCCATTTATCTGCTTTTTGAAATCCAGCCTGTATTGCCAGCAATAATTACTCTGTTTCTATATTTAGAGCTCATCAGCACCTCATGAATATCAAATTGTACCGTTATTATCTCTGTACAATATGGGCCAGTCTCCTATCAGTGTAAACATTTATAACCATGATTATTGGTAGGACTGGTAAAGATCCCAAAATAGACAAGGCTGAACAGTAGTCTGCTGTTATTTGTTTACTGGGGAAGGCATGGAGAGAGGCAGAAGAGCCAGCTGAAGGTCTGGTAGTGCAGAGCCCACCTACCATTGGTATGGGAAGGCTGGTGCACAGGGAATTCCGCCTGCTGGGACCATCAGGAGCAAGTGCAGAGGGTCCTCTGAGTCCAAGCACCATCTTAAATCCTTGGCATCAGGCTGCCATCTGCACAGACATCCTGCCCCACAAGAAAATTCCTTTGAACACTTCTTTAGGGGTTGTTTTTAGTCTCTTCCCTTGCCCAGGAGGTGATGTTTAAAGCTCCAGTCTGACCAGTTTGGTAAATCATAGAAACTTCAATTCCAAATTCTGGATTAAACTAATTTTACTGTCAGTATTAGCTGGCTCGGGGGGAATGGCTGATGTCTCTTCTTCTGTGCCAGAGAATGGCTGCTTCTGAAGGCGTTTGCCCTCCCCCCCCACCCCCTGCCCCGGGCAGTGCTTGCTGTTGGCTTGAAATTAAACTGTGCTCTGAGCTCAGGCAAATGCCAGGATGCACAGACAGGAGCGTGGTGAGAGGCTGCTGGTAAATGTTAAGGGCATGGGTGAATGCCAAGAGGGTTTTGCACTCACTCACTTGTTTGGGTTTTTTTTTGTTTTGATGGATGTGCCGCATTGCATTGAGAAGAGCTGATCTAAGCCTCTGTCAAACAGCTGAAGCTCAGCGGATCTGGCTGCCTCCTAAGAGACCTTTTCCTCTCTCTGAATCTCCAGCTGAGGAGGCTCTCAGGGGATGGTCACTCCCCACCATCATCCTTCAGATCTGTCAGGATGCTTCAGCAGCTCAGCTCTTGGCATGGTTTTCCAACCCTTGCTTGCCCTGATGTGGCCCCAGCCATGTATACTGTTTTCCATCCAGATTCATACCTCCCCACCACAAAGGTTTTACTGTCATTAATAACTGCAATTCTTAATCGAATTGCCTTTTTCCCCCCCTCACTTTTCCCTAGAATTATTGCTTGTTGCCACCTGGGCATGGCTAGGCAGAGCCACCTCCTGGCAGGAGGGTAAGCAAAGCTCCTGATCTGCTGGCCCAATACTCGCCTCTGCACAAATATTTGCCTATGGCCAGTGACATCTCCCCAGCCTGCAGACTGAGAGAGCAGGGTTATCTCTCAGTACGTAACTCTTTCCACCCAAAAAGGGCGTATCTGGGTTTCGTGAAAACTGTTTTGTACATAAAGCAGGAGTGCAGGTAAGAAAAAAGGGTGGCTGGTTCATTCTTAGGAGCTAGGCATGAGCGTGACCACGCAACCCGAGGGTGGGCAGGTGAGCTGCTTGGAGACAAGGGCTGGTGGGACTGAGGGACACCAGGAAAATGGTAGAACCTTGTGAGAACACTTTATGCCGTGAAATTGCAGGTCCTGTTACCCCACGGTATTTTACCCCAAGACATTGGCGTACACACACCCAAGCGCCTGCTTTAGTTTCTAGCTCAACCCACTTCAGTAAGAGCAAAACCAGGTCTCAGCATCATATTTTCTGCTCCAGAAAGAAAAAGGTTAGTAAATAAAGCTGGCTTCTTATCAATTCCTCATCCCTGCAAGTGCTGTCATACACCCACACACTGGTTTCTGTCCTAGCTAACTTCTAGAATCAGCTCTCTTTTCAGAGAAACCTCTGCCAGAAGAGGACATGACTAAGCAAGGGAGGAAGCTCAGCTGCAGCAAAATGTGAATGAAACAGAAAATAATCACTGAGTAAACTAGTCCTTGTCCGTTCAGCGGGGGAAACAAATCTAGAGCATTCTCTGCAGTTTTGGAGAGATCGCACTGGCTCTAGCACAGCTGGCCTGGAGAGGCAAACAACATGCAAAGCAGGAGTCGAGGGCTCCAGGGCTGTGCATGGCACCTAGTGCTTTCACCTCTTGCACAAGGGGATGCGTCCGTCCGACAAGAGAACGCTTGTACGCGTGCTTATGCTGCGAGAAAGCTGTCTATGTTTGGTTTGGAAAAGCTATGCTTGCTTAACAAAACCTGAATTTATCCCTGTAATCCTTCTCTGCATCTCCATGGCCAGATTGGAGCAGCCTGTGGAAAAAATTCCTGTCTATTTTCAGAAATAGATAAAAGCCTTCAGATTACAGAGTGCAAATCTCAGCTCCTAACGGCTGGAAAAATCCATTCAGCGCCACTGTCACTGACCCCCGTGACCTCTCCAAGTAATGAATTTCAGTTGCCTGTGCCTCTCCCCCGTGCTGCCTCCTCTCCTCCGCCACCGCCGCCGCTGCCGGAACCGCCTGCGCTCCCAGCATCTGCAAAATGTCAGCCTTGCGTCCCACTGTTTATCCCACGGGGAGTGGGGAGGGAGGCATTATGTAAAAGAGTGGCGTTTGTGGAAATTATTATTAATCTTGCTGCCTGAGACCGTTAGAGGGTTCTTTTTAGTTTGGTGTCCATGTGGCTCACAAATTTTGGCAGAGTGCTGCCGCACCAAGGAAGAAGTTTTGCTCTTCGCTGCAAAAATAAAAATCCCAGGAATCTGCCTCTTTGCCCACACTCATCTCAGGGCTCTGCTGGCTGCTACGCTGGATACAGCATCGTCCCCTCCACCGCTGGGAGCTCCCAAAGCAAATGAGCCTTTAGCATCACTTACTAGTTCATGAGATTGAAGAGTCGACGGAGGAGATTACTGCTCATTTAGAGGGATTGTGTGCTTTAGGTAGCCCCTGAGGCTTGATGAATTCCTGCTTGTGGTGGATTAGATGCACTATTAGCAAGCAAAATATTAAACGCAACTTCAACAAGCTTACATCTCACTCATATTTCGCCTATGGATTACAGGATGAGTCTTCATAATACCAAGGAAGTAGGCATCCAGATGGACTGTGGCTTTTGAAAGATTAACCTTGATGGGATTTCTTTTTTTTAATTTAAAACTTTGTTTTTCTTTCTGTGATGTTCCGAGCAGCCCTGGGATGCCGACAGCTTTGTGCTCGGCTCACAAGAGTGTCTAACAGAAATCCTGTGGTCTTTCCTTGGGATTCACCCAGCTGATGCTCACTGCACTTAAGTCTCTTCTGACAAAAGCGGGCCAAATCCTGGGAAGTTCTAAGCAACCCATTTTGGAGCCAAGGGTGCTTCAGCCATCTTTTCTTCAGTTTCAGGGTGATGAGCAGGAGATGAAAATCTAAAGGAGCAGTGTGTGGCAAAACGAGATGTTGAGAGCTCACCTGCTCTGATGAGGAGTAGGCAGTTTGGGGCAGTAACACTCCTAGGTGTTGCTCCTAGGCCTGCTAATGAGCAAGGACTGGGGAGGAAACAGCTCACTTCCCCAGGAAACCTATAAATATATCCAGTTTGCAATAGAAATGAGATGGTTAATTTTTATCTAGTGTGGATACAGCGAGGCATAGAACTGAACACACTGCTAGCGAAACACGTGAGCATGGGACAAGGTATACCTGTAGCTCATGACTACACTCATGGGATATTTGGTTCTTAAATGGCTTTAAAATACTTCAAGATCGTTGCTTGAAAGACTTCAGCAAGGCATCAAGTGCACACCATAAGCACAAATTACGCATCTGTTGTATGCGGATGTTCAGAGCTAGATTTATGTCTGTGTATGTATACACACGTGCGTACTTGCACACATGTCCTTCAAAGTCCAAACACAGCTCAACTGAACATACAAGTGAAGAAAAGTGGGGACTATATGTGTGTGTATGTATATATGTTCCTTGTATATTGAGGTCAAGGGGCAAAATACACTGGAAAACACAACACACATATTACACTCTGCCTACAAGTCTAACGCGAAGGTCAGAATTTGTTTTATCCCACTGCCTTATTTTTACGGCCTAGAGAAATACTCACACTGGCCAAAATAATCTGACTCTTGAGCGTGCTTCAGTATTTTCCACATTTTTCAACCACCGGTCAGATGAAACTTTTAGCATTTGTTTTGTAAATGGCTGTTGAAATTTTTAAAAATGCTAGAATTGCACCGTTTTAAAAAATGCAAAATTGCTTTTCTTGTAAGCTATTGTAGACATTTTTTATCATCTCTAACAAAGCCTATATTGTTATTGAGAATAGTATATCTGAAGCAAGGGGTGTAACTTCATTATTTCAAACAATGGTATTGTTTGAACAAACCAGGGATACCCCAGGAAAGGCCATTATTGCCTATAAAGGTTAATTAATCTTAATTCCCCTTAAAGTAGTCATGAACGGATACATACAGATGCAAGGTTACTGGATCTACGTATTTGGAACACAGGCTGAATACATAAGCCCATTGATATATAAAAATGAAGGCATTGATTAGAAAGTGGAACCAAATTTCAGATTGTAACAAATTTATTTTAAATATATTCAGAAGATCTGGAGGTGTTTCTGTTGCGACCATGAGTCTGAGAACCCTAACAATGCCTCTCTTAATAAAAACCTAACCTGTTAAGAGACAATGAATGTGGAAATCCAGAAAAAGATTCAACTCTGACCCATTTGGAAGATAAAATAAGCCTGTGATATCCTGTCTGTTCACCAGGGAGCCATACTTATGTTTGAATTGTTACAGCTAGCCAGAATACAGGTATTTATGTATTCTGTATGATCCAAGTGCTTAAAATTGCTTTCCACTGTTGACTTCAGCAGAGATGAATGAAAGAAATTTATAGGACTGCTGCAAGCCAGGCTCTTCCCGCAGTGTGTAATGACTCCAGGAATATCTCCCATGTACATCATTCCCATCCATTCCAGGAGTTCCCAGGGCATTGTGCAAACCCTACAGCAGAGCGGCCACCGCAGCCACCGCTGCTGAGCAAGCCCACCGCCTGCTGCCAGCTGATGGCCGCTCAACAGGAAACAGCTACACAGCACAGGCGGCTCGTAGGGCCGTCTGGATGGCCGCCTTCCGGAAAAAAGGGGGAAAAAAAAAGAGAGAGAAAAGAACAGAACTAGAAAGACAGGCTTCAATACCAGTGGGAAGAATGAGTCCTGTTCCTCACTGAAACTGTCCAGACTCTCTTACCTCTGCCCACGTCACACGATGTGTTTGGACAGCCAGGGGAATGGCTGGGTTGTATTATCCAAACACCAAATAATGCTCTTTACCACTCCACTGTGACACTGACCAGTCAACACGGCTTCCCTTGAACATCGGCCGCACAGGACGGAGGGAGAGCTGAGCGAATCTGCCTGGATACATGCCCATGGACAATTTGTGTTGCCTCTTTGGTGCTGCTTGGGCTCTCTCTGTATTTTCAATGTAGTCTCCTTCAGCCCTGACTCCTGTCCTGCTGCTTCTTGCTCTGGAGTCAAAGCCATGTATTTGTTTTAATGGGGATATTCAGGAAAGGAGAAAGCGCCTCCCTTTTCTTACAGAGAAGGTAGGTTTAAAGGGTCTCAGAAGGATTCTCTTAAGTTTTCAGATTATGTTTCTAGGTTTAGGGGGGGCACAAAGTATAAATTAGTCAGGCAAAAGGCAGTAATATGCAAAACCTGGAAAATATCCAAATCCTTCACACTTCGCATTTTCCATGAACACCTTCCCAATAATTTCTAACTCCACAGCTTCATCTCTAAGAGTAATGCTTAGTTTTGAACTTAGCTAAAGGTGTTGAAGAATCCAGTCTAGAGCTAACTGAACTAATACCCAGCCCTTGGGTAAGAGGAGAGCAATAGATTTTTGTAACTAAAAAGCTGTCCGTCTCCTAAAGTTGACTAAACAAGTTCAATCATCTAGGCCTTTCAGACCGAAGATCAACATTTACATCTTCAGCCCCAAATAATTTATAAGCAGTTGAAAATGATGGCACACATGTATCAATACCTCTCATGGTAAATAGTACCTTGGGCACAACCTACTTGGCATGAAACAGCAGCCTTCAAATATTTTGAAATTATAGTACCGGGCAGAGCAGGTTACAGCAACTCAGCAGACAGGAGAGGTGAGGTTCTCACCTCCAAACTGGGATGATGCAATCTCCCAGTCAAGTGCAACTGAGAAAATAAAACCTTTTTGGAAACCAGTTATTCCTTTCCAGCCACCTGAGACCCTGAAACCTCAAGGACCCTTGTGCTCAGGACATACAGATGTGGACACCTGACTTTTATGATAGTGTCTTGGAGGAAACAGCATCACAGTTGCCCAAGAAAGTGGTTTGTCTGTTGTGTACCTGGATTGCTTTACCGTAAAGCAGGCTGGAATAGTTCTTCTTCCCCCTCTGCCTGTAGGCTCTACGAGGAGGAAAGAGTGTGGTAAGAGCAAGCACAGTACAGGAGGGTAGACCACACTCCATGCCAGTTTGTTGATAACTGTACGTGGGTTGATGGCACTCTGCTGCCTAAATGCCTGCCTTGCAGCTCCATGCCACATTTGTCCCAAGGGTAGCATAGAGCATCAGTGTGTGTTGTCACCAAGCCTTTGGGTAGTGGTGCAGGCAGGTGAGAGCTCTTCCATCCCTAGCACTGGCAGCAAAGTTGGGGTCCTTCGCCGCTGCCTTGGGTAGGACTGCTCACCGATGCTGACCCTGGGTGACATGCTGGAGCCATGGGGCAATCCCTGGGGGACCTTTTCACCAGAGAGCGGGAAGGGAGGGAGGTGGACCCCTGCCAACAGATCTGAAAAAGAGGGGGGTTTGCTCATTATCTGGATATATATTGCCATTGCAGGTTTTGCCTGGCTTTATGGCTGCGCTCTCTCTTGCCTAATAAAGAGCTGGGAATGCAAGTGAGTGGTGGAAATCCATCTCTTTAAGAGCTCTTGGGGAGGGTATGTTTAGTTTTCTCAGGTTTCTAAGTGGAGACTGGAATTTAGTCCTTTATCAAGAGGGGCCATGGGTATATTAAATCCAGACATTTTCTCTGCTGTTAACCACCTGGCAGAAAGGTTAGACTAATTACATCAGATGTATTTTCTCAAATTTTCCTGCTTCTATTAAGAGCATGAGGCTTATGTCAGAGGAACTAGTCTGACCGCTGGGAAATGCAACCTGTCTTATCTATGTCTCAGTTCTCAGATTAACCAGGTGACACAGAGACCCTCGTGGGAGGTGCAGTGGGGAGACAGAAATGGGCAGGTCATGGGAGATGAGCGTGGCAGAAACAATCCCATTCTGCTACCGCAGAGCTCCAGGTCTGTACGTATGGGGCAGTGAGTTGACAGACACTGTGCAAGCCTATGCGGCTTGGACCTTGGCTTAGTAGGAGCAATGAAAGTAATCTTTATGCTGTGAAAATGGCGCTCTACCTTCCTCCTAATGCTCAACAGGCATTTTTTGGAGTTGCCATTGTAAGAATGTTGGGAATGGTGAAGCAGATGCTGGCTTGGTCTGGAGAGGGAGGAAGGGGAAGGAACAAGAGGTGGGAGAGAAGCCATGTTTATGACATTAAAGATGAGCTTTCATGTTCTCCAACAAATCTGTGCCCCTCTAGCAAATGCCACAGTGTGGCTAGCCACCATCTCAAGCCCTGCAGTATCATTCATGTAAAGTGGAGTGTTTGGCTTTTTAATACTTTTTCTTGTGTAGTATTTTGTATTTTTTTGCTAAGGGAGCCTCAGAACTTGGACATGGTGAGCTGTGGGACAGGCTTCAGTGGAAATTTATGGCGCTAGGATTTTCCTGGAAAGCAGTAGTGTTAATTTTTATCTCCATTCAAAACCAAATTGCTCAGAAGTGACAGTGGCAAAACCAGGTTTTGGTAGAAAAGAAAATCATTGTCATGCTCGAAAGAGAGGAGCACAATAAAAACTCACAGTTAAAAAGGGAGAAAAGTAAAATATGATTTGACCTTGTTCTTTCAAGATGAGACTCGGGCATGAAATGGCATTGTGGGCTGAAACTCTTACATTTAATGACAGTTCTTCTGACATGCTCCCACCAGATGCTTCTGTAGATTGGAAATGAGCAACAGAGAAGAAATATGGTCTTTTCTTACATGATGCAACAAGATGTTGTACTTCCTGGCCACATATAAAATGAATTTACAACGGAAACATGCCAGAAATGCCTGAGGGTAACACCAGCCATGGCAGAGCACTGAGTCTTTTTTTTTCCTCCAGCATTGAATAATGGGACTGAACGTCATTTTTCTTAAAACAACCCCAGGATGGGTGGCTGGAGAGTGAGATCAAAGTTCCATGTTTCATAGGGCACATCGGGAAAAAGTTATTGCGCAATCAGATCTCATATGCACATGTCCTCTGTCACACACATTAGGACAACTCGTGAGGTTATTTATTGCACTAGACCCCTACATTGATGACATTACGAAATTAATATTATTATTACTATAAATAATTGCATCATTTTCTCTGATTCTAGAAATTCCTGTTTTCTGTTAATACATGCATGTCAATGCTATTAATCACTGGAGTGGCTGCAAACATTTCACACATGGTCTGTAGTGGATAGTTTCAGTGTCCTCCAAGCAAAGGGGAAAAATACACCTTGAATATTTTTGGTGTTGAAACTATGCAACAGATTTGCAAAATATTTAAGCACGGGGCTACCAGGTCCCTGTCGAGGTCACCGTAACCTATAAAAACATTCCCACTGATTTAATTAGGCTTTACATTAAGTTGAAAAGACCAGAGCAATCAGAGCTGCCTATTAGTACAAAGAAGGGAAGAGAGAGAGCCAATCTTCTAATGCATGTTCAACAGCACGCTGACGTGCACCAAGTCCTGTGCATCCCAGCGGGCTGAACGGCAGCACTGAGCGATAGGTGATGAAGAGCCATGCAGGGAGAGGGGTGGATTCAGGCACTGGTCACAACAGTGCAAATCTCCCTTTGCACTTTGCACGGGGAACAGGAGAAAACACCACTGGGGAGTAAGTTGAGAGACCTGGAAGATCTTAAATGCCTTAGTTAGGGCTCTTTGCCTTAGTGTCAGCTCTTCCACACTGATGCACATATTCTTTCCTAACCACAAAGCTATCCGAAGCCTCCATCTTGGTTAACATTTCATCATTCACACTCCAGGAATTATCATTTCCTCTAGACATGCTGACAAAGCTCATTGTTTATTGCTCACAGCATGTCAGAACTGCTGGTTATGCTTTGGACTGCAAGATGTTTGGAAAGCCACATGCTTTTGCTGAAGCCGGCTCAGTCCCGCCCTTGCCAGCCTCAGCTGCTGCGTTCGCTCTCGCCCAGAATGCCGGATCCTGTCCATGATGAGCCAGAGCAGAGGAGAACATCAGCCTGAGACTGACCAAACAGGGCTGGATTTCGTGTAATCATGACCAAATTCTTCCTGGCAGCCACATATACAGCCCTTCCAGCACACATGGATGGTGCTTTCCTAATTTGTTCCCCTCTGAACCCACAGATAAGCCTATCTCAGGAGTTAGCCAGGGAGGGTGATCTGGAGATGCGTCCTTCAAGAGCCCATCGTGCCGTTCCCCCCACCCAGGGGAGATTACGGCTCTTCCTGGCAGCAATATTGCCCATGGAGGGATTATAAAAGGGAGGAGGCCATGCACCACTCCTTCTGGCAAAGGACATGATCTTCAGCAATGGTCCTGTGCAGAAATGGGGGCAACACCTGGCTGCACACTGACCTGTTACAACACTGCAGTCACAAACAGTTGCTAAATGTTGCATGGAAGAATGAAGATCATTATATATTAGTGACTGCATTTCATATGACAGGACATATATTTTTCCATAAGTCCTTGAAATCTAAACACAGAAAACACAGGAGTAGTCCTACAGATGTGTACAGCATTACCTCTGGCTGCAGGGCTGAGCCCTCATTTCACTCCAGGAGGAGAGAGAGCTGAGGTTTTGATGAAGGCCCAATTTCTATCTTGCAGGGAAAGTCCTGAACCACATAGTCTGATTTCCCCAGCTACGACTTCTCCTGGATGACCTGTCCTGCTCACAGCAGCACTGCAGGCAGGAGAGAGGACACATGGCACAGGGGCTGCCCGGGGCTGCTGCACATGAGCCGAGGCCACCCAAAGGCAGGCACGGAGGTCTATTGCTTGCCCAGGGACAACAAATGGCCCAGGCGGAAAGAGGACAGCTGCACACCATGAGCGGAGGCCAAGCAGCTGCAATGGACCAAGAGCTGCAAGTCCAGCACAGCAGCAGCCAGGGGTTGTCCTCAGCATGTAGCAAATCATGGCCAGGGACGAGTGGGGTGGTGGCAGCACTCGTCATTACCTGGAGCAGGACGTGCTTGAAGGCACAGGACACATCCTCCACAGGATGGGGGTCCCTCTGCATCCACTGATCGCTCCCAAGGTTGGGTTGCTCCCCCCATGGTAACCCTGAAGGGACTAGTCCAGTCCAGAGAGGTCATAAGGAGAGGTGGCAGGTTTGGTATCACTGGGAAATCCACAAGTGGTTTGAAGAGTTTTTTGGGAGGGCAGAAAACTCCTGAGGGTCACTGGCGCTGATGACAAACAGCAGCTTGACCATGAAGACCTTTCCTCGCTCCCCACCAGCACCTCACTCTGTCTCACTTTGCTGCCTTGGCCTGACAAGCCCCTGTAGATGTGAGCTGTCTCTTGGAGCTCTCTATCCCACCTTTTTATTTGCATCCCACTGGATCTGTTCAGATGATTAAATAAAAGACACCTCTTTATTATTGTTGTTGTTTTTACTGTGGAATTGCTATGTCCTTTATTAGGGCTTTGCTTTTCCTGTGAGGAATAATCTCTGGAAACTTGGATAGGATCCTTTGGCTCACACTAGAAAAGGTAATAAAATCCTGGGAACCCAAAATGCTTCTCTGTTGTTTTCAACAAAACATCTTTTCCCATCTTGAAAAATGTGTTTCTCTGTTCTGATCTGTTTCCTGATTTAGGGAAAAATTCTTCCTAACCTGCCAGTTTTCCTCCCGTCCAGCAGACCCGGGCACTTGAGAGGCTGTGACCAAGTGCTCAGAGGGCTCCACAGACCTTACTGCTGCTCCCCACCACACTTCTGGCTCTCCCTATGGTTACGAGGAAGACACTTATTTCCTCATTGCTCCAGGTTCTCCATCTGCCACCTTATGATATAATGTTTACTTACCTTTTCAAAGCATTTTAAATCTCCGTAGGAATGCATTATAAAAGTGCATTAGTTTTATTACTCTTCTCTGTTGTGTAACTTTGAGAAATGGCTTACGTAAGGCTGGCTCCTCTGTCCCCTCTCTGACCCCCATCCATTGTCCCCGTGCTGCTGCCTCCTCCCGCGACAGCAATAATTAAGCTCCGGTTTCCCAGTGCCCTGGGGAATAACATCCAGTCCCCTCTACATCGGTCCAGAGATTGGCAGCTTTGGATTCAAAGGTCCTGCTGCTTCTCTCTCTGCACCTCTGTTGAACATGCCTGCATTTGAGTCCCAATACATGTTTTCAGAGGCTCCAGAATGACTTGTATGATCTCAAAGCCCCTCCTTCTGGCATCTCTAAAGTACCCCATCAACAACAAACTTAGATATTTCATCATAACTATGACATGAGTTTTATTAGGACATTTGTAACCTTTTACCCCCACACTTTCTCAGGCTCAGCTTTCACAAAGAAAAAAAAAAGTATAGTAGGACCATAAGAGCAGTCAAGTAGTAACCTAAAGTAGAACGTATTCAGATGGTATGGCGGGACAACTGAAGCTCCCAATGAGAATGACATAGCTGAATGCTGCTGTGCTACTGACTGTGACCTGCTTTCTCTGCCACAGCATTTTTTTTTTAGTAGGTAAGTTGCACTTTTTTGTTCCTCTTATTTATTTACTGTCATGGCAAAACACCTATTTTCAGTGAGATTAAAGGCTGTCAAAACAGCAGGTGGTTGAACTTACAACACCACGTAGGAGATTTCACTAAATGGGCCGGTGACAGGAATCCGAAGGGTGCAAACTCGTGGGACTCCTCCATGCTCTTCCTCCTCTTTCTCTTCCTCCTCTCCTGAAGGATGTTGGTCCACATTCTTACCATTTTATGTGAAACAGCTGCCAGGTTTCATGCCAGAGGTGACTGCATTTCAGAGACAAGCAAATGTACTTCTGTATTGCTGCCAGATGCTGATCTCACGTATATTAGCCTTGGCTTTTCAAATGGCTCCACTGGACTTCGATGGTGTAGCTCCAGCCCGACCCCAGCGTAAAAGAGATCTGAGCCTATTCCACTATTTTTTTGGCAATCAAAAATGTAAAGTATGTGTCTTGTAACAATATGCCCATACATCCTGCCATCCTGTTAACGCCTGTCTCACACAGGCTCGCTGTCTCTCATAGCCAATTATTTAGACAAGAACTGGTGACTAATAGAAGCAATTTGTAGGAAACATGCTGTTCCCAAGTGACTAACAGCAAATTGCTAATGACTGACATTAGAATGACCGTTCTCCAAAGAGGAATAGTTGAAAGCCCACTGCGCACACAGCACTGATCGCATTTAACAACAAAACAACCCCCCCTGATACTGGCACTTGCCATCTATCCTGGCTACTGCTTGCCTCCTTTCTCCAGTACGTCTGAAAGAGCAACTACACTGAAATGCAACAACCATGTATTTGTTTACACAAACATGAAATGTGATTTAAAACACTTTGGTAATGTGACCTTATAAACTTGATGGACAGAATATTAAAAATACGAATGCACTATAGGGAGCAATTCAGCACTGCTCAGGAGATGGATCATAGGGCTTAATAGATCGTTTCCAACTCTGAAATTTCTGAGTCATGATGAATGGAATTTCTTAGTATTTGAAACAAGAGAGGGGCACGTTTAAAAAGACTGGAGAGGACTGCAGTGTAAAATCTTTGCACTATAAAAAAGGCAGCCTTGGTTTTTATTGCCCCTGCGGGGAGTCTCCTGTGAACCAAACAGCAACTAAATCAAATAAACATTTCTGAATTAAATCCATCTTCTCTTTAGCTTTGGGGAGTTTAAAAACCCCAGTAATTTATTGAATTGCCTTTCATGGTTATACCTGCAGATGCCTTTTGAATTTGATAGCAAAAACATTTAAACTCATAGTGTTTCCCAAATCAGCTAAATCCATTATATCACCTGTGCCAGTTACTGTATTTGTAGGGCAGTAAACAGTGGCCTTTACTGTTTTCTGTTCATGGGGCTGTGCATAAGAACGAGCTTAGTCTGTCTCCAGAGATATACACCTACCTTACTGGCACCAGAAATATTATACCAGCTAAATCAGTGCAGGCTTTCCATGCTGTCACTGCCTCCCCTGTTTTGAGTTGGTGACGGTAATCTCTACTCACTGCTGTGCTGATACCCTTTGAGTCAAGGCCCCTTCTCTACTTCTGCTGCTTCTGAAAAAATTTAACAAGTGCGGCTTAGGCATGTTATGAACAGTTAGTGAATTTCCACACCTAAGAGGGTATGTGGGCTCGGATATCTGGTTTCCTTTGCAAGCAGATGGAGAGGTAAAAATCCTTATGTGGGCTTGTCATATCCTTATCTCGAACCCTCCAGAAAAGTAGGAAAATGGAAGCGAGAAGGTGAATGATCCAGACGTCAAGTTAACTTAGCTCTTCTCACAGGCAGTGAAATTTGCTTAGAAAACCCAAGAGAGAGGAAAAATCCAGGTGGATATGGAATACTGCAGGTTCAGCAAATGAGCTATGTGAGGAGTGTTTGGGCAGAGCACAGGGATTAGGGCAGAGCCATTCTAAAGGGGTTTAGGAGAAAACACGGTAGAGGCCCTGATGATGGTATCTGCACTGCTTTCTGGGGCCAAGGTCTTTGGGGAGAGCATCTCATGACCTCCCTCCTCTTGCATTTATATCCCTTCTCATCTTTCTCTTTCTGTCACACAATCCTTTCCTCTTCGTCTTCTTCCCGGTCCTTCAATTTACCATTTTATAACATCTCTGGGGCTAATTCTGCAATGGTTTACATGGCATAGGACCATTAGGAAAGCATTTAAATGTTCTGATGTGATTTAGGAGGTGAGAATAGCCATGTGAATAGCAGTCTCTCAGCTGATCCATGAGTAGCTTGTGGGTCACAATTTGAAAAGTTTTGATGCAAGCACAGCCCAGGTCATTTAGCAACAAGAGCTCCTAGAGAGACCCCTCATTCAACTGACTGAGGTTTTTGCAAGGAACAGGAGAACACGAATTTTCTTTCTGCTGTTTTTTGGCAGTTCTAGGGAGGCGTGACTGGCTGCTTAAAGATATTTTCCATAAAAAAGATATTCCATATCTTTTCTTTCCGTTCGAGTGCCACATGGTCTATCATTTCCCTCAGCTCACATACAGGCCCCAGGAGGACTCAGTCTACGAGTAAAACACAGAGCTAAGCAATAGTGATTAAAAACTAAAATGCTTTAGGCATACTGCTGTTGTTAGCGACGCTGGTTTCAAACGCTTTGCCCTCCTCTCTCCCTTCTCTTTGCTGCTTGTTATGAGCCCCATGATGCCACTTGTCATCCAGGTGAGCTATGCCAACACAGGATGGATGGAAGGGTCCCACTGCAAATCATATCAGTAAAAACATTTTGTAAAGCCTACTCCAGCTATAACCAAAAAAATTCCTTTTTCCTGTGTTACTATCAACATCTTAAATTCTTCATTCCATGCATTTCCAAGTCCTGCCAGCGGGTGCTTGTCAGTGGTAGCTCCCCTCATCTCATTTCCTCTTTTCATTTTCTATTTCTCAGGTGCTAGCACACCTAGAAAGTCTGAATAATTTTTAATTTCACCCCATTCCAAAAAGGTCCTCATTGATTTCGCCACCACCACCGCTGTAGTCAAGTCTCTATTTTTCCACATGAATATTGCTTATGTGGCCACATTGGCTTTTAGTCTGGCTGCAAGTCCCTCTCCAATAGCTTTCAAACCTTTTTGACGAATTTCACTCAAATTTGATGGGCAGGCAGTAGTCTGAAAAACAACCACGTTCCTACAAGGTCTGCTAATACAGACGGCATGCCAGAGGAGCAAGAAGTAAATTCATGCCCCCTCGGAGCAAGCGTTATAATTTTTCTTGGCAGCTGGTACTCACTGGCCAACCCACACCTACTGCTTCTTGCTTTGCGGGCTTGTTGTTGGTGGTGTGGGGAGGAGACGAAATTAATGCAGCGGGGACCGAGGTGGGCTGAGGGATACAGGGAGCAAGTTTGTTGGAGATCAGGCCTTGCTGTTTCCAGCTCTCCCCACAGGAATTGTTTTGTGGCTAAATTAAATCTTTATTGTTTTATTTAAAACATGTTGAAAGCTTGACTTCAGCTTCAAAAGGCATTATTTTTGTGGAGGTAAAGCCAGAACCTTAATATTATTTTAACAAAGCCTTCTGAAATGCACATACATTTCCAGTCAGCCGGATTCTTCCTTTTTGCTGAATACTGAACATTCTTTTCTTCCCCTCACTGTTGTCTTTGGCTGTAGAAATAGTACTTTCCACTTTTACAAAAACTGTAGGGGCATTATGAATGCCTGTATTTTTTTTTTTGAGCAGACTTTTTGCTTTCTAACAAAACGGTTACACTAAATCACCTCCCGCAAGTTCAGCATTAAGTGTATGATTGTAAAGCACAAGGTGCTTATCTGCTTTGCCTGTGTCATTGCAAATGACAATTAAATTCTCCTTTGTATTTTCTAATGGAGTGCCATGACAAACAGTTCAAAAGATGTCATGTTCTTCTTCAGTCAGCTGCACATCAATGCGATAGACAAAACGATTTCTCTACAAAATTGCTTTGGGGTCCCTAAGGAAAACAGGAGCACAATTACTCATTATTATCTGCCTCAGCAAATTGTTTTCTCCACAGTTATAAGTAAAATATCTTAACTGGAAGTTTGTATAGCCAGGTGTCGGCATTGTAAGAGGGAGAGCGGTATAGTGTTTCACATTTTCTAATCAAATTATGGACTTTGATTACTATCTCCTGAAAGCTCTCCCAGCAAGGAGAAAGTGTCAGTATTGCTATCGCACTGATAGGGAGAGCAAAGTGATTTCCCCACGGTCACCCTGGAAGTGGCAGCGAGTGGGCTGCAGTAAGATTCTGGCCCGTGTTTTGGTGCTTGGAGATACACGCTAGAGTGCCAAAGCTCCAACTTAACTACAAAATCTTCTTCAAGATTTTATGAACCCATTTTAGCACAGATTTCTTCCACACAGAGAGCTTCAACCTGAGAGACAATTACCCATATGCATTTTTGCCCATTATCAGTTTATCCAACTAATGAAAAGAGCCGTGACTTCCCTGCATTATAAATACCAAAAGCCACACGCAGATGTGACTGCAGTTTCACCTCTCTCACCTTCCTATACCACCACAGTATAATAATTTGGGGGCAGCTTTCCATTTAGCATTCCAGGGTTGTACCAGGAAGCCTATTGCAGATGCCGTCACTGCAGATGCCCCGCTTCTATTCAGACTTTTGAGGCTGCCCAGGAGCCTGGCCACGAGTCAATGGCTGACAGCCCAAGACACATGTTCCCCTTGGAGCCATTCTACTCTGTTATTTCTTTCATCCTAAGGTCGTGAGCTTAGCTACTTAAAAATCTGCAGTTTGCTTTCTTCTTTGTCTTCATTTTTAGGAGGCACCGGTGGGGATTCATTTCACCTAGCTTTAGCTACCTGATCAGTATGAGTGCTACCAAAGTCAACCATTTCAGCTCCCCACATGCTGAGCTAAGTTATCCATTTTAGGATGGAATGGGTCACTTTTTGGAGCTGCCTAGAGGGGGGAACCTTAATGATGAAGTCTGACTAAATGCCTGGTTTATAATTAGCACAAGTCAGGTGAATTGAAACACTCAACGAACAGCCTCCTGACACAAGAGACAGTGCAATCTAATAGGGACTTGCCTTTGTCTCTTCAGCTAAGTAATTTTGAAGGATTTGGGATGCTCTTAGTACTTTTACTTAAGACCTTGCTCAGACTAGTTTTGAGATTGCACAAGGTCTTTGGGAAGCCCATTCCAGCGCTTGGCTATCCTCATTTTAAAGAATTCCTTCTTAATATCTAATTGGGATTTCTCTTGCTGCAATGTGAGACTAATGCCCCTCATCTGTTTGCTGTGCCTCTCTGAGAAGTGTCTGGCTCTGCTTTCTCAAGAACCTTCCGCCAGTGGAAGCCTACAGCCGGGTCGGCCCTTAGCCCCTGCTTCTCCAGGCTGAATGAACAGACGAGATCCCTCAAAAAGGGATGACAACACAATTTCCAGCATTTTTATGACTTTTAGGATGAGATTCCCAGAAGGCTCATTCCCTAATTTTTTAATTTCAAGTATTGACCAAATCGATGAATGATTCTCAGCTCTGCAAATGCACTTATAATGAATTCTTACTGGATGATTGTGGGCACTTCAGAAAAGCCAATGTTGTCCCCAAAACTAACTGCAGTAGAGAAGAGGGATCCCACCAGGGGGGTGGCTATGGGGCAATATATCCCTAAATGGGTATGGGGTCAGGTTTTGCCCCGGTATTTGTAGGAGTTTTGCAGAGGGGCATGTTTGCCCGTTCACGTGAAATTGTTGTGGGGTCAGAAAGAGAGCCCGGGTTGCTTTGGTCCTCATCCAACAGCCCGGGCATGGACTCACTTTGATGTTACACAAACATAAAACTTAACTTAAAACCTCCTGGAGTTTTCCTTCTTGGATTGGGGGTTTCACCAGATTTGTTTACCTTATAAAAACATACACGTGGAAAGAGTATAAAAAGGTTACGTGTCAACAGTGAGAGGCAGTAAAGCACAGTGCAAAAAACCCTGAAAATATTGCCAGTTTCAGAGAAAGTTAAGAGAAACCCTCTCCTCGCAGCAGTGGAAATCACGCCACGATCGTTTTCCGCTTCTCTCACACTCGACAGGCTATTTTATGACAAAATCTGCGGCTAACAGTGGTAGGGTTTTCCCCTTCGTACAGCACTGTTGGGCTGATGAATCTTTGTCCCTTTTCATCTAATAACTAAATGAAGACTAGTGCTTTTTCTTCCCAGGCACCCGAAGCCATCCTCTCCCACCGGCTGCCCGCGGGAGTGGCAGCATGGCTCCATGTACCCCGAAAGGCCCGGCCAAAATCTCCTTTTTGGGCGAGCCAGGGCCCGAGCTGCCGGCCGGGGACCCTCAGGGTGGCTCCGACTTTTGGGGCAGAGGAGGCCGAGGGCAGCAGAGCTGAGCCCCAGGGCGGTGGCATGCCCCCGTGTGAGACAGGGCCTGCCACTCCCGGGCCCACGGCTCCTTCAGCCACCCGGTCACTCCCTAGCTAGTCCTCTCACCCCCACGCGTGTGTGTAAGAAGCATGTGGGGGTGTAAGGGTGGGGTGTGGGGGTGTGAGGCGGGTGGGGTGGTTGCTGTCCCTTTAAGAGAGGCTGGGGCCAGGAACGGTGCCATGGCAACGGCTTGACAGCTGTGACCGGAAGTGATTGGGGGTCAGAGGTCGCTGGTGGCAGCGGGAATATGGCGGCGGCGGCCTTGGTGTCGCTGGGTGCTTGGCGGCGGCGCGGCCGCGCTCCCCGGGGCGGCGGCTCCCTGAGCGGGGCGGGGAGCCTCCTCCCGCCGCGGCGCGCCCCGTCCGGTGGGGGGGCGGCGGGCGGGCACGGGTGCTCCCCGTGGCGGGCCGGGGGGGGCGGGGCGCGGCGGGTCGGCGGGCTGACCCCCGCGGCGCGGCGGGGCTGACCGGCGGCTCCGGGTCTCCGCCGCTGGCCCGGCCTTGCCGGTTTTTTTTCTTGGCGAGGTGCGGCCCGCTGGACTGTCTCACTTGCCTCTCGTTTCTCCCCAGGCATGGTCGCTGCGCTGTAGGAGGGCTGGGAGCCGCGGCCATGCCCGGCGAGGAGCCGCTGGAGGAGAGCGCTTGAGCTTGCCTGGGGATACGTTCAGCGTGTGTGAAACGTGTACGGTACCCGAAACCTTGGTTTCAGTACTGCTGTTTTTACTACACCCAGAGGAATAAACGGAGGCTCCTTGCTGTAATCTCATCCTTAACTATCTTTCCTTTTGGGCGAAGCAGAGTCTCTTGTTGCGGCTCGCACATAACGCAGCAGTCAGTCAGGTTTTGCCAACTGTAGCTGGGTGGCTTTCCCTGCTTGCTGTGTCTGTTGTCACTTCTCCCGTTGGCGTTGGTGTGTACGCTGCTGTCTCGGCTAGATTTGCCCTCTGGCGAAGCTAAACTTTGACCTGAGTGGTCTCTTGTGTAAAAAGCGCAGGGTGAGTATCGGAACAAGGCATGCGACTTTGCACAACCAGGCTGTTCAGAAAGTAACTGAGGCCGCAAAAAGCTGCGTGCTAAAAATAAATACTAGAATAAAACTATGTGTGCAGCTTCACATTGGTGCTTAATGTGCACTTGTGCTACAGTACTTGGTTGTCACTAGGCTTTTTTTTTTTTTTTAATCTCTGCTTATGCTAGTGGATGTAGTGGACTCTGCTCGCGTAACGGGTGGCTTATTATGCTTATTGATTGCTAAGTATTGCCATATCTCAATTACTTCACAGTAGCTGTCTCGTGTTTTGAAGACACCACCCACTCTCTGCTTTTGGACCCTCGGACTTTTCAGTAGCAGTTACCACAGCAATATTTTAATGTTTCTCAAGCACAAACTTGTTTCTCTGTAGCACAGAGAGATTAACAGATGGTCTTTTTTTTTTTTTTTTTTCTTATTCCTTTACAAATGGGGAAACTGGGATAAAAAAAAAGGAGGAAAGCCAAAGTTTATCTTAAATTGAACACAGAAATCTGAAATTAGTTGGTTGACTTTGCAATCAGACTTTATAGTATCATCTAATACTCTGAATGCAAAGCTTCAGTGGCAGCTGCACTATCTGGCTCCTCAGCAAATCAAGGTTGTTTAACAGTATGAATACGTAGTTTGGCCAGTGTGTGGGTTGCAGCTGAAGAGTGTGGTCTCACTCCTTTGCCATCACTGGCCATGGGTTACTGCTACTCTCTTTGTAGTGGATTTAGTGGTTGGATGGTTGCAGGGACAGTTGATCTAACAGTTTTATGAGGATGGCTTTCTGTCAGATGGAAGCTGTTCTAATGAGTGTTTGCTCTGATATGAATGAAAGCTGTTTCTCCTTCTGCACTAATGTAAACCAGCTGTAGGTTGAGTATAATGTGAAACTGTACCTTGAGAAACCAAATCTCAAATTGGTCATTCAGAAAATCAGAACTACACTTAAAATTTCTGAAAAGTTTGGATTAAAAAAAAAGTCAGTCATGTGTAAGGGAATACGTGGTAAGAGTGAAGGGAGTGTAAGTCTGTGAAGAAACTTTTCCATTTTCCCAGAGTTTTTTCTCCATTCATTTCTTGCCAAAGAGCTTCTGTGCTGAAAAAGGAAAGTCTCTTACAAGGCCTTATTTAGACCTCAGGGGCTGGTCCACCACATGTACTCAGTGAGGCAGGAATCTTGAAGGAAAAATAATACTGTGTCCTACTGCAAAAGCCAAACTGAAGTTGTACTGGGGAACCTTGATTCTGGTACGTTCCAGCTGCTCAGTCTTGATGACTTTTGCTTTCATGGAGTTCCCTACCCTCCTCACAAAAGCAGTCTGAAAAGAAAATTGGAAGTGTAATAAGGTGTCATCTTCACATCTGCCTGGGGTTTTAGCCGTGTTAGGGTTACTTGACCAGCAAATCCTTTCTCCAGTTGCTCAGGTGGCAGGCTGTCATTTGTTTCATCTGTTCTTGCAGAGTCTCATGCTTCTTCAGCAGCTATTTTTAATAGTGCCAGGATAGATTCTTAATCACCTGGACTGTCTCAGGTACAAATAAATCCTCTTGTCCTTCTGCTGGCTTTCTATTTGATTCTGCCCAGGACTTCTCCCTGTAGAGTTTCTATCTGTTCATTTTTGTTTAGATGGTCTCATTTATGTCCTTTCTTTCCTGTCACTTGTCCTGCCCTTCATTGTGCTGCTGCCCCCCACTCCACCCACCTCTGCTTTGCCAAAACACACCTTTTCCTTTTGTTGGTTGCTTCTTCCAGCTTCTTGGGAGATGCAGAGTCTTTGTCTCAGTTTATTTTTTTCCTTAATGCATTCTCCTTTTCCATTTAAGCCTCGTTCAAGGATGTCCCTTCCATGTTCCCTTGTTTCTACAGGTTGTGGTGCTGAGAACACATGGACGAGATTCTTCGTGTTCTGTATGTGTTATTGTGTTCCGTGATCTGATTTAATGTTTTATTAGCTATGGACTGAGGAGAGCTGACTTGTTTGTGTTGCATGTGTAGTGTTTGGTCAGCACTTAAACCTGAGAGTGAGGAAAATGGAACCTTTAGAGAGTTGCCTTTTTGAAACTGGTCCCCAGTGAGCGTGGGCAAAGGCTTGCACTTTGGTTTTATGTGACTTTTTGTTGACCTGGCCAAAAAGTAAATTCTTCTGGAAAGACAATTCTGTGTTATTAAGTCTATTGTAGCTGCTGCAGGGCACAGTG
Organism: Gorsachius magnificus; assembly: GCA_034008185.1. Taxonomy (NCBI): domain Eukaryota; kingdom Metazoa; phylum Chordata; class Aves; order Pelecaniformes; family Ardeidae; genus Gorsachius; species Gorsachius magnificus. Next base: position 11,028,719 of record CM067083.1, on the reverse strand, counting down.
AGGTGCGAGAGAGCAACATTGGCAGACTTCTTGAAATGTAGACAAAATGTCTCTTCCTCCCTAGTCTTTTTCTCTTAGCTGAACTAGTTTGCTTGTGAACTTGTTTTGCTATAATAAACTTAATTTACTTAATTTGATTTATTTGTATTAGGGTTTCTTATATGCTTAGTTGTTCAAAGCTGGGGGAGTCTTTACTCGTCAATACAAATTTAATTGTTCCACTAGGTTCACATACTATCCTTTGAGTTTGCTGTCAGACTAAAGGCAAATTAATTTTCTCAGGCTTAGTTTTTGGGGGTTTTGTGTGTGGGTGTCATTGTCCCAGTCCCCCCATCCCCTGTGGGGATTCCTTGAAACAAAACTGCTTTTTTTTCATCTTGCTGCTTTTAAACATGCCTTCCCAAGACTTTGCATCTGTGGTACTAAACCTCCCATGATTCTTGAGGGTTTTTTTTATGGGCATCCTTTGGTATAATACCTGCTATTCATGTTATGCTAGGTATCAAGGGAGCAGGTATTGCTTTCATTCCAGTGGTTCTGAAAGGGATTGCTTAATCTCAAGTGCTTTCTCACTGAGTTTATGTTGAAGGCATCCAGCACATCTTATGGTTGAAGGAAATCTATACCTATTTACTCTTTTGATGGCAGCTTCAGAGGTGCTGTGAAGGCTAAATGAACAGACAACTGCTTCATATAGACTCATCAGGCAATGTGGATCACCACACATGGCTTGTAGAAAGAGAATTAATTTTTCTTGAAAATGCTCTAGTCTCTTATTAAATTACTGTTTGAATCATGGAAGTGTTCCTGTAACCAACTGTGTCCCCAGACATGCTCACAGTTCCTGGGTGCTTTAATATATGAATGATAGATTTGTTTTGTACTCCTTCACCAAATCGGTGAAACAACAGAGGTGGCTGCAGTCAGAGTCAAAAGATAACCAAACCCCCAGGCTTTTAAAGGAGAACAAGAAATAAACAACAACAATAAAGCAACAAACCATTACTTTCTCTTGCTAAATCAAAGACAAACAATTGCAGGCAGTGCAGGTACTGACAAGTACACACAATCATGACTTTTAAACAGGAATGGAATTACTTTGATTTCCTGAAATCCTGTTATTTGCATCAAACTGGTAATGGTTGTCGCAGATAAAGATTTAACTTACTGTTGAAAGTAGCTGGAGTTTATTATGGTTATGCATGAAATGTGTGAGATTATATTTTTTTTCCCCCCCTTTTAAGTTTTGCATGGTCAGTATGATAGTGATTCCACACAAATATAAATGTTAATTGCGAAGTAACAGAAGATATGCTGTATGACCCTTCAGATCTACTAGGAAGACCTTCTCTGGTATTTGAAGGTAAAGGTGTTACTGTCTTGCTACACATGAGAGCTTGTGTGAAATTCCTCATATGGCCACTGATACAGTTTTAACAGCGATAAAAGTGCTGAGAATCCTCTGTTCAGCTTGATCAGCTCTTGGAGAGACAGAAGCAGTAGATAAAAGATTGAAAACTTTTTTTTTTCCCTGTAAGAAAATTCTTTATGCCTAAGTAATTAATTCCACATCACTTGGTAATTTTGCTCTTAGGTTTCATTATGGTTACTCTTATCTAGTGTTGTTATTGATTTTTAACAATCGATTTCCCCAATCTCCACACAAGCAATGATCTACAGCCTGCATTTGTTCAGATCAAGAATTAGCATTATGTGTTTGAATTCAGAAGATAATTGCATATCTTGCAAATTACCCAGTGGCTGTTTCATCTTGAAACATTTAGAAATCCATTTTAGTTTCTCATAATTATAATGTTTTAGTCAGACAGCAATCTAAACTTAGGACAGCACTGTGGCAGTGATATGCTTGTTTTTCTAAAATGAGCACAGTTTCTGTGGTTAAATTTTCCTCTCATTTAAATATAGATTTTAATCAGTGTAGGCCAAACTTTTCCAACCATGTTTAAAATTAGCTCAAGCCATATTTTAAAAAGCATGTTCTCCTAATCTGATTTAATGTATGTAGAAAAATGTATGTAGGAATGAATCTTTTTAAGCTGAATAATGCTTTTGAAGTGTTTTTACAATTTATTTGCAGAAAACGTTTATAGACTGGCTCAAATATGACTTGATTCTAGTAGTCTCTCTGTAATAAATACCACTGAAAGCACTTCATGCTGTGCTTCTGAAATTTGAAAGGCAGCTGTTCAGAAAGAAACTATAAATTCCGCTCATCAAGCAGCTAAGTTACAACATCAAAACAAAGTAAAATGCTTGCTGTTCTTCCAGACTTCCATGCAAGCAGTGTTTTGGAGAATACTGAAGTTTTCATTGGTCATCTTTTACTTCTTCCGGCAGGGTATAGTTGCCATTTTCCATTACTAAGTTGAAGTTCCAAGTAGATGTATAGCAAGTGTTAAACGTTGTGTAGAGGATATTCAACGTTGTATGTATTCCGAAATAGAAGTGGGAACGAGTCTGGATTGAATCTATCAGGTGGCTATTATAACTTGCTGAATTACTGCCAAACATTTGGTAGTTTCAGTTTCTAGAAAAGTATTAAAAAACCAAAATAAGCAAAAAGACCCCCAAAACTGTTACCAATCTTATATCCCTGTTTTTACTCAAATGCAGGAAAGAAGGTCTTTGGCTGTACCCAGAAAGTTTTCCAGTTAGCAGAGTGTTCGGAGATCAAGGGAGTCAATCTGTCAGCAGACTTCTCTTCAGATAGACCATTTCTACCGATCCCAGGCAGGGTGAGATGCTTTCACAGAGAAACGTGAGGACAAATGTCATAAGAGGGAGATGAGTTGTGTGCATTTCTATTGTATGGAATGTAGTGTGGTTTTATGTGAGATGTGCTTGCTTAGCTTTGACACACTGTTTCTTTAGTGAAAATGGTGTAGTAAAGAAATACTGCCCTGCTTTGGACATGGAACTGTGAGAAATCTGACTTAGTTTTTCAGATGCTTTATTTTATTATTCAGATGCTAGAAGGACTAGATCCTTCTAGTTTTTAATATTTAATCTTACAGCAATCATGTATCTGTTCAGCTAATCAATTCCATTTGCTATCAAGATCATGTTTGTTACTGTGATTTTAATGATTTGCTAGAGTGTAAAGAACATTGATTTTGAAAAAGCTGATGATACCATAGCAATAGGAAGCCATAGCAAATGTATCGATGACTGGTAAAGCTTACCTTTTTTCCAGTTGCTGCAGCTTGTGCTACTACTTTTAAGACACTTAAATGGAACAAATACTTTCTAATTTCACTCAACAGTTTTTCTCATAAACAGGACTAACTCTTACCCAGAATTCCTGTGGTACAGTAGGAATTTCTCAGCTCACTGAATAGCAATTACATGTTTTGTGTTCATTGACAAATGACTTTTAATTCTTCTGGTAAGATAAAGCCAGGAGACAGTGGTGACCACATGCTGATCTGTGGAAGTTCACTTTTCAAAGTGAACCAAACTGCAAACTGGCTTTCAGGTTATGGTCAGAACTTGGAGCTTGTTCCTAGTTCTGCTTTGTAATTTTTTTAGATTGTGTAACAACTGCAGTTGGGGGCCATGTGACGTGTTTTAACCCCAGCCAGCAACGAAGCACCACACAGCCGCTTGGTCACCCTCTACCCCCTGGTGGGATGGCGGAGAGAATCGGAAGGGCAAAAGTAAGAAAACTCGTGGGTTGAGATAAGAATGGTTTAATAATTGAAATAAAATAATAATAATGATAATAAATTGTAGTGAAGAGGAAAACAACAAAAAAAGGCAACAAAACCTAGGAAAAACAAGTGATGTAACCGCTCACCACTTGCTGACTGATGCCCAGCTCATCTCCAAGCAGTGATCACTGCCCTCCAGCCAACTCCCCCCAGTTTATATAATGATCATGATGTCATATGGTATGTAATATCGCATAGTTTGGGTCAGCTGTCCTGGCTGTGCCCCCTCCCAGCTACTTGTGTACCTGGCAGAGCATGGGAAGCTGAAAAGACCTTGACCAGAGTAAGCACTGCTTAGCAGCAACTAAACCATTGGTGTGTTATCAACGTTATTCTCGTACTAAATCCAAAACTCAGCACTGTGCCAGCTACTAGGAAGAAAATTAACTCCATCCCAGCTGAAACCAGGGAAGTCATCACTAGGTTCTTTAACAAAGCCAAGGAAAATGACAAAAGATTTCTCAAAGAGCAAAAGAAGTAGAAGAAATCCTTACCTGTAGGGTTTCTGTTGGGAGTCAGTCAAATTCTCCACTCACGGAAAACCTGTTTCTCTTGAGTACAACATTTCGGAAAGTATGAGGTAATGCACTCATGCCAAGGTTATTGAGCCAATCTGTAGAGCCTGGTAAGGTAAGGCTATTTGTTTCCTTTCAGCTTCTTGCATACACAGTAGCTTTCTTCTGGTCTTCCCTCTTCAGTATGAAAACACCACTAAATCTGTCAATGTAACTAGTGAATTCCCTTTAAAAGAAAACATTTTTAGCACTTTATTTTGAGGTCTCTTGCCCACATCAGTAGATTTGTCCTTAGGACAAGTAAAAATGATGCACTGCCACTGAACTAATTATGTGTAGTTCATCATCAGATAGTGGAAACAATTAATGTTCTGGGAATTGGCATGCATTTCACATTTGGAAAGGGGGTGTTTGGTTTAATCTCTTAAATAATTGCAGACTGTCTAGGAAGATGGAATGTAATGTTCTGGGTACGTTTGATCTTTCTTAACTTTGGGGAGAGACTGTTTTAGAAAAGGATTGGTCTTACTGCATTTTGTGCTGTCTCCATGAGATGGATAGATTTTGCACTAGACTTTCCTTAGAAAAACACTTGTGTGTCAATCTGATTTACAAGAAGTGTTTTGCAGGCTCATCTATTTCTAACCATTTAAGTGACAAAGGGCGTGTCTCTCCCAAAATTATGGCTTTGCTGAGAGAAGTGTGTTCTTTTATTAGGAACATCAGGTTTAAATTTTCACTTGAATACCAAGTTTTAAATAAAATCCTGGCAGTTATCCACTATTTCCAGTGCTTGCATGGGTCTACTATTCATTACAAAATGGGTACTTCATTATTTTGTCATAAACGGTTGTACCTTTGGATTCCAAAATTTACTTAGAATATTCATTTTTTTGTAAAAACTTTCTTTGCAGAATGTTGGGGGTTTTTGTACTTATGTTGTAATAAAGGTAGGCATTGTACATATTGAATCTCAGTCCTACTCTGAAGAAAGAATCTTGGTCTCTTTCCTAAATATTGAGAATCATTTAGTTTTGCACCTCTGTTGGATACAGGGTGAAATGTTGAACAGTGTCAGCTCCACCAAGCAATAAAAAAATCCCACTTTAAGAAAATGCTTTAACTGAATAACACATCTCATTTAGATCTTGACAGTGAGTAAGAGCTGTGTGTTTATCCTGTCTGCCACCTTAATAGTTTTTGAATGACGAATGCCTGCTAAGATGTCAAGGGTTAAACAGCTTTTTTTTTTTTTTTGTGTCTTATTACAGTAGGTCATTGAAGGACCTTGAGACATGACTGATTTGTAAAATTGAGACAAAGGTTCTGTAGTTATGGTAGTATAGAGGTTAAATATAGACAGAAGCAAGTGTGGCTTGAGTGGTCACACTAGGGATTTTGTTAAAATGGTTGTTGATAGCACAGGAATACATATTATCTTCCATCTAAAGGGGAAATAGCTAAAATTATGGGGGTTTTGTTGAAGTAATTGCAGTAGGCTAGTTTATTGAAGAACAATATGGCATGATATGCAGCACCCTTGTGCAGTAGAATATCTTCGAAAATATAACAGTTGTTTTTAATTCATGAAAGAACCTTATGAAACATTTAGATGATTTAGTAAGCTTTGATTCTGTCAGTCACATGTTAGTAAGGTTTTCTTATGGTCTGCCTTCTCTCTGTGCCTTTGGAGCTTAGCAGACCATCACCCTTCCTCGACAGCACCATGCCCCTGAAGTAGCTATAGCAAATAATCACTTCACTTTCTTTTCTTTTTAAGGGAAGCTTTAAGTTATTCCTGTGTTCCTGTGACCCCAAGTGTATTCAGTTTCTTGTTCATTTTACATGTAGACAGTGGCAAATAGAGGTGGTAAGTATGTATGTTTTTTTTCTTTTTTAACCTTACAGAAGGCATCCATAAAAATCTGTCAAGCAAGCTGGCATTGCACATATTGTCCATAGCTTTGTTATCATGAGCGCTGGGCATGCAAAATTAAGCTTGCTTGCAGAACAAAAGGTATCATCATTGTGAGCAGAATGCTAAAATGAGTTTGCATGTTAGAAAGAAGGAAAGATTACACTTCCTGTATCCATCATGTCTCGCTGCGTCTTGAAATACAGAATTAGCTGAAAAAGGTATATTTAGGACAGGCTTTTGCTGAAGTCCAAAAACATGTCATTTATTCATAAACGTAAAATAAACCAACCTTAGGGAAACTGTCTGGTAGCTTCGGATTTCAGTGCAAGACATTATTTATGTACAGTATTAACACAAATGATAATGTTTAGTAGAAGTATCACAAAATGACATTGTGGCTAGGAGATACCCCAAAAATGGAAAATAATAGTTGGAAAATATTGTTGCGTATAGAGTTCGACAGACTACAGAATATTTTAGAACGAAAATTTTCAGCAGTAGTGAAAATGATCTGATCTGGCAGAAGAGTAATATTTTAATGGATGCTTATAGCATGACAAGAGGAAGGAGAAATTATCAAGTATTTCTTCATCACTTAAACACTGCTGTTACTGCTGTAGCTCTCCAGCCATTTAGCTAAGGGGTTACAACCTTTACAGGGAGTATACATTACAGACTGTAGAGCAAATGCCCTTGTTTGGCCTCAATAGCCTGTAAAAATGCCATTTCCCAGGATTTTTGCATGTGGGACCTTAATTCTTCTGCATGCAACTGGTGTGAGCCTCCCAGCTTTTAAGAGCTTGGGATTTGGTGTTAATATGGAGGAGTGGCCCACCCTTAGGGGTCGCATCTTCTTCTGTGAGACCTCAATGTCTGCCCTTCTCTTGAGAAAGGTTATGCTGTGCTTTTCTGCTAATTCCAATGTCTTGAATTATTTTAACATTTAGAGTGAAGTTATCAAGAACTTTTGTTTCTGGTTTGGGAACTGTTTGATATAAAACCATTAGTCTCTTGTTCTTAACTAGATGATTGTTTTCTTCTTAACATCTCTCCCCTAAGATGAACCTTACTAAGAGCTGTCAGATTTCTACCAGGCATGTACTGTAGAGCTAGAACATAAAAGTGAAGTTCGTGTTGGAATGAGATCTGGAGAGAAGCAAAGTCGTGCGCAAGTATTTTTCTTTTTTGCAAATGTTAAGCTTCAGCCATGTTAATAGTATTTCTACAAAAACATTATTGGGCTAATTTAAAGGAAATCTAGAACTGTTATATCCCACATGGCATGAAACATTCCTGCTTTTCTTTCCTGGTGTATTAACTTCTTGCACAGAAAGGAAATGAATTTTAGAAAGAATGTTACACATAAACCATTTGAGACGTTCTCTGTTAAGGAAATACCAGCTGTCAAGAAAGATGCGGCCAATGTTGAGTTATATTAAAAAGGCATTGTAAAGGCAATATTTGTCAAGGAAAAGTGGATTAATTAAAACATTTTTAACTATTTTTGCTCTGTAAGAAGGTTAGGGAAGTTCTGTATAAGCCTCTTCTAAATGCAATCTTTATTAAAAGCCACCAATCTGTTTTTTCAGAAGGAACTTGGCTTAGGTAGGTTGTTCCTTAATGTAGAATGAAGAAATTTTCTGACTACAATTAACTAGTAGAAGAAAAAAAGAAAAAGAAGACTTGGAGTCGCTATAATTTTTTTCATGGAATAATATCAAAACAAAATAGGTTACGCTTTAGGATTTTCATATTAATGCTTTTATTTGAAAATTGGTTCTTTTATGAGCAATTAATAGCACTAGGAGGCATTATTTTGCTTCTGAAGAGGAAAACAGTGAAGTGCACATAAAAAAAGTTCCTGGATCGGGCATGTGAAACATTGAATGTGAGAGGATTTACTCTTTCTTTAATCCAGTCTAGCCTGCTGGCTTGAAGAAGTTGTACACTGAATATACAGATTTAGTGTAATGGTTTGAAACAAGCTTTTGGATTAATTACCACTTTGCTCTTTTTCCCATTAATCTGTTGATGCTATCAGATCTACCCTGAAACAAATACAACTTGTAGCAAATACAGAAACAGTTATGTCTGTTACCTTTCTAAATAATGCTCCTATGTTTTGGTGTGGTTTTTTTTTTTTTATTTAGGTGAAGAGGTTGAAGGGGGTGCTTAGATGTCATGGTTATGTGACCTACTTAAATGTTGAGGTTTTGATTTTAGAAAAGCATAAATATTGTATATGGGAATGTTAGGTCTTCCTCTGTTTAAGATATCTTACCTTTTCATTATAATTATTTTCTGGAAATTCATAAAGGTCAGAGTGTTTTCTTTTGTTCCTTGAAAATATTAAACTTCCATTTCTCAAGTTACATGATTAATATTAGAGACGAGCAGCTGTTGTTCCCCAAAATTCTCTTCACACTAGGCTTGTGATCTTAGCCTTTGTTAAAACACCAACAGAAACATAAGCACCAAATTATATATGGGCAGAATTTTTTAATGTCACCCACATCTCCGCATTTGAGTTGACAGTCTGTAATTCCATTAACACATTACCTTTTTTCCCCTTAAAAAACTTACTGTTACGGATGGCTTGTATTTTAGGAATGCCTTAAAGATCTCAATGGGTCCTACAGACCACATTCCTTTACTTGTTCCATGTGCTTGATGTTGTGTACTGAACTGAATAAAGGATTGAAGAAGGATTGAAAGGATCCCAAAAAGGATTGAAGAAGGTGATAGTCTGAAGGTTTCTTTAATTCTGAAGAATTGGATTTTGCTTTTTATTTGATAAGCAAGACATGTAACGTTATTAACAGTAACTAATTGTGATCCTTGTACTGAATAGTAAGGTTTCAAGTTGGACACCTAGAGTAAAGCATATGAAGCTTTCACAGCTGCAACTGAAGCTCATAGCAACTGTGAATTGTGCTTACGATGTACTGCACAGTGACAAATATTCTGAAAAAGAAAATCAGTCTGGAAATGTTCCAGATTAGGCAGACAATTCAAATTATTTTGTGCTGTGGATCTTGAGTTCTAAAAATATAAATAGAATCTGTTGTGAAAATAAATTACTGACATATAACACTTTCAGATAGTAGCATAACACTTTCAGATAGCATAATGAGCATAATAAGGAGGAAAAAAGAAAGGAGGGGGGTTGTCCTAGGATTTTAATAGCTTAGGCTAATTTTAGCACTGTACTATGAGAAGGGGGAAAAGAAATACAAAGTAACTTCTCCCTGTTAACCCTGCTGTCAAAACATATGCATTGGATGAGGTAGAGTTCCTGTTTGGAAAAAAAACCCAAATAAACCAGCCAGGAAGGAACAGCCTTAATTCTGGTGTTTTATAATTTCTATATGTTTGATTGTGTGGCTTCAGTATCCCAAATGTTTTTTGAGTGTAATACGAAGGTTAACTATTGCCTAACCGTGTGGTGCGGAATGCCTCAATCTTTTAGCTGTGGATGTAGCAAACTGTAATTATGCTGTGGATGACCCCGCACTCAAGGTGATGTCCTCCCTCATGTAAATTCTGATGGTGCTGTACCTGACCTACGTGCTTTTCACATTAAAACTAGCTATTGTATGTTAGACTTCCGAAGAATCACTCCATCTCTAGTCTGAGACTGTGCTTTACTGGCAATCTGTTTCATCGTATGCAAAATGATAGATAGCTGACATCAGTGCTGACTCCAAAGAGACGTAGCTAGACTGAGTTCCTGAATATGGTATCAAGACCACTAATCATGTCAAGGCTAGAAAAAAAATAATCTGTCAGTATTCCAAGTTATTTCTACAAAGCAGTTAACAACTGTAAATGATTCCGCAGTTTGACTGAATTACACAGATCCTACTTTATGCCTCTCACTTAAATCTTGCTTTTGTCCAGAACGAATATTCCTTCTAGAAGGGATTATTATTTATTTTTGTGGTAGTTCAGTCTAAGAATTTCAGTGAAGTATTGGGAAATTATTATGTTTTTCCTTAGTGACTAATGCAGTCAAACTTGATTTCAAGCTTGGAATCTGTTACCAGTAAAAAAGGCTTACAATTACACTGTTGGAGGGTTTAGATCACTTTAAACTTCTTATTTCCTGTAAAATACCTAAAATCCCACCAGTCTAATTCATAAGCTTAGCATAAATAGTATAATCTATTTATCTATACACCTTAATTGTATTTGTTGGATAGAGAATCCTGTAAGAGCAATCTTGTGCAAAGCTAGTTTTGCAGGTTTTTCTTTGTTGTTCGTTATACTTGTGTCGAAGGGGGTTGGAAGTGGAAAAGCATTGAAGTTTCCAGTTTATCAACATTTTGAGATGCAGAAAGTGATTTGTCTGAGTGTCTTTGTGCTGTATAGTTTGAAGATAAGATGTGTCTGTAGCAGCTGCCAAACTGAAGCATGAAGCAATGCCAGGACACTTGTGCTGAGCTTACTAGAATGGCTTTCTCGCTTTGTTTCTTGCTCTGTCACCATTAATCTCTTCTTTGCCACAATGTTAGTAAAAATTCTGACGCCCTAAGAAATTCTTACCAAATAACCTCTCATTCTGTTTCTGTTATATCCTTTTTGCATGCTGCAATATGGAATATGTTTACCTTTTCCAAAAGTAACTTGAACTTTAGGCCATACTATGAGACAGAACTACTGAGACCTTATATGCATTATAAAAAGCTTTAAAATTGGAAACAGTTTCACCTGTTTCCCTCCTCCCATTTATTTTGGCAATGATTGGTATGAAAATGTTATCTTTATTTTCTTGATCTCCAGACTTTGTCTTTTAAATTCTTGTTAGTTTTTCTCTCAGCCTTGCAATATTGCAAAACAACATTATAAGGTTAATTATTTGCTTCATGAAATTTAAACTGTTTGAAATGGAGCTCAAGACTGATGAATTTTAAGTGACTTTATAGTCTTTTAATTTTGCAGCTAGCAGGGAGGTATTTTTGGAAGCATTGGCATAATGCAGAGTTTCCTAAAAGTTGACCTTTATTATTCTGGTTTGAGTTAGGACAAAGACCAAAGGAAGCATTCTAGCTGTCAAAGACAGAAATGCCCTCATGCTGAATTTGGAGGGCAAATAAGCTCTTTTGGTCCATGTTGTAGAAACCTCGTGCAGCAGTTCAAGGGACGCTTGGGGGCTTAACCTCCCAGCTAATAAGGACACTATGGATGCTTCCAGAAATTTTTAGGGTTGATACCTTGCACAAACACATACTGGCTGTGCTGTAGGCAGTTCAGCTAAGGGCCACAAGGATGATAAAGGGACTGGAGCATCTGACGTCTGAGGGAAGTCTGGGAGAGCTGGGACTGTTCAGCCCGAAGAAGAGAAGGCTCAAGGAGGGGGATCTTACCAATGTATATAAACACCTGAAGGGAGGGTGCAAAGAGGACAGAGCCAGGCTCTTGTCAGTGGTGCCCAATGATAGGACCAGAGGCAACGGGCATAAACTGAAGCACATCAGAAAACCCTTTTTTACTGGGAGGGCCAGTGAGCACTAGCATAGGTTGCCCAAGGAGGTTATGGAGTCTCCCTCAGAGGTGCTCATAAGCTGCCTGGTTGGGGTCCTGGGGAACTGGCTGTCGGTGGTTCTGCTTGAGCAGGAGGTTTGGGCCGGACGACCTCCAGGGGCCCCTTCCAACCTCAGCCATTCTGCGTGATTCTGTTGTGCAGATGTCAGACAATCTTTATTGGTTTGAGATCACCCATAGGTGATTTGTAGCGGGGGGAAGATGATTGTCCTTAAAATATAAGATACCTTATTTATTCCTTTTAAGCTTCAGAGGAGAGAACTACTTCGCTCAAGGTAAGTTGCAGAATAAGGTGTGTTATTTGGGAAACGCCTTATTTCCTCTTTTAAGTCTTATGAAGCTTGTGAATTGAGAACTGAAGCAGTAGTTTTAGTTGCTGTTAGAGCAATTTAAATGTATGTTGTAACTAAGCCACCACAGGAAAAGAATTTTCTTTCCTGCGGGAGGAAGGACAGAAGCACTTGCTGGGTACTCTGTTTTGCTATAGGCTGTTTTTCCTCTTGTGTAATGGTCTTGTGCTATAAGAAGGGAGAGAAGCAGATTATACACAGGAAAATGTGGTTGTTGAGCCACAAAAAAAATAAGAGGTTACAAGAGCATGAGTAGTTAACAAAACCAATTTGTCTCATTCTTGATTTTGCTTTCATTTTGAGAGTGATAGTTTAAAGAAAATTATAAAAGGGGGCTTTCCTTTAGGTGACAGAAATCTGCTTGTCGATTTTGTAATGAAAATGCTCCCGTTTTGAAATGCTTGTTTATTTTCACAAGTTTGGGTGACTCTAAATTAGTGACTTCAAAACGTGCCTGTACATTTTAATTTGCCTTCTTGACACATGCTGTGTTGTTAAATGAAACATTTTTATTGGCACAGAAATATTTGCCCCACCTATTTTCATTTGCTAGTGGTGGGAACAGTAACATTAAAGGCTGTTTAAAACATACGAAGTGAGTTCTGGGGTCATTCCCCACCTGTTGTTTATTTTGGTTTATGCAAGAATAGTGAAAAGTAATCATGTTGGTGAAGTTCTATCATCTAAGTGGTGGTTTTGGAGGCTAACATCACTGTATCGTGCAAGGTGTAGGTCTAGACAATTTACACATCAATATGTTTGGCTGTCGTCTTCAAGGAAAACTTGGGACTTCTGGGATAATGAACAGTGAATGTTGGCAAGCAAGGTCACTTCTTAGCTTTAAAGTAACCCTAGAGTACATTGTACTGAATTATGGAACAAATGACTGCAAATACAGAAAATCTTTGATTAACTTCTCCTTTTCAAAGTGTCTTGACCTTTATTGAGTTCCCCTAGCTGACATTTTTAGAAGACTTTCAGTACTATTTCCTTTCATTATAAAGGGTTTATTTGCGTATTTGCTCCCACATATTTCATTGTCATCTTCTCTGCCATTTGATCTGCTTCAGCTAGAACAGCATCTACATTTCATATCAACACAGTTACTGTAGTAGTGTAGTGATGTAGTCCTTTTTTTATATAAAATTATAGAAATGCATTTCTGTAAGTAGATGTTATCTTGGTAAGGAAAAGAAAAATAAAGCAAACATGAGTGAAAAAGAAAAAAAAATAGCAGAGCTGATAAGCACCTACAAAAACATTTGAAAGACAGCATAATATATTCAAATTAAGAGTAAATCATATAGGATTCACATCACATAGCTTTCTATTTTTAGTTTTGAAATTGTTAGCTGCATTTTCTATTTAAAGGTAATGACATATTTAGTCAGACTTAATGCAAGTGAATCATAGTATTGCATTGCATTTTCTATTTAAAGGTAACGACATATTTAGTCAGACTTAATGCAAGTGAATCATATTATTGCATTGTTATTGTATAAACCAGTGATTGTCGGTTGTGTTTCTTATACCCTTCACATTTTGGAGGGGGGAAAAAAAAACTTCTCTGTGCTCTGGAAGTTGCTCAGACATTTCATAGTCTGGGGTGGTGATGAATAAATTAAACTATAAATAATGCAGGCAACAGGAATACTTATTTTTGTTTTGTTAAACCAGGCTTCTCCAGTTGGCATCTTTCCTTTTTTTTACGCCCCCTGTGGTGTTAGCAATGTAGGCTCTATAAGATTACAATTTTTTTTTTTTTTTTTTTTTTTACAAGGAGTTGTTGCAAACTTGGTCTTTTTTACATGACTGTTCATACTGGTTCTACTGTCTGAGCTGGTAGCTCCTGGCTGTTCTTTAAAGGTCATGCCAGTGGTGCCTATGAATATGGCTGTGTCCTGCCTTTTCCCCAGTTCCTATCCTGCTGTTGCTGCAGCAGAATGGGAACTTCCTCCAACAGTTGATTAAATCTTAGTAGTTGGCACCTTGGATGGCTGGCTAGCTCAACAAGATCTTCCTGGCCTGGAGAGACAACTTCTCAAAAGCATCCCTTGCTCTGTAACAACTGTCTGAACAAATCCCAGATGTAAGATCTAATTGTCTTCGTACTACTGTCTTCCTCTTTAATAGTGTGTTCCCTGAAGCCTTTTTGTTTTACACAATCTGAGGTACTGTTCACAGCTGACAAAGCTTTCTAGTAAGGTATTCCGTAAAATGGGAACTTTTCCTTGGAACAAGATACAGAATTTAGACTTTTTAATTTTATTTTAAAGATTCTGGGAGGGGGTGGAGGGTGGTGGTGAGAATCACTCGTTGGTTGTGTTAAGAAGGTTGCAGGCTTTTAATCACCTCACTTCTGACCGACGACCTGCTACTGAGGGTGGGATTGTACCTTTGTTGCTCAAATGGGCAAGTTGTGCGGCTGCTGTCTATCCGTTTCCTTTATGGATTTGGATACTCGGCAACAGTGAAGAAGGCTTTAAAGATTGTTGATAGAACAAAGGGATTATGTCTGTTTATATAGAAGACAAGATCAGCCTGCTAATGAATGAGTAACGTTGAGAAGGATAAAAGCCCATGTATTTTATGGCTTAAGATAAATGTTAACAGAGACTAAGAATAAACTTGCCATCACTGCCTACTGCAGGCTTTCTTCCTGCACCTTCTTATGAAGTACGTGGTTCAAGACACTGCCAGGCGGGATGACTGGGTGGACTACTGCTGATATGGTTTGGCAATTTATGTGTTTTTTCTACTGGTCATTTCTTTCTTCGACACCATATGAGATAAAAAAAGTCTCTTGGGTCAAGACACCTAAATAGTCATTCTCCATAAACGTTGTTCTATTAAACACAAGTCAGATCTGAGTTTATAGAATCCTTTCTTCAGCCTGGGCAACTTTCCAGTTTTCTGAGGGCAAGCAGCCCAGCAAACACTCCTTCAGACAATTCCTCATCTTTCTCCTTTTTCCAGAATGAAAATCCAAAAATATCAGCAACGGGGGCCAAAATAACAAAGGAAAAGTGGGTGTTGCCGCTTCTTGCCAGTTTTTTGTAAATGTTCCTGTCCTTCCCTGTCCCAGAGTAATAACAAAACTTCCCAAAGAATCCACGAAATAAACCAGACTTTTTTTTTCAGTCTCTGATCTAATTCAGAGTAGATGCCATAACAAAAATGCTACAGAACAAGTACTGTAAAGCATATACTTTTTGTCTGCCTATTAAGGTTTTATTCCTCACCTGTTAAGGTTGCAAGAAATTCGAAGGCAACTGCTAGGTCCTTGATGATGCTCAGCTGTTATTCTTGTTTCTAGGGTATCGATTGGGTTCATGCTAGTTGCTCCTCTTTTACTTCGTAGTGGGGAATCTTAATGGACGTGAGTGAGTAGATTCTCTAGTTTAGGACAGACTGGAGTGAAATACTGTTTGGAAGAACTAGAAAACCAGGGGATACAAGCTCCAGAGTGAGTGATCCTAGGGTGGAGGTTCTCTGATCCATGCCTGCTTGTTCCTCCTCCAGCTTCAGTGACATGATCACGAGTAGTACATAGGGTGAGGGGATATGGTGGGCAGTGAGATCCAGGAATTGGTGTTAAGCAGACCAGAGGTGGGATTAGAAGAAATCAAGGCTCTGCTGGCAGAATGAGTTGATACAGCTGAAGGGCCAATGACCACTGCTGAGAAGCAGGATCAGAAACTAAGACGTAAGGACAGCAAGAGGGACAGGAAGCAGGTTTTTCAGAGCAATAATCAGGATGCTACCTGCAGCTACAGAATAGCTGTTTGGGTTTTTTTTATACCAGAGTTGTATGGCAACCATTAATGGAGTTCTCAAGGTCAGTTATTTGACTCGTTGAATGCTGGTGGCTTCCTGCAGCTTGTCTGTCTTGAGTCGCATGTGCTGCTCTTTTCTACAGGTCATTCTTACTTTAGTTGAAATTCTTGGGGTTACAATGAATTTGCTATTTTGAGACTTTAGAGGTTTCCTCCCTCAAAGGTGTTTTATATCAACAAATCATTGAACTTAATCATGCTCATATGTGTGATAGAAAGGAAGAAGTTCTTCAGCAGTGGGTTTACTAGGGGAGGTTCTGCTGCTTGGGTTTATGTATTCAAACTCTCAGAGACTGTTGCCTTTTGAGCTGTCAGATCTACGCAATTGACCTGTATAATGTTATGACTGTGTATGAACTGTGCCCTGATGCATTCAAGGAACTAATATTTGATTCCTTGAAACCATTTTTACCCGTGTGAGTCATGGTGGGACTTGTGACCTCCCTAAGATGTTTTTTGAGGATCCTAATTGTGACCATTCTCCAAATGGCAAGTATCTGTGAGGTATTTCCAGGTCCATGACTGTCACAGTGGAATTCCCAAACCAGAGGGAACAGCCATCCAAACTGATACAGTCTGGAATCTGAGGACTGTGTCTGTGTAAGAAAAGAGCTTCTCAGTTCCTGTGCTTTTGCTTCTATTGTGAATGCTAATATACTTTCTGGTTTTTGGGGTGTGTGTGTGTGTTTTTATTTTGGAGAGTGCAAAAGCTAGAAAATTTCATTCATTGAGTCCAGGCAATGTCTCATTGGAAGACTCCTGGAAAACCACACTTGTTCTAGAGACAAACACAATGTCATTTCAGTAGCAGAATCTCTTTGCGAGCCTCCTGGAAACAAATGTTTTACATGAGGACTCAATTTTTCTTGTTCTGAATTAATTCAAATTACCCTTCACACTCTACTTGTGGTAGACTTTTCTTGAGCCCTGGTCAGAATCAAGACTGAATCTGAGTGCTGTTTTGAAGCTGCAAAGGTTGTAAGCATGTGAATGGGTATATGTATCAAGTGGAGCACTGTGCCTCAGTCTTCTGAGAATCTAGGAAGATCAGTGTCCTTTAGAGCTTCCAGTTGATGTTTCCATCTGTTCTCCAAACTTTATGCTCTCCATAAAAAAGTATGTTGACCTGGAACAGCAAAGCAGCTTGCTTTTCTTAATTAGGTGATGACGTAAGACACTTGCAGAAGAAAGAGGATCATTTGCTTCAGTAAAGCCAATTGACAGTAGGAGTGTTGAGGACCTCTGTTCATCTATAGGGATCTTTTTTCCCCTTCTGTGTCTTAACAATCCCAAGTTTTTGGTTTCTCTAGTGCAGTAGCAAAGATAGAAGGCTGGCCTAGAGGGTCAGGGAGGGAACTAAGACATAAATCCAAATAGCCTTATTGGGACTTTGACACATTTGCTTTCCAGCTGAGTGAGAACATAGCCACGAGAAGAACGTGCTTGGGAATTTTCCACCTGCCCATTTGACGTAGGACAAGAAAGAAACCATTAATTTCCTGACAGCATGTCTGAAAACTGGAAGTGGAATGGTTATTTAATGTGTTTCATTTTTTTGGCAATCTGATTCATAGTTTTTGAATGCTAGTAGTTGCCAGTTCTTGATGCAATACCTTTTTTTTTTTTTTTTAATTCCATGAATAAAAAGATGCAACAGACAAATCTTTAGGGCATCAGGACATACTGCGGTCTATTCTCTGTTTTGTTCTTCCTCTAATAGCAGGATAAAAATATTTTGAGGCCTATCCTCTTCCATCAAGCCTCTGGGAAAGAAAAAAGAAAGGGTGGGGGGGATGACTGAGCATGGAAAATTTTATGAAATTGCTTATGGGTTTCCTTTTCATGGGGAAAATTTCCCTGAAATTTTCCCCATGACTCATTTCCTTCTTGATTCCTTTTTAAGTCCATAGTTTGGGCTTTTTTTTTTCTTAAGACAAGTAGGTAGCTTTTTCCTGCCCAGTGTGATGTGGATTTTGCAAAGGTGTATATATTCAGTGTTAAAGTTAATCTTTGTCTTCTGAGTGCTACATAGAGAGAGATGCCCTCTTTTCTGTAACTTCTCTTTACAGCCTGTGGGCAAAGACAGGAAGCAAGGAATGCACTTCCAAAGAAAATTGATGTAATCAGAGGTGCATTGTGTGAAGGAAGTGGTGGTGGGAAGCAGGATGTTTTATTTTAGCAGATGTCTGTTGATGGTTGCAAAGGTCCTGTACTGACAGAAGGTCAATGAGGGAATTTGTTATGGTTTCGTATCTTCTGACTTGCAGTTTTCAGTTCATGCTGACGTACCTCCTGCTGGATATAGACTTCTCTGGAACTCAGTCCCTGAAATGCCACCTGGCATATCTACAGTGGTAATGGCAGCTCTTTTCTGGAGTGAAAACTTGCATGACTAATTCCTTTTTGTTGGAGAAACAGAAATACTGTCCAGTGTGAGATGTAAAAGGTTGATGGAATGCCAGAGTCCTTTACTGAACTATAGTCATTGCCGCTCATAAAATTAGTTACATGGAATACATAAATACTTTATTTATTGTGAATACTTCTAGTCTGACCAAACTCTTGGACATGCTTAAAGCTCTGCAATATAACTTTTCTTACAAGGCAGAAAAAATCAAGACTCTCAGGGTTCTTCTAGTACCTGTAAGATAGGGCTTAGATTTTTTTTTTTTGTAGAAATATCCACAATAATATGTTCTTCTAGTGCAATTAAAGTTTAGTATAACCATTCAGTGCATCTAAAGCATTCTAAACCTGTGAAGATCTTGATAGCATTTCTTGGAATATCTTATTCTGTAAACGTTTGTATGATGTGATCACCAAACTATCTGAATGCTCTGTGCAGTGAATTAAGGCCTCTTTTCCCCTCCTCTCCTCATCCACTTCCAGGATACAGATAAACTGTTTTATTTACAAGACCTGAGCCTTTCGGAAAAGCATGTGATCTCCCTAGAGAAACAAATGAAATGATTTAAACTCTAAATGATTAATTTGTTAGGAAATAAAGCTTAAATACTAGAAGTAAAATTGCCCACAGAGGTTAATTCAGTTTTGATCTGCACATTGGTAGTATCTTTGATTTATGTGAACACATAACTACTTTTTCTCTAACTAGCTGTTTCTCTAAACTTACAAGCAATCAAATGGAGAGCCTTGAATGAAGAATGTTAATTACTCTTTAATTAGAAACATACCTACCTGTCCTGCCCATAAGCAGCGCAGTCCTTGTAATGTTGAAAATTTCATGGTTAAACTTCTTCATCCTTTGTGAAAAAGGAGCTTATTTTGTAGAGAAATTAAGCTGATTTCTTAGCTAGGCTCTTTCCATATCACTAATAGCATAATATTTTCTAGTTGGATAAATTACTACGTCTGAAACAAGTTTGGGATACTTGAAAAGAAGCCTTAAGAACAAACTGAAAACTGAAATCCAAAATAAGATTAAAGTAAAACAATAATAAAACTAAAACTACCCCTATACACCCTCCCACCACAGTATAACTAGAGAAATCTTCCTTGCATTAACTTACAGCTGTTATGTCTTGGGAACTTGGAAATACTGAGAGAAAGTGGCAATTTCCTCAACTGTAGCAATGCTGGCTTAGTTCCCCTTTCTGAAGCGAAGGGAGTTTTCCATCCAGGAATAGGTAGATATATTGCAGCTCACTTTTGATGTAGATATATTTTCACGTGTAAATTCTTAGCTTGTTTTGGAAGTATCAGTACATCTTAGTACTGATGTTTGCTATTTAGCTGTCTGTTCAACCAGATAGGAACTTGAGTAAAAACTTGCTGCTGTGTTTGATTTTTACAATCCTCTTTTTTGTGTTCTTGCCTCTGAACATACAAATATCTATAAATATTTGTTGAAAGGGCAACTTCTTGTAAATTAGATGCATGCTCAGAAAGTCCTTTCATAAACTAGGCAAACTAAATTTCCCAGCTTGGTCACTGTTTACTCTTTTCAATTACAAATAATTTGACTGGAGACAAATGTGGCTCTTCCTGAGTCAGGAGAAAAACTATCCAGTGAATACAGTGGTCATGACGAAAGGAAGCAAATTTCTGGAGTCAAAGTAATGCTTAAAATGTTACCACATAGTCTGAATGTACTGAATAGTCTATTATTAAGGACTGGTAGCCTATTACTAATGTGATTATATATATATAAAGATTGTGTATGGGGCAGTAGGTTGGGGTACTCATGGCATTAGTAATAGATTACATCCTTGGGACTATTAGAGGGTAATGGGTTAACCTCACAGCATAGGGAGTGGGGAATCTTTCTGTCTGATGTGTGTTTTTTATCATCTGTAGGTTACTTTTTTTTAATTTATAATTTCTTTTGAAAATAGAAGTGGCTAATGGAGGATTCTGGTGGTCACGGTGATGCTTGCCCAGTGTGCATCTGGCCTAGGCTGGTCTTTGAATACATATGACTATATGGAAAATAAGTTTGGTTGATCAAATTTAGTAGTATTGTAATGTGTTTTACTTAGCTGCTCATGATATATTATTGTGTTTGTCCAGTTTATCTAAATGAAGACTGAAGGTTTCATGATTATCTTGCAATTATCTTTATGGAAACAAAATTATTAAATCAAAATGTGGGTTATTATCAGCATAATAATGGGAGATGTTAGATATCCCCATGCTGGTATTTTCAAACAGGGCAACCTTTTGGAAGGTTGTTCTAGACAAACTAGCGTTGGCTCAGTGAATGGAATTGAATAGCCTTCTCTAAACTTTTGATTAAATAATCTGATGATATCTTCTGGCTTTAAACTTTGAGGAGGACAAGCCCATGACAACTAAAATACCGTTTGAATCTAACACGGTTTTTCCAAATGGCTTCTGGTGGCATTGATGGAAGAGTATTCTTTTGTATAAGTCAGCAGGAACAAACTGAAATAAAACTGAAGGGGGAGCTATTTTGCAAAAGCACTTCATTTTGCAAACAGGTTTTTTTTCATTGCTGAAGCTTGTTATGACTCTGCACATCTTTAGCCACTTCTTGTATGTAAAGAGAAAAATGGCAGTTTTCATCATTGCTTCTTACCCTTTTCATAAATATTAGGGAGTCTGGTAACCTGGGTCTTGAACTGATCTCTAAAACAGCTTGAAAGGGCTAAACTTTATTGTTTGCTGAAACTGTTCAAAACTCCAAGCTGTGCGGGGATACAGCAATAGTTACCTGTTCTTGTGGGAAAACCTTTATTCTTAACAGGAGTCTCTTCCAGGGCATCCTGTACCCTGTTCCTTCCCTCCCTTTTCTCAGAAGAAAAGCTTGAAATAATATTGCCTGCATAGTATTTTGCATTTGGATTGTTCTGATGGCACAGAGATGTGAGGAGAGTGAGGCATCCCTGAGGTGAAGAGTCTCTTTAGCTTTTCCTACTGTAATTGCAAATTTTACTCAGAAGTTCTAAAATATTAACCCCCTGTAGATCAAACCTGCATGAAAATAAGCTGTGTGTATATTTGTTGCTTCATAGGAAGAGAAAGTGGAGTTTTCTTTTGTGAAATTAGATTATAGGATCAGCCTACTGAATGGAGTAAGATGGGATGGGGACTGAGGGGAAATAATTCCAGTGACCCAACTTAAGGTACTTATGTAAATTCCCAAAATGAAATGAAGGAAATCCTTTTTTGATGGATTGGTACAAGGCTTGGCAAATTCAAAATTGCATAAGATAGTTTTGATCCAGGATTTTAAAAAGTCAGTACTACTTTGCTGGTATGAAGCAGAAGATAGCTAACTTCTTTTCAATTTAATCTTTTCTCTCAAGGATTCAAAAAGACCCCCTGAAATCAAAACCCTTACTCCAGAAACACAGTAATGTTGTTGTAATACACATACAAAAGCAGTGAAAGCTGACTTAGAAGGCGATTCTTAAAATGACTTCAGTTCTTTTGACTTCAGTATCTATTTATGCTCAAACACTTGAAGAAATGTGCTCCTTTACATAAGCACGGCTGGCTCTGCAAGCTTCTTGTGGTTTAATTTTTCATCGCAATAACAGCAGCTTATATGTACTGCCAAGAGACCATTACTTTTTCTTGTGCACTCGGGCTGTTCCAGTGAGATACCTTTAAGGTGAGAAAATGCATATTTAACAAATCCTGTCATCGCTCCCTATATAGTGAGAGAGCTTTGTGTGTGAACTTCTTACCCCATTCCACCAGGTGTAATTGCTGATATTTCTATGGAGCAAAATTTATTTGGGGAAAAAACAGAAGGATAAAATAAAGCCTAATACTGGAATCAGATGTTATTTACAAGGAGAGACTTTAAAATTGGCTTATGTAAATAATAAAGATTACTTGATTGTAAATACTGTAGTATGTGTACAAAAAGCGTTTTGCCTTCTGCAAGGAAATCGATGGGAAGGTTAGAATCATAGAATCATAGAATGTTTTGGGTTGGAAGGGACCCCTAGAGGTCATCTAGTCCAACCCCCCTGCAGTGAGCAGGGACACCGCTAACCAGATCAGGTTGCTCAGAGCCCCATCCAACCTGGCCTTGAATGTTTCCAGGGATGGGGCCTCCACCACCTCTCTGGGCAACCCGTTCCAGTGTTTCACCACCCTCATTGTAAAGAATTTCTTCCTTATATCTAGTCTAAACCTACCCTGCTTCAGTTTAAAACCATTACCCCTTGTCCTGTCACAGCTGGCCCTACTAAAAAGATTTTCCCCATCTTTCCTGTAGGCCCCCTTTAGGTACTGAAAGGCCGCAATCAGGTCTCCTTGCAGCCTTCTCTTCTCCAGGCTGAACAAGTCCAACTCTCTCAGCCTGTCCTCATAAGAGAGGTGCTCCAGCCCTTGGATCATCTTTGTGGCCCTCCTCTGGACCTGCTCCAACAGTTCCATGTCCTCCTTGTGCTGAGGGCTCCAGAGCTGGATGCAGGGCTCCAGGTGAGGTCTCACCAGAGCAGAGTAGAGGGGCAGAATCACCTCCCTCAACCTGCTGGCCACGCTTCTCCTGATGCAGCCCAGAGTAAGGTTGGCCTTCTGGGCTGCCAGCGCACATTGCCGGCTCATGTCTAGCTTTTCATCCACCAGCACGCCCAAGTCCCTCTCGGCAGGGCTGCTCTTGATCCTTTCTTCCCCCAGCCTGTACTGATACTGGGGGTTACCCCGACGCAGGTGCAGGACCTTGCACTTGGCCTTGTTGAACCTCATGAGGTTCACACAGGCCCACCTCTCCAGCCTGATGTTGTTAGAAACTTATTAGAAAATGGGTTATGCCATAATAAAACCTTGATCCTTTGATTTTTTGGGGGGGGTTTATCCCCTAATGATGTTCCCTTCAAAGCACCAACTGCAGCTTTACCTCTGCATCCTTTGCCTAATGGGAATGCATCAAAGAGCAGCACATGCTGGGAGCAGTGCAGGGCTATGCACGTGCTATTTGACCAGCCAGCGGCTTCCAAACAGAATTTATATAGCTATGTTATTTCAGTGTACTCTTTAATTTGTCATATGAGTAAACTGGTGAAGGTGGAGGAGGATCTGAAAATCCTAGCTTTGGTGACTCTTGCTAGCTTACCTTTTACAACAGAAACTACCAAAGGTGTCACTCTCTCTCTTCCCCCCCCCCCGTTCCCTTTTTCTATAGCAAACAACAACCCAAGCAAACAAATTAAGAGAACTTTGATTAAATAATAAGTATGGGTAGTAATATCTTCATTAAAAACTGAATTACTGTATGCATTGCCTATAAAACTTTTCTAAATATTGATGTAGAAGGTTGGTTACATTTCTTGATATGTTCAAATCCAGGGCAGAGGGGAAGTGAAGACTTAAAGAACAGCTTCGTGAACATTGCCTTCAGTATATTTTTCTGAATACTCTGTTCTGATGTTCTTATCAATACATCAAAATTAGTAATTGGATTTAATTGCTAAGCAATCCTTGGCATCGCTTAGTCCAATAATTAATTCCTCTTACCAGCATTACTTTAGTAATATATCCGTTTGATCCCAAAAGAAGAGATCTTTTTAAAAAGTTTTTGTGAAAACTTCTTTTCTTACTGTTAGGGTTCAATAAAATGTTCAGCTGTGGCTGAATTGGAAGGGAAACACACGTTGTTGTAGCTTGTATCTATGTTGGAAAAAAAACTTCAATGTAATAAATCTTAGCTGTTGTTGAAAACTCTGTGCTCAGCGGGAATCCATGTTTCCTCAAGTTGTTTTCAAATTTTCGCCTTACTGTGCTTTTGAAAACTTTTTTTGCAACCAGCTTTATACCCCCCCTCCCCCCCCCCCCCCCCCCCCCCCTTAGGTGAGTTAGACAGGGGTTCTTGGGAAAGGTGAGTGATGGAAAACTCAGGCTCATATAAGCCTGAATCAGTACAGTAATCTTCTGGGTTGTAATTGGCGTCAAATTGTCTTTGCTAGAAGGCATGTTGGTTTGCCATGCTTAGCTGTAATGCAGGGCTTTCCAATAGCTCTTGTCTTTCCGTTTGACACAGTTTGTTCCTTTATTCCCACTGCTGCGTTGTTTTGGTTCTTTCTGTCCCCTCTCCTCTGGCTGTTAATCCTCAACAACAGCAGGAGTGGGTGAAAATGATTTGTGTAAGAAAGTTTTGAGTGCTAAGCAACTTTATGTAAAATTAAAAATTATATGGTTTAGCTTTGAGAAATTATGGGCTTAATCCAAGTTATTTGTGTTAATCCAAGTATATAACTGATACTATAACAGTCTGGGATTTTCCTTGCAGCACACTGGTAGATACCATAGTAGGAGTTGCAAACATTTCTCTTCTATTTAAACTATGAAAAATGTGTTATTAATCTTTAAATAAAACAATATAATTCTTTGTGCGTTTCTGTGGAGAGCTTTTAAGGCTGTGTACATATTAAGAGCTACCCTCATGGGAAGACAACGCTCTTGCATAATTCAGATCAAAGCACATACGAGAAATCATATTTAGTGTCAAGTGTGGAAGCACTCAAAAGAAGTATCGGCATATGTTCTCCTGTGAAAGTCAAAATTAGGAGGTTTTAACCTAATGATTACAGCTAACCTTTTTCAGAGGTGTTATTGGCTTAGTCATTGCTCCAGGTGGACCTGCTGATGGGAAAAGTCAGAACTCTGAAAGGTAGGACCCTTGCCTTCCTTGTCACTGGGGCTCTTATTCTAGTGCAACTGTGGAGAAATAGGTTTAAGACCCTGCTCGGTATGAGTTAAGCTACGTAGGAGTGAGTGTTTCTCAATTAGGTGCCTCCACTAGAATAGAAATTCACATACTACTTTTTCTGCCTGTGAACTTGGAAGGCAGCATCCCTGCGTGTATCCTGGGTTTTATGCCTCTGGGAAACACATCAAGTTGACCCAGCTGCCAGCTAATTAATTCATAGCTTTTTAGTAAAGAGTTGGAACCATTTTCTTGTCCCTTGTTTGATGAAGGTCTTATGACTATAGTTTCTCTAAATAGTTTCCATACTTTTTTGGTATTTACTTATCAATTAGTAGCTTTAATAGATACTGTGTAATATCAGGTCTTCGATCCTTCTGTTGCATCATTTGCCATCACTACTCTTGCTCTTGTTTATCAAGCTGTTTGCTTGATGGTCATACTGGCAACAAAAATATCTAGAGTTGAACATCTCAGTATAGGATAAGCTAGCTGTCCGTTCTGTGTTCAGATGAAAAAATGTCACTTAGCTCTGGGACATAAGAATATTTCATAGTCAATGCTCTTATTTTTAATGCTGGCGCTTCTGTGTTTATCTTTGTAGCTGTGCTGGTGATGTTTTTTTCTTAAATTCAGCATGCCTTGCGGTCATGCCAGAAGTGACCTAATTTTCTTGAGGCTGTATTGTTGGAATGGACAGTGTCCCAGTATGTAAAGATACACTGTCCTTTGGTTATTTGGGAGTATTGAGAGTTTCAGCAGTGTGTTTACTTTCATAAGATACAGGGAGAAGCCTCCAGCTGATGAGGAAGAGAGGGAAGTGGAATGTCATAAGCATCTGTTTTTGACAACTCCATGATTTATAATTTCCCCAATAAAAATATCACCACCACAATGCCCATTGCAGTGAACTTGTTAAAGGCTTTTCAAGAGCTGTGACTACATTTGGGAATTCTGCAAGTGCAACTAGAAAGATGTATGTGCTTTCTCACATATATCTATAGCCAGTTGCCCAGGTACTTCATTTATTAATGAGCACATTTTACAGTGTGAAGATAAGCTCTTCTGGCTTCTGTTTCTGTAATATTAGTACGCTAATCCAAAATAGCAGATTCTTTCCAGGAATTCTGTGGGTTTGTATAAATTTTTTCCTGAAAGGTCAGGGCATTCGGTAAACGGGGAAACATATGACAAGGTGTGTTCACACTTGGAAATAACTGAGAGAATGCTAGATTGTCTTGGAAGAGAAATTCTTGTAGCAAGAGAGGGGGGGGGAAAAAAAAGGAAAAAAAAAATCCTTGTAATGAATTGCTAGATCATTAACTCTAAATCTGCCTGGCCCTCAAGAAAAGTCTAGGTACAGCTGATACTAAACATGTTCCATGACTACAGAAACTGCTGTGAGAAGATTCCTGATTTAGATATTTCTGGTAGCATGATCTGCACAGCCAAATCTGGATAATATCTTCCTTTTTTGGATATGAGTTATCAAGTGCAAAGATTGAGTCACTGCATTTCCTCTTGGATTCCTTTTTTATTATTATTTCTTTTAAGGGGGAGAGGGGATATCAATAAATAACCTTCTCTAGACGGTGTCTACCTTGTCACCCATCTCTTTTATCTACCACAGGATAGTTTTGGTGTGGGTCAGGGTATTCTGGTGAGGCTTTCCTTCTTCCTTCCCCTTTTTCCTAATAGCTCTTGTTAAGCCAGAGCTTTGCTCACGTGTGTAAAATGTAGTAGTCCCTGAATAGCTCTAACATGTTATTTCTGTGACTGGGTCACTTGCTGTTCTGTAATTATTTCATGGATACTTTATTTGTGGATTTTCTAGCATCTATGTGTCTGCCTCAGCATGTCTGTCTAATGAATGTGCAACTGCCCAGCGTATTTGCAGCTGACTTGAAACTCATTCTTACTGTAACGTTGACTTGGTTTTTGTGATGGGAAATACAACACTATTAAACCACTTAATTCTTTTTTTTTTTTTTTTTTTTTTTATAAGCTCCTTTCAGTTCTGGCAAACTGAGAATTGAAACTGAGATTCTGTTTCAAATGAGCTACTATTTTGCATGATACAAAGCTAAAAATCTTAGTCTTAGATGTTGATTTTTTTCCATTTGTCTTCTGGCAGCTTAGTGAAGTATTGCATAAGCATGGGCAGATAACTTCACCGGTTGCTCCAGCATTAAATTACTTTATTTAGCTTCTTATACTGGTAACTTGTTATAGGATAAAATGACCTTGCTAAATGTTCATGTAAACATTTTGTTACTCATTTGTCAATAGCACTGGGTCCTTTGCATCTAAATGCAAAATAATTTACAAGTAAGAATCAAATGGTCGCTCATATCTTCCTATGTGTTTTGAGGGACTGAAGCCATTTGGCTTTAACAAGAAACACTAGTTGCTTTATTATACTATATTGGTAAAACATTTTCTGGCTTTGAAAACACTTAAAGTTTGAAGAAAAGTGTTGTGTGTTTTATAGAATCAGATTCGGTAGCCCTAGAACCAGAAGCAACGTATCTGCATCATCCTGCCTCTGTGCACAGGCTGAGGATCCCTGCTGAGACACGGACTTTATTAGCTCAAGTACAGATCATCTAACTCAGCTGTGCGTCTTCCCAGGCAAAGCATGCATCTATGCACAGCACCACGCAGATGGGTGAAGGCAGTGTTTACACTGTGAAATGCAGCGCTCTGTTAGAAATGGCTTTGAAGACCTGGCTTGACATGAAGCCCTGAGGACGTCTCTTTGGAGTTCTGTCTGACGAGAAGCTTCCCTTTGTAGCTGGTGGAAAGAAAGAATTGACAGATCTGAAGATGGGGTTAAAGCTGCAGTTCTTAACACTGGTTTGTAATGTGATTTTAGAAATACCCAGTTACGCTGTTGACTGATCCTGCTCGTGAGCTGTACAAATTAGATTTGAAGACTGTTCTCTAGAAAGCTCCAAAAAGCACAGCAGAACTTCATCTCTTATTGTAAGGTCTTCAGACAGAAATATTATTAGCTAGTAGTGGGACAGTAGTTTGGCAATGTCTGGGTTTTGGCTGTGTTGCTTTGGGTGTTCTATCTTCACCAGAACATTACAGATTGAGAACAGGATTTCATGTCCAGAAGTGGAACAAATGCAAATAAACTGTTTCTGCTGCTTCTAGTGGGATTGAAACGTTTGTAAATTTTCTGCAGAACTCTGCATTTTTCCTCCTTTGCTTTGAAGCCTGCCAGGTAACTGATCTATTGTTTCTGCTATGCTTACCTTGGAAAACAGCCAGCCTGTAAGCATAACTCACTAGAAAACTACAATTTATGTGGCTTTTAAAGTTGTTATAAACATGTGATGTTTGCTGATGTGTAAGTATGCTTCAAAGTGCTGCGTAGTCCTGTTACAAAGGCAGGCGTGCAAAATTTCAAGTTCTCTAAAGTATGGAATTTTCCAATGAAGTGGCTAGAACATTTTTAACGTTATTTGCAAATGTTTTTTTTCTTTGATATTTGTCTTTTTCTTTGATATTTGATATATTTTAAAAAGCCTGAGGCAGTTTCACAGGCTCAAAGGCTTGGCAGAGTTATACGCAACTGATAATAGCAGTTTATCGTTGTTGTTATTAACAAAAAATAAAATAGTGACATAAAGTTGTCTGTAGGCACTGTTCATCTCTCTTATAAGTAGTGTTTTGACAGAATGACTTACATGGTAGAGAAATGAAGATAAGTCTCTAGATTTTCTTTTCAGCTCTTTAACAGTTATGAGCAGATAAAGTCCATAATCTGATCTTGCAGTTGATTCTTGGTGGAGACTCACTGGCTTCGGTAAGTTTGCTGCTGGGACTTTTAGCGTGGGGCCTGCTGAAGTTTTATAGCATGTAATGTGCTACTAAGAAAAGGAATAAAGTACTTTAGCAATTGCCATTGTTTTAGAGGTGATGGCTGTCAAAGTATAAAAGATATTTAAGAAAAAAAAAAAGCTGCTTTGGTTTTAAAAAAAAAAAAACAAACCCCAAACCCATGCTGTAATATTACCAATCCAGGACCAAATTAATTTGTAGCATACATTATAACTGGAAAAGGAGGAATTATTTAGGTTAATATAGTCTGTTCTAAAACTGAGAGAGGCTTTCGTTAAGGATGGTCACAAATACAAAGCTCTCTCTGAAACTTTCTCCAAGTTGCATACCTTGCTTCAGGCCTCTGAAAGTCTGCTTTTTCCATCCCCCCTTTTTAGTTTCATATTTGCACTCTTCAGAATAATATGAGT
Organism: Gorsachius magnificus; assembly: GCA_034008185.1. Classification (NCBI taxonomy): domain Eukaryota; kingdom Metazoa; phylum Chordata; class Aves; order Pelecaniformes; family Ardeidae; genus Gorsachius; species Gorsachius magnificus. Next base: position 10,999,421 of record CM067083.1, on the reverse strand, counting down.
TAGCGTAAGTTTTCTGTCATGCTGTTACTATCCCAGTGATGGTCGGCGTTTTTCATAGCTTGTTGAACAGCCTCTTTGAATTTTCTTCATACACATGTCCGTCCTGTATTTCTGCTGAGTTGTTAACCCAATGACAAAATTCTATCTTGATGGGGGGGTAGAAAAGCCATTAGAAGTTTCATGGATGTATCCTTACATAGAAGGGAGTTGTGAGTTACTGTTTTGTAAGTAGGCTGAGAAAAGAGTTTGTCTTGGAATGGTGAACACAGCAGTTTTTAGAACCTTTGAAATTCAGCTTTTTTAAGTTGTACGTTCAGGATCTGCTGCCATGTGTATCAATAACTTGAAGAGCTTTCACTGTTCTCAGGGAGTGATTTTGGTTCAATGCCAGTGGCAGAGATTTTAAGATATTCCACTGAACACACTATTAGTTTTGGTTTTGAGTAACTGTTCTTCAGCTTGAAGTCCTTGATTTCTGTTCCCTGGCTGAGGATTTTATTGTGAAATAGGTACTTCTGAAATGATAAATGCTGCTCTTCCTCTCTAAGAATAGCTGCGAACTAAAGTGTTGGGGCGCCTTTATGTGGGGGGGGAGGGGGGAAATGATTTTTTTGGTTTGTTTGTAACATCTCCAATTACTTGTAACTTGGAGGATAGTGCAGAGAACAGCTATATGCATCGAAAGCCGTGAAGAAGTAATTAAAAATTATTTGTGTCTGTGCAATACACATAATAAAAAATGTGGTAGCTTTTGGTAGAAAAAGCTTTTGTGCAGTTCTTCCTACAGCAGCTCAAACCTTCCAGTTCATCTAGATTTTCTGAATATAGTAAGGAATAAAAAATAGCTACTTTTCCATAAATCCTTTTTTTTTTTTTTTTTTTTTTTTTTTTTTTTTTCCAGGAAGCAGCTGTAGCTGTTGTTTGATATTCTCTTACAAATGATTTAAAATACCTTAGCTCATTCTCTCATTCAAGCTTTATTGGTCTCATGGTTGTCTGGAGCAACAGTGGAAAGAGTATAGGTAAACAAGAGTGAAAAAGTATCAGACTGATTTGATGCCTGTACCTGACTGAATTATCTGTTTACAGTATCGAAAGGCTGGACTGCAAAGAATCTCAGCCAGGTTTCTTGCATTTGGAAAGACACAATTACTTGGAAGAGCAAATTAAATATTCTGTTAAATTTTTTATTGAATTATAATAGATTAAGTCTTAGCAAATAAAGAGAGATAATAAATTGTAAGATACGGCAATAATAGTAATTTATTGGTAATATTTACGGAAATTACTTGTGAAGTATTGTACTTCTTATTTTGTGCATGTGTAAGCTAATATCTGCTATACTGTCAGAGGGGGCCAGGGATGTGGTTTGTGATGATAATTATCTATTATTGCCCTATCCAATATTGTTTTATAATACACTTGTTAAATCTCTTGAAGGTTTTTAAATACAAGAACTGAATAAAAGGGAAGTAGTTTTAATGGTCAAGTGCCTGTTTCTTCACGTTTTTTCTGTGATAGTGGTCTGTGCCATATTTGTATGTTCCTTAAAATACTGAAGTGCCCACAAGAAGGATCAGAAATAAAATGTCTGTGGAGACCGATGGAGCTTCTTGCCTGTATCCTATGGGCTACTGATGGGAGTGGATATCTATGCAATTAATAATTCAGCTTCTCCCTGCCATTGCTTCCCATATAACCTCTGCTATTGCTGCAGTTCTTTTAGCTGAGGCACAAGTGAGAAGTTTTGTGATCAAAGAGGTGGGGTAAGTTGTAGATCTGGAAATACAATTGAGTCACTCTACAAAAGCTTGCTGTATGCAATTTTCTTTTTAATATATGGTACTACGTAGAAACTAGTTTCTGGTGCTGAGTGCAGGAGTTGGTAAAAAATTTCCTCTGAAATGTTGTTCTGGGAAAAAAAAAACCCCAACGTAAAATGCTCAAACAGAAAAGCCTGGTGATTTGTTGAACTTGAAACCTTCTGTTAGGATGCGTCCTTTCCACTGAAACTTTGTCTGCCTGGCTGATGTTTTGTCGCTTGGCCACCTGCTTGGTGGTTGCTGAGACCCCCGTGTTTGCCTCGCAAGCTGGGAAGGGTTGTCCAGCTGCCTGCTGTCCTGCCTAGATGATTTTGTTTAGTAACATTAAAAACTAGTCAACAAGTAAAAGTTTGGGTCATTCGCTTGATGGCTTGTTTAATGGACACCGGAGAAGTTGGCATTCTTTGTTTCCCCTCTTGCCTACCTCCTGGAAGTCCAATTCACTTCACCCAGATGAAAAGTTTTAAAAATTGCTGTGAAAATTGTATCTTCTGACTGGGAAATTATGTTTCTTTGCAGAACTGTTAGAGAAAAGGCATCATTGGCTGCGTGAGTTTCTGCTTGATGTTAATTGAAGAGAACGTTTACCTTTCCCACTGGTAATTGACTGAAAGAAGAATTAAACCCAATGTCTAGTAATTGACTGAAAGAAGAATTAAACCCAATGTCTAGTATTCCCCATTCAGTTCTTGAAGACTAATGAACAGTTTTATTGCCCATGCTGATTGAATGGAAACATACTGACCGGTAATAATACAATGTTATTTTATTGGCACTAAAATGCATTTCTTTATTTTTTCAGTGGTGTAATAAAACCTGATTTGCTGACTGCATAATACCAAGGGCTTAAAAATCTCTGGTTATCGGGCAGCTGGCTCTGTTTGTCAGGTGGTATTGCTTAATTCCATACTGTAGGTTAAATCCTAGTTACGTTGAACCTGGAACACGAATTAACTTGTTTGTACAAGAACTTTGAATTAGCCAGGAACTGTTAAGGAAACATGAAGCGTGTGGTGAGTCTTGACTACTGTGAAACTTCTAGACCTTTAATTTTAGAGCTTTTTTGTTTCTTACCAGATAAACTTATTTTGAATCCTTTGCCCACTGACAAGCCATAGAAGCAGTTGTGAAGAAAAACTGATTTTGTTGTAGAGAACAGGCTGTGTAAAACCTTTTGAAATCATCATCATAAGCTGTGGTTTGTCTGTCATTCCAGCTGTACCTTGAATAAAAGCATGTAGATGATAAGCAAAACAAGGCAAAATCTGATCACAGGAAGGTGCCTCTGCTTTATGTTACTGTGCAAAAACTTTGTTTGCATAGAATATTAAAATAATTTCAAGAAAATATTCTAATAAAGATGACATTTACAAAAATGCAACTGTTTTGGAAAGTAATTTGTCCTATTGTAGCCAAGAATTTTTAAAATTAACTGAAATGTAAAACAAATTGTATTTTAAGAATTACTGTTTCCCGTTACCTGGAGACAGGGCATGTTTTCCTTCTGCTATGGCAACGAGAACATGTGAAGTACAGTACCCCAATAACTTGGAGTTCTGCCACCAAATAGATGAAGAACTACAAGCCCAGTAAGAGGGTGATGTCTTCATCACTGTTTGCAGCTTTCAGCCTGAATCTTAAAATAATTTTGACTGCTCTGACCCACCCAACCAATGTAAAGTGGCTTTAAGATGCATAAAGGCCTGCAATACATGCCAAATCCATCGTTGAGAGTGATTGCTGCTTTAGGAAGAGAGAGTTGTCGGCAGCAGTAAAGGAATGCTTCTGTGCTTTGAAAATGCTTTGGTTCTGTTGCTCAGGTTTCCTGTCCAATCCTTTAATTCATTTCTTGGGTGTCTCATCTCTGACATGAATCAGCTCCTATTTTCTTTGTTTTGAGACTTTTCACATTTGTTTTAAATCATTTCACAAGTCCTCATTAAGTACTCCTTTGCCTCTGAGATTATTTGGTTGGTTTTTAATCATGTTTTGAAGTTGCAGGCGTGTATTTTGCATTGATTTGTAACTGTTGCTTCTCTTGTTGAATGCCTGTGTTAGATTTGGGATGGCTGACCTGTGTCTGTAAAGATAATTGTTTCTAAGCTAGGTGTTTAAGGGGCTGAGAGATGAAAGAGGATGATAACAGAGTCAATTCCCTGTTGTCTTTGGTAGTAGGTGTCTGGGAAAAATCCCTCAGGTGAGTGACACGATGGTAAACTGGGTACAGCCAACCTTTGTAGAGCCAAGGCAAGTTGATGCCAGTGTGCAGGGCCTCACCATGACGGCCTTCCTCTTCATCAGGTTGCATGGCTGCTTGGAGCCTGCTGCTCTTCACCTGCCCAAACAAGCTGGTATTGCAAGGGCTGGGGCAGGGGGGGGAATGGGGTATTGCTGCGTTGGGATGGGAGATGTGGAATACGAGGCTGGGAGAGGGTTTGCTGTCAGGAAGGGAAGAAGGTGAGGATGCAGAGCTGAGCAAAGACTGGCAAAAGAGGGTTTGTTAGGCGAGTTGCAGTGCTGTGTGAACACAGCTGTACCGCTTCAGAGACAGGGCGATTCCCAAACTCTCCTGAAGCTTCAGCAGGACACAAAGTTGTGCCTAATTAATTTGTCTGACCAGTGCTGGCTCTGTACAACTTCCAAACCTGTGCGCTGCTCTCCTAGCCGAGGAGGCGCTGGAGCTGGCTGCCTGTGGCACCGCTTGGGTTAGAGAGGGTGCACGGTTTCAGCAGCGCTCTGGGTCTGGCGAGCGTGTCGAGTCCTGCCTGGGCTTCAGCCTTCTCTCTGCCCTCCCTGCTCTAAGCACATGCAGGGCAACGCTTTTGCCGACTTAGCCCAGGGCACACGCTGTTGGCAGCCAACGCGCCCAGCAGCTCCTGGGATGAATATACTCATCCTTGACTGTTGGCTAAAATGAGAGTACATGTAAGTGTTTCTCAACTGACACGCGTAGGCAGATGCGTTTTAAATCATGTAACCTATTGTCCAGGCTGTAACTGCACCACGTGAACCCACAAACGAAAACAAATGGGTTGAGTGTGTTGACAATTTTGCCTTGTTACTAAAATGAGCTTGCTGAGCCCTGTTCTCAGAAGGCCAGCTGGACGGTTACTCTCTAATTTCTTCACGTTATTGCAGGCTTCTCATTTTGCAGTTTTGCTCAAATTCATTAAGAGGGAGTTGTTTTTCTGTTCTCATACCTGTTTGTGTGGTACGTGCTTTATTGGGGTGGAGGTTATTCAGAGACAAAGCCCATCCATTATTCTAGGTAAATGCATGCGTATGTGTGTAAAGATACGTAATGTGTTCTATGTAAGCAATAAGCAAAATATGGTATGTATCACACTTTAAAAATGTGGCTTCAAGAGAGATAAATGACATTGATTGGCACAGATGGTATCTTTTGTGTCTAGAAGTAAACACCGCAGTGTTTAACCCAGTGGAATGCAGTATAACCTACATATGTAATACTGTAATGTTAAAGAAAATATTGCTGGGGTGCAGGTTGAAGAATAGAAACTTCAGAACTTCCTCGGGTCTCTTCCATAGCTCCAATACCTTCATCTAGGGGGGGGACAAAAGTTTACAAGACAGTCTTTCACATAAAATACAGAAAAGATATTTTTTTTTTCTTAAATATTTGACTCTGTGCTATAATTTGAGGGAAGGCCCAGAGTAAACTGTGAAGAGCTCAGTCTGTAAATAAGTGACCTACATTGCTTTCCAAAGAGTCTAGAAGAGTGAGGGAGCGATGTTTTCTCTCATGAACTCTGTGGTTACCTGTGAGCAGCAGTCAAGTATTTGGAACTGGAATGTGTGCCTCTGCGTTGTGCAGCAGCCCCTTGGAGCCAGGGTGTCTGTCTCGTGGCTGTCATTGTATCTGACTCGATGACCGGTGTCTCTGAGCAGCCTCAGGGAGGACCGAAGCAGCTGTCTGAAGCTAAACAAACTCTTCTCCTGTGTCTGCTACTGGGTTTTATGTGTCTGAAAGCTGTCCCTAGATGTTCCCAGTTGTTTTGCTGTGTGTGTTCCTCAAAAAAAATGCTTGATTAGATTAAGCACGTTGAATTTCAGTCCTCTCTGCTGCCTTTTGTAGTAGGTCTCAAATCTTGGTATATCAGGAGAAGACCTTTTTGTTCTAGTCCTGCTACAATTAATGCTGTTCCTTGCCATTTCTGTTGTTTCTGTCCTTCCCTGGGCTTTTTGTTTTGTCTTCTGCTACCTTACATATGACTTTCCCCACACAGGTTTGCAAGTAACAAATACAAGGCAGCTGGAGCATTGGTTCTTCAGGGCAGTGCTCTTCAAGGATGCCTTGATATGTCAAAATTTGATCCTGCTTAGTGCGTGCGTCTGTGGGCAGCCGGTTATTTTGTTCCTGCTTTTGGCAAGAAAGAGAGGGCTCTTCTCCAGGATGCAAATAACGTGCATTTGCTTGAATTCAAATTTCCTTGTGTTAAATTCTTTCTGACATAGCTATCAGCAAACATTTGTAATTAGTGTTACTTTTTTTTGCTATGCTGCTGAAGTCTGGCTGCACACAGCTTCCTATATCCTTCTTACATTAACAAATTTGCATGGCTTCTTCTCTTGCCGTTCCTCCATGTATGTTTAGGAAACTGTTTAAACCTAGAAGTATCCCAAAATAGAGCTACTTTCTTGTTACTTGTCAACATGAAGTAGCAGAAGCAAATTCATGTGCTAGCAACATGAGCATTGCCGTTTCTTGACTGTTGAATACTTTGCTGTACAAACATTAGTGCTGTGGACATTGCACAAAACATGCTTGAGATAAATCATGTATGTTACAGTACACAAGGCTTAATGGATTACTTTTCCATTGCTCAATTTAAAATTAAAAACACCAGCTTCCTGTTTTTCTTGTCCTGAAGTCCAGTCTATCTGAGTTCTTACAATTTTTAAACCAGTCTGTCAAAGAATTCAGTAAAGTGACTGAAAAGTGACTTCTACTTAACCTCTGATTTTTAGAATCAATTGGTTGAGCCCTAAATAGATGAAAACAGTGTATTTTTAGGCCCTAATTTAGAGAATTGATATTTCCACATTTGCTTTGTCATAGCTGGTAGTAGTTGCTAAATTGTGAAAGCCTGTAGCTATTACAAATGCTTGGAGGATTGCTGAGTGCTCTGCTGTAATGCATTAAGAAGCTCCGTGCACTGTACATTTCAATTTATAATAAGGGAGTCTAGCTGATAGCACAGACACTGAAATATTTCAAGTCTAGACTACTGTCTTAAAAACCAAAGGCTATTGGCTTTTTGGTGGAATAAGTTGGAAAATAACTGATAAGGGCAGTTGAAGTACAACAGACTTCAAAAAGTCACAAATTCTCTAAGCGAGGGTGAGTTGGGAGGTTTTAGCCACTGCCTGTGATGAAAAGGGAACTGGTGTTTGAAATGGCTGATAAGTCTCGCAAGGCTTGAGTGGTTTCTGAAAGAGGTTGCACGCAGACCCTCATTAAATGGGGAAGATGAGTTTCTGCAACACTGGGTTTAGCAAGAAGAAAAAAATGGAGAAACAGAAAAGCAAAGTTCCTTATCTTCAGGAAATGCTAACATTAGTGCTTTGCCAATGACAGAACACATGGCTGAAAGGTTTGATAGAACAGGTGTTCTGTTATATGGCTCTTTGTACCATTGTCTAATAAAAGTAGGTTGCTGAAGATTTTAGAGTGGAACTACATATTGTAATAAGTGGAGGAAATTATGGCATAGCTAATACTTTTATGACCCCTTTAATATCCCAATGTGCCTTACAAATCACTGTGTTTATAAAGAAATTCTCTTACTGCTGCTTCTGAGGTAGAACGTTTTGGTTGCATTTACTGAACTGGTTGAAGAGGAGGCTGAGGGGAGACTTTATCGCCCTCTACAACCGCCTGAAAGGAGGCTGTAGCAAGGTGGGGGTTGGTCTCTTCTCCCAAATAACAAGCACTGGGATGAGAGGAAACAGCCTCAAGTTGCATCAGGGGAGGTTTAGGTTAGATATTAGGAAAAATTTCTTGACTGAAAGGGTTATCAAGTGCTGGAATGGACTACTCAGGGAAGTGGTTGAGTCCCCATCCCTGGAGGTATTTAAAAGACGGGTAGATGAGGTGCTTAGAAAGAGGCTTTAGTAGTAGACAGGTATGATTGGACTTGATCTTAAAGGTCTTTTCCAACCAAATGATTCTGACTTGATACTGTCATCATGTCATGTTAGCCACGGAAAAAAAAGGAGAAATACTACCTCGAACTGGACCTATGGACCTGAAGAACTATGTTACTACTTTCAGTTTATCTCTCTAACATAATTCCAACTTTCTCTTTCAGAGCCATGGTGTCATGGAAAGGGATATACTTTGTACTTGCACTATTCTTGGGAAGTTTTTTTGGAAGTATATTCATGCTCGGTCCTTTTCTACCATTGATGTTCATCTCACCGGCCTGGTATCGATGGATCACCGATTGCATTGTGGCCACTTGGCTCACGCTCCCAGTGGTAAGTTGCAGTTTGAGCCAAGTTCTGGGCAAAAGTTCATAATCCCACAATTTACTTTGCTCACTAACACTTTTAATTTTATTTTGTTAAAAATGTTTGTGCTTTTGTCAAAACAGGCCTTAACATAGTTGCTATCTGTGGAGGTCTAGGTTTTAGTTCAGTGTTGCAGATTGTGTGCCTGTCTACAGTCCCCTTCTTCTTCCACAGTTTATAGGTAAGCTAATGCTATGCCTTACCTGTACTCTTGAAACGGCATTTTCATGCTATCTCCATCCAGTGTCAGTTAGATGCTGATCAGAGAAGAGTAGGTGAAGCACTAGTAAGCGGAGAATTTTTTAAAATACAAACTTTCTAAATGAGTTGCCTTATAAACTCTTCCTTTCGACTGTGCTCCAACTATCTAATTAGGAAAATCATTCACTGTCTGGTACGTTGTTGCTGACCTTCACTTTTCCCTTCCTTAATCCTCTTAGAATTTAGTCCTTGTAGTTGAATTAGAGACAAATTATTTCAGGTGAAAAAGAACTTCCCTAGAAATGAGTTTTCCTCACTTACACTGCATCAGCTTTATAGCTATAAGAGTCTGGAAATCAATAACAAAGCTCTTCCCTGAATTGTTCCTGAGGAAAGGCAGTATGAATGGGATCTGTCTCTTCATCCATTCTCTAAAAACCAAGGGACTTTGTTCCTTGAGGCCTTTAAAGATTTGTTTAACGTTTCCTGAAGTAAAATGCTATATTGGCGTGCAGAAATACGTATCTTGTGGCACAAAGGAAGATTTATTTTTATTACTTATCAAATAGTTTCTGCCTTCTCTGTTTCTGTCTTTCATGTTTTAAAGGGGTGTGAGCTGTTTCATATTCTAAAACTTTTGTCCTTTTCATCATTACTAAATGTGATGAAATTAGGAGGAAGAAATAATTACCAATAAAGGGAATAGAGGGATTGCTATTTCTTGCCATGATGAAATTTAGCTGAGTACTGATAGCATCACAAAATCAATCCTTTCTGCCTATGTCCCAATTTTTCTAGAATTGCGAACTCCCCAAAATCATATACTGGTCTCTTACTTGATTAGCTGCCTGGGCTTTATAATTCTGGATTATTACAACTAGTTTGTGGTAACTTTTGCAGTCTAGAAGTTTGATTTCAGCCCACACTGGACCTAAACCAAAGCAATTTTAATATTTTTGTGAGAATCACGGGGATTTAGGTTCAGGAAAGTGATCTGAAAAAGATTTTGCACCCAACCTTTTTGAGGCTCAGACCTTGCCTGCGTTAGTTCTCTGTCCTTACACTACTCCATTCTTAGTCAGGAGAAGCAGGTACTTGGATTTGTGTCTCTGAACAATAAACTAATGTTGGGCCAGTTGGACTCCTACAGGGAAGCTCTGACCCTGACCTCGTAGATATAAGAAACTTCCATCTTCCTCACTCCTCCGCCACATATTTCCTTTCTAGCAGAGTGAGCAGGATGGGACAGTGAGTGGGTCTTAACTGTTTGGCTTCTGCTAGCATTAGGATATGTAGAACAGGACATCGCTTCATCATGATGTTTAACTAGATGTTAAATATGTAATACGATTCTTATTAAACTATCAAACAAAGTCTGCCTCTCTCTTTTCTGAAAAGATAACTGTTTACCATTTTGAGCAATATGACCTGTTCTGCTTTTGCAGTGGTCCATAGTTACTCTTGATACCAAACACTTTTGCCAGAGTTATAATACTGCTGATAATTCAGCTCATTAATGTTTGGTCCATATAATGCTTTTCATTCTGAGATCTCAAGCCGTTTGTGTCATTCCAGTTTTACAGGTGACTTAAACTGAGAAATTTGTGTTCTTTAAGGTTCTGTGGCACAGAGGTGGCAGAAATAGGAACAGAACAGAAAGTTGTTTTACTTCTTAGAGCTCTGTTTAAATCCCCAGGTAAGGGAGTAATCTGAAGCGCTTCCAATTTTTTTATGTTAAGGCCAATTGTTAAGTTTATTCCTGTAGGTATCCAGCCATGTTTTGTGGTTTCTTTTTCTGTGCTTACTGGGTTGGACAGTGGCCTTCCAGTGGCCCTAACCTTAGGGCCTTAAGTTTCTAGATAATATCTGTGGTCTACCTCTGTTTCTTGGGACTTTACCTTTCCAGTGTGTTTCCACTAGGTATTGAAAGGTTGCAGGGCACTAGCATTGTCGTTGTATTTTTGAGTAATTTCTGGTCCTGGTCTTTTGCTGTAACCAGCCGTCACTCATCCTTACTCTTTCTTGCAGGATTTGGGAACGGTCATGGGTCGGAAACCATTTTCAATAGGCAATTTGTATGTGGCCACCTTGTTTTGGAGATTGAGATAGTTTAGTGGTGTGAACATGGCCAGAGCATGCCATTGGGCTCTGATGTTACGTACAACTAGTCTAGTTGTATGCTTATGGTACAACCATCCAGGTTATGAAACCAGCTCTTGCCTGCTTTTTTCTTTTGATAAACCACCAACCTGTTTTATAGCTTGACCCTTCAGAGCCACGTAATGGGTAAAGCAAGAAACATGAACTTCGAGCATCACTGACTGTTCAGGCAAAATGGAGAAAGCTGCTTGCCTGGCCTCTTGTTTGTGTCCCTCCAAGTTTGAGGCTTATTCCATGCTTTGGGACGGCACTTCATAGATGACTGTGTACCAATGTTTGGTGGTTGATGCATTTTTCAAATTGTGGGGTGGAGGCCCAGGCTTCAAGGTAGCACTTGTAGAGCTGTGTAGACCTAGGTCCACATCACTGCCCTATGTTCAAGCTTGTTTGGGATTTCTCTCCCTCAGCTGCTCTTTCTGCCATTAGGTTCTTGCTGTTTTTGCAGGCAGAAGTCAAGCACAAACATGTTGACCATTTGGACCCAAGCAGAAAGTAAGGCATCTTCTGATGCCTTCCCAGCCCTGACGATATTAAGCAATGAGTTATTTGTGCAGCTAGTCTCTCCTGAGATTTTACTTACCAAGTTATTTTCCATACTGATTCCCCTGCTTCTATTCCTACATAATAGTATTCTGGGAAAACCAGGGAAAACAGAGTTCAGTGTTGTAAGAAGTGCTATTTAATTGTTGTTTCCTCTTCCATTACACAGCTGACTGTTACCGTGGAAAAGCTGGCTGCTTTATTAGAAAACAGTCAGAAGTTAGTTTACCAGCGATAATGTGAGTGAATAAATGAAATGATATAATTCAAATTAATTTTTATTGCTAATGGGCTGATGCTTTTCTTCTGGGAGTAAAGCCATAATATTGAGATTGTATTTCTAGGCCTTGCTGGAGATGGTGTTTGGTGCCAAGGTGGTTGTCACTGGTGACGGATTTGTTCCTGGAGAAAGGAGTGTCATTATCATGAACCATCGCACACGAATGGACTGGATGTTCCTGTGGAACTGCCTGCTGCGATACAGCTACCTCAGACTTGAAAAAATCTGTCTCAAATCCAGTCTTAAAAGCATTCCGGGATTTGGTAGGTCACTAAACCCTTTGAAAGCAAAATGTATTTAAATTCTGCACAGCACTGTACATACCCTGTTAAATGACCTAGGTTTAAATTCTATTTCAGTATTTTTAAAAAACTTGTGTAAAATACGTGGCATATTGAGTGATTAAACTATAAATCTCCTGGAGGACGTTTGGACTATATGCTTAAGTATTTCTTTTTAAAGATACTACATGTGCTGCTTATATGTAAAAATATTCCTGCTTTACATACTGAAAGCATTTTTCAAAATGATGAAAAAAGATTTTGAGTCTTTTCAAAGTCTCTTTCAGCACTTTGGTTTTGGTGCTATTTCACCCCACATTACAAATGCTCTCATCAGGCTTCTTTCTTCATTACCCAATTTATACTATTGAGGAGATTAAAAAAAAAAAAGAAAATGAAAGAAAAAGTCCTGTAGGCAATTGCAAAGTTGATGGTTCATTTCAATAACTGTAGTTTTAAATTGAACTTGGTTGCGAAAAATATGCTGTACAGGGTATGAAATAATCAGTAGTTATAGTGATGTAGGCTGGAAATGGATCTGAGTTGCACGTACTTGAGAAATCATTTCAGATGGGCCAAAAATTGTTGCACAAATGGTTTCTGAATAAATAGGCAGACTTATCTGAAATAAAAGCATCTCTTTGCATTTTATTTATCTCTTAGATTTATTTGCTGTTTTATACAAAACTAGCTTGGGCAGGATATGCATCAACTTTATGATGTCAAAAGAGTAACCTTATTTATGGCTCCCTTTTGTCAGGCCATTTATCTGAACAGAGAATTTTGGCAGGATTCCATATGGAGGAACTCATGCTGTTGCGCTGTTATTGCATTCACTTGCTGGGCCTTTAGCCCTCTTAAGTAAGAGCTGCAACTAGGTAATGTACTTTTTCCCCTAACAGTCAAACATGAAGGCCAATTTTACTTGACAAAAGACATCTCTCTTAACGTTACAGGAAATGAGAAAATATGTATTTAGATAAATGTTTTATCTTCATAATACAGCAGAGATGTTTTGAAATCTTGGAATCAGCTGCAAATGCAACTTCTTAAAGCGATGATGGAAGATGGAATCAGGAGTATAGTCTGGCAGATTTGTAGGTTTATCTCTTCAAAAATAGTTTGTTTTTTTTTTTGTAACAAAACATTTGTATGCATGCTTGTTAATGCCTTCAATAAAATTGGAAAGTCATCTCCAGGAGCTTGAATGCTATGTTATGCTTGGAAAAACTTGGTTCCTGAAGAGGTGTCGGGAGTTGCTTAGAGGTTGATTCCCCACCTCCCTGCCCCCAATTCTCAGTTCTGTGCATAAACTGAGCACATCCAATATATTTGATAAGCTAGCAGACCACGATTCCGTCTTTGTTCATAGTCTGATATAGTAGCTTAAGCCACTAATGAAATTCTGGGCTCATACTCCACTTCATGGGCTGCGATGGTAGAGGCAGCACAGGCAGACGTGTACTCCTGTTGTTTGCGTTACAGGATGACAATTTCTGGCAGTAGATTGGGTGCCTGGATCTGTAGTGTTATAAACCACTATTTATATGCCAGATCCCTAAGCACCCTTCACAATATGTGGGCTTTGAGTACCTCGGTTGCAATGTTGTGAATTTTAGCTTATTTTTTAGTAGACTGTTAATGTGTTATTAGTCACAGGAAAGGAATCCAGCTAATCTACATCCTTCACTCAAGCCATAATTTCGTAGTCTAAAATCATAAATGTTCAGCTTCTATTCCACCATAGTGTGTCTAAAAAGAGGCTTTTGAAATACAGGTCTCCATGTCCAGTCAGTGTGTGTTTTGGGTGGCAGATTTGCAAAAATAAAGTATCCTGTATAGTCACATAATTAGGGGACAGCTGGAAAGTCAGACTCTTGGATGAAATTAACATTGACAGAAGAAGATTTCATCATGAACCTGTATGAAGTTTGGTGAGGCAGTGATACAGTAGAAAAGAGTGTCCAAAGTGGACAACCCTGAATCTCATCAGTAAGAGTAGAATTTCTCCTACTTCTCTCTAATGGCCCTGCTGTGTTATGTGATAGACTTCTAATAGGTGCTTGTCAGATTTTGGTTTTGCTTTTGTTAAATTAAACCTAAAAGTTTTGTTTATTTTATGAGCTTGTAAAGGCAAGGAAATAACTTGGAAGTCAACTGGACAGTTTCAGTACCTTGCAGCTATAGTTGATACTTTAGATGTCGATCATTTAACGTACAGTATTTGTGGAATTAAACCAGCTACTTTCATCATGTCTTTCAGTTTCATCTTTTCATATATTAGTAAATAAATGTAACATCTAATAAAGCAAAATTCCCATTAGGTAATGATTTGAGTTTGAGAAACATTTGAATGAATATACTATATTGCTTTCAGCACAATTTTTTCTGATCTTTCGAAGGATTTTTTTTAACAAGCATTTAATTTCAAACGATGTGTAAGATAAAGATTGTAATGCAACCCTTTAATTTCCATGTTGCTGAAAATCTTGCAAGTATTAAGTATTGCATCTTTGTTGTTATAAGTACTATCCCAGCTGGGGAGTAAATAGGCTTATGAGAGACTATACTGGTCCAAGTGGTATGTACGTATGGTAGGTGAAGGGCACAGCTTGGAATGCAGAGTCCTTGTCGCCTCCTTTGTAGGTTAAAAGTGTAAAGGTATCAGATTTAATGAGTCCGTATTACAAGTAGGCAATTATTTTCTGGTTATTTATAATTAAAATCAGAGGAGTCAGTATTTCAAGGAGAAGCATTGAGTCGCTTATCTAGTTCTTAAGTTATTAATTCTTTGCATTCCAGTGCACGAAAAAACTTAAAATTGATTAAAGGTGAACCTTAAAAAAAGAAGCCCAAAGAAAAACAGATGGTCCTTTCTTCCTGGAACCGTAGCTTTGGCTTGATAAATTGTGTGCAGTAAAGTTTTCAGAAAGAGGTATTACATTTCAGTAACCTCAATTTCAGAAACATTCTTGCAGCATTTCAGTACAACTTGCCAAAGTTGGCGTCTCGAGGGAGCACCACTCTGCTCTTAGCTGTTGCTGCAGTTTCTCATCTGACATCATCAGAAACTACTGACACATTCTGCAGTGTCAATTTTCAAGGAGAATTTCTAATGGCATTGACAGTTTCCCGCATAGTCTGGCAAGATAGGACTTCTCTACAGTACTTGTAATAGATATGTACAATGTATATTCTCGCCTATTCTCAAATTTTTCATGTGCTATGGAATACATACTGTTTGAGTAGGTACCAAGGAATGTGCATAATAGTGTCAGATGACCGGATAATGACTAGCAGTTGCATCCTTTTCTTTTTTTTTCTTAATAGTTTAATTTGTAAAACTCTTGTTGTCATATGAACCAATAAGACTTCACTAGAAATAGAGATTTATTTTAATGGTGGACAACTTGCATGTGTTTGAGATCGCAGTAATATTTGGATTTTAGTGGTTAAAAGTGCCTCGACATCTACATGAAAAATAAATTAAAATTTAGGTTTAACTTGAGTACTTGCAGGTAAATGGATAGCAAAATGAGAGAGGGTAACCAAAGGGGGTTGGTGTCAGTGCATGGCTGCTATGTGTGATAATATTAACCCTGGGTTTGTTTAATGCAGATGGAAAAGACCATAGAATTGTTTAGGTTTGAAAAGACCTTTAAGATCATCAAGTCCAACCGTTAACCTAACGCTGCCATCCCACCACTAAACCATGTCCCTAAGCACCTCGTCTGCCTGTCTTTTAAACAACTCCAGGGATGGGGACTCAACCACTTCCCTGGGCAGCCCGTTCCAGTGCTTAATAACCCTTTCGGTGAAGAAATTTTTCCTAATGTCCAACCTAAACCTGCCCTGGCACAACTTGAGGCCATTTCCTTTCATCCTATTACCTGTTACCAGGGAGAAGAGACCAACCCCCACCTTGCTACAGCCTCCTGTCAGGCAGTTGTAGAGGGCAATAAGGTCTCCCCTCAGCCTCCTCTTCTCCAGGCTGAACAACCCCAGCTCCCTCAGCTGCTCCTCATCAGCCTTGGGCTCCAGACCCCTCAACAGCTTCGCTGCTCTCCTCTGGACACGTTCCAGCAATGCAATGTCTTTCTTGTAGTGAGGGACCCAAAACTGAACACAGTATTCGAGGTGAGACTTGTGCTCCAAGATAAATAACACTGTAATTCAGGGTGCAGATATAAAGTAGGCAGGTGCTGCAGGCACCTCTGATGGACGTATCTTGAAGACTTACCATTTTTGAAAAGGCTCACTGACACTGCTAGAGCGGGGAATTATAGCTGGGGCAGGTTGGGGCAGGAACAGGTAAGGAAAGGACAAGGTGTTGAAGGAAAAAAGAGGAGAAATGAGCAAAGCTGGCACACCTGGAGTGCTTAGGAGCAGAGATAACTGAGTAACTCTGTCCAGGTCTTCATCTCTGTATTCAAGTTATTCTGTTGCTAACACTGCTCTTGAAGAGACTGCAAGATGTAGGAGCCTTGTAGTTGTTGGTTTTCAATCATCCAGGTCACTTGTGTTGTAGCTCTCAAAGGCTCAAGTTAAGTTTGGCCCCTGTTGTGTTAAGTGCTAGGGGGAAAAAAAAATGGACTTGTGCTCTATTTCAGCGCTGGGCTTAGCCCCACCAATCTTTTACTGCATGTCAGTTGATCCATTATAGCTGTCCATGTGTGTGAGCCTTGCCTGCAGCAAATTCAAAGTAATTTGAATCATCTTAGTTTTCAATGAAGCAGGGCAAAACAACTCAAATTATTCTGCCTTTGCCATGGGCTAAGAGCATGCACACGGACAGCTGTGATGGATCAGAAGTAAAATACTGGTGTTGCTAAGCCTAGAAAATGTTAGCACTTAACTCAATTGGAGTAGAGTTAAAGCAGCATGCTGCGGGGAATCTGTGCATTTATATTGGCATGGAAGAGTTTGTGCTGCCACAGCTACTTCTGCAGGTAGGGATATAAACACTTCAGCATAAAGCGCCTTTGTGCGGGCTATAGCTGGATTTGCATTCAAATTCTTATCAATAGAGCTTATTGGTTTAAAAAATTAGAAGTGTAACCTACTGAACTTTCTAGTATAGCTTATGTCTCAAGTATCTTTGTTATGTTAAAATAGACCAAAATGAGAGTTTTGAGGAGCTGTGACATTTTGTCTTCGAGCATTTCAATTATGAGCTGCCAGACTTAATTACCTTAGAGTCGTTATCCTACGTGATTTTTAGAGTGGAAGTTGAAAAGTATGCTCTCTAATGGAAAGCGTGATTGTTATTCTACCAGTTGTTCACAGTGAGACAGATACGCAAGACTCCCTTGATGAAGTTTTAAGTGTGAGGGAAGGATTATGCTTCGAAGCAAAAATGGAGCTTATTTTGCCTGTATCTCTACATGTGTTTTTTGTGGGGAAGAAAAGACTTAGGTGCCTGTTTCCCAGCTCAGCTCTTCCAGGAAAGACATAATAGGAATATTTTCAGAAGATACTGCAGAAATTCTCCCAACTCTGTCAATGAAAAAAAAAACACTAGCCTGTCTGCCATTCAAACTTTCCTTATCCTCTCTATATATTAAGGACTCCAGTTTCTCTCCACCCCCTTTACCTTTCCAAAACACACATCAAAAGAGTGAGATCAGATGCTGACCTTTCTCGTTCTTCCTACTTTATAAATGACGAATGATGAAGAGAATGGTTATTTTGTCCAAGCTCACAGAATAAATAAGAGCGGAATTAGGATGTCACGTTTTCCCGACTTAAATTCCTTTGTCATTATCAGTGGGTTATGCAACATCTGTACGGATCAGCTCATCAGGCTGAGTTACTTTTATGGTCCTCCCTTAAGGAGAATGGAGCATCTGAAGAGGATGCAGGCCTACGGAAGAGGTATTGAACTGTAAAATCTCTCACCGTTTCTGACTTGCGGTAGAGACGACATGTCCGTGGGAGAGTCTCGCACTGTTTGGTGGGGCCTGTTTGTTCCCTGTGATCTAACAGCCAGAGATTGTTTCCTTTCTGTCCTTGGAGATTCTGGAATGACACGGGGATTTTCCCCAGAGATGTACTGGGGAACACTCATCTTTTTTAATACTTAGGTTTTCATGCTCTGTTTCACTGTATTGATGTATTTTTAAAATGTGTTCAAAAAAGCAGCTTTCCAGCCATCCTAGCAGTTTAAGCCTTTGCTTTAGTTTGCTTTAGATCTGAATAATGTTATGTTATTCTGATTTTACACAGTACATCAAATCAAGTTCAAAGCATTATTTTAAAATGGGTATCGTAACTGAATAGGTTTAATGTTCCTTACCGGCATTTATAGCATTTTAGCACAAGGATTTTGTAAGTAGCATTAATACAATGGTAGAGTTAATCATCTGATTGTCCATATTCTACAAAAATGGCATAATTTAGGAAATGGAATGAATACTTGAGTATGAATTGTCCAAATGGCATCTTTCTGATTCAGGATTAAGGGATTGAATATTGAAAGAATACTTTCCAAGAGCATGGTATACCTCTGTCTGGGTGCTTTATATACATGTATATCCTGCTACTACTTAATGATTTTTTTCCCTACATACTTTCACACTCTTTTTGTCTGTTTATTGGCTGAGAGATACCAATTATTCAATGGAATATTCCTTTCTAGAAGATTTCACAGTTAAATTTTCACAGCTAAGGCATAGGCCACTGTATCTGGGTAGCTTTTTGACAACATTGTTATTGCCCTGACAAGTAAATCTCATACTATAAACATTGTTTGAAGAAGCTTCTAATCGTATTATAAATAAACAATAAGTAAAGCAGAGATTTCTACTGGCACATACTGTATTCTCCCACAAGAGAGTGAAGCAGGGCAAAGAAAATACAGAAAGTGTTAATATTTGAATGTGACTTAAATACAAAATTGAGAGTATTTTGGTACTGAAACAAATGCATGAGAATGATGGGGAAATCAAAGGTAAAACTGATCAGAGAAAAAACAGAATATTCTTTTTTTTTTCAGTTACCTTAAAATTCTGTGTTTCTAACATTGCTGTTTGTTCACTTAGGTTGTTTTAGTAAGAAAAAAAGGTTTAGGCTTCACATACGTTGGAAGAGATGATATTCTGTCCAAGTAAAAAGCAGACTATGTGGTATATACATGTATGAAATATATAGCCTGAACATAAACTGAACGTGACCATAAGAATAACTTACAAATAGATGCAGATTACTGTAATGTTTAGAGTCTGACAGGGCAAGGCAATAGTGAAAAGCGTACCAGTGTTTAAACAGACACCTTACAAATAGATTGAATCAAATGAATAAATAGACTGAATCAGATGTCTCACTATAAAACCAGGAGTGCTACTGTGAATCTGTATGTGTGAATTTTATGTCTCAGCTAGTTTGTAATTTGCTCAAAGAATTCACCAAATCAGATGGCAGTTGTTCAATTCATTATACTCCTATTAACTACATTCTTGGAAATGGGCATGGTTTAAAAACAACTTGCCAGGAACAGAGACTGTGCTCTAGAAGATTATTTCAAGAAGCGTTTCTTTGTTTTCCTAGTTTGTACACTCAAACCATTACATCAAATTTTTTTAAAAAATACTTTTAATTTTGAATTTGCTTTGGGTTATCGGGCATAAAACTAGAAAAAACAGTGAAGTGGCTGATTCTAACTGAATTTGCAGAAATCTGTTCAGCAGTTTATACTGATGAAAACTTAGCTGTATGTACATAGTAACTTTAAGCCCTGGCTTCCCGCATGATTTTCCGCATGCTAACATCTTTTCAGTACCTACCTGTCTTTAAAATAAGGAGCCCTCGGAATTGCGTGGTTGTTGCCTTGTGGATATTTTATGCAGCAAAACACTTGGAACAATAAACTGTTAATGGCCCCAGTTATTTGTATACAGCGGGATCACACGCTTCCGAGTGCTTTCCCTTCCTAAGCCCAGATGTCTGGTTCGCTGTTGCCTCAAAAGCCCTGATCAGGACCAGACCCCTGCAGAACACAGGCGCGCTGAATAACGCTTTTATTTTGGGCCAAGATAATGCTATGAAAAACCAGTGAATAATGCAATGGAAGAAAAGAAGGAGGATGAATGAATATAATAACAAAATCCCATACTTAGGCCTTCTACTTTCCTCCTTGTTATTGAATTTGTTTGCGGGGAGGGGTCAGTATTATTAGCTGTTCTGTTACATTGCTAGAGGAAACACATAGTCTATTTTTTTGATGTGTTTAATTTTTGCTTTCAACATCGGCCATAACACTCCTCTTACAGAGACAAGACATTTTTGGGGATACCAAATTTCTGAGATACTTATGGAAGTATACATAAAATTGTGATAGAAAACCAAAGACTTTTTTTTTTTTCACAACTCGCCTCTTTCTTTTGCTCATTACCACCTCCCTCCCTAGTATCTACTTAGTCCCAAATTACCTTTGCAATGAAAACACATTTAAAAAATTTCAGATTCAAGTGTTATTTTCTTTTAAAGGATTTTGGGGGGGAAAACAAAGTGCAGGGTCTTAGAATTTGAAAAGCTCTATACTTGCAACTAGCATTTCTAATACAATGCTGCAAATTCTCAACCTGCATAAGCTATAATTTGTTTTATCCCCAAGGCAGTAGGAAATTCTTATGTACAGCACATTTCTCTAGTTCAATGACAGGCTTTCCTTGTTGCGTAACTGTAATTTTTTTTCTGTGTAGAATTATGTTCTGATAAAGCCTTACTGAAGTGTGGAATACATATCATTAGCGTGTATGTGTTACTTGAGATTTGAAGCTGCTGTTTTTATTTTTTCAGCTGTGAAAAGTTGATTTAAAGGTCAGTGTGGCTAGCTACTCTACCTAGTCGGTCTTTTGCGCTGCCATTTTGCAATTTTGAAGCAGTATGATGCTTTTTGTATGCTTTTCCAGGCTATGTTAGTTACTAGAAATGTCGCCTGTTACAAGATGGCTGTTTCAGCAAAGAAGTGGAGTTGCACTGTTATGGTTTCTTTAGCTTCACTGTTTCTCTGCTGTGTTTTTATAACTGATGATTTCTCAAGAATCTGAAATCAAAAGACAAACCCTTTTTTTCCCCCAGTCAAGTAAATGCTGCCTTTGCTAGGAAAATTCCTGTTGCCTGGGAGCTTTTAGATGACCAAAAACATTGTGCAAAAGAGCAAAATATAATTACTTTTCTTGGACAATATGTTGAGCTAAACTTAACAATAATTAACTGAACAGCATGTCTCACCGCAGGCTGCACATGAGAAGGTACTTCCTTCTGCTGCTTAATCATAAATCTCGCTGATTAGCAAAACCTTTCATTTTGCCCACTGCTTTACTGAATTCCTCTTGTTTCTCTGTGCACTCCCATGTGGATCCCACATTGCACCTGGGACTTGTTACGTGTTTTTTTTTCCCAGCAGAACAACGCAGGCAGACACTGGAATGGAAATCAAAGTGAGAGCTGCCTGTGCTTTGTTCGAAGGCATGTGTCCGCAAGCCTGTGTGTGGGGTTCCCTCTCCTGCTTGAATCTGGTGGGATGGTGAGGCGTGTAAACAGCAGGCGTTCTCCCCATCGGTGCATGGACCAAGGTTTTGGTTGAGTGCAATAATTCATGGTTTTGTTGCCTTTCGCTGGAGGCCTTAAAGCTTGAGCAAATGGGGAAGATTGTTCTGCTTTGATAGATGGTAAAATAGTTTGGTGCAGTGTGCTGTGCTGGGGTAAGTGGGGAGGAAAACCTGGGCCCTTTACTATTAGTCATCTGACTGTTCGATAATCTGAACTGGCGGGGCTTGTAGGGAGGGCTTTAAACTAGGCCTGAAGGGGGGAGGGGATATAAACAGGCTCACTAGAGAGGAGCCTGGGGGGGTCACCCCATTGCTGGGGATGAAACCGACAGCCCAGCTCAAGTGCATCTACACTAATGCACGCAGCATGGGCAACAAACAGGAGGAGCTGGAAGCCATTGTAAGGCAGGATGGTTATGATGTAGTCACCATCACAGAAACGTGGTGGGATGCCTCCCATGACTGGAGTGCTGCGATGGATGGCTACAAACTCTTCAGAAGGGACAGGCAAGGAAGGAGAGGTGGCGGGGTGGCTCTGTATGTTAGGGAGTGTTTAGATTGTACAGAGCTTGACACTTGTGGTGAGGCAGAATGCTTATGGGTGAGGATGAGGGGGCAGGCCAACAGAAAAGATATCCTGTTGGGAGTCTGTTACAGACCACCCGACCAGGATGAGGATGTTGACGAATTCTACAAGCGGCTGGCAGGAGTCTCTCAGTCACGAGCTCTTGTTCTTGTGGGGGACTTCCCAGACATCTGTTGGAAATACAATACAGCAGAAAGGAAGCAGTCCAGAAGGTTCCTGCAGTGTGTGGAAGATAACTTCCTGACACAGCTGGTAAGTGAGCCTACCAGGGGAGGTGCCCTGCTTGACCTCCTGTTCACTAACAGAGAAGGACTGGTGGGAGAGGTGGTGGTCGGAAATCATCTAGGCCTTAGTGATCATGAAATGGTAGAGTTTTCGATCTTTGGTGAGGTAAGGAAGGGGGTCAGCAAGACCGCCACCATGGATTTCTGGAGGGCAGACTTTGACCTGCTCAGAACGCTGGTTGGGAGAGTCCCTTGGGAGATAGTCCTGAAGGGCAAAGGGGTCCAGGAAGACTGGGTGTTTTTCAAGGAAGAAGTCTTAAAGGCACAGGACCAGGCTGTCCCCATGTGCCGTAAGACAAATCAGCGGGGAAGACGACCGGCCTGGCTGGGCAGAGGTCTACTACTGCGACTAAGGGAAAAAAGAAGAGCTTACCAGCTCTGGAAGAAGGGGCAGGCAACCCAAGAAGAGTACAGGGATCTCGTCAAGTCATGCAGAGAGAAGATTAGAAAGGCAAAAGCCCAGCTGGAATTTAACCTGGCCACTGTTGCAAGGGATAATAAGAAAAGTTTTTACAAATATGTTAACAGCAAAAAGAGAGCCAGGGAGAACCTCCATCCACTAGTGGATGCAAGGGGGAACATTGCCACTAAAGACGAGGAAAAGGCTGAGATACTCAACGCCTTCTTTGCCTTGGTCTTTAATGGCCCGACGAGTTATCCCCAGGGTACCCAGCCTCCTGAGCTGGAAGATGGGGACAGAGAGTGGAATAAACCCCCCATAATCCAGGAGGAAGCAGTCTTTGACCTGCTATGCCACCTGGACATCCACAAGTCTATGGGGCCGGATGGGATCCACCCAAGAGTGCTGAAGGAGTTGGCAGAGGAGCTTGCCAAGCCACTCTCTATGGGGGGTCCCAGATGACTGGAGGTTGGCAAATGTGACGCCTCTCTTCAAGAAGAGCCGGGGGGCTCTTCCTGGTGTGCTCCCAGGCACTGGAGGACAGTCAGGGGATGGCCCGGGTTAAAAGGGGTTCCAACCAACCATTTCCTTCTATGACCAGGTGACCCGCCTGGTAGATGAGGGAAAGGCTGTGGATGTTGTCTACCTGGACTTCAGCAAAGCCTTTGACACAGTCTCCCATAGCATTCTCCTGGAGAAGCTGGCAGTTCGTGGCCTAGATGGATGTACTCTTCGCTGGGTTAAAAACTGGCTGGCCGAGCCCAGAGAGTCATGGTGAATGGAGCTAAATCCAGTTGGCGGCCGGTCACAAGCGGTGTCCCCCAGGGCTCAGTTCTAGGGCCGGTCTTGTTTAATATCTTTATCAATGACCTGGATGAGGGGATTGAGTGTGCCCTCAGTAAATTTGCAGATGACACCAAACTGAGTGGGAGTGTTGATCTGCTGGAGGGGAGGAGGGCTCTGCAGAGAGACCTGGACGGGCTGGATCGATGGGCCGAGGCCAATTGTATGAGGTTCAACAAGGCCAAGTGCCGGGTCCTGCACTTTGGTCACAACAACCCCATGCAGCGCTACAGGCTTGGCGAAGAGTGGCTGGAAAGCTGCCTGGTGGAAAAAGACCTGGGGGTACTGATTGACAGCCACCTGAATATGAGCCAGCAGTGTGCCCAGGTGGCCAAGAAGGCCAATGGCATCCTGGCCTGTATCAGGAATAGTGTGGCCAGCAGGAGTAGGGAAGTGATCGTGCCCCTGTACTCGGTGCTGTTGAGGCTGCACCTCGAATACTGTGTTCAGTTTTGGGCCCCTCACTACAAGAAAGATGTTGCATTGCTGGAACAGGTCCAGAGGAGAACAACCAAGCTGGTGAGGGGTCTGGAACACAAGTCATACGAGGAGCGGCTGAGGGAACTGGGGTTGTTTAGTCTGGAGAAGAGGAGGCTGAGGGGAGACCTGATCGCCCTCTACAACTGCCTGAAAGGAGGCTGTAGTGAGGTGGGGGTCGGCTTCTTCTCCCTGGTAACAGATGATAGGACGAGGGGGAATGGCTTGAAGTTGTGCCAGGGCAGGTTTAGGCTAGACATTAGGAAAAACTTCACTGAGAGAGTTGTCAGGCTCTGGAATGGGCTGCCCAGGGAGGTGGTGGAGTCCTCATCCCTGGAGGTATTTAAAAGACGGATAGATGAGGTGCTTAAGGACATGGTTTAGTGGTGGGATGGCAGTGCTAGGTTAACGGTTGGACTCTATGATCTTAAAGGTCTTTTCCAACCGAGGTGATTCTATGATTCTATGATTCTTACTTGAGCATCAGGGCTGTTTTATCTAATTAGATATACACTTAAAGATAGATAACATCCAGTGTTCTGGAAGATTTTTTCTATTGGAAAGGTTAGAAAATCAAACCTGTTGTTTATTGAAAAACTGGATGCTTCCGAACTCCCTTCCCTCTCTTTGTTTCTTCCTCCTCCCCAACACTCTACTGACATTACATTACCGCCTCTGTTTAATTTTTCATAGCCCATATGAACTGCCACTTAAGACAGGAATGGGAAACTACTGCATTATATCCTCTGCTTTAAGGCAGCTTAGTCAGGTAAAATATGAGTCACCCAAGCAGCAGCTTTCTCAGTAGCTAAAGGTGTTTGTAATTTGATGTTCACAGTGCTGTTAAAGAATGATCACTAGAAAGAGTTTATATACAAGTTTCCGTATAATTTAAAGCCTTGTGCTGTGTGAAGAAAGGTAGAGGAGAGGGTGGGATCTGGCAGTGAGGTTTTTTCCATGCTCCCTCCCTTTTATGGACCAAAATCACTTTTCCTAAGGAGCTGCTGACCTGGGAAAGTATCAGTAGGCTTCCCAAGTGAGCATTTATTTTGCTTCTTGTTTCCCCTCTTTCCACCTGTGGACTTTGCTACAATGAGAACGCAAGGACTGAATAATTTAGGCCTGATGTGTGATACCACACCATAAAATGGTTTAGCACAGTATAGGTTTTGCATAAACTAATTTAGGCATAGTGTCTGGGGTACATAAAATATCCAGAGGATCTGGTCTGAGAAGTGAGAGCGATTGGAAAACAGTGAAACCACAGCACAACTTTCCCAATCTCTATGAATTTTTCCGCTCTGTCCCATGGAGCATCTACATTCTCAGAGCTGTGAATAGTATGGTACGAGGTGTCTCTGTTTCTGCTTAGGGATCTTTTTTCCTTTGCTATGTCCGGTTTTATGACTTTGATTTCAGATGAGGTATCATAGCATCACAGAGTTTCTCAAGTTGGAAGGGACCCATAAGGATCATTGAGTTCAACTCCCTGCTCCTCGCAGGACTACCTAAAAGTAAACCATATGACTAAGGGTGTCATCCAGATGCTCCTTCAACTCTGCCAGGCTTGGTGCCACGACCATTTCCGTGGGGAGCCTGTTCCAGTGACCGACCACTCTCTTGGTGAAGAATGTTTTCCTAAAGTCCAGTCTGAACTTTCCCTGATGCAGCTTCGTACCATTTCCATGTATCTTCTAGAGCAACCAAATGCTTTAGCACCGTTTGGTATTTGGCAACATTTGTTATGAAAAGATGTCCTCTTTATGTAACACCATGACAAATGTGAAAAGAAGCCCGGATTAGTTCAATTTAAAATACCAGGTTTGCACCATTGTAGTGAAATGTATTATAGCAGTCGGAGATGATTAAATACCAGGAGAGAGCATAGTTAAATTATGTAAGTTATTTTTCAGTTACTTTAAAACTGATCTTTATTTTTTTTCCTGCAGATAATTTGTTTAAACATGGATATCCTCTGTTAATAAAGCTGTCCTGATACTTCTTGACACTGCAGATGTGGGAATGTGATATGCACATAGATGCACAGAAATTGTTGTGGTCAAAGTTTAGTTTTGTTTACAGAGGGTTTTTAACAAGTACAGTGTGCAAATTTGAAAAGATTTGCTGAGACTGCATTCTGAGTATTTCTTTTCTTAATTCATCTAACCACTTCCAGTATTCAGTTATCTGGATATCTTTCATTATCTGAGTATCTGAGACTCATTAGGTCCAGACTGCAAAAGGCATGTTAGTTATGCATGCTCCATTTGTTTAGTTGATTTAAAAAGAAAAAGTATCCACCCCATGATACAGGTTACACACCTTTAACAATATGATTAACGTTCCTATCTAATACAGAAGAGGTTATGCAGCTTGGTTAATACATTATGCAGGCTGACTGAGTTAGGAAGTTGATTTTTTAAGTTGGTGACCTTAATAAGTGACTTTCTAGCGTATGCTCCTTGTAAGATACTGCCACGAACGGCATAGAAAGGAATCCCTGTAAAGAGGAGCTGAAATAAAGTGCAAGAATAGCATGCTGTAAGTCACTAGCAAAGGAAAACCAGACTTTTGAGAACTGTGGGGAGCAAAGAAGAGAATAGGAAGCTGTGATGTTTTCTCTTTGATGTAGAATATCGTATGTGCAGGCTTTCTGATGAGACACTAGCCAGCCAAGTACAGTGGTAAGGCAGTGTCATGCTCCTCTGAGCCCTCTTTAAGAAAGGAAGGAGCATCACAGGGCATGTGACAGGCATGTGGAACTCTGATTTTTCGTCCTGCTGTCTGAACTAGCAGACAGAACTTCTAATATTATGTGATATATTGTATACTACATTGTGCCAAAGAAGCCAAGAATGTGACCCAGAGCTGCAGGCTCAGCAGTAATTTCATTTATTTAACTGCCTTACATTGTCAGTTTGATGTGAGGCTGTAAATCTTCACAGTTGTCTTCTGTATACAATACAAACAAATGGACATACATCAAATTTTTCTATAATCAAGTGTGAAGAGCAACTTTGTATTTTCTTTTATTAGTAATGAAAATGATAAAGTGTACGTAATAAAGCCCTCAAAGCAATAGGTATTTTCTGCACAATGCACGTGGTTAACGTGCACTACTAAGGATCGCTATCTCTATGTAATGCAGCTTGCTTACACCCTGCAGTGCATTGATGAGATGCTTGTCCGTAGGGGCAATGCCTTCCCTTGAGCAAATCTGTGTTGCAGTGATTAAGGGTATTACGGGGAGGGCCGTGGTTTTAAATACTTTACCTCGTGACAGCCTTGATGCTCTTCTTGCTTTCTGGAAAGCTTTTCTTACTCTGGTACCTTGAGTTTTGCAAAACTGTAACTGTTCCAAATTTATTTATATTTATTTAGATTATGCATTCTTTTGCTTCCTATCCAAAACTCCTTCTACAAAGTAACTAAGTGCTCTCAATCAGAGGTGAGGGCAGGTGGGCAGTACATAAAATGTTGCGTCTAACACAATTTACAAAATATTTTGGAATAACAGACACTGTGGAAGTATCAGTGTGAAATGTTACTAAAGGTGTATTTTTTTTAACCTTAGGCTGGGCGATGCAGGTTGCTGCCTTTGTTTTCATTCAGAGAAAGTGGGAAGATGACAAGAGTCACTTTGAAAAAATGCTGGATTATTTCTGTGACATTCGGGAACCACTACAACTCCTCATCTTTCCGGAAGGAACTGATCTCACAGGTAGGCTGCATTTGTCATCTTCTCGTGGAATGTTCAGCATGGAAATTCTTTGTTGTTTATGGAAATAGTTAAAAAAAAAAAAGTTCAAGGCATGAGCAAGACTGGGTTCTTCTGGACAGTAGAAATTATAGTTAAGGATCATGTGTGCTGATTAATTTGAGAGGTATAAATCAAGTTCCACTGAGAGGCTTTGCCAGTCTTCCTGAAATAACTTACATTTCAAAGCATCTGATGTTTGAAATGGCTTTATATTGGTCAGTACTGTACATGCATTCTGTTAGCAAAAGTAGGTTTTAAGACCTGGAATAAATCACTTGCATGTTCCCATTTCCCATATTACTGGGGCAAACAGTGCAAAATCATTTCAGACCTATGGAAGAGTGATTGAAGAGGAGCACTAATGATTCTTCTAGATTTCTTGCCGATGTTGAAGACGACTCAATTACTAATAAAAGAAAACATTGTATAGATGTTCTGTGGTGGTTCATGCCTGCAGCATGATTTGATAAGTATCATCTTTAAATAGAAAATCAATTGCAATTAAACTTTTACCTTTTGGCTTATTTAAAAGATTTTTTATTATACTTTCCATTGCAGATATTCTCAAATGATATTTTATTGCAATGCCAGATCAGTAAATACTAGACACAGTATAAAATAACTAACTATACTGCTATATTGTCTTCTGTATTCCCGATACCCTTAAAAATGGATATGTACAGTATTCAGCTGCTATCACACTGTAGGGAATTGTCATCACTTGATCAGCCTTCCAAAAAGAAGATAAACTTGTACATTCTTGAACTGTTTCACATGATATCTCTTGTTGAATTACTTATTTTATATCTAAAATTAGGAAGAAGGAAGGAAATTATCTCACTTTAGGTTTTTTTTTTCTTTTAGTTCATTAACAGCTCTCCCCTCCTAGCTCTGAATTACGAGATGAAATCTTAATCTTATCCATGGAGTCAGGAGACTCCTCCTTGGGTTGCTCAGACTCTTTCTGAACAGGTGTTTCCATCTCAAGATGATTGAAAGAATTGGATTGCTTGTAATCTATTCCATAAATTATGTATACCTTCTAATCCCTCCCAACATTCCTAGGAGACAAAAGAGTGTAAAGAACTGAGGAAGTTTTCTACTGCAGTTTTAAGAAGAATTACTGAGGACTGAGACAGCTGCGCTGTGTTAACGCTGTGCTGTGGAGTCCCGAAGGCAGTGGTGGGGATGCTCCTGCCTGAATGTGGAGTTGCTTAAGGAAACATGTTTTTTTCTCTGGTGTTGTAACAGATATCAATGACTAGGACTAAATTTAAGTATATGGTGTTGGTACCATTCACTGATGGTACCAACCATCCAACATGCAGCCAAGATTCTTCACTTAATATTAAAAAATTCTCTAATTGGATTTCTGAAGACAGATTTTTGACAGTTGGGTTTTTTTTTCTTTTTTAAGGCATTTCTGTTGTTCTGGTTTTCCTTCCTCATACGTGTGTAACACGTACCCTTTAACTTTGCAGTGTCAAATGGATATCCGCACTAACTGTGCCATTCTTCAGAAGCTGGTTTAAGCCACAGCAGATGGGTGGTGATCATTTCCCCTGGGTTGTTGAGCAGCCCGGGGAGGAGGCAGTGGGGTGGGAAGGAGGGGAGCGATGGGCAGGGCAGACGCTAGGGGACTGCTTCCTTGGGCAGCCGTGCTGGCTTCTGACAGATTAAGCTGTCCCGTGGTTGCCGATCTAACTTGCCATCAGTAATGAATGCCACCTTGATATTATATTTGTGCATAATAAGATGTATAGAGACAGGGAAAACCCCAGGGCTTTTTCTGTGAAAGTAAATAGCTGTCCCTGTCTAATCGGCTTCACAGGAAACATTGGCTCTTATATTTTAGCATGTTGTAGGAGACAAGGCAAAATCCCTTGGCAAGCTAATCCCAACAAAGCAATGAGTTTATGCCATATGAGAATGATAGAACATAATAATGTATTTTGTGTGACATTCTGAAAAAAACAATTTTCAGAAAACTTATGTTATCGACATATTAGGACCTATTGCAACCTCATGTTCCATCTTTTAGAATAAGAAATAAACTACAGTTTTGTTCTGAATGGTCGCTCAATATCCTAGAGAACGTTTTGCAAAAATAGAGGCAATGGCTCTTGTTTTCTCACCAAATTCCAAAGCCGCTGATTACTTTTGAAAACAAAATTCTTCTGGTGCTTAAAATGAAAAATAGCATTCTATGTGTACTTCGCTGAAAAGTAGAGTTGCTGTGCAGCTATCATTTTTTTAATCCTCTTGGTGGCCGCGTGACAATGATAGATTTACTCTTCTTTATAAGAAATTATATAATGTTTTCAGGTATTCGAGAATGAAAGATTTCAAAGAAATGTGAGGTATGACTGTATTTATACATGGGCCACTGCCTGATTTCAGGTTGGTGAAGTACTTTGCAGTGGCAGATGCTACGTAAATAAATTTTAGAAATAGTAATGTCATGAACCCTGAATGATGTACTTACAGACTGGAATGTATAGGGTCTGAGGTAATAATTATATACTTATTTCTGATAGGTTGGTCATCTTTTCACTCTGGAGTACTTCAAGGTTAAAGCTAAGTACATCAAGGTATTTTATTGTAACTGCTTAAAAAGAAGCCCTCAGCAGATAGCCATGTAGCCAGACTTTCTGAAGCCCCCGAAGAAAACAAAGAACCATAAGTCTAGTGCTTCTGGAAAGCTGGAATCCAACCCACCATTTTGCTTGTTCTTCTGTTTTTCTTGGTGTTCCTTACAAGACTCTGTAGCACTTCTTCAGAAAGCAATAACAAAAAGTGTTGCTGTATTGCTCTGTGCCTGTTAAAGCCTTATTTCCTATGGATTTGTGTCTGCATCCCTATACATGGTCTCATCTTCACTCCAACTTCACCTTTTTCCTTGTGTTTCCTTCCGTGTGACATTTCCTCCACAAATCTCTTGCTGTCTTGGCAAGAGGCATCATCTGCTGTGGCTCATCCTCACCAATACTTGTGTTAACCAGCGGACCGCTGCATGCTGGGCTGAAAGCCCTGACAGCCTACATACCCATGGAGCCTGCTCTGGCTTTTCCCATTATGAAGATCTCTACTCTTGGAGGTTCCCCTTTACTCAGCCATTGGTTTTTCTGAAACTCCTGTGGAGCTTAATTATCTTTGAACCTCTTGTCTCTGACAAACTTTGTTTGCAGGTGGCAATAGCTTCAAAAGTTAAGGGGAACTCTGTGATTGCACAGACCTTTCTTCCTTGAGGAACAGACAAAAAACAAGTAGGAAAGCTTGCTAGAGCCCAGATTTATTTTGGCAGGAATGTTGTGATGTGGAACACATGATATTCTCTCTGGAAGGTAACAATGAACTGCAGTTGGATTTTTCTTTTTCTAGTAAATATGATGTACTTTGGTCATGTAGAAAATATTGTTCAGAAGTACTGGTAGAGGTAGATTTAACAAGGAATAGTTAGAAAATAGCATAAATATGGACAATTGCTTAACTTTTTCTTAAAATATCAACTATGAGCTAACGTACCTTTTATGCTTTCTATGCAAACCTCTATTAGAGACATAAATCAGGGTTTTTTTAAAAGGGAAATTTCTGGAGTACTCGCTGCTTCTTTCACTATCTGGTACCGGTATCATTTGAGAGTAGTTGAAGTCATAGAAATACATGCATACTTTTATCATGAGTCAAATTAAAGGAAAAGGTAGTACGTAATATTCAAATTGCAGTGCACTAGTACTAGCAAAAAAAAAAAAAAAAGTAGTTGAGAGTTGATCAGAAATAGTTGTGTTAAAGCTGTCAGAATCAGCTTTCCAGTAGGATGATGAGGGAAGTTTGTAATTCTTTTGGGTGACGTCCAGCAAAACACATCAGCCTGGACAATCTTGAATCTGTAAAAGCATTTGAGCTTGTTTGTTTGATAGGAGCTAAGACTGCATACATCTTTCATGGGGAGTACAGCCTTAGCTTTTCGTTGGGTACAAGTCTTGGGGTTTTAATTCCAAAAACTCTTCAGACTCACACGAATGCAGCTTGTTACTGCATTATGGCTTTCATCAAAGTCAAATGGGAGAGATTTTTGTTTTCATTCAAAACTAGCTCACAAATTAAAAATGTAATTTGAGTTTAAAGAAATTTGAATTTGTTCTTCTGTCTTCTGGTTTTCAGGGGAAAAAGCAATTTAACTTCTTAAAAATCTGTAACTCAAAAATGAAGAAAATGTCATAACATAATTTCGTCCTCTGGTTACTTTAAATTAAATTCTGAAGTGTGATGCTTCTACAAAGTGCTGACTTTCTGAGCTTTTCCAATAATTTAAAAATGTGATAAATGGGATTTGCCCACATAATTTTGAGATAAATGAGAAAAAATGTAATCAAATGATGTACCAAAGGCAGCATAGGAGCGCAAAAAAAATATGTAAGAGGTTATGGCCAGAACCTTTAAATTCTTGTTCTTTTGTGTAGTTTGACAATTGCGCTGTTGTGGTGTCTAAAGACTCAAATAAATTGGACTTCTTGTGCTTGTCACCACCCCGAAGAACATACCCTCTGAGAGGCAGCATGTATTAGCTGAAGGAGAGAGGGGAGGAGAGGCAAGTCAGTGTGAGACCAGAGGAGACGGAGCATCAAGCAGTTCTGGATAAGGGAAGGTCCCACACCACCCTATGTTAACAAGCTGGCTGCTTTCCATAAAAATAGATTATTCTACTTATTCTTTTTTTATCATAGGAGCATACAGAAGCAAGGAGTTAAAAACGCAAAATAGACCTAACAGGGGAATGATGAGCAAAAAGTAAGGGGGTAGATTTACTTTGGCTTAAGGACAGTGTAAGAAAGAAAATACTTGTTTCTAGAAAGCAACGCTTACTCATCTTTTTCAGAGAGAGTGAGTAAGGGGGGACATCACCCATAGCCAAATGATGTGAGTGACCTTTTGGGATTGGGGAGACCTAAACCAAGTTCATTTCCAGTCCCTGCTTCATGCAATTTGCGTTGGTTGGAAGCAAAGAAGAGAACATATGTTTCCTTCCTGTGTTTTCACTATCAGGCTTATAAAGGCATCTTTCACTTCTTTTATTTTTTCACCTAAGAACGTTATAATCTGGACAGCAGCATGATGAGGCATCTGCATAAGTTTTGCAGTGCTGACAGTGTAGCCTGGTCTATTGATTAAGGAATTTTAAAGAGGTGTTTGTTGTGCGAATTCCCTTAGGTTGGAGAGGATATAAAAATGGGTTTCTAATTTCCTGGATCAGTTTTCTAACCTCTAGGTTTCATATAATGAGGAACATCACGTTTTCTGCCTCTTCTGGAATCCAGTGCTGAGCCAGGAGACTTGCTCTGAATTTCCCCCTGAAGGTTTAAGCACAGGTGTCTCGCACAGGGATCACAAACAGTGGTGGGCAACAAGGCGCTTACATCGGATAAGATGGCAGTCAGTGCATTTGTTTGTAAGTAATAGGAGAGTAAGAAACTGTTTTCTTCAAATGCTGAGAGTAGCAGGAGGGGAGGAAGGGCACTACTCTCACTTTTTGTTAGAGTGAAAGCATATCCTACCCTTGCTTTCAGGATAACATCAAAACCCCTTTGACCTTCCGGACTTGCTATAATAAATATTGTTTAATGCACAAAGACCTGTGGCTTGGTAGTTGTTAGGAAGGGAAGAGGGAGATGATTTTTCCAGATGGCAATGATCACTGTATTAGCTGGGAGTGTTATTCTAGTTCTAAAATCCCATTACACTAGGGTCATGCAAAAGGGGAAGGGAACAATCTCAGTTATATAAAACTTACAGACCAGGGGCAAGACAGGGATAGAAATATCAGGAAATAGCTGAATAGTGTTGGCCAGCGTGCCAATATCCAGCTGTTCACACATTTTTAGAAAGGCATTGTAGTAAAGGGAAAATTGGAAGATGTTTTGCAGATGTTTACAGCGAGTTCTTTCCAAGTACAGGGAGGTGCACTAAGAGGAGGTTTGAAGATGATTACTTCAAGGCAATGGGCAGTGGAGGTCCCAAACCTTTTTTGTGGTTATCAGTTAGATCTTGCTCGGAAGAAAACCCTGCCCATTTATTCTTCGGTTTTCCTGTGGTGCGAGTAGGAGTGCTTTGCAAACACCAAAGAATTAATTTGCATGCTTCCTCTGAAACAAAGTGCAAGTGAGCAGACATATGGAGAGGTTTTTCTGAGTGCTTATTAACTATGTGCAGTTTGAGATCCTTAAGACTTAGATTTTTTTTTTTTTGACTGATTAGCTTTATGTGGGCACTTATGGCACTTGTGTCTCAGAGCTTTGATTGACTTGATTTGCAGATTGCAAATGTTCCAACGTGAAACCCAAACTTGGATATGTAGAAAATTAAGATGATGCTTCATCTGTCCTCTGGAAGAAACAATACATTAGCTTAAAACTTTGTGATAAATTAATTTAAAGCATTTTACTTGTGTCGCCACAGAATCTGGAAAGGAACTCTTGACTTGTATACTTTTTGTAGGAACACTCTTGGTGATCAGTGTAATTTCTTAAAAAATAAAAAGTTTAAGTTGTTGAGCTAATAGTGCAATACAGTCATGTCTAAGACGTAGAAGCTGCCTTTTCAGGGGAGCATTTAATAATGCCCAGATTACTCTTGCCTCTTCTGCCATTCCAAATCTTGCCTATGACTCACTTTGCAAGTTTTGCTGTTGCAGAGGTAGGGATCCTAAAGGCAAGTTCCCTTTGCTTGTTCAGAATAGTCTGTTTTCAACACTGAATGGTGTAGTAGTCGAGCAGACAAAAAAAGATCATCTGGTCACGTGTTTAAAGAAATAATGCATATGTCCAAGGAAAGATAAATTTAAGTTACATAGCCAAGTGTAATTTTAGTATTTCACACATTCTGTAATTTTAGCAACACTTTTGGAAGATGTAATGTTTTCAAGTATCTGTACATTTTGGCAATTTGGCAGGAATTAAAGCTTTGAATTCTCTTTGATGAATCACTTGCTTGGCTACTGTGCAACAGTGTTCCTTTCCTCCAAATCACATGGTCAGGAAATCTGTGCACTACATCTTAAGGGCTGCATGTATGAAAAGCAGTTCTCTTATGCGTGGAAACAATAGGTCACAGGGAAAAAATATTCAGTATGCTGATATGCTATAGCATTTATTAATAGGTAGGTGATCCTTTAGGAGGAACGTCCACCTTTTTTGATAAACAAAGAGCTTATGTAATTTAGGAAAAAAAGAAAGATGCAGGAAAGTTGCATTATGGCAAAAAGGACACCTCACGCTACTGTTTTGCTGATTTGCCCACTTGTGCTAGTGTTTCTTTACAGGAAAAATTACGATGCTTGTAAGCAAAAGGACTTACAAGTATCAATTCTGTTAAATTATTAAGCAGCATACGTTTTTCATTACTTTATCTCCCATGTCTGTTAAGGTTAACTGTGGATGCTTAAAAGAAGAGCTGTTTCTGCTTGAAAAAGATACATTGCTTGGGCAATGATTTTGTTCCTTAGATCTGCTGCTGGGATTTTAAAACACCTGTAGAACTATATAAATACAGGTTATTTAATAAGTTAGTTGATGAAATAGATTTTTTTTTTTTTTTTTTTTTTCCATGTTGCCAAGGGAACATTGCATGTGTCCTTTGTCTTTTGGGCCCGGGGGAGGCAGAGCAGTACCCACAACGGAGGAGTAAGTGTAGGCAGCAAAGGCTGAGGCTTCTTGGAAGAGCCTCCAGCACATCGCTGGAGGACAAATTGCTTCCTCTCTGCCTGTCTTCAGAAGTTTTCACTTTAGCGTCTGCGTCTTCCTTGCTTAGCAGGCTCTGTTAGCAACTGGCTCTGAAAAGCCTTTGCTCAGTTTTCTCATGAGAGACTTCTTTTTGCCAGAGGTTTGAAACATATTTGTCACGGGGCTTAGCCAGCGCTGCTTCCCAGATGCCTTGTGTGTGCTCTGCATACAGTAGCGAGCGTGTGTTGCGACACTGAGGCGGTTGGTCAAAAAACTAAAACAGGGTACGTCTGTGCAGCACAGGTTGGTGCATAAAACGTGTCAAGTTTGCAAGGAAGATGGAAACCACCATTTTAATGTATTAGATTAACTGTTTTCCTCAATTTAATGGTTCCTTTCTGAAATAAGTTTAACATGGTTAAACATTGACCGCAAGGTATTTCAGTACATAATATCAAACCTACAGTACTATACAGTGTGCCTTTTGAGTTTAAAAAAAAAACCCAAATTGAGCCAATTAACACATTTTACTGTGAAATGGATATTGAAGTGTACAGAGAGCTATTAACAGACTTTTAATTTATATATTTCAGATTGATAAATATGAGAGATTTGCTGATTATT
Organism: Gorsachius magnificus; assembly: GCA_034008185.1. Taxonomy (NCBI): domain Eukaryota; kingdom Metazoa; phylum Chordata; class Aves; order Pelecaniformes; family Ardeidae; genus Gorsachius; species Gorsachius magnificus. Next base: position 10,963,359 of record CM067083.1, on the reverse strand, counting down.
TTCTGAAATGAAGTGAGAGGGTAAAAAGGCTTTTCTTGCAATCCACATTGCTTTTCCATACTGTAGCCGACTGGAAGCACACCACTTGCAGTCTGCCTCCACCTGAAAAGCTGTCACATATTCATACCGTGTGAACTGCTGTTGTACTGTTCCTGTCGTATAATGACATTTAATTCTTGGTCTACATGCACACTAATAGAAAATGGTGCTTTTTATTCTCTCCTTCAGCCAATACCAAAGCCCGTAGTAATGAATTTGCTGAAAAGAGTGGACTTCAGAAATACGAGTATGTCTTACATCCGCGAACTACTGGATTCACTTTTGTGGTTGAGCGTCTAAGGGAAGGTAATCCTGCTCTGTGTTTGTAATGTTCTTTTTTTCTTTTAAGACAACGAATCTCACCCATGCTGTAGAGCTGGTGTTCACAAAACTGCTTGAAGTCATTTCAGAAAACTTTATGTATCCTGATCACAAAAAAAGCCCTTGTTTGCAACCCTTCTTAAAATGATCATAACATGGAGAGATTTGATAACAGATAGTAATATTGTCAGCAGATACGCAGTGGGTGAAAACAACATTTTCACTTTTCTTTTTTAATGTTGTAGCTTGTTTAGCAGTCTACCTCAGAAAAGTAGTGGAAAAGATCCCAAGGAAGTTCAGCCTTATTGCCTGTACCAGTCCTTAACCCTAGTTGGGTGGTTGACATCAAACACACAGACATGTATAACACTGCCCTCTCTGAAAAGCTTCTTGTTTTAAGTCTGTGCGCTGAGACAACAAGTTGCTATGTTAAATGGATAAAGGGAATGCACAGGAGCATGTGGATGCAGCAAGGCAGCTGCCCGGTGCTGCCAACTTTTTCAGGGCATGGTGACTCAGAGAAACTGCGTAAAATAAAGAGTTGTGCTGCTTGGCAGAGTGGTGGGTAGGCAAACACATGATACTTGCTTTTTACCTAGAAATGGTCTTTCATCCCTGTATTAATCTGGGGGTAGAGATTGAGTCCCTATTATCAGGGGGACAGAGTATAAAGATGTGATTGCTTGTTAGATCGAGGTGTCTGGGGGTTGTTTTGGGAATGTGCATTTTGATGAGATTTGAGGCCATAACGGTGTAACCATTAAAAGATAATGATGTGGCAGCGATTCAAATACAGATGCATGAATGTCCGTAGGATATATGAATTTATGGTTGAAGAAAATAAACATACAGTAGATATGAAGAGACTTATTTATAGGCTAGTTCTTCAGGGAAAAGCTATTCTAGATCTTTAACACATGCTGATTATTCTGACTGCCAAAGGAAGAAGTTTGAGATTATTAAAAAGAATGAGGGCCTGCTGTTAGGGGTTTTTTTCCCTTGCTGGAATCCTTGTTTGGATTTTAGGAAAAGAGCTGGCTTCCATCTTGCCTGATTCCTACTAAGCAGATACCCTAAAATCACTATAAATACTTTGATATTTTGTCCAGATGGGAGATCCTAGTTGGACCATGTATCTATTTGACCCTGTTTTTATTGGATATTCGGTGGTGGACATCTTAGATTTTCATCTATCTTGAATGTTTACTACTCAATTTGCTGTAGTAAAAAAACCAAAATTCCCACATACGCAATTTCAAAAGCTTGTTTTACTTAAAACTTTTCAGGTTAACCTAGTGCATATAAATTTCTAGCCTGGAATAAATATTCGTTTAAAAAAATTAACTCTGTATTTCCTGCAGAAACAAGCTTTGTGGTTATACAGTCATTTTCTAATTTTATAAAAATTCTTTTCTCTCGTATTGCTGTATGAGATCTATGCAAATTAGGGTATTGGGCTATAAAAAGGACAATATTTGAGGCTGATTGCCTGATTTTATGTAGTACAAAGCTGGGGAAAAACGAAAAGAATTCCTAGATAACTTTTTTTTGTGTCCAGTCTTTCAAATGCTTTTAAGTACTATTTTAATTAAGGCAGGCAAATATTGCGTGAAATATTGATTTCCCTTTAGCATTGAATTTACTAGGTATCTGATACATTGGTAGGCATTATAAGATATATGTGTAATGACTGTATGATATTATGTAGTAAATTATGTGTAAGAAGGTAGTTCAACTAGCATTTTAAAATACTAAGTTATTACTTCCTGCCTTGTATCAGGAATAGTGTGGCCAGCAGGAGTAGGGAAGTGATCGTGCCCCTGTACTTGGCACTGGTGAGGCCGCACCTGAAATACTGTGTTCAGTTTTGGGCCCCTCACTACAGAAAAGATGTTGCGTTGCTGAAACATGTCCAGAGGAGAGCAGCAAAGCTGGTGAGGGGTCTGGAGCACAAGGCTGATGAGGAGCGGCTGAGGGAGCTGGGGTTGTTCAGCCTGGAGAAGAGGAGGCTGAGGGGAGACCTTATTGCCCTCTACGACCACCTGACAGAAGGGGGTAGTGAGGGGGGTGTTGGTCTCTTCTCCCAGGTAACAAGAGAAAGGACAAGGGGAAATGGCCTCAAGTTCCTTCAGGGGAGGTTTGGATTCAATATTAGGAAAAATTTCTTTCCTGAAAGAGTGGAACAGGCTGCTCAGAGAGGTGGTGGAGTCGCCATCCCTGGAGGTGTTCAAAAAACATGTAGACATGGCACTTGGGGAGGTGGTTTAGTAGGCACGGTGGTGTTGGGTTGATGGTTGGACTTGATGATCTTAGAGGTCTTTTCCAATCTTAATCATTCTATGATTCTACTTAAATGGTTTTCAGTTCTTTACAAGTATGCCAAATATGGACTATTTGTGTTGAAAAGTTTTATTCTTATGGTTAACCTAACTGTACTTGCTTGACTTAAAAAAACTTCAGAATATTATATGCCTCTCTCTCTCTCTCTCTCTCAATTTTTTTTTTTCTGTAAAATGTAGATGTCTGGGTAGATTTTCAGATACTGATGGCACAGTTGGTAACTAGTGTTATTGTGCAGATCTGGTTTGACTTATTATTTATACTATTAGAATGCCTTTTTTTACAATTCTAATTTCTGATACTAGGAGTAATAGAAAAAAAACAACACAGGATTGTTACCACTGGGTCCCTGTTTCTGGACTGTCCTAATGCTGCAATAGTAGCAATAATAAAAATAGACTTGTTTCCTTTTTTCCAGCTCATAACCTCAAGCACAAATCACTGTGTCTGACTTTAACATGGAGGAGGGAGTGGTGGGGATTTTAACATCATGTTTACGTCTTTGAAAGTATTTTTGTGCATAAACGACAACCTTATTGCCCTGTAGCTCTCCTGTGAATATATTTTGGCTTGTGGCTGTTTTCCTTTCCTTTGGCTCAAGTGTCTTTACTTCAGGCCTGAGTACATTATTTTGGTCCAAAAATAGGTTGATGAAGAGAGGGGGAAAATGTCATTAGAAGTTTAACTGCTTTTCAAATGTTGAAAAAAACTAATTTAATTTGGCAAGAACCCTGATTAATATGCATCACAAGCTGTAGCATGAAAGAATTACCTGTTACTACATAAAAATAACTATTAGCGACCCTTCTGAATAGGAAATGAAGAATCAGTAAATGTTGCTTGTATCTCTGCAGGAGAGTTTCTTCCTAGAGGAAGCACTATCTGTACCGTGACAGCATAATCTGAGCAGTTATCAGCCCTTTGCTTTCCATAGGTGGCAAAAATTTCTGAACGACGGGAATAGATTTTTGCCAGTGATGACCTCACTCAAAATCTTCTGGCTGCTTTCTTGCTCTTATATGGTCCTTATTTCAACTATTTGATCTCTTAGATCTCATAGATACTGCTATGATGGTTTCTAAGTCATTGCTGAGGTTATGGGAGCTAAGAAAAAAAAATATCTATATAACCACCACCAAAAAAGCAATAAAAATTGTTTAGGCAATACATCTCCTTGGCTTTTGAGTCTCTTAAATTTTTTGCACGTTCTAGCTCTTCCTGGGTGATAGCTCTTACCCCCTGAGCTGACTCTTCTAAACAAAACTCAGGTAAAAGCTAATTGTTTTTTCCTTTCATTATGCTCAGGTGCCAAGACAGTGAAAATATTACTTTACTTCTAAATGATCACATTACTGTTTTCTCATTCATACAAACCTTAGAATCACCCAAGAGTAAACACAGACTATGAACATACTTTAGATTGTATAATTAATAATATACTCAGGAGAATAAGGACTGCAGTTGTTGCTGGGTTTTAGACAAGAGAAAGACATAAATTTGATTCAGCATTGATTTTTGGAGAAATGTGTTCCTTTGGCTCAATAATAATTTTAAAGAGGATGGTTTAATATAATGTCATTGTTTGTACATGGCAAGAGAAAATACAGCGTAGACATGAAAAAACAAAAAGGGAAGGACCGCACGGTAGCTGGATAAGGTCAGCTTGCTACCTGATACACAGTATAGAGCGTTATCTGAAGATGTGGAAGTGAATGAGAGGGGAACAAAAATTTCAGTAAGGACTGATGAAGATCGAAAAGTATTAAATATACTTAGGCTAAATATAGATTAACAAAATACATGCATTTTTCACCCCTCCAAGAAGATCATCCTTCTTGGGAATGATTATTGAATTTCTAGTCAATTGTGACAGTCTCTGCAACAGATAAAGCAGGTTTGTGAGATTCTTCATTAATCTTTACTGATGCATGTTACTCAAAATAGCACTGGCCATTTTTCCTAGAATGCTTTAAATTTTACTTCTGCAAACACTTTAGTCTATCAAAATACTTGAAGTGTATGACCTCAGTTAATTATGCATTTTCTCAGTGCTGAAATATATCTGATCGCTTTGATCACTTATCGTGGCAGCCAGAGGAATTACCCTATGGAAGACCAAACCTCTGTTGACCAAAGTGACCACTGCAATCCCAAGTACTATCACATCTGGTTAGTTGGCTACTGGTGGAATGCAAAGAGAAATAGAATAGTTGATGTGCTTCTTTATAATTCTGTTCACTTGGTCAAGTATATCAGTTGTCTTGCCTCAGCTGTTACAAATCCTGGTTTCAATCAGCACCTGGTGAAAAATTACCAGGGCTTTATGCTGTATTTCTCTGGGGAATGAAGGTGAGCATTTTTGGAAAGACAGAGTCAGAACACGTGAGTGAGCAACAGAAAATGAACTCTAGGCACCAAAATGAAGATTGGTCATGACTTTTTTTTTTTAATTCATCATCATATACCTCTCTCTAATGATCTCCTAAAATCATATTTAATCCTTTTTTAAAGCCTGAAACTTTGAATAGATGTTATGTATGGAGTCATTGCTGGCAGAACTTGGGTTAAGGCAAATCATCTTTCTTTACAAAATGTGGGAATTTGAAAATGACAGAAATGTGCAGGAATTTAAATAAGGCTTTTATATAAGCATGCCTTTAACAATGTTAATTAAAAACATTTATGGTTTATATAGTGCTCTTGAAGATCTAGTTTGTGAGATTCTTTTATGAAAGGTCAGGAGGTTACTCAGAAAGTAAGTATAGGTTTTCAGGTCTGGTTGTATTTTATAAAGTTTTTTCTGAAGTGCCAAATGACATTGAAAGTTCAGATGGCTTGAATGTTCAGTTTCAAAGAGATGGAAAATAATACTAGTTGATTTGATTCAATATTGTCTGGATTCATTGAATTACATATATTATCTTGGCATAATATCTGTAATTGTAGCCAAATAGTCTGTCAAGAGAAAATAGTTGTTTACAAATGTTTTCTTAAAATTGCTGCATGGCTTTTAAGTATTTTCTCAGGACTAAATAAACAGTAAGTGCTAAGACAGAGCTAAGGTTTTAAAGCATCATTAGAAGATTATTCATACTTTTGCAGACAATCATTTCTGCCAACATTAAATTTTAACCGACCTCTTTTTGACACTTCCTCTATATCCATCAACAGTCTTTAATATTTGGACACATTGGACTGGATGTTCCTATTATGGAGTTTATATTTTACTGGTTTTACAGTATGATGAAGAGTCAGAATTATTTGCCTTATTATAGTATTTCAGCTTCAAATTTATTTCTGCTTCATATTTAGCCAACTGAAAAAATATTGCAGATAACAGCTGCCAACTGCAGCATCCTAAAATAAAAAAAGATAGAAATTTAACATGCTTGCCTTCGTTGCATGTCCTTACTGATGGAAAGAAACTGTGCTTCTCATCCTGTTTCCATGATTGGTTCAAAATTGACAGTTTTGCCCCTAAAGTGTGTTCTATTGGGGATTTTTTTGAGGGAAAATTGATGCAGGTGTAAAATCCAGGTCTGTAATAGCCCTGTTCATTGAAATGCTCATGCCCAATGGTGGGGGTGTGTGTGTATGAATTAATTAATATATTAAATATACTGCTTTCATTTTGATACCCAAAGTTTCTTTCCTCTTCACGTAAATACTGGGTGAGGCGTGCGGGTCTTGATCACAGAATCGTCTGCTGAGTTACCTTCAGAGATTTTCTGTGCTCAAGCTGAACCTCCTAAGCAGGGCTTCAGCAGTTTCCAGGTGGGTGCATAATTTACCTTCTGTGTAGCGGAGGTACAGGATGTAGAAAAGCCAAATGACAGTAAGGGTTCAATCTGTTGTTTTAATGCAAGCTAGCCTCCCTCCTTGTGACTGAAGAGATTTCTGACTCCCAGAATGATACGCTGGGCCACTGCCAAAATCTCTGTGGGTTTTGGCAAGGCCAGAGCTTGCACGCTGATCGGCACTGCCATCTCACAGAGCAGCTCTTGCCTGTTTGTGCTGGTTGCTCGGTGCATGTGGAAACCAAAACCAGTCTGGTTTTGAAATAGGAAAATATAAGTGGCCACATGAGCATTAACTTTAGGTACTCAATCAACTAATTTCACCCGTATGTCCATTGCATTTGCAAAGATTAAGTCGCAATATTAAACCTAATTCCTCAATGCAAGGACATTTTTTCTTCACAATTTTTTTTTCCCTCTGTGCATGTGTGCCTCCCAGAGTCACGTTACTAAGTAGACTGATACTTAGAAATTACAGAGCTATTGTGAAAGAGCTTTGAGCAATTTTTTAGCTGAAAATGCAGTATTAAAGCTTCACTGGTTGCCATTATAATTGAACTTGTGCTTTTATGAGAATTGGATCCTGTACATTAAATAGCATAGCCTTTGATATAGAAATACCAGTATGCAAATTGAAGCTTGCATGCCTTTTATGCCTTTTTTTGTGTTGGTAGAAAATTCGTAGCAAATTAGTTAATTAAAAAAAACCCAAAGACCTTGTTCAAAACCACACATTTATCGCTAGGCATGTCTCTGGAATTCAGCAATGCAGAAAATCGGGTGCAGGCTGCTGTGCTTTATTGCAAACACTGATAGTTGTCTCTGTAATGTGGAACATGGGAAAGGGCAGCCTGAATTTTTCCAGAATCGTGTTAACTGTTGATGATTACCATATCTTGCAAACATCTGCATGTGTTGCCTTTGACGCACTTCTCAGAATGAGCACCAGCTTTCTGTTAGATACTTTCTGGCCTTTGGTGCACATTGAAGTTTCTCTTTGCTGTCTGTTCTTTCATGTCCTTCTGGAGCGGTATTTGCACTACTTGCCCCACCTCTATGGCAAACAGTCCATCATTCCAGCCATCCTGGGAAAGTTTTGTTTTTTCCAAACAACTTTCTTCTCTCAGCCCCCATCCTTTCCTCTTTCCATCCTCCATTGCTTTTGAGAAGGGAGCGCAGCCTTTCACTGGAGGGTTCATGGTGGATCCATGTAAGAATCGCTACCACCCGTAGTGTTTGCAGGTTGATGTGTTGCTGTTTGTGTCACCCACACATCTATGGAGCTCATCGGAGATACTACAGGTTTTATGTTCTTTGGCCTGTCAAGATCCATCTGCTGAAATAATCTCCTTACACTCTCCTAGGTGTGAGTCATGGCTTGTGACAAGCAGGTATACCATGCAGTGTATCATTTTCCATTTACCTCCTTGCGGGTTATTAATAGTTACTGTGGTAACCATATTAAAAAGTTATTATTTGCCAGCTGTTACCCCACAGTGGTATTAGAGGTTTCCACTGTTTTCCCTTAACTCAGAATACACAGTATCTGTGGTAACAATGTGGTAATGTTTGGCGAATGTGGACTTTTTTAATTGCTTCAACTGGAGGCCTGGAACAATGTTAGCTCATCAGATTGCATATGTAGAAACGATGCTTAGCCACAGATGAGTTCAGGAAAAATGATTGCTCAGGAAAAACTACAATTTTTTTTTTTCAGAATTGAAAAGATGTTCCTGCTTTTAAAAATTATTATTATTATTATTATTATTATTATTATTTTCTCCTCTTCAAAGTCTTTTTTAAAAAAGTTTTTTTCTGGTTGTTTATGTGCTTTGGCTAGGCGATGGACTGAGAGTGTGTAACAAGGTGTATCTGCTGGTATCTCTCTGGGTGTGCATTTTAAAAGGTCAGTCATCTGATTGCAATAACCATTTGGTTTGGTTTTTCCCGCAGTGTCACTCGCAGCAGCAGTGTAAGCCTAGCACAGGGTCTTGCAATACCCTTGGTGCACTGAATACCAGTCTATTTTGTGGGCTTGTTCACTACATCCTTCTGACGTGCCTGATACTAATAAAGCTTACTGTATACTATAAGAATTTTCATGGGGATTTGGGTTTTTGTGTCAGAGCACTGAGCTTTGTGGTTGTTTTTAAAGACTCATGGCTGCAAGACACAATAAGTGAGCCCTGGGTAAAGTTCAAGTCTATTAATGACTGCTCGTTCTTGTCAACCAATGATCCATGATTTTGCAGGTGATGTTGGTTGGATTGGTAGCGTATTTTAATTATTGCTGAAATTGAAATTAATTGCTATAAACAGAGGAATAATATTGATAGCTATTTATTTCACATGGCTTTACCAGATGCTCTACACAGCATACCCATTTTTCGGCTGTGTTTATTAGTAAGGCAGATAATTGCTTCAAGCAGTCTGGAGTAGAGAGGAGCCTAAACATGCTTTAGTTTCAGCTAAGAGATGATGTTTCCTGGTATGTTTTACTAGAAAAATAGCAGCATCTACAGGCTGAACAGACTAATCCCAACTCAGAGTCCCATTGTAGAGGAGATTCTCACTCACATTTGATGGATTCCCCACTCCTCCACTTTCTGCAGATGCTAGCTGTTTTCATTTCCAGCTGTGTTCAAGTTGCTGCAAATGTATTTTGTGTATTCCTGATATCAGTTTTCTATATGAGTAATTGCTGGCAGGGGAGAAGGTCCGTGGAGTATCATTTCAGTTGCTGGAAACATTGGAACCTTCAAGCTGTTCAGATGTAGCCCCCAAATCTGTAAGATTGGAAGTTTTATTACTATCTCTGCTTGCAAGATTTGCTGCTTATATATCATTAAAACTTAAGCAGTTTGTTTCTTTCATTCCTTTCTGCTGTTGTAGTTTCAGCTCTTCTTCCCTTTGCCCTCCTCCCAGTCCCCTGCCATTATTTTCAGGATGTACAAAAATTACCCCGGCATCATACTTTTCTGAGCTGACTCAGATCCCTGAGTTGGGCAATCACTTGCAAGGCTCTGCTCCAGGGATGTTGAGAGTGGTGCCACATTCATGAGTCCTGGATGTTGCCATGGTACTGATGCTGAAAAACGAAAAACATAAGAGGGCAGAGGAGCTTGGGAAAAACTGTGGTAGAGTATAAATGCTTTTTAAAATAGATTTTTATCAAAACATAAACTTCAGCATAAATTCAACTCTTCAGCTCATTCATCACCTTATATGTAATCTGAAATATCAAAGTCTTTGGGACTTATTTTGTCAACCTTTTCCTGAACTGCAGGATTCTGGAAGGCAGGAAATCAGGTCTTGGCTCTCGGTGTTCTCACCAAACATTGGTAGATATAGGAAGGGCTTCCCTTTTCTGTGTGTGTGCCATGCCAGTTACTTGAAGTGCTGTAAAGTCAACTGTTACAATGAAGTACACTGCAGATAATATGGTTCAAAGATGTTTTCCTATAAATTAATTTTTCTGGGGAACAGCTACCAGTTAAGAACTGGAGAATAATTTTTAATATACATTCAATATGGTAGTGTCTCTCCCTAATCCTGTTTCATACTGTTAAAAGCTAACGCTCATATCTTAAAATAAGCATCTCTGAAATGCATATCATCTATATTTAGACATATGCAAACTGTGATTTTCATTTGCGTTGGTAGTCATTGTTGAGCTTGCAGTATAACAATAAAAGTGAAGTGCTCTTGGTGATTATAAAACAGTTCCAGAAGTGGGGACCTGAGCAACCTTCTGGCTGGCTTGTTCCGATCACCAGTCCTGCACTGCGCTGCTCTGAAAGGAGCCAGCCTGTCCTGATGGTTTCTGGCATCGCACAGACAATAAGGACATCTATTAGGAGAAAAGCATAACAAGTACAATAAATAAACAGAAGGGAAACATTTTCAAAAATGCTTTGGACGCTTTGGAATTTGTGAGCAATGGCACGTTTGCATTGCCTGGAAGTTGCTATGGGTACTGATGTTGAGAAGCCAAACATACAGAGGGCAGACCTTAGGGACATAAGTCCCATTTAAAATCCTGTAAGAATTAGTGTTCTTTAAATCTGCTTGGATGCTTTTGAAAAATCATCCCTCAAAAGGATTCTTTTCCGAAGTGCTCTCCAGGTTCATCCTGTCAGCAGCACCACTGTGATTTAACCAGTCCTACTTCTGCCTTCTCTTATCCAAAAAAGCATTCCTTCCAAAAGACCTGAAAGCTCTTTGGCTGCTTCTGTCAGCCCTTTGCTTTGCTGCTTTTGTAGCATGGATCAGAGGATTAAAGGAAACATATGCTCAGCAGCTATATGGCTCCTTCTTCCCTTCCCATTCTTCACATACTGTCTGCTAGGACTGTGTCTTTTTGAGGCAGGTAGTTTGGTTTTGCACGTCTGAAACAACCAGCTCACTGGTATATGAGCTTTACGGGTAGCAGTTAAGCTACATCTGTCTCAAATAGTTCACTCCGCATGTCCACAGCATTGCAAATATTTAATAAACCTGTTAATAATACATTCCAAACCATACTGAGAGACTGTGGAGATTCATCAGGATTTATGCTACCTGTGGTGCTAACGAATTCAGTTGACATTACACACTGAGACACGCACGTAAGCATGCACTCCATTTTAAAATATATACATAATTTCTAATTTGTAAGAGCAGTGTTGTACACTAGGAGAGAACATTTTCAAAGGATTATTCTCCTCCTTGAAGGGATAAATTCTCTTGACTTTCAGTCTTGTGCCTTTCTCTATTCTGGCGCATGTTGTAATCAACCAGCAGCATATTCTTTTTCACATCTCGTTTGGATAGCAGTGGACGGCACAGAATTCATTAAAATCAAGCAGCCAAATGCTGATGGAATATAATGAGGCTATGACTGACATGGTGGGTCTTTTCTTGTAAGGTATGATATATTGTATATATATTAAGCTGAGTATATGTAGAGGAGGTTTGGTGGCTGAATTCTGTCTTGCTTGGCAAACTGTCAAGGATGAGCATCATATTCTAAAGCCTTGTTAATACAGTTAGAGAAAACAAATCTTACTTAGCTTTTGTGAATTTATGCAGCAAGGATATATCCCCCATGAGTTTTTAACAGCAGAATGATTTTACTCTGCCACTCCCACTGAGCTGACTGAAAGCACCATGGCCAGACTAGGGCTTTACCCCCAAATGGAAGAGATTGTGGTAGTGTCGTGGTTTAACCCGGTTGGCAACTAAGCACCACGCAGCCACTGGAGCTGTGGATAAGTCCACAGCAGGTATACTTCTGGAGAGACTGTGACTTATAGATAGGGCTCCACTTGGAGTGGGTATAGCCTTACGGGACTGCAGGCTGTGGATAAGCCCAAGACGGAGCAGGGACAAGAGAAGTTCATCACAATGTTAAACCCTGAGGTCTGGTCCAAAGAGACCGGGGTGGAGATTGTGATGGAACTGCCTTTAAATTGTTGTAGCCTGGGATTTGAGTTGCATGTATGGGAATTACTATAGCAGGAACCCCGACTGGGAAATGTGGCTTTCAACTAGCCCAGAATATGTGCAAAGTGAGCTTGTGCGGTCTGCAAAATATTCTGGCGTATTCCCAAGCCAGTGTAGCAGTGTTGTTCAGAATGATTCCACTGGCTTCTTGCTAGAGGTCCATTACCTCCCCTTAGTTGGTCGAGAGGGGAGACCCAACTCAGTAGGTACATGCCACTTGGAAAACATTCCAGGATCCACTGTCAGGATGCTCTGTTTTGACCTACAACTCAAATAGCCTCATCAGGCGCTGCATCTTTTCAAAGTAGAACAGAAGAAAACTGTTGAACATTCAGATTGCATAACTAAATGCTGAGAAATGGGGATTTCAAAAAGTGAGACCGAATGCGGCCGTCTTGAGGTGTATGCTTTTCAGTGAGAGAACAAATGTTGTGTTTTGCCAGTCTGCTATTTCCTTTGCTTAGAATGACAAACTTTTAAGAATATATTTCCTGCTTTTTCCTTGCAAAAAGTCAGAATCGAGAGCTTTTACAGGCAGGGCTCTGAGGTGGTTCTGTTATGCAAGAAGCTATGAAGGAATAAAGCAAGTTCCATAATCTGCATCGTTCTCTGGAAGAGCCCAAGAGGGGTGAACCTGAGGAAGCGAACTGGGTTTCTTCCTGTGAGAAAGCTGGAATTTGGGAGTCTGGTTATAAATTCCAGATATTTTGCTTTAATTTTCAAAAGCTTTCAAATTTTTCAAAAATGCTTTTGCAGTTGTTATCTTAACTTTGTTTTCCCCAAGTATTTTGCTATCCAGAAATACATTCCTAAATTATTTTCTTTATTTAATAGTTGTGGCAAATACGAAAGGACAGGAGTAGTGGAGGTAGCTGAAAGAAGAGAGAGGGGTTTGAAGATATGTACTGACAGCAGATTCTCCAATCTGTATCTTATAAATACAATAATGTGGTTTATAGCTGAGTAATCCAGAGAACACTTTAGGAGATGGTGCTGTACCAAACAGGATACTTGAACACGGTTACATAATAGGCATCTTCTAGCTCTCCGATTTTGGTCTTTTTCGATTAAAAAAACAAAACAAACAAACCAAAAAAACCCCAGAAAACCCTCATCCAATACCCCCAAACAAAACACAGAAGTTTTTTTCTAATTTTGAACTGATATGTTTCTTTGCTGACTTTTGTTACTAAATCGTACTCTACTCTATGGAGCAGAAATGTCATATTGCCTTTTCCCCAATGGAATTTGGTATGTATATCTGGTGTGGACAAAAATCAAGAGTCGTTATCTTGGAAAGGAATACCAGCATAGTTTTAATCCCAGAAGTATGACACTTCACAAAAATCTTTCTCTGGAAAAAAAAACAAAACAAAACCACTAAGAAACCAATTCAAAACAAATAAGAACATGAGCAATACACTGGTCAGGCTTTTGTCACAGGATAAATAAAGGGTATTGAGAACTGCATGTAAAATATATTTTGTCTGCTACTTAGCACACGCCGTAGATAAAATGGAAAATTCTGTAGAGCTGCATGATAGCACTAAGTGAATTGGCATTTGCACTTAGTTTTCCAGTGGTTTGGTGGCATTAATAATGCAGCAGAAGGACAGGATATCCTTCAACTAAGTCAGTATGAAAAAAGGTTTTCATTAGCATTACAATGAACTTGGAGAACTAGGTATTCTTACTCATTGGAAAAAAGGTTTTGAGGAAACAAATTTCATGTCTGAAAATGTTTGGTGAATTTTGGAGAGTATCTGAATATGACTATATCAGAAACTGGTTTCAGTATAGTGTAGGGATAAAGTATCTTTCTCGGGCTGTGACTGTAACTCAGAAGATGTTATTTTCAGCAGTGTTTATTATACAAGAGAATGTTCAGAACCAGATAAATACACTAGGGAGCCTGGGTAAATAGGAATAAACCAGAGGAGTTACTTAAAGTTACAAGAGAAACAAAATGCTGACATAGATGAGATAAATAATTCTTTCTGTTGTTTTTCCATAATAATTTACTTTGGTCAAAACCAAAGAGCAGTAACTACTATATTTGTATATTTGTGGGCAAAATGAAGATCACAAATGTTCTGATTTATCAACCGAGGTAAAATGAGACTGAAGCAATCTGGGCCAGAGGAGCTGATGGTTATCAGTAGAACCTTGGAGCTGAGAGAGATTAATTGAAAGCCATTCGATGCAGGTTGATGACAATGAATGGACAGACAAGGAGGCAGTTTACAATTGTTGTCACCGCAGATCACAGAGCACTTGTGTTTTGTCAGAATGGTCAAATTAGTCCAGCCTTCAAAACAGACGGTGCAATTCTGCTAAAAAGGAGATGACCATCTGGCAGCCTACAGCAACTTTGGAATTCCTTGCCTTTGCCGGTGTACCCCATCCTGCATAATGTGCTTAGGTTTTAGCCTGATGCCCTGCTACGTCTTTATCAGCCAATAATGTCTTTTTGGTGAATTACTGTGCACACTATTACACAATAGCTCAAGGTCATACAAATTCTTATTCTTTTCCACATACTTGGTTAGAACACTATCAGGATTTTTTTGAAGGGTCTCTGCCTATACCTCCCTGCGGCAAGCACTCCAAATACACGTTCCTGAAATGAAATCCTTCTTCGCTAAATTACTATGGTTCTGTCCTCTGCAAGTCCTGATGCCTGTGCCTCAGATAGCCCTGAAAGGGAAAAGTGGCCTCACCAATTCTGCAGAAGACAGAGTTAATTCTTTAAGGTTCCTTGTCTCGTGTCACTCCATCCTTGTCTTCATCTGAGAACAGAGGGGAGAAACTCTGTCAACTCTGAAGTTCAAGAGAATTAAGAAAATTCAAGCCTTCCTGATTTTGTCTTTTGGACATTTCTTCTTTCTGCTCTGGGTGCACTGTCCACCACCTTGCTCCAGCACTCACTGTGGTGCAATTAGTTACTAGTTCTTTCTGTGTATTACGCTCAGCTTGTTCTCCTCTTGAAAGAAGCCATAATTCGGATAGGTCCCTCTCTCAAGCATGAAAAACACAATGCTTTGCTAACTTCCCTCAACAAAGTCACTCCACATCAAGTACTTGTCAAAAGGACCCTTCTGCAGCCTCTGCAGGACTTCTGTTCCGTCTGCCTTCACCCCCGGCAGGCCAAGTTGTGCTGATGCCTGGCAGTTGTTCAGTACAATGATCTTTGAGTCCAGTGTATGATGGATCACGTTTCTTGCCCCATGGCAGATGCTTCTGATAGTGACATTTCCAACTCAACATTATTGAGATAATTTGGTTCATTTTTTTTGTTCAGTATAAATAACGTACCCCATATATGACATTTTGCATGAACCTCAATTAGCAAGAATACGCGTAAGGTTGGTTGAGTTCAGCAGTTTCCATTTGTTTACCAACAGAGGCTGGTGGAGGTTACACAGTAGAGGCAGCTTTGGGTTGCTGCTCTCCATTTTATAAACAGTCATGAATAATAGGGTACCCCCTGCCAAACTCCCGTTCTGGATGACAGCTGGCCAGCTGGTGGCCTTCAAAGGGATTTGCTTCATGTGGGTTATGTGCTGGAATGATTGTATCTATCAGATTTGAAGGCAGATCCACGTTGAGTAAAGCTGCTAGAGGATATGTGAGTACAACGCGGTGAGGGACACTGTACCAGAACCTTGAGCGGCATGCTGCACAGAGACCTGGGGGAAGGTGTCCAGCTATAGCTTTTCCATGGATATTTGTCTGGGCTTGGAAATAAATGACTGTAACACCAAGTCTGGAAAGGAAGAAAGAATAAGCCTCTACTAGCAAACAAACAGCAGGTAGTCGTCTTGCTGACCAAAGATGAAATCTGGTCCAAAGTGTCTAGCCCAAGAGTAACAGATGTGAGTGGAATCTAATCCCAGAACTGCTAACTGCTTTAAGATTCTTAGCAGGGAGGGAATTGGCTATCAAACCTGTGCCTTAGCTATTGCAATACCTCAGTATAGCTCAGTCTTAGTGTACTGAATAGAAATAGAATAGAAACATCTTACGGTTTTGTGTTTGGTGTTGTTTTTTGGGTTTTTTGGGGTTTTTTTTTTTATATATAACAGTTCTGTCTTTATTTCATCACAAGGTAGAAGTTCCTCTGCAGGAATTTCTGTGGCCTTTGGTGCAAGGTTAGGTTAAGATAATTTTAAGTGTCCGTTTTGGCCTTCAGATCTCTGGCAGAATCTGTCACTTGTTGAAGTTGGTAGAAAATTTCATACTGACTGTACTGGGCAAGGTGTTTGGATGTGCTGTTGTACAACACAAAAAACTGCATAATGTTCATATACGAGAATGGTTAAAATTCTGGTGTTTCAAATAGATATGAATGTGTTTATTCTACATTGCAGTGAGGCTTCCTCTGTGTAACTGTCTTGTATGTAAGTATATTGGGATAGGTGATATGACTTGAAGAAAAGGTAATATAAAGGAGGTGAGAGAAAGCCAGCGTTTAGCTGTCTGTTGAATGCTCATTTAACTTCGTTAGACTGGATGCCGATGAGGTGTCTCTTCAGTAACTGAAATGTGCATTCCCTTTAAGTGTAAAACATCAGAAAAAAGTATCAAAACACAGAAGAGGTGAAGATGAGTGGGAAATTGCTACTCATTTGTTGAATGGAAACTTGATGTTAAATAAGATCTTCTTATGTTTCACCGTTTGAAACACAGTAAGAGTTCCAGGAACTAATTATCTAGCAGTGGATGATGACATGGAAACATATTAAATATACATAGATAGCTGACCATGAATACTTGATGCATGCAAAAGAAGAGTCTAGTTAATTTTTATGTAAATTAACCAACATTGAAAGTGGCAATATAATAAGCAACAACACTGGTTTGCATCTGAATAGAACAAAGCAGCAAATTCACACTTGAAACAGAGCCTTTCTTCTTAAATTGTCTTCTCCTGGATAGGTATTTAATGTATGCTTTATTCACAGTAAAAATGTGGTCTTCATAGGTATTGTCTTGTCTAGAAACAATCAGACAAGTTAGCCTTTTAAAAGCTAATTTAATTCTTTGGTGGGTGCCATGTCTACGTTACAGCTTTTAATGATTAAAGGGACTAGTGTTGAACCAGTGTGATAAGTAGGCATAGCTGATGCCAAGATTGTGTAAGGACTAGCTTATTTCCAAAACTTCATGGAGGTAATGAAAAGGGGTGCTCCCTGCCAGGGGAGTAAGAATGTCGGTGCTGGCTGGCCTGACAGAGGTGAGGATGCTCGAAGGGCAGGCTTAGCTGCACCACGCAGCTTCCCCAGGGAAACAGCTCCAGCATGAATTCAGCCCAGAGGCAGCTCTTATCTGCAAGATAGGAAATGCACCTGTAGTGACTGAGTGTAGAAGAAAAACTGAGGCAGAGTGAGAAGGAAAAAGCTGAAAAAGAAGGTGCATTTATCTTCAGTCTCCCGCTGCCGATTGCTTGAGAGAGGGCAATATTGGCTAATCCTGACTCTCTATGTATGGTTTATTTATGCTGCTCATATTGCTTCATTTCAGAAGTGTCCATGCAGATATAAAAAGTTCAGACTTAGATTATGTATAGAGCTTTTAAAATTCTCCCAGAGCTGTTAGTCTTTGAGGGTGAGGGAGGAGTGTGTTAAAGTAATTATTAAATGTATGTTAATATGCACTGGTAAACAAATTTCAGAAACTGTTAAAGAACAGATGCCTTTGGCATGTTTCAAAGGTAAGCATATGGCTATTCAATTTCGAGATACAAATCCCAAAGCATTTAGATCAGTGCCTGTCAAATTGTTTGTCGTGACAGAGGGTTCAGCTTGGAACCGCAAATTCAGTCCTGTTCCTTCTTTCTAATCTACTGTTGAATTTGATTAGTTGAGCCTTCCTCTAAGACAGGAGTCCTTAATCTGCGGTGAACCTACTGCCAGAGGCATGCAGGGCGCAATATTTTACCTCTGTTGCACAGCGCTGTGTATTACGCAGGTTTGAGTATCTTTGCAGTGGCTGAGGACAAATGTTTATGTTAGGGATAATTTAAAAAAGTTAGAAGCATCAACTGAGTTCATATTATAATGCCCACTGTAAGAATGTATTGCAAATAGTTTACATGTGCAAAGCTGAGGCTTTAACACTTGAGCTGCAAGTCAAAATGACAAAATCCTATTTTTTTTCAAAAAAAATGGCTTGTTTCCAAATCTACATCTTGCACATAGAGTTCAGGTCTAAAATGAAGGAATAATTTTATTTTGTAAGTGTCCAACAAACAGTATCAGAAAACTCATAGTGCATTAGCTTTATAAGTGCTAACAAGCGCTGCTTTTATAAATGGAAAGCTCTAAGACTTGGTCATTGACATTACAAAATTTGAGTCTTCCTTCACAGATCAGGTTTGGGCTTTGAATTTAAAAGCTGATGCAAAACTGAGTATTTGAAGGCCTAATGTATTCTTCAACGGTGAGGCCAGATTTCTTTATCACCTTTCAGTATCCAGTATCATTAAATCTCAAAGGACTGTTTTATTCCACTTGTTGGGGGAGTGGTAATTTTATTTGGAGGAAACCAATAATGAAAGCAAAATTTTAGAAAGAGAAAAAACATTATAATGCTTGGAAAAATTGACACTCAGAAGTCAGTGAACATTGCAAAGCCGTTTGTGGAGTCTGAATTTGGCTTGCTTGCATGTATATATGAGCTGATCTAGTCTTTAGCTAAATGACTGCATGCCATTCTCCCCACACACGTATCCTCTGCCTTACTGAGCACTCACTGAACGAGCAACTTTTAAATATTTTGTTTTCTCCTCATCTTCAGTGTGTGGCCCCAGGGCTTATATGCTGCACTACTCAAGTTCTTCTCTTGAAACAGAATTTCCATATAAGCATCTCTGCTGCTTGCGGCTCTAGGATGAGAGCGTTTCCTGATCTTGAAGGAATTTATTTTCACTGTGTCTGTATTTATCTTGTGCACGTGGGAAACTGAAGTGCAACAAGGTTAAGGTCAGGTCTATGGCCTGGTTTTAGACACCTGTGGGCTTAGTTTTCGGTCTTAAGTGCTTTCCGTGCAGCTTGCAGCTGGGGATGCTCAGCAGCACTGTAAAACTGACCCTAGAAACTTCCAGTCAGCCAAACCAGAAGATGAGAAATTAAAAGTCTGTTTATGAAATAGGCAGAAATAGCATACGGTTCTCTTGGGTTTTATTTAGCATGAAGATTTGTTTGCGACTCAGCTGCCTAGAGTTGAACTTCCTCCCCCCTCGCCTCTGCTTTGTTCATTGCAGACCTTTCTGCTCCTGCAGCAAATGAAGCAAAGCTCCTGCACTCTGTCGTTACACAACCCTGATTCACTGCAAGTTCAGGTCCTGGGGCAAAGTAGTATATCATCACAGAACTAAAGATAATATCCATGATACAGGCAAAAGCAACCTTAGGTCTGGCATTTTCCTACATCTGAGTATTGAACTTTACAACCTAATGTTCTTTACTACTGATCTATTTTATGTTATTCCACAATGTTTTTAAACATTAAATCAACAGCTGATCACATAACAGATACCGCCGCCACCCCTCCCCAGGCTGGGTTTCTGCTTAGGTTGCCAAATTCCCTTCTAGAGCTACTAAATAGTTAGCCCCTTTGCATTTGAATCGGACCCCTTCCATCCCCATGCCGCATGGGTGGTCACACGCAGGAGCCGTGAGGGGATGTTGCATGGTCTTTTACATGCAGGGAACAGTGCATGAACTGAAGGCTAGAAGTTGGGAATACTCAGTAAGGACAGATTCTTCTTAAATTTCAGCTATAAACTCTCTAAAATGTTTGCTGAGCATGTGCAAAATGAAGATTCTTCAAAGGCTCATAGTTGTTGGCCAAATTTGGGATGTTTTCTTGGAAGTTGGCAAAAGGCATATTACTGACACAAATACCATCTCCTGCCAAACTTCCAAGTCCTAGTTCCAAGGCTTGGGGATGCTAGTCCTTTCCAAAGAAGAAACCATCTGAATTTTTTTTTTTTGTGACTTTTTAAGTAACAAAAACATTTTTCCATAGCCTCAGTCTTTGATATAGCTGAATTGCTTTAGCTGAGATTGTGGCGCCCCTTCTTCCCTTTAAAAAAAATGAATCTGAGGCTGAAAGAGCCTGGAAATATAAACCACTTCAGTCCAAGTGGTTTAAACTTGACGTACATAGCGATTACAGTAGGGTCTTGTAATGAAAGAGCTGGGAAATTGTAATGTGGAGGTACTAAGCCTGCTTTTATAGTAAAAGAAATTGGCTGTTGTTATCTGAGTTGTTTCATACTAGCATAAAATTGGTGTTCAGGAACTTTATTTTTAGACCAAATAACCCAATCTGGACTGGACAACTCGTCCTACTTTGATTTTTTGCTTGGTCAGGAGAATGTGTGTTATGTTGGCATTGCTCTGTGCAGACTCAATCCAACCATCTAAGGCTAGTTTGTTAGTATATAGTCTTGCAATATGAAACGTCTTTTCGTGAAAAGAATGCAAAGAATTTTGTTACTAATAACTTCTTACCCTTTATGGGTGAAGTTATTTTGCTCCCTTCCAAGATGAATGCAGCTCTCACTGCCTTCAGTGAGGATCTGCTGATTTTCTGCCTGCCTGCTCTTGCAAGGCTGAATCCTTAGCTGGGGTCAATTACTTCAGCTCTGTTGAAATACGTACAACTTTGCCGCTGTGCCTCCAGTCAAGTATTTGCACTTCTTTTAACTAGAATGTTCGAGTTTGCACTTGGAAGTTCAGGTTTTTATTTCCCAGCTGAACTTTAGTAAAAATAAACCCAAAAGCGATGCTGAAGTTGGTTTGCTTCTCAACAAGTTGCACAAGTGGGGTGGAGGGGGCGGGGGGATTGTTAGTCTACCCAAAAGCTTTGTAACCAACCATGTAGTTTTATATGCGTGTAAACCAGCAACTGCCACCGGGGAAAAATACAGGAAAAGGAGTGGTTTTCAACGGGAGGATTTTTTTGATATGATTCACCATCTGGCCTGCAAATCCTTGTGTCATAGCAGTGGTCGGAGGGGGAGGGAGCCAAAGCCAGAGAGCGAGGGAGGTAGATGAAGCTGTTTTATTTTGATGGCAATGCCAGCTCAAGTATTGCGGCTTAACCTAAAGCAGCAGGGCAATCAGATGAGTTGATAAAAGAAAATAATTGATTCTTACAGATATAAATAGGCACCTGGCTCAGTTTGGTACATCTGAAAAGACCACGGGGTATTAACTTCTTGACTTTTGTGGGAGGTGGGCACCTGATGAGTCCAGGTCTCCGCAAAACCTC
This sequence comes from Gorsachius magnificus, assembly GCA_034008185.1. Taxonomy (NCBI): domain Eukaryota; kingdom Metazoa; phylum Chordata; class Aves; order Pelecaniformes; family Ardeidae; genus Gorsachius; species Gorsachius magnificus. Next base: position 10,942,096 of record CM067083.1, on the reverse strand, counting down.
CTCCTTGCACTCATGTGTTCACTGGGCTACAAAAGAAACTGGTAAATCTGGCACATTGGCCATTTTCTGGGATAGCATTCGTTCTTTCTGCAGTTGACCAACATCTCCTGAAATTTGCTGTTTGCTGTCTCCTCCTGTATATGGGCAGAGGTTGCTGAGAATGTAATGGTTTTTGTATTGATCGAGGGAAAAACATGAATTCATCAGAAGTCAGCTTGAACATTAGGTGTCGGACATTGCTATTTTTTAAATTGCTTGCGCCTTGTTGATACAATTCATTATAAATATTTAACAAGGAACGGTTAAACATTTTTCTTCTGTTTAAGTATCTTTTAGGCTTTGGGGGGAGGGTGGGTTTTTTTTAAAGCTTAACAAAAGCAGTATGCTCAGTATAAAGTAAATTCAGTAAAATACTGGTAGTCTCCATTTCCAGATTAGTTTCTCTTTGAAAATGACTGTTAGTAATACTAAAAGATAAAAGATATTTAAGTGTTTATAGAGATTCTTCACGTGTTTTCATTTTATGTACCTCTTTCATATACAAATATTACAGATACTGTATGATTTAGTTCCTGGTTTGTTTTTTAAACAAAAGAAGCTAAATGTTCCACTAAATGTGGCTGTTATCCTGTGTTTAACACTACTTAACTTGAAAATAATAAGCCAGCAGTGGTCCACATGTTGTAATGATTTTGATAAAATAATGATGTGTTTTATGATACGTTGTATTTCATGCGAGACAAGATCATTCTAAAATTGTCAAATATCTTCCTCACCCCAGAAAAATAACCAAAAACCCTAGACAGAAACAAAATAACTTTTTGTACTTTAATGAGATTATTTGGTAGCCTTACCAGCATTGCAGTTTTGGTGATGTTTATGCAAGAGATTGCCTAATGGCAATTCAACACCTGAACGCTTTAAAAAGAACCATCAAAGCTGAACCTCTGGGCGCAGCCAACTTCATCAAAACAACGGAAGCCCACCTGCCTGCAGGCATGGCCTTAGGAGCAAGTGCCTTTCCTCTCTACCATCCTAAGAGTTTAACTAAGAAGGATTTTCAGAAGGTTGTTTTTACAATTTGAAGAGTAATTATTTGGCCCTGTAATACATAGTCTTTCACCTGTAGTGACTGTTGTTCTGGAAATTTAAGAAATCACTTCATTTTGTGCTGACCGCTATAGCTTCTCTGAGAACATCCGATGAATCGAAACTCCTGAGGAAATGCACAGTCAGTTGTAATAAGTGAATAAAAAACCCAAATCTGTCATTGAAAAACAACAAAAACAGGCTAAATCATCCTTGTAAAACAGTGATAACTTTTTTTTCTCCTCTGAATGTCCAAAAAAGAGCCACTTTTTTTTTTTTTCCTTTCCCCCCTTGGCTAGAGCTTGAAATTCAAAGCCTTAGCCGGTGAAGGGTTTCCTTAAAACAATGTTTTTACAGGTCTATTCACCCAACAGAGGTTTTGATCATGTTTCTTACATAAAGATTGGTTTGGAAAACTGACTTTTTGACAGTTTCAATTCTGTTTAGCCTTCCCGTCCTCTTTTCTCTCCCTCATTTTCCTGAAAAGGGAACATCTAAGTGTTTGGTTGAGTTAAAGCTTGTATTTGGTGGTTTCTTGAATTCGGTCTTGCTTCCCCCACTCTCCCATTCCACCCAGCTTTTTCTTCATGACTCACGCTAATATGTAGATAGTGAAAGTATTGGGATCTACAGATTCTCCTTTGCCACTACTGACTTTTTCCAGGAGTGATTTAAAACCACAATGGAGGATTAGCTATGAGGCCTGCTGCAAACTGCGGCTAGTCTTCCCACTCCACTTCTTAGTAACTCATGAAAAGTCTGGCTCGTTTTGGAGGGGTTTTGTTGGCATTGAATTTTTTTTTTTTTTTATTTTGTATCATAGAATGTTTTGGGTTGGAAGGGACCTTTAGAGGTCATCTAGTCCAACCCCCCTGCAGTGAGCAGGGACATCTTTAACCAGACTAGGTTGCTCGGAGCCCCATCCAACCTGGCCTTGAATGTTTCCAGGGATGGGGCCTCCACCACCTCTCTGGGCAACCTGTTCCAGTGTTTCACCACCCTCATTGTAAAGAATTTCTTCCTTATATCCAGTCTAAACACTACCCCATGTCCTGTCACAGCTGGCCCTACTAAAAAGATTTTCCCCATCTTTCGTATAGGCTCCCTTTAAGTACTGAACAGCTGCAATCAGGTCTCCTCACAGCCTTCTCTTCTCCAGGCTGAACAACCCCCACTCTTGCAGCCTGGCAGAAGTTCTTCCTCTATTCTACTGTGATGTTAAATGCTGAACCAAAGAGCTTATAGTCAAAATAAAAAGACAGGGGACATCAGGCAGAACAGCGTGAAGGGGTAGGGTAAGAGCAAGTCTCCCATGGTCCCTCTGAGGATTTGGGGAAACAGAGCGCTGTCTGCTGAAATTGTGGTTGAGAGTTTATACAGAAGTCCAAGCAAAGGATGGGATTCGAGAAGGCATTGCAGAGTAGTGGTGAGGGTCTTTTAAAGGAAAGTAACTCCTTAGACAAAATCCGATGGTCAGTGCACCTAGTATCTGCTGACTCCTTCAGCAGCTGCTTCAGCAAGAGATGCAAGGAATAAAGAAACTGTGGAATAACCAGGCCAACTAGGAACCACCCAAAGAAGTAAATGCTCGGAGTCCACTGCTATGTGCTGCCTAGATCATTACTGGTTTGCTACAGAGAGGCATAGATTTGTACATGTTACAAACCTGCATCTAGCAAAACTTGCTTTTGTGAGCTGTGGCAGCGACATCGTGGTCAGACAGGCTGGAGGGACGCATTCTACAGCCCTGCAGCGTTATGTATGAAGTATGCGGGGAAATTGCTCAGCTTAGCAATTGAGATTTGAAGTAAAATCTCTGCTAAATGTCTACCAGAGGCTAGCAAAACTATTCACGAGATCCCAATCCTTCACCTATTGGAGCCTTGTGAAATGTTGGTTCGCCCCATCACTAATTACAACACTGTAGCAAAACCGACGTATCTGCTTTTTTGTGTGTGCGCGCGCATCTGGAGTTTTTACTCTATTCTTTTGTTACCTTAAATGGGACTTCAGTATTCATGTATTGTCTGGTTTTATTCAGTCTTAATTCCTTTGAGTTTAGTTTTTTTGGAGGGTTCCCATTATTGATGCATTGAAGAATATCATGGACAGAGGTTACCAAAAAAGGGTGTGACTTGGGAGTGGGGTAAATTTAGCACATCCACATTTTATTAAATTTATGACTCATAAAATGCTCAATATTTCACAGAATAGCCAACTGACCCTCATTTTGTTCGTGCTGATGGATGTCCTGAAGTTTTGCCAAATAGTTTTGGAATTATATCCTCTAGAAAATGTTATTGCCTATTAAAAGCTTGAATGTGACCTTTTCTCCTTTCTCTTCTCTCTGACCTGTATCTCTGGACACATCCCATATTGAAATCCTTTTTCTCCTCTGTCCATTTGGCAGAAGGATTCCACCTCCTGCACACCCTCTGTTGTGTTTAGTAGATGTAAAAATGGGCATTTCTGCATGCAGCACCATCTTCAGAGTGACATCTGTCTTTCTATATTATCTTTGTTTCTGCATCTGGACAATCTGATCCTTTTATATATGGGTATTTGTAACGAGCTTCAGCTTCTCGACCAAAAGTTGTTTAACTGTTAAAGGCTCTTTTGAAATCTTGTTATGAAATGTTCCTTTTTGGGTTGTTTGGGGTTTTTTCCCATACAGTTGTTGATATTGTCAGCTGCACATTTGCAGCATATGATGCTCCCGGCTTTTTAGTAGTTTTTCCTGTTTATGGACTGGAGAATGTTTCAGATGGAGAAGACCAGCTGGAGGGAGAGCAATGTCAGCATAAACCTACTGGGACTTTGATCACGCTAAATTCTGTTAATAAAATTCAGGGTCTGTATATCAACATAGAATAACTTGGAAATGTTATATAAACACTTTTTAGTGAGGACTAAGGCTCTGTGAGATGCCACGTAGAAAGTACTATTTTTTTTTTCAGGTCTTTCCATTTCAGAGCTGTAAAAAAAGGTAAGGTTTTTCCTAGCATCACTGGTAGATTTTTAAAAACAAAGATTTAGGAGTCAATTTTGGTAAACGTTAGAGGTAATACTTTTAATCATGAGCTAAGCCAAATCTATCAAAATAACCTTTACTGCTCGTTTTAAAAATTATAGCACTAAGGATAGGTGGGGGCTACAGCAAACTCTGTAGGTAGGTGTACGCAGGTACAGTTTCCAAAATGGCTTTATATGTATGCCCTCACCTGACCTGTGTCCGATTACAGCAACCCCTTGTGCAAACAAAAAGTGACATCGGATCTGTATTCCTCATTCAATAATTGCGTGTCCGAGAAAATCAAATAATCTATGTCAGGAGAGAAGAACATGTTGTATAATGCTCCGCTGTATCATGCGGTGCTTCTTTTATTCATTTACTGTCTCAGCAATTGCATTTGGCCACTTCATGGCTTCCTCTGCATGCACAGAATATGGTTTGTGGATTGCAGGAAATAAGGAAAAATGAAAGATATAGCTGGCACAGGGGAAATTAATAAGCATACGCAGAGGGGTTGTAAACTGTTCAAGGCACTGGTGACTGTGCATATGAATACGCAGGTACGAGAGGTTAAAGGAGCTTCTTTAAATTTTAGATCTTAAGCTAGCAATTTCATTTGTGGTCGAGGGACTGCACAAATACACAGGGCAAGCTATGCACATCTGATTTCAGGACTGTTAGTACATTAGGTTTCTGAAAATAAAAATAAAGCAATTTATATGAAACCCAAACAGCATCCTGTATGTAATTCATCTTCTGAAGGCATCTTCTTTCTTTCAAACATGTTGAAACACAATATACTTTTATTAGTTACTCTGTCAGCTAAAAAAATGCTTGACTTTTTGTTTTGTTGTATTTTTCCTCCAGATGTATTTTGCACATTTAATAGAATGCTCTTGGTAACTTTCTGTCCAACTTGAATAATTTTTTACACTAAAACTAGAGGAATAAAAAGCTTTTAAAAAAGCTTGTATGTATATAAAAAAGCCTTAGGTATACAGATATAGCTACATATATGTATATAAGTAGTTTTTCAGATCATGAGTTGATACTTTTAATAGCAAATTTTTAAAAACTCCAGTTGTATTCTGGTTTAGGCTCTAATTTAATAGGTTTTGTTATATGGAAAAAAATATTGCCAGAATGCCAGAGTAGGTTGTATTTGTCAGTGCTTTTCTCTCTAAAACAAAATCAGACATCTTCTTCTGTAGTGGCTGGATTGGGGTCTTTTTCACACATAGGGCATTTAGTGCTATAATGTGATTAAGGAATGAAGACTTTGACCTAACCAAATGCCACTCAATCATCTTCATTGCAGAATGGCTGCATTTTTTTTTTCCAAATAGAATCATAGAATGTTTTGGGTTGGAAGGGACCCCTAAAGGTCATCTAGCCCAACCCCCCTGCAGTGAGCAGGGACACCGCTAACTAGATCAGGTTGCTCAGAGCCTCATCTAACCTGGCCTTGAATGTTCCCATTCAATTGAATGTAGCCCCTTCCCTTTCTGTTTTGGACTGGAATATAAAAATAACTTTTGTGCAGCCTTGGTTGATTTCCTCTCTAGATGTATGAGGTTAACATTTAATTGCAATTCAGTGCATGAAACAAGAAGTGAACATACCGTTTAGTTGTGTGATTGTGCTTCCACTTAAGAAATGGAAAAGTACAAGCTCAAGTTCTGTTTGAATAAGGCATCCTTAACCTGTTGATTATTTCAGTTAAGCAACAAGAAAAAAAAAAGTGGATCTACTACATTTAGAAGCTAATTTTCAGAAGTAGGCAGTGAAACACCACAGAAACTATTTAAAAAATCTGAACCGAGCTTTTCAGCAACCAGCCTGGGTGTTTTTCAAGGTAAATCATGTCCTCCGTCCTAGTAAAAGCCTCCCTGGAACCCACTGAGTTGTTTTGAGATTCATCCATAAACCTGAAAGTTGTTGTGATGGATTGCATTATAACAACCTTCTGCAGGTCCCAACCAGGACCAAAATGTTTGATTCATATCTGCCGAACACAGTCAATACGTGATAAACATGCAGAAAGATACGAATCCTTCCTGAAAGGAAAATGTCTTCATACGGACTCTTGCTCATTTTGCACGTGGTGGGAGTATTCCCCAAACACAGCATGGAACATCTTTGAGCTTTAGCAAGTTGGAGATTAGGGTGGTGGGTGGGAGGGGAGGGACTGAGGTAATTCACCTGCGATGTTGCCAGTAATGTGCCTGCCATGCAGTTTAACTACAGTAAGCAGTTCTTGGCATTACACTTACATGGGTGAGTCACATAATTTATAATAAAGAATCCTGTGTGTAATTTAAGATGGAAATTCTAGATGTGTTTCATAAAGGCAGAAAAGATAATTAGACAGGTTTAAGCATGCATGGGTTTTTGTACACATTGTGTACCAAGAAAATAATCCTCCTGTCTCCTAAAAAACCTGTAAATTCCAAATATTAAGCACACAAACTACAACCTTGTTTTGAGAAAGTGCATTACCCACCTCTTAGAAATACTGTTTCATAGCTGTAGCAAAAGTCATAGAAGAGTGTGCCTGCATCTCATTCAGGGCTGTTGTTTTCATGTCCCTTTGACTGCGAGGGTTTCTTTGGATTTGGTGGGGTTTGGGGTTTTTTTTTGTTTTTTGGCTGAACCAGGTTCTTTGTGGGAACGTTTACTCGGAGTTTTATTACTGAATAAGAAAGTGCTTCACATGGTTTCTTATGAACAGCCCTAGGTGGGATTCAGAGTTACTGTTTCTGTCTCTGCAATTTGTTCTTGGTCAAGCACTTTGCCCTTAGTAAAGCAGTTTAAAGTCAGGGAAGCAAGGCTGAAGGATTAGGCAAAGCAGGGGTTTTGTCTTAGGTGCAATATTTGATGTACCGTGGGGTATTTTTAATTTTTTTTAAAACTGCGTTTACTGATTTTCAACAGCGTTTTCTGTAACAGAAGTAATTATATTGCATCAAGCGTTAGCGCTGTTTGATCTGCCAGTTTACAAATGTATGTGTTAAGCGTTCAGTAGAAATTATTATTTTAAAACTGAAAAGCGCTGGAAGCCTGAAATGTGAAATGTACTGTTTGCTAAAGACAATATCGGCTTACTATGTCATCGAAGTAGCTTTAAGCACCTTAGACTGTAATAAGGAAGATACACGTTTTGTTAATTCCCCATCAGTTAAGATCATCATGACAGAGCTGGGTGACTGATGGGAGGCAGGAAGCACCTTGTAGAAATTGCTGTACTGAAACACAGAACCTCAGGTTGGGGAAAAAAAAAACCAACCCACCCCTCAACCCCAAAATTATAAACTGAAGTCAGTTCCGGCTTTTTTTCTGCTTGTTGAAAGGAATGAAAAACCTAAGGAACTATTCCACTTGGTTTTCTTTTTTGTTGTTGTTTTTAAAGATGAGCTCTGCAGAATTCAAATATCTGGGAATTTAGGGCAGTACACACCTGGAGGCAGCGGTGTAGCCCAGTCTTGGTTCTGTCCTTCCCTCCAGACGCTGTGCTATTTCCTGAGCATCTCCTGCGGACAAGAGGAAGCGTTTTGTGTGCGAAGGTGTCAGAGCTGAACGCCGACTGACAGCTCAGGGTGACACGTAGTGTGGTTTTCTTCCTCCCTGGAAGTTTTTAATGTCAGGGGTCTCCTGTAGTTGTTGCTGCTCTAGATAAATGAATGCATAACGATACTGGGGGAGGGATTAAAGAATGTTGAAAACCACAGTTTTAGCACAACTTGGGTACAACATTGCTATTTTCTTCTCGCCTAGCTTGGAGTTGTTTGTGATAAAGCTTGAGAGGCACACACCTATTCCGTAATCTAAATGCTTTTGTGTTTTGTTGGCGATGAAGAAGTTTGGGTCTGAATAGCAGAGGGCGTTTATCTGCAGGAACGGACTAAGTGCCTACGTCTGGAGGGAGGTGGGAGGGTGTGCTGCTCACTTCTGTTGGGGTTTGTAGCTTGGAGGTCCTCTTGGGTCCTTCACCATTTCAGAAGAGGAACAGCTGTGGTTCCATGCCTTTGTTTTTTCCATCTGTTGCTAGCCAGGAATTTGTGAACATCCTTCTCGGATGTGGATCTCACTGAGGTTATTCATGTCTTTGTCACCTCCCAGGCTGAAATACTGCAATCCATACTTGGAGCAAATGTTCATGAGCCTCCGGAGCATTTAGCTGGTGTGTAGAAAGCTGTGGCATGCTTCCTGAGTGGGTTTAATCAGCATGGGCTTGATTTTTTTCAGATAGCTTTGAGCCCTTTAACTCTGTAATGAATTTGCTGAAAGCTGCAGGTGTGTTGTATCTCTGAGAATCAGGTCTTGGGAACACACTGAGCTCATGTCTGTTACTCTCTTCTGCCTACCTAACTTGTTCCAGATGCTGTCCTAGGCAATAGCAACTAATAGAGGAAAATGCTACTCTAGGCAGCAGTAGAATAATGAAGAAAAAATGTTCCAACCCTTGGCCCGGAATTCATAAGAATTACAGGAGGACGCTGTGTTCTGTGTAATCTTGTTTTTGCATCTTACCAACACAACAGCTGTGAGCTGCAGGTTGGGTCTTCTGCCGTAAGAAGACAAGCCTGCACCCACGTCTTGGATGGGTGGGGGAAACGGAGCGCTTGTCCTCTTCAGTGGATGAAGGAAGAGGTTTCTAACATGAAAACGCACGGGGCGTATAGCATCAAGCCCAGCCTGATGAGTGCTCCCAACTCCGCCAGCTGGCAGTGGGAATACCCGTGTCTCACTTCCCTCAGTAATCAGGGGTTCGGATTAGCCGGCACCCCTAGTACCCCCAGTACCAGGCTCATTGGCAGGGTGAGCTTCTGCCAGTTCGGTGTGCTGAAAGGGCCCACTGCAGGATCAGGGAGAGCAATGGGAGCATCCAATACGGGGCAGGAGACAGCAAGATAGCTCCTTTCGGAGATGGGGTAGTACTAGTTTGGTTTAGCTCTATAACATGCATCCTAAGAATAAAAGGGACTTAACCTCCTTTTGGAGAGAAAGGTGTTTGCTGTCACACTGAACAGGCTCCGCTTCTGGTTTGGTAGCAAACTGAACAGCCACGTTGAGATCTAGCCCTCTGTCCAGGACAGTTGTCCCAACAATTCAAGCAGCACGAGCACTGGATCAGAAGGCTCCATATTGAAGGTAGTCTCAGGAGCCAGAGAGCCATCCTGTTTATTTGCCCATGAGCACACAGGTCGTTTTGCTAACGATACAAGAGCATCTCAGAGACATGTCTGCCAGCTGGTCCTCCTGCTTCGAGCAGTCGCTTTCCCTGCGTGTGAGTTCCCATGGCAGGGCATGGTGCACATTTCATGAAGTCCTTCCAAACAATCTCTCTGTACCTCATACCTAGTGAGATCTCAAACATAAGGAGATTTCTGGAAATCTCAGCCTTGGCAGCAAGGAAGATTGCTTGGCCATGCTGCGGAGGGGTCAGGAGTAGCTTCAAACATGGCATTACTGTTACTATACCAGTGGCAATGTTTTTTAAACCTAGTTACTGAATCCTCAAATTTAATCCACGTGCAACAGCCCTCGTTCCAAGGACGCACTCTCACAAAGGGGAAAAAAAAAAGAAAGAAAGAAAAAAGGATTGCAAATATAGATATTGCATCCAGGGATGTATCTTGCCTGGAAAGTTGATGTCTATAAAAGGCTTACAAGCAGTCTCCTAAAAGCAGTAAACATTAGTAGCCCCATCTTGCAGAGAAACAGGGGGTTTCCATAGCAGTGGTTTCCTGTGAAGTTTTCAGATTTAAAAAAGAGTGAAGAGCTATTGATGGGCTACCTTATATATTGTTATGGACTTACAACTACATATGCTATAATAGACAAATATAGAATATAGCATAAGGAGACTAAAATAAATCCTCTCATTGCTGTTCTTTAGCTCTAGGTTACAGACTCAGGAGAAGAGCTGAGTTGGAGGCTCAGTCCCTTTATTTTCTGTATTTCTCCAGCTCCAGTCTCTAGTGCTGATCAGTTATAACAGCAGCAGCAGATTGCATGTCGGGACATCTTATGAGGTGAGAAATTAGGACTGTTGAAGACTACTTCACAGATGTGTGAACCCAGGAATGAAGTGAGAATTACACTTAAATAATATGTATAGTGTTACCAGCTGAGTCTGGCTTTGGATTTGTTTTTATTTCTTTTTTAATATTGTAACAAGGGGTAGAAAGTTAAAACATACTAAACTTATTCACAGGAATGCTGAGGGTATGTCCCCAGTGCTATGGTTGTCTCGTTCTCTAGGTAGAAATACGGTATTTAAAGCAAAACCAATATTGATTCATTCTTCTAATGAGAAATAACGAAGAATATTTATACAGGTTATTCCCTATGTATAGCGAAGACAGAAAATGAAATGCAGCTCTCTCAGTGGCATTTAGGAACATGGAATTTATGATGTGCTGCAGTTCCTTGTTTATTGTGTTTCACAATATATGGTGGTCTTGCGTTTCCATCACAGTCCCTTAATGCCTGACATGCCTCTGGTGCCACCACATCACACTGTGGGTTATCCACAGGCTGCATTGGATTTACGATTTCCTACCTCACCTTTGTAATCCAGAATGTTTTCTGTGTCTTGATAGATAAATGAACACATCTTGCAGTAAATATTTTATATGGGAATTCCTGGAGCAACCAGTACAAAAGCTGGGGCATGCTATACAATTAATGATAAAACTTTGGCTTTACGTTTACATTGAATTGTGAAGGGAAGACTGAAATCCCTTTTCTTAACATAAAATATTTAAAATCAAGCATTTATTATTCCTAGATTTGATAAGGCTACTTACCAGCCTAGACATGTTTGCACACAGCAGTATCTTCTCATTTAAATTCAATCACAGTCACAAAACAAGCCTGGCTTAGACTAGCTGAAGATATAAACTTCATTTTCATCTCATTAGGCCACCTGGAAACAGCAATCAGTGAGTAGTCCTGACGTCAATGGTCTCTCTACTTCATTAAAATGTTAATTTCATGGCTTTAATTCCCTTTGTAAAACGTGCTGCTGCAGGACACTATATGCAGATTTATTCTGAAGCAGACAAATCTGCATGCCATATTCCTTTTTTAGTGCCTTAGGTTCCTTTGGATTTTTATTTTTAGCCATTCTTATTTTTATAAACTGCTGTGAAAAGATGGTCACCATAACAACCAAAAAGTAAATATTTTCTTAAAACAGCCCTTTGAGAATGTATACTTAAGAATCAGGAATTCAGGTCATCATGCATTTAGTGGTATTTTGCTCTGCTGTTCCCTTTTTCAGTATTCAAAAATGAGACAGGTATTGTTGCTGGCTAATAATTTCAGACATTTGCCATGAAGGCAAAGCATTGTGTGTAGTAAATCAGGAGCAGCTACATAGATCAGCTTACAGCATCAACATTTTCAGTTGAGGTCCTGCTGATGTCAGGACAAAATGTTGGACTTCTCATCAATTTTAGAATCCTTCCTTGACAGTATGTACTTCCTCAGCATTTAGTCATCTTCATCTTGCTTTAGGGGATAAGTTTCTGGGTTTATAGCATACTTCAAAATTGTACGTCATAGTTTGAGTTAAACCATTGGTAGTAGAAGTGTGTCTTCAGGAAGACAAGAGAAGGTAATTGTTCATCTAGTCTTTTCCCCCTTTACTGTACACAATTCTTTTTTAAGAGTCTGAGGACTGTTGTGTACTTTTCAAAGTGCTATATAAACTCCAATTATGTTTTAGTATGCCTGTGCTATCTGGAGATAGATGTAATTCATACTTCTGCTGCAGATGGTAAAACCAAAGCACAGGGTCTGGACTTCTCTGGACCCATTGCTGATTTTGCTACCTGGATCAGGAATGCTGTGGCTCAACCGGGTGGCTCTGATGACACACATGGGTCTGGGCTGGTGACAAGACTCAGAAAGAGGTCTTCCCACTCCACCCTGGCAGATGCTTTCACTTTAGGCTCTGTACAAATCCCACTGAGCCCCTGCTGGCAGGTGGTACTGAGGCCTTTCTGTGAAGAACCTTGGCTAACGTATGTACCCTGCCTGGTGTTCAAGTCCCAGTCCAGCAAATAAAGTTGGTTTGGGTTTTTTTTTGTTTTTTTCCCTAAGCACTGGACATATGTGAATTTTTCCCTCTGGGAATCCCAGCGGGATTTTCCTGCAGCTAGTCCCAGGAGGATGTTCCTTGTAGTTAATTTGGCATCATGCCTGCCCTGGGACTGCTGGGAGAGCAGTGTAGATGCAGCCATATCAGGCTGTCTTGCAGGTGTATACCTTAGGAAGCAAAATAGAAATGTGCCCTGTAATTGTAACTGAGAAGCAGCCAAAATAGCTTTGAAGATGTGAATACAGTAAAGTCAGACAGCCTTCCAGACCTCCATCAGTTTCCTATTTCAGATTAGGCAAGACAATTTACTAATGAGTCTAAAATCACGTTGATACCTATTTTGTCACTCTTAGTGTCAAGGGAGCTTTTCTGAAAGTCAGTGCAGACAGATGGATGCTAGCCAATTCATTTCCATCTTGGGGCCCTTGCCTACAACGTTATTTCATCACAGGCAGTGCCATAACTCAATGTACCAGTCGATTTAAAATGCCAAAGTGTGCCAGGGTTTTACTCTATGGATAGAATTATTCATTCACGTCTGCAGTTGGTGAGAGTGGAGTGATAATATGACGGCTTTTCAGATCACAGATGGATCTAGAAAAATATTCCATTTTGTAACCTCTCTGAGACATCAGCTATTATTACAGCAGCATATTCACCCTTCTAACACTGTGTTTTGATTTGGTGTACAATATAGCTTATAAACAAGTTGAAGAATTTGTCACTTTGGTGTGCAGTCCACTTAAACATGAGTAACTACAAGTATTTGAACAGAAGTTGTCAGTTTGCCAAATGAATTCTGTTGTCAGCCTTGACATTTGAAAGGCCGCTTCTACGACACAGCAACATAGTTAACGTTGCTGTCGTCACTTAATGAACTTAGGACTGTAGGTTGACGTGGGTTTGGAAGAATAAACATAAGAGCTCTTACTTTTTGGGTTGCATTTCTTTTGCCTCACTCACTAATTATGTGTAGTTCCAGAGATATTCGTGCTATAATTGTTTATTGTTTGGTTTGTTTACTTGGTTTTAATGCTCTCAGAAACAGGGCAGATGGAAGAGTTGGTGAGAGCTAGTTTGTGTTACCACTGCTTAGGCAGAAAGCATACTGAGAGGAGTGGTGGACTTTGGGGTTCAGCATTCGTCATGTTTTCCATGTTTCAAAAAGTATAGCAAAGCTGCTGCTTGTGTTTGCCCACAGAGAAAGGTTTTTAGCAGAACCACCTCTTAGAGCTAAACCGTCTTTGAACTCAGCCAAGCCACACTGTTTTTTTCATCGCCCCATCATTTATTTGTGAAAGACCAACTGGCAGTTCATCGTTCTCCAGCTCTTAAAAAGTCTCACTTAAGCTGTTCCTCAGAGGAGAGATCATGCTCTTCAGATAAACTTGGCCTTTCTCACTGCTGTTGTTGATCTGCCACGTGAATCAGTGGTGACTTCTTTGTTGACAGCCTTTTTCCTTCCCACTGGGATGGAAAACAGGAGACATCCAATTGCCTCTGGCTGGTGAAGACATTGTTCTGTACCATGGCAAAGTTTTCCTGTGGGCAGATCAGAGCTTTAAGCTCTAATTCCACCAGCCCTGGGCCAGGACTGTTCCCTGATTCTCATTTCTCCAAAGCAGAGGTGTTGGTGCATTTACTGGTGGCCAGGAGGGCTCTTGTCCTTTCCCTCCTGGCTGAAGCTCTCAACAGCTGTTTTGTGTCCATAGGCCAAACACGAGTGAGAATAGCAGTTTTCACCCTAAGTCTGTGGAGATGGTGTCTGGCTTCTTCATGGCCATTGAGACAAAATGTTGAGACTAGCAAGGCTGGATGCTGAGTGTAGTGAACCATGTCATGTATACAAGCACTTGAGGGAAAATATCAAGGTACTACCGAGGAACACGGAGTTTTTTGGGATGTGCTACTGATGTGTGTATCTCCAGTCTCTCTTTGCCGTCCCTGTACACCTCAGGGTCTCACAGCAGAGGAAGCTGTGGAGCGAGGACTACACGATGCCTTTTGTGCTTTCAGTGGCAAGCCTGGGGGGAGCAGCGCATGGAGACGTTGTGTTAGACACAGCAGAGTTTATTTATGGAAAACACAGCTCAGGAGGTTTTTCTGCTATGAGAAATAGTTTCTCCCCTTAATTAAGCATTGTCCTCTCAATGCACCGTGTGAAATTTAGGGGGTTTCATTTTTCCCCGAGTTAAAATATTTAAGGAAAACAATTGTGTGCTGACAACAATGGACTTTTTAACTTGGAGGCCATTTGTTTCTGTAATTCCTATGAAATAAATTGAGCTGCCTAAGTTGATTTTATTCATTGTGGTTTAGTTATGTACATATTCATATTTGTGTCAAAAAGCAATGTTAAAAACATTAGTAATGACTGCTCTCAGAGCTTTCTAGTGCCAATGCAGTTAAATGTTCCGCCGGCATTCAGAATGGAAATTTATAGCAGATACTTTCAGGAAACCAATTTTAGACTTCTGTTCAAGGAGGCCTGTACAACAAGGATTTACAACATTTTCTCGTCTGTGACTTCAGCTGCCAGCATGGGATTGCCTTCTGATCTGTATAAAAAAACCAGCTTAAACATGAAGGTACAATGCATAGATGATGAGCCTAAATCTGTTTCCATTTGCCTTGAGCAGAGCCATTGCGTACTGGTAAAGTGGTCTCTCTCAGCCTTGCTTTTGCCATACTGAGACCCGATCTGAAGATGAACCACTGGCCTGCTCTTTTGCTGTCCTTGAGGTAGGTATTCAGTTTTTCCTTCTCAGGCTGGCAGACTGACAGCATCACACATGTTGAAGTACGGGAAGATGGATGCCCAGAATTCAGCTTCCATCTGGGCACAGGAATGACTGTTCAGGCACTCTCAGCAGTCTTTGCTCATTTTCATTCAATTGACTTTAGTGTAATTTTTCTAAGCGTCCCTATGAACAGCAGTAGTTGGAACAAAACCATAAGCAAATCATATTCTTTCTAGAGACAGATCTTTTTTCTGCTGTATATTGAAAATGACTGCATTCATCTGCAAGGCCATGATGCAGTGTTTTCACATATCCTATGGTCTATAGCATGCCTTTCTTTTTCCGTGGCACCATCGTGAGAGCTTCTGTTGGTGCAGCCTTTCTCACATCACCAATTAAACATAACTGAGCTGGAGTTAAAAACCTTGATCGGCAGTTTCACAAGCCACTGTCAGAGGAAGCTCCTGGACCTCCCCGTGCTTGTTTTCTGCAGGGTACCACAGGGTGCAGGAGCAGCTCCTTTCCATGCTTCATTTTTCCTAGTACTTTACCAGTGAAGGGAAGAAAACAGAGACTCAGCACAGCACTGTTTGCATGGACGCTGTAGAAGTGTGATGCAGGATAAACAGTGCGTGTCCTTCGCCTTGGTTTGAGTGAATGAGGGGGATAGCAGCTAACCTGTTTTACTGGGGGGAACCACCACCACCCCAGTGCCATCAGGATGCAAACAGGAGGATGTTCGGTTTTACAATAAGATTAACTTGAGCAGCTTTCTATGTTTGATATAGGGAAAGAAAAAGAGGAGACATTCGGCCGTGTGCCACGGGTACCCGTAGGGCCATGCCTTCTTAAAGTGCGTCCTAATGGAGAGCAGCCGTGCCCGCAGGCTGCAGGTAGGCAGGGCTGGAGGGGGTTCGTGCTGGTTGCTCTGCCCTCGCTGCTCTCCTCCTGTCGTGGTTGGGAGGGCACGTGCGTTGTGGGAGGTTTCTCTGCATGAGGAGGATCCCAAGAGTGTCAGACCCTTCAACTTTATGGCTGCTTTCCACCAGAGGAGCTCCCCCAAGTAGCTGCAGTAGGGTTTGGGTCTGATCCCGTGTCATTAGGGAGGAAAGGAACTATATAATCATTATCCTTTTTAGAAATTCTAACCACAGCCTGTGGAGGGATGGCAGTGCTGTATCTGACAAATATGTCACTGTCTTTCATCAGCTGATTATAATCATCTTGGAAGTTCCAGTGTGTCTGTTTTTCCCTCTTCTTTTTTACTATTGTGTTTTGTTTAACTTTCTCTAATGAGCCCAGTGAAAAGCAATTGTTCTAAATAAATCATGTGCACTACAAAGCAGTATATCACAATTAGGTTTCCATTATACTTTAATTAGGCATTCCGTTATTAAATTGATGTCTTTGGCTTCTTCCAGGTCTCAGACTAATCCTGAAACAAATTCCTCTTTGTGGATAAATATTAGTCAGCCGTAATTAAAGAGTATTCATTGGAGTTGCGGCTTTTCATTAAATCCCTTTCTGATTAAGATGGCTCCCCCAAGTACTGGGCTGCTTAAATTTAATAAGATTTGTCCACTTGTGTGTATCATGGTCTGGTGGAAACAGTTTTAGCACCAGGGGACTGGAAACAATAAGTTCATATCTCAGCGCAGGCAAACGTGGGTCTAAACGCCTGTTACGTGCAGTGCTGTATGCCCTCGTGTCGGGGGGCTCCATGGTTTCTGTGGGCAGTCAGCGGAGGGGAAAAAAACCATGAAATTGAATTGGTAGTGTTAGAGTTGAGTATCAAAGGGATAAGTTACCTCTAGAGGGTTGCAGTAAAGAAAGGAAGACTAAAGTGTGTTAGGGGCTCTGTTTTGTTGACTAATTCACAGCGGGGGCTTTGCTGCTTAATTGAAGCCCAAGTGCTTCTCTGCCCCAAACTGATTTCACTCAGTGAGATGTATAGATGAGCTCGTTTCTATGTAAATATGCTTCAGCTGCAAATTCAGATAATAAAACAGATGTTCCTGACAGAAGTTCTTCTAACAGTAGAGTACAAAATGTTTTCAGAGCAAAATCCTTGTCCTGGATTTAAAACAAGGTGGAGCAAAAGCATGATGTGGCTTTACTATATATATCCATCAAAGAGAAGTTATAAGCCTCGCAATTTTCTGTGCGCTGAAATTATGCCTTCTTGTCAGGCTGCTGGTGCTGTTCTGCACTCCTCTTGCTTTGTATACAGAAATGAAAACAAACCACTGTGACCAAGAATGGCAATAGCACAAACTGGCCAGGCATGAAATGCAAGAGATTGCCTCAGGACGCCTGTGGAAGCACTCCATCCAAATATTTGAGGTGGCTGCTAGCAGGTGTTTTTTCAAACATCTAGTTCATACTCTATTTTTGGTGCAGGGTACATTTTCATCTAGATTTTTGGTTTGGTATGGGCCCTATTTGTAATAGAGAACGAATCTCTCAAAAGTTTGAATGCGTTTTCAGTTTCTTCTTGTGTATCCCAAATATACGGGTACTGGGTACATCATCTAGCCCATCTTTTGTCTTGTGAGGAATCCAGGTTGACCCTTAATTCCACATTACTCTTCCTGGGGCTGCTGAAGGCAGCACTATCCATGAGTGATGCCTGGGACAGTTTGAAGAGGGCAGAATTATAAAAAAAGTGTCAGGTCACTAAGCAGCTAAAGAGTACTCTCTAGCGGTTGACTTTGGGTAGTGATAAGAACAGATAGGAAAGTGCACTGAATTAACAGGAGGTTATTTGTCTGTGGCCATTAAAAAAGGGGAGGAAGATAGAGTAAGGGGAGGAAAGGAAGTTGGACTTTGTATCTGAATTATAGAAAAGAATGGGTGTAATGCACTAGAAGCCAAGAATAACATCTCTTTTCTTTAATAGTCATCATTTATTTACTTACTGCGCCTGTTGTATTACAGTGTTGGATGGTGTTACACTGTCCATTGCACCATCCTTCCATTGGCATGAACTAAGGGCAGATGGAAAGAGAAAAGTCCATGCCATTTCTGAGGAGATAGGATGCACTTTGATCCGTTAATTACTGAGTGAAAATTGCCACAACTGCTTCCTTCTGAATATCTGTGGTGAATTATTTTTCTTGACTCCTCACAGTGTCTCACGTTAGCTTTATCGTGACTTCACAAAAGACAAGACTCAAAATAAGTTGCGTGGTCAATCTGTAGGTTGGCTGGGGTCTAATGTTCCTCTATCTAAAACAATTTTGAGAATTATTAAAAACAATGAGAAAATGATGAGAAAATTCCTACCCTACATCCTTGAAAAATCCTAAAACAATTTAAAAAAAAAGGATGTATTTGAAAAGAATATAAGCAATGTTTTTGGAATAATTGGGGGGAAATAAATAACACTTAATAGAATGAACAGGGAGGTTGGGAAAGGTAGCCCCTTTAATGCTTGTATTTTACTTAACATATGCTTTTGTGCTGCAGCATGGCATGCGCACTGCTGCTCCTTACGTCTTTAAAAATGCAGCACTTTTCCAACAATTCCAGGTTTTAAGCCAGCTGTGTTGTTTACCTAGCTGTAATATCCTGCAATGCTGAGCATCATTGGTATGGCAGTTGTGTATGTAAGCTGTTCCAGAGTGGTTTGCTTTACTGTTAACTCGGTGAGGCAGTGGAAATTGCAGATGCAACAGCTGAATTCTGGCAGGACTGAGTTATCTTGAATAGGGACGCATTTTCTCTTGTACAGATAGATGCTGACCTCCATCTGCAGCAGAGAGAGATTGTTCATCCAGGCAGAGATCAAAGACATGTGCATGTGTGGATTCCTTCTTTCTCAGATCCCCAGTGATTTCAAGTGCCCAACAAGAAACAGAGGAATTAGGTGGATAGTCTGTTATATTAAAATAAAATAATAAGCTTGAGCTGCTTATACATGCTTTGTGTGTGATTTATTTTAAGGATATTTGAGATTTTTTTTTTTTTTTTTTTGCTTAGTTGTCGTGGCTACTTAGCTTTCTGGAAATACTTGGATGACTTAGTTTAGCTTTCTTTATAAAAGTTTAAAGAAATCAGCTATTTCCTAATTTATGTACATTTGCCTGTCTAAAAAGACATCTCATCACGACAAGGTAGAGTACACGCAATGCTTTTTAAAAGGGTTTCACTGCAGTATAGTAAATTATCTTTATTTTGAGCATGATCATGATTCTCGTCTGAATTTGTGGGCTCTTTGCCAGGGAATTCATGTTAGAGCTTAGTGGAATTGGAGAGTTGCATACCAGTGCGTCAGTGTCTGTCTGCTACATGAAATACCATCTTTCTCTATGAATAAGCAGTAGCGTACTATAAGCCAAGAAACAACATTTTCTCCTTCCTAACATGTTACATACCCATGAATCCCAAATCCCATATGTATACGTAGAGCAGATGTGTAGATGGGAGGCTGGGAGTGAGCAGATGTGCAGGCAGGGGAAGAAACATGGCATTTTTGTTATATGGATTTGATAAATATAGTTTGGGAATGATAAAGAGTGGTGAGTCAGTTATGCCCGGTCATCCCTAGTGACTGAAAATAACTTGTTATTCCAACCCTCTTATCCCTTCTCTCCACATATCTTGTATTTTATTTATAGCTCAGCCAGCTTTTGCTTTGCAATTTCTGAAATTCCCCTTCAGAGCTGGGGAGGGAAGACCGAAGGGCAACAGTCCCTGGGCAGTCTTGCAGATGGAGCCACTCGGTCGGGGTGTTTGCCATTGCAATGGCCAGGTCCCCCCTCTTCCCTGCACACCCTTCTTCTTTTTAAATGAGCAAACTCGATTCCTGAAGTCATTAGTCAGTTTGTCTTTGATCGTGGCTGGGTCGGAGGGCCCACGTCCAGGGAGGTGCCAAGATAGAGTTCATGGAGGCTGTAAAGCGTCGTGAAACACGTGCAATCCAGCACCACAGCCCATGCTTGTATTTTGCCCGTAAAATGTAGCTGTGCAAATAACACATGCAGTAATTACAAGCTAAATCTTCTGTATTTCACTTTGGCTTGGCTCGTACTTAAGTATTTTTGTACAGTTTAATCCACAAACTAAGAATCGGTTTAGCACTTGATAGGTCTTAACTTGCAGACCCGGAGCTTTCCCATAGTATTGACTTTTCCATACCATAACTAAACTACACTGTGTCTTCCTTCTTGCAGTAGCTCTGATTCAGTTCGGAGAGGAGGAAGGGAGCTGGCAGGTACATCTGCTGAAGAAATAAAAGCATCTGTCATGTTCAAATAGGAAAGAGGGACATTGACTTCTGCCGCTGTAGTGACATTGCTTTATAGTCCTGGAAAGGATCACTCCATCTGTAAAAGTAGATTTAAGTCGATTAGATTTTATTGGCATTTCAAGTTTAGTGTAGTGATGCTGATTTAAAAAAAAGAAAAAATTAATTAGAGGAATTGCTTACCTCGTGTTAAAAGCTTTAAGACAACGCAGGGCGTCTGTCTTGCAACATCCCCTGGCAAAACCGAAAGCATGCTGTATAAGCTCCTCTGGCCTGTGTTATTCAGGAGATGAGATTAGATGATGGTAACATTCCAGTCTGGTCTTAAAATAATTAAATCCACCCCCCCCCCCCCCAACTTCAGTTAGTGGTATTGTTTTACACATCAATGAGATGTGGCATCAGGCTGTAAAACTATGTGATTTAAATGCATTCAACAGAAGAATTAAGCATATGTAATGATTGCTGATAGCTATAAGGATGTCCTTATATCTTTTGATCTTTGTACCAGCCGGGCTGGGGGTACCTCGTAGGGGATCCCAGTAGTCCTCTACGCCTGTGTGCAGCACCCGGAGCACAGCTCCTTCCCGATGGGGAGCAGAGCGCAGCTGGGGCTGTCCCTTCCCCAGGCTCCCACCCTCAAGGACAAGAGGTGCAGTTTGCTTAACTCTATCACGTCAGCAGGCGGAAGGCCTTCCTCTCTTCTCTTATCACAATGCTAGTGGAAAATCAGATAGCTAGAGAAAGAATTGGTATGCAGGATCGCTCTTCTCTGTTAATCAAGGCCAGCATTATCATTCTGTCTTTTTTTGTTTGCTTATGTGATTGCTACACTTACCCAAAAAAGATTTCCAATAACTACTGAGTTGAAAGTGATTTAGATTAACCCTGGCTGACACCGCTGCTTTAAAGAGGGCTGCCTGAAGTTTTAAATCTTCACAACGATGATGCTTCCCAGGAGGGGCTGTAAATCCTTGAAGCTGCTCCCTCATGATACTACGTTCTCAAAGAAAAACGACTCAAATCTCAGGAGCCAAGACCGTAATATTTCCCAGTAAGCAGTTTTAGATGGCTTTTGTTTTAATGTCCAAAAATGTATCTTTGTCTCAAAGCTACTGTACAATACTGAGATGCTGTGAAACATGATTAATTTTGTTCTATTTTGATTATGATGCTGATCAGTTTACTTATTGAAATGCCAAGCTTCCTTCTGCCAGGTTTCCTAAGGAAATGTATATAAACGTGAGGATACCAAGGGATAGGTGGGGGAGCTACAATCAATGTTTTATGGAAGCCTGGAGATGTCTGAAGCATCTGGAGCTATGTGATGAAGGGGCAGGTATGCTGCTTCGCAGGAGGAAGGAGTTACAGTTAGGTCATAGTGGGAGGTGGAACGGGCAAGGGCCTCACATGTTGGTCCCACTTTTCACAGAACAGCTTATTTTAAGGTTATCATGAATATTTTGTTTTGAGAGCACCTGAGTATACCTCTCCCTGTTCTGCCTTAACAACTCATTGGCAATGCTGTTCTGTGATGTACTGTGGTTAAGAATAGCATCTTCTCTACTGGATCAATACAGGGGAAGAGACTGTATAATCCTTGTATGATTTAAAGTAATGTCAATGATAACTAAAGTAGGACAAATTATGGCTGCTGAGATCTTTGCTAGGGATGGAAATGGGTAATAGCCACCACTGCTAATGCCAAGGAGACTCAGCTGCCCATTCACCTTGCAGACTGCTGAGAGTCTGAGCAGTTCGTTGCGTGGATTTGCGTGGGGCCTATCCTTATTTTCGGCCCGCTGATGGTCATTTTGGCTTTAAGAGCTTCTGTTCTGAATCATCATTTTGGCCTTCAAGGCATTGCTTATGTGGATCCCTCTGTCTCGCTCGCAGTGAGCTTGCTCAGCATTGCTCAGTCCTGAGTATGAGCAAGAAAATGTCACTAATGTGAACCGTAACTGAGGAATGAGCAGTGCTTGAGCTCCCGAGCAATCCTTACAGCACGGGCGATGGCGTCCATCCGACCAGCCCGCTTATTTGGGACTGAGTTGTGGGGCTGAGCATCACTTCTGGCAGTTTTCACCAATTGCAGCTACCTTGCAGTATTCGCTTTGCAAATGTACTTGAAAGCAGCTTAAAATCATTTAACATTTCCTTTTACGTTCAGGCTATTTTTTCCCCTAGAATTAAAATACCATGCTAACATTGTATTATTTTATACACACAATTAAACATAATTTTCAGTTTACCTGTGATGTCTTTGTACAAGATCTATCACAGGATATTTAGGGAAAGGACCAAAAGTGGGGAAAGGGATAGTTCAAGGTGGCTTGGGAGGAACAAGGTTGGGAAAATAGAGGAATAAGGGGTAAAAGGGGCTGGTCCATGTAAATGGGGCTGGTCAGTACACTTGCCTGGCTGTGCCTTTTGCCTGATCAGCCCTGTCTGCCCTGTCTTCTCATTAAACCCCATTTCTAATTATTTTCCTGGGAAAGGGGACTCTCTGGGTGTGCGTATGATGGTCCTCTCTGGGTGTGCGTATGATGGTCCAAGTGCCAGCAACTGGAGAGACCAGGGTCCATGTCTGTCGTGTCGCTGCATATGTCAGTGTGTGATCGTTCGTGGCTATTGAGCAGGACTAGTGGGCCAGTAGGGTAAGAGGCTTGGGAGCCAGGTATCAAAGTGGCCATGAGTCTTGGTCAGATACTGGAGAGGTCAGATGGTTACAATTTGGCTACTGGAGGGACTTCGAGGTCCAAGCTGGCAGCTGAGAAGACTGTGCAGTCTGGGGTCAACTGAGACCAATTCCTATGTCTGTTTTTCTCTGCATAAGGCAGCTGGAGAAGGGAGGATCTGGGTAGCTCTGAGTGTGTAAGGCCGATTACTGGAGGCGTCGACAGCGCATGTGCGTCCGTGCAAGGGGTCTGTACCAGCCACCAGCCAAGGGCTCCTGTGTCCAGGTGCCAGCACCTGAGAAGACCAAGGACCTAGGGGCAGCTGCAGCATAGACTTGTCTATGGCCAGTTGCTGGAGGGGTCCGTAGCCTGTGTGTATGTATATAATTCCCACTGACAGACCTTTATGGTAATCAGCCAGAGAGGGGAACACGATGAGGCCATTTTGTTTGCTCGAGTGCTGTGTTTTCAGTCCATGTTGATCCGTGGCTGTCTGTCTGTCTATGCCCATGCATTGTACGCGCGTGTCTGTGTACTGGGGATACATGCTCAGATTCGCTCCTAGCTGGGGCAGGGAGACGCAGCAACCTCAACTCTGCTGGGCTACCAGATGCTGCAACTTCTAACGCAGAATAAAAATTCTGCTGGAACAGCTGGTGTAGTGAAAGAAAACGTCCTGGTTTTTCCTTGGAAATATTTTTTAAAAGAAGGCATCTTTCTCTGACGCTGTTATTTTGGTCATGAGCCTGGTAAGTTCTTCCTCCGCCACCCCTGAGTGCAATGCCCAAAGCAACCAGCTGTACATTGTGATTGCCTGAAGTAATGTTGTGTATCAACAGAGCCTGAAATATAAATAACTTTGATTGGAGCACAGAAAATTTAAAAAGAAGAAGAATAGTGCTTCTGAAGCAATTTTGTCATCCCAAAATGGAGACTGCCACGTGGATTAATCATCATCTGCATCTTACGCAGTTTATAGCTGTATAACAGTAATTACAAATAAATTTTATCTTCACCCATGAGCACTGTAGTAAGCTTTGCTTTTCTGAGGTGCTTTTATAAAGCATAGAACAGACTGTTGTTCATGGGTATGAAGGATATATAGTTCTACTTCTGCAGGAAGAAAGTCATGAGCCTGTAAAGCTACTGCAACTGGTGTCCCTCTGTCCTGAAGAGCTGGGCTACCTGCCTGACATTTTAGCCTTAATGGCAGTTTCTTAGCTTAATTACATTTCAGATGCAAAACTGTAACCATTATTTGATTTCCTCTGTCCTTCATTCCTTCCCCAATGGCATGTGGACACAGGCAGGATAAAGAAGATCCCTCAGATGTTACTAAAAGCATTGCAAAAAGTGGTTTGTACGCTGACAGCTTCTCTGAGCTGTGAACAACTGTGCTTGCTTACTTCATTTTTGACCCGCTAGAGAAGCAGAAGGATGTGGCTGCCCTTAAGGCAACTTCTTAATGTGTGCAGAAGCGGGTTTTTAAGCAGATCATTAAATTCAGGTGGAAAAAAGATCATTAAAATCAGATGCCCTGTATCTTCACTTAGGATCACTTTTCTTTTGCTGGTTGACTGGCACCTTGCTTTTGATCTGAAACATGTGCTGTTAGATATCTCCAGACTGCAGAGAGAATGAGCTTAAGTTGAGAGGGAAACTGAGACAGCAGATGCTGTAGCCAAGGATGCAGGTTCAAAACCACCTGATTAAACGTAGCCTAAGGGAATTTTGTCCCTGCAGCCAAATGGTCTACCTTCAGCTGCTGCGGTAACTTTTAGCAGATTCGCTTGTAGCACATTTGGCAGTGATGCCTTGACCCTGGCCATACTAAAAGATGCCATTGATAAATCAGCAGAGAATATGCAGGACCTTTTTGTTCAAGGGTGCAGTGTGGATCCCGCAGCCCTACTGCACGTAACACGAGCGGGGCACGTTGCTTTCAACAGCTGTAGAAAACTGACTGAAGCTGGTCCTTTCACGTGCTTGCCTTGCCAGGGGATTAAAACTCCAGCCTGCCATTTGTGTGGAGTTTTTAAATATGTATGACCCAAACAAGGGGCCTGTTGAGAAAGGCTCTAATCCTCTTGCATATGAAACCTGGTATTCTGCTCTTCTCTCTTTGTGATGTTTCTGTGCTTTCAGATATGCCAAATCTACCTTTGAAGTTTCATTTCTTCTTGTGTAAATATACTTTAATAGGTGAACCTTGCAGCTGGGAATTAGGAGATACTGGTTCAAGCTGAACGCAAGGAGCAGTTCCTGTAATTATCCTTTGCCTCGGTTTCCCCGTTTGTAATGCAGAAAGAGTAATGTCCGCCCTCCTGCACGTAGCTCTTTGAGCTTTGCTCTGGGTAACTAATTTAGAAGCCCTAACATAATGTAGACCTTCTACAGTCTGTCATGAAGTCCTGCTGGAAGATATCTGCCTGGGGATGCTACAAATCCATCGGTAAGGAGTAGAGGCTTCCCTATTTCTGATCAGGAATTCACGGGCAGAAATACATCTGCATGGTGAAGAGATCAGACCAGCTGTGTGGGTGCAGGGAGTCCTGCCCAGTCCTGTCAGTCCCAGAGTCAGAAAATCTCTGTCTTAAGCAAATCGGATGATTTATTGCCTGTGGTCTGTATGCCAGTGATCCTGATGCGTAAAGCCTTGATTTTTCAGGAACATTTGCATGTAATAGCAGGCTGACTGTTTAGCTGCAAAGACACAAATGACTGTAAGGTGGGTGAGAAACTTGTGTAGCCAAAGACTCTTTTCATAGAAGGCTTTTTTCATGCAAGGATCTCGGGTAGGCTGAACTTTTCTCGCCTCCCTCTTGAGGTAAAGTGGGCAGGTTTTATGTGCCGCTAGGACCTCCGGAGCTATGGAGGATCCGGAGGAAGACAGATTTTAAGAGATTGGTATCTCTTAGAGGCGTATGTAGCAGCCCTTCCCCTGGCTGGGCCAGGAGCTAGGGGATGTCTGTCCTGTAGGGCGACTGTAATGCCTTCTGATGGCAGAAATATTTGGAGTAGGGGGAGGAAAAATGTGAGCTGTTTTCAAAATGAAAATGCTTTGTGCAAAGGTGCAGCAGCCTGGCCATCGTTTCCCTTTGTAAGGGCAGGGTTTCTAAGACGAGTTCAATTTTGGCATCTCTTGGAAAGAGATCTGAAAGATTTTATCCATACAGAATACAGTGGTTCTCTGCTTAGATAGGATGTCATCCCATAGCTAGACAAAAGCTGGAGTATTGAGTTTTGCTCTGATGGACCTCCTAGGAGCTCTATATAGCTCTTTAAAAACCCAAGTAACCTGCCACAAAACTGTCCAAGAGAGATCATTGTAAGACGCAGTTATAAAGTACTCTGAAAGGCTGAATAGGGTTTTTCCCCCTCTTGTGATATTTGGGGCTGAACGGTAGATACATAATTTTGAACACGGCCTTTTGAAAGTAACTTTCTATTCTGTCCCTGTCATTTTTGGAGCTGTACAGGAAAGCCAAAATGCCAGGGAAGGGGAGCAAATGAAAAGGAGCAGGGCTAAAGCGCAGGTGTTGATCATCTTGGCAAGAAATGACATCACCTATGAGAACAAAAGTCTTCGGTCACTGCAATTGGAGACAGCTTTTAGTCTCCAATTCTATTTTGCCCTGAGCCAGCCAGCCAAATAAAAACAGTGGGATAAATCACTGCTGGCAGAACTTAACAGTTATGCAACATCCAGTGTACCATGCACCTATTTTTAGACCAGTTTTACACTAGCAGAATTTACTTTACGAAATCTAAAAAGAATGTCTGGTCAGAGGCTGGAGGATAAAGAGGGTATGTAGAAAGTGCAAAATGTAAAAACACTTCGTACAAAGATGCGCTAGCAAACCCCACTTTGGCAATACTGATATCCTTTCAAGAGTGTTGGCTCAATCAGGCGTGGTAATGAAGAGTAGAGGGTTTATTAGAATCATAGAATCGTTTAGGTTGGAAAAGACCTTTAAGATCATCAAGTCCAACCATTAACCTAACCCTGCCAGCCCCCCACTAAACCATGTCCCTAAGCACATCCTAAGCACCTCATCTACTCATCTTATAAATACCCCCAGGGATGGGGACTCGACCACTTCCCTGGGCAGCCTGTTCCAATGCTTAACAACCCTTTCAGTGAAGACATTTTTCCTAATGTCCAACCTAAACCTCCCCTGGCACAACTTGAGGCCATTTCCCCTCATCCTATCGCCCATTACCTTGGAGAAGAGATCAACACCCCCCTCGCTACACCCTCCTTTGTAGGGGGCGATAAGGTCTCCCCTCAGCCTCCTCTTCTCCAGGCTGAACAACCTCAGCCGCTCCTCATCAGACTTGTGCTCCAGACCCCTCACCAGCTTTGTTGCTCTCCTCTGGACATATTCCAGCAACGCAACATCTTTCCTGTAGTGAGGGGCTCAAAACTGAACACAGGATTTGAGGTGGGGCCTCACCAGCACCGAATACAGGGGCACGATCACTTCCCTACTCCTGCTGGCCACACTCTTCCTGATACAAGCCAGGATGCCATTGGCCCTCTTGGCCACCTGGACACACAGCTGGCTCATATTCAGCTGGCTGTCAACCAGCACCCCAGGTCTTTTTCTACCAGGCAGCTCTCCAGCCGCTCTTCCCCAAGCCTGTAGCCTTGCATGGGATGTTGTGACCGTTCATCAGTATTCCCTTGAAATTCTAATCTGCAATTGCTTCTTAAATGTTTAACTATACTCACTTTACCCAAATAGTGAGCTATATGTGGTCTACTTAAAGCTGGGCTTCTACAACATTTACACTCTACTTTGTCTTTACCAGACATGGAATGCAGTAAGCAGCAGCTCACCTCCTTACAGTACTGGCTGGGTGAGATTTAAAGAAATTGTGTGAACTGGAGTGCTCTGCAAAGCTGACTAAGCCACAGAAGTACTCCTCATCCTTTGTGAGATAGCCTAGATTTAATGAGCTCCTGATAGTTAGCTGGTATATGTTTCATGAATGTTTTCTCAGTCTTCAGTAAATTAGGATTGCATATGCTGTTTGCTCCAGATCAAACTGAATATTTTCCAGTGTTCACAGGAACGTACGCTAAGTTGTATTTCATTAGTTAAAAGCAATTTCAGCTTGCAGCACAGGAATGGATAACTGAAGATTAGTCTCGCATACCCTGCTCTTTATCCAAGACCAGATGTGCACCTTCTCTCCTTTCAATTTGACTTTATCCTCTTAATCACTGTGTCGTAATTCCTCATTGGTTTGTACTGTGTAGAATTTTGTTCCCAAATTTTTTTTTCTCAGATTCAGAACAGATAACGATTGGGAAAAGTTTGACCTCTCAGCCTTTAGAGAGTCTAGCAGATAAAACCTACTCTGTGTAGCTAACGCATCTTTGGGATTTCTGCCGCAATTTGGACAGTTTTGAATCACGCCTTGAAGCGAATTAGTGTTCTGACCATTGCATGATCTGGATTGAACTTTTTTTCCCCAAAACTTTTCTTCTAGGTGACAATCTGGATGCTATCCATGACATAACTGTGGCATACCCCCAAAACATTCCTCAGACGGAGAAGCACCTTTTGAATGGAAACTTTCCAAAGGAGATTCACTTCCACGTCCGGAGGTATCCCATAGAGACAGTGCCCACTTCCAAGGAGGAGCTGCAGCTTTGGTGCCGGAAGCGTTGGGAAGAGAAAGAGGAGAGACTCCGACACTTCTATGAAGGTGGAAAACGCTTCAGTGCAACAGGGCAAAGCATTATTCCACCGTGTAAATCTGAGCTCAGGGTCCTCGCGGTTAAGTGCGTCTCCCTCCTGTATTGGACAGTGTTCCCACTGGGTATGCTGGCACTGCTGTACCTGTACAGCTTTGCACGATGGTATTTTGCAGCCATGATCATCTTTTTTGTTGTGCAGCAAAAGATATTTGGTGGGCTGGAACTAATTGAACTCGCTTGTCATCGATATTTTAAAAAGCAACAGAAATTTCACAACACGAAAATAAAAACCAATTAGTTCTGGGGTAGGTAAAGACATGAAAATGGGTGGGTTTGAGATGTCCTGCAAAGTTTATGCACAGGGAAGAATTTTTGCATGAGAATTGTCTTTTACAATCGCCATTGTTAGACATTTGCACTTGATTCCGTGAAGAGAAAGAAAAATGTTAGTTATTGCTACACGTGAAAATGGTAGTTTTTATCTCTGAATGTAATTTCAACATTGATCCTGCAAGCAGCTAGCAACTGCATTCTGCTGTAATTAAGAAACAAATTGCTGGAATACTGAACAATCGTAAGGACATTAATAAATGTGAGATGCACTGAACTTTCACGTAGAAACCCAAACTGTCCAGCTAAGAGAGACAGATGTACGATTGCTTTATAATCCCATTGTCGTACAGTAAGCACCGGATTTGGAAAGCTGGTAAGTTTAACGATGTTTCGATGGTAGGTGGAAGTTGGAGGAGAAGTTGTTCTGTTTCTTTTTTTTCTATTTCAAATACTCAAACTCATTTTAAAATAATATTTTTGCATAAGCTTTTCCAAACACTACTGAACCTACCACTATTCAACCATTCTGGCTTGGTCACTCAGAAGGATTTTTAAGCCTTGCAGTCTTGCGTTGTAGTACATACAGAAAACAGCGCTTGCTGCCTCCTTTTAAGTCTTAACTGATTATTTAATAGGCCTCTGTGGCCAAGTTTTGATTTCTCACTGTTTCGGTCTCCCTGTTAGCTGTGGGAGACTTGTTCCTAATTTGTATACAGAGCTGAGGGATAGGGGAGCTGGTTTTTTGTTGTTTTATTGGTGGTTTTTTCTGGTAGAGGCAAAAATGTCTGTCTCTGAGTAGCTGGCAAATGTGTTTTTAAAAGGTCTCCTTGTAGACATTATTTGATTGAAAACATTTTATTTATGTTTCAGAGTAGGCAAGATATCTTAATTATCTTTTTTTTTTTTTAAGCATTTATTTTGGTTTTCGCATCGCTTCCTTGGGCATTTCAAGTGTCCATATCAATAAGCAGGAAGACAGCTTGTTCCGTCTGTGTCAGCCAGACCTGTTGAAATGCATCTGATGCAGCGGGTGTCTCCTTATAGGTACAAGAGATGGGTTTCAGACCTATCACAGCACAGGGACATTGAACTATATCTTCCCTTTGTGGTATTGTCTTCGATGGCCTGATGACATCGTTGCTTTTCCAACCTCCTTCGCAATTTTGGGGGGTTCTTTTGGGGCTCCCACTATAACACTTTATTTTCATGATATTCAGAAAATCTGAAGGCTTAAACTCAGACAAGTCACTTTCAGGTGTATTCCTGGTCATCCATAATACAAGCAATGTTCATGCTCACATAGTGAAAGACATAAACATTGCCAACACTTAGGAGAGACTTCAGGTTAGATTTGGTTTTCAACCTCAAAAAATGTTAGACCACTTGATCAATTGTATTGCTGCAAAACCTTCCTGACTTACTATATATTTGTTGTTTACTGCGTGAAGGCTTGTTTGAGCTAAACCGAGTGGCCTGGCTCCATGCGTTGAGTGGCATTGCCATGAAATGTGGAAGTACAGAGCACAAAATGTGTCTTGTACTGTGCTCAGTATCTCAAGCATTGGGTCAGTGTGGGAGACACATCTGTTTTCTTCTAAATTACAACACTAAACATGTTGTCTAATGTGTTTGTATCCAAGGCCATTTTCTGACCGAATCACCAGCCTCTATCCAACTGTCCCTTGCAAGGTGACAAGTATTTTTTAATCTATGCTTATAGTAACTGATCGTTTATTATGCAGAAAGTAATCGAAGCCATCTGTTCTACTCTATTTTTTTAATCCCCTTTTTCTTAAAATGAAATACAGCTAGGTTTATATTTAGGGTTATGTTTCTTAATGATTTTTTCATATTTATAT
This sequence comes from Gorsachius magnificus, assembly GCA_034008185.1. Classification (NCBI taxonomy): domain Eukaryota; kingdom Metazoa; phylum Chordata; class Aves; order Pelecaniformes; family Ardeidae; genus Gorsachius; species Gorsachius magnificus. Next base: position 10,911,315 of record CM067083.1, on the reverse strand, counting down.
TTGAGTACCTGACAACTGACAACTGGTGTTTCATTGTCACAATTGGAAGGAGGTCCTTTCAGCACTACGAGGACTTTTTTTAACCTAATTCTGTGATACCAAGGGTGTGGTTGCAGCTTAAATCGACATAGCCTGGTTTTTCTTCACCTAATACTCTGCTTTGGTGCAGTTCCTTGCACATCCAGGTAACTTTCCGCAAGGGAAAACCTAAAAACCTCATTTATGGTTAATGCAGAGGAGACCTAAAAGGCTTCTTCTAGTCTATCCTGAGCCACGGCTGTGCTTTCACACCAGGAGTAACCATGGCCAGCCTACTCCGATAGCCTTAACATAGTCTTCAGGAATGTCTTTGGAGGACAGGCTATATACGTTATGTTGGTGACATAAATACCAGCTACGCTTTGCTCAGTCGTTCAGAGTACTTTGTGCTGTCGTAAAATGTATCAGAAACATCAGCGTGAGTCTTGGTCATGAAGTGGTGGAAGATTCACGTCTGTCTGTGATTAGAGTTCGGCTCTGAAAGATCAAATCAAATGCAATCCATCGTTGACCCTTACAACGGGTTTTCTCTCAGCTGGAGCCAAACATGTAACCTACTGTAATGTGGTAAACATCCTGCAAATCTGTAATTAATCCTTCTCTCTTGTGTACGCGGAGTGAAGAGAAAGAATAATCTCTTTGTCAGCTGCAAATGTCACATATTTGTGGGTATGAAATGTTCTTTGTTTAAAAAGTGGTTAAGGAAGTGGGGGAAGATCTTTCTGTGAATTTTTTTTTTTTTCCCTCTTTTGTCAAAATGTAGCTTTTTGCTGAAAAGATTCTAATACACAGATGTTTTGGAGACTATTTTGTTCTTACTCACCCTGTTTCCCTATTCGTAGTATGCTAAGACGTGCTGGGTAAGTCACTTTGAAATGTTTTCAATGTTCTTAGGTTAAAGGTGCTAGTACTCCAGGAATCACACACACCTCTCTCTCATGGGACGCATATTGGCACCGAGACTCATCTCACTCATGAGCATGTTTGTCACAGCTCACCTTCTCTCCTAGTCCCAGAAGCCGCACCGTTCAGTGGCGACTGCTCCGTCAGTGGGACCTACAGGTCTTGCTAGGACTTGCTGACATTGCCTGAGATCAGTGGGGTGCTTTAGAGATGCTACTCTCATTCACTCAATCAAATGTTTCCTCATCAGCATCAGGGGTTTCTTTCTCTTTGCTCAGAACAGAAGGTTGAAATCCTGCCATCTGTGTTTGTCTTCAAGCTCATCTGGGTAGCAGGATGTCAGACCAAGACATTTCTCTCTTGGGTTTGAAGCTGCAAGGCCCAAAGCTGGTCTGTAAGGTGTTGTCTTGATCATACGAAATGTAGTTCCTAGTTTTGTGCATTGCATCAATCTCTGTTGTTCAAAAAAGATCCGTGTTTTTATAACTTGATTTTATATGTACACTGTGTGAAAGGAAACACCAGGATACCACAAACCTACAGAAAGCCTTAGTTTTCAGAGTTTACTGATTATATTAGAATGTTTTAACCATGTACCAGTTACTCTACAGCAACAATAAAGACCTGAAGCATTGCATGTGTTCAGTTTTGGCATCTTCTTTTTACTGCATGATGTGTTCTGTATGCACCCATAAGGAACAAACCTTGTCTTCAGTTGTATGGCTGGCTGTCTTGGGCAGACCGGTGTCTGTCCGGCTGCCTCAGCCCATGGTTTGTGGCTGTTGGGCTGTCTCCCTCCTCTCCATGGGAGGTTGGAAAGGGGCGACTGACTGTACCCTCCCTTCTAGCCTCTTCGTGTAAAGGGATGCAGAAACCTTTGAGTGTGCAAGAGGTACAGCTTAATTTTAGCCTTGCTCTGCTGCTTAACCAGCATTGCTTAAGAATAAGCCGTGGTTCAAAAGAGTGTGTTAGGTATTGCTATGGAGGCAAGTCCTCCATTTTAGCTAATTCCCGTTACAACCCACGTAATTACTGACACAAGAAATGATTTATGGCATGGTTCACGTTCTTAGAGCACCCGTGTTTAAGGTAACTGCAGATCACAGGCTGCTTGATTTATCTCTGCATTGTCCAAAAGCTAATCCTCTGTGGAAGGGCAAGGGCTGTGTTTCTTGGGAGCTGCTGTTCTCGTTACCTAACGGGGAATAACCTTGCTGTGGCTGCCGCACCCCACAGCAGCTGTCGCAAAACAGCCACGTCTCCAGCAAGTACCTTGTGCCCTAAAGACCACAAGAAATGGAGACCCTGGTAGGAGATTCTGCAGCTGGAGATGATATTTGCAATGTCTATGTGTGCTCAGAGCATTCCAATCAGGCCCCAAAAGTCAAAGCTGAGCCATGCTCTGTATTGAGCGGCTTTGTCTCCCTGAAAATATGGTTGTCGCTTCCTCCTTGTTTCCTTGGGGCTCAAATATGCAATGAAAAAATGTATTTGTCTGCCTTACCTGCCATTACAGAAAATAATGGTAACAGAGGCCAAAGCTTTTGCCCTCCAGCTGCCCCAAACACCTCCTCTGAAGTGCAATTCAACAGGTAAAAGGTTGAGGCTTATTTCCTGAGGACTTGGAATCAGACCACAAGCTATCTCGACCAGAAATTATTGCCAGGAGCGGGGAGCACGCTGTGTGCTTATAACACGCTTGGGTGACTCTCCCTCATCCTAGGGAGGGCTTGTGCTGAGATGCTGGAGAGGCAGAGGGACCTCACCCCTGCCCTTGCTGGGCCTCTCCAAAGGCCCAGCATATTTAGCAGAGGCAGTGATAAGTCCTGAATTTTTAAGCAGCCATCTCTGGTTTATTCCAGCCTGGCCTCTGTATGGTATGTCATCCCTTTTTCTGGAGTTCTTCATGTGGGGTTACTTGTTTTCTCTGGTGGTGGGATGTGCAGGAGACTGGCAGGAAGAATTTGAGCAAAACTCTGCATTTTCTTGGATGGGCATTGCTGCTCTGAGGAGGAGGAGGAAGGGTGTTTGCTCTTTCAAGATGCTTTGCACTGGGCTGCACAAGAGAGGCGGGTGCACAGGGGCTGGTGTGAGCGTAGTGGGTGTGGTGGTCAGCACCCTCTTCCCTAAATTTCTCACCCCATCTTCTTTGTCAGAGGGAGAAGAAGAGGCAAGACCCTCTTCACCCTTGCTGCAGGGAACAGAGAAGCACCTTCAGCCTTATGAGGCTCAGGCCTTATCCTTGCTTCTGTGTCCACGGGATGACACCCAGCAGAGGAGGATAAGCCGCTGTGGGATGCGAGAGCACAAGAAGATGCTGCAGGAGGAGTGGGCAGCAATGCTGGGCACTGCTTTTTGCAGAACCATAACCTGGCAGTGATATCACCACCCATTTTTTTCTCTTACCCCCAGCATTAGGACAAGAGGATATGGCCTCAAGTTGCGTCAGGAGAGGTTTCAATTGGATATTAGGAAAAATCTCTTTACTGAAAGAGCAGTCAAGCATTGGAACAGGCTGCCCAGAGATGTGGTAGAGTCCCCATCCCTGGAGGTGTTCAAAAAACATGTGGATGTGGCACTTCGGCACATGGTTTAGTAGGCATGGTGGTGTTGGGTTGATGGTTGGACTTTATGATCTTGGAGGTCTTCTCCAATCTCAATGATTCTATGATTATTTTTTGGCCTGCCTTCGAGGCTTGCCCTGCTGCTTGAGCTGCTGGGTGTCTAGTGTGGAATGAGAGGAATGAATGTTCATTAACAGTGACCCAAAGGGAAGTGAAACGTCAGGGATAATGGGATAGAGGTGCTGGGGAAGGTGTTGGCTCCTGCCAGTGCTGGGCACAGCTGGTTGGGAGTGTTTCATCTTGCTTCAGAGGCTGAAGGAAAAGGTCTACGTTAAGAGACTTGTTTACTTAGACATCCTTGGAGAAAGTGGGGAGGAAGAGAACATCCTCTGTGGGGTGGTTGACAGCAGGGCCCACAAACTGCCCATGGGGAGCCTCTTTGTGTTCTTACCTGACGGGCTGCCCACCAGTGCTGGCATCGCCCATGCGTGCCTGTAGCTAGTTGGGTGATATCTCCTCTCTTTCCGTGCTCAGGTAGCTCACTTTGATGTGCTGGATTTCACGACACGCAAATGGCTCCTCCTGTTTCTTGTCCTGGCAGCTGTGTAAGACCCTGAGTTCCTTAAGGATGGAGTAATGCCTTGCTGTCGGTAAGATTCCCACCAGAAGGCTGGGAAGCTGCCCAGCTTTCCAGGGAAGCTTGCAAAACCTCTTGTAACACAGCGCTGCCTCGTGCAATCAGCGCATTGCCTGGCAGCAGGCATCCCCCTCCCTGGCAAGGAGCTGCCTCATCGTACCCCTCCCCACTGCCACAGTTACGTTTCCTTCCAGATTGTCCACCAAAATGATTCAAGTGGAGATGTTCACGCTGGTAGGTCCACAGGTTTGCTTCCTACAGCTTTGCACTCCCTGCCCTGGTGCTGTTTAAAGAGCTCTCTGAAGCTCAGCTCTGAACTCATTTCACTTGAGGTGCCCTTCGTATAGCTACTTGAGCAAAGGTCCTCAATTCCTGGGGGCTTTCCTCGGTGTTTTGTGATGGGCACAAAACATCAGAACCAGCGGATCGGCCTCAGGGTCGTGGCGGGCAAACCTCTCCCCTGCTGTGAGGGTGGGAAGGGGCCCCCTCCCAGCACTCAGGGTCCGGTTAGATCAGACTGCAACCTGCAGTCCTGGCCACGGGGAGGTCAGGAGTTGAGCTCGTGCCACTTCTAGCAGACCTCAACGCCAATCCCCAGCAGAGCAGAACCAGCCATTTAAAGGAAATACAAAAAACAACCTGGTTTTGCAGCAAATGAAACTTTTCTGATTCCTTTCTTGCTCCAGGCCTTCCTTCTCTCTCCCTTCCAGGAGCAAGAGAGGAGAAGGTTTTGGGACACCCTCTATGTTTCTGTAGCTTAAATCAGGAGAACATCGAAGAAATTATCCTGGAGCCATTATCCGACATGCATCAAGTTGTCCTGGCCTGGCTCACAAGGCAGAAGTCGAGGACTGCTCAACACCACAGGCTCCTTGGATTTGTCTGCCCCTGGAGAGACCCATAAGGAGAGGGGCCAAATCCAGGTCCTCACCTGCCACCGGTCTGCCTGGGCACGTGCCAGCTGTTTCATCTTGTTGGGCTGCTGCATGAACAATATGAGATCTTCACAGCCAGCACAAGGACAACGGGACACGGAGCATCATCCTGCAGGACCCCAATGCTCTAGCTCACCAGCTGGGAAGCCAGCGAGGAGTGCTTGGGAAAGGCACAGCTGTGCACCGACCTGCTGACCGACAGCCCTCAGGTGTCCCTGGTGGTCTTCTCAAAGGTGCTGTGGGTAATGTGGGCTGGGGGTAGGGACCGTGCACAGACACCACTGACTGCGAGACAGGGATGTGTCGGGTACCAGGCACTAACACGTATGGGTTTGAGGCTGCATGTCCATCTGGGATGGGTATTATTCCTGGTCCCCGAGGCCTTGGCTAGGAGCAAGTCCCACCGTCATGGGCAGGACAGCGCAGGACTCAGCTGACCCGCAGCTGCCAGGACAACAGGCAGCAAATGTCACATTGCAGCAAGGCACTGGGGATTTTATTGCAGATCCAGTAACTCAGCTGCCTGCCCGTTCCCATCGCTGGCATGTGCCCAGCACACCACCCACCAGAGCCTTCACGCTAATAATTTGGTGGGGTTTTGTCTGGCACGGGTGGGAGCAGGGATGATGTTCAGCTGCAATCTCCGCTCTCCTTGCTCTGTTCCTGCTCCTGCACCTCCTGCATGGTCCCAGGGCATGGGATGTCTCAGCCTACATGCCACATGCCCAGACTGGCTTTAAATTAAGAAGCTGAAGCTCTAGGAATAGTCTGGCTGCATGGAGTTCAGTGTGGACTACTCTGCCCTGTTCTCAACAGGTAGATGAACTTGCTCCGAGTCCCCCACTGCCATGGCCAGATTGCTCTCCTGTACAGCAACTTAACAGCCCACTGGGGGATCTTGGCAAGCCTCTTCTGCAGCAGAGGGCTGATGGAGCTTCCCTTTCCTTCGAAGCCACTGGTAAAGAGCAGTGATCGAGGCAGGAGTCCAGCTGGAAGCATAGGGTTGGGTTGAGCTATGCAAGGGCAAACCAGTGGTCAAGTGCCCACTGGATGTGTGACATCTCCAGCCTCCTTGGCTGCAGAGACGGTGCTCCTCTAGAGGTTTTGCTTTTCTACACTCTCTGGGGGAAGGGGGGGTGTTTTTCCGGCCCCGACCTCTGCTGCCATGATCACACCAAGCTGGTTTGGGTCTGTCTCTTCACGACATGTGAAGGTTAAAGGCAGGCTCTCAGCTTTCTACTGCTAATGACAGAAAGTGCTATGTAAGTGAGAGAGAGCCTAATTAGGGATTAATGAGAAAGGAGCCTGTGGTTTTATTATCCATTGGACATGAGTACTGTGGATGAGCAAGAGAGGTTGCATTAGCTGCTTCCTGCTGAGTCCTTCCAGCAGGAAAGTCCTTAGGAAACTTTCTGCATCATTTAAGGCTGGGAGGTAGAGGACGGTGCTGCGGACAAGGAGCAGCGGGGCTTGGTGTCCTCTGCTGCAGGTGGGACAGACCTCAGACCTGTGGTCCTGAGAGTGGAGCACAGACCTTGGGGCAAAGGCAGTTTGGGTTCTGCTGTTCTGCCCCCGGCCAGTGGCCATGTGTCAGGCACCTCCTGCTTCCCAGGAGCTTCAGCAGGACTGGGGACATCTCCTGGGGATGTGCTACTGCTGGGGACACACACCACACCATGCCACAGGCCTTTATTGTGGGTGAAAAGGGGCTCCAGCCCTATGAGAGTCTGTGTGGTCATGGTTGTCTCTTTTCCTCAGACTGGGGCCTGGTGGCAGGCCACAGCACATCAGGAAAGGGACGGTCTGGGAGCAAAAGCACAGCTGTTTGCTTCCATGGAGGCCAGAGCAGAGACCTCCCTGCTTTGGGACCAGCCCTCTGCCATGCTCCAGCCTGAATCTCATGGCGAGGAACTCTGGAGGAGATCACATTGTTGACTGTTAGATAAAGATGGGAATAAAACCAGGGAAGTTAAATACCTAATCTTGAATTAGCTTCATTCCTAGCCGTTGCATAAAAGCTATTAAAGTTATTACAGGACACGCTGGATGCTTGCACAGTGGGAACAGCAAATATAGGTAGAACGGTCCTTGTCATAAATTTCATTCAAGCACTCTCAACAGCCCTCTCTGCCATCATGGTGCTGCTCACAGCCAGCCCGGCTGAGCAATGCCAAACCGATGGCGAGCAGTGGGTGCATTTGATGGGAATGGCCACTCCTCTTTCTAAATAGTACAAAGCTTGCATTGGTTTATGATCAGCAGATCCCTGAACATTTTTCAAGGAGAGAAACCTCCTGACGTGGGGCAGACTTGGTTCTCTGCGTCCGCTCCGTGGGGCTTTTGCTGCAAGTGCCACCGGGAACCAGAGACCAGGGGTTAAAAATCACTGCGCAAGACCCCCTCGTATGCATGTGTTTGTCAAGTGTGTTAATAGTATGCTTCATACTGTATTTTGAATGCTTTTTTTAATGATTAGTCTGCACTTTGCTACTCAGCCATTGCAGTCACATCTAGGTCCTAAAGTTATCAGATGCTCATTTTGTGAGATCACATCCCAACTCTACTGATGTCTCGCTATTTGATACCAAGATGTCTTTATTACCAAGCATGTGGACTTTTAAAGCCTTCTGTATTGACACAACAGACAGTTAGGTGCTTTCATGGCTCTTAACAAAACCAGCTGCCTTTTCCAGTGACAGACCTTTGCATCCCTAGGTACAAAGTCCTTCGGTCAAATGCTCTGACACCTCCAGTTAGGACATGAACCCAGCTTTTACCTAGATCTCTCCAAATCCTAATCCCCCCGTCCCTCCCGCGTCTCCCCCAGCAGAGGGGAGGGTTAGAAAGGAAGCCCTTACCCCGCAGCCCAGCGGCAGCAGGCAGAGCGGAGAGGTCGTGCTGAACCTGGAGTACTTCCAGGGTCACCGAGCCTCACTGAGTCACTCGTTAAGTCGATGCAGCAGGAAGTCATCAGAAATAGAGGACAGTGGAAATAAAATAAATAGCGAGGCATCCATTCACACCCTTGGCAGAGGCGTTTCGGTTCCCGGTGCCCCGCGTTCCAGTGGGGAGGACAGGCGCTGCTTATTAGCCAGGTTATGTAATTGAAGTGGTCTATATTTATCAGGAGTGCGTGGCGTACACACCTGGAGGGTCAGATGCCCGGCAGTTTGGAGAACATTAGCTCCCCTAATGAATCAGCAGGGAGAAGGACCTAAAAATACGACTTGACTGCAGAAGGGCATCATCGAGTTGCTCAGAGAGCCAAGGTCAGGCGGCCCCGAGGTGCCTTTCCAGCTCTGGCTGGGGTTGTGATGCTACGATCAGATGCTCATCACCTCTGAAAAGGCAGGAACCATGCTGTGCTAAACCCCCTTCCAAACCCCTGCTGTGGTGCTGGATGTCAAATCAGTGCCTAAAGAAGGAGAAAGACCCCCCTGACCCATGCCGTAACCACTGTATTATAAAGTCAACCTCCTCTTTGGGTCATTCTCCTTCTGAGGCCAGCAATTCTGGACTCACAGGGGTCCAGCTCCCACGGGGCTCACCTGCCTTCTCTGGGTTTCAGCTTCATGACTGAGGGCATCCTGTGTGGAAGGAGTGGAAAAGCTGGGGAATGGCCTGGGCTGCGGGTTTCTCACTTCCCACGTGAGGGCATCAGGCATACAGAAGGCAAGTGATGCCCATCTAAGCCTGCGTAGGTCTTATCAGTGTGCCAGGCACTTTCCATCCTCCTTTCGGGATGAGAACCGCCCCATTGCTCCACACAGGATGGAGGAATCCACCTCCAGCACGTGGGATGGCATCCAGGCGGTGCTCGGGCAAAGCGATCTCAGCAGCCTGTGGCTTGGCAGACAGCAGGTCTTTCATGACCTTGGCCTCTTTCAGCCTGGCTGCATCCCAGTGCCATGCTGGTCTTCACTGGGAAAGCCCTCAGGTGGTGTTTCTGCTATGTGGAGGGGGGGAAACCTGAACATGAGTGGGATGTACCCCCCTTTATAGGGTGTAATACCACTATAAATTATTTCATTTGGGGGTTGGGGCAGTCCGTGGCTGGTACTGAACGTGGAGGCTGCTATGGGTGCTGGTGGGACACGTGCTTCGTGCCTCCTCCTCAGCCTGGAGTTGCCCTGATGCTTTGTGGATGTCTGTCTATCGGCATTGCCCAGCTGCCAAAACGTCTGCAGGCATCTGGGCCTTGCTCACACCAAGCAGAAGACAGCTTGCAGGAGACACCTGAGGACAGATTTGTTATGGGGTGTTGCTGAGGAGGTTACGAGGACAACTACGTCCGGTTCACCTTGGAGCTGAAAGCCAACACTTATCCAGTTCTCTCTTTTACTCAGAGGTCCTGCCGCATCCTCCTGCCAAGGGAACCAGAGGAGACTTTGTCACTCTCCTGCAAACTGCGAGACTGGGACCTGGGGAGGGCTCCTGCCAGGCGTTGCCCACCCCGCAGGAAGGCTCGTCTCCATCCCACTGGAAGCTCGCCCCACATCAGGCTGGAGACATCGAGGTGAGCAGCCAGCTGGAGGGGTGTTTCTGCCGTTTTGCATGAATAAAGACAGTTAATAACAGCTTTTTTTTTAGGAAACTGGAACAGGTGGAAGGAAATAACAGATAGGCTCCATTTGCTTTGTTTCTACTATTATAGCTTAATTTGTTTGCCTGCAGTGCCCAAGAGCACAGATCTCCACCCTGGTTTACCCAGAGCAGTGCAGGCAAAGAGTGGTCCTTACCCCATAGGCCCTATGCTGTGTTTGCACAGTGTCCATACAGGCCATTTACCTTCTTAAGATCTTAAACACTGTGCACTGGATCAAATTCTGCCTTCCTGTAGACCTGATGGAGGACATGCCTGCCAGAGGCAGAGAGCAAAGCCTGGCCTTGCAGCCTGTCCTGCCGGGCTGATGATCACCCCGATGGCTGTGCATCCCTGTCACATCCCCAGCAACATCTTTGGTCCTTGGCTTCTCATGGTTCAGCACCTACCCCACGCAAGGGCCAGGCCACCATGATAGAGGTGGCCTGGATGGGCACGTGCAGCTCTAAGACCTGCGCTCCACAATAGAACTATTATAGAGGGGTAAATTGCATGGAGGCATTGGGTTAGTGACCCATCACAGCCAAGGTCGATGTCCCTCTCGGTGGGGTTCGCAGAGGGCTGGTACTGATTCAAGTAATGTAATCCCAGGGGCTCACTCTGACCCACCGGACGCATCCATGCTTCATTGTGGTTTGGACAAGTGTGGTCAGAAAGTGCTTTCTTGTTGCTGTTTTTGTGTGTTTCTGAAGAACAGCTCTTGCCCATGAATGTTGGGGTGGAGGTTACCTACAGGAGCAGCAGAGCTTCCTGACTGCTACAGTTGGTATTAATTAAGCCTTGAGAGGAGGATCCTGCTGAGCTGGGGGCTGAGGAGCAGCAGTGTCTTGGGGGTGGTGCAGGCAGAGGGGGGAGTGGGTGTCCAGCAGTTCGGGGGCTGCCCCAGGACAGAGGGATGCAGGCAGGCACAGGCACCATGTCAGTGCTCCACATGCAGCTCTGCAGGATTCAGGCACAAGCTGGGATCCTGCTCCCCGCCTGAATGACTTCTGGTGCCAACCTGGAGATGCTGGCAGCCCTGACGGGGAGGACAGACCCCTGGAGAAGGACTGGGAGGTCAACACCAGCAGTCACATCCATGCCGTGGGCCCAAGGCACTGGGTAAGGTGTTTGCCTGTGTTGCAGTCATATGTAGTCTCAGTCCAACCTCCTGTGCAAACCTTGGAGGTTTTAACATAAACCATGGTAGGATGTTCCTCCCATCCCATCTGTGGTCTCTGTGGTCCCTGCAAAGCCCACCCATGCCACTGGTGTCACTGGATCAGTCCTTCTGGGCTCTCACTGGCCAAGCACTTGGGTGCCAGGTCCCCTCTGCTCCCAGTGATGTCGCTGGGTGAGGTTCAGAGACCCAACCTAGCACCACCAGCATGGAAGCACTGGTCAGCCCCAGCCTCTCTGGGATGAGGCTCTGTCCCGCAGCGGCCGAGGAAGAGGACTGATCCAAATATAGCTCTGGAGCTGGTCTGCCCGCTGCATATTTTCTGAGCAAGGTAATTTATTTGGAAGAGTCAGTCCTGGCAGAGATCTCCACGCACATTTTTCTGCTGCCCTCAGTCCTCCCTGCAGATAACTCAGCTGTCACAGCAGCTCCTCCCTCCCCGACCCCACGTCCCCTTTATGGGCTCGCGAGGCACATCCCTCTCCTGCAATGCCTGCCGAAATTGCTTTTTATTTTTAAACCCCCGGACACAAAAGCCCTACCTTTATCATTCGCCTGCAGTCCCAGCAGCTCCACACATCCTCATTCAGCAGCCACTGGTCATCAAATGCACCTCATAGGTGCAAAAGGCAGGAGGAGATGCAGCTGCCCGCCATGCCCACAGCTGGTCCCGGCTCCCTGCAGCTGCAGAACGTCGGGGGCTTCTTCCCGCAGGGTGGGGAGAGGGGCTGTCGGGAGCCCGGAGGAATGGTGAGCTTCGTGCACAACTTCTATTCTTTTCTTATGATTTATTCATACGCCTTCTGAATATTTTTTGGACCCTGGGTGGCAGAGTTAACTCGGTGTTCCATTACATTAAGTCTGCATACTAGAAAACACACAAAACCAAGGAAACACCCTCCAAAGACAGAAGAAGTTGGTAGCTGTTAGGGATCTATACAGTAATTTGCATGGTAAACTTCCAGTAAATTTGGTCTTCAACTAAATACACATGGAAACTTTCATCATAAAAACCGAAGCCAGCCACAATGGCCACATGCCCTTTTCAGACAAGATTATCAACTGTATCCCCGCTGCAAGGTGGGGGCCGGTGACTGCAAGGACTGAGTTCACCCCAGCCCTGCCAGATTTTCCACTGACAAACAATAATAATAATTCTTTAAAGGGGTTTGATGGGATGGAAAAATGGCAAACTGGATTACGGGCCATGCAATTTTATTTTCCTCTTTGGAGACACTATTTAAGTAATCCCTTTAGTTATTTATTTTTCATCTCTGTAGCCCATACCACATCTTCAGAGCAGGAGGACCACCAGCCTTTGGTCAGCTGGGTGGGAGGAGATGCCTATGGGAAATCACTTTGGGCGGCAGCCTGACCCCCAAAGCAGGGCTGCTTCTAAGGAGGATTTGGGGAGACGGGCTGTCATGCAAGGATACTGGTGCAGCCCCCCATCCAGAGCAAAAACTGCTCCAATTTGGCTGTAAACACCCAGGTGTTCAGAAGTGTTTGGACTCGGTGTGCTGAGCTCCTGTTTTGGTCGGGACTAGCTCCCAGCTGGTTTCTCCAGCCACCAAACCCACCACAGAGTCTCCCAATGGCAAGGGCATGTGGGATTTTGGGAGAAAGCGTGCAAAGCCGAGTACACACAAAGAGGGAATTGCGATGGGAGAGGTTATGGCAATCCAAGTGATGGGAGCGTGCTTGTAGGTGGGAATCACGCGTGCGCTGCTGTGATGGGAGAAAATGCTGTCGCTGGTGCTCGTTTTGGGGCCAGGAGCCTGCTTTCTGGAATGTACTAGAGCTGGGCCTGCAGCAAAATTTCAGCTTGACAAGGATGCTGAGGGTACACTTCACCCAGAGATGGGCATCAGCCAATACATAAATTAAGTTTTTTCCCCCAGCTTTCAGAAAAGGTTTACGCTGAGCTCTGTAATTGCACCAAGGTTTGGTACAGGCTCCTGCCTCGACTAAATTTCTTCAGGCATCGCTAATTAAATTGAATTTACTGGGATGACAAGTGTCTTCCTCATTTTGCCTGCAGCTGTCGCGACTGCTGCTTGGGCTCCGGCGCCGCCTGTTCGGCCCTCAGGCTCTGCCCGTGTCAGGCTCAGCCTTGCGCAGGGACCTGCGGCCGGACCCCCGGGCTCCCCTGCGGCTGCCCGGGCCCGGGTCCACCACCCACCCGGCTGCCTCTCCCCATGTGAGAACCGAGAGGAAGGCCAGGGATCAGCCCAGCCTCGTTGTTATTGCTGCAAATAACTCAGGTGGCCACAGGCTGGTCTGTACGTCCCTCGTTGTCCTCCTGTCCGTGCCTGGTGGGGAGCGTTAATAATAGATGTTGGATGCTGCAGGAAGACGTAGAATTTAAATGAATTCCCCTTCCTTCTCAGTAATAAAAATGTTTCTCCCCTAAGAGTCCCTTGATTAATTGATCTGGCAATTGACAAATCAAGGATGGGAATGCATAAAATCCAATAGAAAGAGATGAAAATAGCATTATGTACCATCTGATGCAGTCAGAGATGTGACACAACGAAATGACTGCAGAAAAATAGGGCCTTGAGCTGGAGGAGCCTTCATTAAGATGTGGCAAGGGTATTATTAAGTAAAAGAACATTGATTTTGTTTGAAAGATTTGGCCATCCATATTAAATATAATCTCAGTAATGTAATCTCGGTAGTTGCTTTAAATGTCAGCCTCACTTGGCTACATCTGCTTGCTGGGTTTGCTGTTCTGCAGTGAAAACGAAAACTTCATTCTCCATCACCCCTTGTACTCCATTAGCAGCTTGATAGGCTTTGCCCATACAGGGAAAAATTAGCATCTGGGTTTCCTATAGGGAATATGTGTACGCCAGAAAGGCCTGTGTATACAAAACATATGTGATGGTAACGAAACGAGTAATTTGCAAAGACAGAAGCAGCCAACGCACGGGCCATTTCAAAGGCAAAAATTACCTTAAGCTCTAGGCTTTCACATGAGGCTTAAACACTGGTCCAAATTCTCTGCTGTTATTAATGCATGCAGCTCTGCTGACTTTAGCTCTATGTCCTATCCCAAGTCCAATCTGACAAATTCTGCTAAAAAAATTTATTTTTTTTTTCTGTGTCCCAGATGTCCAGGTCCAGCAACAGCAACGCCTGCACAGGGCTGCCATGGGTGTGTGTCGGTTGGCTGGGGAGAGGTGGCAGCCAGCGATGCCCCTGTAGCTCATCAAAGCAGATGCTTCCAGATTGGGGAAAATCACCGCTGAACTCGCAACCTTACAGCACAGATGATGTGAGCATCCACGCCCAGGTAGGTGTTCCCACAGCAAAACTGTGCATGACACAGCTGGTCCCGATGGGGAACGTGGGCACGGTCCCAAAAAGGCATGAACCTCACGTCCCCCCAAACCTCTGAGGAGCTGGGGGCAGCAGCCCTGGGGCACGGTGCAGGGAGGAGGAGGAGGATCTCTGCTGGAGACATGAAACCAAACCCCAGCAACATGTAATACGGGTGCTCTTTGCTGCCTGCTGGGGAGCTTTGCAGTCCAAAACCCAGCACAGTACATGTGTCATCTGAGACAGAGAAAAGACTTTGACCAAATCCTTGCCTGTGTCCATCTGAGCCTGAGGAACCTTCTCTGCTCCCACAGGAGCTCTCCAGCCCCGTGCTCTGACCCCGAGAGCAGCAGCCTGTGGATGGCGATGGAGAAAAGGAGCACCACCAGACAGGAGGGAAAACATCAGGGGGACCAAGGGAAGGTTTGCGATCACACGGAGAGTTTCTACGCAGTTATTCCTGCATCCCCCGGGTCCGGCGGGTACAGGGAAGGCAGCGGTGCAGAGAGCAGGTGGCTGAGCACATCGGTTGCACAGCTCTGCCAAAGGAGCACAACAAAAGGCATCAAAACAATTTCCTTGTGAATCAGAAGTGTCCAGACACAGCTGAAGGCACCGAGCCACTTGACTGTAATGGAGTCAATTTTCTCCTTCAAAGTGCAGTGTATAAACCTTTTTATAGCCATGTGCCAGCAGAGCTATTTTTTCCCCCTGCCAGCTGCTGAAAGCCATTTCTGCAGCTCCCTCTCCAAGCCTTTGCCCGCTATCCTGCAGCTACCACGCGGGGCCCGAAGGCACAGCTTTTGTGGCCTGCTCGAGCACTTGGCAGCTGAATGGCAAAGAAATCGAATGCTACCACTCTGCTCAGGCGCTGCTTTGGGGCTGGGAAGGAGTCCCGTATGGGCAGGGGCTGGCCGGGCAATGGGGAAGGGCAGCCGCCCCCCGTGTCCCTCTGACCTGAGCTCTGCTCCCTCCGACGCTTGTGGCGATGGGGCCCCAGCAAGGAGCTGGCTCTTTGCACAGTGAGCAGAAGAGCAGGGGAGCGCCTTGCCCCAGGGTGCTGAGGACACCCAAAGCCTCACAGAGGTCCAAGGGAAGAGTGGGCACGTTGGCAGAAGAAAGTGATTTGGAGAGGTAGTTAATGGACAGACAGCATCTCTGGCACCGAGCTCCTCAGCGACATGTTGCTGGAGATGGTAGGGCTTGCGAGCCAGAACCCTTATGGTTTTGCCCTGATTTTATTCTTCTCCTATTCAGGTAGGGGGCTGCACAGACCTTTGCTCTGATCAGCCTCTCCCTGGCCTGTTGGGGAAACCTAACCATCCCTCCTTACGACCAGCGACTTTTTTCCGTCTCTGTTGCGACTGTGAAGCAAGAAACGACATAAATCAGCCGTCGGGATCATCCTGCAGGCCTTTTCTGGCTAAAGCCCACGTTGCCCTAACGTAACCCTGACCCGAGTGCTAAGCCTGAACCAAGAGGGGCTTTTCCCCACATCCTTCCTCGCAGTAACTGCAGAGGGGGAGTGGCGTTACCTTTCCCTACGGAAAAGGGCAGGGGTACCACAACTGCAGCTCCACAGGGTAAGTGCCCCTGGGTCAAATGTAGGGCTTGGTATTTGGGGTATAGACGAGGCAAACACACCTGCCTGCCCTCAGGATCAGTCCCAGGGGATGTCCAATGGAAATAAGAACACAGCCTCCCTCCAGAAAAAAAGAAGAAAATGGAAAGAAAATAGATTTGTGTTGGTTGGGCGAGTCTGGTAGTTTTGAAAAGCCGCACAGCACAAAGGGGAAAATGTACATGGAAAGCAAAATATAGAAGCTTTTGTGTGATGCCAGCAATTTTTCGTTCGTTCCCTGAGGAAGGAGCTGCATGAACGTGAGGTGTAAGGATTTGCTCTTTCGAACGGCTGAGTCAAATACCAGATAAATTACAAAGAGCCATACGGAGACATGAAGGACACGTAATGACAATATTTTGTCATTCCTCCCTCAGACTAGATGGATGTGGAAAGCAGGAAGAAATAAAAAAAATTGCATTAGGATTCAGATAGGATTTTGATAGCAGTTATTAAGTGAAATTTAGAGGTTATTTTTAAACCCAAACCCTGGGTGCTGCTCCAAGCATGAGCAGACTGGCAAATTATCTGAATTTTTCCATTTTCTTAATATTGTTCCTTTGGATGTGTTTACAACACAGGCAGGCGTTGCAACCTTAAATTAAAAAAAAAAGCGAAAGACAGAAGAAGAGCAAGCATTTTGCTGGGTATGTAGACAAAGTACATAGCAACAGAGCAGCAGCTGGAATTGATATTTCATTGCCGGCACACCTTGCTCCAGGGTAAGAGCAGCCATGAGCAGGACCAGGATTCGGAGTATCCCATGCACTGGTTCAGCCCTCAGCACTTCAGCTCTTCAACCCTGAAGACACCCTGGAGCAGATATTGAGTATTCAGAGAAAGAAATGTGCCTGCTGTTGTCCAGACTTGGCCCAAAATCCTCTGCAATGATTCCTGTTGACTTTGCAGAGCTGGCTCCAGGTGCGGGCAGGAGGTCTGGAGGCAGCCGGAGGCAGGATGCTGGCAGGGTTTCTGGAGAAACCCGGGCAGACTTCACACCTGGCTTCATAGGAAGCTCCCGCGTGTCTGGTTTCTGGTTATTGCTCTTGCAGAGTTTAGGTGGGATTCGGCGATGCCTAGACCTTCTCCTGTCTCACTGAGGAGCTGTGGTTTTCATCCAAGAAGCGGGAGGAAAAGGGTTTTCTGTTTCTCAAACCAGAAGAGTCAGCCTTGAGGTCAGTCCACTAACCCTAGTGGGGTGATGGGCACTGCAAAGAGAGGAACCATCAGACTCTCCCAGCCCATTGGCTGCGGCCGCAGTGCTGACCTTCTCACTCACATCCCAGCCTGCCGGTATCCTTCCCGTGGTGTTCAACACCAGCTGTCCCTTCTTCTGCCACATTGGGCTGCAACCTTGGTTTTGATCAGCTCCTCAGAGTCACTTGTGTCAGGTCCTCCCCTCCAGCTGTGTCTTCATCTAGGACCTCTCCCTTTCCCCCAGTTATTTTCTATCTGGCAGGGCCAGTCCAATGTCAGCTGTGAATAATTCATCTGATGACTTGAGATCATTTGCCATTTCATCTGCATCGTGGTCACAAACCAGTTGTGATCCCTCTCACGTGCTTAGGGCCAGAACTGGATACCACACCTCCCTGGCAAGATTTTCTTCTCTTACCATAATTTGCAGTGCTTGGCCTTCTTGAGGCATTGAGAGCTGATACTGGTTTTTGCAAATGAGCTTTAGTTCACATGGCAATAGGTAGGTGTGGAGGAGGATAATAAAGGTGGTTGTTGGCCACAGCGGTCATTTTCCATAGGGGTCAGAGGTTGCGTTCACTGAGTGCTGCAATATGGCTGTTGGTTTGGGGTTTTGCTGGCTGCTGGGCTCGACACTGAGGCCTGGTTAACAACATGTCCCCTTTCCAGTCAAAGCCTTTTCTTCTCTTCCCACCTCTGCAGAGCCCAGCACTGCAGGATCTAGGCAGCGATGCCAAGCTAAGGTTACCTACACAAGCTCCAGCATGCTCATCTTTCCCGGGTCAATGTCACATTCCGGTTGGCTCTGTTATTGGCCTTTAATACTGTCGCCTTATTATTTTTGGTGCTAGTCACCAAAATGTAGTAGCAACCATGCTACTGCTGTGAGAGCTTGTAAAGCAGTGTGTGCTGCTAGCAACACTTAGGCAGCTCCTTTTCTTCCCAGCCAGTATTTACTCTCCCTTTACCCAGTATTTACTCTCCCTTGTGAGCTTCCCCTGCCTACTGCCATCCCCTGGGAGCCGCAGGGGGAGGAGGATGCTGCCACCGTACACAGCGTGAGTTGCCCATCTGTATGCTGTCCATGGCTGTGGCCATAGACATCGGATGTGGGATTTTTTGAGAAACACCAGGGGAAAATGCTGAACCACAAAGTGTTAAGAGGAAACGGTTAAAGGCCTCCCAGCAGCCCTGCGTGCTTCGCCCCATCGAGAGGCCATGACAGCAGCACCCCCCTGTCC
This sequence comes from Gorsachius magnificus, assembly GCA_034008185.1. Lineage (NCBI taxonomy): Eukaryota > Metazoa > Chordata > Aves > Pelecaniformes > Ardeidae > Gorsachius > Gorsachius magnificus. The sequence continues at coordinate 10,893,092 of CM067083.1, read as the reverse complement.
ACGGGTGCGGTGATGCTCTGGCTCGATCCCACATTTTTCTGTCCCGGCATGTACGCACGGACGACTTGCTGCACTTACTTGAGCTGTGCACTGAATGATGATGAAGTGACATCGTCATGGCAACATGTGTGGTTTTCCTGGTTGCATAGCAACCCGATGCAGGCTGATGTAAGATGTGTGCTTGTTTCCTCCACTGGCTGAGCTCCTTTGATGTGTCTGTGAGATTTGGGGTTGGTTTAGTTGGGTTTTTTTCATCTGTTGGACGTGCTGTGACATCAGAATGAGGAGAATGTTGTTTTGTGTGTGCAGAGAGGGGAAGAGACAGAGATTATCTCCTCTGAGAGCGCTCATCCCAGGCGCTGTCTTGCTTAGGGGCACTAATATACACAGAACAGTTTTAGAGGCTTCATAGTACTTAATCTCATATTTATTCTAATTATTTTGTATAATATAGACCCAAGGATACAAGAAGATGCCTTCAAGTGATTTTGTCTCAAGCCATCCCTCTTGATTTTTGCATTAGTCTTGTCAAAGGTACAATATTCTTGTGCGTGGGGCAGCTATAAACAGGTCTGATTTTTTTTGCAGCATCATGGCTCAGTGCTGTAGGAAAAGCTGCAGGCCTGATTTTTGTGCAGACCGGTTATCTGCAGAGCTGGCTGACCCATTAGCTGTTGCATGGGTCATCTGCAGTACAGCAAGCCTAAATCCTTGCTTGCAATCACATTGAATCTTTGTACCCAACATGAAATGGTAAAACTCTGCAATGTCCTTCTTGCTTAAGGGTGCATTTCTTTATATGGAAGCAGAAGAAGGTCTTTACAGTGATGGTTTTGGCTTCAGTCTCAACTAATGGCCAAATGGTCAGGATCTACAGATGTCAGAGCATGTCTGCTGAATGGGTCTCAGTTCATGGGCAGCGAGGATCGAGGTAAGATGCTAGAGCTAGCTTGTAAGAAGCTCACATTTCCTTGGTCTTCTCCTTGGTATCTTGCTTTGGAAAATCTGGACCTCAGGCTCAGGAAGAAAATTAGTGCTTTAATAGCCAGTGGCCTTAATGGAAGACATGAATTCAATTAGTGCAAAATGCTCGGCCTTCCAGACAGCTCTGTTCAGCCCATTCTGCTGCAGGATGTGTGGAGACAGCTCCTGCAAGCCACAGAGCGTGAAGCAGCTACATCAGCACACGTGCTTGGAGGAAGGTGGCCTAGGGCCCTACTCCAGTCAGCGTGTGTGCCAATTCGGCAGAACAGCTTGGCCCTTTGCTTGTCCCACATAGATCAATGGAAGATGAAACGCTTCTGGTGATGGTACGTATGGCCCAAGGAGAGAAGCAACAGGCTACAAGAAAGCCTGGAAGAGGGAAGGGACAGCAAGCCCTTAATGGATCAGAATCTGCATTACCATTGTAGCACTGAAGGATAGGGCATCCCTGGGGGAGGCCAGGACCACCTCAGTCAGTCACCCTTGCTCAGAGAAGGATGGAGCTGGAGATAAGGGCCTCCTGCATGTAGACTTGTACCCATATCTTTTTGTGCTGTATGGGATGGGAAGACTGGTCACTCAGCAAATTATGGATCCATCCATGCTATCATTCATGAGGAGACGTTGCCCTAGGTGGTTTGGGAGAGGTGGAGGGACTATAATTTGTGCATATAAAGGCTCAGCCAGGAAATCTCAAGTCCAGAATCTAAGAAGTGTGATCAAAAGAAAGAAAAAAGAAAGAGAGAGAGAAAGGAAAGAGAGAAAGAAAGGAAAGAGAGAAAGAAATGAAAGAGAGAGAGAAAGAAAGGAAAGAGAGAAAGAAAGAAAAGAAGGAAAGAAAGAAAAGAAGGAAAGAAAGAAAAGAAGGGAAGAAAGAAGGAAAGAAAAGGAAAGAAAGAAAGAAAGAAAAGGAAAGAAAGAAAGAAAGAAAAGGAAAGAAAGAAAGAGAAAGAAAGAAAGAAAAGGAAAGAAAGAAAGAGAAAGAAAGAAAGAAAGAAAAAAAAGTAATATTGCTGTCAGGTTTCATCAATATGGCACCACCAACTCTGCAATGAAGTGTTTCAAAAGAGCCAGAAGAGATTTGTATCCCAGGTCTCCCATCATCAGCTCCAGGAGATGCAGATGTAAGGACATTGATCTGAAGGCTTTTATCATCCCAAAGACAGGCTGAATGGCTGTATACATCACTTCTCAAACACGCGGGGGGTTATTTAGAGGCAGCAGTCTCCAAACAGCTCTTCCACATGATTGATGGTAACAAAAAAGTATCCATCACTGTTTGACTTCAGGCTTTTCACACAAACCCATGTTTTATACTGTGTTTGCTCAAAGAAAAAAAGATTACTTCGATGAAGTCTTTATTTATTTGCCAAGAAATTGTACAGAACCTGGAAAACGAGCACAGAAAACCAGTGGTGCTTCTTCCCAAACCACTCATATGCAAGTTCCTGAGATCTGGTGCCAGAGGGATGGTCAGCCCCAGTGGTCAAACAGTTAATGCTTGCCCTGAAGCAGATCCTTCTGGCATAGCCTTTTTTTTAATATATATTTTTCAGTTGTCATCATCACACAGAAATTTCCTCCTGCAAAGCATTTGTTCACAGTTTATGGAGCAAAAATCAAAAGAGCCTTTCTAGATGCGTGCTTGTCTGGTGCTGTGAACATGCCAAACTAAAGAAAATTATTATCGTCTCCTAAGACATGTGCCTAGGAGAGGCTGTGGCCTTTAAAAGCCTCTTCAGTGTCTTACAGGTGACCACCTGGAAAGCACAACACTTCCCCCTCTCGTCCTGTCCCTGTCACCTCTCCTCCCAACTGCTCATGAGTGCAGAGTCTCTCCCTTTCCCTCTTTTTTTTTTTTTTTTTGCTTTAAATTTGTTCTTTCTCCTTTTGGACATGAACACATTGCATTTATTATTGCCTTCCCATCCCATCCTGTACTGTTTGGCCAAGTCATTTATTTGAGGGACTACCTCTGTGGCAGTGCCCCCGCTCCGCTCACACGTCTGCCCCAGGCCCCTGGCTGTACAGCTCACGTCGGGGTAGTTGGGCTGCTCAGCATTTTCTCCCTGATGCAGTATTTTTGACTGAAGACTGATTTCTCAACAAACATCATTTTTTGCCAAACAGGTGGCATTTCTGTGAAAAATGCAGCTTTTCCGTCAGAACCCTCAAATGACTGGAAACGACGTGGTAGAGAACAGATCTGCTGTCCCTTTGGCAGTCGTACCGATGTGTATGAACCCTTTGGAGGTGCAGATGTGGTGCCTGGGTGGGACCGCTCTGGCCAAACCCCAGTGACACCTGCATGCACCCCCTCCCCCTGCCGAGCAGTGGGAGCAAGGAGGGATCCCAGGCCTGGCCACTGGCGCTTGGGCAGGTCCCCAACGTGAGGGCCACCAGGAAAGGTTTGGTTCCTGGCTAGGGTCCTCCTTGACTTCTCCTCTGCCTCCCATCATGGCCCCGCTGCAACCACGGTATTTGGGGACCATTTGTGGGGTGAAGGTGGATTTTACCAACCCTGGCGTCACTGTGAGGAAGAGCTTAGCCTCTGTCTTAAGGGTGCTAAGGTAGCACAGGTGTTGTACCAGCAAGGACTGGAAACCTGAGGCAGTTTACAAACTGGTTTGACCCCAGACACCAGTATCAGACCTACTCTTCCTGCAGGCTGCAAGTACAAAAACTCTGTATTGAAGCTTGGGGTATTTTAGTATTTTTATTCTAAATTATAATATTTTGCAAACACAAATGACTCCGTAGGTGGGCAAATACCACCTCACACTCATGTTTCTTAACAGGCACAAAACCTGCCCTGAGGGGGTCTGCCCCGGTGAGCGGGGGGGGGGGGGGGGGGGGACGGGGACGGGACGGAGCTGGGTGGGTACCACACGTCCATCCCACCACTCACAGCTTTGCCACCTCTCACTAACCTGCTGAGCTCCCAAAATGGCACGGAGGGAAGAAAGCTTGTCTTGTTTACAACTGCTCTTCTGCTGGCTGTTGTGTTTGGATGAATGGTTTATTCTTTCCTGCCTAATTGCTTTGCTTCCCAGCCCATTCACAGAAAATCTGGGAGCAGCACCAGTCTGCCTCCCCACCGGGAGTGGAAATAACAGTGCTGGCAGATGACATTTACTGCTATTTTTTAGGGAAGGTAATTGTTGCTTTTATTTTTTTTTGCTTATGAAAGACTGTGAAAAGTCTCTCTGTTTACAGGTCGATCCATTTGCTTTAGTTTCATCCCATTTGATTGATTTCCTGGAAATCAGACACAGCTGGCTTTGAGGAGGAGAGGCCTCTTCCATGCTCTTGGCATCACGCTCGCCCAAGACAAGAGTGAAACGCAACCCTGGGGTAATGGCAGGCAGCAACCTCGACTGTGGGAGGTGAGGCTGTTCCTACCTCTGCACTGCCCCAGACCATCAGCCCTCACCATCCATGTTGGGCATGGCATTGACCACGGGGGTGACTGCAACTCCTTTAGCTCCGCTTCTTCCCACTTTCCTCTTGGCAAGAGGCAACACATCCTAGAGACTATTGATGTTTTCTGGCTCCTTTACATAGTGGGTGAGCTGAGGGTTAGGAATGAGGATATCCATGCTAGTTTGGGTTTGAGGAAGAGATTTGATTTCTTAATTATTTTTTTTGCTCGTAAATACAACATGAGGATTATTCTGCCACTTGGAAGGGAAGCATTGCTATTGCCATTGCTACTATTGCTTACTACTTGTTGAGTAAGAGGACAAGCCAGATGATGCCCCTGGTGTGATAGGTGTTGGGTTTTTTTCTGTCAGTAATTTATTTCAGGGTCTCCCCAGCCCTGCCACCCTGTCCTGGGAGACCCTGGGCTGCCCTGAACACACGGTGGGAGGGTGAGCAAGAGCTCTGCCCTGTTTCGCTCAGTCCCAGGTCTGGCTGCAGAGCTGGCTCCGAGGCTCCAGGGCTGCTTCTATTGGTCCTAAAGGAGGAGGACAGGGTGGGTTTTGGTCATTGCTGGCAACACAAGGCAGGATTTCTTCTTTTCACCCAAGCCCAGTTCTTCCCCCTCCTTCCCATGGAGCAGCCGCTCGCCTCTGCATTTAGATTTTTTTTGAGCAATTCCATGTTTCACCAGAAGGCTGAAATTTTCAGTGCTGCAAGTGCAACACAAGCAGGGGTAAGCACAGGGCTGGAGCTTTGCTCAGAAATCCCCCTGGGAGTTTCTGCCGCTGCCCTCCCCATAGCACGTTGGAGCAGGCTGGGCTTTGCACCGGCTGTGGGGCAGCATGGGTCGCAGGGCCCCTCCAGCCCCTCCGGGCTGGCTCCTGCCTGGGAGCAAACCAAGGACAAGCAGCCATGAGGCCACTGGAGCAAGGCAGGTCCATGGGAGCTGCAGCTTCTGGGAAAACACAGCTGGGGCTGGGGAAACAGGAGACAATTGAAACGACTAAAGGCACTTGGCAGCCTTTTGACTCCAAGCAAAAGAGTTCTGTAACATTCATAATGAAAGAGAAAGAAATTTTGCAGAAATAAGGCAGCAAGAAAATTGCCTGGTCTGTCGCTGAGCAATGAGTCTGAAGGAGGGATGATTGATTGCCTGTGCCTTTCTGGATGGATATTCCTGAACTGGTTCCTAAAGATGCCCTGGGATAGGTGTCAGTGAGATCTCCAGGCAACCTACACCAGTGTTCCCTTACTGCTGGAAAGACATTTCTAATATTCAACCCAAACACTTCTCCCTTCTTCTTTAACCTGCATAACCCCAGTTCGATCCATCTGTCCTCTCAGGCTGCTTTGTGAAGCTTGGTGGCTCTTCTCATTGAGGTTGCTGGCAGCTGACCCCTGGTCCCCCCATCTCCTCCTGAGGCAGGGGCTCGCTCCGAGGTGGCTTTGTGGCAGCTGTCGGGGACGGGCCTTGCTGGAGGGAAGAAGCCAAAGGGAAAATAAGAAATAAAAGCAAAAAAACAAAGGTGAGGACAAGTGGTAGCAATTTCCCTCCCAAGTTGCTCATTCCAAGCATGCTTGAACACTGCCTTTGCATAACGTGCAGGGCTATATTTGTCTGTGAGACAGAAAGAGAAAGAAAATATTTATCTGTTGAGGTCATTCTTGCTCACTTTTTCCTCTAAGAAAATCAGTGTCCTCTCTGGTCCTTTCCATTCCCTTGCCCTCCACACTGCAGACTCACAGCCCTGCCTCTGCCAAGTGGTGATGCATTGGATTCCTCTCAGTAATGATGGTCGGGGTCTTTGGACTGCAAAGTCTCATGCTTCCTTGCAATTCCCTCTGGCTGCTCCCCTGGAAAGCATCTTCTCCCCCTTCCCTGTCTCACCCCCGCTCATTCCTCCAGCCTTCCTCCCTTTCAAAATACTCGAGCAGGAACAGGGAATTGCAAAGCCCTTTCATGGGGCTGGTTCCCAAGGGCTCCAGACCAGTTGCAAAGGAGAGGCCATGGTGGGAACAATGGGTGATGGTGCCTCTGGAGAGGCTCCAGCACCCCCAAGCTGGTGCTGCTCTCTGCTGGGTCATGGCCCATAGGAGTTGGGGTGGCTCGGAGGTGATTTCAGGAGGTGCATTTCCCAAGGGTGCTCGTTAGCTTGCCTGAAGGCCACCAGAAGGGCAAAGCAATTTCTTTTTTACCTCACACTGTAGTGAAAGGATGGCACCAAAATGGAAACCATTCTAAAGTAGAAATTTAAAACCAATGTATTTCGAGCAGATCCTGGCTTGTGAGCCTGGGACACCTTCTCCTCCCTTCCTCAGGGAGATGTTCAGATCAAAGAATGCAAGTTTTTCTCTAACAAATCAATGTCCTTGAAACATCTAACACCTTTTCAGCGTAGCCATGGGATCTTTTCCCGTGGGAGGCAAAAAAGATCACAAATTTGTGATTAAACTCAATTTCTTTTTCAGCTTTAAATTAACCTGACAGCCAGAGGATTTCAATACTACCCAAGGAAAACTATATGGTAATATTGACATTTCTCATTCCCTAGGTACTAAACTTTCAAAAATGCAGAGCTGTAGCTGTGCAATTGGAAAAGAGATGCAGAGCCTTTTCCCGCCACTGTTAGCTCAGGCCGTGGCTGCTGGGAGTGAAAATCATCACAGGAGAAAAGGTAAAGCCTCCATGAGGAAAAAAAAAAAAGCCTTTAAGCCGTGCTTGAAACCAAGCTGGTGGAGCTGACAGTCTGCAATGCTGCTATTTGCTTCCTGGGTTTAGAAAGGGGCAGCACGAAGGAGGGGGGAGAACAGGCCTCCTGTGACCTGCGCTGGAGCAGGGGGGACAGCTTGCTTGCAGAGGTGACCCATCAACCCGTTTTTTTCCCAGGTTTGTTGGGTGGAGTCAAACAAGCAGCCAAAACCCTGCATCCTTACCCAAGTCATCCACACAGCTTCACGCAGCCACGCATTAGGAATCCCATTGCAGGGGTTCATGATGTTGCAGAAATGCTGTTCCAGTCCTGGCTGGAGGCCAGAAGAGCCCAATGTGCATAATGAAAGGCTCGGCTTGCTGAGTGGGGGCAGGTATGGAGTCAGCACCAATTTGGTTCAAACCAAGTGTTTCCCATTACTCCTTCTAGCTTCTCTGGAGCAAAGACATGCCACCGCTTCCCTTGGCAAAGCCTTGGGGATCCAGAGGCAGAGGACTTGATGATGATGATGATGATCCAGAGGCAGAGGACTTAATAATGTTAGCTTAATGGTTGGACCTGATGATCTTAAAGGTCTTTTCCAACCTAAACGATTCTATGATTCTATGACAAGCAGCAGCAGGAAAATGTACGGTCCAGGGTCTGTCCTTGCCTGCTTCCCTGGGCAGTGGCACACGCCTCTGACCTAGGACTGGCAGGGTTTGGTATCTTGGCAGACCACAATGGGCAATTTTCTTAAGAATTTTAAGGTTTGATTTGGAAACAGATACCAGATAGGAAACCAGTCCCAGTCCAGGGTAGACCAAAGTTAATGTGAAGGTGTGATACTGACTGGCCTGCCTTGCTAAAGGACCAAAACTGCCAAGAACTGCCTGGAGCTGAAGTCCAGCCCAGACTGCCCTGCCTGGCACCCACGGGTGCCTCCCCAATCCCGCTTTAATTGCTGCCTGATGGGCCCCTTCCCGCAGAGATAAGCGGGAGCCCAACTTGGACCTCCTCCTGATTTGAGGCCTAAAAGAGTGGGTTTAAAAAAAAAAAAGGCAAACAAAGAATAACTGGGAAGCCAAACATTATGTACTAGCACCTAGCCAAAGCCCCATCCCTGCAGGATATTGTTCTTGCAAGAAAGCTCGTATCAAGCTTTCTGGTGTGTTTGCTCTTGGGCTGATGGGGCTGCAGATAGAGAGGAAGAGCAGGGGCAGATCTCTTTAGGGTGGCAGAAACAGTCGCTGCGGGAGGCAGAGTGTGGGGGACCAGCAGAGCTCTGCAGTGATCTTTGCTCAACATCATCGCAATCCAAAGGAAACAGCACGGTCAAGGGCTATGTGCTCTTGTGCCAAAATCCCTTTGGGGTGGCTCCAGGAATAGACAAGAGACCTACCAGGAAAAAGAAGCCCTGGGGAGCTTTCCTGGGCTGGCTTCCCTGCCTGCAGGGCTGCTAAACTGGGACCAGGACACCCACCAGCCCGGAGTGCCCGGCCGGCTCCTGCAGCAGAGCATCCCTGGGCCCCACGTGCGGGGCAGAGGCAGAAGGCTGTCGGGCACACAGGCAGGGCAAGGGAGAGAGGTTCCCAAGCCACAGTTGGACCTCATGGCTACGAGACCTCCCTGCTGAAAGTGATGAGGCAAAAGGGCTGTGGCTGTGCCTGGAAGTGCAGCAAGCTCCTGATGGTGGGTCCTGCCAGGGAGAGGGTTGCTCTGCTGCAACGGGGCAGGACAGGACAGCCCAGGTCACAGCCATCGCCTGGCCTTGCTGGCTTATCCTGTTGGTTCACCTCACCCTGGGAGGTAGGTATGATCAAATAGCAGAGCAAGCCTTTTGCTCAGCCTCTTCTGGAGCAGAACGGACGAATCTGGCACACGGCAGCTCCACATAATTGCTTGGGATGGGAGCCACTGGCAAGCAGAGGCAGGGCTTAGCCAGGCAAGTGCTGCAGGCTGCTGCTGGCCAGGACTAGCCATGCTAAGCCTTCTGCTTCCACACATGGGCACATGTGTTCTCACACACACACTCCTCGGGCCCCCTCCCTGCATACGTGGCTGTAAATGGATTCCAGCACGATTGGGGGAGTTTTGGGGGAAGGCAGATTAGAGAGCTAGCCACAGGCAAATGCAATTATGGAAAAGTAGTTCAATAAATAGAATTATGCTCCCCACCCCAATAAAGGATTACACCCAGGATTTGAACAAATTTAGGATAAACGGAAATCAGGCACTGGACATGGAGATTACCAAGGATCTGGAGACAAGCCAGTGCATGCTGCCAAAGGAAAAATCCCAGCATCCTTGCCTGAATGGCTCAGAGCCTTTGTACAAGACACCGCACTGAGCTGGGCTGACTCTTTTCCAGTGTGCAAAGCCAAGGCCAACATTCCAGTGGGTGCCTTCTCCACTGTCACCTGCCACAGCAGGGAGCCAGGGCATGGCATAGGTGAAGGTCAGACCTCCTCTGCTTTCGGGCTGGTCAGAAGCCAGGTGACCTTTCTTCATTCAGCTACAAAACATGATAAATAGCTATTCTGCCAGGACAACTTTACCAAGAGGCCGCACCTCGAATACTGTGTTCAGCTTTGGGCTCCTTACTATAGGAAAGATGTTGCATTGCTGGAACATGTCCAGAGGAGAGCAACCAAGCTGGTGAGGGGTCTGGAGCACAAGTCTGATGAGGAGTGGCTGAGGGAACTGGGGTTGTTCAGCCTGGGGAAGAGGAGGCTGAGGGTAGATGAGGTGCTTAGGGACATGGTTTAGTGGTGGGATGGCAGGGTTAGGTTAATGATTGGACTTGATGATCTTAAAGGTCTTTTCCAACCTAAATGAGTCTATGATTCTCTAAGAGCAAGTGATCAGAAACATGTATGGCAATTCATTTTCCCATAGTAATTAACCAGCAGACAGTAGTTGTTTCCCCTTTAATAGTCCTTTTCATTGGCCAGGTGAAAATGAAGAAAAAAGTCACTAAATGATCTTGCAATCCTAACAATCTCGCATTAGCACTTGCTCCATCGGTAATGCCATTGTAAGGGCATTCTTGCAGAAGGGCTCTGTAGACACATGGTGATCAGGTGTCATCCCTGCATGTGTTTTATCTGAAACTTCAAACAATTCTTTACTCATATTTGTTCCTGGCCAGTATTAAGGGATATTAGACCTGGTAACCTTGTAACACTGGGAATTTGTCTGCACTGATCCCCCTTGTCAAGCCAGATCCGCCAGCAAGCTAAAAAGCCCAAATATGTCCATAGAAACAGTTTAAAAGCTTATTTCACTGATGCCAAGAAGCCAATGGACCTGAGCAATTGCTGATCAGCATTTTGTATTATCCAGGTGTTAACACCACGACATCAGCATTCCCAGGCAGAGTGTAGTACCAAGATCCTGCTATTCCTCCTCTGTTGGCTTTGATAGCTGCTGCTGTCATCACCCCACCACGCTGACGGCAGAGCGCCGACTGCTATTTAAGCAGCGCTAAATCTTGCGCTGCCAGGAAATGGCTATGAATTAGGGCTGTTCCCATATTGCCAATTAAGCCTAATTAAAATGGGGAAAGTGTTGCTTCTCCTCAAAGGGAAAATAGGTTTTGAGGAAGGCTCTAACTTGGATGTCGTAGCTGCAGAGGCAGCTGTGGAATGGTGCGGGTCACCGAGTTGGTCTGATCCCTCTTTCCCTCCTGCTCTCCCTTGTCGTCACACAACTCACAGAATCACAGAATGGCAAGGTGTCGTGGTTTAACCCGGCTGGCAACTAAGCACCACGCAGCCGCTCGCTCACTCCCCCCCTCCCTCAGTGGGATGGGGGAGAGAATCAGAGAAAAGAAAAAAAAAAAAAGACCCGTGGGTTGAGATAGAGACAGTTTAATAAGAGAGAATAATAACAATAATAATAATAATAATGGTAAGAAAATATACAGAATATATAAAACAAGTGATGCACAATGCAATTGCTCACCACCCGCTGACTGATGCCCAGCCCGTCCCGAGCCGCGATCACTCCCCCCGGGCCGCGATCACACACCGAGCTGCGACCACTCTGCCCGCGACCGACCGATCGACCCGACCGACCTGACCGACCCGACTGACTAACCCCCCCGAGCATGACGTTATATGGTATGGAATAGCTCTTTGGACAGTTTGGGTCCTAGCTGTGCTGTACTCCCAGCTTGTTATGCCCCTGGCCGAGCAGGAGAAGCTCAAAAAGTCCTTGAGCAGTCTGAGCACTACTTGGCAACAACTAAAAACATCGGTGTGTTATCAACATTCTTCTAGCACTGAATCCAAAGCACAGCACTATGCTAGCTTCTGTGAAGAAAATTAACTCTATCCCAGCCGAAACCAGGACACAAGGGTTGGAAGGGACCTCGGGAGATCATCCAGTCCAACCCTCCTGCTAAAGCAGGTTCACCCGGAGCAGGTTGCACAGAACATTGTCCAGGTGGGTTTTGAATATCTCCAGAGAAGGAGACTCCACAGCCCCCCTGGACAGCCTGTTCCAGTGCTCTGTCACCCTCAAAGTAAAGAAGTTCTTCCTCATATTCAACTGAAACTTCTTATGCTTCAGTTTGTGCCCATTGGCCCTTGTCCTGTCACTGAGCACCACTGAGAAGAGTCTGGCTCCATCCTCGTGACATCCACCCTTAAGATATTTGTAAGTATTTATGAGATTCCCTCTCAGTCTTCTCTTCTTCAGGCTAAACAAGCCCAGCTCCCTCAGCCTTTCCTCATAGGAGAGATGCTCCAGTCCCCTCATCATCTTTGTAGCCCTTCTCTGGACTCTCCTTAGTAGTTCCTCATCCTTCTTGAACTGGGGAGACCAGAACTGGTCGCGTACTCCAGGTGGGGTCTCACCAGGGCAGAGTAGAGGGGCAGGATAACCTCCCTCGACCTGCTGGCCACACTCCTCTTAATGCACCCCAGGATACCATTGGCCTTCTTGGCAACAAGGGCACACTGCTGGCTCATGGTCAGCTTGTCATCCACCAGGACTCCCAGGTCCCTCTCTGCAGAGCTGCTTTCCAGATCCATTAACTAGACCTCTTGGTAGGAAAGCCACACTGAACCCAGGGTTTGCTTGCTCCAGCCTTATTCTACACTCCCTGGCTGCTGGGGTTCTGCTCCGAGACACAGGCACCCACTAAAAATGCATTGCTCACAGCAGAGAGCAGAGCAACCTGCTACCCCCCCCAAAACTGCAGAAGAGAGGCAGCAACCAAAATAGCAAGGGCCAAGCCTATGCACAAGCTGTAGGTGAGAAACAGGTCCAAACTCTGCCTACCAAATGGTGATGCTCTAAAGCACTGCAGTCCTGACACCAGAGGCTCACCCTGCCTTTCCCTACTGTCTCCAGTTGAGTGCAAATGGAGAGGCTCAAGGAGAGGGTGTAATGCTGCCATCTCATGCCTTTGGAAACCCAGAGCCAGGAATCAGTCCCACCTTCTCCCCTTCAAAACCCACTTTAAAGGTCAAGAGATTTTTATTTTTTTTTTTTTGAATACATGTTTGGATCTCCTAGCCTCAGAGCTTGCATGGTGTAGCTGGGTCAAGTTTTCTCCTGCAAAAGGTCTTTTGGAAGTGAAAGCTGCATGCCTCACAGCATCCAGCCCCTGAACTGGGTCCCTGGGCCAAGGCCGCAGAAAGTGCTGGCTCAGACCAGCTGGAAGGGCCGTTGGCAGAGACTCCTGCCTCCAACAGCAGACGCTGGGGGCCAGGTTCCTCAGGAACCAGGGAGGATGTCTTTGGGCATGGTACGCCTCCATTGAGTCCTCTCCTATGAAGTCATCCAATGTTGCTTTTCAAAGTGCCACAAGGGTTTGGCAGCCCTGGTGCCAAGGGAGAGGAGCCCTTACCATTTCCAGGCTGTGTAAAGCGGTACCTCCTTCTGCCTGTTTGAACACACCGGCAAGTGATTTATTTGCTGCTCCTGGTTCTTGCATTGCAGAGACAATGAAAGCTCTTTCTCATGCACTTACTCTCCACCATCAGGCATCTCTTTTCCAGGCTAAGCCACCCTAATCTATTTAATGATTCCTCAACCAGAAGCTGCCCAGAAACTTTGATTATCTTCGGTGCTTTTCTCTGTACATATTTCTATTCCTCTGTGGGTGGAAGAAGATGAGTGCAGCACCCTCAGAGCAACCCTGGCACTACCAACATTGGCCGTGAGGCTATGCATTTATGGAGAAAGAGTCGATTTTTGCAAGAGGAGTTCAACACCCCCAAAGCAAGCTGTGTGCTGGTGCTGCATTGCGAGTCTCACCTACAAGATGCTGCGTGTGCCTTGGTGCCTTGGTTGAAAGCATTTGGTTTGCTGGCTTGGAGAGCAAATGAGTTCTGGTCTCGAAACGACTCCGCAGTTCAATTCTGCCATCTGCAGCTCACATCTGAAACTACGGGAGGCCCCACAGGCAAGCTCCTGTCTGGGGATGGGCAAACAACCCCCTGTTTAAATAATCTTCCCAGGTGAAATTTCTATGTTTAAACTTTCCAGAGGTGGTAGCAGGAGAAACAGGCTTTTTAGATTAATGAATATACTGTAAATGAGATAAAATCAGTTCTCTAATAATTAAGTAGATAAAATGTATACCTTAAATGACAAATTAAGATGAGATGAGCCTCAGGGGAGTGTCTCCATATCAGCGGTACAGGGATTTTATAGCCATGTTGTTTCTCAGCAGTTCTTATCCAATCGGTCCATTTTACAGGAGGAAATAAGGTTTGTTCAAACACTTTGGCCCAGAAAACTCAAATTTGCCAGAGCTTTGCAAGCCTTCATTATTTTTTTGGTTTTTGCTGGAAGACAATTTGGTGCTTACCTGAAGAATGGATCCAGGTGGATTGCCAAAAGTATTTGGTAAACATTAGTTTGGATTCATAAACCCCAGACATCAAGCAGTGTTCAAACAGCTTGGTAAGAGGGCACCGCAATGACTTCTCTGACCCTCCGTGCCACCAAACCAATTCTTCTGCTGGTGAGTCCCTCTGAACCTCACCAGGATGGATCCCACCATAACCCAGGTAGCTATCAATCATCATCCCCATCCCAACCTCACTGCTTCAGATCTGCATGCCAGAGGAGAACATTGTGCTCCATCCGTCTGCACTCCTGTATTATACATGGCATGGCACGTCCCTGGATTAATGAAGTCTTCATCTAACCAGAGCCTATCTTGTCAAAAAAGAGAAACTATCTGTTCCTGACCTAAAAATTTCTACTGCTGACTTTCTGCCACTTTAGCCTCAGGCTTTTCTAAAGGCTCTCCTGTTGTTCAGTCAAAAGTAAAAGGGAGTTTTGGCAACCCTGCCCCCTTTTTTTATCTTGTTTGCTCTGCTATTGACTTACTGTGGGACTAGAGAAGGAAGCAACTCTTCTATGCCTCAGTTTTCCCACCTGAGCAACAGAATCAATTCATCCATGAAGTGCCTCAAAAGCCATGAATATTTCTCTAAAAGCCTAACGCCAGCTGTTTTTTGTTAATGCTGTGCTAGAAGTACATTATTATATTGAAATATCCAAAGGCTCCTGCTTAGCATTTACACAAAAACGCCATCTCAGTAACAGCAGCCTGTTCATTAGAGAAATGATTTTTTAAATGTGTGACTCATGAATGACTCTAATGTAGGGCAGTGTGCCGATCCACCGCTGGCCAGGCAGCACGGAGGGCACGGCCCCGGCCGATGCCGCCATGGCTCAGCACGGATACCACATATTTCCCTGAACCTTTCAGCAGCTTTGCAAACAGCTTCTGGCTCTTGCCTTCCACAATTTGGCACTTCCAGCCCAGCAAAGCAAAGCTGTTTGCTCGGCCTGTTGCCTCTTGGACGTGGCTAATGCCCAACAGCATGACACTGTCCCAGCCTCGGGGAGGAGGTGAGTAAAAAGACCTCAAAGTGAAATTGCAGTAGGGTAGAAAACCAGAAATTATTTTTACAAATGTGGTTTAATGGAAACAGTATTCCTCTATCCCATGCTTGAAAGTTTGGCTTTAAGAACGGTCCGCTGCCTGTGAAGAAGTACCTGCAATGTTGTGCCTTCAGGTCTCAGCAGCAGAGATGAGTGATTGCAGACATCTGCCTTTTCTAGGATTTCTTCACATTAAATGAACGTTAAATAGGAGGGCTGGATCCATCGCCTGCTGGAAGAGCTGAGCCAAAAATGCCGTTTGCCAGCATTTGTTAGCATAAGTTGTCTGTTAATGCCTGGAGGGAGACAGAGTTTGTGAGTCCCCTGTAAGGTTAGCCCTGCCAGCACCAGGAGCAGAGACAGGGTTTGCAGGAAACTCGCTTTCCAGCGGACAGGGTGACCCCAGGTTGGCTTGTGGGAGTATGCCGAGATCTCTTAGCTCCCTCCTGCTTGTCTGTCATGAAGTGCAACGCAGACCTTTGCAAGTCCCTGTGATTTGGTTTCACGGCAGTGAGGCACAGAAACATCCCCAGAGCCTCTCTGCGGCCACTGGGGCAGTCTCGGGTGCATGGGGCCCTTTGGCACGGGCGCTTGCTGGAGGGGTCAGTGCTTGCACCAGGAAACCTCTGGCAGTGGCACAGAAAGTGCTGCCTTTGCCTCCTTGTACCTGGACCCGATCCCAGCCCATACATGCCCAACTTCATGCTCCTTGGGCCCTCTTTCTGTATTCTGTCCACACCACGAGGTGTCCTCCTGCCTCATCAAAGTTCAGGGAGAGTTTCTGATGCCTTCTTTTGGGAAGATGAAATGACGTCAACCCTTCCCCAACACCCAAATGAGCAGTTTGAAATGCTGAGTGTTACAAAGACCATTTAAAAGTCCCAAATTCCCCTGTGCCGCCTTTAATGAGAAATCAACTAGTAGATGATCTAGAAGCTATAATGCTTAGCATGAAACGATGTCTGGCCTTTCCCTGGAGATTCACAGTGCTGTATGAGCAGACCTAATTTAACTTTCAAGCCCCTTCCTTCACCACTTGCAGGGACCCAAGTACTCATGCTGTGCCTGTTGCAGAGGGGAAGCTGCAATGAAAGGTCTGATGCAAACCCTGACCACTGCTGTTGCCTTAAGCTGGTATCACTAAGGCCCAGTGTTTCTGATGGACCAGGACTTCAGCATGGTTTCCCTGAGGTCGTGCACCCTGTGCCTGGCAGGCAGAGCCTAGAAGAGCCACGTCCCAGCCCACCACAGCACGTTGCTCTCCCTCTGCCTTCCTAACATCTTCAGGCTGGCGTGGAAGGCTGGGGCCAAGGGACCTCAGTGGAAACTAGTGACACCCGTGGCCTTTGGGTCAGATGTCCAATTCCTCTTCTAAATTTGATTTCTGAGGAGCGCAGCAGTGCAGCATTGTGCTGAATTGTGCTAGAAGCTTGAAACGGTTTATTTTTTCCAATGGTGGGGGGTGGAAATCCCTTGTTTTCGTCCAATGTAGTAATGAAAAGGGAAGCTTTTATGCCTAAGTTCCTAAGGGAAAAAGAGAGTATCTGAAAAAGAAAAATCTGGCACTCACAGCTGCTATTTTCTTTTAACCATTCTTCTTGCCATCCAGTAAAATTGAGACAACCTGACAACTGCAATTTCTTTCCACATCTCCTGTCACCTCTGAGCTCTAGAGGAAGTGGGATGCTAGTTTGGGGAAAAAAGGAAAAACAAGAGACATTAGCAGCTCTATAGGTTAATGACTGTATTTAAGTCTTGCATTTCATACACACCACCAGTAAACAAAACACCTTCCTGCTCCATGGATGGAGGTGTAACTTGTGTCCCTCAGAGAAGGGGGTTTAGGCCATGAAATCCGAGGATGATGGAGAAGGCTCACCCCACGGCTGTGCCTTCCACCCGGTTTTGGCATTACTCCCCATGCTGAGCTGGGAGCCACCATTGTAGCCCAATTCCTCTGCATCAGGCGGATGAAACAAGCAAGCAGCAGTGAGGGGGGTGGATGCAAGCCCCAGCAGCCGCAGGCAGGAGGCTGTGCTACCCCCGCTGTCCTGGGCTGGCTGGTGGGGATGGCTCTCTTCCTCCTCCTGCCTCTCCCCCGGAGGGCCCCAGCTCTGCTTGGACTTCAGTACCTGGAGAAGCTGCTGCCCACCACCATGCGCCCCGGGGGCCAAGCACCAATGCCTCTGGCATGGCCATAAGGCAGCAGGCAGCCGCCTGCCACCCCCTGAAGGCTGTGGGGCAGGCAGAGGGAGGGCTTGCTCCTCTCGCCCCCACCTGCGGCTTCTGCTTCAGTCCGGGTGTGGATTTAGCATCTGTGAGAGGAACCATCGCACAGCCCTGGAGATGCTAACAGGTACTTGTGCCTCTGTGCCTACAGAAAGCACAGAGGGCACTGAAGGAGGAGACAGTGGTGTGGTGTAGGGAGGAGCTTTCTGTACCCCCTTGCCCTCAGCTCGTCCAAAGCCGCTTTTAGGGGGGTCTTCTCCTCCTCCTCACGAGAATGCTGCTAAATAAAGGAAGCAGGTTGGGATGCTTGAATGCTTTTGGAGGAGGTTGGGGGGTGTGTGTGTGCATATGCTTTGGTGCACATTCATTTGGTGGACTTGGCTGGAGAGCCCCTAATCTCAGCTCTAACATCCACTGGGATATGTTCAGCCGCCCCGGGCACCCTGAGGGATTGTCCATCGCAGGAGGATGGAGGTGGCAATGCCTCGGTGCTGCTCCTGCCTCACCTCGCTGTCTCTCTCTGTCCCGCTTTCGGCTGGGACAGAGTTAGTTTTCTTCCTAGTAGCTGGCATGGTGCTGTGGTTTGGATTTAGTAGGAGAATAATGTTGATAACAGACTGATGTCTTAGTTGTTGCTAAGCAGAGCTTACTCTAGTCAAGGACTTTCCAGCTTCCCCTGCTCTGCCAGGTGCACAAGAAGCCAGGAACCTGACCCCAACTGGCCAAAGGGGTATTGCATACCATATGACATCATGCTTGGGGGGAGTTAGTCAGTGGGGGGGGAGCGATCACTTCTTGGGGATGGGCTGGGCATCAGTCAGTGGGTGGTGAGCAATTGCATCATGCATCACTTGTTTTGTATATTCTATTACCATTATTATTGTTATTGTTACTCTTTTCTTTTATTAAACTGTCTTTATCTCAACCCACGGGTTTTACTTTTTTCCCCGATTCTCTCCCCCATCCCACTGAGGGAGGGGGGAGTGAGCGGCTGCGTGGTGTTCAGCTGCCGGCCAGGTTGAACCACAACACACCGACTGCTCTCATCCTCTCGTGATTTCCCATTTTGTCACTCAGAGATTTTTGGTCTCAGGGAAGGCCTGACCTGACCTTTCTCTTGAATGTTCCCAAGGTGAGGTGGCTAACAGGATGGGCAAGAGCCATTCCTCCCACTTTTCACCACGGTAGGCATTTCAGCTCTGCCTCAGAGAATGCTTCAGGAGATGCATTCATCAACTGGTTGAACAATTCAGCCTATGGAGATGATATATTTACCCCTCTTTCTTGAATGCATTGCTTTTAAATACATAATGCCGATTGCACAATAATCTTCTGACTTGCACAGCCAGCCTCGCTACAGAGGTGTTTCTGTGGCAACTCTGCATTTGATGCTGGATGGCATCAAATCCAATGTATAGCATATAAAGCAAGGAAACAATATTTGCTCGGGTGGAAAGCTGTGTGTGTTATTTAATCAGCATCAGCCCTGGGTGGACCAGTTTGTCTCTCAGGGAAGGGACATGGGTTGGCTCCCCCAAACCTTTGGGATCCCAGAAGCAATATAAAATTTCCTCGAGGTGCCACAACAAAGACCCTTCCCATGCTGGTTTAGGGAAGAAGGGTGAGGGAAGGCGCTTGGATTTAAGTCTTACACCCTTAGGGTGCAAATGGGCTTCCCAGGGGCTCGGTGAGGAGCAGGTTTCTGCCTGCCAAGTGCTGCCAGCAGCATGTGAGCAGTGAGAGACAGGAGCTCCGGTCAGGGAGCCTCTAGATGTCACTGCCATGCAGCAGAAATGGACCCCAGTGCCACAGTGGGCTGGGGACACCCAGCCCAGGCACAGCTGGTGGCACAGCTGGCAGCACAGCTGGCAGCACAGCTGGCAGCAGGCGCCCAGGGCGGCACGGGCCAGCTTGGTGGAGGGACTCAGGAAACCTGCTCTGAAAAGTCTGGTGCGCTCTCGGTCAGCCCCAAGGCTGAAAAGGTGCAGCTATTGCAGGGCGGGACAGGGTGCAAGGAGAGTAGCCAGGAATTGCAGGATAATGTATTTCAGGTAAGAAATTGCCAGGTAAAAGCAGCATGCTTCAAACTCCAGCCCTGCAGCAAAGACATCCTAAAGACAAGCGTTAACACTAAGAATGATAATGTCAAATACAGCTGGTACCCCCCCAATCAGAAAAATGGTCCCAACGTTTGCCTGTGCTCCTGCTGAGCTACCTGAACACAAGGGGGGACACTCTTGATGGGCCTTCCATCTGCCTCCCGAGTTTGGGGTACTGGGAGTAGGACAGGTACTGCTCCTGAGAAAGGGTCACCATCTCATTGAAGGCAGCAGCGAAAGCCGAGCCTTCCTGGGCTTGCAGGCATCCCTCCGGGCTGCACAGGAGCACACCGGTCCCTTACTGTTGCACCCTTGCCTGAGAGATGCCTGTGACCCTGCAGCCCACGGTCAGAGCTTTCACTGTGGCATGGCACAGTTGCTCCTTGCTTTGAGAATTGCATTGCATTAAGAAAAAGAAAAATTATTAGTGCATGCCATGAAGTGCGTGGGCCAGTGGGCTGCTCACAGCCAGGGTCAAACCCAGCCTTCCCACCTTCGACCAAGCACAAGGCTGTGGAATAATGTGCCCTTTTTTTGTTCTGAGAAGTGGTTTAATTCTGTGTAAATTGCAGCAGTTTCTCTATGAGACCTGAGGCACACCCAAAGGTGGAGAGGGAGGTTCAGTTCCTCCAAAACCAGCTGTGAACCCTCCCTTTCTCCCATGCCACAGTGACAGTATGGATAAGCTGAGGCATGGGCACCAAAACCACAGCCTCTGAGGCCTCTGCCTTCTGGGAAAGCCTTAATCCAGGCTGCATGCTCTGGGAACACCTGCAGGATCAGGCCCTGTGAGCAAGACGTGTGAGACCTTCCTCCTCCCTCCATCCTGAGATGACTTGGGCATGGCCTCTGGACACCAGACATGGGGCTTCCGGGTCCCAGGAAAAGGCCAGTTAACAGCAGGGCTTCAGGATCCACATCCAGAGATTATGCTTGCAGGGTCAGCAGTCATCACTTCTGCACCAAAGTCCTTCTAGTGTTAATGGTTGTCTCAGATCCTACTTAATTTCATCAGGTCTTTATCCCATCTTCAGTGCCAGGGAGTTCAGCATCACTAATCTCATCTGCTTCAGCTTCTCCTTCTTCACATTGCCTGCTTCTTACCCTCTTGAGGGTTTTAGCACCATGAAGATTTAAAAAAACCTCATTTGTCTGAGGTCCTTCTCTTCAATTTCTAATAGCAGATCCTCTTAGGGCTTTTCAGACTTGTGTCCCTAAGGACTAGAAACTGATCTTCATCAAAAAAATTAGAGATGATATTATCATAATTGCATGAATCTCAGAGCTTTCACAAAAGCCTCACGGGGATTGCACTAACATTTCAGAGCTGGCAAACACAGATGAAGGTGCACAGGAGATTTTAATAGGGGCACCATCCCCAGAAAGTTGGCCTTCACAGCTTAATCGCACAAAGATGAAATGTAGAAGTTTTCCCTCTTTATCTAACACCCCACTGATGTGAGCTGCCTTTGTTTTTAATGTTGGCCCTTGTGTTTGTGAAATGTATTAAGCTTCTTGTTGCTTTTGGAAATAATAGTCACCACTGTATTATGGCCAAATCATTGTTTTTTTCCCTATTGACCTGATTTTTTTTTTTTTTTTTCCAGGCTACCAAACACCCTTGACTTGGCTTGTGGGACAGTTAATCAACAAGTCTGTCACAATGATGGATTCCCCCTGAATTGTTGCTTAATTAGCTTGGTTGGAAGTATAAATCAAGTGGAATAGCAATTCTTCCAATGCTACAGACAGGCAGCCACGCTCAGCTTGACAGCAGTGAGTTATTACTTTCTGCCCCAGTGCAGGATCAGTGTGCAGGTGCTGGCCCGCACCCCAAAGGGGCCGTAGGTTCATCACTGGGGCCACTGGCATGCATAGACCACAGGCACCCCAGCAAAGGGTGGGCACGATGGAGGTGGAGGTGGGCTCCGGCTGGCAGTGTCTGCGGCGGCGACTGGCTGCAGGGGCTCTGGGCATGGGCATACACGCACCCCTCGCGTGCGGAAGAGCCGGCATCCCCAGCATCCGCCCACGGGCAGACAACCTTATAAATCGGTGCTGTTTCTCACCTGGGCTTGCTTTTTAGTGAAGAAGAAACATTTTAGTCTGTGGCCAGACTAAGTTATTAGAGACAAGGATCTTCGTCCCATGACAAGCAGAATTGCCTTGCACAGAAAGGCAATTATGTACCGTAACAAAAGGAAATGTAATACATTGTCTGCAAATTAGTATTTTTAAGGCTGACCTTAATGCGCTGATCTTAACAGCTTGGTATTTTCATAGACGGGACTTTCACACAACAAGAAGGGATTTAAACCCGTTGACTTGAACCAAATTCCACAATTTTACCATGAGCGACTTCTGTGTAGCTACAAATTGTTCCCAGCAGGCCTGAGCCAGCTTGAGCATCCCTGAACCGCGTGGTGGACATCATACAGAAGTATTTCCAGCTTTCTAATTACCCTTTTTGAATTCCCAGGCTAAAATAAACCAGCATACTTCTCTGAAATAGCTCTACTAATAGGCCTTTTTAGCAAAGGGTATTCATTTTTCCATGGCCACCTTTTTTATTTATCTCCTCTCTTTGCCAACTTTGGGAGTTATTTTCAGAGAGCTTAATTAATGATTAATGATTTCAGGTGGGATGTGTAAATCACACTTTGGAGACGGAATCGGCTTGTTTAAAAATAACTGAAAAAGATTGGAACAGCCTAATTTTACTGATTTCCCTTTCCCCACATTTTCAGTGACAGGGTGGGTTCCGTGGCCCCGCTTGCATAAGACCTACCAACACGAGGAACGCTCCCCAAGCTGCAGAAGGAGACACCGCCGCAGGGCGACCTCATGATAACAAAGGCAGGGGTCCCTTCTTTACCTTGTGACATAGTTGTTGCTCCAGCGTGCAATGTCTCGCTGCCAAATGAGTAAATCTGTTGCTAGCATGTGGACGCTTTGATGGAAACTTGTGCAGAAGGTCTGGGTGAGGCATGGTGTGAATTATATTGCCATGGCAACCCTGAATCGCTTTCCTCCATCGATATTTGCATCCTTCTTTCCGGCATTTTCACACATAGAGTCTTCAGAGATTTTTTTCAATAGCTCAGTAGAATAGATCACTAGATTTTCTTTTATCACCATGATAAAGAAGTATGAAAGCAGAGTTTGTGTGTGGGCTACAGAAAGGTTACAGTTATTTAGCAGATTTAACTTAAACTTTTGAGTGGGAATTATATCTGAAGAAGGTCTATATTTTTAAAGACAGCAGGACAGAGAAAGAGAATGCAATTCAGATAAATTCGTCTCTTCCCAGACAGTCCTGATATAGATGCTGGAAATCAGAAAAAAACACTGAACAATCTGTTCTATGACTCTAATATGCCTCTTCATTGCTGTAGCAAATAAAATGGAATCCCTACAGTTGATGAACTCAAATATGCATAAAACTTTCTTATTTATTGTGTTTTTTCTATTAATAAAACATTAAAAATAAAATCACAAAGCTCCTGGTGTTATTTATGAATTATGATTAATTTCTTCAACCTTTTTCTGGTATTTAGAAATGGCACACAAGCAAATTAAGAAATAATTCAAATAAAACTCTGTCTTAATTGTTTCTGTTACCCAAGCGATTGTCACTCCTTCCACACAGAAGGCCTGATTCTGTTCTTACTTGCAATGAAGTTAATGGAGTTGTTCCTGACTTTGGTGCACTAACCAGGAGAACCAGCCATCCTATGTACATGAGAGGAGATTATATTTGGCACTTCCCTGACCATTAAGTATTACCAGCTTGCCCATGGATTGTTCTCATTATCTCCTCTTCTCTCTCCAAAGCAACTCCAGTTTGCCCGAAAAGGACTCTCCATCCAGACATATGAGTACCATCAAGCG
Source organism: Gorsachius magnificus (assembly GCA_034008185.1). Lineage (NCBI taxonomy): Eukaryota > Metazoa > Chordata > Aves > Pelecaniformes > Ardeidae > Gorsachius > Gorsachius magnificus. Next base: position 10,869,862 of record CM067083.1, on the reverse strand, counting down.
TAAGCAAATGTCCATAAGAAACCTGGCTTCACTCTTTCACAGTATTTGGTTTTTCAAGAGCCCCATGGGTGGCTCTTGATGGGACGGTCTTGGGCTGTGTCATACCAGGGAGCAGCAAAGCCACCTAAAACATCGGTAAAGACTCAAAACACCATACAGACAGCTGGTCAGTCCTTAGAAATCACTAATGAGAATATTTTTTCAACAGAACTTTTTCCAACAGACGCCACGTGTGTTTTCTCACATCACTCATGATTTGTTAGGCTCTAGTTTAAAGAATTTCAGTCCTCCAAGGGGCCCGTGCTGTGACTGCCCAGTCTCTGGCTGCAAGTGGCTGCCGAATTGTTCAAGGGTACTGCTTATGAACACCCTACAGGCAGAATTTCATTCAAAACTGGTAAGCGAAAATTATGATTAATGATATATTTGCAGAAGTTATGATCAGTTTATGAATGATTCATGAAAGGAAAAAAGAAGACTAAATAGCCTATGAATATCATTTGCAAGCAATAATTTAAGCAACTTCATCCCCCAAAATGAGGCCCTTCTAGTCTCACATTTACCTAATGATAGTTGGTGGTGCATGGGGTGGGTGCTGTGTTGTGAATAATCTGTTTCTACACATCAACACGTCAAAATACAGCTTTGCTGTGACAAAGGGAAGATGCACTGCCCAAAGCTCTCTGAATGCAAAGGGCAGACTTTCAAACAAATAACTGTGTGCAAACAGGGCTCAGAGGTGAAGGCATGACAGTGTGGAGTGGTGAAGCCCAGCTCCTGCTGCAGATGGACACATGGGATGCAATTAGGAGCCAAGATAGAGGAGCAGCTGGGCATGAATGCTGTCCTGGAGCCAAGTGTGAAAGATACAGAGCCCTCCCTGCCTTGGGTCTGAATCTACCATGCTTTCTCCCTGGGGGAGTGTAGATTATACCCTGATTATAGGTCTCCTCTTTCAACTTCTCACCAAAGCTGGCATCCAGTGTCAATTGCCTTCAGAAACAGGATGTGAGATACCAGAGATGCTGTCCATGTATTATTTACTATTGTAATTCCTGCCTATAGAAAGGCTCATCTGGATGCAGTCCCCGGATTTCAATGAAGGTCCTGGTTTTTACGGTTTTTTTCACTCAGTTTTTGAACTGGGTTGATAAGGAAAGCATGTGACTTTGCCCAGGGGTACTCCGTGAGTTCCTGGGGTCAACCACAACACGATGGCAAGAAGCTAATGGCTCTCGACTGGACCTTTTCTCTAAGGATTATGTTTTCTCCTCGGTGTCAACTGTCTGGGACCAGCACTAACGCTTTACCCATTGCAACTGGGAACAGCTGCATCCCAGTGGGTTAGCAGAAACACAGTGGCTGAGATGGTTTATGGATGTATAAGCAGGACAAGTTTTGTAGAAAAAGGCAGAGTTCTTCACTAGAATCAAGCAGCAAAATTGGAAAGTCCAAGTAAACTTCAGGGCAAAAAAGCCCCTCTCCAGGCAAACATCAGATGAAACTCACAGTGGGGACTGATGTTCAAAGTTAAGCTAAATTACATAATTCAGGTAAAAATGTGAAATGAGACTGACCAAGAAATCTAAGTGACTTCATATCCTCACCCTCTACTTGGCTTTACATCTGCTACAGCTATGTAAGATGTGCAGGAGTAATTGTATCCCTTAGAAGAAGGCAAAAAAGACAAGTTCTGCTAGTTGATCTATTGAAAATGTATTACCTCGGGTAGGAACAGGGGGCAAATGGCTAACTGAGCCATTGGTGGTCTGAGCAACTGCTAAGGCCATCAGCAATTCCCCAGAAAAAATTGCCCAGAGTCCAATTCCCTTTGCAGGCCCTCTCCAGTCCCACTCATGTTGCAGCTCTCACCTTTTCTCTTTCTCTCAAACCCCACCACAATCCCAGGGTGAGCTTTCTGTAAGTCCCTCACGTGTGTTCACTGTGGCCGCTGTAGGGGCACCCACCCCTTTCTGGTCAGTATGTATAGTACTAATGAGATTTCTTACCAGCCACGTTGAGCTCTGACATCTCTTTAGGTATACATGACAAGAGTCAGCCACTGGAAAAGGAGAAGAAAAGTTACGTTTAGAAAGCGATGTTACCCTAAGTCTTCAGACATGTGTCTTGGTACCTTCAGGCTGTGACCCAGTGCCTATGGTCCTTTTGTCCTACACAGGATAGTTAAGGGGGTTTGGAACTACCTTTTTCCCTTATTGCAATTCAGCCCTACAAACACTTTCTATGAGAAATTATTGCAGCAGCTGCAGCAGGAGCAATCGATGGGAAAGGATGGCACCTGCAGGACTGCGAGTGGGAGGGATGGCAGGCTCTGGGAATGGGGTTGTCCTACAGACTACCCCATAAAACAGGCTCAGGGCCTCTGCTTGGAAACCCTGCTCAGCTCTTGCTGCAACAAAGATTTAATGAACTATGAGCCACTGAACTAACCATGGAGTGTAAACAGGAGCTAGCAAGATTGTAAAAGGTTTTTTTTTTTTTAAAAAAAAATCTTTTTAAACACTGTATTGTCAAATAACAGTCCCCAGCCTGATAAAATGCAGCACTCAGGCATATCACTATGGAGCACAGCAGGATTTTTGCTTCAGACTAGCTGATAAAAAGCTTGATGTATCCCCATTTGGCTTGCTATCCTTCAGGCTGTGCTTTTAAGACAAACAGCAGCAGCAAGCATTTGTCTGCTATTTCTTTCTTAAAACCAAGATGTTTTGCAATTCAGAATTAACAGATGGGGCAGTAAGAAATGAGGGCATGGACTTTTTTTATTTTTTTTTTTTGTCACTTCCTCAAAGTCACTTTGAGCAATGTTTCCAGCAATGACAGGCTGGTGTCAGTGAGGGAAGACTCTGTGCTTTGGACGTGGATGGCCACTGCTGAGCTGTGCTCACCCTAGTGAGGCTGCATGAGTGGGGCCAGGGAACCCCAAGGAAATACCTCCCGGCTCCCCATGATGCACATCCAGCCAGGCAGAACCCTCACTGCTGTTGGTGTCAGATGTAAAACCCCTAGCAACATACATCACACACCATCTTTAACTTCACCCTCCCGCTAACATACTCAGTGGTCCCACTTTGGACCTGGAGAGAAGAGAAGGAAGGAGCGTCCTCACCTCCATTGCTGTCATCAAAATTTGTGATCTGCCTTCTGCTAAGTTTTGAAATGCATCTAGGGGTAGAACAAAGAAAATTGTACTTCATGAGGAGGAAGAAGGACGCAACGCAGACATAAGGCTGTGGCAGCTGAGGATCAGAGCTGCGATCGCTGCGCTGGGATGCTCTCCCTGGCTCAGCTGTCCACAGCCACTGTCCTGCCAAGCCACATCCCACTTCTGTGCTGGGTACCCCATCAGCCTTGTCCTTTGGACCACAGCCTGCAAAAGCATCCCGATTGCAGGGCCAGAATTTGGCAAAAGTGTAGGGGCAGGGAGTGCTCAGTGTGACTGCTTTCATCTACTCTCATCATTTGCTTCAAATGCCCCGCCTGAAGACCGATGGGAGAACGGTGAACTAAAGAAACACATCTTCCCACTGGGAAACTTTCTGTTGGTCCTTTTCCATCCTCCCGGGCAGTGAGTGATCACAGTGTGCCCTAAAGAAAGTGATTCTCTTGAAGTCATTAGTATGCCTTGCAAGCTTTTCCCAGGGAATATAAATGCAGATGCTGCTGTTATTCAGCTAGAGTTTGAAATTAACATTGCTGAAAGTTTTCCAAAAGAACACTTTGCCATCAGAAAATTTAAATCCCTTCAAATATTGATGTTCTATGCGCACATTTATATTGCAGTTTGTCTAGGAGAAATGTTCAAACCCAAGTGTTTAGATAAAGCCAAAATACAGTATTTTGAGTTCTTTTTATTTATTTTGAAATTACTTTTCTCCTAGAAACGTGCTGTTAGAAACAGTTATAAAAAGTTGAAACAAATTTAAGTCTGTCTGTCCTTGAATGACACATTTCTCCAGGAGCCTGTTTCCCACCCTGAATGGAAAAGGCATTATAAGATGAATGTTTTGAAACCTGCCCAGCTTTAACCAAAGCTCAGGGAGAGTGTGGGGATGGGGCATGAGGATGCATTGGTCGTTGGCCCCTCAGGTGGCAACCAGAGCTACCTATATGATCCAGAGCAGAGAGAAGGCAGGGAGGAAAGCCAGCACGATGAAGCACGTACAGCCTACAGTGCTCTAAGAAAGGCACAGAACAAGGAAATCCCCATGTTACGCCCGTCCCCTTGACAGGGTTGTATTTGCAGGGCTGGGCTTGCACCCAGCAGTCTCTCTAAGAGCAAATGGCAGCGCTGAAGTTACCTCCTCTGGGCAGAGGTAAGTGCCCATTTACTGCTTCATTAACTCCAGTTAAATAGAGTTTGCAAAGAAGCTGCTGCTTTTGGTTTGGGTCTCATCTCTGGCTATCTTGAAAGGATGAGTAATGATTTAATGGGACAGATTTTATCTTCCCTGCTTCGTTCACATCACCATAAAGGTGGACTGCCTTTTATTCCCACTTGGCACCCTTATCCTCCCCTGTAAATATCCTGTTCACAATGATTTGAAAAGTTTGAGAAATGCGTTCCACATTAAACCCTCCCTAAAGTGATAACTGAAAGACTTGAGAGCACTTTAAGATGCTCATTACAGACAGCAATGAAACTTTTAGAGATTCCTTTCCACATGGGTGTAAAGGAGCTGTCTTTACACTGGCACTTATAATGTAAGAGGATTTTTATAAGATGAAAAAAAAATGCCATGGGACTAATTTAGGCATAAGAATGTTCATCTACAGCAAGTGACATGTATAATCACAAAAAATGGGTGTTTACAAGTTGTCTGGTTTTTAATGAAAGCATTAAAATCAGGATGCACTCCGACTTTCCAAGCTGCTTCTGCTGTACTCCCTTGAAATGGGATTTTAGGCAGTGCCATCCAGGCGGATCCACTGACCACTACTGGCCCGTAAAACATCAGTGGTAAAAACACATAGGCAAAAAATGAACACTCATTTCCAGGCGCTGTTGAAACCCAGCTTGTTCCAAAGATGAACTAAATTGCCGTAGCAATATTCTAGCACATGGATCACAATTGCTTGGGCTTGTTTAACTACCAGTATTTCCAGTCAGAATACTTATAATAGTAAAAAAATATGCTTTTGTAAAACAGAATTCCATTTACTTTCAGGCAAAGGCTTATTTACAGACACTCCCTCCTTGCAAGTGCCAGACAATAGCTGGACGAAACACAGGGCTTGCATTTCTTTATCTGCTGGGAAGGATCTCAGACCTTCTCCATACCAAAAAACTGAGAGAACTTCACTGAAGTTGGCGGGAACATCTGTCCAGTAAAAAACCCCAAAAAACCCAACATCTTGCTGTGGTTGAGACTTCTCTGAATTTTAACCAAAAGAGAAAGCCTTCCACATGAAATGGTTGCCTCTTTCCTCTTTGCTGGCTGTGAATGCATGTGGTCTCCCCTCTGTGGTACCGGCAATGCTCCACACCACCCTCAGTTGTCGCCCAGGATGCTCAAGCTTGTGTGGAAGGGCACCAACACAAGGACACATCTTGGTCTTGGAAAATGAGTTTTAGTGCATAGGGGCTCTAAGGACAAGCCTGCAGAGGCCAGGCTAAATCCATGCAGCAAGAAGTGGATTGGCAGCTGATGAAGCTCTGGGCATACGTTACCATTTCTCCTCAGCAGGGAAAAACTCAGGGCAGCATGGTGCCGCTGCAGCCCACGGGTGCTCTGATGAGCTCTGATGGGAAACTGGGGGCCAACCTTCTTTCTGGCCCCTTTCAGCAAAGGCATTCCCAGCTGCTGCTTTCTCCCAGCACCCAACCACTCTCTACCAGCCAGTTGCTCCTGTGGGCCGGAGGCAAATCTTGTTCTGGCAAACAGGCTGCCCAAAGGGATGCCTGGACCGTGCCTGGACTTTGGGCAGGTTTGTTATTTCCAAGCTACGCTCTTAGACATGTATTATGATGTCTAGCAGGGTGTCCCTTGCCTCCTGCCACTGCCCTCTGTCTGGCTTTGCAGGCTCCCAAGGGAGGAACCCTGCTGCCACATCCCCTGCCCGAGTCCAGGCCCCAGTGCTGAGACTTACGGGTCATGGTTTCAAGGCGCAGCATGCAGCACACGAAGTCAGAGAAGCCGATTCTCCCGTCAGCATCGCCATAACGCAGGGCCATCAGGAGCAGCAGCTGCTCATTAGCGGCCAGACCTGCAGAGGGAAGAGGAACGGCAGCACTGGGGACTCACTGTGGGATGATGGACGGGCTCCGCGGGCCTTGCTCACCCTGCAAAGAAGCTGGGGCTTTCCCTCAGCCCCCCACCCTGTCATTCTGGGTCTCCTCTGCATCCCTGGGTAGCAGCTTGCCTTTCTCCCAGGTTTGGGCGTAAGAGTCGGAGTAGGGTGATGGAAAATCCAAGTCCATTTAGTCAATGACTCAAATTGTGGCTCATGTCAGCAAGCAGCAAACGCAGAGCTAACTAATCTAGTGTTATCTTGCTTTGCCTTTTTAGCTTTTATTTTCTATACAAAAGGGTGACTTTCTTTGGCTCATAACTGTTAAAGTCTGAGCGTAGCATTTACAATACCACTGGTGCTTTCTGCTAAACAGTGAGATACCACACACTCATGCTATTATGCAGTATAGCATGCCTGGGATTCTTAATTTTTGCATTTTCTCTTCTATTAGAAAATGGTGAAGGGTGCCTTTCTTTTTTATTACCTGATTATTCAGTATTTGTGTCACAGTCTGTTTGGATGGAAATTGGTATTCAATTGAATGAACAAAAATTGCCTTTTAGAATGATTATTTTATTAGTTAACTAAAACTACCCTAAATGTGCTGGCTACATAAGAAAAATTATTTAAATATATTTTGCACTAAAAGCTGATTTGCTAAACAAAAGAGACATTTTCTGCAGAGAGCTGGACTGATAGCTTTGCCCTAATGCATTCTCTGAGACTTCAGAAAAGTCTCATTTCCTCACTCCTAGTTTTTAGCGGCTCAGCTGGAACAGAAGTAGCTTTCCTGCTTTTTCAACCAGCTCTAAACTTTTTGGGTTTGAACAAACTCATCATGGAGTCAAATCAGTTGAATAAGCAGAAAAGAAGGAAGGGATTTCTCTACACCTGTGTAGGGGGAGATACGGCCGATGGAAGCGGGTTAGTGCGTTGGCAGACTGGTTGCTTGAGCCTAGCTGGAGAAGGTTTCCAGCGGCAAGCAGACACACAATGCTGAATATTTAATAAATGGAAATATTTTTGGGTTTAAGATACATTTCAAATCAAGATAAACCTGATTTTAGATTTTTTCCTAGGATAAAACATGAGTAAAAAAAATCCAATGAATGAAATTTCTTCTTTAATTCGGGTTTAAAACCCCTGCCAAGAACCACTGTAGTAGCGAGCAATGAATCCCATCTCATTTTTAACCTTTGAAGGCAGTGGGAATTCAATCAAGCTCTCTCTGGAGAGCAGATTCCAGCAAGCTTTGCAGTGCTGTTTACGAGATGCTATAACCATGTCTTACACTAGTGAAACACAAACAGTTTGGCATGGTTGGTCTGGGATATACTTGCTCTGAAATATTCTCACCTGGCAACGTCTCTCAATTAACCTCATCAACAAGACAGAAGCGCCAACCCCCTTTTCCCAAGATGTTTCACTTATGTGCCATTGCTCATTTGTAAGGTTACTCCCCACGCCTTTTGTCTACTGGATTCCTCACTGTGGTTTTAATCAAGCTTTAAAATACAGACTGTATGTTTCCCTATTTTTGAAATTACTTTGATGCATTTAATATTGCTGTCAAGGAGTTTGTAAATACCCCAGGCCAATGCTCCTGCATTTCAGGGCAGCGCGGCCATTAACGCAGCTAGCCTGCTTTACTCTGGCAGAAAATTTGACCCATCATTATTATGCTTCGAGGCATTAGCACAACAGTGAAAATGAAGCACACACTCCAGTGTTTTGCTGAGGAAAGCACTGAACACTTTGGCAAACAGCTGGCTGGGAGATGTATTTAGATGTGTTAGTGCCATTCCCAGGGGCAGCACCAACCTCCCAAACTCTTTCTGAGGCTGTCCACTCCGTCCTGCTTAAAAGGCAGGACAGGGATCATCCTAATGCAAAGCCAGATTCCAATGCAGCTATCTGGCTCAGAAGGTAGAAAGAATGAGCCTATAATTTTCTTCCCCACTCCCCCCGATCCCGAACTGCTTCTAGCCTGCCACGTACTGAATTTGCCTTTTTATCCTTTCCAATAGCTGCATTGTTTCGGCTGCCAGGACTTCTCAATGTACAGTTTTCCTCCCAGTTTTACACTTTAGTGACTATCTTACAGAATGGACCCGGCAGCTTTTCCTTTGACATTTGGCAAGTTAGTGCTGCACTCCTCAGGCAGATGCTAACGCTCTGCCCACCGCTCAGCAACAAAATATTACTCGTTCATCCCCTGAGCTGATGGCTTCCACGGACAGCACTTCTGCACCAGGTGCCTCCTGGAGACAACACCACTCCAAGTTCCAGGTAGCCACCTGGGAGCTTCTCTACTTTATGATTGCTGTCCCAGAGCTGTATTTCATGCACCGAGTCTCTGGAGAGATGACCCAGCTAAAATGCTTCATTCATGTGAAAACGTCCCATGCAATCACTGCAACTTTCAGCATTCGTGTAGCCAACAGAGGTCAGTGCAAACTAAATAAATGTCTGTCACTGTGGCTTTCCCTTACAGACTTAGTCACTGCCCTAAAAAGAAACTGCAGGAACTGGGGCAAGCGAAAGCATCAGCTGTTCCTTGCTCCGTTCCTCTGCTGGATGTTTTGTCCATGGCCTAGAGAGACTATGGATAAGCCAGTCTACAGGCTCTGGCCGGTGTGGTGCTTCTCTGCATCTCTGCTGGCTCCCCAGCTGCAGTGCAAAGGGTTTCTCCCTGAAATGGGCTTTTCAATGCCCTAAACCAATGCAGACCTCAGAGCAGAGCTGGGATCTAACTGGCACCTCTGTGCAATCCGAACCGCTTTCTCCCTGAAGCTCTTCTTTCTTTCCTCTCTCTTTTTCATCCTTTCCTTCACTGCCACAGGGACAAGAAAGGGAGCTGGTCACCACCTGCGGACATACCTGCTGCCTGTATTGCTCTCTTCAGTTCAAATACATCAAGAAATCCAGAATGATTTCTGTCTTCTTTGCTGAAGATATTCTAAAAAAAAAAAAAACAGCGTAAAAGCAGATTTCAAGCTCGTATCAGCATTCCCCGAATTTACTACTATATCTAATCATGTAGGATGCTTTCCCTCTTTAATAAATAGGCTGCAAGGAAGTTCAGCGGATGAGATGGGGTGACTATAACAAGGGAGACCCATTTCCAGAAGGCTCAGACAGTATGTTACGGTGTAAGAAATCCCGCAGTTTTGGGTGGGTGGAAGCCCTTTTTGCTCACTGTCCCTGGTTTTTGTGTGCAGGCAGCAATGGGAATACTCACAGCTCCACTGACAAAAAGATATTGCCTATAACACGTGAAATAAGCTGGGAGTCCCTGAGTCCCAGAATGGTGTCGGGTCATCTTTCCCAACACACGGTTGAAACCCCACGAGCCACACTTGAGGTGCTGGCAGTGGGAAGAGCACTATTGCTAGATGGGGAACCGGCCCCTCATGTCCTAGGTGGCCTCAGACCACCTCAAGAGGGATGAAACAAAGTAGAGCCCACCCAACTTGGAGACTTCAGGAAATCTTCCCATTCTGCAGCAAGACTGGAGGGAGAAGGACCTGACACAGAGAAGATGCCTGAATTTAGGTGGGACCCTAAATACCAAGTTACTCTACTCACTGCTTCCAGACCTAATGCTTATCCTGGAGCAGAGACATTTCTCCCAGATAAACTTTCATCAGATCCTGCACATTTCCACTACAAACTGCAGCAATGAGGAAGTGACATTTGTCTGTTCAAGACTCATTTCAGCTTAGAAAGTTTTTTTAAAAATTGCACACAAACAGATTTCCATCAAATACCAAGCCGAATTGGCCTTCCTACCTTTTCCCACTCAATATCCCCTGCTCTGGACAAGCCTGGCTGCTCATCTGGAGCACTTTACACACACTACTGCCTCCTGAGCTCTCAACCTTTGCATGAGATGGTGGAAATCTGACCCACTAAGCAAGCAACTTCCACAATGTTTTTCCCCCCAGTGCTTTGATATCAATACAGAGCATCTGCACCCTGCTGATGAAAAGCCCGAGTACAGTATCGGCAGAGAAAACACAGCAGCCCCCATGTACCATGTACTTAGTGAGACTTCTCCAGAGGCCCCCAAACTCCTGCAGTGTGAGTCGACCATCCGAGTTGAGCTGTGCATTTAGTTAAGAATTGAACGGTTAATGAGAGCTAAACCTCCCTGACTTCATTCCCGAGGATGCTGCCTTCATGTAAAGAAAGACTTAAGACGCAGTCTCTTCTGTTTGTTACTTTGTGTTGAGAAAGCCAAGAGCTTTTCTGCTCTTGATTATGCTTACAGTTAAGTTCAACTTCTTTGGCACATTGTAGAGCCACTCATACCTGTTCTCACAATCGAAAAAAGGCTTCTATTTATACGGTGCTTTTCAACCACAAGGGAACCTGCAGAGATCGCTTCAGTTGACATTTATCCACCGAGCACAGAGGTCCCTGTGAATTAACATGACCCCATGCTCCAGGCCACGTGTGCGCATTGCCTTGCCTCTGCACAGTATGAGTTCTGCCTGGATCCTCCTGGAGGAACAGGCACTGAAGGAGCCAAGAGCACGAGGAGCCAATCGTGATGCCAGCCATCAGAAGGCAGCAGCAGCCTTTGAGCCACGCATAAGCTGCAGGCAGGAAAAGACTTCCCTACCATGAGCTGCAGGAGCCCAAGGGTGTCAACAGACATCTCTCACGGATGCTCAAAGGACCTCTGTCAGTGGACCTGCTCACCTCCATACACCACCTAGGAGTTCTGGGCAGACATGCAGCACCTCACCAAATGCAGCTGAGATGGCGAAATCTCCCTGAAAGCAAAACTCGTCACCAGTTAAATATAAGCAGACAAGTGCTACTGCTATGAAACCTGACTGAAAAAAGCTGATCCTGTCTTTGCAGGCCAGGATAGGTCACACTGTACATGGGTTGTATGCAGCCCAGAGAATGAAAAATCCATCCTGAATTAAAGCAGAGCAGCGGCTTTGTCAGCTCTTTGCACGTGCCATGCATTCACAGCGCCCACTTAGCCCAGGAGGGGCTTTGGAAAGGGGGAGAAGTCTCTTTCACTGGCTAGATGCAGAAAGCTGGAAAGAGAGGGGGACTTTGGTCATTTTTATTCATTCCCTGACAGTTTGTAAAGGTCTGAAAATGTCTTAAAGTTATTTCAAAGCATAGAAGAAAGGAGACAGTGAGCAAGCAAGGAGGAGAAAACACATGGGGGAGAATTTATGTTTTCATCAAGGAGCCCTCTTGTTCTACAACAGCCAGCAATGTATTTCCAGTGTTGTCTTGTTAACAGTAAAAAGGCTGTGTGACCCGTCTAAATAGGGAAGGTACGCCGGATGGATAGGATGAATAGTCTGCCAGGCAAGTGCCTGCGATTCGGTGATGAGAATGCTTCTCCCCCTAACACCAGCTTTGCTGGTGGTGCTAGCAGGCTGCTCCATCATGCTCCAGCTGCCATCACAGGCCAGCGTGGTTGCAGCTGTGATGGAAGAGCCAAGCTATGCCTGAACTCTGTGCTGCCTCCTCGCCTCGGGCTCTGCCTGGGACCCTGCGCCCAGGGGTGAAGCTTAGCCAAGCCCTGCACCCTGCAGAGGGGGAAATGAGTGCAAAGAGTTATTTGTTGAGGACTGTGGCTAATATTTACTTGCAGGTTCTCACACTGGGATGCTCAGCTCAGCCATAACTCAAGGCAAGGATGGGCAGCACCAGGGAATTTTATTGCTTCTGCTGAAAGGATACATCTGTCAGAGATAAAATGCCTCTGCATGAATCGAAGCTGAATCTTCCTCCCAGGCTGGTCATTTCATCTGCAAGGATTGACAAAACAGAGGGAATCAGTGAGAGTGAGGGGGGTGACAGAGGCAGCAGGTCACCATTCGGAGGGAAGGAGGACACCAGTCTGAAGGCTCACGTAGCTAACAAGCCCCAGATCTGGCTCAGGGTCTCAAACAGCATCAAGGGCTACGTGCCAGGCTGAGGTCCACGAAGGGAGTCTGACGTGTCTCAGACAACTCTCCTTTCCCCAAGGACAGGGGCCTGTTTGGGCTCACAGGTAGCTGCTCTGCACAGTCTCTGCCCACCTACCTGTCCTGAGGGAAACTCTTCACTCTTGAAATAAGGATACAGGAAATGACAGTGACAAGAAAGGGCATTTATGCTGAATTAGTGAGTCCTAGGGGAACTTCAAGCCTTGTGCATGACTGAATTGGTTCAAGTCCTCCAGCTGTGCCACTGTCTCATGCTATTTTCAAGGTGGGCAGGTTAAGAAGGCTGGGAAATGCTGAAAGCCAGCTTGAGACCTCTGCAGAGGAGAGATGCAGGCCAGTACTGAACTGGGTGAAATTGGGTGACAGCAAGGAGAGTGGGAGGCCCAGCTCCCTGGGGCACTCACTGGTGCAGCCCAGCCAGGGACTGAGTTCCTGCTGCAGCTGGTAGAGCACAGGGTGCTCCTGGGGGCTGCAGGGACATCCAGGAGAAGGACAGCATGGGGTAGGGTAGGTCTGCAGAGCAGAGGCTATCCCACAGCAGAACTGGGAGAGGAAGATGAAATTTGGCTGTCAAACAGATGCACAGCTTTGCTGACAGCCATGCATCAAAGAGTCTGTTAGCAGCTGGTCTGGGTTGCATCACCTTCTTCCTGTGAACATTACTTTGATTTAAAAAACCAAAACAAAACCCCCAAAGTGTTCCAAAGGAACCCTGATGGAGGCACTTCTCATTCTTCAAGATCCAACAGCGCAGTAAGCCACTCTGAGGATTTTTTGAGGACCATCAGGACACCACTAAATCCTCTGTCTAATTTACATGAGACTAAGGATAGGGAAGCACTAACGACATTAGCTGGGTTGTAAAAGCTTTACCTTGCAGGATCACTTCATTAAGGAGTTGTTGCAGCTGCGAGGCATCAATGGCTGAGCCCTAATGCAAAATAAAATGCAGAGAGATTTGTGAGCATAAACTTTTTTCCTGTGTCACTTTTGCCCCAAATTTCTTTACTCACACACTGTGGCAAGCAAGGAGGACCTCTGCTTATGTCACAGGAGCAGCAGCACCCACACCCCCATGGGAGCAGAATAAAACCCTTTATGCTGCTGGGCCACACTTTGTCCTTCCCTACAAGTCTGCAGGGGAGTTATAGGCACTCCCCATCGCTGTGGGGTATTTCCAGCAGTGATGGGAACACTTGCTGACTTCACCAGCCCCTAGCTGGGGACTTGCCAAGGGGCAGGCCGAGCAGGCAGCTGGGTGAGTGGGCTGGGAGCACAGGCGCTGCTGCCCGCTTCCCTCTGAGCCACCCAACCCATCAGTGAACCTGCCTGCCTCCCTCCCGAGACACCCCCAGGGCCTTCAGCGTGGCAGCCCCTGCTCATTGTCACCTTCATGCATTGATACAACTATTAACTGCAAGAGGTCCATTGCGCAAAGACTTTTGGCAGTGATTTTTTTTCCTCTTGACTAAGTCAAGGAGTTCTTTATAACAGTTTATTAAACCATTAAAAGCATCTCCTGTGAACACACAGAGTTTGGCTCTGAAAGAGCAGGAATCAATTACTCAAACGCTGACTGGTGTCTGGTTTCCAAATGTTGCAAAGGCAAATGGAAAATGATACTGATGAGAGGGGGGGAATACCCAAAGCTTTCTAATTGCTTTCAGTAAATAAACAAACTAAAGCAAAAAAAAAAAAAAAAGAAAGTACACATGCAAGCCCATCACCAGCACAACCACAAATCTCCAGTCCTCCTCTGATATATGGGGCTAGCCAATCCATCCCAGCTGAACGTCCCATTTTTCTGGGTGTCTTGGCAAGGTCAATCAATACAGTTTTCAGGGTATCTACGTGAGGATGGAGCTACGTTTCTAAAAAACATTTTTCTAAATGGATTTGTATCAATGTCAGAGATCAGTTTTTCTTTTTGCAAGTCCACATGCCTTTTTAACTTATTTTTCAGCAAGATGTTTTAGATAGGATACCTGCTTAGCATATCTTAGGAAGACAGCCTTATAGGAGCTATTCTGGTCCTGTCTTGGTACATCCTGGATCAAAGACAAAATACGCACATAAATAATTCTGTTACAAAAAAACTGGAGTCTGCAGATCCAAATGGCACTTTAGAGAGGGCAGGGAATATACAGCACAGGCTGCAGTTTTATCACCCCGATGGTAAAGTGGACTGGGAGCGAGAAAGAGCTGCTGCAATGAAGGAAGAAGCATAGTTTGGATGTTATCACTTAGTACAACCAGTAAGGAGCAGCTCAGGGCCTGAGGAGGACAACAGAACACATCCAGGGTGGAGTTCAGCAAGTCAATATGTGAGTATAGAGATACAAAGCCTGATCCATATTGATGGTCCTAGTTGAAACCACTGGCTTAGGGCACATGAAGATTCATGTGAACCAAGAAAATAGAGCAGGAGTTGACTTCTCCTTTCTCTTGTATCTTCTCAATCTCAAGGCAGCCTTGACTGTACCTGAGAAAATACAATTCAATGGTTAAGTGATTTTTTTCAACCCTCCAGTGAGGAGATCCACTAGGCTAAGGGGAACTATCCTTAACATTGTAAAGCTTCCCCAAAAAATTTAAGTCTAAGCCCTAATGCCTTCAGCTCTGAGCGAGATAATTCACACCAGTGAATCACAAATACCTGAACAAGGGCAGAAAGTGTGGGTACCATAATTCATCAAAGTCAAAACATTGGCTAACGACAACAGCCAAGTAAACTGACAGCTTGTCAGTGGAAAGAGATAATAAGCCACCATTTACACTACCCCTCTAATGGGGCTTAATTGCAGGCTGGAAAATGAACCACAAGGGAAGGACTCTGTTTTCTGATCTCCTGAAGCAGCTTTACACCTTTGGCTTCAAAGACCTGCACTGAGTTTGCACTGCTATAAATAACACCCTCTCCGAGGCAGGGTTTTGCAACCAACCAGAGAGACAGAAGCATGGACGGGACCGGCCTTGGGAATTTGCACAGTTCCCAGCAAGGAAGTCCAGCAAGAGAAGAGATGGTAGCCGGGCTAGATAGGCTGAAATGTGGGTTGAACTAGACGTGCAACCAGTTTGGAAGTGTAATTTCCCCTACATCTGTGAAGATGTCCTGATGAAAATCAGAAGAAATCTGCTTTGGACCTCACCTCTATGGAATCCTGTGCTTTATAGGGTGCAAGCACTTAAATTAAGCCAATCCCACGGGGAACGCATGTATGGCCCTGCTCGCAGGTATGAGGTCTTTTTAAAAGAGGTCAAAATCAAGCTGTGACCTTTTCATCAAAGCTTTCCCCCACTCCTCCTTAGATACATACCCATTTTACGGACATTGCGAGAATTTAATATCTTTGAAATGCTCTCCCCCTGCTATATTTGGTTGGTCAAAGTGTTAAAGGTGGTGAGGTGAAAAGCACAGATGGACAGGCTGACAGAGGGATGGTATAAGATTTGTTTCCTTCAAAAATCAGGGTCTGAAAGAGACACATGTGAAGAGGAAGGGCTCCTTTGTCACTCCTGTCTCTCCAGAGAGGTACCCCAGGCTGGTCACCTGCTCTCCCAGCAAGGTCACAGTGTGCCAAAGTCAAACTCTGGGGCAGGTACTGAGTGGTGAAAGGAGAAAAGAGCAGAGTAGTGTCTGGTATGTAGGGAAGGAAGAAGAGGAGTCAGTAGAGGTGGCTACCAGTCAGCTCCCTGGGAACTATTCACCACCACCAGTATCTACATCAGTTTTCACAGGCTCTTACCATTGGCAGCACTGGGCTGGGTGGGAAGTTTGTGTTCCTAGAAAAGAGTTGCAAGAGTCAAACTGGGAAAGAATGGGCCTTTTCAGAGCATTGATTTGCAGATGTGGCAGAAGGCAGATACTAACAGGAGCACTTGCCCAGCCTGCAGCCCACAAGGTGCTCAGCACCCCCACCTTGGAGCCTCTCCCAGCTCAGTCAAGCCTGTTGTAGCAGCCCCGGGTCTCTCTGTGCAAACAGACATGAGCAGGTCTGAGTCTCTGGCTGCTCTGCGGCCACTGCCTTGCCTGAGCTGGCCCTGCTGGCACCAGCAGGAGAGAAAGAGCAACTTGTGTCACTCTGAGCATGCCAGGACCAACCTAGAATCATAGAATCATTTAAGTTGGAAAAGACCTTTAAGATCATCAAGTCCAACCGTTAACCTAACCCTGCCATCCCACCACTAAACCATGTCCCTAAGCACCTCGTCTGCCTGTCTTTTGAATACCTCCAGGGATGGGGACTCGACCACTTCCCTGGGCAGCCTGTTCAGGGAAGTGGCCGAGTCACCACACAAAAGACAGGGCTGCCCTGCCTTGAGTCACAAAAAATTTTCACCTGCTTTCTCTTTGTCTAGTTTAATAGTCAGGAATAAAAATAGCATCTGGGCCATTAAAAGACAACATCTTTTAAATGTCTGCAGACTGCCCGAAATTGAGCTGGGGTCACCGCTCCTTCTGAGACTCACTTAGTAGCAACATTCAGTACTTGAGATTTGCTTTTGGTAAAGACATCAGGCAAGCCAGATGCTATTTTTATAGCATCTGTGCTATTATATAGGTGCAGAGACCCACAGGAAGGGGATGCCCATGCTTGGCCTAGCTCAGGAAGGTGCGTGAGGGTCACAGGCTCTCCTGGAAAGACCTGCCTGCCAAGGCTGAGCTGTCTTGTGCATGATTTGTCATGCTGAAGCCAGTCCAGCCCAGAGCACAGACCTCTCCTATTTGTTTTTCCATAACTAAGGAGTTGCCTTAGCTGGTTCTGGGCTATTTTTGCCAGGGGCCAAGGCCTAGAAAGCAATCTCATTATTAAGATATGGGCCTATGAGTTAAGAGCTGCAATCACCTCCGCTATAAAGCTTACTGAAGGAAAGCCACTGCATGTCTGATGCTTGAAGGTCATTTGGTAAGGCTGAAAGCTGGGCCTTGCTCTTTACATAAAGTACACGCAGATATTTATATGAAAATGTGATAATAGCTGCCTTTGCATAAACTAAGATACCATTTTTCCACCAAACTTATCTTCGAGGCCGCTCCCTTGCCCACAGGGAGCCCTATCAGCCTGTCTATGAGATGGCTGGGTGAAAGGATCAAGGCCATTCACTGCTCTTTGCTTCTCTAAGTCCCACTCTGAGCAGAATGGGACCTGATCCATCTGGCGACCAGCCAGCACAACATAAGAACCTACATAACAACTGTTAAGAAAAACAAGCTCTCAGTTCTCCTTTCACTAAAGAGATATTTCCCCATGATCTGGCAGGGCATCTCTCACAATCATTGCTCACTTGTGTGGCTCTTTGTACCAAAGCTGAGACACTTGGTGGCTGCAGATGAGCTATTGCCCTGTTCTGCAGTGGCCACCCCTGTGACTATACCTCTGATCCTCCTCAGCATGGTGTTTAACATTCAGTTATGTCTTCCCAGCATGCTTCTAGAGTACGTTAAAATCAAATTGCCACATTAGTTATCTTGACATTAAATTGTTGAATCCTGGCACACTGTAAGCCTGGGGCCTATAAGGAGTACTGATCATCTTACTCATTGTAGTCTTCATTCTTCATGAAAATCCGTAAGAGAAATTCAAATTCTTGGTCCTCTGTTGTAGCAGGAACAACAGCATAGGTTCCTGGGCTCAAGATAAAGTAGTTGGTCACATCTCGAGTCAGGGAAAAAATTTGTTTCAGAACTTTGGAGTTTTCCTGAAAGAAAAATATAGCTGGCTAGCTCTCCTCTCAATCAGGAACCAAAGTAAATCAGCAAGTGCACCCACAGCAGCCTTACATTCCTACAGCTCTCTTAATACACACTGCACCTGACATGCCTTAACCTCCCCAGGGGCATGAGAAGCCCATCCAGGTGACAGACTGTGTTCAAGGACACATCAAAAATGCACAAGGGTGGAAGAACTGAAAGAAACAGAAGGCAAAATGTATGTAAGTAGATTTGAAGAGAACTTCAATTAACATTAAGCAGACTGGAATTCATGAAGGAATCAAGGATGAATACTCTTACTAAAACTTCCCAGAGATCTAGCATGACTCAGAGCAGTCAGAGAGCTCATGAGCATATCACCCAGACGACAACGCTTCAAGAATCACAACCCAAACCTTCCAGCAAGTGTCACAAGAAAACAGAACATTCTGACCTTTCTTCTGTTATTCCAGTATTTTTGCTGAGATGAGACAAATATAATGCAACAGCTATTACTACATGACATGTAAAGATAGCATAATAAAAAACCCTTACTAAACATATTCCCCAAAATACATCAGCGTGTATAAATTCCATTTAGAATGGTTATACAGTGTGGCAGAGTTATTTATGAGCCATGCCTTTGGGAGAAAATAACATAAAACAGCTATTTTGGGAGGAAAAAAAAAGATAACTACTGTTACAGATGGCTGGGAGGTATGTAGGCTGCCAAGTATTATGGGTCAGATCTTGAGCAGATAGAAATGGGCAGTGCTGCAAAGAAATAAATGGTGTAATCCCCTTTTTTTTTACTTTTGGGTCTCATTCCACATTCCTTCTGGTAAAAAGCAGAAGCAGATTAATATCTCAATGGAGTCAAAACTAGCGTGAGATAAGAATCAGCCTCTCTACATTGCTCAGCTCTATCACACAACATTAAACTTCCCTCACAGCCATGTATTAGTGCTCCATGTCTATATTTAATCAAAGGCTTCCTAGAGCTATCAGATATGTCCATTCTGGTTTGCATCCTTGCCTGCACTGCATTCCTCTCTCATCCTGCCAAGGGATAATACCCTTTTTACTTCACAGCAACAATTTGATGTATCTCAAAAGGTACTGAACAATGAATGATGCTGCTAATGAATAATGGCAGTGAAAGTGGTTGAGGGAGGATGAGTGAGGCCACATGAATCTTTGCAGTTGCACTCTCCTTGCACAAAGAAAAATCCTTGTAAACTTTTACGCAAAGATGCCACCTCTGATTGCCCTCAAGCACTGAGGATAGATGCTGGGGAATAAACCAAGGGAATAACACTGTACACCTACCCTGGTTTTAGTTCCTGGACTTGGCTTTTGTTGCTACCAGAGCAAGATGCTGGGCTGGCTGTGAGCAGCTGGTAGACCAGCTCTCATGTTAAAATACTTAGGCTGTGTACCTGGGGGAGTATTTGCTGTATAACCTGCTGTGTGGATTTGTATCAATAACAATACATTATTAAAAGCTATGGTGTGACAGAGCAGCATGACAGTCCCCTTTCCCTCATTGACCAGGTGCTCCACAGTAATCCAGTGCCCCTGGTAATGGCCTGTTCTGGCCTTGTGCTTCAGCTCCTGCATGGGAGATCATCTGGGATCAAAATCCAAACTGAGCCTGAGGCGAGCCGTGGATTGACAGCCCACAGAGGCCACGTCTCATTGAATTTCTTCCATCCTTGGGAATACACCAAGAGAGAGAGAAAACCTAAATGAAGACACCTGAGCATCAACTGGAGGGGGAGAAAGAAATTTCAAATACAAAGCAAGAATAAAGTAAATCTGTCATCTAGTCTACTTCCTGATTAAGCAACCTCTTGTCAAGGGACCCAAGACCTATGCCATCACATCCCAGTGAGGGTCCTTTCTGTCAAAACAGGTAACTAATCACAAGGTGGGCATGCATCATGCAAGAGCATGCAGGGACCTCCATGTCTGGTGACTGGGGATAGCTGATGAGGATACTGGAAGCAGTGAGTTCCCCATTTACCAGGAGCAGCAGCTCCTTCTGAGTAACACAGCTGGCCCCAGGGCTGATATCTGCACCAGGCAGAGGATCTCCTTGCTTAGGGATAGTGAGTTCCACTTGGTTGATGGATGCTCTTTTTATTACGTCTTTTATTTCTCAGACACTGTTTTACAAGCTACAAAGCCATGTTATTCCTTTATGAGGAGCTGTTAGACTTGTGGCATCATTTATTCAAAGTCCGGGACTATAGCAAACCTCTCCAGTGCAGATCAGGAGAATGTGAAGTTAGGGTCATACAAATCTCTGCTTCCTTTTGTTCTTCTGGTTAAGAACAACCCCTTCCTGCCACCCTCAGCCTACAACAAAAACACTTTGGAAAAGGCTAGCATACATCTACACTAGCAATTATGCTTTCAGCAAGCCCGGTAATGCTCTGATAATTACTGCCCTTGAAATGGCACCTCCCTGGACAGTCACCAAGAAAAAGAAAAAAAAAAAACACCAAAAAACAGGGAAAGAGTGGTGGAGGTCCTGGGTATCTGAGTGAATTGTCTCTACACTGGTCTTGAGCAAAGCCTTCCATATGTTTTGCAAATGGGTTTTACGCAGCATTTCTGTGACAGAAAAGGGGAAATGAGTAAGACAGGCCCATTTTGGGGAGCAAGAGGCCATTCTATTCCCTACTATACCTGGAGCACTGCTCAAGCACTGTGGTTAATGCTGGCTGTCATGCCTTGTGCTGGGCCAGCAAGGCATGACACCAGTAATGCTGGGCACAGAGGATGTTGCCCTGGCACCTCTTGTAACCTGGGTTTCCCAGGGCTATTTTGGGGTGATACAGAACTGAAAGTTCAACTTCTCCTCTCTTAAGACATGAATAAACAAAACTAAGCCTGCCAAGTCAACTTTTCCTATGATATTCTAAGATAGAAGGCATCAAGAAGTTCACTCCAAATACTGACTGCTCTTCTTTTACAGCCCAAAAGGCAATTCAGTCTTTCATTTCCATGTACAGGTATAATAAGCCACTCAGAAAACAACAGTGCTGACATGACACCTGATTGTGCTTACCATGGTAATCAAAAAGCCAATCTTCAGGTTTTTTGCATGCTGCATATCCTCAGCATGTTTTTGCATGAGTGAAATGACTACATTATAGGTTTTTGGATCACAATCTGGCACTTTGAAGAAATACTTAGGGTTCATTGAAACTGCACCTGCTGAGAAGATGTTAATAGATTAATAGTAGCCACAGAGATGCCCCAGTAGTAGCCTATTGTGTAAGATCTTGCTTATATGGACGCAGAGGAACAGGTAGTTGCTGCTCCATGATGCTTTCAATAAAACAGAGCACTGTAGTCACTACATTACCACCAGGAATTGAGGCATCTGCAGTTAAACTAATTGCCCATTAATCATTCTAGAAATCTTTGGCAAAGTCATAAAAGTCATGCAGATTTCTCAAACCCTCTACCTCTGCTTCACTTACATGGCACATTTTCCCCGAGGCAGAAAAGCAGTGATTCTCAATCAGCTGCCTGACCCAGTGGCTGAGCTGAAAAGGACTGTGGCTTGGAGACCATAAACACATAAAAGAAAAAGAAAAAATGATCCAAAGCTGTCTTCCCATTCCTTCCTGTTAGTGTTCGTGATATACAAGACAGAGTATTGAGCACCAGTCAGAAAAGGCTGCTTCTTGGCCAAGATTTTGGTTAGCAGGAAGCATCCCTGATAAGAAAGCAGTAAAATGGGGAAAAAGGACTGAGATGGCAGCATCTGTTTAAATCAGTCTAGACTTTAAGCCATGTAGCTGTGTTGGGTGGTCTCAAAACCATTGGTGGCCATTGTTGGGTTGCACCTGGACAGAAACTACTGGAGGGCAGGTGGCAAAACACTGCTCCAAGGAAATGGCTCTGCCCACAGGCTCTCAGTTCAGCCCCGGTACCTCCTCACTCAGTCTCAGTGCCTGTGGTGTGCAGTGGCACAGGCATTGCTTTATTATCACCCCTTGAGACATGGTGATCAAGGTTATGAGGAGAAGACGGAAACCTGTAAGCCAAAACCTGTTTGCTGCTAAGTTACGGATCAGCACTGCAGAAAAAAAAAGCTCCTTCATTGACCGCATGCTACCATCTTAGATTAAAAGCACAGAGCCCAAATAGTGATGCAGCTGTAGAAAAGTAAGATAAGATAAAAAAATTAAAAATACTACGAATAATCAGAGCTTGCAATGCCAGAAGAGTCCTTGCACAGGCAGTAAAACCAATGGTCTTATCTGCTCAGAGGCCTTTCTACCTTTGAAAATAGAGTTTTGCAGCACAATTCTTTCATTTCATATCCATTTAATTTCAGAATATTTCTTGCTCTGTAAAACCAGCCACATATTTGCCAGACCAGACTCTCTGATGAGGTCCCCAGTAACACCTACTACAACTGGCTGAAAGAAGATAGACAAGCACATTTTGATTTAAAGAGTTTAGGGTTTCTAAATCCCAAGTCCCCTGTTTTAACTCAGCAGCCAGTGCTGTTGCTTTGTTTCTGCCTCTTTAGCTGATAGGTGCTGAAATGGGAAAAGGCAGGCGTTAACAACTGGCAATGTTATTGCAATTCAGTGATCAGAGTGAATGCTTCACTGTAAGAACTCGTGGAGAGGAGGAGAGGACAGGGTGGCTGCAGTGAACGTTTATTACCTGGGGAATAATTATTCCTGCCTGTGGCAAGGACTGGACTGCACAGGTTGATGTACCTGTCCATGGACCACGTGCAGTGCTGATCTCCAAAGTCCAGAAACGTTGGGGTGCTGTTACATACATATAGCCAGGAAAACTGCTCCTGGAAGTTTTCACAGGACATCCTACAGAGAAGGAGAAACTCTTACCTTTCAGTTTGAGACACCAGTCAGGTACTCACCCCCCATGTCTTTAAAAGGGGATTACAGAGAGCGCTGCAGGCTGTAGCTGAGCTGGCTGATACCTTGCAGAAGAGGTCAGCTCTCAATGCATTTGGGCTGCCCTAACTGCACCTAAAGCCTCAGGGAAATTACAGGGTAAGTTCAGTCATACATAGGTGGAGCCCTGCTGCCTCCAGCACATCTCTGGAGCTGCACCTTGCTTTGTCCCTCCACAGTGTCCTGCCCTGCACCCGTGCATTCTCAAACCTGCAGTGTCTATCTCAGACAAGCCTGCTGTTCCCCTGCTTTCCTCAGAGCCTCATGGGGCAAGTATACACTTTCTGAATAATGATAACTTTTCTAAAGGATGGCTCACACGTGGCTAAACTGGATCTGAGAGTAATCAGAGGCAGTGAAAAACCACAAGCACCTGCAGAGCAGTGGAGTGAAGAAGCTCTATGATCTGCTCAGCCAAAAGCTGGGCATTTTGTGGGGAAGGGCAGTATGACAAAATGACTAGGTCTCAGTGAGCTGGATTTTTACTTCTCTCTCTTTTCATTTTTTCATCAGCTTGTTACTTAATCTTGGCCAGCTCCATTTCTCCAGTTCTTGTTTCCTCTGAAACCATGGGGTCAGGACAACCTCAAATTTGCTGTTTGTACACAGGGTGCCTCAGGCCATCACTAAGAGCAGAGAGCTGCCTAAATGACTCTTTTTTTCATAATGAACACGAACAGAAAACCTGGTAGACAGAACGATCGATAGGGAAATACCAGAATTCTCCATCATTCTTATTTCTGAGGAGGGCTTCTCTGAATTTAGGCTCAACATGGTCCCACTGAGGAGAGCTGCAAACAGGAACAAATCAACAAGCAGATGTGAGGCACAATTTCCCACTTCTCTGGCCAGCCCATCAAGTCATCAGGAGGGGTGAGCAAACTACACGTTGGGAACAGGACTGTGCTCAATACTTTCATAGCCAAGGCCAGCAAACAGAGCTCTGTGCCTTTGCCATGCCTGAGTTGCCCATCCTGGGATGGGGAATCCTGCCTCTGCCCTCTGAGCCCCTGTCACCCATCCACAGGCTGGAGAGGCTAGTGAGGTACCAAGGCATAGCGCTCTGAAGTGCTGATATTACAGTGATGTGTAGAGGGCACATTAGCCAGTCAAATGTGTTGTTTCCAAGCAGCATGTTTATAATTAAGTGATAATTGTACTTTCTGCAGAGTGTAAGACAAATAAACAGAGCATGAATCAATAATTTATTGATTTATGCAGCTTACCTGTGAACACGCTCTACTGACATTTCAATTACAGTTAGGATTATAGTTTACCCTTCCAAAAAATGGGAGGATGCTGTCTGAGCAGATAGCTATTATCCCAGCCTTAAACATGTCTGCACCACCCGGCAACCCATCCAGATGCAACATGCTAGCCTGACTTTTCTCAGCAGAGAAGTTATGAGTGTTCCTAGCAACAAGGAGAGGTAGGATGCTATTAAATCACATAAAAGTGACACCTGAATATCTCTCTAGTCAGGAAAACACTGATGCAATTCCACCAGGAAAACTAACAGTTATTTATTTACAAAATATTCTTGCAGTCTTTCTCTGTATCATTCCTTTCCTCAGGAAAGAGAAGTTAGCTTATGCACACAGCAGCGAAGTGGTCCTTGCATCTCCAAAGCTGGACGCAGGATCCAAAAGATCGGTTCAAGCCATCCAACAGCACTTTGCCTTTGCAGTAACCAAGGACCCTTTTTGTCTCTCTGTGTTCAGTACTGCATAAAAATACTCCTCTGCTCTCATGGACTCTGCTAACCATCCTCTTCCCAGATCCAGGCTCATGGGGAAGGGAAGAAGGAGCGGGAAGGTGGATGCATGATAGCTGCAGGAAAAGTCAATAGAAGCAGCCAGCAAGTGTCTAGGGGCATGGCCAGAGCTTACTCCAGGTAATAACAACTCTTTCATCCATGAGTTATCTGGAATTACCCACTGGGAAAATGTACACGTTGACAAAAAGGGTTACCTAAGCTAGGCCTGCTGAGGAGCACATATAAAACCAACGCTCCATTAGTTTTCCCTGGATTGGATTTCTATGGGCAGTTGTTTTGCAGATCGAAATAACACTTATAATGAATTGATTTAGAAATGTCAGCTTCATTATAATGGGTGCAAGGCAGAAGTCCTTTATAATAGGCTGACAAAAAAGTGATTCTCTTTATGAGCTTAAAGCTTTAAGACCATACTCATCACTCCAGGGCCCCTTCCACTCCCCATGGCCCCATGGATTCCAGATCCTGATGATAAGTTTCCAGCCATTCTTGTAGCGTATCTGTAAAGAGGAAAGAAAAATAAACTCAGTCACAGCTTTTCACGACTGTGATATTCAGTGAAGAGATGGGTAATAAAATGGATCTTCTCCTATACCTTGGAGGCCTGGTTTAACTTCTGATCTCATTTGACTGCAGCTAAAAATCAGCGCCTTTTGCTACGTTATAAAGGAATGGTGTGTGGGAGAAAACTGTGCCCATTTTGCTTTCCCAAGGACAGTGAATAGCTGGCACAGAGGGAAGCAGCAGCATTCCTGCCACATCACACGACTTCAACGGCCTTGGGAAAGTCCAGTGCCTAATCCTGCATATCTGATGTGAGTCAGCAAAGGCAGAGACTTTGAGGGACCAGGTCACCAGACTGCCTGGAGTGAATGTTGACAGTCAGTACAGAGAGATTATGATAAACAGAGCCTCTAGATCTACAGTATTGTGATTTCCAACAGCTGGAGTTTTGGTGCTTTTCTCCTCTTACTGTCACTGCTTTAAGCCAGAAGCAACTCATTTTCACCAGTGAAGCTGAAATGGTGGAAGTGGAAAGGAGAAACAAACCTTTTCGTTTCTGGTCCTCTTTATGCACCCAGGCAGTGCCAGAAACAAATGTCATGGCAGTCTCTTCCCAGGAAAAAGCCCAGCCCCTGGCCAGCCTTAAATCATTTCCCCACAAGACACCCCCCTGGATGCCTTGGCCCTCCTGTCTGCACACATCATAAGCGGCAGGGAGATGAAACGTCCTGCTTCCTCTCCAGAAGGATTCGGGATCCTTCCACTCCTGTCCTGGGGAGAGCCAGCTAGGACCTTCTCTGGAGCCTGGCAACCCACATCGTTCCATTTCAGAGCCTCTTGGCTACAAACAAGTGTCCTCCAAGCAGCGGCACATTGGCTATGACGATGGCACCAAACATGCCATGGCATGAGGGGCTATAAACCAAAGCCAGGCTCATAAGTGAAACCATTAAAGAGAGTGGGATAAGGGAGAAAATAGTTTAGGGAAAACAACATCCCCTTTCCAAAGTACTTTAAGTTCCTAGATTAAAATGTGTTGTAGCTGTCTTGTTTGATTTCCTTGTTTGGTTTCCTTCTTGGCCTTGCTCACTGTTAACACTCCCTGTGTGCACTACAGCTTACTGGGGTAAGCCATGTTCTGACTTCTGGTTGTAAAAAATCCTTCATTTCTTTTGATCTGTGTGATAAATTGGTCCTGTTTTCAGATCAGCCAGGAGTAGTTCTGCATGAGTAGAACAGCTTTAAAAGATGGAGAAATGCTGTTCTTGAACCAGCAAGTTATTTACTTTTCACACAGTGATTTTGGCAGCTTGTGATTGAACTAAACAAATGTAGATTTACATCATATGACAAATCGCAGAATTTCAGCCAGTGCTTCTATTCCCATTTGAAACAGAAAAGTGAATTTTTTAAGAGTCAGCATGGAATGAAAATTCCCAGAAATGCTGTATTTGCTGTTGAAGTGTCCCAAAAAAAAAAGTGAATTTAAGTTGCATTTTTAAATTAGAAGAAATTATAGAATTCAGATAACCTCCCTCTTCCCATTGTGCCAGAATCCTTCTGTCTCTTGGAATTTGAACTATGTGTATTTAACAATCCCTCCTAAGCATGAAGCTAATTAAATTTACTCTGAATGGAACACCAGTACAAGATCACCAGGCAGGAACAAGTCCTTGATCTTACCTTCACAGCTCCTGTGACAGTGTAGGCATGACCCTGTACAATGCCATTCCTCAGCTCTATGTTCCTCCTCAGCTGCAGAAGGGAGAAAGCACAGCTTTTAGCTCTCTGCCATGCTGCAAAGGTATGGCCACCAACTCCCAGGACTATCATTTGGTATGGCAGAGCAAAAGACTTGGTTTTGACTACAGCAGTATCTCAGATATAGTGGCTCCAGAGGAATGTGACTGTTGTTCCCACTACAGTCATTAAGTAGTCCAGTACCTTTAACAAAACTTTGCATATTTGCAAGTTCTTCAATGGTCCTGAGCTGCTGCAACTGCAGAATGACCTGGACTGGATCACTGGGAGGATTAGAGCCCCAGAATTTCCCTGCCACCCACAGCCCAGCATCAGCCACCTGAGCTGAGGGGCTAGTCCTCAGCTTGTTTGCAAAAGCTGAGCTTTGCGTCCTGATGAACCAGGCACTACAGGACCAATGACACAACTCTGCAGTCTTCTGAAGCCTTGGCAGCTTTTTAGCAAGATACTTGCTGAGCATCACAAAGCCTTTTGCAACTTCCCAGCATTGATGTTGGTAGCCTGCAAATCCCAAGGTGATAAAAGCATCCTCTCGCAGGAGAGAGATGCATTTTGGCCTTGCTAGAATTGATCCAAAGCTATGAGGTCAAAATCAGCTCTGCTGCAAGAGGATACCACTGTTGCAGTGGAATTAGCCAGGAGAGAAGCCATAGTCCCCTCTCTGACAGACCAATCCATCTACATCTACCCAAAAGCCTTTACATTACTTACTGCATACCTTTATCTACTTTCTGCTGCCAAGATCTCTCTGGGCACCCATAAGCTGTAACTATTATATAGAGTGACCATGGACTCCCTTTTTCATTCAGAAGAGCAACCTTTATGCAAACATGGCAAACCAAGAAAGGCATGCTTCTGGCCCCGTGACTCACCTGGCCTGAGGTGCCACACCCCATCAGACACTTCGATTTGTCAGCTGCTTTCAGGATCTCTTCCAGATCAGGAGGGGGATCCTTCAATGAAAACTGCACTTGGACTCCACCTGTGAGGTCTACTAAAGCATCAGAAAGGTAGCCTCCATGCAAGTTCTGGTAGGAGCCCCGTAACCTGGGGGGGAAAGTTAATTAGTTCTTACGCTGAATTTTAATAAACAATGTATAGTGATGGTTTCCAAAATGGACACGCGCATTAAGGTGGTGAGTCTGGGCTGTGTAGACACTGGGTCCAGGTAATGAAAGGAAACTTGACTGAAATACCTGGCCGGACACAACACATGCCCTGTGGGATGAACAAGGCAAAGAGGAACTTTTTCCCATGCATTCACCCACAGCTGAGGCAGCTGTCCAGAGTAATTTACAGACAGTGGAAAATAATGAGGTGCATCTCATGCCAATGCAGGTATTTTAAGGAGACGAGCTGCATCTCATCTTGAAATACCCAGTTTCTTTCTTCTGAACAGGCAAGAAGCCAAGGGTGACTAGTTCAAATGGACGTTTCAACTCAAATGGAGCTGAACTTTTAGCTTCTACATCGTACTTTGTCATGACTCTTCAGAAAAATGGCCAGTATCCCTTTTGCAAATGAGAAATAGGACAAAGACAGAAGTGAAGGTATTTGCCCACGCTTTCAAGGCAAGACAGAAACAAGTTTTCAGCACTGTTCCCAATTCACTCTGCTAGCGTGCAATTATAGGATAATAATTTAATATTGCCAACACAGTCCTTGTTGTTTTTATTGCGTGCTTTTTATTGAGACAGCAAATAAGCTGGAACATGCCGTACTTAGAGCAGGTAGAGCATGCCGCTAAACCCCACTATACACACTGTATTTAATGAATGTAATCAAATGAAGTCTGTGGCTAATTGTATTTTGAAGGGTTGTCCTTGTCCTACACTGATGAGAAGAATTTGTCATGGGCACTGGGGAAAAACTTCTCAGATGGGAATCTCATAAACAGCGTCACTTGCAACTTTAATTTAATAGAGGCTTGGTTTGCTTTGTAATTAAAATCTTATGCAGCAAATTGATACTGAATCCTGAGTCAACTTTCCTGAGATATCTCAGGGCAAAATGCATTCTAATCCTGAGATGCTCAGATGCTGCTTTAACATTCCCTTATTCCTGAATAAATCTGCCAAAATAATTAGCTCTCTTCTTCAGCTCCTCTTTACTGCACTGCAAATATTACACCAGCTTGATGTAGGGCATGTGCACCAAGTTCCAGCCCTTCATACTACCCCTAGCATAGAAATTTCGCTTCAGCGCATTTAATAATGGGCAGTGTTACAGATGCTATGGGACCATATTCTGATCCCTTCACTCCTTGGAGGATTTTTTAAAAATCATTATCTCTTTATTAACCATTATTAACCCTGCAGTACTTTGGGGACCTCAGCCACGAGTCAGAGCTCTCTGTGTGAAGTGAGAGCTGACCAGAGACTCACAGGAGCGGGTGTGTTATGCCTGGGTGAGGTCTCCAGTCGTGCCTCCTCTCATTGCCTGCTCCAAATATCTGCATGATCTCTGATTAGTGACTGTAAACAGAGGTAATCCCTGCTTAGAGTCTGCAGTTTTAAACAGAGGAGAATATGGAAAGGAAAACAGAAGCAAAGTAGTTTGCTTAAAGCAAGGAGATGCCCACCCCCTTTTGTGTCAGCAGCCATTGCCCTGTTCATTTTACTTCTCAGGCATTAACATCCCAGAGTTGGACCGGGTACATTTAGGTCTCCAGCCCGAGACCAACATCTCCAGGTTATATTTGCCCTATGTTTGCATGCAGCCATGGTTCCTTACATAAGGGCAGCACAGCAGACACAGCTGGTAGCCTGAATTCCTCCCTGTGAGCTTTGCGTAAAGCAGAGGGTGAAAACACTCGTAGAAAGCATTCAGCTCTGGGTGGAAGAAAAGACCAGGTATATATTTACTTGGCATATGCTTTTTCTAGCAAGGATGGCCAGAATTCATTTGATGTTCGAGGATGTACAGACAGGTATCTTCCATTTAGGAATGGCAGCTGGTCATCTATCACTACATCCACCCAGTCTCCATATTGCCAGAACTGGAAATAAAAAAAAATAAAGAAAGAAAAAACAACAGAACAGAGAGAAAAGAATGAGTCTCTTTTAAGAGCTAATATTCATGCCAAGCAACGGCCTCCTAAAATAGCACAGGAATTAATCTAAAGCATGGATACGTGCAAGTTCTCTCCTGAACTGCTTCAGGCTAATGGTCCACATTGTTAAACAAGCTACCAAGTGGCTGGATTACCCAGTGGCAGGGGAAGTCATTTGGGAATATAAATAGTCCTGCAATCAGTGGGAGGAAAGATTCAACATGGGAAATATGCTAATATTGCTGGGCAATAGCAAGCATCCAGGATGACAAAGAACAACCACATAGACGGTTCAGCGAGCCTCACTCCTCAGCTGCACTTGGATTTTCCCCTGCAGCACAGCTTTTGGCCAGAGAGCCTCTGTCAAGATCCAGCCTCTAGATTTTCTTTTCTCTCTGTTTCAATTAAGACTCTGACGTGCTGTCATGAACAGGGACAACATAGTGACTAAAGACTGGTTTGAGGTGTTATCCATCTCCTTGATAGATGAGGAGGATGCAGGCAGTCTCTCCAGCATGTGGACAGAGCAGGTGTTTCTCCAGCTGATCAAACCTTTTAAGGGAGAAGATAGGGAAAGAGATCTGTGGGGATGAACTAAAGGAGCCATTTCCAGCATCATTAGCAGATTAATGTAGCTTAGCATGATTCGCAATCATAAGAGGCCAGGCTCTTATTTGCAGTAATGCTAAGGACTCCAGTGGAAGAATGCCAGCAATAGATTTAGTCTAGCATGACTTTATTTCAACAGCTTTGGTCAATGAAAAACCCCAAAATGAGCCGTTTGTTAGAAAAAGCACAAGACCAGATCTGCACCGCAGCAAAGCAGCTTACAGTCTGCTAAGCCAAAAGCAGGTTTGATCTTACTTGTGCTCTGCCTCACCCCAGCCTCTCACTTCCTCCATCACTGGTAGCAGGAGGTGGCAGGGTTGGACTCTCTGAACTGAGCTCCAGGAGTGGTTTGAGCCTTCTGTTTGATTTTGGCAGGATGGGGTTGGAGGAAAAGCCTGCCACAGGCAGGCCTCTGCCCAAAGGAAAGACAGGCAAAAGGACAGTCCAAAAGGAGCTGTCCTTTAGGTCACTTGATGTGCCCTCCTGTCACCAGTCAACACCTGACAGCAGGTCTGTATGGAGAAAAAGTGTGACATCGAGCCACACCTCCCTCCCCGTGGTGCTTCATGTGCAAACACTACAAGTAAAAAAGGAGAACAACATGGAATTGGCTGTGGGGATTAATGCAGTCCAAACCCACTGCCTGGCATTTTTCCAAAAGCTAAGTTCCTTGGCCATTGTTGGTAGGGAGCTCAAGCTTGGAGGCCTTCTGAACGCAGCACTGTATTTTTCTTCAGCTGGATAAAGACAGCTGCTTTGTTCTGACTGCCACAGACTTCCAGGTAGTGGTCTCATCTGAGCTTACAATGGCAGGAATGGCAGGAGCAGTACTGGAGAATCCATTCCCTCCCATGTGCCTTCAGAGAGGGCCAATGCCTTCACTTTTTGGCTTGAGAGTCTGGCTTTGTGAAATTTATACCCTCAGGATTTAAAGTACTGCAGCTGGGAACGTGACAGTAAATGAAACAAAGAACCCCTATTTAGGCAGGCTGCAAAGAGGGAAGTTCTTCACTTCCACATTTGTGGTGAGCCTTTTAAATCAGGACTGTATTTTCTTGGGCTTAGAAGCAGAGGAAAAAGAAA
The DNA here is from genome assembly GCA_034008185.1 of Gorsachius magnificus. Taxonomy (NCBI): domain Eukaryota; kingdom Metazoa; phylum Chordata; class Aves; order Pelecaniformes; family Ardeidae; genus Gorsachius; species Gorsachius magnificus. Next base: position 10,838,211 of record CM067083.1, on the reverse strand, counting down.
TGGACAGTTTCAGGATGACAACAACATGGCTAGGGTGCTGCTGGTGAGAGGGGGAATAGCGTGTGGTTATTTTGCCCCCTTTTTTCCCCTCCCTTGACAGGGACCTTAGAGAAATCCAGTTCTGGAAGTGAGCAAAGTGAAAATCCCATGCCTTTCAACCACTTTCTTTTGCATGGTGTTAAAAGGCACTTTTTGGATGTGTCCTGAAACTGAGGTCTTGACCACTTATGGCCTTTAAAAATTTCATCAGTTTCTTCCTGAGAGCAGGGACACTAACGCCCAGGGCAGATCCCCCCTATTTTGAGCTGATGCCCTGTGCCATAACCCCCTGTAGTCCCTGCAGAATACTTCTCATTTTTTCCCAGGCTGAGCTGCTGCTGCTCGCTGTCACAATGCGTGGCGCACCCTGCCACACAGGCATCAGGGTTTCTGTGGCAGAGAAAGTAATTCCTATGCAAATACGGGACTAACTTAATTCCTGATGAAATAATGTAATTGTAATTATTCCCTAGATAAAAACATCACCCATCTTTACAGCTGATGAAGTGCTTAACACCCTTAACTCTTGCAGCCAAAGAGCCAGTGTTGCATAGGATGACTGGAGCAGCCCTTTGTATTGCTGAGAGGCAAGGTGCTCCAGATCTAGAAAGGTGAAAAAAGTTATAAGCTAACATTTTTATATTAGCATATGATATGCCTTGTTTGCGATTCTTCACTGAGCTGAGGACTGGTGGCTTAGCCTGTGGATGGCAGTAAAATATCTTTGACAGAATAATTGAAAGGCATTGCCGAGAAGCATTTCCATTCAGAGTAGCTTTCTCAGGGGTTTATTGCTCAAGGAAGGCCAGAAACAGTTGCATTGATTTGCAGATGAGATGACAGAGAAAACATTTTCAAATACTGTAAGGTATTTATACTGCTTAAGATTTAAGGATTGCCCCAACTAATCTTTTCAAAGCTCTCATGAAAGACAATCCAGCTTGCATCCTTTTAATGTGTTTTAAGCGGACTGGTGTCCCTTCAGCTGGTTTATCTCATACAGTGCACCTCTGCGTGCTGGAAATGGGCCAAGACAGAAACTTCTGGTATTCCAAGGAGCAAAGGAACATAGCAAAATTTAGACTGCCCAGAAGATAATCCTCCTGGTGCTGTTCCACAAGAGCTCCAGGAGGTCAAAGAAGTCTCCCTGCCAGAGCTCTTTGCTTGGTACTGAACTGCATATAACAAGAGAGATTTGTGAAAAAAGGGGGATGATGAATGGCAGAGTATATACTGATTCTCTCTACATCAAGTTTAGCTTCTGGATCTTAATGATACTGAAAGCATTTCTAATCCCACAAGATAACTTGGTCGACTCGGATACAAGTGAGCAGGGCCTGCCAGTTACTATCCCAGTCACCCTCCTGGGAGATTCAGAGAATTTGAAGAGTTGGTAGAAAGTAAGACTTACTGAAAAGCCTCACTCCTCTCTCCAAAACAAGTCTCTTTTCAAAATATCAAAAGCCCGTTCCTCTGATCTGTCTCCAAGGATTTGTAATTTCAAGCTATTTCCACAAGCTAAAAGGGCAAGGTGAAGTATATGGGGAAACAGAAAATGAGTCCAAATACATAAAGAACACAGGCGTGTTGACAGCCATAACAAACTGCCCAAATCAAAACAGACACCAGAATGCTATCTAAAACATATATGTGTACAAATCCATCTGAACAGCTGGTATCCGTACCGCTGGGAGACATACCTTTCAGAAAAGGTCTTTGAATTCCCTGAAGTGTGATTGCACCACCTGGAGCACAAGGAACCATTAGAAAATTTGGGATTTTCCGGAAAATTCTAAACTGTGAGTCAGCACTGAAGAACCAAAACATTCAAGGATGTTGAGATCTGGGAGTGCAGTTTGCACCCCTGTATAATCCAACCAGCCAAGCCTGAGCAGTATCGATACGGCAGAGGATACATACCCGGAAATGAAAAATCCCAGCATAATTGTCCTGGAATCCTTGGTCCTTTGGTAAAACTATTTCCAAAAATTGCTTCTGCAGTGTTAGGGAGCCCAGGGCAGCCAGCATCCAGCAGCAACCTCAGGAGGGAATTCAATGCATTCAGTCAGTTATTCACTGTTGTGGACCATAACTAACTTTAGGAGAGTGGACTTCAACATCTAAGACATTTAAGAACCAGCTTCTTAAATGAAGCCAACATTCTTCTGTCTCTCTTCTCTTCCCAAAATGCTGAAACCCTACCCAGTATTCACCAGTAATGCCCCCTGGGAACCCTGATGCCACCCAGCCATCCTTCTTTACTTTTATGCTCCTCCTATCTTTTGTAGTCATGTTGAGACTTGCAGTCTAGAACATTGTTTAGGAAACCTTCAAATCTCTCAGTGGGGTGAGAAATGGGAAGACATTTCCTTCTATATGTGAGCAGAAGCTGTTCCCTAAGACAAATGTGGTTACAGGCCAGGAGAAAAAGATGGAACTGATACAGGGTGCAAACACATCTATCTGTGTGCTAAGAATCAGAGGAGATGGACAGAAATATCCATAGAAAAGAAAACACTGAGAGTCACCAGATGGAGACAGGATGAAAATAAAATTCAGTCTTACACATGTTGGAGCTGTACTTACTTACCCCAGAACTGTATTTGGCCCTTGTACTTGAAGCATCTGCCTGATCTCAGCTGGACCTCCCTTTCTATGCTTGTCCTCATATACACAGAGGGCAGGTGCCCTATATAAGTAACCAGGATTAGACCTACTGCATTTGGGAATCCTGTTAAATATCTGCAATAAGTTGTGTGTGAAGTTGAGTGAGTCTGGATTGGCCTGCACTAATTGTTTACTGCAGCTACCACGGTCCACATCTTCCCACCAAGCACTCAGAACATAGCAAAGCAATCACAGGTTATTGCTTTGTGCCAATCTTTTCCAAAACTAGAATATGACCTTACCTATTTCTCCTTGCATGATATCAAATCTGCTAACTCCATCTATGATCAAATACGGATTTCTCTGAAGTTCCTGGAAGAAAGAAAATACGAAGAGCAGTGTGAGTACCCAGCCTTTGCCAGCAGCGTGTTCTGCCTCTTGAAGACCTTTTCTTGCCTACCTTTTCCACAGCTGAAAACTATTTCTCTTGAGCCCTGATGTTTTGTTGCCTGCCACCAAAAACATGGGAGGAGATACTCCGGCATCTCTTCTTTAGTCTGCTCAGCTGTTCCTAGGGATGGGGACCTGTGGCTGGGTGCTCAGTGAGTTTTCATTTGGGTTTCTCTAATGCTACCAACACCTTTCAGAGAGGACTCTGAGCCTGCCTGCAAAATCATGCCGTTTCCTAGGGGACAGTAGGGCAGAGACACAGAAGTTTCCAAGCAAAGTGTCTGTACTTCAGCTCAGCACCGGGTCTGGGAACGTTTTACTTTCTGAGCCTTTTGTGTTTCCATGCAGCACTAATACAGATCAGCCTGGGCTGTTTTTCATCACTTCTGGTGAGGAAGCTATAGAAAAAGGGCTTACTCTCTGGCTGCAAAACCCCACAGGTCTGGCTGACTAATTTTTAATTCAGGGACAATCTTCCTCGCATTCCTTGAGAGTCTTGCTTGGGCAGCGAAGGGGAAACGCTTCAGAGCTTGGCCTTGCTCACAGAAATGTGAACCATTCTCCCACCTGTGTCTGCTATTAATCTGGGATACCTGAGTGCTCAGGTAGGCATGGCCCGAGCATCCCCTGTGAGTAAGCCTTGGCACACCCCAGCTGGGTAAGGCTATGTTCTGAAAGAGCAATCAGCCTTTAATTAGGAAAGTCACCATGCACCTAAGAAAATGAAGAGATAAAAGGGAGAAAAAACATCTGAGTAAGAAAAATAATACAGCAGCTCTTCCTTAAGCAGTCCCTGGCATTTCTTCTCCCCAATTGATTTGACATGCTGCACAAAAATGAGACCAGCGCGCAACGTGACTCGTGACTCGCATGGTTGCGTGAGCTCAGCAGTAGCAAATGCTGTCAGTTTTCTGAAATGGCTTCACGGTGATCAAACCCCTCTAAGAAATTTTCCTGTCAGGACAAGATGCAACACAACATTGCTCCTCCAGGCTGGCGGACAGATCATGCTCCCACAGGACTGCTGACACCAGAGAAAGCAGCTTGGGCACACATCTTCCTTGACAGATGCTTTCACTCAGCCATCCACACCTATCCCAGGACTTCTGGGATTTGCAATAAGAGATTTACCCATAGCATGGGAGCTGGCCTACAAAGTGGTGGTCACCAGTGTTCAGCCCTTCTCCCTTCCCCTCTACATCTCTTCCAGCTTTATCTTCTCCCTGCCTCTATTTCCCTGACAGCAGTTTCCCTCCCTCACCTGAGTAAATTCAAAACCTCGCACAAGTAAGAAAGAGTAGCTTGCGTGACGAGGCTCTGAACTTGGCCTGTGCCCTTGTGCGTGTCTAACTTGCCAACAGTCATCCCAGAAAACCGACACCATAAAACAATGGGTGTGTTTGTTCCCCCATCATTTCTGAGGCTGTTGAAGTCCTGGTTGCCCCAGGTAGGGTGGCTGGGCTCTGATGGACATGCAGTAGTATATAGCTGCCATGGGCGTAACCACCACATAGAAGGTCAGGGCAACCTCCAGTATCAATACAGGCTGGGGGAAGAAAGGATTGAGAGCAGCCCTGCTGAGAGGGACTTGGGGGTACTGATGGATGAAAAGCTGGACATGAGATGGCAATGTGCACTGGCAGCCCAGAAGGCCAACCATACTCTGGGCTGTATCACAAGAAGCGTGGCCAGCAGGTCGAGGGAGGTGATTCTGCCCCTCTACTCTGCTCTGGTGAGACCTCACCTGGAGCCCTGTGTCCACCTCTGGAGCCCTCAGCACAAGAAGGACATGGAACTGTTGGAGTGGGTCCAGAGGAGGGCCACAAAAATGATCCGAGGGCTGGAGCAACTCTCCTAGGAGGACAAGCTGAGAGAGTTGGGCTTGTTCAGCCTGGAGAAGAGAAGGCTGTGAGGAGACCTGATTGCGGCCTTTCAGTACTTAAAGGGGGCCTATAGGAAAGATGGGGAAAATCTTTTTAGTAGGGCCAGCTGTGACAGGACAAGGGGTAATGGTTTTAAACTAAACCAGGGTAGGTTTAGACTAGATATAAGGAAGAAATTCTTTACAATGAGGGTGGTGAAACACTGGAACAGGTTGCCCGGAGAGGTAGTGGAGGCTCCATCCCTGGGAACATTCAAGGCCAGGTTGGATGGGGCTCTGAGCAACCTGATCTGGTTAAAGGTGTCCCTGCTCACTGCAGGGGGGTTGGACTAGATGACCTCTAAAGGTCCCTTCCAACCCAAAGCATTCTACAATTCTGTGATTCTATGAACATGAGCCTGAAACTAATGGGAAGGCAGCTGCATCTCTTATGGAATTCCTGAGCAAAGTGCTGATGCTCTGCTTTGTGCTGGGACGATAAAGCTCTTAAGTGCACTGTGGATCCTGCTGGCCTGTTACAGAGACCGGCTGAAAAGTCAGCCCATTAGATGCCTCAGCAGATACCCTATTGCCCATCAAGACATTTGACTCCCCAGTAAGCAAACAGGGATGCGTTGAGTCATTAAGCAGGTTCCTTGCTGAGAGAAACCAGTAATTTTGTCTAAAAACAGAAAAGACAAAAAATTGATCTGAAGTCAGCCCCAGCCAACATGCCTTGACTGTGCATACAGATGATTTTGTGGCTAACAGAGAGAACAAAAGCTGAAGTCACTCTCACTGTAACCCCCACCCACAACACACGAAGCTCTGCTTCCCATGGACTTAGGGGGCAACAACTGGAAGGCAACACAGAGCGTGTGATTAGCCATGGAAAAGGGGCTGCTCAGAAGCTCTCCCTCTGCAGAAACCACATGGCAAATGCAAGGTGAATTCCCACCAAGTTGACACCAGCACCGCTGGCTGAAATGGCAGCAGCCCTCCCTGCTGCGCACGCTGCGGCCAGAAATGGCGAGGTTTGTGCTTTTGAGCGTAGCCACCTCTCCATGGGCTTGCGGAAAAGAGGCAGCGTGGGCACGCTTCAGAAGAATAGAGCACACAGAGCACGGGCTCTTTGCACAGCGTTAGTGGTGAGCCAAGGAAGGGCAGGGGACAATCAGACACTGAAGCGAAGGCAGGAGGGGGCAGTGGTGGGGAATTGCAAGACCAGATAGTCAGAAGAGCTCTGGAAGAGTGTGACCCCTGAAGTCAGGGGTGGAATGGCTGTTCCTGTGAAGGATACTGTGTGGAGCCTGAACTAAGCACAGAGGGTTTCTGAAAGAGCTTCAAGAGGATGTAATCGTGATGGGTGCAGGGCTTTGGAAATCTGGGCCTTCTCAACCGGAAAGGAAAGGGAGGAAAGGAAGTCTCCAATTAGCTCCTCTTCCTTCAAATGCAAGAACACAGCAGTCATAAAATGACAGAAACCTCATTTACTATTGCAAACCACAGCTATGCACATAGTTACCGCTACACAAAACGTGCAAGCCTCGCTGTTTACTAGCGCTTAAATTGCATGACGAATAGAGAAAATATAGATTTAACTATAAGTCTGTCCAGAAGCAGTGCCCTGATTCACTGAGAAATTACGATGAGGCTTTGTGGCATTTTCCTCAAGACTTTTCAGTTTTAGCTGGAGAGGGGAAGACGAGGGAGCTTAAGGAGGCACGTGGTCTCTTCTCAGAGTATGTACGAGTCCAGCAGTGAAAGCAACCATATGGGCTGCAAGTCAAGCGCTCTGCCTGAACTCATCCCCCTAGGACAAAGCTATCATCACTTGCTTTCCCTAGCCCACTGAAGACTCCATTACATATTCAAAATAAAAGAGAAGTTCAAGTTCAAACCAGTTCATCCTCTAGAGAATGGTCTTACCACAGAAGTACTGCTTATCCAAAGAGCAAGATGGAAAATTAATTTGAGAGGTGGAGGGAGAGCACCCCGTACATGCATTTGTCTCTAAATTTCTTTTTATAATTGCTCAGCATTTTTATGGAAGAGCAAGTCCCCAGAAGAAGCTGGGCATGAGTAGTATAGATGTAGCTATATGCAGATGTATGTAAAGAACTTTAATGGTTGGACTTGATGATCTTAAAGGTCTTTTCCAACATAAATGATTCTATGATTCCATAAACTCAGTCGGGAATTTTTGTGGAAAATGGGAAGCCCAAGGTGGGATTTCATGGGCAGTGTAAGCCAGTCTGACTGCAGGCTGCTGCTCAATACAGTGGTCTGGCCATGCCTGCTGTTCCACAGATTTCCCTGCTTCCCCAACATGATCCTGAATGCAGGCACAAAGCCACTGAGGGTTCAGAGGCAGGAGACGACTCCTGGCAGAGCCACCTCCCAATCAGTTCACCTTAACCCTACAGTAAAATCCCAGGCCCGCGTCTGTTCCCGCCACAGCACCGCATCTTTCCCTTCAGCCGCACTTGTGTTGCTCCCTCCTGCTCCAGCTTCACCTTTCCGACACAGCCTGCCATCGTGAGCCACGGGGCTTCCCGTTCAACACACGCCAATTAAGAAAATAAAAAGGCCGCTATTGATTGAAAGCTAAACTCTGTTCTCAGCTGGACAAATCTTAATTCAACATCACTGCTGTGCCTCTAATAACGTTGCTCTGGATTAGGAAGCAAACGTGGTATTGCAGCTCCCCGGGCTGAGGGGATTGCCTAGCTGTGTGCTGAGGAGGGGCCAGGCACACCGCTCTCATGCATCCCATAACCACAGGAAACCTCCGCAGGACACCTAACACAGAAATAAGGCAGCTGGAGTAACAAGGTAGGGCAGACCAAAGGATGAGCTGCGCTGGGTCACACTGAAGGCCTGCCTGTTGCGATGACTTCTCTCCGACAGCTTGGAGCGGGAGCAGGATAATCTGAGCAAGCCGAAACTAATGCTCCTCCCACATACGTTCTCCCACTCTCAGTCACTTGGTGGCTAAAGGACTTCCCAGGCTGGAGGCTCTATCTACACTTTTGTGTTTATTAGACCTCGTGGGAATCAAGAATCTGTCTCCTTGAATCTGCCTCATATTTTTTTTTATTATTTTTAAACTCCTATTCTGCTTTTCTTTGACATTTTCTCAGACAGGAAAAAAGCAGGCTAATCTCAAGGGGTTTGCTTGCACCACCAGAAATCAGTTCCTTGCTTTACAGCAGAATAGTTCAATTCCTAATTGCCTGTTTTCAACACAAATGCCTCGGTTTATTAAAAACACCCTCCTCTGCTCCAGCTCTCTCTCTCGCAACAGAGGAATGAGGGCCTCAGGCTCTGCACAGGTGGGGAGCCCGTGAGCAAAGTCGTGCTGGAGGATGGACTGGTGCCCGACAGCCAGCAGAAACAGAAACCAGCTCAGATTTTACCTGCAACCTGTTTGCTTTGTGTGGCCCTGTGCTAAAAACAACGGCAACTGCAAACAAAGGAGGTAAATCTAAAGGATGTAAACAAGGGAGGTAGCCCTGTCTAACCTGAGCCCTTGAGAGACGGTTTCCTCAGAGGTCTTGAAATCTCTCACTCAGACCATTCAGTACGAGCTAAAAGTTTTCAAAGTGGCATGGTGTTATCAGCTATTCCTCTGTGGCCACCACAGCCGTATAATCCTGCCAGCTGACACCCCAGCCTCAGAAACAGGGAAGCATGTGAGTCTGCAGACCATCATATGAGCGCTGCTTTCCCCTCAACCCAGGATGCATGCATTTTCCCCTGCAACCAGTCCTTTCCCATGCATCTTCCCTTGCAACCAGCCCTTTCCAAAAGGAATAAGAGCCCAGAGATACCATGCAAACAAACCCTCCTCATCTAAAACCTGTGCAGAAAGACAGATGTAATAAATGGTGACACACTGCCGCTTCCTCGGCCCAAAGGTATGAACTCTGAAGTCGAGGTCGGATGCAATCAGCTGAGTGGGCAAGGGCTGAGACACCGGCAGCCTGGAAATGCTGCTTCTGTTCAATTACACTGATTGCACATGCACACTCAAAAATAAGGTGAATTGATTTTGATTTTCATCAAGGAGAAATACTGAACAGGATGCAAGGGCCTTGTGGCCTCTGGGATTCACTGCAGCTGTGAACTCCACCATGAAGAGCTGGTGGGGGGTTTGGGTTCATGCCAGAGAACGGCCCCACAGTGACAGACCTGCAGGTAGCGCAGGACAGCACTATCCCTCATCACCGCACATTTCTCAGAGCTCACCTTACTAAAGCAGCTCATGTGACAATCCACATTTCGTTTTCCTCTTTTTTTTGGGGGGGTGGTGGGGTAAGGGGTGGTGGTGTAATTTTTCCTTCATTTGCCCCCTGTGCTATTAGAGCTAAGTTTTTAGGTTAACTTCAGAGTGTTGTCTGATTTGTTGCCTGAATAAAACCTCTCTTTTTTTCCCCTCCAGCTACAGACAGGCCAAGGCTGATGCAGTAGGAACTCCAGCTCAGTTTATCTGTCTGGAAAGATTCTAACTTCAAGATGATTTTTTTTTAAAGAGCCCATTTTAGTTTAGTCAGTTCCTGGGTTCAGAATTCCTTAACGTTGATGTTACTTCCTGGAAATCTCTGGGAATTAAATAAAATGCCAATCACCAAAAGCAATGTAGAATCCTGATAGGGACTCTGTTGCTGAAAGAAGGTTACTTTTGCTTTGGGAAGGGACAGAGGAAGAAAAGAAAAATGTGAGCAAGGCCTTTTGCAAAATTACTGAATCAAATGATAAAATCACTTTTTCCAGCAAACAAGCATTGACTCAACGTGTATAATTTTCCCCAATGCTTTTTAGATGCTAAATGCAATAGCACAGCTCTTTGAGTCTCTGCTAAGGGAACAAGGTATACCCCTTGCTCAAGCTCACACTAAAGTAGCCTCTTTCTGTAGCTTCTATCCAAGAACTTCTTTTAGACCCTGCTCTTTCCTTCCCCTGACACCAGCACATGAGCCAAATACCCAAGGAGTCCATGCCCCGGTGCTATGAACAGACTGCAATGATGCAGAGGAAACCCATGTCAGCTATTTCCGAGACTGTCCTTTCACCATGCACCCTCCTCCAAGTCACACCAGATACACTGGGGGATTTCTCTCATGCTGACCCTCAAACCTCCATTCACCCCCTTGCAGCTTTTCTGTCTCTTCTGATTGCAACCCTCACAAGCCACAGCTTATGTTAAACAGGGGAAGGACCCTCCTGCACCAGCCCTTGCTCAGCAACCCCTCACCCTGTAAGGTAGCTACAGGGTCCCCAGGAGATGAAGGGTGAGCAGCTGCAGGAGCAGTAGCCTGTGACCTTGAAGACTCCTTAGAAAAACCTTCAGCAGCTTCACCCTCTGCCCATTTTAGCCTGATAAAACATAAATGCTGAATTTCAGGGACTATCCTTAGCCAAGTTTGTAACGGGCACCATATCAAGAACCATGTTGGGCTATCCCTGGTTCCGGGCCAAGGCACTGCTGCATATGTGGTAATCTCTCTCTCCTCACACATACCAGTTTTGAAAATATAACCAACGTTAGCAAAAATAAAGCACTCAGAATTCAATACTGCCACAATTCACATCATCTGCATCATCCTAATTCAGTTTCTTTTTTCATCTGTATAGTATTATGCATTATGATCAGAACAGAGTGAAATCTTTAGCTAAAACATTGATTAAAAACATGTATTCAGCAACAGCGAATCATTTTGTGACTTCCTCTGTTCCACTCAATTGCTTGTGTGAAGGAAAAACACCAAACAATGAAAGAATGTGTTCTGAACACTTTTTAAAGGAGCATCTCAGTTTTTAAAGTCTGACATAAGTCTTCAAGGAGAATTTCCCCTTGAATGATCTTTAGAAAAGCCCAGCTAGAGCAAATACTTTGTTCAGTCTAAAATAGAACTCTTTTCCATTTCTCCAAACTGTGGGTGAACCAAAAGACCTGTTGATTTCAGAGCTCCTGCTGTATGTGATACCTCCAGCCCTACCTCAGCAGATCTTGAAGTACCACATCCAAATCTCCATTACAAATTGCACACATTTCAATGGGCGTAGACTTGAAGGCCTAGGGATGAAAACACAGCCTGGAACAGTTCCCATCTGTTGGGAAACTGCAACTACTACTGCAACTACTGCAGAGTTGGGAAAAGTGACATTTCAAATACTGCCTTGGTGCTCCTGATGCACCTCCCCCACCAGGGATGCCCATATTAAATCAGTTCACTTCACAACTCAAAATAAGTTGTTTCTGACTGTCACCACTGACTATTGCTCTCTGAAAATCAAGCTGTTTTGTCTCTAGTTTATACATTATCCCCAGATATGAAGACTCCAAACTCTGAACGTAATTGGCAATTCTCTTGGCAATATACAAGGTAAAATGGAAGCAGCATGTTGCTCCACTGCTCAGTTGGATCTGGAACAATGACAGCATTTATAATTGCTATCTACCACTTAAATAACCAGATATTATATGACCCAGAAAATGGAGGCTAAGGGATTATTAGGGCCAAGATGCCAGTTTTGTCACAGGTATGTTTTCAGCCCAATTTTTTTTATGTCAGAGGGACCTAATGGTGGAGGCTGAGAAAAATACAGGCATAGATTAAATCAGCCATGCTGTATCAGCAGGATGCAACTACACTCAGTCTCTGGGAGATGTACTCAGGTAACAAACAGTGTCCCTTGGGGAAATCATAGGTATCTCTTTGCAGAGTACTTGAGGTAGCTTAAACACCTGGGATCATGTATCCTTTCAGTTAGCATTGGAATGACTGAACAACAAAGACTTTATGAACGTTTCTGCGTGGGTGAAAAGTGCCCAACTGAAAAAACTTCAGGAATGGGGCACTTTGGCTCCTAACACTGCAGCCTTCCCTCTTCCTCCCCAGGGACCAACTCCCAAAGGCAACTGGACGCAGCACTGGCCTTTCAGGACTTACGAAACACAAATACAGTTTTATTTACTTCCTGACCCTTGGCTCAAAACATCCACAGCTCTATAAATGAAAAGCAAACACTGCTATTCAGCAACTTCTTCTGCCCCTGCTTCATTCTGCCAGGAGACGGAGGCCACGCTTTGATGTTGCCATGACACAGCAAGGGTGTTGTGGTGATGTTTGAGAACTTCTGGTTGGGCTCCCCAGGCAGCTGGCACCAATGCCCTTCATCTTGCATCTTGCCTAGCAGGACGAAGCCTGGCTTGTTGGGAAACAGCTACAGATGGAAATTTTGGTCAAACCGAAAAAAAAAAACCTAACATGAAGCTTTCTTCAGCACCAACACATCCTGGGTTGGGTTTCTGTTCCAGATGAGCCAGTTGAGTTGGCAGTCTAAACTTTTGTCCCTGGGGTACATCATAGAAGAGCAGCTGGTGAGGCTGCCTTAACCTCTATAATAGAAGAAAATGCTTTTCAATGTTCATGTCATGAACCTTGGGCCATGAGAGTAGGGTTTAATTTTTTGGAGGAGAGCTCTGGCAAAGCCAATGACTTTTCATCCTGCTCCTTCCTGAAAAAAACTCTGGAAAATTGTTAGATGCTATTGGTTTCAGCCAGTTTGGTGGGGTGATGCTGGAAACTGTGCAGTGATTGCTGAAAAAAAAGTCTTCAGAAGGGAATTGCTGGGAAGGGGAGGACCTCTGCAAATTTTTGAAACCTATTCCACAAAAACTTTCATTCATCAGCTTAATCTTCATGGATTCAGCAAAATGGGAGGGAATTCTCCAGCATCTGCCTCACCTGACAAACTTCAAGCACTAGCAGCAGCAGGTTCTGCTTTTGGCAAGGTGCATAAGTCCCTTTGCACATGAAATAACTCTCAGGATGTTCGAGTAGGATAGATGTTCATCCCACACTGTGGTGCCTCAAAATTAGTGGTATTTGGGTTTCTAAGTCAGTTTGTATGCTTTTGAAATCCTATGCTTCTCTGCTGCTCCCAAATGGCAAAAACACTGTGGTGGTTAGTACTTAACAGAACTGTATCATAACACTTTATTCCAGTGTATTCATCTTTAAAATGCTCCTGAGAGTCCTTTCTAATATCCTTGTTTGCCTTTTGTGAGTCTAATGCTTAGTTATCATATCTTTGTCTTTCTCAGTCTGGCAATAGTGGCAACTAACTCCTCTCCTTTGCATTTTTTAGTTAGCCTTCTGCTCTAACTCCCATTTCAAGAGAGATTATCCCCACCTGTAAGCAGTAAAAACCACAGCACCAGCTGCATTCTCACTGGACCCAGATTTGAAGGAAGGCCACCTGAGGAGAAGCCCAGACATTCAGCCAGCAGTAGGAGCTGCTTTTGTGAAGGAGAGTGATCTCTTTGCACCAGCTCCACAGGAGGACTCCCAGCCATCTGCACCCAGCACCTCCACACCTACCGAGCCACGTGCTGAAGCAACAACACAGGTTGGAAGTGCCCGTACCTCTGCACACACAATTTCTCTGACACTTTCAGGCCCTGCTGCAGCCATGAGTAGTGAGAAGTTCAAGCCTCAGGCCCCATCCCTATCAACACAACTCCACAGCCACAGCCCTGTTGGTGTCCAGGCTGCAGCTTCTGCTCCATCTGATACTTCACCACATCTCATTCCTTTTACCCCAGGGCTGGGGCTTCCCACCCTTCCATTTGGGCACCCATGTTTAGCATCTACACAGGCTCCCTGGGCTAGCCTGCTTCCCTTCTGTGAGCCATGGCTTTCAAGCCTCTGCTGCTGCTATGCCAAAGCCACCGCACTGCCAAGCTCCAGCATACCCTCACTGCTCTACTTGCATCTGCTGTACAAATAAATCTTTTCCAGCTGTCTTGTCCTGTCTGTACAGTCTCACAGTTACTGTCTCTACACCCTGAGGGGTTGCCTGCAGGGAAATGAACTGGTTTGCTCCAGCCCAGGGAAGCCAAAGGCCCCAGGCACTAACGGTGTGTTCAGCAAAACCCAGCAAAAGGGCTGGGTGTGGCAAATCCAGGGGCAAGTGGTACACAGCAGTGCTATACAGCACAGTCCGACCATGGAAAGATTCCCTGAATTAGGTCCTAGGATAAAAGAGCTAAGCATGTGATTCCACCTCCCAATTTAAACATCCATATGCCAAACGATGACAACTGCCTGTTAAACTGCAACTGGGAATCAGCAGACAAATGTACTTCATCTCACACCTTGTCCCAATTACTTTAAAATAGGTATTGCTGAGTCAGTGGCTTAGATTACAGAAATCAGAAAGCTTTAATAGAATTTGACAGCTTTTCAGGTTTGCACAAAGTCCTCTCGAAGCAGATCAAAGTGGGAACACTAGCTCTAGTGGGGTTCACAGGTGGAAACAAACTTCCTACAAAAATATACCCAATTAAAACATTAATGTTACAGAGGCTATCCTCCCTCCACACATCCCACAGTAAGGATGTCTCCTTGCAGCGTTGTGCTCCGCATCTTCCCCTTGGGGTCTACTTCCCTGCTCAGCACAGATCTCCTTCCCCAAGGTGAGGGCCTTTAGCCCCTGGCCACCAGTGCTCCCATTCAGCAGCAGGGCTATGAAACACCCCAGCTGGCATAACTCACAGTTGGCCTCTTCCACTGTATTTGCTGCAGCTTATCCTCTGGGAGCAGGTTGGGACCGATGGAGCTGATGTGAGTGGGAAAGGTGGCATCCTCAAAAAGCAGTCCTTGGCTCAGACACAAGTCTCGCAGGCGGTTGAAGTCCTGGTTATTAAATTTCTTCAGGTTCTGGAGGCTTCCCCTTGCCCCTGTTTTTTGCCAGCCCGGCTCCAACATCAGAGCAGAGCCGGCGGCGAGCATCATGCCCCTTTCCTGTGAAGGAGAGACACGGACTGCCGTTAGTTCCCTGATCCAAAGTGGTGCCTTAGGAGTGTGTGGGAAAGCAACCACCTCTCCCCTGCCCCAAGAGGACTGTGGAGCAGCAGCTTGCAAAGCTGAGGGCAGTCACAGTGACAAAATCCTTATTAGCTGGAAATGCCTGGGGAAAGAGCAGTCACCAAATCCCAACTGGTTTATCTTAAACCAGTGCTGTCACTGCTACAAATTCAATTTTGAGTCTTCCCTGAGGACAGAAAGCAAAGCTGTTAGAGAGCCACTGTGTTAGCATTGAGGTACATCTGCAGGGTCAGGAATGGAGCAGGAGCTGCAGACACAGGGGAGGGAGGTGGTGTGAGCAGGGAGGCTGCTCAGAGGTACCCAGGACTCTTCTGGCCATGGATCACACCTGTGCCCAGGGCATTTTTCAAGTTATTTCATTCCCACAAGTGAGCACTTGGTCGTCACTCCCTGTGAGACCTAAAGAAGGCCGAGACTTGCTTTTCCTTGGGATCTGCTTGAAAGACCCCAGACTAGAGGGTGGCTTCCCACTAGCTTACACAGGTGCTCAACTAGACTCTCTAAAGCTATGATGCTGAGATGGGACCAAGCTGCAACATCCAGACCTGGATCCTACCTGCACTACTTTCTCACATAAGTGTGCACCAAGGTCTGGGGTTTTTGGACTCAGTAGTTCATTTGGAGGCCAGTGTTTACATAGATCTGAATTGTAGATTCATATTTAAACTGGGCAGTCATTTTTTGGCATCTGTAGATATTCCAGTCTGGAGCATGTTCGAACGTCTCTTTGTTAACGTGTCTAAAGGAAAGAGGCAATTCACTTAGGAAAAGTGAACATTTCACACACAGGTGAAACCCTAGAATGGACAGACCTGTTAATACACCTGCTGGCACAGCTAGGGAAGGATGCGGGAGATAAAATCTCCCGTTATGGACTCTGTCCCCTTTACAGTCACCAAAGAGCACAACAGGAGTCTTGCCATCAAAGATCTACTTTTGTTCCAAAGGGAGGCAGTGCATCATCCATGGAGATGCTGGACTGTGGGGTGGGAGGGCTTTTGGGACACAAGTAGGAGAAGGGCAGGGGAAGGCAGAAAACTTGCACGTTTGGACAGGCGGTGGCATCAGAGCTTTAAAAGAGCAATTTTTTCTGTTTAACCAGAGTAGGGGCTTTCAGGTGCACTCCCCAGAGCCGCGTGGACATACAGAGAGAGATGCACACATGTGCATCGTCTCCTGGGGATCTTCCTTCAGCTAAAAATCTCTGTTGTGGAGTTCAGAGAAGTAGCAGGAAGGCTGTTCAGCCCGCCTTGCCTCCTGGTTCCTCCAACACCTTTTGCCATGCAAAATTACACGTTGCTGGGTCAAAATGTAACTTGAGATCCACACCAGCTTTCACCCTTCATTTGCACTGGCCCTCACAAAAACAAATCTTTAACTCTTCTGAGCTATAATTCCCCTTTTGTCCTTCTCCTTACGAAAAGAGAAGCCCCTGGTGAAGCCCTGCATTAGCAGACTTCTAAGGTCAATAAGGATCACTGTGGCCACCTCCTCTGGCTTCTTGCATGACAGATGCCACTGCACTTGATCCAGTGATTCCTGTCCCTTGCTCCTGGCTGCCACTTAAGATGTACCTTCTCAAAAATTAGCACTGGAAAATCCACCATATCCCCTGGGGAAGCCACTCCTATAGTTAACTAACTTTGCTGTGCTAATTGCTAGCCTGAAGTAACTTAGTTTCAGTTTTAAGCCACCAGGTGCCATAGATTTTTTTTTATTCAGTAGATGAAAGGTCTCCTTTCCTACCAAACAAACTTATCTGTAGATCTGATATGTTCCTCATATGGTACAAAGAGAGCAGATGACTCCCATAAGAGCAAAGCCTCGGCTTTTTATTGTGAATTGTTCACACACGTGAAAAACACAGACCACCCACACGGAAGGTGTGATACAGCCCCCACACACATACACACTTTTTATTTAGTGTCATCACCTTTCTCAGTGCTTCAAGTCACTTGGCCTCCTGGCATCGTAACAACAGCCTAGAAAAATACAGGGTTTTGTATCTCCTTGTTTTAATTAAAAGCCCCACAAAAAATCAGATGGAATTCAGAAATCACCCTCGGCCAACAAGAAGAGAGAACATTCCCCTTGGGCTTGCATTTTTTAATACAATGGAAATAAATCTCATGTAATGTACCATGATGCGACAAGGGAATGGCTTCTTCTTAACAAATACTCATTTGAAACTGTGCCCAGGCCCCATGCATGCTAAGATCTATTTCTTGCAACGGTGTTCCAGCAAAACTGATTACTAATTCCAAAACTCAAATTAAAACTAACAGAGCTTGAAGGCTGGGTCTGACACGCGTTCCCTCTTTTCTGACAGCGAACAAGAGTTTTTAGAATGTGTGTGAGTGTGTTTAATTATGTTGTTTAACATATCCGGAATAAATTAACAACCAGACTGAAGAAAATAATACACTTAACTACTTTTCCCTTGCAGGAATAACTTATTCAGCATTGTGTTTGGGGGCACGCATGCACAGATACATGAGTTCTGCATGGTCCACGGCACTGCGCAGGCACTGTCCTGTCCACACCAGCACACTCTGCCAGCTGCCTCTTTCGGAGCAGCATCCTGAGCCCTGGCCACAGGTTGGCTCTCATGGGAGTGTCAGCAACACCAAAGATCCCAACAGCTTTTAAAGCAGAATATTGCCTGCCTGACTGGGGAGCTTCTTACCATTACTGAACTCTGAGGCAGAAAAACTTTAAAGGGACAAAGTTATAATGCAACAGGTCTCAGAGGTGTTGCCCTTGGGCTGCTCCCTGCTACAAGACGTGGGGAGAGCGTGAGGGATTTCAAACGCTCACAAAAGCTGGTTTCAGACATCTTGTGAAACGCTGGAGAAAAGCAAGAGACTGACTCTCATCTAAGGAAGGAAATTATTATCCAGAATGGGTTAAAGACACATTTACTTAGTCCTGGGATCTCTTCCAACATACTTGCTTATCTGAAATGGAAAAAGGAATCACGCCCAGCTTTGCATCTACTGCCTTTTTTTGGCCCCTCTTCCTTCTCAGCAGAGAGCAATCCTTCTCGCTGTCTGGCTCAGAGGGAGGGTCAAGTGACAAAGGGTGAGGGAGGGAAGGGGAGCAGTGGAAAAGCTACAGAGAGAAGGAGGAAAAGAGATCGGGTGTGACAGTTGGAAGGGATGGGAAGGAAAGAGGAGTCTGAGGAGATCAGAGCAAAAAGTTTGGTGACCGCCACAGAACCCACACACAGAAACTCCCCTGGGAACCCCAAGCATCCAGCAGTTTCTGCATTAAACAGCTTAAAAGCCAGTAGCAAAGGGTGTGTCTCGTCTCCCTCCAGCACTCATTCACGAAAGATGTCAAGCAACTATTATAATCAGGTACTCAATGGTGGCAAATGCTACTGACAGCTAATTACACTTTGCATAAAGATTTATGTCAGGGTACAGACATAATTTCTTTCAATGGCTTGTGATATTTTTCACTGAGTAGAAAGTGGAAATAGGCAATTAGAAACACGTGTCTACTTCATAGCTGAACTATCCACCTTCTCCTCTCCGCCGATTTTCTCAAAACATTTCCACTACGTTGGCTCAGCTGGGTTTCTCTACTTCAGGAAGAGCAGCTACATTTTCTCAAACACTACAAAGAATACCAGAAAAGCCAAAAAACCCAGCAGCCCTTCTTCCCCTGTTCCCTTTCAGACACTCCAAACTATCAATGAACATTTCATCCCACCCAAAATATTCAGTATACACTACAGTAAGCAAGGACTCATTCCCTCTAAGATGCTGTCATTCCTGTATTTGGAACGTTGTAAAAACTTGGGGCAGTCAGTTCCAGAATTGTCTTATAATGAAGGAAAGCACAAGTTTATGAGCTCTCCTTGCATTCAGAGAAAAAACGAGTGCTGCGTTTCAGCAGCTTGCCCACAGTGACAGCAAACTGAACTTGGGCGTCCCAAACCCCAGACGGACAACAGCTCCTTGCGCATGCAATGTGTGAAAGCCTTGAGTACCTCAGAAAATCAAAACCAAAGCTAGGCACTTTGGCAACCCTCCAGATTACTTTCCTAGTGGCATCTTGCATGACCTTCTGCTTCAGTCAGTCTGTGAAGTACTCCCTTCTCACTGTTTATTAAGTCAATTTTCTCCTCATTTTGCATATATAGCATAGGACAGTTCCAGATACCTTTTTTTCTACCTCATTTAACAGCAGCATGCAGTAACTATAGAGTCCTCCTCCTCTTAGGATCTCTACTCCCACTTGATCCAATTACTTCTGACAACATACTGTTTTGCTGTAAGGCTCTTTCTAAGGACGGCAAATTCATCTTTCCTTTCCCTCCAGGTAACATTAAGGACAAGGACTCTTAATTTATTCTGCCTCCCCAAGACAAATCCCTCTCAATGTGTCTGCGGTGCTTTTCCAGCGCTATTACTTGTGTTTCACCTGCTTCATCTTGTACTAAGTAAAATAGCAAAGCGATGTTTTACCTGCAACGCCTCCGGTGTAACTCTCCAGCCAACACCAACAGGGTGACAGACAGGCTGGCACTCTCCCCGTTCTCCTTTATAGGGCGCTTTTGCCACGCCTTAAATAAACGTAACCAAGTTGAAGTCAAGTCAGAGGCCAAAAGCAAGCAATCTGACTTGGGGATAATATTTTCAAGCAGATACCATACCGTGGAAGCATATATTAGCCATCCACAATAAATTACCTGTTGACCTGTGTTGGTTGATAGTTTCCTGTGGCTAACTGTGGCTTCAGTTGCAGTTATTCTTATAAGAAAATAGGATTTGTTTGCACGCTTTCCCATTATCTGTTTTCCTCCTCACATCACCAGGAAATGCAGCAATCATCCTGGATCCAGGCACAGCCTGGCAGGACTCACCATCAGACAAGTTATCAGAGCTGTGTGTCATTCTTTCTGCAGCAGTAAAAGCAGTGGATACTTTCAGGTTGATACATGTTAGTATTTACACTGGGTTCTTACTTAAATTCCACATCAGTTCACTCACTTGGGTAGTTCATTTCCTCTAGGATTGCTTGAGGAATTAAGAGTTATCCATATATTTTAGGAGACCTAGGGGACTGGCCTCCATTATCCTAAAGCCCAAAGCCAAAGAATTAAAGTGTATCTAGCCAAAGTATGGGAAGGAGGAGGTTATTTCATTTTTGGGAGGCTAAACTGAGGTAGCCTAAAGAGGCCCAAAGTCCAAGGGTGCAGCACATTCTCAGGGACACATTCCCCAGCAGCAATCCTAAGTGTATTCCTACAGACTGTGAATGTGGTTTTGAAGAAAAGGTCCTTGGTGTCCTGGTAGACAGCAAGCTGAGCAAGAGCCTATGATGCGCCCTTGCAATATAACAAACCGACAGCATCCTGGGCTGCATGGGCTGCAGCATAGCCAGTGGGTCAAGGCAGGGGATCCTTCCACTTTGCACAGTGCTTTTGAGACCATATCTGCAATACCAGGTCCAGTTTCAAGCTGTCCAGTGTAGGAGGGACACTGAAAGTTCAGCAAGTCCAGCAGAAACACACCAGTATGGTCGGGGGGTTGGAGTGCCTGTGAGAGAAGAGGCTGAGAGTCTAATTGCAGAACACTAAAGAGACCTAATTGCAGTCTCCCACTAACTAAAAGGCAGTTACAGAGATGGTGGAGCCAGACTCTTCTTGAAGGTGCACAGCAGACAAGCAGAGGCAATAGGCACAAGCAGCAGGAAGGGAAATTACACAAATTTGAAGAGAAAAAAATTCTTCAGCGTGATTCAGCCCAGGAACAGATGCCTGGAGAGACTGAAGCATCTCCACCCTTGGAGACATTCAGCTGGACGAGGCCATGAGCAACATCACCTGACTTGGAAGTCAACCCTGCTTTGAGCTGGGACTGGGACTCAAAGACCTCCTGAGGCCCCTTCTCAGAGAACTACTGCTGTGCTTCACTCATGTAGCAGCATCCAGGCTGGCTTCGGGTTGGCTGGGCCACGTGCAGGTGGGCACAGAGCAGTGGCAGCACAGAAGTCCCCAGTGGTTGCAAAGGCCACCAGAAGACCTGCATGGTTAGTGAGTGCGCTTTAAGCACTGTGCTAAGGCACCACTGCTGTCAATATGCAAGCAAGCAAATGGAAAACCAGCTCAGGTTATGGCTGCATGTACACAGCAGATTAGGTACTGCACACAATAAATTATCCTCTCTTTTTTCAAGCTGCCACAGCTTATTCATCAAAAGAAAAGTTACTCTGCAGTGAATGTTCATGAAGTTTAGCTTGGGGATTAACAGAAAAACTTACCAATGTGTAGTTCTTTCCTTACCCAAAGTAACAGAATCACCTGGTCTCAGAAACTTTTTCAGAGCAAGGCTTCCTACGCGGACTACAGTCTCTTTGGGGTGGGATGTTAGCAGTTCCCATAGCAGCTGGTTCCAAAAAGCTTGAGGAGATGAAAACATAAAAGTGCTCATGAAGAACACAGTTCAGCTTCTTCATCAGTTTGTAATTTAGTTCTGTGGGTCTTCAGAACTGGATCTTTAAAAGCTGTGCACTGCATCCTGCCTAGTCACATTTTAGGGCTCTCATTTCTGCCTAAGAACTCAACATTTAGCAAACTCTAATAGGAAATGCATTCATGTAAATTAGAGCAAAACCTGTCCTGGAGAGCAAAACAGGTGCAGTTTTCCTTTAAGAGATGGTTTCCAGAACCGCTACATAAATAAAAGCTGATTGCACCAGAAGCAGGGAGCAAAGATTTCCTTCATTGCAGGAAAGGAGCTCTGGGGTGATAAATGCCAGTGCTGCTAGCTCATCTGACAGCACGCGTGCTGTTAATCGCCTCCTCTCTGGGGAAACGGCAGGTATATTCCCCTCCAGGTATGGCGATTCATTGTCTGGAACTGATATCTCTGCTTAAATGGTGGATTAACATGATTTAAGAAATATTCATTGCAATGTTGATTAGAAAGCACCATCACCAACCTGGCAGGAGATTTCAGTTATTGCAGCATGACACCATTTTGAGATCGTCACTTTTTCTGCAGAAAGCTGTATTGATGTGTCCATTTTCACAGTGGCTCCAAAGAAAGAAACCCAGAAGGCAGGGGGATTTATGCACAGTAATGAGCCTTTGGATTATTTGCTCTCCTAAGTGTTTGTGGAATCCTGCAAGAAGATAAATAAAAAAAAAAAAAAAAAGAGGCATTTGAGTGAAAAGCACAGGGCTGTGAATTGGGAAAGCAGGGGTGGTTTTTGGTAGCAGCACCCTGTGAGGTTGTGGTGGATGCACCATTGCCCTGACTTGAGCAGCGACATTAATCCACCTCAGGGTAGCTGTGCAGCTTAATCCACTCATGAGCAAAAGATGCTGAGGGACTGCTGGAAACTCAAAACTGCTTCTACGCTGTCAGCTGCCACCTCAGGGCTGTTAAAAGCACAAGTAAAGGAGGGCCCCTATGCTTAGGACCAAGAGCAGCTGTGTATTGCCTCCTCTGGTCCAGCAGGCACAGGCACCAAAGGGCAAACACCAAGAAGTGCTGTTGAACCAGTGTTTTCGATGAAGTTAGCGTGACTTGCAAGGTCTCACCTGGCACTACAGAATTTCATGTGTTTTGGGATTTAATGAACCTTTTTTTCCTCTCTGCCCTGGAATACATGAAAAATACACAGAACTGGGGCTTCTTTTCAAAAAGATTTGAAACTAAGTATATTTGTTTTCTCCCGCCTTTGCCCAGCTTTCCTGAGGGCAGACTGCTGTTCCACGTAGTCAGCAGCCTCTCCAAAGCGCTGAATTTTGCATCCTCTCCGGAGGGGGAAGAGAACAGCATAACTTGCCCAAGTACTGGTGGCAGCTTTGGCGTTAAGGCAGGCAACTCTCCTCACTCCACCCACAGAGCTTATGTGCTGAAGTATTAAGACTGCTATCTTTTGCAACATTTCAGACATACATCTTCATTTCTTACTTCCACTGCTTTTACCCTTGTGAAGCTCACACTCGTTTTTAGCAAGAAATGCTCCTAATTTACACCATGGTAAATAAAAGAAACAGGCTGGGAATTTTTCCAGTGTAGTGAACACAACTATGTTTCGTGTAAAGGAAGCATCTTCCCTCCGTCACCTTCCCATTTGCTGCAGTGATTGGGTGTCCCACTGCTTTTGTATTATGGGACTAGTGGAGGAACACTATCAATCCATATAATTTCCAAGTTCATAATTTTGTATATGGATCAAGTGTTACCATTTATTTGCTTCTCTTAGACAAGATGCAGGAAGGCTATGAATAATTTTATTCATAGACAATCTCTTTTGCTCTGTGTTTATGCACTCATATTTCTGGCAGGACCTGCCCTTCTGAAGCACAAACTTTTATGACTGTATAAACTATCAGGCAAATAGCAAAGTCTTACTTCAACATCTGTTTTTACCCAGTCCTCACCCACAAGCTGCTCCTCAGTGCAAATGCACCATGAGCTGCAGCACTTTGCCATATTCAGATATGAATCATTTTGCTCTTAAATGAAGTACAACTGCTGCTGGAGTGAAATGTGGCAGCTGCTTAACAGTACATAATGAATCTGCACAGCTAGATCCTGCTGCCACTTGAGGGAGGGGGGATTTGGTGTGAAAAATATATCTCTCTGGAGCCCTATTTTCAGAAGAAATATCCACCAACTTCAGACTACACTGGGAATTCTTCAAGAATAAAAATAAAAAGAATAAAAAAACAGGCAGCCTGCTACCGACACCCATATTAGTACTAGAATTTCCCAGTGGAATATTTTTCCTTCAGAAAAATGCCAGTCTGTCAAACATGAAAGCCACTAGCAATGAATTTTCACCATGAGAAAGACACAATACATTTCAATAATGCTACAAGGCTCCATTTTGATTTTGGAAAAGTCTCATTTTTTTTGCTTATGAACAACCCATCACTTCAGGATCCTCTCTGTATTATCCAAAAGGTTTAACATTGCAATGTCAAAAAAGGTTCCAAGTGTTATTGCAATAGCTCACTACATTCAGTCTGACATTATTTTTCAGAACGTAGTTTCCCAGGAAATTTCGGACTTTGTTTTTCATTTGAGTGAGGAATAGAATATGAAAGCACTTTGAATGAATCTCTGCAAAACTGAAAGCCCAGTTTGGCCCCACAGCAGCTAGGACAGAAACTCTCCATATGAGAATGAGCCCATCCCATCATTGTGAGTAACATCAAAAGTAAATTTTAAACAGAGCTGTCATGATATTATCCTTGCAGGTGACACAGATACCCTTTCATCTGGTTACAGCACTGCTGTTTTGCTTTACCAAACTTCGCTAGTACGTGCTCAGTACGGTAAGTGCACTAAGTAAGCGAAGGACCTTCTCACCATGGTGTCCCTCATCTACCTTTTCATAAAGGGCTATTGGGTTCCATAAAACAGCAGGGACTCCATTAGAGCCAGACCTTTGTGGAGGGTGCATCAAAATGGAGTTCTTGTTTTCATCAGCATATTAGCCCTTGTTTGACATTTCTGTGTCCAACCCTTGTTAAAGCCCCGTAAGCACGAGATAATTTATTTCACGGTTTTTTGTTTTGTTTTTGTCTTGGTGTGAACAGATTGCACCAGTCTCACATTTGTTTGTTTTTCAGAAACAGTCCTGCCATCCTCTAATGAAGAATCCTTGGCCTGCAGATCATCCACAGACAGTTTACTAGAAACATTTGCAGTTCACAGTCCTTGCCTCAGTCTTTGCTGACTAGTGGCATATATTGCACAGCACAGCTTCTTCTCCCTTGACATCTCGTCATTTGTAAGGTGCCAACAAGGATGCACTACCGGTATTCCAGTCAGATAGGCAGCTTGCTGTCCACTTCTCCTCCTTGCTCCCACAAGACATGCAATGCCTAGAGATAGTCAAGGCTGCAATTTGAGGCGAGCTAGATAGCTGCTCCGGTAGTCCATGTTCTTCAGCATATACCCAAAACCTGAAAATGGGGTTACGATCAAAATCAGGGCAGGGGGAGAAGAGGGATCTGAAGATAATTATGGCAAACCCTAATATTGTCACAGTGAAATTAAGACTATGATGGCTGGAATTCACAGACATAACATCCTAGCCTTGTCCTGTAAGAAGCCCTTGTGGAGCTTCTCTACCACACAGTAAGCATGTTATATGCTGACAGCGTTGGTCATTGTTCGAATATATTGGTTCTGTGAAATACAAATAATGAGACAGAAGGAGAAACTGAATTAATTTCTCAGACTAACACTCCCATCAGCAAATTCCTGGAAATTTAAAAGCTAAAAAACAGCAGGCAGCTGGTTTTGATGACTCTGGCTTTGTCTTCTCTTAATCCAACAGAATTGACCTCATCTGAAACAGTAATACCCAAAAATACATACCTGCAAGGTACTTAGCAGTTTAAAAAGCAAGACTGTCTTGAAAAAAAATGGAGAGCATGCCATGAGACGGAAACCTGCTGGTAATGTCTGAAAAAAGCATGTTCATCTCAGCTAGTGTGTTAGATAAGATAGGCACAGCTCTTTCTGCCTCCGGGGCAGGGCAGCAAGCAGCTCTCCTTGCAGTCCTGGTGAGCATGGGCATGAGGCTCCCAGGATCATGCTGTGTTTCCCATGAATACAGAGAGTGCCAAAAGAGGTGTTTATAACATTTGGATAAATTCTGAATGTGCCCTGCCACTGCAACCAGGAGTTACCATCCATTGCTCTTGATGACTGATGCTCCACAGTTCCTCTCACGTACACCGAGCCTAAACTCACTCCCATTCCACAGCATCTCCATCTCATTAGAAAAGGAACCACAGCACAAGGTGGATTGCCCTGCATCCATCTGCTGCTAGAGCTCTCTGTCAAAAAAAGCAGCCCATGCTCTGTAACCCCTCTCACTAGAGACCCATTTGATCTCTCTCAAAGAACAATCTTGGCCATGAGAAGGGTCATCTCACAGCTTTTGTAACAGCATCAGCACTTGCCAACACCCCAGGGCTGGGCAGTTAAAAAAAAACCCCACAAACAAACCAATTTTCTCATCCTGATGACTTTGTAGCCAGATGCCTCTGAGCTTGCTCACCTGACTGATAGAAAGTAAAAACCAAAACACCTCCCATAAAGAAAGCAGCCCAGCTTGTTCTTGAGGCTATACCTGCACAACACTGTTCAGCGGTGTTGCTTCAGCTCAAACCAAAGGAGAATATAACTCCTTATTTGAAAAGCATAGGAAGGGTGCCAAAACTGTGGAGAAAAGCTCCAGACAGAAGTGGGCTCCTCCAGTAATTGAGACAGTTTTGCTGCTGAGGGCTGCAGTCAAGGGAGGAAGGAAAAAAGCAACAAGGTTTTGTATAGAAAGAATTTAGGGATTTACGTGTATGAACTTTTAATTCCAGTACAGAGTTGGAAGGAAAGAGTATTTGCTCTTTTGCAGTATGGCTCTGGTGGATGCTCTGGTGCTTAGGACACATGAAAGACTCAAGCCCATCTGAGACAAAAGAGAAGCAGAGACGATGTGGTGAAGGTCTAGAGAGTGAGTGGAGAATTTAAGGCACAGAGCCCAGTGGTGCCCTCCCTGGGGCTGTCACCCTAAGCAGCATGGCATCAGGGCTCAGCCTGGGTTCAGACATACAAATGGTTAGCCTAATGAAGAAAACTGTCCTCCCCAAATTCTGCTTCCCAAGAACCGCGAGGGGACAGCTGTGACCTGCATGAACAAATACATCAGCACACGCCACTGCAGCGCCCTTGAAAAGCAAGAGTTTGTGTTTGCTCTCATTTTCCATCCTGTTGCCACCCTGTGGCACATCAGGCACACCGTTTTCCACTCTGGCCCTTTACTGTAACCCATTTCCCTGCTCTGGGCTGGCAGCAGGCTCCCATTACGTGCCCAAGCAGCTTCAGAGCAGCTCCATCCCTGAGCTCCTTTGTCAGGATGAAAGCCCCCTTTCCAAGCTGCACAGCATGCTTTGATAACGCAGGTCTGCTCGCTTGGCTCTGCTCTCTGGGCTCTGCTCTATCAGCATGCAGAACAATGAGGATTGGTCCTGTATCTGAGGAATTAATTAAATACCATAAATAGCTAGATAAGCCATTTAGCTAGGGCTCAGTGCATTGTAAGGAGAGCAAGATACCAGTACAGAGAACAGCATATGGCCCGGAGTGAACATCTCTGACACTTTGCATTGACATTTCAACTAATGTTCTTCCCCGGTTACCTATATTCTACAATGGATTAAGGAAACTCACCACAGATTGCATTTAACTTTTCCAGCCAAACTGCACTATATTTCTAAATACCTCCCTCTTCCTGGGGGAGGAGGAAGGGGTGGACTAAACCCTAGAAAACTTCTGTGGTCAAGCACAAGAGGCTATGGGTAACAGTCACAAACCAGGATAGGAACAGAGCCAAAATATAAAACAAGAATGTAAACAGAAGGGCAAAGCCTCAGGTATTTTACAGAGGGTTGCTTCTGTGACAATTATTCCACCTGGTAAAAAAGTGTAAAATTCAAGGCAATGCCTGAAAGGGAAGAGGGACGCTGTAGGTGTGGACAAGGCTCAGCATGGCTGGCCCCAGTCGGAGACAGACTTGGAAATGGTTGCTCCCCATTTTGGTGAGCAAAAACGGTGCAATACCAATTTTAAATTTGATGAGCTTCTTAGAAACTCCCAGATCAAATCACTCATCTCCCTATAGCAGCACCAATACAAAAGAGGGTTTGAGATGGAGCAAGAGCTGGATGAGAAGCTGTCACATCCCGCCTGATGAGAAAGGTCTCATCCTTCTTCCAGTCATCTGATTTTCTCCAGCTACTTCTGAGCCATGCAGAGGTGCAAAAGGGAGTGAGTATGGAGCAGAGCTCAGCAAAGCAGCTCTCCTGACTCACTGATGGAAAAGAAAAGGCAACACCATCCTAGCAGCTTCCAAGAACAAGACAGGGACCTTGACTCTGCCACGGTGAACCACGAAAAGTTTGTTTTCCAGAGCAAGAAGAGGTGACAGTCTGCACTTAAAAACAATCAGTGCTGGGACCTCTCCATACTGTCACATTTTGTTCACTAATGTGGGTTAAGATTATCAGGCAATACTGAATCAAACCCCTTTTCACTGCATCCAAGAGAAAACTCTGTATAAGCATGTGTGTGATGTGCTAAAATGAAGACTAAGCTATTTCTCTCCTGCAGCCTGAATTTCAATTACTGTGCTTGATGCAGCGTACTGAGACCAGGCCTCAGTAGCCATTAGCTGGAGAATCAAACTAGTATTTGTTTGACCTAATATATGTCCTAGTGAGTGACAGAGAGTGGTATTGAGGAGGAAATACCGCGGGCTGTGATGGATCAGACTCCTGGAACAAAGAATTACCTTCCTCTTCTCCACTCCCTTTATATCCTGCTGCCAAAGCACCGGGGATGGTCCAATTAACTATGGGCTACAGAGAGCATTGCAGCATCTTGCAAGGAAGTCACAAATCATAGAATGTTTTGGGTTGGAAGGGACCCCTAGAGGTCATCTAGTCCAACCCCCCTGCAGTGAGCAGGGACACTGCTAACTAGATCAGGTTGCTCAGAGCCCCATCCAACCTGGCCTTGAATGTTCCCAGGGATGGGGCCTCCACTACCTCTCTGGGCAACCCGTTCCAGTGTTTCACCACCCTCATTGTAAAGAATTTCTTCCTGATATCCAGTCTAAACCTACCCTGTTTTAGGTTGAAACCATTACCCCTTGTCCTGTCACAGCTGGCCCTACTAAAAAGATTTTCCCCATCTTTCCTATACGCTCTCCTAAAAAGGGGTTTCACATTAAATAACTCAACTGGCAGAGAGAGAGATGACACTGCATTGCTGGGAGACAAAAACTGAAAATGATAGAGTATGGATACCCCATCCTGCAGCTTCTTTGGGGCCGCAGGCTGCTATTGATTATGTGTGTACAGCGCCTCATACAATAAGACTTTAATCCCTGACTGGAACTCAGTAATCCAAACAGTAGTAACAAACAATTACTCCATGTCAGAATGATGAATGATTAAAAACATTTTATTGCATTTTAACTGTTGGGTATATAAAAAACACAGGGAAGTTTCAGAACCGTTAATTTGTAATTGTTTTTTTATTAACCAAACTGGCTTAATAAATCTCTGGGCATTTCGTTAACGAGCACAGTTACGTGCAGTGGAAAAGCCAAGTGATTATCATAAAAATGATAGGTTTTATGAAGGCCACAGAGCTACAGTGTGGATATACTGTCACTTTTTTAACTCCCCCCCTCTTTTCAAGTATGCACCCTTTGCCCTTTTTGCCACTGCCACCAGTGGCAGCTTAGAGGCAGGTTGGACTCTCATCTCATTCAACACCAAGCAGTAAGGAAAGAGCAGAGTTCAACAACTCCTCGCCGCTACTCACAGCGGACAACGCTGGAGTCGGTGGCTGGGACCACCAGGGCTGTGCCCCACCGTTTGCCACCTCAGCGCTGTGAGGAGTTTGAGCTGTGTGCTTTATACCCCTCTGCGTCCGTCAGAACTCCAGAGAGAAAATGTTGCTGGTGAAACATTCATGGAGAGAAAATCCAAAGTGAAATCAGAAAGCATTTAGTTGGAAAATTAATTCCCATCTATAATTCAAGAGTCCGCCACAGGAACACACCTGAAACTCTCACTTCTCTAACCAGGGATTAGCTCAAGGCCTAGATTTCTGAATAAACCCATGAACAACTGCCTGCTGGCTTCAGGATCTAACCCAAATGTCACTGACTTTGACAATGATTCAGCAACTTCAGCATACCTTGGAGCACATCTTTTGGGATGAGGCAGCAGCACCCTAGCCCTGCTTGGGGTCAATGGTCACATCATGAACGAGCCACATATAACCAAGGCTTCACCCATACTGTTAAATACAATGGGAGATACCAGTGGCCCAAGTCTGGTCCTAAGGCCACATGGCATGTGCCCATACCACAAACTTACTTACCCCCCAAAAGGTGGCAGTCTAATCCAGGCTGGCAGGGGATCAACATCTGCAGACTGCTATCTGGTAAATAATAGTGCTTCTTTGCCAGCCAGCAAAGCCAACCTTTTTGGGTAGGATGGCTTTAGTTTCAGACCTGAAGAAAGGCCCACATGCCTGAATGTTTCCCTGTTTCCTTTCTTCTCCGCCTATATCAACAAGTCTAACACAAGCTGCTATGGCCCCCTGCCAGCCTGACCTTGCTCCTCCTTTTCACCATTCCCTTCCAGCACCTCCCTAATGCCTGCGCTCACACCTACATCTGTGCAAAGCCATTTGTTAAAGCTTGAGTCAAAAGGGCTTGAAAAGTAAATACTTGCAAAAGACCAGGTCCCCTGACTCTACCTGCTGACGTTTACCTGGAGTTGTGTTCCTCATGAACAGCAAGTCAGGCATCACCAAAGCACAGGAAAGTTGACTTGTGTTGCTGTCATCATCTACAGTAGGTATTAGAGTCTGAACTGTGGTGCCCAAAGAAAAATTATAGCTAATGCCAAACACAGAAAGCCTCATTAGCACTAAATCAAATGCCGGGCTTCAGTCTGAGCTCTGATTTGACTCACACATGGATCTGTTTACTCTTGATTGAGTAAACCACTTACAAACACCTCCAAACAGCCCTGTGGTCTAGAGAGCAGAGCCGAGCCACAGGGTGTTCTGCCCCAAAGTCATACCAGCGCCTTTGATTTCACAAAAAGTTACACCAGGTCTAAACCCCACCTTTGCACACAACCGGACATCTCCCACTGATTTCTCTATCTCTTCCCCCAGTGATGAAGAGGATGTTTTCCCAGGAGGGGACTGGGTGGTGGCAGTCTGAGAGTGCCTTTCCTAATGGCAACAGCAGGGTAGTTCAGCAAGACTGTGGGCATCCCTGCTTTAAAGATCAGCATTCCATGAGAGTATAATCCCCCTGTTGTTTTTCTGAGGAATTATCTTTCCTCTTTTTCAAAGGCTTTGTTTTTTTCCAGGTTCCTGTTACTTTCAAGTTACTTTTCTACAAATGTGGTTCTAATTTGTGCTTCCACAAATGTGCTTTACTGTCAAGAATATATTCAAAAATAGTATTCTGAGTGAAGCTTTCAGTTACAGAAAATAATCAGAGAATTGACTGAGTGTTGTATAGACTGTCACTGAAAATACACTGAACTTCTACCATTTTTGGTAAAAAACCAGAATTTCCACATCAACAGACTAGTGCAGTGTCCAGTCTGTAACTAACCAGATGCAGAAAGCTTTGCTAGGAGCAGTCCTTATTAGAGAAGGCATCCATACCAAAACAAATCATCCCCTTCCACCTGGTTCTTTTTCTGGGAAAAGAGAAGAAATAATATGTGGCAGATGCTGATGACTTTGCTCAGGGCACTTCTGCAAGATACTTGGATATGGCAAGGCAGCACATGGATCAAAAAGGTACCCGTGTCTAAAGAAGCTGGAGGAAAAGTCCATTGCTATCATTTGTCAACAAGCAGTTCACAGCTGTTTCTTCCAAACTCTGGATCATGTTCTTAAGGCATAGGTCAACTACTAAGGATTTAAAGACTTACTACTTTTAGTAGGACAAAACATTTAAAGGTCACACTCATTTTAGTCAGAAAATAGAAACACATCAAGTACCTTAATACATTCAGACCAGCTAATCAACACATCAGCACAGCCAGGATTTTGAATCTCAAATACCTTACTTTAAGCTGCTGATGGACTGAAAAATTCATAAACCAGAAATTACTAATGGTCATATTCAGCAAATAATTTCAGACAGCAAATGCGTTTGAGAAGCCCTCAGTCTGTGCATAGGAAGATCAGAAATGATAAGAAGAGGTAACTTTGGCTGTTCTTCTCTGGGAAGTGATTGACTCATTGGAAACCCCAGTTGTTTGGCTCCCAAGACACTGGCCCTGAGGAGCTGGGCAAGCCTGGATGCAGCTCAGGGCATGCTCTTGGCAGTAATAGCAGTTGCCCTACAGAAACCCCCAGGAAAAGGTTTGCAGAAGCTACCATATTTATTTAAAAACAAACAAACAAACAAACAAACAAAATCTCTATAATTGTATCTCCTGTGTTGGCACAATCCATCAGGAAAAGAAACATCTGCTTCTGCAGTGGCTGGCTGATCTCTCTGCTGAACCGCACGCATGGCAATAACAAACCATTGTGAGGTTTTAAAATTAAATTTGCTATGAGATTGAAATTGGGCAGATCTGCAGCAGTTGCTGTAAAGCCATGTACGCCCAATTAACAGGCAGCCATCAGGCAGTCGCAGCACAGGCACCGCAAGGTGACTCCAAACCCTCAGGCCCGTTCCCTGGCTGCAGAAGAGCTCCGGTTCAGGTGTCCCCCCCCTACTCTTCCCCTAGACCAGGCTGGGGGCCGGATTCAGGGCAGTAGCCATCCAGAGGCACCCAGGCTCAGGGGATCAGCTAGAGGATTTCACCTTTGGGATGGCAGCACAGCTCTGATGGATGCCAGCTACGTGCACGCCGAACAACACCCTTCCAAACACCTCAGCTCATCTTCCCGCTTCCCTGGGAGGCTGAGAGAGGAGTTATGGCTCCCCACTCCCTCCGACTTGAGGGAGATGGCTCTCTTCCCCTGTGCAGTCTGTGTGGTGCCTGCCCGGGGTGTGGTGCTGGCGGCGGCGGCCACCAGCCCTGAGGAGAGGCTGGAGCTGCCCTGCACTGGCCAGGGATGCTGGTCCCGCAGCCACCCCGCCGCAAGGACCAGACCAGCCCCTCAGCCCTGGCGGTGGCACCACGGGGAAAATGTGCTTAAGGAAGGGGGAAATGGCACAAAGACAGAGAGGTGTGAGGAAAAAAGTGAGAGAAACGACCCTGCAGAAAATTACTGGGGAAAGAGGAGGGGAGGAGGTGCTGCAGGCACTGGGGCAAAGACGCCCCTTCCCTTCCCTGGCTCCCCTGCTCCTGTCCCAGATCACTCAACACGGAGAAAGTCTTTTATCAGCCAAAATCCAAATCTCCCCAGCTCTTTCCCTAGCTCTCCAGAAGGGACTGCCTGGGAGGAACAGAGGCCAGGGCACCCCCGCCATGGGGCAGCTCAGCACCTAGCAATCATAGAATCATAAAATCATAGAATCGTTTAGTTTGGAAAGGACTTTTAAGACCATCAAGCCCATCTGTTAACCTAACCCTGCCATCCCACCACTAAACCATGTCCCTAAGCACCTCATCTACCCATCTTTTAAATCCCTCCAGGGATGGGGACTTGACTGCTTCCCTGGGCAGCCCGTTCCAGTGCTTGACAACATTTCCATTGAAAAATTTTTTCCTAATGTCCAACCTAAACCTGCCCTGGTGCAACTTGAGGCCATATCCTGTCGTCCTATCACTTGTTACCTGGGAGAAGAGACCAACCCCCACCTCACTACCCCCTCCTGTCAGGTGGCTGTAGAGGGCGATAGGGTCTCCCCTCAGCCTCCTCTTCTCCAGGCTGAACAACCCAAGCTCCCTCAGCCGCTCCTCATGGCTTCTGTCTTCGCCCAGGGCAGCACTCCCAACATCCCCTCCAAACTGCTACGCACCATAACCCTTCCTAGTGACAAAAAGTGGCCTTTTGTTTACCCCAGCTGTGTCCATCTCATGTGTGAGAGAACACGCACACAGGTAATCGTGCACATTTAAATCCTACAGATGCACAGATGCCCATCTATGCCGGTCCTGGGAAACCTGCCTCTTCAATCAAGGGAGATTGCACATGCAAGAACACGGGAGAGCCAAAACATGTGAGCACATGAGGACCACGGCACAACTACCAGTGCCAGATCTGAATGCCTTATTCCGTGTTGAAGCACGCGCCAGATCTGCTCACTTTTCCCCCTCCTGCACAGATCTAATTAAAATGAAAAGAAGCTGCCACTCACAGCCGGTAGATCAGCCCCAGCCAGCCATGCAGTTTGATGCTGGGTATAGACTTTACTGTCAGATAGTCTCTAATCAGCTGAGCTTTTTTGCAGGCCTTTTTTTTTTTTTTTTTCCTTTTCTTTTTTTTCTTCCTTTTTGTGGTTGTTTTGTTCAGGTCTTCACTGTGCTGGCAGAGTTCTGCTGGGCTCCTGGGCAAATCATTCAACACCGCAGTCCATGCATGCCACAGACAGAGGGTTTTCACTGGAGTTCAATGTAATTGCTAACATTTATCACCTTAATAGCCTAATGAAGGTGAGGTGTAATTAGAAAGGGTGTCAAGTGGAATATGGAGTTTGTTTTACAATTATCTATACAGCGGGTAACCACTGGCACAGAACAGCGCCTTTTAAAAAAGCTGGTACTATGTGGCATAAATGTTCATCACTGGCTGACTTAAACTGACCCAAAGCCTCGTTCCGTAATTGCTGCCTTTCTTCCTAAGCACTTGAAAGCAAACACAAAAAGATTGAGCCCCTCCCAAGGCAGCTTTTCCAACCAGTGAAGATGGTTTACATCCTCGCAACTGAGCCCATATAACTGTCACCTCAACATCATTCCCTCCTGCAGAGCGATCAGCAGTGATTTTGCTTGAGTGATTTTTGTCTGTGTAAGCAAACTCAAATGAATGCAACAATAATAAGAATTCCCAGCAGAGCCATTGCCATTGCAAAAAAAAAAAAAAGTCTCCAGAAGCACACACAGAGACTTCTCATCACACACACCAAAAAAAACGAAAAAAGAAAAAAGAAATTAAAATAAAAAACCACTGAGAATTACAAGCAGTTCAGGAAGTTGCATTTCTTTCTGTTTTA
Organism: Gorsachius magnificus; assembly: GCA_034008185.1. Taxonomy (NCBI): domain Eukaryota; kingdom Metazoa; phylum Chordata; class Aves; order Pelecaniformes; family Ardeidae; genus Gorsachius; species Gorsachius magnificus. The sequence goes on along the minus strand of CM067083.1, from coordinate 10,803,651 downwards.
CTCAAAGAAAGTGTTTGTACTGGGAGTAAAGTGAGTTTTATGCAGTTGGCAGGATGGCTGACCCTTACTTAAGGCAGAATGTCTAAAGGCATGAAGAACGCTTCTCCAGGATAATGATCTCCTGCTGCTAAATAAATACCAGGGTTTGCTGCTTGATGGATATTGTGCAGTAAAGTAATGATGGCTGATGGTGCTGTTAGCAGATAGCTTAACATCAAGTGGAGGACTGGAGATTCAGTCAGAAGCCTCCTGAGCCCAGCAACCACAGGAAAAAGTATGACTCTCCTTAAAAAGCTGATCTTGTTTCTGAATAACTGTTGCAGTGGCATACAAATTGAGTTTATGAAGCTCCTTAAAATTCAGGTTGAGACCCGATTCCAGCTTCCCTGTACTTTGTATAGCCATCTGCAGCTACACAAAAGAGGACACGAAAAATTACCATTTCAGAGAGGCACCATTTTGCACTCACCTTGCAGGGTTTTAGGTGCCTTCACAAAGAAGAGGTAGCAGCTCAGGTACTCTCTCTCTTTTGGTCAGTTGAACACAGTTCTTTGATATCCTTAGAAGAACATCTTCCTGGTTACAGTTACGTTGCAGCAGACAATCGGACTTGTCACTTGGGAATTGTGTATTTATTTTCTACGTGGACATCCCATACATGACAATCAGCACAGGTTGCCCCAACAGGTGGGAGCCTGCAGAAGTGAGAGCCTGCTATAATGTGGAGGCCATATGATGACAGTGATGGCTCAGAGAAAGCGATGCTGCTAATTGCAGCAATTAAACAGTAATGGTATAATTAATGCAAAAATTATGCATGGCTCAAATCCAAGCTACTGGAGCGCAAGAGGTATTCATCATGCTTAGATGAAAATCATTCCTGTTGAGATGATATCAAATCTGCTTTTATGACTTGATCGTGGATAATGGTTACAGGGAATTCAGGGAACAGTGACAGACTGTGTTCAGCAGTAGAAGTAGCTGATGGGAATGGCAAGGAAACAAAAGGACTTTAAATTTGATGGGAAAAATTGAGCACTGAAGGCGAGGAGAAATGAAGAAGTCTTGCTAGAGCAAGACCCTTCAGATCCATGCCCCAGACCAACAGCAGATACTATGACCCACATAGCAAGATACAAAGACTGGCTTCAGTTTCCAGCAAATTCAAATGGGCATTTGGCACATCCCCTTCCAAATGCACGACAAGAAACACGACCAGAAAAGTCAGCTATTTTGTTTTACTTTTTACAAAGCAACCCTTGTTAAAGACCAGCATTTAACTCTGCCTAACACACATCTGCAGTCTAGTATATTCACAAATCCCTAATTTGGGAGATGAAGGAAATTAATTGAAGGCGACATTATGAGATTTTAAGAAATATGTATGATATTGCTTGAACTTCAGAAATCAGGTATTCCCACATAGCTGGTAAAAAAGTGTGGAAGTTAGAAGTAGCCTGTTGTGTTTGCTCCATGCCTGTCCCAGCTCTCAGCTCATTCTGCAGTTTGGCTTCTAAATTTTGAAAATTCACCTTGTCATATTTCAAGGTACGTCCCATCAGGGCCTTTAGGAGGATGTGTTAAAAATATGGCTAAGGAGGCCTCATAAATTGCAAGGAAAAGATTTTTTTCTGTGATGTTCAAAGCCAATTGTGTTCAGCCCACAAATGCAGACAGTCACATCAGTCAGGCGGCTGTCCCCAGTAACTCCTTCCCACATTTAGACCAAAAGACTATTGCTGTGATTGCCATTTGATTGCACAGCAACAGCAGAACTGCAAAATGCTTAGAGTTGTTCAGCTGTGCTACAGGTTGAGAGCATTGTATGGTTGTTGGGCCTACAGAAATGCTTTGGATTTGCAAAACTGGGCTGAAAACGCGGCCAGCCCCAAGCCTTTCCCACAAATCCAGGTTGAAATATTACTACATTAAGTGGTAGTTTACTGGAACTGTATTATTTATGCTTCCATATTGGGAACCTTAATGCAGTGATAAATAAAACCAAAATGTTTGCCGTGTATTACCATACGTTTTACTGATTAGTCTTCCTATGGACAAGGACAGAGGTCTCGAGGAAAAGGGAAGGACTCTGAGCAATCTCTAGGCTGAAAACACACAGTGCATATTAAAAGGCAGTGTGAGTTACTAGCGCAGAGCTTTCTTGCATGTTTTTCATGCCATGGCCCAAAAGCAATCACTTTTAACCAATCCCTCTGTGCTCAACCCAGAATCCTCTCTCTGGTTTCTTACCAAGTCACTGGGGTGAAGTCACTAGGGAGTCTTGAGAGTCAAAATTAGTACACGGTGTACAGCTTTGTCCTCCAGTAGCTTAAAACATTTTGGTTTATTTGTCTCTTGCTGAACACAGAAAGCCCTGAGGTCCAGTAAAGTGGACCCACTATTTGTGTTCATGCAAGCATACAATATATTGGCCATTTGGCTTTATGAACACACCTTGTTTGGTGTCTAAGGAGGAGTAATGGTTTTCCATTTAGACTGTGGAGTCTACTGCTTAATAATAAATACACTCCTGACATTGTTAAATGATAGCCTGCTTCTAATAAACCCCATGCTGATCCGTGTGTTGGTTAAAGTGGGTAATTCATCTTTCTGGGCTGTTAAAACTTTAGCTGGGATTATAGAGACATCATGAATCAGACACGATCAGCATGTCCCCTGCTGGTTTGCTCATTTTCTCCCCATGACAAAATACCGGCTAGTTTTCTCTTTGCATTGCAGATCCTGTTATTAGTTGATTTCATTATTAATCGCTCCTAAGGCTTGAGAGGCCTTTTCAAGGCACGTACATAAGGGATCCATGCAGTCAGCAGCAAAAGGCCACTATGCTTTCATGCTCACACTTCCCCCAGGTTACTTGGTACCAAGTTGTAATCCCTTTGTGTTACTGAGTAAAGAGCCTGCAGCCACACTCTGACTCCACAAGAATGAACTGCGTGCTCCAATTTTTTTCCTCAATTTGCTACCAGAAAGAAAGAAAGAGGGGAAAAAAAAAAAACCAAACCATATTATCCTCAAATCTAATTATGGCCTCAATAGCTCCTGAGGATTTGGCTTTATGAAGTGGCTCATAAAAGCCATCCTTGTCTTCGTGCCCACTAATACCCTTTGGTCTCATGTGCTGATAAGGGCTTGTTTGAGTAATTTTAAATTAGCTGATAACACCCTGACAAGTAGGCTGCAGGATGCACCAGCCAGCCAAGTGCCCTAGAAAGAGCAGCCTCCAAGGAACCACTCGCTACTGCCTGAACAGACCGGCTTCTCGCTCCATCAGTCTCACCAAAGGTAATCGGGCTCCCACTGGCTCAGCTGAAGTTGGCATCGGTCTCCCTGGGAGCAAGCATGTCATGCCAGGAAGGTATAGCGTGCTCAGGGCACGCACAGCTCGCCGCCAGGGATCTTCCACAAGCTATCACTGCACGCCTGGGGAGATAGGGCTCCCCAAAACCCAGCACAGCCCCACGCACTCAAGCACACAGGACACGCGATTTAGAAAGCAGATCTTTTAACTCCCTGTCGCCTCACATTAAACCAGCTCAAGGCTGACCTTTTAAATCACAGACTGGATAGCGCGTAGTCCCTTCACACCCATCCACCCACCCACAGCTGCTGCTGCTACTATTAAGTGCCATGAAAAGTTGAAGTCAGGTTAAGTATGTGTTCTTTTTCTTCCCCCAATCCAGTTACTTTTTACAAAGTCCAGTTGAAGCACCATGAATTTTTCGCTTCTGGATGCTCATGCTCTCAGGCACCTTTTGACAACTACCGTTAATTATCATGATACATAAATATGGGACCTTTCATTTCCACAGCTGCATACAAGCAAACCAACAGATTTGCTTTCAGCCACCAAAGGCAACAAGGTCAGCTGTGAACATCACCCTGCTCCCTGTGGAATGACCAGTGCCTATCCCAGGCCTGGCCACCCAGGGTCTTTTTCCCTGTTGTCTCAGGGAGAACCTGAGCTGGCATCTATTGCTAGGAGTCCATCGAGCTGGCATCTATTGCTAGGAGTCCATCTGCTCCTGTCCAGGGATAACTTCTCAGTGGTGATGAGCCAAACTCTTGAGCCCAGCCTTGGCATTCCTGCCAAGGGAAAAAGGCAATGCAGGACCCACAAAACATACCCAGTCTTGGCACAACTGGAGCTGTCAGCCTTGCACTGAGGGAAGAGGGGATGATGCCAGACAGGAGCTGCACTGTAAACGCACCTATATCTCCAGTACCAGAGTCGTGTCCCAAACCCTGATACCTCTTAGATATCCTAAAAATTAGATGTTGGCACACATCAGGGAAACCTATTACAAAAGGGATGGGGAGGAGGGAGGGGAAGGTGGAGGCTTTATTGTGTTTTTTTTTCTCACTGCTTTTCCCTTTAAAGCATACTCTCTGTTTTGCTGTTTTCTGTAAGTTGGCTGCCAGACTACCTAAACAGACAGGCACCAGCTGAGGACCAGACTGGAAGGACAGAATCATCCAGAAAAGGGAAGAAGAGAGATACAAGACACCAAAACTATCCCAAGAGAAAAGCAAGCTGCATGCATGACCCTCCAGAGCCCTGGTAGAACCTCCCAGACCAGCTTGCTGCCTCTCAAAGTCAGGGGGAAGCCTAGCATCTTATTTGCAAGGCAAGTACCTCAAAGCAGGTAGAGATGCCTCACTTGCCCTGGTAATATGCTCTGGGTTACACCACCAGGCCTCATGAGTCTCTGTAATATGATTGAGAAATGACACACCTGTCCTGAATTAGAGTAGAGAGGTTTATCGCATTTCAGAGCCAACTCACGGATGGGTAGAGATCAGATCAGCTGTAAGAAATTCCTTCTATTGTGCAGCTTGTTATTCATGGTAGGGTAAAAATGGCTTCAAAGGTGATCCCGTGCACTCTGAGGGATATCTTCTTATATCTAATGTAGTTTATACAAACCAAATTGGTTTTTGCTTCAAACATCTCCCAGCAGAAGAAAATAAATTTTAAGATGCAATGGCTGTGATCTTTCAAGCTAAGGATCCACTGCAAACATACTAAGTGTTTGGCAATGCAAAGCTGCAGAGACAGGACAAGTAATGCATGTTATCAACATATGTGCCATGTCCAGATCAAGGTTTCACTTCCAAGGCACTGAAATATCCACTGCCACTCTAACAACAGTTTCACTAACAGAAGGAAAAATATGTGGTGACCAGAGAAGCAAATTTGGTTTTACCCCTACAGCATTCTGGAGCAGCCATTTCAAGCCACTGGATCCATTATCAGTCAAAATAAAAAAAACCCTGAAAGTGCAGCGTGCTGACCTGAGATCCACCCCAGGCTCTCTGCACCCCTGAGAGCAGGTGTTTTCATCCTCAGATGATTTGTAACATCCCTGGTTACTCCCCAGCCTCACTGGACCCACTGCAGCAGCAGCCTTGCAGCTCCAGAAGTTACTGTGCATCTTGTGAACTCCCCCTCCTTGTCCTCCATCAGTTCATGTGTTAGTCAGACTACCTGCAAGTGCTTCCCACCACTGCCAAACCTCCAGGAAAATTCCCTTTCACCTCAGCTTGTGCACAATCCTCCCCAGCTCAACTCTCCAAGGATTAGTAAGAAGGTGAAAGCAGCCTCAGGGTGAGGATTAAGAGCGCGCTCTCCCAACACTGCATGCTCTTCTGCTTTGCATGAAATGATCATCGCTGTGCATCCTCCTCTGTCTGATGATAGCTGTGTCCTTGTTGTCAGTGGCCCCAGGCAGCTAAAGTCCAGTAAAACTTGTTATTGCTATCTAAATTGCATTGGCCTAGCCCAAGAGAGTCAGAGTTAACTTTAGTAATACCCTTGGATCAGGTTGTGACTGCATGTAGTCTTTGGGTCTGACTCTGCCTTTAGAGAAAACAATCATCTCTGCTAGAGAAAATAGGCTGGATGTCCATGGGGGTGATCCAGCAATTGTCAGCAGGATCAGAATTCATGAAAACTGCTCAAGGTGCATCTAACACAGATTCATCTAAAACCACTTCAAACGCAAGAGCACCATTACAGTACCAGGATGCTGGCCTCCATTAGAGTAAGCTCAGGCAACTTCTCTGAAGCTGAGAGAAGGAGGCACGGCATTATATCCGTCTGCTGCAGAGACACACAGACAGATATGTGGATCGTTTCCACGGTCAGTTAGCTGGGAGCATGCAGTGTGTGTTTAATACCTGATACAGGCACGGCTGCTCTGAAGGACCACAGGAGCACTGCAGAGTTGCATGCTCTTTTCAGTAAGAAAACCAAGGATCGTGGGGTACTTTGCTCTGGTGCTCCATTACAAACTTGACCCCGTGGTGTAGCTCTGAGTCACTGGGGCTGAATTTGCAGCTTAATCAGACAAAGCACGCTCCAGCCCACAGCCAGGAGGTCATGCTGCCAGTTTGCAGAGGGCCCTGCCACAGCATTAAGGTCCCTCATGCGCTCTGAGTGTCCTGGCAGAGGACGCCCTGATGCAGCAGAGACAGTCGCTACCCTACAGGGAAAGCAACCCTCTCCCTCATGCAGGGTAGAACTACGAACTTTTAAAACTAGGAAGACATGTCAACTTGACCTTTAGACGGGAGTTTGCTTCTTCCCACTTCTCTCTGTTTGAGTGGTGGGAACAGACTAGCCAGGACACTTCTGTCTGTAATCAGCTCACAGCCCAAGGGAGGAAAGCTCAGGTTGCAGAAACTGCAGGAAAAAGTGTTTACAATCAGAAAATTTGTTCACACCGAAGATCTCTCTTTTTCCCCACCCTTCTCTTAAAAATCCCTTAACACATTTCTACTGGCTTGCAGACTCCAAAAGCTTTCAGCTTGGGAACAGTCCTGATTTTGCAATACTCTTATTACATGTACGAGGTTACAGATAAGTTTTCAAGGCTCCTTTTCCTTTCCCTTTTTCTTTCCTCCTTCCTTGGGTTTGTTGATTGGTTGGTTTCACAACTTAATTTAATCCTGTACAGTCACAATGTCTTGTCTGGACACTTCTTTCACATAAATCACAGGGAAAAAAAGAGACAACAGTCATTGTGATGTGCAGTTGATAGATAATTGTGAGATTAGCGCTTACGCAAAACTCAACCCTGCAACTCAGTCATGTTGTCTTTTGTGCATCACACACAACCAGCTTGGATTTCCTTAATGCCCAGGTAATACCAGAGGAAACAAAACAGCCCCCTACACCACAAAAGCATCATTCTTACCTGTGAATTTATACGTTGCTCTTGTCAGCCTTAAGCTAAAATGCAGCTCAACTCAAAACTTAATTAGACTCAGTTGGAGAGGTAGTAGCTTGTAACAGGTTTTTATTCTTACAGGGTTCTGAAGGCACTTCCAGTGAATAACAGAACAGTGGACATACGGAAAACATCCATAAACCTGGAATAATTCCACTGGATTTCAGCCCTTAAGTCTCAGTGTAAGCTGGATACCCATACCAGGCTTCCTTAAACTCTTCAGCCATCTAAAGCAGCCAAATAATACTAAAACTGGATCTGGACTGATGATTCAAAATTAATTTAGCCAGAACATTAATGAGCTACAGTTTCTTCTGCTGCTTGTATGTTGATCATCAGCTGTTTATAATCTGCTTGATTTTGCTTCCTTTATCAGTTCTACAAACAATTCTAGCTCATAGCTTTTCATTAAAGCTTTTAAGATGTGAAATTTGAGCAGTGCAGATCCTATTGCACAGTCCAAGCCATGAAGAACACCAGCCAGCAACATTGCAGACCCCGGTTTCCTTAGGGCAGCGTGGTGGGCTGACCCTGTCTGGCAGCTAAGACCCCACCCCGTCACTCACTCACTCCCCCCGAGATGGGATGGGGGAAGAATCAGGAAGGCAAAAGTGAGAAAAACTTCTGGGTCAACACAAAGACTGTTTTAATAAGTGAAGGGAAAAAAAAAAAAAAAAAAAGTAATGCAAAGACAGTCACTTGTCACCAGTCTCTGAACACCACCTACTGTGGAAAAACTCTGCCCCAGTTCTATTGCCGAGTGTGATGTTATACGGTAGGGGGCATGTCTGGTCAGTTTGGGTCAGCTGTCCCAGCTGTGCCCCCTCCCAGCCTCTTGCCCAACCCTAGCCTACTCACTGGAGCAGATGTGGGCGGCCTTGACACTGTGCAAGCACAACAATAACTAAAACATTGCTGTGTGTTATCAACACTGTTTTGGTCACCAGTCTACAACACAGCACCATACAGGCTGCTATGAGGAAATCTAACTCCATCTGAACCAGGGCCCGTACAGGCAAACAACAAGGGGCCACGGGGCTAACTCCAGAGCCTGCCAGTCCATTGCCAGTCCAGTACTGCTGGTATTGCATGCAACAAAAAATAATACTTGGGTTTCTCTCTGTTCAAAACATTCACTCTTCACTAAAAGTTTGAGAAACTGAGGCGAGGAAATGAAGTAAGCTATCCCAAGTCGCTCCTAGAAGCAGGAGAAGGGATTAGCACTCAGGACTGGTGCTTGTCTTGAACCATGGTCCTCCAGTCTTCATCCAGCAGCCCCATTTTCCTGTTGCTTCACTGGATAATCAAAGATCTTTTAATTCAGTTTCCATCTCTTTACTATTAAATTACTACACTGGTATGTTGTAAGCTGAGGTTCCAAGCACTGATGCTTTGTGTTGTTCTCATGGCACTGCGCTGGTACAGAGAGAGCATGAGCACAAAATACCTGGAAATCACATAAGCAGCAAAGTAGGGACTGCTAAGACTTCCCCAGCCCAACTGAAACCATGTTCTCACTGGAACATGTATCTCCTTCGTGAGGGAAGGGGACGGTTAAGGTGCTTTTTTGGGTTTTTTGCATCGCCTCGGTTGAATCTTTAAAAGGCAGTAGTGGTTCTAGCCCAGAGTTTCCCGCTCTGAATCTAACTTTCCCAAGGCACAAGAAGTGACTTACCTGAAGATCATAACGGCTGATCACAAAGCTAACAGCCAGGATTAGAATCGTATTTCCTACTTTATCTTCTGTTCTTTCAAGCCAGTGCAAAACATTACCAAAAAGCATTACTACCAAATGACATCAGGGCTTAAGAGTTAGATGGGCATAGGAGCCCATCTAGATACACCTATCAATGTCACGTATATCTGTTCATAGCATGATAATAAATGTCTAGGCAAGTAACAAATACAAAGGAAAAAAAGTTTCATCTGTCTATGGTGTATTTTCCTAAGTGAAATAAACCTAAAGGTGAGTTGGATTTCAGCAGCAGTTAACCCTTCCCCTGACATGATGCAAGGTCTCTTTGCAGGGATGCTAAGCAAAGATTTGCTAAATGCCATACTGGGGCTAACTCCAGAGACTTGCAGTCCATTGCCTGCTTATACAAAACTTCCCAGGAGTCAGGCTGATACCCTCAGGCTTCTCCAAAATCACTGCTGATCCATACGGCTAATCTCTTTTCTTGGGACCATGAAACAAGCTGCAGTCTAAGGGTTACGGCCAATGGATGTATGAGACATGATCACCAGTTTGCCGAGTGGCTGCTGCTCCCCAAGGCTGTTAGGTACTTGGTGGCTTTTGGGCCTGCGAGAGACTTAGCTGAATGATGCTACCCACTTGCAGGGGACACTGTGCTTGATGTCACCTTCCCCACTGCCTGCTTTCCACCACCCCCGAACAAGTTCACAGGGATCACCTCAGTGCGTGTTTTGGAATAGGAGGGGTTTGGTATAGCTTTTGGGTTTCAAGAAGTGCAAGAGAGCTGAAAAATTGGTCAAACAACTTCCTAGAATACATCCCTGTAGGTCCTATGGGTCTGTGTGCTTACGCACACACACGTGTAGTGAGGTAGCTGTTTCTGCTAAGGCAAAGAAGGGTGTTACCTGTTTAGAGAGTTTTGGCTGTCAGCAGAACGGGTATTTTTGGCTTAGGTGGAAAATAATAAAGCTAAATAGGTCTGAGGTCCTGGTCAGAGTGTACCTGCCAGGTGCTGGACTTCAGAACGGATGCCAAGTTGTTGTCTATTTGAATTTTCAGAATTGAAGAGCCAGCAGCTGGGCAGTCCCAGGGCTGCAGGCACACTACAGGTGTGAACACGTTAAGCTGCAAGCTCTTGGGAGCTGCTTTCCTATGGGAGCACTAGACAGGGAATTATTACCACTTGCCTGTCATCACCAGTGTGAAAAGTAGGCGTGAGATTTCCCCAGTTCAATTAAATAGGAGGAGCCCAAGGTCACAGAATCATAGAATGTTTTGGGTTGGAAGGGACCTTTAGAGGTCATCTAGCCCAACCCCCCTGCAATGAGCAGGGACATCTTTAAGCAGATCAGGTTGTGCAGAGCCCCGTCCAACCTGGCCTTGAATGTTTCCAGGGATGGGGCCTCCACCGCCTCTCTGGGCAACCCATTCCAGTGTTTCACCACCCTCATTGTAAAGAATTTCTTCCTTATATGTAGTCTAAACCTAAACCTGGTTTATTTTAAAACCATTACCCCTTGTCCTATCATTCACTACCCTTCTTTGTGAAGTGGGTCCGTTCCACTTTAAGTGCTTCCCTTTGTTTCCTGCATGGAAGTGGTGACATGGAAACAATGCCACCTCCCAACATGAAATGACAGTTCCCTCCAGCCCTTTCACAACAGAATCCCTTGAGGTTTGCACCAAAGGAGCTTGATCAGGTTAGTAATCAACGCAGCACACAGAAAGCATTTATACCCTACAGCCTTTTGTAAATAGTTAAATTGGTTCTGCCTCTAAAGCTGAAGTGATTTACACATATGGCTTTCTCCCAGCACTGAGGGAGGAGAAACTGAGGCACTAAAATCCTGAAAGCCAGCAAGTTCTTCAAGAAGGGATGCTGAGAGCACTTGAAGGCTCAAAGTTTGTGGTATTTTACCTATAGTTTTCAGTACAGGGAACAAAGGATAGGTTTTTCATTAAACCCTAGCATTTTTAGAGACACAAACTGTATTTTTTCAAGTCGCATTGATGGTCTTGCAAAAGTTTTCTTCAAGAGTTGTTACTACACAAGGGCTGCGTGGGCAGCTCTTGGTGATTCACTGCCTGTTACCTGTTACTGCAGTGGGAGCTGCTCTAAAGGGCCAGCGAGAAAAGGACTTTCCAGTTCTTTCCTCTTCCCAAGACCTTTTCTGAGGTCTTCTGTCCTATTCTCCTTTGGCAGTCACCTCACTCCCCCATAGCTATTGCACCTGACATGACCTCTGGTTAATGACTTATCTCCAAAACCTGAAGAAATCATTTGTGCCAAGTCTGCCTACACTAAATGACTTTGGGAGACAGGTACTTTGTGACCCATGGTTCCCTGCTCACAAGTGTGACCGGGGGAATCCCAAACTTTTTCTTCAGTACTTCATGTCTTGGGCTACAAGATACCTGGGAAGCAAACCCAATAATACCCCTTTTCCTTTCTCAGTTCAGTCTCTAGTTTTACCTCCTCCATTCCTTTGGTAGCAGCACTTCATGGGAGTTCCCTCCTCTGCAGCTGGGAAATTGGGAAACACAAATATGACACAATTACCTTCAATTACCAAAAATATTACTTTTATAGAAGAAAAGTCAAAATTTTGACTTATTCCATATCTGAAGCAGTGAGAGACACATAGAGAGATTGTAGGGGAGTTTTCAGTGACTGAGGTCATCCACAGCTTTCAGAGAGGAGAAACAATCATGTTACTGCCTTTCCTCCCAGCTTCACAGCGCTTTGTATCCTTTAATCTCACACACTGATTCTTCTGTTTGCTTGGGCTTTGGAGCTTCAACAATCCTCATGTGCAGTTACCACAGAGCAGGACTCCCCCATGACTTGCTGATTTGCTCCTGGCCACAGCCATAAATGACTGCCCTGCCTGTGTATACACACCATGTATGTGGATCAGGTACAAATTCGAACATGGCTCCACCCACACTGTCTGCAGAAGATAAACTCATCCAGAGCAATGAAAAGTGCAAAGATAATTCAGTGTTTTCCACTCGATCCCAGGTGATGTTTCCTAGCATCCCTTGGCACATCCCTCCTTGCACACCTGCCTCACCCCCCAAAAGCTATTGAGACACTTGTTTTGCTGAGTCCAAGTCTCCTTTTGGCCTCCAAGGGTCTTCTACCTTTGTTTCCAGAGAGATTAATAAATACTGTGCACCCCAAACTTCTGTAGGACCCATTGCAGGAGCCCCAGTATCCCTCTAAACCATTTTAAGTTTGTTTTTTTGCCATCCCTTCTCTTTGAATGTATGACCACAAACAGGCCAATAATGGCTATAGGCCTTGCAGACAACATCCGTTGTTCAACCTGGAGCGCCATGTCCTTATTTTTATTTGAATGATTCTTCTCCTGTCCCATAATACACAAGGACCCCCAATGGTTTTGCATTTGAGCTCCATCTGGTGCGTCTTGGCTGCGTGTAGCAATGTCTCAGTGCCCATCCCCGCTGTGTAAGTCCTCAAGCAGGTCAAGACATCACCATGTCCCAGCGCTGACTCATGACTGTGCTTTCACAAGGGTTGATGACAAGCTCTTTGGTGCTCTCATTCGTGTCCCCAGTCATCTCAGTGTCCAAACAGAAGCGTGAAGCTATGTGTTCAATGTGTGACCCGACTTTACCCCATCGCTGAGGAGAGATACACACATGAGAGGAGAAAACAGGGGTGAGAAAGCTTCCTCCTCATTGTACTTTTACTATACTGTTCCAGCATCAAGAGGACAGCTGTCACTAAGCCTTTGCAGCCTGATACTAGGAAGTTCAGGGTCCCCCAGCCCACACTCAGTAGAGCACACGCTGAGAATTTCTCCCATCTGAAGCACACTCATTTAAGCTCAGCCTCTGCCTGGCTTCAGGAAGATAATATACTACTAGCAGCTTTTTCCCCAGGTCACTGGTTCAAATGCTAGCTTGATGATTAACTGCAGAGAAATGTTAGCATCTGCTGGCTGACTGGCAGCCCGTGTGAACTAAATTGCCAGTTTGGGTTTGAATTCTACAGATAAGTATCCAGATCACCACCCGCACTAATAGACATCCTTATCAACACAGTCATTTAAGAGGCAAAGGGCCAAGCAGGCCAGAGCCTGTACTCCCAGACAGACTGTGCTTCCCAGAGGAAGTCAGAGCACACGGGCGATTTGATGTGCAGTAGCACCATGCTAAAAGAAAGAGAACTTCAAAGAAAATGGAGGAACGAAAGGGCTCACCTGCTTGTTGTCACCTTCTTTGCAAGGTGACAGTAGCACCTGGGACCCAGGGAAGAGGGTGTACACAGACAAGCACAGCTGCTGCTGGCGGACTTGGTGGTTGTACGTGTATGTCCATTCCTGCAAAGAAGAAGAAAAATAAAGTAGGTGAGAGCTCAAGGTTGATTCTTGGTATTCTTCTACCTGGAAAGCAAACACTTTGGCTTGCATCCTGCCCCCTTGGAAACCAAGCACAAACTTCATTGACTTCAAGAGGCACCAGGACAGGTCACGAGGATGTTCTAAGCCTCCCCAAAACTGCAGCTGTCACTGGGGGACTACAGATACCAAAGAAAATGACTGCAAAAGCTGCTGGAATTCCAATGGGGAACAGGGGGTATGGAAAAAATGGCAAAAGAGGCAGAAATGTGCAACCACACACTGTGCAATCTTCGTTTTCTGAGGAAGAGCAGCAGAAATGCTTTGCAGCTAGCAGCGGGAAAGAGGAGGTGCTATATAGCAAACATTTGCAATTCCTGGGATTCTGTTTCCAATATCACAAAAATCAGTGGTAAAACTCCCCTTCATATTAATGGAGCGGGACCAAACTCCAAATGTTTGCTTTCCTGGTTTGCTATGACCACTGATATTCCTGCTCCCCTGGAGTTTTTTTCTCATGCTGCTTTTCATGTTCACCTGCTCTTTATCAGCTCCTCAGCCCAAGAAATAATCTTCGGGGGAGCAGAGACTCTTTGTCCTGTGTAAAGCTCTCTGGGATGATCATTTTGTCCACCCATGGATGTTTTTTTCTTGGGAGAAAAAGAGAAGCAGCTGATAGTTTGACCGGCATTTCCAAATGTACAGGACAGCATGTACGTACATATATACTGCTTAGCCCAGTAGTATTTCACAGAAGTTTATTCCAGTTGAACGTTTTCTATCATTTTCCTGTGCTCATGCTACCCCAGAGCACCTCCTGAGGATCTAAAACTGTCCAGGCAGGGATGTCTCCCTGCCACTTGTGTGTGGACACAAGCAGACAAGAGCTGCTCTGGCTTATGGGAAACCACAAACCATACCTTTACGTAACCCCAGAGTGACTTCTAGAACAAGTTTTTTTGCTTATAAATTTGTGAGAGTATTAACTTTAAAATTAGGGCTTGAAGGGGTTTCTAAGGGCCTCTAGACAGGGTGCAAAGCAGGATCAACCCCTGCTGTGTGAACAGTTCTGAGATGGTAGTTAAGCAAGCAGCAGCGGGAGCAAATGGAGAGCAGGTTGCTGAGCCACGGCAGGGCAGGTGAGCGGGACTGGAGGACAAGCAGCAGGCTGGCTTCACTAGCCGAGAGCAATAACCACGCTGGAGAGAGCAAGGCCAGGGAACAAGAGGGTTTCTTGCCCCAAGAGCCAAGGCAAATGCTTTGTCAAGGTACAGGCCATGAGAAAAAGCTGCTGTGAAGGAAAAGGTGCAGAGAGAAAGCAAAACAGTCAAGAGCTCAGATACAGAGGAGTCAGAGCTCCAGGAGGAGCAAAGTGAGCAGGGATGTTGGCAATGGAGGGAAGGGCAGAGCTCAAACACGTGGCAGTTTAGGCTGGGTCTGGAAAAAATGAAGGGTAAGAGGTGCTCTTGGGAGACTGCAACCCTTTCTGAGTGCCGGAGGGGGAAGTAAAGAATGGCTGCCTTGATCCCAGAGCTGGGATGCCTGCAGCTCCCCCCAGTTTTTGGTGGAGGCTTTGGGTTGTATTAGCATGAGTTATTAGAGCAGGGAAACGCTTCCACCCCTTTGGTATCTGTCACCGTCAGCAGCTTTAACTCCTCTCCCCAACTTCAAAACAGACAGCTACAGGCATTTAATTGCTGGGAATATAAATCCCACTTCATTCAGGTTCTTAGCTGCCTGGAAGGGGGAAACACGCTTTTGCACAGCAGACCTGGATCCACAAGGACTTCACGCTGTGATCCTCACACCGCACGTTTCTTAGCCTGCAACTCTCCCCCCCGCCCCCCCAGCTAATGGAAATCAAACCCGGCTTTCTGAACAGCCTGCCCACAGGCCTCTCAGCCAGCGCTGCCCAGCATTTCGGCACATAACACAGCATTAATTTTCAAAGCCATAGCCTGCACTCAAAGGGCCTTCTGGCAACTACTTCTTCTTTGTCAGACGGAGCAGAGCTTACCTGATGCTACAGTGAACGTGTTCCAGACATCCCCACCGTGCGCGCTGCCAGATGCTGTGTAAACTACCAGCCTGGGAAATCAGGTGCCAAATTAGCCCCGCATCTGTGAGGAACTAAGCCCCACGGGGCAAGCTCCAACACCTGTTCCCAGCCCCCGTGCTGCTACAAGCGGCTTGGAAAACCTGCTTTACATTTTTAACCAACTGTTTGGCCTTTTAGCTCGGGACAAGGCCTGAGCGATGCCCACGAGTCTCCTCAGCAGCGGCAAGCTAATCCTGTAACTCTTGCATGTGTGGGATCCCCCAACTAAGGGAGCAGGACTTCATGACCTCCCAACCTCCTTGCTTCACTGAGGCACGTCATGGAGGACTGCTGCTCCCAGAGGTTCTCCATGCTTTTTTTTTTTCCCAGGCCAAGCTCTGTTTAAGCCTTCCCGGCATTCACATCCTCTCAAGGCAGGACCACCCTCTCACTCAGCAAAGCGCCATGGGGTAGACAGGGTGGTGGTAACCATCTCTCCCAAACTGTTCCTCACCCTGAGGAGCGAGGCCTACGGAGCAAGATATACGTGTCAGTTTGGTAGCTGACATGGGATCCTCCCCTCCTGCCCCCAGGCCGGCCTGCAACTGTCTTTATCTAAACTGACAGATTCTCACACAGCTCTTCTGTTTTGGCAGAATGGCTTTTTATGGAAGCCAGCCCTGCTGAAACTGTTGTATCCAGTTCTAATCATGTCGTGCCTCTTTTCAGCCCTAGATGAAAGCCAGAGAAAATGATGCAGAAGATGAAGAAGATCCGGGGAGGGAAAGAAAAGTAACACAAACACCACAGAATCCAGGAAAAGCTTTGAGTTAAAATACAGGCAAATGGCCATGCAAATTTTTACCTCACCCCTTCTCTTCCCTTGTTTGTATCAGTTGGCATGAAAATTCATGCTTTTTCCCCCCACGAGAAACTACTTTACCTTCTAAACCCTGGCACACCGAGCACGCACATGGCCAGCACAGCAGTAACGACCACAGAGCTTCACACCCCGGGGGCCGTGGTGCAGGAGGCAGCCCAGGGTACTCCTAAGAGAAGGGAGACCTTCAAGGAGCTAACACAGCTTCATGGCTACAGACTGGCCTGAAGCGATGCCAACAGGGCTGAGAGCCAACACCAAGGAAAAACAGACACACGAGGCGGAACTGAGATCAAGATTTTCTGCCTTTTCAAAGATAAAGCAGCTCCCGATGAAGTGGTGGTGGAGCAAGAAGTAAGAGGGTGGATTGGGAGAGCAGAGCTACCAGCTGCACACCATGACTGGTAATCCCCCTCCTCTGAAGCCTCAGATAAAACAAGCCCCCACCTGAGGCTTGCAACTATTTTTCAAGGCTTTAGCATCATTCGAGCAGGCACCTGTCACTGCTACTCAGCATCATTGTGAATTGAGGAAATTATTTTAAAATGTGACCTTTGGCTTGGCATAGCAGAAGGAGAAAGGAGCCCCTCAGCCTAGCAAGGAGCAGCCCCATGGGAGCCCAGCGTTACGTGACGGAGCTGTACGTGCTCTGCTGCCGAGCAAGAGGTCAGCCGTTCCCTAAAGCCGGGGTAGTAGCAGCTAGCGAAAAATGTTTCTGAACAAGCCAGGACAAACCTCAGCCCTCAGTTATCTTCTTAAAATCACAAGGAAGGATTTGCCAAGGCACGCGACTGCATGGGTCACCTAAGGATACCAAAGTGCTTCACTCATCAAAAGGCCCTGGGGTGCAAGTAGCACTTACACACATCTCAGAAGAGGGAAAGCAAAGTACAAAAGGTGCCCACAGCAGCCTGGGTGCAGAGGTGACACTGCCGCCAGCCAGCCTTTCTGCTCTGCCGGCTCAGCCTGGCTCCCAACCCCTCCAGCCAGCCTCCAGCTGGGGCACGACATGCCCCCGGAGGAGAACAACAAAGACTTTTGAGGGGAGGAAGGTCAGAAGAGAATATTTATGGTTAAGATGTCTCAGGAGGGACACTGTCAGGTCAGTTTGGATAGATGCTAAATGTTCTTCAAGGAAAGTGCACATCTAGTCATCCCACAGAGGTCCTCCAGCCAGCTGGGGTAAACTTCAATGCCACATCAGGCAGATTATCACATTGCATTTCCACAACAATGAGCGTCAAGGACATGCCACCCAAACGCAATGGCAGCCAGTCAGCTCCAAGGCCTAGATATTTGGGGTGCAGGCCAGGGAAACGGATGTTGCAACCTTCCCATCTTCCTCACTTGTCTAGGAGATTAATACATTTATACACATCTTGTGGCTACTGCTCACATGTGTGTGAGTATCCAGTCCGAAGCACCTTCTGCTTTTTTTATCTGAAGTATGTCAGGTTTCACAGAACTGCTAATGATTAATGGTTTGTTAAATAAATCCCAGAGTCAGATGTCTATTCCAAAGATGTATGTACTAATATTAACTGACACTTGGTTTGAAAAGAAAACTAATCACTCACACCTTCATCAGAGAGACCAGGGCAAAATTGTGATCAATTATTTTCCCTCAGATGCATTCAGAATCATAGAATCGTTTAGGTTAGACTTGTGCTCCAGACCCCTCACCAACTTTCTTGCTCTCCTCTGGACACGTTCCAGCAATGCGACGTCTTTCCTGTAGTGAGGGGCCCAAAACTGAACACAGGATTCGAGGTGCGGCCTCACCAGTGCAGAGTACAGAGGCACAATCACTTCCCTACTCCTGCTGGCCACACTATTCCTGATATAAGCCAGGATGCTGTTGGCCCTCTTGGCCACCTGAGCACACTGCTGGCTCATATTCAGCCAGCTGTCAACCAGCACCCCAGGTCCTTTTCTTCTGGGCAGCTCTCCAGCCACTCTTCCCCAAACCTGTAGCGTTGCATGGGGTTTCTCTTGTGAAAAATTAAATTGATCATTTCATTCAGCAAATGAGACACAAGAAGACATAGAGTACCAAGGTTCTGGTGGGCTGGAGGGCAGGCAGAGCCTGCTGTGCCCTGGGTATGGGCAACATCGCATAAGACCCCTGCCAGTCGCTACCTCTAGAGCAGGTCTCTCCAAGAGCCACTCCAGGGGACAGAGCCAGCCTGGACTGCTGCCAGACCTCTTGGAGAGGGAAGAGTCAAGTGGATCCCAGGGATGAGAAGACAGAGCTCTCCTGCACAAAGATGAGGGGTCTTCTTGTACCTCAGTGCCCCTTTTAATAAGTCAGGACTAACACCAGGCACCACCACGGAGGGTTTGTGAGATCTGCTAGGGGTGTAAATCTGATTTCACCACAGTCAGAGTACTCTTCTCAATTTACCCAAACTATGGAAGTGCCCAGAGGGCTCACAACATCCTTCCCCTGCCCTACAGATAGAAAAAACTAAAATAAAGAGCAACTGATTGCCATCTGGCAGCTCCTGCTCCTCTGTCCTCAAACCGTGGTGATGTACAACAGCTCATATCTTCTTGCACCTGGTCCCAGGACTTCATGCATGTAATGTTGGTAAAGGGCCTGGGGAGCCTAGTAGGGAGACAGATACAGAAAGGCAATCAAGCAACCAGATTAATGCTACTAACACTGATAATAAAGGATCTGGATGGCCAGGCTATTTCCATAGTACTTGCTGAATGCCAGGAAAGCACAGCTTTGATTTAGCTAAGCCTATTTTTCAAATAATGAAGCTTAGGGTAAACAAGATGGGACTTCAGTATGTTGAAAGTGAGGCTTATTGCTCTATTCCAGTATAGCAAATATGAAACGAAATAGCATTCAGGACTGCTGCATAAGCTATCCTGCACAGCCTGGTGATTATAACTCCCACTTCATCCACAAGTTCAGGTGGTCTTGTAACAATGGTGTAATTAAAAATTAAGTTTCTATTCACAGTGAAAATTTAAATATCCTGCTTTCATCTGAAATATTCTCCATGGGTACAAGTAACAGAGAACTATCCTAGAAAGACAGAGAAAGAAAAAAGGAAAATATTTTCTCTATTCCTGCCTGTGTATCGAGCATAGCTTTTTAGCACTCTGTTTGTAGCGCATTTTTCAGTTCCCCTGCGGAGTCAGTCCTGGACATGCACAAGAAATAGAGTTGCCATCCAGTGGGAAGCATTGACCTATTGCAAACCGCTGCAGAATCAGAATGGGAAGATGAAAAGTTTGTGGCATGAAAAATTCCAAAAATTTACTCCACAGAAATGTCAAAACAAAATGTGTTTGATGGGAATGAAACAATCCAACTTGTTGGCATGACATTTCTCATTTTAAAATATCACATCAAACTATTTCAGAAAGACCAATGCCATTTCATTTTGAAACACTAGCTTGCAGCAGCTTTTTCCATTCTGATTTTCCCAGATTTTTTTTAAAAACATCTAATTCATTGAAAGTTACAATTCTCACTAAAACATTTTTTTTTTCCTTCAGCAGAGTTGACCCTGCAAAACATGATGATCTGCTCTCATCAGCTTGCTTCTCTTGCTGTTTGTGTAAAAAGTCCATGTAGCAGTGGAAGAAAGAAAAAGAACTCTCAAACTCGGCAGCCAGTTAACCCATAAGAACTGTAACTATGCAGTACTTGCAGTTATATTCACTGTATTTTCTGAAGTGACTAAAATTCAAGTAGTCATTGTTGATTTTACCAGACTGTGAAGCAGATACTATTTTCCTGACTAAAGGCAGGCATGCAACTGCATGCGGAAGAGATGCGCACAATGACCACTTCTTTGCATGTACAAACTGGGGACATCTTCAACAGCATCTCCAGGCTGGGCCTTTTATATGCATAGCTACCGGTTTTGGATGTGTAACCATGAGGGTTAAGGATGTACAGTCAGGTGGAAGCAAGCACACCATTGCCATCAAATTATTTCACAGTACCCCACAGAAGCAAGTGACTGTTATCCTCCTTATTTTATAGATGGGAACAGTGAGAGAACTTCCTGACATGCCCAAAATCACAAAGGGAGCCTGAAGCAAAGGCAGGTTTTGAAGCCATGTCTTCAGGGCCTTGCTCCAGTGACTCCGCTGCAAGGCACGCGTGCCTGCTCTTGGCTCTAACGTTTCATGGAATATGCTTTTGAGAACATCGATTCATACGGCTTCTCATCTTGGTGAGATTGAAAAAACCAAGATCATCCTCATTACATTCTCACTAGTTTAATGGCCAATCTAATATTGAGAGAATGCAGACTATGAAGTTATAAATACCATTGCGATTCAGTGCGTTTTGAAAGAAATAAGGCTGAAAGATGAGAGGAAATTATAGTTCTCTTTTTCTGTCTCTGATCTCTGCAGATGAATGGCGCGTGGCGTTCCTGAGCAGCAGTAAGCACTCAGCACAGGCTAGCAGAGAGATAAGTGGTCCACCCTCTACTGTGGCTCCTACACCAGTCCCTGCTGCTGTCCAGGGCCTCCACCAAGGTAAGTAGGACTTACCAGGGTTTAACTGCATGCTGCCTTAGGAAAGGGGCTGGCAGAACAGGTAATCCTCCGAAAGAGCTTTAGCAAACTTAGGAAATCGCCTTGAACCTGCTCCGGAGCCTTTTCTCCAGCCAGCATCACAGGGGCGTTGCTTACACATCTTACCTGTGCCGTTGCTGCTGTGCCTTTGCTGCTGATGCAAGGATTTAAGCTCAGGATGGGCAACTCTTGGGCTTCAGACTTGTGTGACTCCAGGCAGCTCTGCCTTTGCCTGATCATCCCAGTCTGATAGAGCGATTCCTCAGGAATCCTGTGGGAACAGCATGAAAACAACATCCCTACTCCCCTAGACACAGAGAGTACTCAGAGGGAGGCTTGGTGGGGTAAGGAGGGTGCAGTGACACCATTTCACCTTTAGAAAATGAGTGGCAAGATCTATTACAGTACTGAGAGCAGTACATGGACAGGGATGCTGCAGAAGCAGCACTCAGAGATGGATGGCCAGCCTTTCTAAGAAGAAAAAATAAATAACACGGCAGAAGGCAAAACCAGGAGCAAGGAATAGACTGTGAGCAGGCTGAAGGTCAGCCTTCAGCTTACAGGAGTGGGGAACTTTATAACAAACTGCCACAGAGCCCTGGCATTCCCTGTAAATGCTGCTGTGCAATGACACAAAAGGCAACAAAAGCAAGAAAACAGCTATAAATCATTTTCACACTGTGATTCTGCACTCAGCCATTGCACCAGCAGGTCCCTGGAGGTATCTCAAAAACATTGCACCCTTTTTGAGGATGGTTCCTGATAGTGACCAGCGAAATGGATGCAATGGTTTCTGGAGTAATTTTGGTGACTGCACAAAAGCAACTGTGGAAGTGTGTATTAAGTAAAGCATCAGGCTAGGAGTAAGGCAAAGCCACCCAAATACAGGTCATGAACTCCTACAGCGGATGGTTTCACAACAGAGGAGTCTTGAGTATCACAGAACAGTGTGAAAGCACTGGAAATGGGGTGGGGTTTTTGTAAGCAAGAATCATTAAGTACTGAAACAACCCACCAGAGGCTACGGTGGGTTTTCCACCTTGGGATACTTTTGCTAGGAAAACTGGCTATTTCCCTACACCACCTGCCCCGCACGAGGATACCTGAGGAAGAACCAAGAACCAAGAGAAATAACTGGTGCTTTGCCCCTCACCAGCCCTGCAGCAAAGAGCCATGGAGTCTATAAGACTGCTTAGAGAAAGCAGGATCACAAATTAACCATGTCACACTGTGAACAAGCTGTGTTTAAAGCCAGCACAAAATTCACTACACCGTTCCATGAAGCCCAAGGGAGGGGGTGCCTGTGTCTCTGGGGCAGGGGGAGGTGTGGGGACTGGAGGGGCAGAGGAAAACTCTGTGGGGCAGGAGGGATCCTGCTAGAGACAGGCAGAGATCGCACATCCATACCGAAGCTCGGGATAAACATTCTCCAGGTACCACTTGAAGCTGTGGCATTTCAACCTCTTCCGCAGCTCCACTCTGCTCTGGACGCTGTGGGAAGAAAATATCATAGAGATGGAAATCACAAAGGTGAGACACAACACACCAGAAAGGGAGGCTGAGAGAAATCCAGCAGATATGCACAGACAGCAAACACAAGAGCATCCTCTGTCTCTTTGGAGGTCTCGCTTGGTAAAATGGCATAATGACATACTGCCATTTTAACAAGGAGCCTGAAGTTTGGTGGCTGAAAAGGTTCATGCAAAAGTACAGTAAAAAAAAGTATGCTATCTACTATATGCAGTAAGTATTTGTTTAATATATTAACACACTAGGAAATTGATATATGCTATTACAAGTTACTCTTATTTTACAGGACTACAGAAGGCCTTGATTTCCAAGAGCACCTAAACATGCCTTTAAGTCAGCAGAAGTTAATCACACGGTGAAATACTTCCTTTCATTAACCAGGGCAAAATTTCTGCTGAGGGATCATGCTGTATAATGACATTTTCCAAACTCCAGCTCCTCCCTGGGCCAGCCTCTACCCATGGAGCTGTTATGAGCTGGCATTTACAGAGCAGTAGGAAGCCTTTGCTACCTTCCCTTCACCCTCATGTTTAGCAGGACAGAGCTGTTACTTCATTCGGTGTTGACGGATGGGAAGAAGATATGAATTCAGTGGAAACAGGTTAGTCACCAGGATTTCAATTTGTTCAGCCTGGAGATTGAAGAGTAGCCAGGAGGAATTTGGGTTCAGATTTGGGGCCCCCTGTGGTCCAAAGGAAACTTTCTAAGGAAAGGAAGAGCATATGAAAATGAGAAATTAACACAAATACTTACAGTCCTCCTGACAGGGAGGCATTTCTGACTGTCCACAGAATGAAGGGCAAACTCCCTGCATACAAATCACTTGCTCCTTTGCAATAAAGTCTTAGTGGGCCCAAAATTTGGTGATTTTCCTGCCCCTCAACTGCCAGTGAGACCTCCAGACTCACCCTCCCAAACTCTGCTCTGGGACCAGAAATACTTGTACCTAATGCCACAGGCAGGACATAGGCAGAGGGGTTTTCCCCCCACCTCGATTCGGTGCACTCACTGGGATAAACTAGCACAGCATATAAACTAGCTGCTTATATGTTTCATTACTGTGCTTATAGCATCTGCCTACCATTAGCATTTAATTGAGCGTTACTACAGAAACAACGCAGGCGGGTTTCCGCAGCAGGGTGGCGTCACCATCAACACCCACAGCAGGCAGGGCGCAGGCAGGGCGCAGGCAGCAGAGAAAGACACTTACTTTCCATAAGGCCTCCCTTGGGCTGCGGGACGAGCCGCATAGTAGTACTGCTTGAATTCGTCCATCCACACCTCCGCGGTGCGCTTGGTGTTTCTGAAGGAGACAACAAAAGACAGGAAAACCAAGGAAGCCTCCGAGGTGCTGTTTTCCTAAAATGCATTGACTGATCCACACCGCTCTCCTTCCATCTTCAACTTAGTCTTTGGCTTCACCCAAACCACCTTTGAGCCAGCCCAGCCCTGACTACTAGAGAAGGTACTCCTCCTCCCCATTACCCCAGGCACCAAACACAACAGGCCGAAGTTTGGGCGAAGAATTCACCATTTCACACTCAGTTGGGTGCTTTGCATCCACCAGACTCAGAACTAAAGCTTCTCTTAAGCATCATCTTCCAGGCAGCCGTGCCTGGGTTTTTATTTAGTGTCTGGGATGGAGCTGTGAAAAGTGGTGCAAAATTTGCCAAAGATTGAAGGCAAATATTTCCTTTGCATCAATCCTGTATGGACTCTTCTGCTCTGCACTCCTGGATTTCCATGAGGCAAATCTCAGCATTCAAAACTTAAGAGAAACCACCCCATCCACTGTGCTGTAGCTAAGTATCGGTCTTTCACATCAGCCAGATATCTGGAGAAAGTTTGTGAACCTCAGGAAATCTTCTGTTGACTTCAGATAGCTCCAGCTCTCCTTGCAAATGGCTTTGTTGCTCCATGCCTATCCACCCATCCTGCCCTGGGTCAAGGGAGTCCTCCAGGCTCCTGCTCCAAGGCAGGCCAGTGCTCCCAAGCTATTGCTATCACACCACTGGGCTGTGGGTGCCGCAGGGCAGGCTCTGAGCCAGCCAGGTCCCACATGGCCAGAACAGCAGATAGTCTGCACGTGAACCCAGCACAACACTGGAGCCTGAGCTGTCTCTCACACTGAAGAAGCAGCTGTGTGGGGGAAAAAAAAAAAAAAAAATCAATATCTGACAGAAGGGTGGAGATATTTTTTACTAACATCTCTGTTTAAACAGAGGTACCACATAGCATCAGGTTGCCAGAAGCTGCTTCTCTTCTCAGTCTATACACTACAGCATTAAGTTTAAGGCTGATAGATACCAAAAGGTTAATAGAATCCCAGCTCCTAATGCCTACAGATATGTTTCTCCAGACCGCTCTTCAGTCCCTTGCTGATTCATAGTGCTTCCTCCTCTCTCTCTAAGGCCGCTGCAATAGTCTAATGGCTCTTGCTCAAGAAATGCCAAAGTCACAGTGTCTACATCTGTATCTAACCCTCCCCAAATTTCAGGGTTTTTTTTGTCTAGGCTTCCTGATCTCATTGGGGTTTATAAGAAACACAGGGATAAATGCCGAGGCTCACACCTAGGCGTTGATTCAGACCTCCCCAAAGTCCCCTGTGCCTGGGGTGCAGCCAGAAGAGCTGTACCCATTCGAGCTCCCCTTGCTCCTCCTGCAGGTGATGCAAGGCAGCCGCTGCCTTTTCACTCAGGGTTGCAGCGACTCCAACAGTGGAGATGTTGTCACATCCCAGCCTGTTCTGTAGGAGTCTTTATTTCACTACTAAAAGCAAGAGCCCTCCTCGTTGACTCTCAAATTTGTGCCCTCCTCCTTGATGCCAGAAACGCCCTGTGCCCCATACCGCCGTCTTTTCGAAGCAAGGTGACAAGGTCCCCTTCCTCCTACACACATTGCGTGGCTGGAAATCATGTATTCGGTACAACTGAGAGGCGTAATTTGTTCTCCCCCAGTTCGTTGTCTCATGTGAAGCGTGGGGAAGCTGCAGAGAGCCCGGGTCAGTGGTAACCCTGCTGCAGGTGGCTGGGTCTTCACAAATACTGTTGTCAGCTCTTTATAGCACTGGGAAAGCCACACTAAAAGGAACGCCTGGTGTGTAAACACACACAAATGCAGTTTATCTGAGAAACAACCTAGCATTAAGTATAAGTACACCTGATGTTTTTCTCTGTCCTTTACTTAATGGACAACCTTCAGCCTCATGGTCTGAAAAAGGAGGAAATCCTTCCTGGCTTCACTAGCTGCTCCTATCGTCTTTCCTGTGCTGATTCCCACTTCTGGACTGCCTTCTTCCTTGCCTGCTCTTTCCAGGATCTTAGCCCATTTCAGCCGGCTGGTTCAGTACCTGACTCAGTCTGCATTCCCACATGCAAGGACAGGTCCCCTTCAGCTGGGACGCCCCAGCAGTTCCTTCGATGTCCCTGCCAGCGAGGTGCAGCCCATTGCCACCTCTGCTCGAGAGACAGCACCAGCCTGGAGGCGAAGCCACCCGCTCCAGCACGCTGCTCAGCTCCGCTCTCAGAAAGGCATAGGGAACCAAATTTTCTGGTTCAGCTGAGCCATGCTCAGCCCTCAGCTAAGGTCACTGGGTACTGACAGACATTGCTGGCAGCCTGATTTCAGGTCATCATAAAAGTGTCCTGATGACCTTCGGGTCTAAACCATTTGCTGTTACGGCAGCTAGTGCTCAGGGAGATGCTGGGGCCATCCTCCGTTTCTGTGCTGATGAAAGGTACCGTTAAGTGTCCTATTTCTGTCATGTTCTTGATACTGTATGAATCCTAAAGGAGAGTCGTACAGACTTCAATTTTCTTTGGCTCAGGAGATTCCTGCCCAGGAATATTTCAGTTTTCAAAAAAAACTTTCCTCCCCCTCTTCTCTGCTCCTCCCTCCCCACAAGGCAGCACCTTATTCCATTTCACAAAAAACAAGGCAAGCACAAAACACCTACTTAATGTATGTATTGGCATTTCCCTCTGGAAAGACGTATGGATGTTTCTTCCGGAAGACATGTCCAACGCGGCTGCAGGGGATGATTTCCAGGCTCCCTCCACACATCCACACACGGAAAGAGATTTCTATAAGAGAAGCAGCTTCAGCATTTTGTCTTTCTGTCCTAGAGCAAGTTGGATCCCAGTGTTACCTCTCACTTCATCCTCTGCCACATTAAACAGGGGTAAAGCAATTACCAGAGGGGCTTTCCTAGGCACAGCTCCCTTAAAAGCGCATTTCAAAGCTTCTTGCAAGCTGTTTGAAGTCGGTGCACTTGAGACCTGCCTGTAGCACAGCAGGTGCTATCACACTGGCAAGAGCGAGGCACTGAGTACATCCCTTTCCATGCAGCCCTGCTTACATTGCAGAATCATCTTGCCAGTTCTGTGTTCCCCTAACCACTTCTGCGCTGCCTATTTCAGAGTCACCTCCCTCCAAAGGGCTGCCAAGTTCACCAGGAGAGGCCATGAATTCTGTTTATTCACCACTACAATGGTCATTATCTTTATGAACCCACCATTGATTCTGCAAAGCAAAGGGAGCGCTGTGCATCCATCACCTGTCCCCAGATGGATAGGAGCTTACCCTGCCCAGCACATACTCCGGCCGTGAGTGCCAACACTGCGGACCAACAAGGCACACACCTTCACACAAGGAAACGTCAGCGGTGGGAGGGATTATCCCAAAAATTTGGATAAGCTGTCAGTACAGGAAATGTCTCCTGGTTGCCCCAAGCCTTGTTCTGGCTGGTTCATGGAGCCCTTCTGGAGAAAAATGAGCCTGTGGCACAACTGACACCAGAAGTTACAGGGCTCTTGGCAGGGAGCTGGATGAAATCCTAGCTGGCAAGGTAGGACGGGTGAGCAGAATGGCTGATCTAATGGGTCCATCTGGTCCTAACGCCTGTGAAGCTATGAATCTGCAGCTATATCGTCAGACAGTCATGCTCAGACAGAACCAGCACGGAAAATATATGAAATTAAAAAGAGAAGGCTTCTGCAATTCTTTGCATCCTAGTTTATCATCTGTTGACAGTATAGAGCTACATGTAGCTTGTATTTACTCCAAAACTACAAATTCCTTCTCACCCCCCACCCCCCGCCCATTTAACTACAGAAGTCAGACAGGAGGACACCCCTCATCTCTGCCAGCTCATGCTCCCAGAGGTCCCCTCACATACACCGGCACAAGGATGACTTGTCCCCAGGTCGGATGCTGGCAAGACACATGCCTGTGGGCAGGAAGGCCAGTTGGGCGGCATGGACAGACTGGCACTCCTCCGCCTCCTCCTCCTCCAGCAGGCACTGCTGGCCTGCAAAGCTGCCATCCCTCCAAAAACGACTCAGTGCTTCAGGGAGAAAAGGAGAATTGCAGCCTGGACCTCCAAAGCCACTTACTCTCAGGTGCAGGTTGCTGCAGAGGTGGGAGCCGGCTTCATGGCGCTCCCATCCCTGCTCCCAGCACACCCGCCTGCTCCTGGGCTGATGGAGGGGAGAGGCTGAGACAGCTGTAAAACCTTTCGCCCTTGATGCCTGGGTCCAAGATTCAAGGCTTGAGCCCATTCCCAACAGCTGGCCCGGGCACCAGGGGCCAGCAAAGGCTGGGGTGGGAAAGCACAGCGGGAAGAAGACAGCATTTCTTTCCAGAAATCCCCTCCCCTTCCCTTCACTGCTGTATTTACAGGCAAGAGCTGCAACAGCAGCTGGAGCTTCACCACTTTCCCCAGCACCGGGTATTAACAGGCCAATAAAACGTGCCCTTGTGCCGTGTCCTGGTGCTATATTGGGAGCAACCTTAATCACAGCTGCAGGGAAATGAGATTATGGCAGGATGTGGCCGCTCCTAAGCTGCTGCTCTTGGTTCCCCTCGCATGTGGCTGTTGCTCATTTGCCCGTGTGTCACAGTGCCAGCCACGCTGCCAGCGCTGCTGAGTAAATCAGAAGGGTGCCCAATAAAAGGGGACAATCAGCTGAGCAGCTGTGAACTGCAGCATGGCTGCTGCATCGTGCCTTCCCCTCCTCTGGTCTTTCTGCTCAGCCTGGGGGAAGAGCAGCTCCCTGAAGCACGAGGGAAGGACCTGCACCATTCAGTCCTTGCCTGCTCTTAATTTAAAGCCTAACAAAGAGGTGAGCTGAGGTGATCTCTGTGCACTGTGAACTGGAATGAAAACACAGTGCTGGGGAGGCAGGAGACAGTGAGGAGTCTGAGCTCTCTGCTTCAGACATGTTGCACCCTGCAGACCCTGCTCCAGCCCCAGTGGAGGCAATTAAAGCATAGGTTTCTACAGGTAAGGATGACCCATGGAGCCATCCATGGCAGCTAACAAGGTCTCCAGGCAGCCAAGAGCTAAATGCCTCGAGAGGAGGTAAACTGAGGTACCAGCGAAGGCATGGCACGGGGCCACCAGCTCAAGAGGCCACCTGGCCTGCGAGGGACGCCTGCAGTGCAGGTGGCCCCTCCGAGAGACTCCCAGGAGAGATGCGAGCAGTATGGGTCGGGGTGCACTGGGCTTGGCCTTAGCTTCGCAAAACACCTTTAGTGCTTCTTGCTTGCCTGCAAGTCCTTCCACCATTACTCATCAATTCACCAACAGGGGATTACATAAATTTCAGAAGTAAAACCACCCACAATGTTCTCCTCCTAACTCAAACACACTTGCTTTTGTTTTGCCTGAAGTCTCCAGCCCCCTCTGGCTGCCCGGTCAATAACATTAAAGGCAGCAGCGATGCTGCCCAGGACCAGAGTCATAGAATCACAGAATAGAATCACAGAATTGTTTAGGTTGGAAAAGACCTTTAAGATCATCAAGCCCAACCATTAACATAACACTGCCATCCCACCACTAAACCATGTCCTTAAGCCCCTCGTCTGCCCGTCTTTTAAATACCTCCAGGGATGGGGACTCAACCACTTCCCTGGGCAGCCCATTAAAGGACTGCACCCCCTCAGGACTAAGCTAACAGAAAAAGCACAGTTCTCTGCAAGTGCCTGAAGAGAGGAGCCACTTGGTCAGCTCCTGCCCTCTGTCACCTGCCCAGAACTGACCAGGGCCAGTGGGGGCACAGCTGCCCTCCCCTGTGTGCGAGGGAGAGGTGGGACACGACGATGCCCTCAACGGCTGCACTTGCAGGAGATGCAGCTGTGAGCCAGGCACACTTCTGCTCTCAGGGCAATGGGCAAGATGGGATCTGCCCCGCTGCTAGGCAGACCTGCACTTTTTGTTGTAGTGTTAACCTGCCTGGCCCCCTCCTCACCTTTTCCCTCTGTCACACCCAAGGGAGCGTGGCACCCCGCAGCACAGCCAGCGCCCGTTTGGTAGGGACCAGCCTCCCGGGGCATCGCACCAGTAAGCGAAACACGGTGCTCTGTAGGATAGGCCATAACCACACATACAGAGCGCAACGCTGCCGGTGCAGGGCACTGGACAAGCCGCCCGGATCGAGCTTCCCCCATCAGGCAGCTGCCCCAACACTGTTCATCACCCAGGAACTGCTGGTGCTGGCTGCTGTCAGAGATGAGCCATGAGCAGAGACAGAGAGTGGGTCAGGCACAGGGCGTCAGTCCCTCTCCTCCTGTCTGCTTCCCCTCTTGAACGCTTTGTTTGGGCCATTGATCCAGCGAGGGGGGTGGGAGGGCTGCTGCTCCCTCCTGGGTTTCCTCAGAGCCACTCAGAGGAGCAGATGCTTTGGGACAGACGGGTGGCAAGACACCCACCCACAGAGAGAAAGCATGAGGGCGAGAGATCCTACTGCATAACAAGATATAAATAAATAAAATCTGCTAGAGGAAAAAGGCATGCGAGGGAAACAACAGTGCCAGGCAGCGGATGGGTTACTGCAAGGCAGCAGCATCTGTTCCCTTGGATGACAGACAGCATCACTGTGTGTGTTAACACACAAGATCCTTCCTTCCTTGCTGGCCGTGCTCCCCAGAGGTGCGAGCTGTTAAAGCCAGGTTCTGATCTGCCTCCCTGATGCCGAGTGCCTCCCTCTTCCTTCCCAGATACAGTCTATTGCTCTGATCTGCAGCATCGCGACGGCTTCCAGGAGAGAGCGGCCCAGCCTGATCCAGCTCTGCTTGACATGGGGAACAAGGGACGGGCTGTTACCTCTTTCCCATGCCATCTCAAGTTTGCATGCAGGAGATTCCTTAATGCCCATCTTGCCCCATAATAATGGGCAGAGGTGGCTGAATTTAGGTCAGGTCTTAACCTTTTTTTTTTTTCCATGCAGGAAAAATGGTAGTGTCAAGGAGAGCCTGGCAGTGCTCGGGCGTCGAGCGATACAGGAATGGATAAGCAGCCATGTTACTTTGCCACTGCTTGCAGCATGCCGATGGAGCTACTGTTTCAGGTACTCTGCAAATTCAGGGAGGCACTGATGCCTCAGTTCATAGCTTCAAAATGCTGTCATCAATGGAATAAGACATGTCTTCACTTTATGAATGAGAAAACAAGATCAGGAAGGAATAGGAGGGTGCTCGTGGTGTTCTCTCATCTGTTGGTAACACAAAAGCTGGAGACTCTGTGGTTTAGAGTATTTACCCATAGAAAATCAAAGCAGTGTGGAAGGCAGGGAGTCTCAAGTACCAACAATTGCTCGCTTCCTATCATTCATGGTTGTTGGATCCTTTATTCACCTGAGGCCGTAACCTATGAATGTAAGTGAGGGAAACCACGCAGAGCCTTCAAAGCAAAGTCCAAAATGACCTTGCATCCATCTGGCATGACTCAGGAAGAGCAGCCAACACAGCAAGGTGTAGGAGGAGGAAGAGTGACTCACCGAAGTTCTCCCCGCCCCAGATGTCCATGGCACTGTCGTACTTCCCCAGGTGGTTGAACCAGGCTTTGTCGATCACAAACAGCCCCCCAGCAATGATGGGAGTCCTGCAAGAACAGGTAAGGGAAGAGGGGAGATGCTCTCAAACACTGCTGCTGCAGCACCTGGATGGACAGAAGCAGCTCTTCCATTGTCAGGACATTATCTATGTATCTCCTCCTCACCAAACAAGGACAGCACACCTTAAAAAGCATCTGAGCCTTTCTTTCAGCTGCCTTGGTATTTTGCTGTCAATCATAAATTGCCTGGCACTTAATGACTGGCTAATGCACCCATCAGCACAACTCCTACAAGTCCAAAGTTCACAGCCCTGATTGTAGGCTTCAGCATCAAAAATGCACTTAGCGCTCGGGGGGTTATTCACTCAGACGGGCTTTTTGCCTGGAGCCAGCTTATTAAGAGCACCGTTCCACTGGGGAGGGGAAGGCAGAGCCAATTTGGAAGGGCTTTTTAAAAGCCATCACTAGCTGTGTGATCTTTATTTCAAAACAGAGTTGTTTTTCATTCTTTGGTTTAGCTAAGAAAACTGCAGAGAAGGTCCATGGGGGAGGGGAGGGCAGACCCAGAAGATAGCTTGAGGAGACTTGCCATTTAGTGGCACAAGTCCTGTCTCCATTCAGTCGCAGACACTGTGGGTACCTTAGCATAGGCTCGGGAGGAGCTGGGGTGTCTGCTGCACCTGAGCAACTCTCTGCAGCGCCCTGTGTGGCAGGATGACCAGGAATGCAAGGCGAGCCTTCGGGAAGCCATCGAGAGCTCCTGTTAACAGCAGCATCCTAAGGAGCAGCAGTGTTCTGCTCTCCTGCCAGCTTTCTGGGGCCCTGAGCTTCCCCTGACACCCGGTCTCCTCCATGCCGCACGCCCCAGTGCTTCACAGCTGGGGATGCAGACACCAGCACTCGGCTGAACGAGGGATGCCCTCCATCCCACAGCACGAGGACAGATGGCATCTCTCCTCTCTCTCCTGCACATCCGAATTTCTGAGGAGCCTTCAGCAAGGTCCAGAAGAGCAGTGCTGATCAGGAAAGGCTGGACTAGACACCACATTTTATCAAGTGAGCTGACACTGTCTTACTTTTAAGTGATAGCTGAGCTGAGAGGAGCAGGACTCTGGAGCACTGGGCTTTTTCCCTAACCATATTCAGCCTCCCTAGCACTACCAAACCACAAATAACTATAAATATACCCCTTCTACCTCTGCAGCATCCTCTGGCTTCAATGCTGGGAGGTAAAGCTGTACTGCAAAACCCAAGCTAGCCAGGAGCTTGCTATAGGCATTAGAAGTTCAGAGCTGCCCTGGAAGGAATATCACACTGCCATGGTGGATGGTGGCAAACGAAGTCAGATGAGATGCCTGCCCTGCCCCATGTTCCTCAAGTGCCTCCTTTCCCCCTCTTGACTTACTTAATGGGTTCGGTGGGATCAAGTCGTTTGGCTTTCTGCTCTGGAGAAAGCTGCTCCCATTTGAAATGCAGACTCCAGTCAAAACCTAAAACCAAAGCAGAGAAGTACCATGAGGAAATTAGAAACGGGTCTGGGTTAGGAGGCAATGCAGGTTGCAGAAGCTGCATTTGATGGAGCATTTTCCCCGCTTTCAAATGACTCAAACCATGGAGATGCAGCTTTTGGGAGAAGAGTCCAACGACTAACATATTTTACTACTGCATATGAACAAGAAACAACACATTGCATTACAAGTGCAACGTCAAACACTCCAAAGGCAGGAAAAGTCAGAATTAAAGCTGCTGCTGAGACCTTACTTTGTCCCCTTGTGCACACAGATACACGCTCGCATGGAATTGCACGCTACAAATAGCACAGGCATACTAATAAGCACTACAGTCACATCCTCCACGTGTTACCTAGACATCCCCCATCTCCTCTTGTTGGCAGCCCAGCTTTCAGTGCTGTTAAGGTTGGCTTTGACATGACCCCTTTTTTCCTGCTTGACTGCCTTATCCACTGTAGCAAACACCATTCCTTACGCCACGCTTACCTGTCTCTAAAATAGCCCGAAAACAGCAGCAGGGAGCAGTGAACAGTGCTAATGTGCTTTCTACAAGACAGCAGGAGCCAGCAGCATGGTGCAGAGCCACCAGCTCCTCAGGCCAGTGCATTCTCACACCACAAGACAGATGCCCACGGAACACGCACATGGCTTGGACTCACCTCCTCTGAGGTCCGAGGAAGCCGCCACATAGGCGAAAGTGTCCAAGTTGATGATGTCAATAACAGGGCTGACCACTCGGGTGGGATCCTGGAAAGCATAGAATCATAGAATCACCTCGGTTGGAAAAGACCTTTAAGATCATCGAGTCCAACCGTTAACCTAGCACTGCCATCCCACCACTAAACCATGTCCCTAAGCAGAAGCAAAATGGCCCATGACTTCAGATCACACTGCTCAAACTGGTCAAGGAATGCTCTAAACCTCTGGAGACACCAGGTGGCTGTAAATCTCGGTGCCGCTCAGGTTTGTCAGGGACAAGTGCCCATCACTGCCGCCTCCTCCTCCTCAGCCATCACATCAACCAACGAATTATTGGCAGCAGCACCAAGTGGCAGAGGAATTGCTGGAGCCAGGGGCACACCGGCGAGAGGGGCCGGGAAGGCAGCACCATCTCTCCTGGGAAAGAGGACTGTGTGCTGCTGGGCTGCTGAGCTAGCACCTCTCACCAGCTTTGGCTTCCCCCACAGTCTCTCCCTCCACAGGCTGTATGCGTGTGCTCGGCGATGAACTCAGCTGGATGCAAAGCTGGATGCAATTTAGAATCATAGAAATATAGAATCGTTTAGGCTGGAAAAGACCTTTAAGATCATCAAGTCCAACCGTTAACCTAACCCTGCCATCCCACCACTAAACCATGTCCCTAAGCACCTCATCTACCCACCTTTTAAACACCTCCAGGGATGGGGACTTGACCACTTCCCTGCGCAGCTCATTCCAATGCTTAACAACCCTTTCAGTGAAGAAATGTCCAACCTAAACCTGCCCTGGCACAACTTGAGGCCATTTCCCCTCATCCTATCACCCATTACCTGGGAGAAGAGACCAACCCCCCCCTCACTACCCCCTCCTTTCAGGTGGTTGTAGAGGGCGATAAGGTCTCCCCTCAGCCTCCTCTTCTCCAGGCTGAACAACCCCAGTTCCCTCAGCTGCTCCTCATCAGACTTGTGCTCCAGACCCCTCACCAGCTTTGTTGCTCTCCTCTGGACACGCTCCAGCAACGCAACATCTTTCCTCTAGTGAGGGGCCCAAAACCACATTCACCAATGTATTCCACTTTCACCTCCCTTAAAATACTTTTTACTGTATTTCAGAAGTCAAGCAACAAACAGGCAGTTGAAACGACAGGAAAAACACAGGCAGTCAAGCAGCATTCAGGCATTTTTTAAATGTGCACACTATGGGGATACAGTCAAGAGTTTTGCCAAAGGTGTGAAAGGGTTAAAAAAAAAGACCCAAATTATTTTAAATAGTTGGTGGTGATTTAATTAACATCTTGTTATGGGCAAAGAGATTATACAAACAGTTATGAACAAAAATATCTGCAGGAGGAAGAGACTCTGACAGCTTTGACTGGTCTCTTATCTCCCTTTTTCTTTTCAAAAATCCCAAACTCCAATTATAGCTCAAACTTCAAGCTTTTACCCTCGCCAGATCAAATCATTTTTCACAGCCATGCAAAGGAAAGCATCTGAGCACACACAGGCTTGCTCTTTCACTCAGAAAAGACGTAGTTTTAGAAATTAGTCGTGACAAAGAAGCATTCAAAAGCAGCGGTAGGAAGAAGCAACCACAGGCCATGAGCCAGGAGCTAGACTAGGGGCTCAGGTTTTCCAAACGAGCACCACAAATACTTGGGATTTCCATGACAGTGTCAAGTCGGGAGTCTTAACATGACTTTCTGTGAGTCAAACAACCCGCTGAAGAGGCAAGGTCTGCTGTACCTACGTACCGCATGGAGAAGCCCAAAGTCACACCCAAGGGCGATGAGCTTTTCAAACCCACCATAGCTGCTGCACAGTGTCCTGCAGGCTGCCACAGCTCAGCATACCCAAGCATCCTTTAGTTTCCCGAGGGTAGGGGAAAGGTTTTTAAGCAAAGCATCTGCTTTGCAGGCCGAACTCTGCAGGGAAAGGCTGGTATCTAGTAATTTAAAACTTGCCCCTCAAGCATCTTACTGTTGATCACTTCTAACTAGCCCACGCTCCTCCCCAGGTTCAATCCCACTCCTATACTCATTGCACGGCACAACTTCTTGCAAGAAAATCCCCTTTACCTCTTGGCTGAGTGCATGACTGCAGACTGGTAGCAGCTTTCAGCAGTGCAACCTTCTCCCTGCCTCACTTTCCCTGCCACATCATCGGGACATTTATATTTATTCAGCCTTCCTGAAGGTCTCTATGACCCTCAGTAGAAAAGCATGGCATGCTCAAGAGCACAGCACTGTTCCTAGGATTTATTTTGGGTTGAGCACCAGATCTCATTATAGGCAGCTTCACATTTCTGGTTTTTTGATACCCTCCCATGCCGGGCCATGTTAATATTAACAACACCCAAATCTTCAATCCTCTTTCACATGAAATTCTCAAAAACCTGAGAATGCGTTTCTCCAATACGCTTCTCAAACAAACCAAATTAAGGAACTAAATCAACATGAAAAAACGTTGAAAATGCTCTTGAAGACAATAAATACATTTCAACTGTGGAAAAGGATCTTGATTCTAGCTTGTCTCCCAACCTCTATATCATGACCTTGTCATGCACAGCAAAACAGGCCACGGTCGTTCCTCTGGCCCCACAGCAGCACCAGGCAAGGCGAGAGGGCCAGGCTGCCCCTCACCTGCCTCCCCCTGCCCCACAACAGCACCAAACTGGGGGGGATGCTTGAGCTGGAAGTGGGGGGTCACCATTCACTGGTTCATCCTGGTGCTATTTGCAAATTCAGTTTTGGGACAAGCTTGTAGAGTCATGCGGTAAAAACACCTTGGTCTGGGTTAATTACATTTTTAGAAAAGTTATTCAGTTGAAATGTACCACTAATGGCTTTAGGGATATTTGTTCCGTAAGTAAAAACAAAAGCCCATGTGCCCACACACTCACCATTGAATGTTCACAAACATGTTGGTGCAAAACAACCGCCATTGCTGCCACCCCCTGGGACATGCACCCTCCGAGGCACAGGTCCGAGATCCCCTGGGCCCCCTCTTTTCCCCCCCACACTCCTTTTGCTCTTAGACTTTCTAGTCCTGCTCATTTCCAAACCCACGTGCCAGGCATGTATTGCCCACACCCAAAAGGGATCGTGGGCCTGGGGTGGGGCATGCTGTCGGCTGCTGGGGAAGCTTGACATGGGGCTCAAGGGGCACCTTAACATGGGTGCATGGTGGCACACATGGGCTCTGGCATTTCTCACCAAAGAAAGCTGCAGGAGTGGCTGCTCTGGCCAAGAAAAGAAGAAAAAAGTGAAGAGAAGTGCAGGGTGGCTGGTGGCGGTGAAAGCACCGCTCCTTTGCTTGACACTTAAATCAAGTTACCTCAAAGCAGGCTCTCCCTAGAAGTGATATGGTAAGAAAATGCTCTTTCTAGGCAGCTAATCCTCACCACAGCGGTCAGACGGGGAAGCCAGCTCTTTAGCTCAGCCTGAAGGTGGCAGCAGTAACATTTCATACACTTCATTGATCAATATTTTAACCCTAGTGGAAAGGATGGGTACGGTGGGCCTGGGAAGAAGGAAACTGAGGACTTGCTGCCCTTATCCTGCAGCTTCTGCAAGCAGTTAAAAAGCAAGCAAGCAGGACCCCGCTTCCTTTGCAAGTCCCTCAGTGCTCTTCATAGCAGGTCTCCCTTGCTGCCTTCAGCTGGGCTGCGAGACACGGGGCAGCATAAGCAGCAGCACAAGCTTAGCAACTGCCTTACTTCCAGGCAGAGAAAGATTTAATCCAGGAGAGCAAATAA
The DNA here is from genome assembly GCA_034008185.1 of Gorsachius magnificus. Lineage (NCBI taxonomy): Eukaryota > Metazoa > Chordata > Aves > Pelecaniformes > Ardeidae > Gorsachius > Gorsachius magnificus. The sequence continues at coordinate 10,766,543 of CM067083.1, read as the reverse complement.
AAAGTTCACAGAGGCAGTGCCTGCATGTGATGCTATATTCAGACCACGATGCAGTGAAAGTCCTAGGACGATGGCATCCACATTCACCTATCCCGTGGGCATCAAATGTGGGGCACAGTCCCAGAGCCGCACGGGCCACCACCTCTGCCCATCTCCTGCCAAAACACATCAAAAGCTCTGCGTGGGAAAGAGGCAATTGCTCTGGATAGTCCTCACCAAAAGACAGCAGGGCTTTGGCAGAGAACGAGGAATGCTCTCCTTAAAAAAACTCAGAGGAAAAACTGATGGAGCAAAGTTTAGTGGTGAACCCCACTCTGGGGCAGGCCAGCTAGAGGCTCAAATGGGGTATCATAGCACGTGTTCTAATACTGTGGGGGCTGCAATCGATCATATGAAAAGGCCATTTTCATTATATGTCCATTTATCAGCAGCACTGTGGCCCAGCCTGCAAACTGAGGTTGGGACCTCTCCAGCGCTGGCTGTGCTATGAGTGCCAGCAGCACCGACTGCCCTCGCCCACCACGGAGGGACCTGACCTGGCGCTGTGCTCCCCTTCCCCCTGTCCCATCGCTGCTGCACGCAGGGGACGCATAGCCTAGCCAGCACAGCCACCACAAGTGGAAGTGTGAAAAGCAGGACGCCTTGGATGAGGGGCATCATGAACACCAACCGAGCAGGTTTCTTCATAACCCACTGCCTCGGCTTCCCCTTGCTCCTCAGCTGCCCTTATTTCAAGATAATTCAGTAGTTTTAAAATTACCGAGTAATAAATACCAGCAATCAGGAGCCAGAGGTGTAGCAGGGGCGGAGGAACGAGGGACAGTGAACGGAAAAGACCACGCGTCGAGGCCGGAGCTGAAGGCTTCATCCCCTGTCCTGTGCCAGAGGGTCACCAGCACAGAGCTCCCTCTGACCCGAGGGACAAGGCACCAGGAGGGAGCCTCCATGCACACGTCTGCTGAGAGTTGCCGCTGGTGAAAGGCGAATGTCATTGTCTGCTCCGAAATCAGCAGAATTTAAATCCTATTAAATCAATTTATTAGCGCTTAATTTGCATGAAATTAAATTCGGCCCCTATTCAAGGAGCCGTCACTCCCTTGAATCATCAGCGCTGAGCGTTTTACATGAGCCTAATTAAAAACTCTGCTGGAGCACTGCCCACGTATTCCCCTTTCACCACTCACCCTGTGCTTGCCGGTTAGAGCCCCACTGCCCAGGGAAGCACCTTGTCCCACCCACCCACCTGCTCTCCCAGTAATGGAGCCATTCCCACCTGGCTGCTGGGTGGAGGTCGACCAGCAAAGGCCATTTTGCACCCCAAAAGCTCATCACTCTCTTAGTCGGATGCCTGCACGCAGTAGGTTATGGTTGGGTGGTGATACCCATTGAGAGGGAAGAGGAGGTGGACATCGGCGATGCGTCCCCTGAGGGTGGCCCTGCGTCCCCTGAGGGTGGCCCTGGTCTCTCTGGAGCACTCACCTCTTTGATCCTCTGCAGCAGAGGGAGCAGCCAGTCCTTATTCACCTCACAGTGACTGTCGAGGAAGGTCAGCACTCCTGCTTGTGCCACATCTGCCCCTCGGATCCGGGACCGGATCAGACCTGTTCAGGGACACACCACGTCAGCTGCTGCCCAGGTGGCTGGGCACCGTCCCCAGGCTCCTCCAGCACGGTCTCCTGCACTCACACATCTCCTGGGCTGTGACCCATCTAAATCCCATTCAGACAAAACATGGCTGGGGTCTATTGCCTCCTTCCTGGTGCTGCAAGGCATGCCAACCATTTCCCAAGGTCACCAAAGCAAATAAATGGCTCTACCAAGATTAATGATTTATGGCATTTATGCCAATCCTTAATTTGCGCAATTATTTCTGCTGTCACCTTCTGGGGCAAAACATGACTCAAAATGCTTTCATAGCCCCCTGCAGGTAATAATCTAACACAGATGTGAGTCAACAGGGCCAGGGGAATCCAGGGTGGGATCACCTCATGCCAGAATCGGGCTTTTCTTAGATTTCTGACTTTTCCCTGCTGCACCCCTTTCCATGTTCCAGTGACTCCCAGATCTCACGCCCACCCTGGGGGCACTGCTGATCTGCAGCTCAACGGGAACATATTTTCCATCAAGGAAAGAGGGCTGGCTCTCAAGGTGCTAAGAGCCCGCTTGGGTCATCAGGGCCCTGGTGGTGAATTTAGAGTCCTTCAGAGCTGCAGATGGATTGCTGTGTGCATTCGTGAAAGAGAAAAATGAACAAAGAGGGAGGTCACGGAAAACAGCTGCATGCATGGATTTCACAGTAGACTCTTCGGCAAGATCACTGCTCTTAAAGATGCTCTGTTCCTATTTATATAGCAGTCAACCAGCTTTCCAACACTCCTCCTGCCTGCAGTTAATGCTCAAGTGAACCACAACATAAGAAAGGAGATGGTCCACTGGCAAACAAGAGAACACACAGGTTGCTCAAGGGGACCAGAGCTTCCCAACGAAGGAGAAACAGTGGTAATACCAGGGGAGATAGGGGCAGATAAAGAGAGACAGGAGGGTTTCAGGGAGCAGCCACACATCAGGTCCATACAGGAGGAGGTCACTCATTTTCATATTAAAATTCCCTAGAGGAAAAGGGTCAAGAAACAGCCTCTGAGCAGGAGGGAGAGGGACAGGAGAACAAAGTTGGGTGCAATCCAGCGTTTGCCAAGGACACCTCCTGCAAAGCCGGTTGTCTCTGTATCCCCCTCTGCAACATCTAAGACTTTGTGGGTAGGCACGGTCTGCTATACCCACCCCAGCCCTCCCCAAATCCTGGCAGGTCCCGAGGAATGCAGCTTTGGTGATGTATTAAGTGAGGTAAGCCCTCCAGGCTGGGTTCTCAAATCTTGACTGCTTTACAGAGCACCAATACCTGCAGGTCCATCCAGTGCCGGCAGTGAGTACCTATGTACCCCCGTAACACAGGAGAGAAAGGTGAGAAGAAGGTGCAGGTCTATGGAGACCTCCCCTGCCCTCCGGCCAAAGCAGGTACGTCTCTTATGCCCATGGTGGGGTGATGCCACCCTGACACCAGACCTGCAGATCTGAAACCTTCTGCAGAAAGAATCCACAGAAAAACCCTCCTCGCTCCTCAGTCTCCCCAACCCAACACACACCAGGACTCACACCTTCGATTTTCAGCATGAAAAAAACTTCTTTGTTTTTTGTTTTCCTAACACCGCAACGCAAAGTCTTGAAAACACCCATTCAGACTACAGGGAGCTAGAAAATGTCACAAAAGGTTGCCAGCAGCAGCCCAGTAGGACATACATTCATCTTCCATATAGCCCTTCTTAATCTTTCAAAATTTTCTTTTTAATTTTTTTTTTTTTTTTTTTTTTTAAATCCCACAGAAGCAGCAGGAGCAGATCTCCTCTCTTTCATTAGAGCAAACATCTTTAAAAATAAGACCCGGGGCTTTGTTTTGCCTGTTCTAATTTTCTGGCTAATAAGCTACAGCTGAGCCTCATTGGATATCTTAATAGTCCCATCTTTTTCAGTGAGAGAGGAGGGATCCATTTCAGATCCCAGCCCTCTATCACATATCCTTTTACGAGGGCCCTCTGTTCCAAGGAGCCACTGACCTCCCTTGTCGCCCACTCCACTGAGGTTCCTCCCTTGCTCCATCACTCCCATGTCTCCCGAAATCTGGGTTTCCCACTGGGGTCACGGACAGGCAGCTCTTACCTTCTCGCCGTCCATTCCGCAAACACTTCACCTTGGGGAGCTTGCCCAACAAGCGGCAGTCGTCAGCTTGGGAAACACAAAGACAGGACATGTCACCCTCAGCCCTCGTGGTGGCTCCGGCAGCAGAAATGGTCCTAGGGGAGACTGGGAGCAAGGGGAGGACCCCATCCTGGCCTGGCCGATGGCTTGTTAGGATGATGCACTGCTGGGGCACAACAGTCTTACCCCTCAGCTCATGCAGTGTAAATCAGGACTGGCAAAGCAGCAGTTTTCATAAAAATAGTGTAAACCCAGCAGATTTACACCAAGATCAGCTGACTTACGCCATAAAGTCAGCGTAGAAGAGCCGTGGTTGTGGTCAGTGTTGGAGTTTTTGCATATTAATGCAAATGACTATTTTTGGTAGCTGCAAAGCAACGCGTAAGCCATTTGATGCACGTCTGTGTGGCGGGGCAGGAGCCTCCTGAGGTGGCCTGCAAGCCCTGAGCAAGGAGAAAAGGATGATCAAAGAGAGCTCCATGGAGCATCTGAGGGCTCCTCATGCCCAGGGCAGCAGCTCCATGGGGCAGAGAGGCCCCACAGCCACCCACACCCGAGCTAGGGAGGTCCTGCAATCCCATGTGCAGTTGCTGCCATTGCTCTCGCCCCGGTGCTGCCTGCAGCCCCAGCATCCCTCCTCACCCAGACTCCTCCCAGCAAGAGCTGGGTCTGCAGGCAGGTGCACCCATCACAGTCCCCTCTACCTCCGCATGCCCAACGCCGTGACCTCTGCAACCCCTTCGTGCCTTTCACCGCTTCTCTGCCTCTTCCTCAGCACTACAAACACACACGGCCCATCCCCACCGCCCACCCTGTGGGTCCACAGGCACTTCCGACCACTCTCATCCCCTCCAGCAATTTTTGTTGACAAAAGACATAGGCGGTACTGGTACCCCTAACAACTTGGGGACAGAGCTGCACTGCTCTGCGCACACCAGGGGAGCTACGGACCTACGACGGAAATTTGCTGGGAAGAGTGGGAACCCCCATGCAGAACAACCATATCCCAGCAAATAAAAGGTCACCGTACAGAGGTGAGAAATGAGACACAACTAGGCACGAGATAAAAGCACCCATTGCTTGGGGTGGGTTGCAGGGAAAAAACTGACCGTGTGTGTATAGCATATTATGCAAATACATGTATTTTTATGTAAATGCATGCAGACTAGATGCCAGCAGGCTCAGACTATCACAGAAAAGGAGATGTAAGACAGCTGAGAAGCGCTGATTTTGAGTAGCCAAGGGGCTGTTCTAAGTTACACGGGAAACAGGCTCCCCCCAGGTGCCCCAGGATGAGCCTAAACCCAGCCCTGCTCCTTCTCCCTGGCTCATGCCATCGGGTGTGCTGCACCAGCGGGGCCGCATTTCTGCAAACCCTTTGCCTTTCAGGAAGGCAAGCACTTTGTCTATTTAGCCATATAATCAGCATTTACTTTCTCCACCCTTCAAAAAGCCTGCTCTGCTGTACGCCAGGGCAGCTCAAGTCCTTGCACCGGCTCCTTTTCTGCGTCGCAGCCGCTCTGCCGGTCCTCAGCCTTGCCCAGCCTGGGTCCCCGTGTGCTGGAGCCGCTCCAGAGCTCACCATAATCACTGCAACCCCTTCCCCTGCCTTCAGCGACTCCCCGGGGAGGTGTCGATGCTGAGAAGTGGGTCTCCTGTGAAATCTGTCCCTAATGCTCTCCGAGGCAGTGCCTATTTATAACATCCAAGAGCAAAGCGTAGATCCTTTTTTTTTTTTTTTTTTTAAACCTCTCTGGCTTTGTTTTCGCATTTCCTAGTAAATGGCTACATTTTGCAGCTCCTTGAAATGTAAGTGCCACAGACCATTCAGCCTAGGTGTATTTTATCATCCTTTTCATGCCTGAGACAGTTCTTTTGAGCACTTACTCTCAGCACCTGGATCTTCCTCTCACCCATCTCACCGGGCAAGGTCTTTAGCTGGGGTAGTTCCCTGGGAGCCCCCGGGGCTTCAGCTACCAGCTTTTGCGGGAGATCGGACCTATCGATTTCACGTTATTATCCAGGAAAGAATGGCAGGAGGATGTGGGCTGTCTGTGGCATACAGTGCTATTTATGGTGCATCTCCAAAATGGGTAGCCCATGCGGGAAATCCTCTTTACATGGGTGGAAAAAAAAAAAAAAAAAAAATCAATCAAGAGTTGCTGGGCACCTACATAAATGCATGCAGAACACACGCATGCATCAGGAGGGTCAGACTATTGGTATCCTGTGCAATTCCAGTGGTGTCAACCCAGAATTTCTCCCGGCTGCAGCTGAAAGCCAGATTAAATACACCACGGCTGCGGGAGGATACAACCGGGTAAGGATTGGATTCATGTCTACTGGGCGTAAAAATGATTTGCCACGCGCTTTTCTTGTATTATTTTCATGAGAAGAGGTTTGATCATTTGTAATTCGAATTCTCCATGCAGCGCTGCAAACCTGGCACAGCGGGGTTTGCTCTCCACACCTATGGAGCTTTAAATTTCCTTCCACTTCCACAAACTCTTCCCCTTCTCGCCTGAATCCCAGTCTCTCACAGTCTTTTTTAGTTTGGCCCCTCGGTTTTAACATAGAAAGGGTCACTTACGATCATCACTGAAGTCATCCAGTAGTATGATTTCGTGGATGAGGTGCACTGGGGTGCGGTTCAGCACGCTAAAGAACGAAGAGAGAAAATCCGTGACAGTGCTTGACCAACTCAACAACCCAGCAAATGGGGCAGGAAAGCCTAGGAACTGATCCCTGCCAAAGCACAGAAGACCAGGCTTGGATTTCCAGACAGGATATACTACATAAACCCAGAAACCATCATCCCCACACCACCACGCCCAGATACCTACAGTACACAGCTATTGGCTCCCTACAACCTGATCTAAGAGCCGAGCACCCGGTATTCCTGGGAAATAGCTGAGATTCACCCTTACCATCTTCGTGAGCAAAAGCAGAGCACCACGTAAAGCCAGGAAAACAGGCTTTTCAGCAACATGCACATCGCACCAAGTTTCTTAACGGGGCTTACAGCAAAGCTGCCATCACCCCTCTACCTCTCCCGGGGCTAATGATACGGTGTCTGCCAACAGCAGGGCCAACACAGAGAAAATTACCCAGCTCAAACCCATCTTTACAAAGCTCACAGCCGTGGCAGGACAACTCCTGTTTTTATCCGTGAGCCGATTGCGTTTCAGAGACTGCCGAGAGGGTAAGAGCAGGGTTGGAGCCCGTCTATTTAATGAAAGAGAGAGGCTGGAGGATGTAGTTCACAGCTCCCTCCAGGTGGACAGACACTGTGAAATGTGGCTGAAAGCTACAATCTTCCCTTAATTATGCCACCAAGGGCTTTTTTATTATTATTATTATTAAAAAGTCTAGGCCTGTTCTTCCCCTTTCTTGCACAGCACAGAGGTCGGCAGGATTACACGCGTGTAAAATGCTGCACCATGAAAGGATGAAGGCCAACTTCTTGAAGCAGAAACCCCAGGGCATCCCAAAAAATCTCCTAAGGGCTTCACGCGGGCTTTGATAACACCAGTTGGGTGACACAGGCCATTCCAGAATTTAAAACTTTTGCCTTCATCCTGAGCACAGTTCCTTTTTCAAACAGGATTTAAAATCCCCCCCCAGATTTTACACCCGAGTCTGCCTTCTGGTCTGAGTTAGGAAAAACCTTCAAACCTACTGCTGGCATAAGGGATCAGACATCCCTTGAAGCCCCTGACACCTCCAGATCCTTATTGACAGGTTTCCCTGGCCTTTCAGGCTGCCAAAGCTCTGGCAAAAAGCCTGGAAGTCTGGAAAACTGCATCCCTGGGCCAGACCCCAGTCAAGAGGGCTCTGAAGGGCAGGATCCCCAGGGAACCCAGGAGCCCCCAGCCCAGCTGGCAGGATCCCAGAGGGGTTTCACAGCATCATCCCCAGATATCCAAGGACGTTCATCCAAAGGGCTGCGCTTCTCTGATGAAACCTTCTTGATGAAAAGCTGCAAGCCCACCTGCCCAGGAGGGCTTGGTGTATCTATACCTATTGCCAGCTGCCAGCACCCACCAGGTGCTGGAATTACAGCCCTCTAGAGAGAGAAAGAGTTGAGCCAGATTTTTTTTGGAAGGAGAACAGGGCATCCCAAGACAGATACTCGAAATGATCGTCCCTCCATGTTTTGGATTTTGGTTTTGCGCCCCCCTCCCTTTCCTCCAAAATCCTGAAAAAAGGGGGTTTTATCTCAGACCAGAGTGGGTAAGGCTGGCACCTCCCTTGTGCAGCTCCTCAACATCACATCCAAGCCCATATTTACTTTCCCCAGAAACACAACCCCAGCCTCCTCCAGTTTCAGGATCTTGACAAAAGCCATGATTTCCCCCCTCCCCCAATTTCAGATGCTCTGTATGTTAAGGTTCAGATGGGGAGGAGAAGAAACCCTCTGCCCCCTAAGCACCAGTCATAGCAGGAGCCCGGACAGCCAGGAGCTGCTGCAGCCACCCCAGCATCGCTGAGGCTCCCACCAAGCAGGGTTGGCAACTCCGCCTCGCCAACAGCCGCAGCCTGCACAAAGTATTAGGGAAAGTGGCTGAATGCCCCTCCTCCCGCTGGGGCACACAGAGCAATTTAGATGCGCTGTTCCCACCTGTCAAGTGTTTTTTAATTATTATTATTAATAGGTTTGTTATTTTTTAAAAAAAAAATCCCCACATGCGAGAGCTGAGTTCAGCAAATTACTGTAGCTGAGCGTCAGTACAGAGAGACAGGAGAGCAATATCATGCTCAGTGGAATATTTAACAAGCGCTGATTGCCTGGAAACCTAACTTGGTGAAACCTGCAGGAAAGAAGCAGACTTGTAAAAAAGCCAGCAAAATAAATAAATAACCTGCCGAGCGGGAGAGGGGGAGGCAGCGGGCAACTTGAATATTCAAAGCCTGCCTCCGCCCAGTCTCCCCTATAGATTTGCCTGTCAGAAATGCAATGCAGGGCTTAACTCTGCAAGAAGGCAGTCACAAAGGGGCTGATTCTGCTTTTGCTGGTACCAGCAAGAATAACTCAACCAAAACTGCCGCACTGGGCTGTAGACTCAGACCCGGGGCTCACAGCGGGACTCAGTGACTTGAAGGAATTCCCCCCAGGGCACCTCTTTGGAAGAAAATCCAGCATGGACCGTTTTCAAGGTGCTGGGCTGGGAAGAGGTGCAGCCCAGTCTTGGCTCAGCTGCAGACTCCCGCTGTCCCCAGGTCAAGCCGTTTGCTGCCAACTGTGCCTCAGCTTGCCACCCGTAAATCACGGAAGGTGTCCCCTGAATGCCGACGATGGCCATCTGTGGGATGCAGAGGGTTGACCAGAGCAAGGGGGAAAAATATCAGCGCACAGGCTGACAAGGGAAGGACCTCTCCAAGGCTTGCCCCAGCTCCACGAACCATCATCCTTCCACAGGGTTAATGACGGACACCACCACGGGTCACACAGCATCGCCCAGCACTGAAAGCAGCCTCGCCCAGCAGCATCACAGCCCTCTCCCATCACTTCCCTTGTGGGACTCACCCACAGCATGACACTACCCCAGATCCCGAGTGAAGGTGGTCCAAAGGCTGGGTCTACCGCGGCTCCAAGGGACCTGATGTCCACTGATTTCAGCAGGCTTTCAGCTCGTTACTGCTCTTGCGAATCTGCACATTGACACTTGCAAGCCCCAAAATCACTGCTAAGCTAGGGGCCACCTGATACAGGCACACAAGGCTGCAATGCCACGGCTGCAGCACGCTTCCCAACACAGCCGAGAGCAAGCATGCTGGCTTTTCAGCAAAGCCAAATTCACATCTCCAATGCATTTTCTACCTGTGGTCTACTGATCACTCGATAACGCACCCATGCCTCTCAAAACACAGGAGAGGACAAACACCCCTCCTGCAGCGCTCCTCAGGGAGGACAGGAAACAGAGGCCTCGAACACAGCATGTTTTCAACATTATGGGGATTTTTTGTTTTTCAGATTGACTATAAAAGCACTTTAAAAAAAAAAAATCAAAGACAGCTTTTCTATTATTTGTGCCTTTGCTCAGCTTTGATTTTTTTTTTAATATACTTTCTTTTCTTTATGTGTGTGCATGGCTTTTTTTCATTTTATATAGGTAAAATCAGAAGACAATTAATATTATAGTGCTTTGAAGTCCCCCTGTTATTTACAGAAATTTTCCCTGAAATGAAACCTACGTAGATATACTGCAGCAATGGGCCTATTTTAACAAATCAAAACAGCTTTTAAGTTCTGTTGAGCCAGAGATCACAACACTTTCTCCCTTAAATCGCCAGAAGACCTGTTACCCTCAAGATGAAAACTCATGCCTCTGGTCCAGAATGTGCTTACACATATTCAGCCCCACAAGACCAGATTCGCTGCTGAATTATCTTGCAAAGTTAATCCTGAAATTTTCTTTGTTTCAATGGATTTAAGCAGACATTACGCAGGTGTAACCACAGAGAATTTCACCTTAAATTTTTATCATAAGGTCCTTCCTTCATCCTTCTCAACGATTTGTTGGGATCCTTTTCTACCTATCCAAGGGTAAGCACTGGATTCAACAATTTCATCTCCAACCAAATACCAGTCCAAAAGCCACCCAGCGTGTAAGACATGGAAAATGTTCGCAGGGAAGAGTTCAGATCTTCTGACCAAAGGTCAGTATGGTTTTGGTCATCAGGATACCAGGTGCTTTAGAGAGGTGACTGTAGACATCGATCCTTGGGAACTCATTAATTCTCTCCATGTCAGCACACTGGGACTTGTTAGGGGGGGAAAAAAAGCAAAACCCAAACCTTTGGGAGTATAAAGTGTTGCAAGGGCCAAGGGTCACAATTATCGAAATCAGACCGAGAGCGTGGAGAGAAAATGCCCACCAAAATGATCCGCTTCAACAACCCAAAATGGCTAATTATGTAGGAAGAGAGACATCACACCAAGAATAACCATAATGAGCTTTGATTACACTGCGGCTTTCGCATTTTATTCTTTCAAATACCCACCAAGCTCTTTGAAATTCAAGAGTTCTCTTATGTTAACATCAAAAGGTAAAAGCGCATGGAGGGCTGTGTACTTAGTCACCGCGAGAGATGATTAGCAAATTAAGAAAAAAAAAAAAAAGTCCAGGGTTTAAGCAAAAAGAAAAAAAAAAAAAAGAAAGAAAAAAAATAGTCAGCACAAAGTGCTAATTATACAGTTTCTGCACAACACCTGGCTTGTTTTTGCTTCTTTAATCAGGCTCGTTTCAGTTATGGCACAGACTCTATACAGTGCCGCTGCTGCCTAAGGAAGGAGGCAGGCGGCTTTGTCATTTCCTGGCCTCAGATGTGTCTGGATGCAGACAAGGTAGCGGCACGAGGGTGAAGGTGCGAGGTGCTGGCTGTCCAGGATGTCACTTCTCTTACTTACAAGCACTGGAAAATGAAAGGCGTGATATTCTCCCTGCTAATTAATGATCTAAATATTTGATGAGGTATTCACAGCGCTTGCATCAGGACTTTTGACAAAGGATGTGTTTGGGTCTGTCTGCGAGAGGTAAATAATTAAGTCTCTTTATTCCCGTCCTGAGCTCCCCAGCCTGAAGTTTGAAGAATAAATAAATAAAGACCACTCAGCAGAATAAACACGACTGTTTCACCCTCTGCCCCGGCAGGCTGCCGGCACAACAGCCTCCGATGCTCCACTCCTTGCCCAGCCTGCGCCAGCACTGACCTACCATCAGGCTCCCAAAATTGCCTTGCTGGAGAAAGCCACAGCGGGATGGTCCCTGATGGTCGGGGAGCAGAGCATCGCCCCAGGCTGCCTGCAGCTCTGCCTCCCCCAGCCCTGCCGCCAGGGCAGGCAGCATTTCTCTCCCCAGGGCTCCTCCCAGGGACAGGGCATGCACCAAGCCTTGCTCCCTGCAGACCTCAGCAGGGGATGCCACACCGCATCACGCCCTGAAAGCACGACTGCCCACCCAGCGGTGGCCGCATCTTGGCACGTGAGCATGCCAGTGCCTGCAGAGGTGGGCTGCGAAGGAAAGAGGATGATACTCTCATAGCAAGGCATGGAGTAGATCCCCTTAACCACACGGGATTACAGGATGGGGAGGCACTATTACCCATCACTATTGACGGCCCCAGCACCCAGCCTGGCCCCAGGTGACAAGGAGCATATTTCCCAGCTGGCTACGCTGCTCCTTCCCCTCCAGTGACTGCTATGGCCTTGGGGACATCCTGAAGCTCTCTCTCTGGAGGAGCTGGGCAGCTAGAGCTGGCCAGTGAGCTGGATTCCCTTCCTAAACCCAGGCTAACACAGGATGGAAAGAAAAAAAAGAAGAAATTGTTGTGGGTTGTTTTTTTTTTTAAATGCCTCTGCATTGCTTATTCTCTCCCTTGCTCCTGCACCCCCTCCTTGGGTTTACTCACATGGTCCCATCCTCATACTGTTGGAGACTCTCACCACCTTTTAATGCACTGAGCCTTGGAGCTTGAAATACGTGAAACCGAATCACGGGGGCATAAGAAACTTGCCCAAGGTCATTTGAAAAGTGAGTGGCTGAAACAACAACCCAATGGCAGTTTCTTCACTGTCTGCACAGTAAAAAAATAAAAAAAATAATCTCAAGAGCTAGTTTGCTATTCACCATCTCCTCCTTTCAGGCCTCTTCTCCCCTTTCCTATTTCCCTTTCTCAGGACACCCATTATTCAACACAGTCCACTAGCTTTTCTCAATAGCTCTGACGATGCCAGTTGTTCATAAACGAACTGTCACAAACACTCGCAGTGTGACTTGCGTAAGGGGTGCTGCGGAGGCCGCGTACGCTGCCTCTGCTTCACGGGTCAGAGCTCCCATCCTCACCAAGAGCTGAACACAACAGACTGAGCCTGCCACACAGCTCAGCCTCAGCACTCAGTGAGCATTAAAGCTCTCAAGCACCCAGGAAAAGCAGAGGAATAGCAAAATCCCTCCTGCTTGACATGTAGGTGGTCCCTTCTGCAAAAGCAGATTTCCTCCTCTGCTATAGGGTACCTTCACCAGCATTGCCCTCTGCCACCCCTCTGTGTTTACATGGGGTCCTGCAAGAAGTGCTCCCTTTCGGGGGCCAGTGCCCCATGGCCCCATGGCTTTGGACAAGCCAAGCACTGTCCCTGCGCCCTGTTTCTTGCTCCTGCCACAGCGGTTAACTGAGAACATTCATTTTGCAATGTGGCTAGGAAACCTGAGTTGCTGGGACTTGGGAAATCAGGTTTGCAACCCAAAATCTTCCTCCAGCCACAGACAAACCACCTTTCTGTTCCTCAGTCTGCCCATCTATCAACTGGGTTACACCAAGAGCGCACCATGGAGATGTACTGGGGAGAACAGGGTAGAAGAGATGCCCGTTTTACTCACCGCCGTGCTCAAAGTGCTCGGAGACACTTGGCCACAGCCTGCTCCAAAAGGCACAAAGCAGTGTCAGGAGGACAGGGTTTGTTTTGAATGGCCATGGAAAATGATCTGTGTTGTTACAGCCGTCATGGGATGGAGTTATCTGAAGATCTAATTAAACTAAGCATTTGCCAAGCAAGGGGAAAAAAAACAGAGCAGTCAGAAGGCACAGCGAATTAACCTACAGAGGCTGAAGAGGCAGATGAGCTCTCAGCTGGGTCCAAAAACAGGCAGGGAGGTGGCAATATGTGCACAGTCATGGCTGGAGAGGAGCAGAGCGGGAGCCATGTCACCAGCCCCACTTGCCACCAAGGGCTGGTACCCCTCGGGCTGGTTAGGATTAAAGCAAGCCTCTAAGTACTGCATCCAGGAGGAAAACGGTGAACCCTGATGCCAGGAGGCCATCTCCAAACCATGGGGACCAGTTAAGAAGGGTCAGCTCAGGAGAGTCTGGGATCTCAGCCCAGGGAGAGGCAGGGGAGATGGGGACCCAAGGCTGTCATCTCAGTTCCTCACTGCCTGGGCTTGCCTCTGCAGTGCAGCTCAGTGGGATGCTCCGTGGGGCTCTGGCACCATTTGGAGATCAGCCTACAGGCAAAGAGGGCTCAGAAGGAGCCTTGGAGCTGCGGAAAACCTCCTCACAGACCAAACTCAAGCACTGGAATCTCCGAGGCACGTGAGCTGGGAGGAGCAGTGCACGGGGGCTAAGCTATGGTAGAAATCACACGCAACCGGGTAAGGACAGCAGTAAAGCCAACTAATCAAGTCAAGAAAAGAAAAGAAGAGGAACGAGGAAGAAAGTCTCTTTATAGCTGGAAATCAGAAACTTCAGAGGACAATATCCTAGAAGAAGGAAAAAGCCAAACTACCTGTACTTGTAACGATGCCATCATTGCAATGAACAGTTCTCTAATGAAGCCGGATATGGGGGATCCAGGCATAAGAGCCACATCATGGGTTTAACATCTCTCACGTGACAACGTCACCCACGATCGTACCAGCCAGGACAGTTAAGTCCTGAGTTATGGGGAGAAATGAGATTAAAGTCCATCCCTGCACTTTATGTTATAAGCATCCTACATCTCAGGGGCTAGAGGACTGCACTTGGCTTTGCCTTGCCATCTCTGTTACAATGCGTTCTGGAGAATGGTAAACCTATGCAAGGCACTGCAAAGGTAAAAGAGAAGGTCCAGGATCAAGGAGGCGGTACCCAGCACCAAGTATCAGTGCTATGCACATCCAAAATCCATGCACCCCAGAGAGAGAAAGCGGTGATAGATTATTAAGTGTGAAGCGAAGGAGATGGGATTGGGCATGAAACCATAAAGCAAAGCAGGAATTCAATTTCAGGACTGTCAAACTCACTTGTGGCACCGGGTGCATTCACCTGAGGAAGGATGCTGTTTTCAGAGAAGAGCCCAGCAAGGTCGTGATGGTGAACAGGGCACAGCTAAAGCCTCTCCCCAGCCAGCAACCTCAGTCTGACCAGTACCAATGCTGGTAAGGGATCCCTGGGGATGCCAGGGTTTAACAGACAAGGCTTTCAGCAAGGCACAAACCTTCACTATGGGGACACGAGACACCTGCAAAACACTTATTGCTGGCACAGGGCTTGGCACACCCAAGCTCGCTACAGAGGAACCCACCAGCCGAGACCTGGAGATAGACCCCTCGAAGGTGTGGCAGACACACCCCACTAAATCTTCCCACAAAAGAATTTGCACATTCAAGGGACACACTGGGATTAAACACTGATTTCAAAAATCTGCAGTGAAAATGAAGCCTTTAGTCTATCCGCTACAGCAAAACAGCCAAGAACAAACCGACAAATGAAGGAATGGCCACATGCCCAGAGTGCTCCACTGTGTATCCAGACGAGTACAGAAACCGTCCTTGAAAATCTAGTCTGCATGTGCACCGTTAGGGCTTCTCAATTAGCAAGCCTTTCTGGCACTCGATGGGTCACTGGAGAAGTTCAAACAGCAGTACCGGAGCAGACATCTGCAGAGTAATAGCTGTCCCTGGAGGACTAGGACAAAACACAGCTGAGCACTGATACCCAGCTGGATATAAAACCTCTTATCCCAGAGTCTGCCTAATCTTCTGCTTCTTCCTCAAGAGCGTCCCATGCTACACCCTGCCAAAGGAGCACAGCTACTTACTTTCCCGAGCATTCCACTGTAAAACCTACTTCTTGGAGACCAGCTTTCATGCTAATTTCTCCCAGTAATCATTTGAGACCGTAGCTGGTAGGTCTGGTCCCATTGCCATGGCGAGCGCAAACAGCTTCTGCCTTTATTCACAAAAACCCTCCAGCCCACTCACCCTTTTTTAAGAGCAGATCGTGAGCTCTTACCTCCGAATTGTCCTTAGCAGGGTCGACCTGGCCTCGTTGTGGAAGGTGATGATGACGCTGGTTGGTGGGAGGTCCTGGCGATAGCTCAAAGTCGTACACCTGGGGAGGGAGAAAGAGGAAAAGGCCATTCAGGTGCTGGAATTCAAAGTGGGAGCTCACTTCATTGACACAGGCAGCAGAGTCCACCAGTAGATGGTCCTCCAGCCACTACTAAAATAAAAAGGAAGAGTTTTTCTGCGTGAATCCTTTCTGAAGGAGTCCAGAAACTGCCAAGTAAGTCACTGAGGATTAAAGCAGCAAAAAGAGCTTAGCTGTCATTATTAGGAGGGGATGAGAAAGGAGGCACCCAGCTTGCAGCCTTTTTCTCTAACCATTGCTTCCTGGCCAGCACACCCTCCTGGCACCACCAGCCTCCCCCACCAACAGGTAGTGGGAAAATAAAATAAAGGCCCTGCCTTCTTATATGAGTTAGGGCAATGCCACCTTCCGCAAAGACACTCCTCACTGACATTAGCAGGATGGGATCAGAAACAGGTCCTTCACACCAAAGGTAAGGTCCTTGCAGAAGGCTGGCTGCAAACCCTCAGTTGCTCTGTGAGCTTCACGTGGCTTTGGCTGTCATTCCAGCAGTACTGGCTTACCATGCTGAGGTTTTTTTCTTTGTTAAATTGAGGCAGCGGCCCGAGAGCTCTCGCACCCACCCAGCCGGTGGCACCAGCAGAGGTAGGAGCATTGTTGCAGCTCCCACGCCAAGCTCACTCCCACCTCCCGAGGCTGCAATTTCCACCAGCAGGCTCCAAGGTAAGCCAAGTCCTGTTTCTAAATTGGTTGTTTCCTTATTCATTCTGCCTTAATGGCATAACCTAAACTACAGGGAAGATCGGGATTTAACACTTTCCAAGTCAGCCTGCAGAAGGTGAAAACCCACAACTGCAACCACAGGCCCTGCTGCTTCCTTCCCAGGAGGAAACGCTGCAGACTCTGTAATTACTTTGACCTTTAGCTGATGAAATTTGTGGCTTTTATAGACTGACGCCAACATATTCCTTGCTCAGGAAGTCCAGATGCACCTCTTACATCTGTGCTGCTGTT
This sequence comes from Gorsachius magnificus, assembly GCA_034008185.1. Lineage (NCBI taxonomy): Eukaryota > Metazoa > Chordata > Aves > Pelecaniformes > Ardeidae > Gorsachius > Gorsachius magnificus. The sequence goes on along the minus strand of CM067083.1, from coordinate 10,749,926 downwards.
TCCAGGTCCCTGTCAGCCCCTGTGATGGCCTTAAGATGACACACCAGCGGCAGGAGGGCACCCTGTGTCCAGCCCAAGGAGCTCCCCATCGCAGCCATCATGCCCCTTCCCATCCATAAGCCACTCGCCTGCTCTTGTGTTACTGCCCAGGTGCTACCACTACCATCCTCAAATGAAGCTGGAAGGAGAACAGAGCCACCATACTCTTTCAAGAAACCATCAGTTTGCTCCCCCAAAGCTCTGGACCACAGTATCTGCCAGGTGAACTAGAAACAGATGGAAAAATTAAGGTGAGGATAGGGAGGAGAAAGCAAGTGACAGTAGCCGAATATTGCTGGTTGATGCTATCAGCACAGCAAGTTGCACTTTAGAAATGCCAAAATGCTTGAGATATTCTTTTTAACGAGGTTCTTCACCTTTTCATTTTGCAATTGCGTTTCTGGTTATTGACAAAGTGACCTAAATGAAAGGAAAAAAAGAGCGCACAACAGGCGAAATAATTCCAACAATAAGATAAAAATGACATCTCAGGTGGGACAAAATATTTGCAAACTCACACTAAGTCAGTTACTGCCTTCTCTCATCAAAACCTTTCCCAAATCCTGCCCCAGCTTGACCAAAGCAGAGTTCTCATTACTACCCTGTTCTTTCAGCATAGTCACCAGCCCCTAAAATTCATCATTCAACCAATTCTAATTCTAGGTCCATCCTCAAAGGACACTAAAGTTGCATGGCCACACCACATGCAGGAGACAATTCAGTGACACTGCCCTGTGCGACAACACCCTCATTCATCAAAGTTACGTCTTGGAGCTGCTAAAAGCAGAGGGTTTCTGAATTACTAAACAGCAGCTGGTCATGCCCTGAACTGCTCAGCTGGGTCCCTGTGGCCCCTTGCATCATTCAGTAACCAACTTCAGCTGAGCTTTCCCAACCTGATACGATGAGAAAGAAGCTGCCGCTGCTGCTCAGCGCCTGGTTTGCCAGGCTCAGGCTCAGCTCTCGCTTGCTTTGTGGAGCTGCGGGGACAGACTACGACGATTTGCTCTCCCTGTGCTATTTATACACCATTATCTCCTAACCATTCCCAGATGCATGTCCTTCCACCCACTTCCAGAGCGGCATCAGGAGGGGTTGTGTGTGTGGAGCAAACAAGGGAAGCTATTTCTGGAGAAGAACGGAAGAGGGTGGAAAATACAAAGTCATCAATACTTTACTTTGGTTATTACAATAGTTTAGAAGCTAATAAATAAAGCCGCAGCGGGTATATGCTGCGTCACCCACCAGTGGGAGTGCCAGGGCTACGCACGCTGGCCGAGCCTGTCAGCGCTGTGACGAAGGCTCCTCGTGTGTGACAACAACTTGATTTTAAAACTCCAGATGTCTATGCGCCCGATCAGCCTAATTAGACAACATGCATGAGGAAAACACTGAAACATCGTACGTGAGCACCTCCGGAGCACGGTCGCTGGCTCTGTGACTCTGACTTCTGCCTAATGAGGCTCATGGCATCCTAAAGACAGCAGTGATGACTGCGCGGCCGCTACGGAGCGGGCAGGGACCTGGCAGCACCCCCAGCCTTGCTTCCCCTCCGTGACCAGCACTGCGCTGCAGGGGGGACTCACCCCCCCAAAAACCAGCCCACAAAGTGTTAGGCTGAGCTGCTGCATCTGCCAGGGCTCCTCCGGGGTCCCTACATGCCCCTGACTCTGCCCTAGACCAGGATTTTACCCCTGGGCCCTTTCTTCAGGAGCCTTCCCAAACTTCCCTCCACTTGGTCCCCCCCTTTTTTTTTTTCTTCCTTCCCCCCACAGCATAACTGCAGCTAAACACCCTGGCTCCTGGGAAGGCAGATTTCAGTTTAAGTTGTTGACTACAAGTGGTTTTTTGGCACTTGCTTGGGTAATAAAAACCACAGCTTGGAAAAGCATTAAATCCAGCATGTCCAGAATTATTTTGTGTGACAATTACATCTGGGGTAATTTCAATTTAATACCTCACTGCAAGTGAAAATTGCAGCATGCAGCCCTAAAATTGCTGTAATAATGAAAATAAACCCGCTAAGAGCTGCCTGTGCTACCTCAGGCTGTCACTGGATAAACGTTTTGTGCTGCTTATGGTATTCCATAGGTCACCCAATTGCCAAGAAGAAAAAAAACCAAAAAAACACCAAAACCACCCCCCCCAACATTCTCAGGAAACCAATGAAAGTTTGAGGGTTTTTTTTTTTAGATTGTTCCAAAAAAAAAGTAAAAAAAAGAGTAATAACTGCATTGCTTCTATTTGCAGCATGTTGAAACTCACTGGCTGAAGTCATTTCAAGTTTCATGCTTTGAAACCCTGCAGCAGGTTGCAGTCCGGGAGCGATCTTAGCACAGCAAGTGCTAGCAGGGATGGTGCCAGGCTGAACTGCCTGCAACCTGGGCTGCTCCACCCGCTCACAGCACCTGGGGGGCCAGAAGAAGACAGAAGCTAGGCTGGTCTGCCCTAAAAACCCCAGAGAGAGTATGCAGCTGGAGAAACAATTTTTATTTCCTCCTGCAAACCCAGAAGTCAAACTTCCATTTGATGGGAAGTTTCACTTTTCTGTTTTAAGGTTACTTCCCATTCAAATTTGAAATAACGTCAGAGTCAGAAAGTTATGAAAGCGGCATTCTGGCTGCAGACGCCTTAGGAATCACCCTTGGAAAATCCCAGCCTGGACTGGCTGCTCACCATACCTCCTTCAGGGTGGAAGGAGCAGCACATCTCACCTCCATGTTCCCAATACGCTGTTAACAGCTCAGGAATAAATTACGGTGCAGCCAGTTGCAGGCACAGGGAGCAGACAGCCAGAGCCCCACACTCATCGCAGGAATCATAAAGCCCTCCCACAAAGTCCCAAACTTTGGACACTCCAGTGTTCCTCACAGGCCTCTGAAGTCCCTACTTTTTTTCTTGAGTTGCTTCCACCCTTGTGCTCCTGGTGAGCGATGGGGTATCACACCCTGGTGGCCTCTGCACACAGCCGCCCCTGCATCCCCAGAGCTCCTCCCGATGGGGAAACGAACACCCATTCCCAGGGTATTTCAACCCGTTTTACATTTAAAATGGCAGACTTAACTCATAGTGCCCCTCCCCAAACCAAAGCCCACCTTGGAAACGCCGCTACGCAGCACAATGGTAAAGACTAACGGTGTGAACAGAGATGGGCCCTGTTCCTCAGCCCCCCCGGTCCACCCCTGGGCTCACCCAGAGCGTGTTTTCTCCTTGACATCTGCCATCACGTGCCCACAGAGCTGTGCCATGCCTCCTGAAACCCACCTCTCATGCTCACCCTCTCCTGTGCCTTGTTAACTTCCTTTAGGAGATTATTATCCTCATCCCACTCCCCCAGCTTCCTCTGCCAGGCTTGGGCTCATTCCTCTTTTCTACTTCAACAGCCATCGCTTGCCAACAGCCCTCCTTTGAATTTTTAACGTTTTCCATGAAGTCCAAACTCTCCCTCAACTCAGCTCACTGCTCCCAAAGCACTCTCTGCATATTTATTTAGAACAGTCAGCCGCATCAGACAGAGCTACACCATCTTTCAACTCCCTCCTGGCTCCTGTCTTCTCCTTGGAACCATGTGGGAAAGCACTCCCGTCACCACACAGCTAAACAAAGAGTATTTGGATTTCTATCCACACTGCACTCACAGGGCTCTCCCTTTCACATTCAACCCAGAGGACAGGGACCTGCCATCAGAAACAGTATGGGTTCACACCACCACCGGTGGACAAACCTACAAGCACTCTGGGTTTCAGATGACATTCCTTGAGTCTGACTAGCTCTCCAAGCTTGATGGCTCTCTTGAGTGAAGACACGTGCAAGAGTCATGTCACAGCAGTGCAACTACCATGAGCTGCATGCTACAAGCTTGGACGCTCCACTGGAGACAGAGAAGAACGTGGTGGAGAAAGGGGAAAAACATAAAAAGTCCTTTTAGCTCACATAAAAAGTGAACTAAATTACACAATGCTCCACAGCAACTCGGAGGAAGAGTTAATACTAACATCAAAGCTCTCAGCTCACATCCATGCTGGAAGAGATCTTGCCAGCCTGGTGCACACCTTTGAAGGGGCTCAGACAGTCAGGACTGGAGCAAGCCTCTGCTCCAGCCTGGCCTTGGGCTGGACCAACTCATCCATGCCTGGGAGAAGCCTCTATAGCTTTGCTCAGGCTACATCCCCGTCAGCCAACAACTACCTCCCAGGGACCTTACTGTCACCCCACGCCCAGCCAGAGAGACAGAGCAGCAGGGAAAACAGGAGAAGGAAAGACCAGAGATGCTGAAAACTTGTCTGCACTTTACCAAAGGGACAGGAGCCAGTCTGCTTCAAGAAATGGGTGGCAGTCCAGGAAAGAAAAACAAGGAGAGCTTTCTTTTATTGTTTTTCTTTCTTATCCTGAAAACCAGCTCAGCCCGCTCTGGGCTGAGCTGCTTCACCTAGCTATTGTGGCCAGGTGCCCTTGGTGAAGTCACTGCAAATCCTCCCTCCAAGACCCCAGAGGAAACTGGAGCAAGTCTTGACAACCAACCAGGTGTCAAAAACTACTCCCTCTGAGGAAAATGAAAATTACTGCCCTTGGGAGCAAGGAAGCCACCCACCACAGGCAAGCAAGCAGGTGGGAGGGAAAAGATTAGAGCCCCGGTTCCTTTGCCACTGCTCATAGTGAACGTGCCCGGGGGCCACACACCTGCAAGGATGGCAAGACAAGCGGGGACCTTGGTCATACTTCTCAGGACAACCTCTCAGGGTGGCATAGCCCACTGCCAGTGGGAAACTATTGTGCCTAAACCCTGTCTTCAAGCTGAAGCAAAATTAGAGGTGACTTCCATGAAAATACTCAAAAAGCAGGGACCCTGGGCACGTTGCGATTTAGAGCTATATAGCGATGTATGTGCCAACTCATATGGAAGCTGCTGAGTTCATAGAGCTTACTGCTGGACAGGACCATGCACTGTCATACCTGATCTCTGGGTAACATGGTCTCTGGCATTTTTCCCAGTTATCCGTGCACTTCTCAGGTATCCACGCGTTAAGCCCAGAGACTTGTGTCTGACTGCTGAGTACCTTTCAAAAAAATCATTACTTCATGCCCCCCAGAGATGGAAAATCCAAGAAGCACCATTCACGTTACAGTCAATGCATCGATCTTACACAACAATGGGATACAACAATTCAGTATTTGTATGACTGGAGCACATAGAGGGGTCAGTGGCCTTCAAGACATTCACCTCCCATCACCACCCTCGGTTCTTCTTGGCTCTCCCCAAGCCATCCTTCCTGCACGTTACCTTAAAATATTTTGCCACTCAACTTTGAGAGATCATCAAAATCCTACTTGGCTTTCTCAAGATACGCCAGCATCTCCCTCTCCTTCTATGGGTGTGCTTTGCACCCCCTCAATCAGGATGAGGCTGCCAAACTGAGGGCTGACCATGGTCTGCCTTACTGCCCATCTCCAGCACCACCACGCACTGCGTGTGCTGGCTGGCACCCAGGGCCGTGCCTGGGGAGGGCTGCTAGCAGCAAGCAGGCTGCTTGCACATCCTGCACTTGGGGTCAGGTCTGCGACAAAAACCTACTGAGAAAGCTCTAGGGTTTCCTCTGTTAATGCCAAGAGCTTTGATGCTGACCACTCCACCAGGACACACCACAATTTGAGTTTGAGCGTTGCCACTCAGAGCACCCACGTGAGCTTGGTAGCACGATAGGAAGAGCAGTGGTTGTGGGGACAGCCACCAGCTACAGACCCTCTTGCGCTTATCATGGTCCTGCAGGTCCACCTCGGGCTCACCGCGACCGTGGGCAGGTTGGTGCTATCAAAACACCAAAAGGCCTAGAGCAAAGAGAGGCTGAAAAACCAGCTGGAAGGCAGAGGACTCTGGAAAGCAGCATGCCAAAAGGAAAGCAAAAGGGACGAGGAGTCAGATGTCAGCTGGCAATGCCACGTGGTAGCAGGGAATGCCAGCTGAAGTTTGGCTTGCCAAAGTGAAAAAATACCCTCGAGAGAGGCCGGTAGTATTTCTCTGTGCTGGACTGGCATGCACCTCAGGTTTGCAGTTCCAAAAAGGGACTAAAAAATCCCCAGGGTGGCATGCAGCAGCCTCAGTGGCTGCTGGGACTGGGAGAAACAGCGGCGGTCCAAAGAGAGGAATCCCCGGTTGAGCAGACAACTTGGGGGTGTGCAAGAGCTTGAGGGAGGATGAGGAGGCACGTCTGCAACAAATATTCAATGGTGGTTGGCATCAGAGCTGACAAGGAATTTTTTAGCAGGCTTTAACTAGAAGTAATTGGATAAAACTGTAAGGAAGACCATGAGGAGAACACTGCCAGGGTGCTGAACCAGTTCTGGCTGTAGATTAGACTCCCAGAGGAACCCATCCTAGTGCCGACCTCTCCCCTCCCCAGCACACGCTACCACAAAAATACTAGAAAACAGGCAAAAAAGAAGAGCCCTCCCGTGGGCAGAAGATGCAGCTGATGATGAAAGAGGTCTTCTCAGCCTCCATGTTCTTCTGAAGTCGATGTACTACCATGAATGCAATGGTCACAGCTAGCGCTTGGCTGAAGGCAAGCAGCTCCAGGGGACCACCACATGCACGCTGCCCACCAAGGCAGCTACCTGCAAACGGGAGCCCAGGTTCAACTCAACTACAGGTTGACCTGCGAAGGTCAGCTTTCCTGGGTTGGCCAAGAAGGACATTTTTCTACACAGCTTCTGGAAATTGAAAGAATGCTATATTTGGCTAGTGCACAATTACTATTTCCTCTAACTCACTGCCTCTCCCAGTCTCTTTCTTTTCCCTGCAAGATAGATATCTAAAAAATTAATCAAACAGCTAAATTCAAAGAAAGAGGGAAATGCAAGAAGGCAAAAATAACCTTCTGTGCACATGACATGCTGCTGCCTGTGAACCTCAAAACCAATGAGATGATGCATTTATAATATATTACAAATTTGCTGCATTTTTTCTTTGGAAAAGGGGAAGGGGGAGAAAAAAGATAACTTACTAAAAAGGAAGGAGAGAATAGCACGGCTGCATTTAAAAACAAGTTAAACCAGATTGTGTGTCTTGATTTTCAAAGCAGCTCATGAATAATTCAGACTTCTAAGGCCCTCCACACAGACTCTGTCTTGCTTCTTGATTCCCCCACCCTTCCTTCCTCAGAACAGAGGCAAAAAGGAAAAAGGAGCCAATAAAAGTGAAAAAAAGAAAAAAAGAGAATAAAAAAAAAAAACCAACCTTCTTTGTTTTATAGAATTTTAAATGATGGCCAAATTTCTGATGCCAGCTTTACTGGAATACCAGAGCTGACATCAAAGATTTTCATTTGGTGAAAGTAAAAGCAAACTCTGGCACCTTGCACCTTCCTGGAAAGCCACCAATCCTTTATTAAAGATCTTTAGAAGCCAGGACAACCTGAAATTATATTTCAGAACCACAGATTCATTAGGGAGGATGCTTTCT